>JAPVLO010000184.1:16548947-17943684 GCA_027257055.1 Cephalopachus bancanus | reverse complement strand
TTCGGGGGATTGAAGTTATGGACAAGGAAGGCAATGTCATAGGCCATTCCAGAAAAGCTGGGAGAAAGGTAAGAGGCACATTGGGGATGGGCGTGGTGGCTCACACCTGTAGTCCCAGCACTTTGGGAGGTGAGAGGATAGCTCGGGCCCGGTGGTTTGAGACCAGCCATGGCAACTTGGCAAAACCTCATCTCTACAGTAAATAAAAAAATGAGCTACCTGGAAGGTTGAGGTGAAAGGCTTGCCTGAGCCCAGTAGGTTGTGACTGTGGTGGCCGTGAGTGTGCCACTGCACTCCAGCCTGGGTGTCAGAGTGATACTCTGACTCCAAAAAAAAAAAAAAAAAGAGGCACAGTTGAGCTGGAGCTGTTTGCCTTTTGGACAAAGAATTTGCTTTGCTGTCAAAAGCCAGTGACAAGCTCTTGTCTGCCATCAACCTTTCCTTATCCTCAGCATGTGGAAAGAGAGATTTTGCATCTTGTCTCCTGAGGTGTGAGAAGCGGGGCATTAGTGGGAGTTTCTCAGAGAAGCAGAATTAATGAGATATATGTACCTATCTATTAAAAGATATATTTTAGCCGGATGGGGTAGCTCATGCTTGTAATCCCAGCACTTTGGGAGGCAGAGGTGTGAGGATTGCCTGAGCCCACAGGTTCAAGACCAGCCTGGGCAACTTGGCAAGACCTCATCTCTACAATAAATCAAAAAATTAGCTGGGTGTGATGGCGCATGCCTGTGGTTCCAGCTTCTTGGGAGGCTGAGGTGGAAGGACTGCCTGAGTTCAGCAGGTTAATGTGAGTGTGCTACTGCACTCTAGCCTGGGCAACAGAGTAAGGCTCTGACTCAAAAAAAAGAGATAGATTTTAAGGAATTGGCTCACATGATCGTGCAGCAGGTAAGTTTGGAATCTGAGGGCAGGGCAGCAGGCCAGAGACTCAGGCAGGAGCTGATGCTGATCTTGCAGGATTTCTTCCTTGGGAAACCTGTGTTTGTTCTTAGGGCTTTCCCCGCTGACTCCATGAGGCCCATCCACACTGTGGAGGATAATCTTTACTTAAAGTCAACTGCTTGTAGATGTGAATCACATCTGCAGAATACACCACAGCACCACCTAGATTAGTGCCTGATTAAATAACTGGTTCATACCACCAATGTGACCCACTGGGCTGACCACCATAGACGAGCATCTAATAAGCGCTGAGCTCCTCTGCATGTGAGATCTTGTTCTTCACGTTTAATATCTGCCCTCCCACTGTGTGCCTGTTGGGGATCCCTCTTGGGGGCTGCTTCTCCCCCACCTCCAAGCCTGCTCTGCATTCATAGAGGTCAGCAGACACCCATTTCTGAGGTTAAGAGAAGTCCTCCCTCTGCCTTCTCAGCAGATTTTCTTAAGGACCAATTTTTGTCAAGGATGGATCTAGGAAATACAATGCTCTGATCTAAAATTCTTGTTTCCTTTTTTTTTTTTCAGTCAGAGTCTCACTCTGTCTCCCAGGCTGTAGTGCAGTGGCATGATCACATCTCACCACAGCCTCTACCTCTTGGGTTCAGGCAACCTCCTAGGCTCAGGCGATCTTTCTGCCTCAGCCTCCTGAGTAGCTGGGACTACAGGCGCATACTGCCACAGCCAGCTAGGTTTTTTTTTTTAAATTATTATTATTTGTAGAGATGAGGTCTTGCTATGTTGCCTAAGCTGGTCTAGAACTTCTGGGCTCAAGCAATTCTCCTGCCTCGGCATCCCATAGGGCTGTGATTACAGGCATAAGCCACCGCTCCTGGCCTAAAATTATTTTAAAAGTCCTCAATTTGGAATAATTTTATTATTAAATAGTGTATTCTTTTGCTCAATCCAACACAGTGGCCTCTGTGTGCATTCAACGGTAAGAACCTCTTACAGTCTATGATAGTCGTTTCAATTTGGGTGTGGAGTTTTTAAATAACGTTTTTAGTTGGTGAGAGACCTCTTTTGATCTCTGTGAAATGACTGTAGCTGAGGAATGGTGAAGCAATTGTTTGCAAACAGTATAAAGGGCAGAGTGGAGAATCCCTGACATAGAGTGAAGGGACTCACTGGGCTTTTCACAGTGCTGGCCTCGGGGCTCCCCCAGCTGGCTAGACATCCTTCCACTGACCATCATGGCAGTGGGAGAAGAGTCAGAAATCAGTAAATCATCATTTGACTCACCGAGCTTTGAGTTACCTAAATCCTATCAGTGATTGACAAAGCTGAATTATAAACCATCAGACAGATGCTATAGCATCTGTTTAATGAGGCCATCAGCCTGAATGGCTCCTTATCTAAACGAAGTAGAGTAGGGACCCAGTAATTCTAAGTAGCAAGGATGTTTGAGTTTGAAATGAAGGCTCGGTGGCTCAGCCTGTAATCCCACGCCTTTGGGAGGCTGAGGTGAGTGGATTGCCTGAGCCCGCGGGTTCGAGACCCGCCTGGGCAGCGAGACCTCATCTCTACAATAAATCAAAAAAATCAGCCGGGCGTGGTAGCGCATGCCTGTAATTCTGGCTACTCGGAAGGCTGAGGCGGAAGGATCGCTGGAGCCCAGCAGGTCGAGGCTGCGGTGGCCGGGAGCGGCCACTGCACTCCAGTCTGGGCGACAGAGTGAGACTCCAACTCAAAAAAAAAAAAAAGAAATGAAGGTTCTGGGCTAAGAAGCCACTCCAAAGAGACATTTTTCTAAACAGCTTTATTGAGACATAATTTATATACTATAAAACTCCTCCTTTTTAAGATGATAGTTTGGTGGATTTTAGTCCATTTAAAACATTTGTGGGCTGGGTATGGTGGCTCATGTCTATAATCCCAGCACTTTGGCAGGCCGAGGTGAGAGGATTACCTGAACCCACGGTTCAAGACCAGCCTGGGAAACTTGGTAAGACCTCATCTCTACAGTAAATAAAAAAATTAGCCGGGTGTGGTGGCACATGCCTGTAGTTCCAGCTACTTGGAAGCCTGAAGGGCAGGATTGCCTGAGCCCAGCAGGTCAAGGCTGCCGTGGCCATGAGCATGCCACTGCCCTCTAGCCTGGGCAAGAGTGAGACGCCAACTCAAAAATAAATAAATAAGTCAGTTGTCACCATCACCACAGTCCAATTGTAGTGTTTTCTTTTTCTTTTTCTTTTTTTGAGTCAGAGTCGCACTCTGTCGCCCAGGCTGGAGTGCAGTGGCGTGCTCACGGCCACCGCAGCCTCGACCTGCTAGACTCAGGTGATCCTTCACCTCAGCCTTCCAAGTAGCCGGGACTGCAGGCATGCACCACCTCGCCTGGCTAATTTTTTGATTTATTTAGGGATGAGGTCTCGCCAAGTTGTCCAGGCTCTTCTCGAATCCCTGGGCTCAAGGCAACCCTCTTACCTCAGCCTCCCAAAATACTGGGATTATAGGCGTGAGCCGCTGCACCAGGCCTTGTAGTGTTTTCATTACCTTGAAAATTTCCTTCATGCCCATTTATAGTCACTCCCTGTTCCCACCCCCAGCCCCAGGGAAACACTGATCTGCTTCCTGGTTTTGCCTTCTCTAGATATTTCATATAAATGAACCACAGTCATTTTCTGTGCATGGCTTCTTTCACTTTTGAGTCCCCTCCATCTTGTACCACATTTTGGTAGTTTGTTCCTTTTCACTGCTGAGCACTATTCTGTTGCTGGATGTGCCGCCTCTTACCATTCCCAACTGATGGACATTTGGGCTGTGCCCCGCTTTTGGCTATTGTGAATAATGCTCAGAACATTCCCTTGTGCCTCTTGTATGGTTGTGTGTGTGCATTTCTCTTTAACTCTACCCGAACCTCAGGGTGTTAGTATTGCCATGAGGAGAGGGAGAGCAAATATTTAATCAGCAAGCTGGTCCCAGCACCTCCTGCCTTCCAGCCTCTGTGTGAGGCTCTGGAGCCCCACACCCTCACCAGTGAGATCCCCTTGTCCCCAGGAGCACCACTCTCCCAGCAGGGAGATCGCCTCAGGCCCTGCTGGCTGTCTGGAGTCTGTCTCCCCAGGAGGAACTTCATTTTTTGCCGGAGGGTCAGTTTAGGGTAAAAGAAAAGGTTTATTGGTCCGTTTTTTTTTTAAGTTTATCTTTCTCTGAAGAATAAAGTGTCTGCAGCTGTGCGTAAGCATAAGCATTCTTTTATCATTTCCCTGTCACTTAAAGGTTTATTTTCTTTGGCTAAAATTTCAGAAACTGCGTAACCAGCAATATCTGATTGTAATAGGGCACCTTTGATCAGGTTTCAGGCGGCTGGTGGATGTTGTTTTCCCCGGCTGGCCTCTTAAGCTGCTCACTGCACACAGAGCCTGCTGATGACGGTGTCCTGTTTGGAGTGTCTCCCCCACAAGAGACAAAAGGAGGCGGTGGGCCTCGCCCCACTGATGCGGAACCATACCCCCCAGCAGCCACTCTTCCTGAGCTCAGATGACTATGCTTTACAGTCCTGAAACCTTACTTTATTTTTCTCTCTCTTTTTTCTTTTTTTTTTTTTCTGTTGTTGTTTTTGTTTTGTTTTGTTTTTTTAGAGACAGGGTCATGCTCTGTTGCTCAGGCTGGAGTGCAGTGGTACAGTCATAACTCACCGCAGCATCAACCTCCTGGGCTCAAGCAATCTTCAGCCTCAACCTTCCAAGTAGCTGAGACTACTGGTACATGCCATCCTGCCCAGCTAATTTTTGTTCTGTTCTTTTTTTGTTTTTGGCGACGGGGTCTTGCTATGGTGTCCAGACTGGTCTCAAACTCCTGGCCTCAAGTGATCCTCCAGCCTCAGCCTCCCAAAGTGCTGGGATTACATGAGCCACTATGCCTGGCCCGCAGGCTCTGTTTTTCTAAGTGAGGAAGGAGAGTTGCTGTTTGCTTGTCCCTGGCAGGAGTTGTAGGATCTCTGGAAATCATCTCATTCCATGCACTGAGCTGCCTTCTCTTCATTTTCACTAGGCTGTTAGAGAAACTGCAGTATCCAGGGCAGTGCTGTTTGGGACCTCAGCTCTCATTCCTGAAGTCTTCGCCTACTTTTTTAAAAGGTAAGAGGCACACTCATCTCCTCGGGTGGGAATCAACATTTTGACAGTCAAAATCCTTGTAAAACTTGTCAGATACAGGCCCTAGTGGGAGGGGTGGGAAGAGGCTGCCTCAGTGACCTTTCCATAAACACTTTCATCACACTTAAGACAGTAAGATCGGTCTGGGGCAGGCGTGGAAATCCAGATGTGCGTGTTCCCACAGATCTGGAATCCAGCCCAGGCTTTGCCCTCAGTTAGCCTTGTGTCCTTGGCATGTCCAGGAACCTGCCGAGGCACATTTCCTCGCTTCTAGAATGATGGGGTTTGGATGCTTTGCAGGTTCTCCTTGCTCTGATGTACTGTGAATATGATTCAAACCTCCCCCCACCCCCAACATTCAGAGCTGTTTTAAATTAGCTCAAGCAGCCCCAGATTCAGTAGACCGTCATCTCTTGAGAAGCAAGAAATGGCCTGTTGGACTGAGGGCCTGGGCTCCCACGATCTCCAGAATGAGAAACCGAAGCAGCAAGAGCATAGGCCCAAAGGGAGAAGTGGGGATTAAGGCGCCAGGTACCAGCAAGGGGTGGAGCCTGAGCAGCTCGACCCGAAGCCCCATGGCTGGCATTTCTCTTCCTCTCCCTCATGGGCATTGGCTTTCTTCTCTCCTGTCTGTTTGGCTTCTTCATGTTGATGAGGGACGCAGCTGCTGATAACCCCCTGCCCACATCCTCATGGCCTCCCGCTCAGAAATAAAGCACAAGCCCCCAGGGAGGCAGGAATGTCTTCCCCTCAGTTCAGAGACTCCCAGGGAAGGGTTCTGTCGGCCCAAGTCGGTTCCCATGTTCTTGGCGGCACCAACCCATCCTCTCCAGTGTGATGAGTCTTGGAAGCCCCTGCTGGAACCACATGTGAGCACGTTTCCAAGAAGGGGAGACAGCGTTCTCGGCAGAGCTGACTGTTACTTCCCAAGGCTGATACAGCTGGATGGGCGCAGAGACTTTTGCTCTGGGAAGGGGCTTCCTGGGCTGCTCTGGCTGGCATGGAAGCTGAAGCTTCTGGTAACACTGGGCCCTCATCCCATGAGGCCTACATGGATGTCACAGGCTGCCTGGTGGGAAGGGATGGTCCTTGTTTCCCAGCAGGCATAGAGGTGGCTGGAAAGACCGTGTGAGTGACTTCACAGAAGTACCATCCTCGAGCCATGGTAGTTTCAAAGCTAGAGTGATGTCGGAGGATCTTCTAGCTCAACCCCCTCATTTGCATTTTGCAAAAGTCTGCTCCCATCCAGCTGCGTCAACCTTAGGACGTAACAGTCGACTCTGCCCAGGACGCTGCCCTGCTTCTTAGAAATGTGCTCACATGTGGCTCCAGGAGGGCTTCCCTGACTCGCCATGCAGGAGAGGGTGGGTTGGTGTAGTTACGGGCATGTGACCCAACTTGGACAAAATGCAAAGACTTAGAAGGGGAAAGTGGCTCACCCCAGGGAACAGGATCTGTCAGTGGTAGAGCCTCAACCAAACCCTGTTCTTTGTTTCTTACATGTTCCAAAGGTCAGTGTCAGAGTGCCACATGATGTCAGGGTAGCCCAGGTTGAGGGCACTGGCTCTAGAAGTTGACCTGTTGCTTTCGAAGCTATGGGATTCTGGACAAGTAACTTGACTTTGCCAGCTCGTGCCTCTGTTTTCTCATTTGTGTGAAGAGGCCCATGAAAACATAGCCTCATAAGGCCATGGGGGAATCAAGCGAGCCAATGCAGGCAAGGTGTTGAACACCAGACCCGACATGGACTCAGGCAACTGCTTTCATTGCCTGTTTGTAAGCTGAGGGGAAGCTGAGGTGTGGGCCTGCGACTGTAGGCAGGACGGGATTAGCCACGTGACAGCCAAAGATCAGCTGATGAAAACAGGTCCTGGTAGTTGAGTGACTCGTGCAAGCCGTACCTTGTCTCTTACAGGACCCAGTTCTTCCTGCAAAATCCGTGGTCGTTGTGGACTCTAAAACTGTCTTGCACAACCCTGGTCATGGGCCTGATGGTGCCAGTTTCCTTCAGTATGTTTCCACAAATTGGATGGGTAAGTGCCACATTCAACTTTCTCTCCAGGTTTTTTATTTCATGGTTATAAGAGTAAAATAAACAAATTCTTCTCCTAAAAGGTCTGCCAAGCTTATGAAAGTATAAAACAAAATACAGTTGACCCTTGAACAAAGGACTGGGCACCAACACCCGCCCCCAGTCAAAAATCCATATATAACCTTTGACTTTCCCAAAATTTTTACTATTAATAGTTGACTGGGAGCCTTACCAATAACATCAACAGTCAATTAGCACATATTTTGTATTATAGGCATTAGACACTGTATTCTTACAATAAAGTAAACTAGAGAAGAGGAAAATGTTATTAAGAAAATCATAAGAGGCCAGGCACAATGACTCACGCCTATAATCCCAGCACTTTGGGAGGATTGCTTGAGCCCAGGAGTTCAAAACCAGCCTAGGCAACATAGCAAGATCTTGTCTCTCTCTCTCTATATATTTTAAAAAGGAAAATAGAATCATAAGAGAAAATATCTTTACTATTCAGTAAGTGGAAGTAGATTGTCATAAAGGTCTTCATCCTTGTCATCTTCACAAGTTGAGTAAACGGAATAGGAAGAAGAGAGGCTGGTCGTGCTGTCTCAGGGGTGGCAGAGGCAGAAGAAAACCCACATGTACGTTGTCCCAGGCAGTTCACACTCGTATTGTTCAAGGGTCAGCTGTAACAGTATTTGCACTTAATTCTGTTCTGTACTCTCTTGCAGTTTTGGATCTTGTTTTTTTTTATCATTTTATTTCATTTCTATGAAATGATAGATTGAGTCAATGGATCCTGTTTTCCTTAACAGTATTTCGTAGCATTTTTCTGAGGCATTTAAAAAAAAACTTTATTTAAGAAAATTTAAATACTTTATAATAATCTGTAATGACATCTGTCCAAGGGAACTTTCTGCAAAGATGGGTATGTTCTATCTCTCGCTGTCTGATACGGTAGCCACCAGCTGCATGAGGCTACCGAGCACTTGAAATGAGTCTAGTGAAGAGGCTATTAATTTTTTCAGAGGAACTGAATTTTTTTTTTTTTTTTTTGAGTTGGAGTCCCTCTCTGTTGCCCAGGCTGGAATGCTGTGGCATGATCATGGTTACCATAGCCTCAACCTGCTGGGCTCAGGCAATCCTTCCACCTCAGTCTTCCCCAAAGTAGCTAGAACTATAGGCACGTACCGCCACACCTGGCTGATTTTTTGATTCATTGTAGAGACGAGGTCTTGCCATGTTGCCCAGGCTGGTCTTGAACCTCTGGGCTCAGGCAATCCTCTTGTCTTGGCCTCCCAAAGTGCTGGGATTACAAGCATGAACCCACTGCACCCAGCCCTGAATTTTAAATTAAATTTTAACTTAAGTACTTACATGTGGCTAGTGGCTATTGTATTGGACAGTTCAGTACTATAGATAATTTCTAATATATTGTCATTTTGATGAGTCATACTGTCTGGATTCAAATTCCAACTTCTCTATGACCTTGGTCAACTTGCTCAATTTCCTTATCTGTTGAAGAGAGTCAAAGATAATAGTATCTCCTCTGTAAAGGGTTGTTGCTCAGTAGGTACAAGGACATTATCATTATTTTTTGAGTCAGAAAGCCAGTTTGTTTTTTTTCCTAAAGCTCTGCCATAAATTTCTGGCAGATGTCAAGGACATTATTGATGCTAGTAGATACTAGCAATTTCTTGGCTGAAAATTTCAAGTGCTTGAAATTTCTAAGTTAAGGTTAATTATATCCTCTAAAGCATTAATGCTTATGGAATGATCTTGTTCAGAACCCAGATCTTATAGGTTTGAGTTTATAGTATCATTAATTCAGACAACTTTGCCAGCACATCACTTAGAATTTTTAAATTATTTTAGATAGCTATGCTTGCTATGCTACTGGGGGGGGGGCACATCATGTTAAAATAAAATTTTAGTAGGAAAAAATACTTTTGATCCTCCCAGGCCCACTTATTTGGGTTTTTTTTGAGGGGTGGGGTAGTTGCTTGCTTGTTTGTTTTTGAGGCGGGATCTCACTGTCACCCAGGCTGGAGTGAACTGGCATAGTCACAGCTCACCGCAGTCTCAACCTCCTGAGCTCAGGCAATCCTCCCTCCTCAGCCTTCTGAGTATCTAGGACTACAGGTGGGCACCATGCCTAGCTGATTTTTTTATTTTGTTGTGAAGATGGAGTCTGGCTGTGTTGCCCAGACTGGTCTTGAATTCCTTGGCTCAAGCGATTCTCCCACTTCAGTCTCCCTTGTAGCTAGGACTACAGCCATGCGCCACCACACCCAGCTGGCCCACCTATTTGAACACTTTTTGTTATAATAAAATTGTAACACAAACTAATCCCTTGCTCTAGTTACTTCTGATTGTATCAACACTCCACTGAGAGTGAAGCAGATGGCCTATCTGCAGCTTAGCCTGTTGACAGGGAGCCTTTAACCTGGTGGGATTTCCAGCCATGGTGTTCTGGTCTCCTCCCGCTCTCTCTACCCGCGCTCTCCACAAACACTGAGGACCCATCTGGGCAGACCCAGTGGTAGGCGCTGGGATATAATGGCGAGGGAGTCAACATGGTCCCTGCCTTCACACTTGTAGTCGATGGAGCAGCTGTGAAAGAAGCTGTGACTGTTGGCCACCAAGAGCTTTGATCAGTGGGAGCAGCAGAGTCCCAGGACCCTGACTCAGGGAGCAGAACAGGGAGGGTTTCAGGAGATCCAAGGAAGGCATCTTTGTGCAGTCTCTCCTCTGGCACAGGGGAGCCAGAATCTGGAATTAGTGCGTTTGCCCGATACATGGCCGTGGCTCTCTTTCCAGTTTGGCCTTTTTTTTTTCCCCTGCGTCGGAGTCACTCTGTCACCCAGGCTGGAATGTGCAGTGGCACTCTCATGGCTACTGCAGCTTCAACCTGCTGGGCTCAGATAATCTTTCCGCCTCAACCTTCCAAGTGGGAAACTACAGGCATGTGCCACCACGCCCAGCTAATTTTTTGATTTATTGTAGAGATGAGTTCTTGCCAAGTTGCCCAGACTGGTCTCAAACCTCTGGGCTCAGGCAATCCTCTCGCCTCTGCCTCCCAAAGTGCTGGGATTACAGGCGTCAGCCACTGCACCCAGCATTCCAGTTTTGTCTTTAGGGAGTTGAGTCATCACTGGTAGCAGGATTCATTTTTCCAGTATCAGAAGTAACTTGGATCCTTTCTTCATGTCATCAGTTTGACCTTCCTGTGGCACAATTCTTTCTTTTTTAAAATCAATTGTCGTCGTTTTTTTAAGAGAAAGGGTCTTGCTCTCCCAGGCTAGAGTGCAATGGCATGATCATAGCTCACTGCAGCTTCAAACTCCTGGGCTCAAGCGATCCTCCTGCCTTGGCCTCTCTAGTGGCTGGGGCTACAGATTTGAGCCATCACACTAATATTTTACTTTTTGCAGAGACTTGTTCTTGCTATGTTGCCCAGGCTGGTCTGGAACTCCTGGCTTAAGCAATCCTCTCACACCCCAGCCTCCCAAAGTACTGAGATTACAGGTATAAGCCATTGTGCCTGACTAAATTTTAATTCTCTCCCCCACCTCCATGGCAGGGTCTCTGTGTTGCTTAGACTAGTTTTTAACAGCTGGTATCAAGCAATCCTCCTGCCTCCTGAGTAGCTTAGACTACTGGCTTGAGCCTCTGTGTCCTGCTCAGTGCCTTTTTTTTTGAGTGGGATTCTCACTCAGGCTAGAGCGCAGTGGCATGCTCACAGCCACTGCAGCCTCGACCTGCTGGGCTCAGGTGATCTTTCTGCCTCAGCCTTCCAAGTAGCTTGGATTACAGGCGTGTGTGCGTCACCGTGCCTGGCTATTTTTTTAAAATTTATTGTCGGGATGATGTCTCGCCAAGTTGCCCAGACTGGTCTAGAATCCCTGGGCTCAGGCAAACCTCACACCTCAGCCTCCCAAAGTGCTGGGATGACAGGTGTGAGCCACCGCTCCTGGCCTTCAGTGCAGTCTTTCTACTTTGGCCTCCCTCTGTGGCTTGGGCCCTGGCAGGCGTGTGGCTCCTCTTCTTCTGAAAAGGCTGGGCCTGGGACATCCGGCCAGTGGTCGGGACGAGAGGCAGTTCCCTCCCCTCTTTTCACTACCACCACCACCGCTGGTCCCCACTGCAGGCTCATGCCACTTGCTGGTTTCTGGAGTCCAGAGGCCATCAGGCTGAAAGTTACGGGGCCACAGGAGCTGAGCTTGGTCCTCCAGGCCCAGGAGGGAGAGAGACGTCTGCATTTAGAAGTGACTGCAGCTGCAGCAGGGTTGCAGTGTGAGAGAGACTCACACCGGGCATTGTGGCACCACCGGCGGGGTCAGCACTGCTTGGGGAATCGAGGGCACTGGGAGCAGGCTGTGGGAGGGCGTGGAGGTGTGCTCTGGCATGGCCCCCCAGGGACACTCCGAGTGGCTCCATGTGGCTGGAGCGTGGGAGACAGGAAGCTGCAGGGTGCTCCCACTTCCAACAGGAGCGGCTTGTTTATTCAGCACCTTCTGTGTCCCAGAGACTGTGCCCACTGGTCTCTTGTCTCCAAAGCAGCTCTTCAAAGTAAGTTTTGTTATTCCCATTTTATGGATGAAGAAGCTGAGGCTCGGGACAGACGTCATTCCCCACGGTTTATTCAGCTGTGGAGTGGCAGGCTGTGAAACCTGGGCTCGGCTGTGGCCCTGGCTCGGTGATGAAGGCCTCCCAAGCTCTGTGAGGTGACAGGACTTTACAGGTGGTGAGGGAAACGCGTCAGGAGGGGACTGGCTGGCTCGGGTTATATTTTGGAAAGATCACTCTGGGTCCTAAGTGGCGGATGAAGAAGGCCGGCAGCTGGGAGGCTGTGGACGGTGTTCAGGCCAGAGAGGATGGGGGTGTGGACCAAGTGCGTGTGGTGGGTGAGAGGGAAGCACGTGACTGGACAAGTCAGAACTCATGAGTACTTAGAGCAGGAGGGCACAGGCAGTGAAAGGGATCCTGGGATGCCCAGGCTTCTGGTCTTAGCAGCCAGGAAAGAGAACTCAAGAGGGAAGGACTCCGAATTAACTAGGATTACATGTCTCGGGGGGGGAGCCCCCCCAAAGGAATTCGTTTTTGGAGGGCAGGCGCCTTATACAGGCTTCCCCCATTAGGTGAGCATTCTAAGAACCTATTGGCCTCAGCCTATGAGTAGCACTGTTGTGAAAGGCTGTGTACGGCATCACTGAATTTTATTTTTAGAGTCTTTCAAGGCGTTTGCCCATTTCAGAAGGGGGGGCTTTTTGAGCACACCTGCCCACCCTACACTGAGTGCTCAGCAGTTTGGGGCCAGAACAGCATAACCCCCGTGCCCCACCCTCCCTTTTTACCCAACCTCGCCCTGAGTGACTTTTTTCTTATTACCCTGAGTGGAAAAAGTCCTCAAAGGGAAACATTTGACTGATGTGGAAGAGGTGAAACAACAATTAGCAGAAGCACTAGACGCATCAAAATGGACAAATTCAAAAACTGTTTTGAGCGGTGGAAAAAGCATCTCAGTAACTGTATTTCATCAAACAGAGAGTACTTTGAAGGTGACTGAAGCTTAAACATGTAAGAGTAAATACACAAATTTTTATAAATAAATTCTGGATTTTTGGGGGTCCTCCCTCGTAGACTTGTGGAACTGAGATCTAAAGTAATAGTGCCTTGAACCAGGTAGAAGCTTATATCTCTTTTTTTTTTGAGTTGGAGTCTCACTCGGTCACCCAGACTGGAGTGCAGCGGCCGCTCCCGGCCACCACAGCCTCAACCTGCTGGGCTCCGGCGATCCTTCCACCTCAGCCTTCCAAGTTGCAGGAACTACAGGCATGGGCTACCATGCCTGGCTAATTTTTGATTCATTGTAGAGACAACATCTCACCAAGTTGCCCGGGCGGTCTTGAACCTGCGGGCTCAGGCAATCCACTCGCCTCGGCCTCCCAAAGTGCTGGGATTACAGGCTGAGCCACCGAGCCTGGCCAGAAGCTTATTTCTCACTCACAGAAAGTGTGTGGTGGCCAGTCCAGGTGAGGTGGCTGCATGTCATCAAGTCCTCAGAGACCCGGCTCCTTCCGTCTCAGCATGCCACCATCCCTAGGGTTGACCTTTGTCCTCAAGGCCCAAGATGGTGCCACTGTGGTTCCACACTGCCATGCACACTTCTGCTTCCATCATGTTGACTAGAACTTAGTCCTTCAGCCAAGGCTTACTGCAGAGGAGGCTGGGAAATGGGATCTTTATTCTGGATCTTTTTAAAATTTTGCTGCTGGGGAAGAGAAACAGATATGGGGGGGAGGGAGAGGTGGCAGTTTCTACCACAGGATTTTAGGATAAGTGTAATATGTCATGTATAGAGACAACTGTCATATGATAGTAAATTGACTAAAATGCTGTGAGGAGGTTAGAGGGAAAAAAAGAATTGCCAGCTTCATGGAGGGGATAGCCTTTGGAAATGGATGAATTTGAACAAGCAGAGATGGGAGAAGGAAGAGGGCATTCCCATTCTAGGGTGCGGGAGGGGTGAATGGACACACGGGGCTGCATGCCAGATGGCAGGACCTGCACTGCCGGGTCGAGGAGGTAGGGGGTGTGTGAGTCATTCAAGGCTTGAAGAGGAAGGACCTCCCAGACGCCACAGTGGAGGCAGGAAATGGAGCTTGTCTCCCCGCATGACCCCAAATGCCAAAACTTGCGGGACCTTGAAAATACCCTGGTCCAAGGTGGGCTTGGAGGTCCCTGAGTGGTGGAGCTGGGCTAGTGGGGGCACCTCCTCCCATTCCTGCCCGGGGTGACCAAGTTCGCTTGCAGAGCCAAGACTACCACCTAGAGCGTCTCCTCAGACATACCATGGGCTGTGGCGCCTTTCAGGTGTGGAACCTGGAGGACCTGGGCAAGGGAGCCATCCCTTCCACAGCTCCTCTGCCCACCAGCGTCAGCTGGTATGTCTATGGCCTGGCTAGGCCAGAAGTGTGGGTGGGTGGTAGATGTTACTAGAGGATTGGTGTTAATTTTGGTAAGTGTGTAATGGCATGGTAGTTACATAACTGCCATCACTACTATATAAGTGATGACAAAGTCTTTATCATTTGGAATTTCACACTGAAGTATTTGTAGGTGAAATGACACACTGGGGAATTGCCTCAGAATACTCAAGAAAAAAATCCCCCACGACTGGATATGGAAGGTGCTTGGTGAAATAAAGTCAGTGGACTGCTGATAGTAATCGCAGAGTGATAAAGTGCATAAGGGTTCATTACATTCTTTCTACATTTGTTTATAATAGTAATTTTCCATTAAGAAGTTGTGTTCCGCCGGGCTCGGTGGCTCAGCCTGTAATCCCGTGCCTTTGGGAGGCTGAGGTGAGTGAATTGCTTGAGCCCGCGGGTTCGAGACCTGCCTGGGCAGCAAGACCTCATCTCTACAATAAATCAAAAAATCAGCCGGGCGTGGTAGCTCATGCCTGTAATTCCGGCTACTTGGAAGGCTGAGGCGGAAGGTTCGCTGGAGCCCAGCAGGTTGAGGCTGCGGTGGCCGGGAGCGGCCACTGCACTCCAGTCTGGGCGACCGAGTGAGACTCCAACTCAAAAAAAAAAAAAAGTTTTTAAGAAGTTAGGAGCTGGGCACGGTGGCTCACGCCTATAATCCCAGCACTTTGGGAGGCCAAGGTGAGAGGATTACCTGAGCCCAGGGGTTTGAGACCAGCCTGGGCAACTTGGTGAGACCTCATTTCTACAGTAAATCAAAAAATTAGCTGGGCATGGTGGCGTGTGCTTTTGGTTCCAGCTACTTGGAAGGCTGAGGCAGAAGGATTGCCTGAGCCCAGCAGGTCGAGGCAACAGTGGCCATGAGTGTGCCACCACACTCCAGCCTGGGCTTTCAGAGTGAGACTCAGACTCAAAAAAGAAAAATTTAGATTATGTTTTTTTCTATAGATTAAATATCATTGAAAAAAGCTGGGCTGTGAAAGGGTTGCTTTCAGAAAATGATTTCTTTTTTAACTTCTAAGGCAAGAAACAGTATTAATATAAATATTAAGAATATCACTGTTTTTCAGATACAGTGCAGGAAGCTTGAAGAGGAAATTCGGTCTGCAACAGAAGAAGCAGAACTCTTTTATAACAGAGGGGTATAGGGGCGAGTTTCAGGTGAATTTGTCAGGTTCTGGCTTGCAAACCCTACCCTGTCAAGGTTTCCATTTAGAGAACTCTGCCAGGGGTCTCCTGGGGAGGCCAGAAGTGTCTGCGCTGACAAGATGACTTAGATTGCACATGCTGAGACTGGCGTGTCTGGGGTCTTGAAGGCTGGCCGGAGAAGATGGCAGGACAGTGTCCTATCTCAATCCCAGAGAGTTGCCGAGGGACAGGTGGAGTGAGGAACAGCCTGTGAAAGGTGACTGAAATCATAAATCTACTTGTCTCAAGTTGAGTTTTCAGATAAATAAATGCAAAAGATCAACCACGCTCAGGACACAGGCAATAAATTGATGGTTCAACTCCAGCTGAACACAAACCCTGGGGGAGCCATTTAAGGTCTCCAGCCCCAAAAGAAATCCTGTTTTCCTCCCCGCACGTACTCAGTTATGGGCAGCTTCCTAAGCCTTTGCCATCCTCTGCCCTTTGCCTCCTTTCTCCTCTTTGGCAAAAGACCCTGCCTCCACCTTCGCTGGGAAAACCAAGGATGTTGGCACCACGTCAGCAAACCTTCCTCTGCTCACACCCATCCTGTCCATGCAAGGCCAGCTGGCCTCAGGCTCTATGGCCCTTCTCTTGGTTTCCTCAGAGACTTGCTCTGTGCCATCCCCTCTGGTTCCAGCCCCTCTGCCGGCTCCTGCACAGCAGTATGTAACCTGCTTACGTCCCCTGCCTCATCTGAGGTGAGAGTCTTGCTCTGTCGCCTAGGCTGGAAGGCAGTGGCATGATCATAGCTCTCTGCAGTCTTGAACTTCTAGGCTCAAATCATCCTCCAACCTCAGCCTCCTGAGAAGCTGGGACTACAAGTGCACACACCACCACACTTGGCTATAGCCAGACTTCTTAAAAGAGTTGTCTGCCTTCACTGTCTCTGCCCCACTTTCTGTTCTGCTAAGACTTCTCTCATCTGTGCCCTACCCAAACACTGTGCTGCCGCACTGCTGGGCACTCATGCCAGTCACTGAACTGCCCGCTCTGCTGACTTTGCCATTTGAACGTCCTGCAGATCCTCGAATCCAACCTGTGCAAACCTGAGATCAGTCTGCCTCCTAATCAGGAAGTGATACCCCCACCCACTCCACTGTGTCAGACAGGCTGGCTGGTGGCACCCCACCCCACTCAACAGGCCAGGCCCAATACAGTCCGATCTCTAGAACTCCTCGTGCCCACGGCCCCAGTGCACTCCAACAGCATCCCCTGCTGGTACTGCCTGGTTCATCTGTCTAGCTCCCTGCAGTCTCTGTTCCAGCATGCTCTTCTAAAGCACACCTGCTGAAAAGTCTTGAATAGCTCCCAGTGTGTCAAGATCAAGTCCATATGGCAGCCATGAGCCTTTCACTTATTCACTTCTTACCGTTCACTTCCCTCATTCTGGACCGATATCCAGCTCCTCACACGGGTTATGTCCTTCTCATGGCCTTGGCACAAGCGTTTGCTCTGCTCTGGGCAGGTGTCTGCTTATGCTTCAGGTCTGACTTTGACATTGATCACTCCCTCCAGGAGGCCTTCTGGGAGTCACAGTACTGAATTGGGTATCCTGATATGGGCGGGTCTAGTACTAGCCACACGGCAGTGCAACCGCCTACTTGCTGATCCTATTCCTGCAGGAGAATGTATACACCTTGACAACAGGGACTTTTTTGCCCATCGGAGTAACCCAACACAGGATGTGACAGAGGAGGTATCCAGACATTTGTGTACCAGAGGGATGTTTCCAACACGCTGCTGCAAGTCAACAGGAAAATGAGGGGGGGACCCCCCCCCAAATTGATTATCTTTTGGAGCGTGGGCCCCTTGTAGTACAGGTTCCTACGCTAGGTAAGTGTTCTAGGAAACCATCGGCATCAGCATACCAGCTACAGCTGCTCTGAGGGGCTGTGCTTAGCTTCGGTGAATTTTTTTTGGAGATTCTTTGAATGCATCTGACCATTTCATGATGGGTGATTCACAAGCCCACCTGCCCACACCATGCTGGCTGAACCCACACCATGCTGGCTGAATGTTCAAAACCAGCACGACCCCTGGGCCCGTCTCCCAAGTCACTCGATCTCACCCCAAACTATTCTTTTTCCCCAATGAAAACAGTCCTCAAAGGGAATGTTTTCCCAGTGTGGAAGAGGTAAACAAAAAACAACAGAAGCACTATAAGCCATCAAAATTGTTGAGTTTAAAAACTTTTGAGCAGTGGAAAAAGCATCTCAATAGGTGAGTACTTTGAAGGTGACTAAAGTTTAGACACGAAAGAATGCACAATTTTTTATAAATTACTGCTTTTGAGGGGTCCCTGCTGTATCTGTGGCCTTTAGTTTTCCCTAGGCCAGAATGATGGTTATTTCCAATTTTGGTAAGAAAAGTTTCACAACAGCCTAAAAGGACAAAATCAATCCTTTACAATCAGATGGCTCAGTCTAGCCACAGGCTTACACTAAACACAAAGTTAGAGAACAAGATGGGCAAAGGTAGAGGTTCAGTCACTAACAGTGGAGAAGAAATGTGAAGGCATCTTCTGAGGAGAGGAAACAAGTTGCAGAGGCAGCTCCAGGTTGGGGGACAGAGGAAGGCCAGGGCAGGTGTGGTGAGGGACGCTGTAACTGTCAAATAGATCTTTTCATAATTCCCCAGTGCTTCACAGTTGGAAAAAAGCTTTGCTTTTGTTTGGAATGAGGAGAGTTAGGAAAAAGGGACAATTATTCACCTACCTCAGTGTTCAGTATCAAAATATTTCCATTTTATTTCTGTATCATAAATTTGTAATTTTAACAACTTTGATCATTAGCTAATATAGTAATACAAAAAAATGAGGAAGAAAAATGTTAGTATCCATTTCCGTAAAGTGCAGGTTTAATTTTCAATTGTTTGCCTTAGTAAACATCATCTCATTTCAGGTCCTCCACTGTCCCCACCCAAGGGGCGGGGGGAAGGCTATTTTAAAATTTTGCTTAACAAATATCTAATGCCAAGAAAAAAAAATTAAAGATCCATTAAAAAACAAAGTTTTTGCAAACATGTTTCCAAGTAAGATTTCTAAGGACATCAGTACTGAAAAATAATATTTATAATTAATATGAATGCACATAATAAAGGAGTACATACTTTAGATCTCTATGCTTAGTTAGCAATTTTAAGGTCTCCAGTTATGCAAAAGGTACACAAATGAATAAGAGCAGTTACCTTGATATGTGGCCAAATGACTCTTACTGAAGCTGAAGACATTCTCTGAGCGGGGCGCGATGGCTCACGCCTATAATCCCAGTGCTTTGGGAGGTCAAGGCAGGAGGATTGCCTGAGCTCAGGGATTCAAGACTAGTCTGGGCAACTTGGCAAGACCTTATTGCTACAGTAAGTCAAAAAAATTAGCCAGGCATGATAGCACATGCCTGTGGTTCCAGCTACTTGGAGGGCTGAGATGGAAGGATCGCCTGAGTCCAACAGGTTGAGGCTGCGGTGGCCATGAGTGTGCCGCTGCACTCCAGCCTAAGCGACAGAGTGAGACTCCAACTCAAAAAAAAAAAAAAAAAAAGACATTTCTCTGGTTTTGGCCCCTGTAAGAAGTTAATTCTCATACTCCTTAGCAATTTATATAAAGTCTCTGTCTCAGTCCTACATTTATATTCAAAATGGGCCTCTGATTTTACTCTACCATAAAAATACTGGCATCTTCAAAAGAATAATGCTAGCAACAGTGTTGAGGAGTACTAATAGCTTTAAGTTTGCCAAATGTTTACTTCTGCGACAGTATAAATATGGATTATTAAAGTTGGCTACTCAAGTATAAAATCTATGTAAAGTCCTCACAGGCAAAATGTTCAAAGACTGGGAAAAAACATTTTTTTTCTTTTGCAAGAAAGTGCAACTGCAGGGTCTTTTGAATGCTCTTCTACACAGTTGTGCAGAAAACTTAGTAGTTTGGCTCAGAAAGTAGAATTCCTCAGGAGGAATTAAATTCTTCCTAGAAGAAGACAAAGCAAAATTCCAGGCAGCTTTCCAAAAAAAAAAAAAGAAAGAAAACACACTAGTTTGTGGCTACATAATGAAACAAACTGGAACTTATAATGAAGGCTTTTGCATTTGTCATGATTTGCATGAGAACTTGATAGAGCTTTTTTTCCCTTTACTCCAGGACATCAGGCCATTTTATAACGTTATACATAGTAGTTACCGCACTTTGTCCAACACTGACAGCAGGCAGGAAACTAATCAGCTAGGAGAAAAACAGAAGTGTTTTCATGTGTTTCAGTGTTTTTCAGGTCAAATCTCAATCCTTTCAAATAAATCATTAAAAATATAACATTTTCTCTTGTTATTTTCAGTATTTTACATAGTTAATGGATAATCAGAGTGAAAGAAGGCTTTCTAGCAATCATTCATGAGGGACACATTCTGTCACACAGTCAGATTTTCAGCATTTGTTCAGCTGCTGCTAGATGATACAGGAAGTTTTCTGTTGCTGGTGGAAATCGTTTTTGCTTTAGTGCCTCCAAATTAAGGACACGCTTTTCTCCATCATCTGAAACTTCTGAAAACAGTGCTAGGTTGGTGTAGATTTCTCTTGTTTTTAGGGCGATATCCTTTAATAGAACAGGAAAATATGTAATATGTTAGTATCCAAAAATTTAAATATTGTCTAAAATCCTTCCTGCTATTTTTAAGTTTATCAGACTAACTTTATAAAACTATGAAAAACAAAATAAAATAACCTAGAAAAACCAATGTCATAGATTTTTGTAAAACCATCTGAGCCTTTTTTTTTTTTTGAGTAGGAGTCTCACTCTGTCGCCCAGACTGGAATGCAGTGGCCGCTCCCGGCCACTGCAGCCTCGACCTGCTGGGCTCCAGCGATCCTTCCGGCTCGGCCTTCCGAGTAGCTGGAACTACAGGCGCGCACTACCACACCCGGCTACTTTTTTTGATTTATTGTAGAGATGAGGTCTCACCAAGTTGCCCAGGCGGGTCTTGAACCCGCGGGCTCAGGCAATCCACTCACCTCGGCCTCCCAAAGTGCTGGGATTACAGGCTGAGCCACCGAGCCCGGCCATCTGAGCCATTTTTAAGTGTATATATAATTTAGTGGCATCAAGTATATTCACAATGTTGCACAAGCATCACCATTATCTATTTCCAGAATTTTTCACCATCACAAACAAACTTTATACCCATTAAACAAGTTTTCCATTTCCCCTCCCTGAGCCCTAGATAACCTGTATTCTTTCTACCTTTGTGCATTTGCCTACTCTAGGTGCCTTGTATAAGTGGAATCATACAATATTTGTCCTTCTGTGGAAAGCTTATCTCTTTAGCACGCCATTCCTTTTTAAAGCTGAAAAACATTCCATTGTATGTATAGATCACATTTTGTCTACCCATTCATCTGTTGAAGGATAGCTGGGTTGCATCTACCTTTTGGCTATTTTGAATAATGCTACTATGGATATACAAGTACCGTCACATACCACATAACATTTTGGTCAATGAAGAACCACATATATGATGATGGTCCCATAAGATTATAATACTGCATTTTTACTCTAGTTTTTCTATATTTATACGAACATTGTATTACAATTGCCGGCAGTATTCTGTACAATAAGATGCTCTACAGGTGTATAGCCTAGGAGCAAGAGACTACATCATATAGCCGATGTGGGTAGTAGGTTATTTCATTTAAGTTTGTGTAAGTTCGCTTTGTGATATTCAGACAATGACAAAATCGCCTAACAACATATTTCTTAGATATTAAGCAACATATGACTGGATCTGTTTGAGTCCCTGGTTTTGATTATTTGGGGCATATACCTAGAAATGGAATTGCTGAATCTTATAGTAATAATTCTATGTTTAACTTTGTGAGAAACCCTGCTATTGTTTTTTGAACAAATCTCTTCCCAAAAGTCCCCTTCTGCCTGGGGTAAATAACCCAGTACAGCTGGGCTCAGTGGCTCAGCCTGTAATCCCGCACCTTTGGGAGGCTGAGGTGAGTGGATTGCTTGAGCCCGCGGGTTCGAGACCCGCCTGGGCAGGCGAGACCTCATCTCTACAATAAATCAAAAAATCAGCCGGGTGTGGTAGCACGCACCTGTGGCTCCAGCTACGTGGAAGGTTGAGGCGGAAAGATCGCCGGAGCCCAGCAGGTCAAGGCTGCGGTGGCTGGGAGCGGCCACTGCACTCCAGTCTGGGCGATCGAGTGAGACTCCAACTCAAAAAAAATAAAATAATAAAATAACCCAGTACCTGCCAAAGTCTTTATTCCTTTTGGGCAACTGAGGACTCATTAAAGCTCACATTAAAATCACGAATTTTTCCTGGTTTGCTGACATCATTAATTCATTCAAATATTTTTTAACCCCTACAACAATCTCAGCACTTTCACTTGCCCTTCCCAAGGTCTCATACATTAATACTGAGTCAGCAGTGAAGCACTTTTTGTCCATGAAACACAATAGTTCAGAACTCAAATGAACATCTTTCACCTGTATTGTAGGAATAAGTGTCCATTACTCTGATGAAGGGGCGACAGGTGGGCGACGACGGTCCACATGGTAGGAAAGACACATCTTCTGAATCTTAGCGTTCGGGTCCTTAGGGCAAGACTCAGCCCCTCTCCCTAGCCATGGCTGGCCAGGCCACCAGCACGGAAGAGAAACGGCCCCTCCCATCCCTCTGCCGATGTGTCACCCCCTCGGGCGGCTGGCTTGTCCTTCCCCAGTATTCTCTACCTCAGTCCCTTGCTCTCCACAGCATGTATCGTGACTCGTAATTATTTTGTGTTTCATTATTAATTATCTTGTGGTTCATCTACTCCACTAAAGTGCAGGCTCCGTGAGGGCAAGGACTTGGCTCACCACTCCGTGCCCACTGCCACACAGAGATGGCCCCAGGTGGCACAGGTGCAGACGAGGGTATGAGGCAGGGCCTGGAAGAGGCGAGGTGACGCTAGTATATCCCTCAGGAGAGGATCACAGAGCTGAGAACAGGCCAAATGCAAAGCAGCAGCAGCCAGGGAGAGAGAACGTGGGGGGGTGGAGGGACAGACTGGGCACGCTGCCGGTCATCACACAGAGAGGCATGGGAAATAAAACTCCTTTGCCATCCCAGTCTGGCAAGGGCAGAAGAGAGGGTGCCAAGTGGTCCACATGGACCCTCTGGCAAGCTTGACAGGTGGACCCCAGAGGAGCTAGCTGTGCAGCATGTGGCAGCAGGGTCTGAGTGGGACAGGGCCTGATTACATGATTTCTGTCGTCCTGGAGACAAGACAGCAAAGCTACATTACAACAATCTATCTAGTTCCCTATACTCAGCAGCAACCTTCCCCACAATTTGTTCCTCATGAAAATTATCCTGGGAGGGCAGAATACACTGGTTGGCTCAGAAACGTCTTCCAGACCACCTGGCAGTTGCATCCTCACTGTCAGTGGCTGGCTCCAGCACCAGCCCCTGTAAAGGGGGACCCAAAAAACCTGGAATTTATAAAATATTGTGTATTTATTCTTACATGTTTAAACTTCAGTCACCTTCACCTTCAAAGTACTCTTCATCTGATGCACTACACCTATTGGGATGCTTTTTCTACTGCTCAAAACAGTTTTTGAACTTGTCGATTTTGATGCCTTTTAGTGCTTCTGCCATTTTTTGTTTCACCTCTTCCACATTGGCAAAATGTTTCCTTTTGAGGACTTATGTCATCCCAGGAACCAGAAAAAAAAGTTGTCCAGGGCAGGATCAGGTGAATATGGAGGGTGTAGTACAGGGATCATGCTGTTCTTGGTCAAAAACTGCTCAACACTCAGCAGCGTGGGCAGGTGTGTTGTCATGGTGGAAGAACCAGTCACCTGTTTGCCACAACTCAGGATGTTTCTTCTGCAAATCGTGATGCAACCTCCTCTAAGCTTCTGTATAAAAACTTTGGTTGACCATTTGATCTGCAGGAACAAATTCTAAGCGTACAAGGAGGCTGCCCTCTAAAAAGAAAATTCCAGGTTTTTTTTGGGTCCCCTTCGTAAATAACTGCCCTCGAATTCAGTAACTGACCATGCTAGGGCAGCCAGCACCAGATTGTCCTTCATTGGTGGGTCCATCTACAAACCTTCGTCTGAGTACCTGTCCACTGGCCTCTGCCACATACCCCAACTCTGCTAGTAGCACAGCTCTGCCACACAGTGGCACCACATCAGGATTCAGTAAGTCTACAGATCAGGGCATTACCTGTACAACCTGGCTGTCTGACTTCTCTGGATCTTCTGCAGATTGAACAATTAGCTGACCAATTTCTTTGTGTAATTTACCCATTGTCATGGCCTCTGGTGAGATAAAAAGAATGTGTGTGTGAATATTTAGAAGTGGACATGATAAAAAATAAGCAGGCCACCGGTCTTAAAACCTGAAAGACCACTGAGGGAATTTTCAAAAAGTGGCTGACAATACCCCACATTTTCATTTTATCACTAAACACAAATATAAGAACATGCTAGGAGGTAAGGGATAGTCTAATCATGATTTCTACTTCATGCCAAAATAAAAACACATCCATATCAAACCAAACTTCCCGTTCACACTCACCTGCCAGAATTTTTATGTTTCTTTCTAGATAAAACCTAATAAAAAATTCTAGCCGGGCTCGGTGGCTCAGCCTGTAATCCCGCGCCTTTGGGAGGCTGAGGTGAGTGGATTGCCTGAGCCCACGTGTTCAAGACCCGCCTGGGCAGCGAGAGCTCATCTCTACAATAAATAAAAAAAATCAGCCGGGTGTGGTAGTGCATGCCTGTAATTCCGGCTACTCGGAAGGCTGAGGCGGAAGGACCACCAGGAGCCCAGCAGGTCGAGGCTGCGGTGGCCAGGAGCGGCCACTGCACTCTAGTCTGGGAGACAGAGTGAGACTCCAACTCAAAAAAAAAAAAATTAAAAATAAATAAATAAATGCTGTGTTTTTGACACAGAAAAATCCTTCTAGCTTGAGCAAGCAAGGCCCTCAAACACTAGTTTTAGAGAATCAGCCTGAACATGCAACTGCTTGCCTTATATCTTAGTCAACAACAGAACAGAGAACTAACCTTTTGCAAGTGGAGCAATGGTAATCTCACTATCTGCCAGATTCACAAACACATCATAGAGGTCTGGTCTATTGCTCACTTCCAGGTCTACAAATCCAGCAATGTAACCTGCATTATAAAGATGACAAACATTACTGGAGTAGGAAGAAATACTGTGAACATATCAAAAGAGAATTAAAGCCGGGCTCGGTGGCTCAGCCTGTAATCCCGCGCCTTTGGGAGGCTGAGGTGAGTGGATTGCCTGAGCCCGTGGGTTCGAGACCTGCCTGGGCAGCGAGACCTCATCTCTACAATAAATAAAAAAAAAAAATCAGCCGGGCATGGTAGCGCATGCCTGTAATTCCGGCTACTTGGAAGACTGAGGTGGAAGGATCACAGGAGCCCAGCAGGTTGAAGCTGCAGTGGCTGGGAGCAGCCACTGCACTCCAGTCTGGGCGACAGAGTGAGACTCCAACTCAAAAAAAAAAAAAAAAAAAAAAGAAAAGAAAAGAGAATTGAGTCTAAAGGCTCATCAACTGCTTTTTCTTCACTATTGTATTTATTCAGGAACATTATCTGTACCCTGTGGCATTTATTAAATTGACATTAATATCAGTTGCTGGAAGAAATTCACATAATTTTAAATGTTCCAAAATTAGGCTTCAGTGTCAAGGAGCAGGCTGAAGTAAAGCATTTACTTTTCAGTCATTGTTATTTGGGTCAAGAATGAGCAGAGGCAAAGATTCCCTCAGACAATGGTCCCCTTTCAGGTCTTTGTCTCCAGGAAATCACAGCCAAATGCCTGGGTACTCGGCATTACAGTATGGCATCACCCTTTGCTAAGTTCAGATCTGACACAACACAGGCCAACTTAGGGCAACTCAAGAATCAGCAGACCTCTGGGAATGATGTTAAGACAACAGTTCCTAGACTTTTTTATTTTTCAGAGCAATGATGGTAAGACAATAGTTCCTAGAATTTTTTTATTTTCCAGAGCAATACTTACAAAAAAGAATTTTTTAATTGGAGGATCAATTTATCATTGCTAGAGTTTAACTTTAACAAGTAAGGATATTTTAAAAAACCAACATCAGGTTGGGTGTGATGGCTCACACCTGTAATCCCAGAACCTTGGAAGGCCAAGGCAGGAGGAATGCTTGAATCCAGGGTTCGAGACCAGCCAAGGCAACATAGCGAGACCCCATCTCCACAAAAAATTAGATGGACATGGTGGCACACTCCTGTAGTCCCAGCTACTTGGAAGGCTGAGGTGGAAAGATCACCCAAACCCAGAAGATCAAGGCTGAGATCTGTGATTGTGCCACTGCCCTTCAATCTAGGCAACAGAATGAGACCCCAATTCAAAAAAATAAATTAATTAAAATAAAAAATAAATGGCAAGAACAACAAAAATAAAACCTACTACCAAGATCCAGACCCAGACCCACTCATACATGAAAAAATATGACATATAATGGACTGATACTTCTGATTACTGAAAAAAAGAAGAGACTATTCAATAAATGTCTTGGGACAAGTGGTTATCCACATGAGAAAAAAAATTAAATCAGACCCCAAAGTCACACATTACACACAAAAAAATTCTAGGTAGATTAAAGACTTAACTGAGAAAGAAAAACATATTTAAAACTTTTACAAGGAAATACAATCTGGGCATAGTGGTTCATGCCTATATCCCAACACTTTGGGAGGCTGAGGCAAGAGGATTGCCTGAGTCCAGGGGTTTGGACCAGCCTGGGCAACTTGGCAATACCTCGTCTACACAATAAATCAAAAAATTAGCTGGCCATGGTAGTACGTGCCTGTAGTTCCAGCTACTCGGAGGGCTGAGGCAGAAGGATCACCTGAGTCCAGCAGGCCGAGGCTGTGGTGGCCATGAGTATGCAATTGCACTAGCCTTGGCAACAGAGTAAGACTCCAACTCAAAAAAAAAAAAAAAAACAAAAAAACCAGAAGAATATCTTTCTATTGCAGGGATAGAGAAAATTTTCTCAAACAAAATACAAAAACTGAAAAAGAAAAGTGAATAAGTTTCAATACATTAAAATTGAGAATTTTTTTTTAAACAGTTTCACTGTCACTTAGGCTGCAGGGCAGTGGCATGATCACAGCTCACCATAGCCTTAACCTGCTGGGCTCAGGTGATCCTTACATCTCAGCTTCCTGAGAGCTGAGCCTACAGGTGTGTGCCATCACACCTGGATAATTTTTTAATTTTTTGTAGAGATGAGTTCTTGCTATGTTGCCTTGGCTGGTCTAGAACTCCTGGGCTCAAGCAATCCTGTTTCAGCCTCCCAAACTGCTGGGATTATAGGCATGAGCCACGGCACATGGCCGAAAATTAAGAATTCAATTCAAGCTGGGCAAGGTGGCCCACGCCTGTAATCCTAGCACTTTGGGAGGTGAAGGTGAGAGGATTGCCTGAGTCTAGAGTTTTGAGACCAGCCTGGGCAACTTGGTGAGACCTTGTTTCTACACTGAATCAAAAAATTAGCTGGGCATAGTGACGTGTGCCTGTGGTTCCAGCTACTTGGAAAGCTGAGGCAGAAGGACTGCCTGAGCCCAGCAGTTCGAGGTTGCGGAAGCCCTGAGAGCGCCACTATACTCCAGCCTGGGCAACATAGTGAGACTCTGACTCAAAAAAAACAAAAACAAGAAATTCAATTAATCAAAAATACCGTGAGGAGAATGAAAAAAAGTGTACAAACTTGGAGATTCTTGAAGCACATATAACAAATAAACACATATCCTAAATATATAAAGAACTTCTATGAATCAATGAAAAAAACTCAATGGAAAACTATAAAAGAAACAGTCATTTTGCAGAAGAGAAAACACAAATGGCAAGAAACATATAGAAATATGTTTAAGCTCATTAGGAAGAAGGAAAAGGCAAATTAAAACCACAATGAAGCCGGGCTCGGTGGCTTAGCCTGTAATCCCCCGCCTTTGGGAGGCTGAGGTGAGTGGATTGCCTGAGCCCGCGGGTTCAAGACCCGCCTGGGCAACTTGGCGAGACCTCATCTCTACAATAAATCAAAATGAGCCAGGCGTGGTAGTGCACGCCTGTAGTTCCAGCTACTTGGAAGGCTGAGGTGGAAGGATCGCCGGAGCCCAGCAGTTCGAGGCTGCGGTGGCCGGGAGCGGCCACTGCACTCCAGTCTGGGTGACAGAGTGAAACTCTAATTCAAAAAAACAAAACAAAACAATGAAATATTACTGTACACCCATCAAGCTGGTAAATATTTTAGTTTAACAATACTGCAGCTGGGCGTGATGGCTCACAACTATAATCCCAGCACTTTGGGAGGCTGAGGTGAGAGGATTGCGTGAGTTCACAGGTTCAAGACCAGCCTGGGCAACTTGGCGAGACCTCATCTCTACAATAAATCCAAAAATTAGCTGAGTGTGGTGGTGCTGCCTGTAATTCCAGCTACTTGGAAGGCTGAGGTGGAAGGATCACCTGAACCCAGCAGGTTGAGGCTGCGGTAGTCGTTAGCGTGCCACTGCACCCCAGCCTGGGTGACAGAGAGTCCAACTCAAAAAAAAAACAACAAAAAACTAAGCACTGTTGAGGATGTGAAGCAATGGACCTCTCCTATACTGCTAGTGGGAGGATAAATCAGTACAATCTCTGGGGAAAACATTTGAGTTTTCCCAGCAACTTGAAGATTTGTGTATTTATTTATTCTTTTTTTGAGTTGGAATCTCACTCTGTCGCCCACACCAGAGTGCAGTGGCATGCTGATGGCCATGCCAGTGTTGACCTGCTGGGCTCCAGCGATCCTTCCACCTCAGTCTTTCGAGTAGCTTGACTACCATGCCCAGTTAGTTATTGATTTATTCTAGACACGAGGTCTCACCATGTTGCCCAGGTTGGTCTTGAACCCCTAGGCTCAGGCAATCCTCTCGCCTCGGCCTCCCAAAATGCTGGGATTACAGACTTGAGCCACCCAATTTGCATATTTATAACTCAAAATTTCCACTCCCCAATATATAAGCTAGAGAAAGACTTAGACGCTTCAAAATGCTGACAATAGTCCACCTTTTCATCTGTCGGGTGGGTCTATGAGTGTTCTTTTTGTTTTTTATAACTTGCGAGAACATTACATTTTATTATTATTACTACTTTTTTTTTTGAGTCAGAGTCTCACTCTGTTGCCCAGGCTGGAGTACAGTGTCACGCTCAGTCACTGCAGCCTTGACATGCTGAGCTTCAGCAATTCTTCCGCCTCAGTCTTCCAAGTAGCTGGAACTACAGGCATGTGCCACCATGTCCAGCTAATTTTTTTGACTTATTGTAGAGAGGAGGTCTTACCATGTGGCCCAGGCTAGTCTCATGCCCATGGGCTCAGGCTGGTCTCGTACCCATGGGCTCAGGCAATCCTCTTGCCTCTACCTCCCAAAGTGGTGAGACTATAGGATGAGCCACTGCGCCCAGCTACATATTATTTTTTATGTAAGAAATTTTTATGGCAGGGTTGGTGGCTCATGCCTATAAGCAGGAGGATCACCTATGACCAGGAGTTCGAGACCAGCCTGAGCAACATAGCAAGACTCTATCTCTATAAAAAAAACTAGAAAATTAGCTAGTAGTCCTAGCTACTTGGGAAGTAGAGGTGGAGGATCACTTGAGCTCACGATTTTAAGATTGCAGGGAGTTATGATTGTGCCACTGCACTCCAGTTTGGGTGACAGAGCAAAACCCTGACTCCAAAATATGGGGAAAAAAATTATATTTGATATGAAATATTTAATAATTTATAATTTACTTATTTAAATTGGAAAATATAGTTTATTAAGTAAATTAGAGAGAGGAGAGAGAGCACACATGAAAGAAAGAGTGAGAGAGAAAAAGAGAGAGGGAGAGGAGATTCACCTACCCAAGGTAGGGGAGGGACCAAAGCTTAGGGAAACATGGCCTGGCCATAGCTCCTAAAACACATAGCCAGATGGTAGTTTAACAAGGCAATGGCCATATTTTGTAATTTAAAAAACAACAATAAAAGTCCTTACCATGGGATATCATTGTCATTTTGTAAAAAGACCTTTTAACACCATAAAAGTAAAAAAAAAAAAAGGCATAATAACCTTAAATTAAGAAAAAAAAATGTCATTAGAAAGCCAGGATTCCTGGCCAGGCACGATAGCTCACACCTATAATCCCAGCACTTTGGGAGGTGGAGGCAAGAAGATAGCCTGAGTCCAGGGGTTCAAGATCAGCCTGGTCAACTTGGCAAGAATCTATAATAACTCAAAAAAATGAGCCAGGCGTGATGGTGTGTGCCTGTAGTTCCAGCTACTTGGAAGGCTGAAGTGGAAGGATCACCTGAGCCCAGTAGGTCAAGGGTGCAGTGACCATGAGTGTGCGTGCCATTGCACTCCAGCCTGGGTGACAGAGTAAGACTCTGACTCAAAAAAAAAAAAAAAGGAAATTCAGGATTCCTGTAGATATAAGAAACACAATAATGTATTATTAATTTATTCCTAGAATCTTACTAAAATTATTATACAAGTACAATAACATCATTTAGAAATAATTATAATTTTCCTTTGAGAAAAAACATGAAAAAGCTCCAAATAAAGTCTAATTATTCAAAATCAAATTACTGCTAGCAACACCTTTAAGATTACAACTACAAATCAAGTCGGGTCCGGTGGCTCAGCCTGTAATTCTAGCACTTTGGGAGGCCAAGGTGAATAGATTGCCTGAGTCCGCGAGTTCAAGACCAGCCTGGGCAACTTGGTGAAACCTCATCTTACAATAAATTAAAAAAAAAAATTAGACAGGTGTGGTAGCACGCACCTGTAGTTTCAGCTACTTGGAAGACTGGGGCGGAAGGATCGCTGGAGTCCAGCAGGTTGAAGCTGAGGTGGTCGTGAGTGTGCCACTGCACTCCAGACTGAGCAACAGAGTGAGACTCTAACTCAAAAAAAGCCCAAAAGAAAAAAAAAACTCAAAAATAGTTTGCATTTTGGTGATGGCTGCACAATGTGTGAATGTACTTAATGCCACTAAACTGTACACTTAAAAATGATTAAGATGGTACATTTTATAGGTGCATTTTATCACAATTGATTTTTTTTTTTGAGCTGGAGTCTCACTCTGTCACTCAGACTGGAGTACAGTGGCTGCTCCCGGTCACTGCAGCCTCGACCTGCTGGGCTCTGGTGATCCTTCAGTCTCAGCCTTCTAAGTAGCTGGAACTACAGGCACGTGCTACCACGCCTGGCTAATTTTTGATTTTATTGTAGAGATGAGGTCTCGCCAAGTTGCCCAGGTGGGTTTCGAACCCGCAGGCTCAGGCAATCCACTCACCTCAGCCTCCCAAAGGGCTAGGATTACAGGCTGAGCCACCGAGCCCAGCTCACAACTGATTTTTAATTTTAAAAAATTTTAAAGGAAAAAGTGGATTGCATTTATCAAAGAAATCATTAAAAAATCAGCATTCCCTTTAGGAATGTACAAAAACAGAAACAAAAACAAAAAAGCTTCCTGAAAGCAGAGTATCCCCCCACCCCCGGGATCCTCTTGTACCTGTGCACAACTGCAGAGCCTCCAGCTCATCAGCATTGAGGTGCATGTAAGAATGAAGGATGGTCCAGTCCTGTCGATGCCACACCAGGGCAGGCAGAGTCCTGGGGAATCAAGGCAAGAATTCAGCGGGTGCTGAATCACACCTTAAAGACTCAGCATCAATTCTAAAGTATGTACTACAGGCAAGGCACGTGCCAAGCACTTTATATAAATTATTTACAGTTCAAAAAAATCAAATTTATGAGGTAGGTATTATGATATTCATTTTACAGATGAAGGAACTGAGGCTCAGAAACATTCAGTATCTTTTATTATATGTAGTCATAGAGTTAACTAGTTGCTTTCCCAAGATTTTAACCAGGTTTGACTATGAAGCCTTTCTTCTTTTTATTATCTTACCACTTAGTCTCTGCCAGCCTCAGTTTTCTCATTCATAAAGCAGGGTAATAATATTTTCTTGCAGGGTTCTTGTCATGAGTAGAATTAATAACTTAAAGATTTGTGTTTTTGTTTTGAGTTGGAGTCTCACTCCGTCACCCAGGCTGAGTGCAGTGCAGTAGCACGCTCACGGCCACCCCAGCATCAAACTGCTGGGCTCCAGTGATTCTGTCTCAGCCTTCCAAGGAGCTGGAACTACAGGCATGCACTACCATGCTCAGCTAATTTTTTTTTTTTTTAATTGTAGTGATGAGGTCTCGCCAAGTTTCCCGGGCTGGTCTCCAACCCACAGGTTCAGGCAATCCACTTGCCTTGGCTTCCCAAAGTGCTGGGATTACAGGCTGAGTCAACTTTAGTTATTTAAAAAAAATTTCTGGCATTCAGTAAACCCAGCACAAATGCTAAGTCTCCTTGTTTTTAAAAAAGGATCTATGCATGGTACGGTGGCTCATGCCTATAATCCCAGCACTTTGAGAGGCCAAGGTGAGAGGACTGCCTGAGCCCACAGGTTCAAGATCAGCCTGGGCAACTTGGCAATACCTCATCTCTACAATAAAACAAAAAAGAATTAGCTGGGTGTGGTGGCACATACCTATAGCTCCAGCTACCTGGAAGGCAGAGGCAGAAGGATCACCTGAGCCCAGCAGGTCGAGGCTGTGGTGGCCGTGAGTGTGCCACTACACTCCAGCCTGGGCAACAGAGTGAGACTCCAACTTGAAAAAAAAAAAGGTGAGGCATGGTGGCTCAAGCCTGTAATCCCAGCACTTTGGGAGGCCAAGGCAAGAGGATCGCCTGAGCTCACAGGTTCGTGATCAGTCGGGGAAACTTAGTGAGACCTCGTCTCTACAATAAATTAAAAAAATAAGCTGGGCATGGTAGCGCATGCCTGTAGTTCCAACTACTTGGAAGGCTGAGGTGGAAGGATCGCCTGAGCCCAGCAGGTCGAGGCTGCGGTGGTGGTGAGCATGCCACTGCATTCCAGCCTGGGCGACAGAGTGAGACTCCAACTCAAAAAAAAAAAAGAACAAGTTAGATTTAGTAAGTAAAAACTTTAAAAAAGAGATTTTTTGGCAAAATTGAACAGAAGGAACAACTTGCCTGAAACAGGGGTCAGCAAACTATAGCCCATGGGCCAGCTGACTATCTCTGTAAACAAAGTTTTATTGAACACAGTCATGCTCAGTCATTTACTTATGTGTTTCTGTGGCTGCTTTTGTGCTATTCAGGCAGCTAAGTAGTTGGGACAGAGGCTGTATAAATATAATAACAAGCTGGGCTCGGTGGCTCAGCCTGTAATCCTGCGCCTTAGGAGGCTGAGGTGAGTGGACTGCCTGAGCCCACAGGTTTGAGACCTGCCTGGGCAACTTGGTGAGACCTCATCTCTATAATAAATCAAAAAACTAGCCAGGTGTGGTAGCACGCGCCTATAGTTCCGGCTACTTGGAAGGTTGAGGCGGAAGGATTGCAGGAGCCCAGCAAATCGAGGCTGTGGTGGCTGGGCGACAGAGTGAGACTCCAACGCAAATAAATAAATAAATAAATAACAATGATATTATTATATTCATAAGCCTAAAATATTTACTCTCTGGCAAGAAAAAGTTTGCTAACTCCTCACCCTAAAATATTCCTATTTCTAAAAAGTTAAAGCAGAACCTATCCAAATTCAGTGACTTAGAAATATTATATCTAAATTGAAACATTAGACCAAAATGATATTTAACTCCCAGACTAACACATGCTATCTATACCAAATGTGCAACAGAACAGAACACATGGTAACATCTAGTGCTCAAAACTGTCTGTCAAAAAAGTTTACACTTTTTAATAATTAGAGATGCTACCTGGTAAACTCCTGCACAGCTTCTATTTTGGGGTGATAGACAACAATTCTTTTCTTTAGCATCAGTGCTGTGTGTAAGATAACAGTTTCCATTCCAAACTGAGACACAATGTCTTCAAAAAAGAGAAATTACATTATTGCATTAGGAAATAAAGTTGTTATCAGAAAGAATTCTTGTCATATGAACAAGAAATTATTGTTAATTCAGACAGTAAATGTAGGCAACTGTTGTTAAGTATACAAACACCTTATATGGACAGGTTTATCTATACTATGTCTGTGTTACAGCACCCATACTGTTCCCTAAAGGACTTTATACTGGATGCAGATAAAGCCAGACTCACAAAAAGTAAAACAAATAATATGAAGGAAAACCAGTATTGGTTGGGCTCAGTGGCTCAACCTGTAATCCTGCGTTTTGAGAGGCCAAAGTAAATGGATTGCCTGAGCCCGCAGGTTCGAGACCTGCCAGGGCAACTTGGTGAGACCTCATCTCTACAATAAAAATCAAAAAACTAGCCAGGCGTGGTAGCACGCGCCTGTAGTTCCAGCTACTTGGAAGGCTGAGGCGGAAGGATCGCCGGAGCCCAGCAGGTCGAGGCTGTGGTGGCCGGGAGCGGCCACTGCACTGCAGTCTGGGCGACAGAGTGAGACTCCAACTCAAAAAAAAAAGAAAAAAGAAAAAGAAAGAAAAATTTAACTGTAAAGCCTGGGTGCAGTGGGTCACACCTGTAATCCCAGCAATTTGAGAGGCTGAGGCAGGAGGACAGCTTGAGGTCAGGAGTTTGAGACCAGCCTGGGCAACATAGCAAGACTCCATCTCTAGTACAAAAAGAGCCAGGTGCGATGGTTCACACCTATACTTCCAGCACTTTGGGAGGGGGAGGCGACAGGATTACCTGAACTCAGAGGTTCAAGACCAGCCTGAGTAACATGGCGAGACCCTGTCTCTGCAATTAAAAAAAAAAAAAAATCAGCTGGGCATGGTGGCACATACCTGTGGTTCCAGCTACTTGGAAGACTGAGGCGGAAGGAAAACCTGAGCCCAGCAAGTCCAGGCCGTGGTGGTTGTGAGCATGCCACTGCACCCCAGTTGAGTGACAGAGTAAGACTCTGACCCAAAAAAAAGAAAAAAGAAAAAAGAAAAGGAAAGAGCCAGGTTCGGTGGCTCAGCCTGTAATTCCAGCACTTTGGGAGGCTGAGGTGAGTGGACTGCCGGAGCCTGCGGGTTTGAGACCCGCCTGGGCAACTTGGCGAGACCTCATCTCCACAATAAACCAAAAATTACCCAGGCGTGGTAGTGTGCACCTGTAGTTCCAGCTACTGGAAGGCTGAGGCAGAAAGATCGCCGGAGCCCAGCAGATCGAGGCTGTGGTAGCCAGGCGCGGCCACTGCACTCCAAGTCTGGGCGACAGAGTGAGACTCCAACTCAAAAAAAAAAAAAAAGAAAGAAAGAAAAGGAAAGGAAAACATAGCGGCTAAGATCTCAGGAAGAAAAACTATGGAAGCAGTGGAAATGTTGAGCCATGAAATTCAGCTTACTAGTGAGAGAACATTTCTTTATTAAGTGAATAATATGGAAAGGAGCATCACAAAAACCTGTTTTCTTCTAAGAGAATTCTAATCCAGTGGAAATAAAGAGTTGAAGTTCCTTCCTATATAGAAAAAAACACTATACAGATGAAAATAACGTATGGTAAGATAGCACAACGGAATCTAATGAGGCTGCCCATGGCTTGTGGATTTTGTTGTTGGGATGGATTTGGGGTTTTTTTTTCTTTCTTTCTTTCTTTTTTACCTCTGATGGAGCCAGCAAGGTATGCCTTTCGGAAATCAAAGTCCTTGCTAAGGAAAGAGCCATTTTCTTCACTCTGGCATATTCCCTTTGTGAGAACTGCAATATAACTCTCCATCATTTTAACCGGGCTCCCATGTTTCAGGTACATTCTGTAAGAAAGGACAAAAAAAGAAACCAAAGTCAACTTGTTAATACACTACTAAATTCTTGAATCTCTTCATGATATGTATTATTTCTCTAATTTAGTTAAAAATATATTTAAAAGGAAAAAACCTTAAGAGACCTTCAACAATTCTTTGCAATCAGCTTTCTCCTTCCATTTGGGAAATCTGCTATAGTCACTAATCAGGAGAATGAAAAATGAACTTTCTGAGGCCCCATGATTCTCAAGAATATCGTATACTTATCCTTTTTTAGGTCTTACATTCACAACTGGTGTTCTTTTTTTTTTTTTTTGAGTTGGAGTCTTACTCTGTTGCCCAGGTTTGGAGTGCAGTGGCATATTCATAGCCACTGCAGCCTTGCCTGATAGGCTCAGGCGATCCTTCCTCCTCAGTCTTCCAAGTAGCTGGAACTACAGGTATGTGCCACCATGCTCAGCTAATTTTTTGATTTATTGTAGAGATGAGGTCTCACCAAGTTGCCCAGGCTGGTCTCAAACCCCTGGGCTCAGGCAATCCTCTCACATCTGCCTCCCAAAGTGCTGGGATTACAGGCTTGAGCCACCACGCCCAGCCACAACTGGTGTTCTTAGTCATACAACTCTGTTTTATTGCTGGGATTTCCTTTGACAAGAAAAGAGTTTTATGCATTGTTCTCAGAGAAAGCAGTAATTAGCTTTAGAACCCATACTTATTATCAGAGTTCCCAGAGGCAACTATCCTTAGATTATTAAGAAATCAAAACTCTTTTAAGTTTCTGGTGATAAATGTGCATTAGACATTCATCATCAAGTTAAAGCTTCCAGAAAACACTGACAGGACTCTGGCTGCATTTATAGCTCACATGTGGGTTAGTTCCCCCCCCTTGAGATCTCTTCCTGTGATCAAGTAAAACTAAATTTTGCTTGAGAAATATGACTGGGTCTCCTTGAGCCTTTCAGCAGCTGATAGGATAGAAAATTGGGAAGAAAATAAAACTGATGTTTAAGACAGATCACTTGAAAACTATATTTTATCATAGATCAACTGAAAAAAGTATCTTAACTGCTTACCAAATTTTGTCAATCTTTATTATTTTAATCCACAACTTGAGAAAAAAAGATAGAGAACAATGAATATGGTAAGCTCTCATGTATGTAAATACATTAAAACCCATAAACTCACACATATGCTTATGCAGGGAAAAATATCTCTGGTGTTATATGGGGGTAGGGGTCAGGAGGCAGAAATGGAGTCTGGGGAACAAGGGAGGAGAGGGTTTCATTTTCACTATATACTCTTCTGTATGTTTTTAAATGTTTTATCACCACCAACAACAAAAAAAATAAAAATGCCAGTAACATTATAAAATAGAAACAATATACAGTAATAGAGAAGAGAAACACAAGGTTGGCAGGATAAGACAACCTCCCACATGACAACCCTGAGCCATGAGAGATGAAACACATGGGAATTCCCCAAAACCACTCCCCAGGAAAAGCCCACAGTGCCACCCAGAGGACCTTGTTCAGATGGATACCCACAGGCTGCCACATCTGCCTGGACAGCTGACTCCAAGTATATATGACACCCCTGATTCTCTACCAGGATCACTAGCTGCAGGGACTAGAGGATGAAGGAAGTTAACAGAAGTTAGCTGGGAACCAGTGAAGCCTTCTCATGAAGGCTTCTAGGGCCACTGTACATGGCATGCTGTAGGAGGCACATCTGCCTGCTTCCCCCAGAAACGGAAGGGAGCAACTCCACATTAACTCCACTGTCAAAAAATAGTGTCTGGCTGGGCATGGTGGCTCACACCTATAATCCCAGCACTTTGGGAAGCTGAGCCAGGAAGATCGCTTGAACCTAGGAGTTTAAGAACAGCCTGGGCAACATAGTAAGACTCTATCTCTTAAAAAAAAATTTTTTTTTAAGTGTCTGTGTGTGCATGTCCATGCAGATGCAGGTGTGCGTGGGGGTTGTGTGTGTGTGCATAAGTACATAGGTGTACACACATGCAAAAGTGAGCACACAAGGGCAGTAAGTGGTGAGAGGCAGAGGTGGCCAGAGATAGCTCTGAGTCTTCAATTCTCTTGCACTGTGACGGGGAGGAGAATCTAGCATGTTGCAATGCCACAGCACTGCAAAGCTGAGAAACCCTCCAGGCTTCTGTGTGCATAGGAAGTAGGGTCTAAAGCAACCTTGCCTTCTGGATCCCAGAATATTACCCAGAGCATTCAGTTAAATGAAATGGAAGTTCAGTGTTTGTTTAAACACACCTCTGTAGTTTTTTTTAGTTTATATAGCTTCTAGATAGCATCTCTCTGGCAATAATAATCTCCCTTTGTATAAGTGCCACATGAGCAGATAACTGTTTATCCATAGTGAGACATTCACCTGGAATTTATCTTATGACAGTAGGAAGCCTTTTTATTGTAGCTGGTTGCAGTGACAGTAAAACCTCATTTAGCCAAATATAATCTACTGAAACTCTTAGGTAATGAGAAGATATTCTTGTACTAGGGTTTCTCTCTCTCTCTCTTTTTTTTTTTTTTTGGTTGTGTGCACAAAAATGGCAAAAAGGCAACCATTTATCGAACTTACAATAAAAACAATTCCTTTCACCATCACCAATGCCCCCCAAAAAACTACTTATTGGGCAAAAGCCTGAGGGCTGAAGGTAATAAAGAACACCTGGAAGTATAATTCTACCTAGTAACAACAATTTTTTTTTTTAAGACATCTAGGGTTGGGCTCAGTGGCTCAGCCTGTAATCCCAGCACTTTGGGAGGCCGAGGTGAGTGGATTGCCTGAGCCCGTGGGTTCGAGACCAGCCCGGGCAACTTGGCGAGACCTCGTCTCTACAATAAATCAAAATCACCCGGGCATGGTAGCGCATGCCTATAGTTCTGGCTACTTAGAAAGCTGAGGTAGAAGGATGGCCGGAGCCCAGCAGGTCGACACTGGGGTGGCCGTGAGCGTGCCACTGCACTCCAGCCTGGGCGACGGGATGAGACTCCTACTCAAAAATTAAACAAAACTAAACAATTAAAATACTGCAAAAACCATCATTAATAAAGAACTAATGTCTCTGACATCTAAGAAAGATTTCATTAAGTCCACTAGATATACTTAACAGGGCCAGATGGACTGTATGTTTTAGATAATCTTTCACCAGCTGGGATGAAACTACTTGAATCATGATTAACCACTTAATCAGAATTCCCTAGCCTTTCAGCATTTCCAGTAACAAATGTTTTCTTATGCTTCAGCATAATTCAAAATATCCATTAACTCCTCCCCAAATGAATGCCACAAATAGACCTTGACACATATGAACGAATACCACATCATAAGGCACTTAACTTATCCATCAAGGAAATTTTAGATTGGAAGTGAATGGAAGTAACACACCAAAAGTAGGCAGTGACTCAAAACACCCAGGAACTAGACAGCTATGCAAACTGCCTCCTTCTCTTCCCCTAGTTCATTTCCCCAAATAAGAGAAGCAGTATCAATAGGCATAAGAGAAAGCCCCCCTTCACAAAACAGTCATGAAGGGCCATTAAGCTGGGGAGACAGAGAGCTGAAATGTGCTTTCTCAGTGTAGAAACCTGCTATGTAACTGTTAAGATCTTCATTGTATATATTAGCATGCGAAACAGGTTTTATACAGACCTACACAATATCCTAGTGAAGGCAGCATATTTCTCTGGGTTAAAATCTTTGGCGGTCAGAACAATAGAAAAATGAGTCACCTGTCCAGAGAAACAAAAAAAGTACACTTTTTAAAGACACTTTAATAGAATTAAATTTTTATTACTATAGTCTAATAAACTTCTGGCACAAAACATACCAGCATTAAAAGGAAAAGACCAAAAGATAACAAGTCCCCACATGCTTCTTTATACTTTTATATGAGTGCATGCATTAAATATATGTGTTATGTACTTATTTTCTATATGTATATATTTCCTATATTGAATGTAATTCCTTTTTTTTTTTTTTTTTTTTTGAGTTGGAGTCTCACTCTGTCGCTCACTCTGTGCAGTGGCGTGCTCACAGCCACCACAGCTGCGACCTGCCGGGCTCTGGTGATCCTTCCCCCTCAGTCTTCCAAGTAGCCACAACTACAGGTGTGTGCCACCATGCTCGGCTAATTTTTGATTTATTGTAGAGAGGAGGTCTCACCAAGTTGCCCAGGTGGGTCTCGAACCTGCGAGCTCAGGCAATCCACTTGCCTTGATCTCCCAAAGTGTTGGGATTACAGACTGAGCTACTGAGCCCAGCCATCGAATGTAATTCTCGAAAAGTTTCTTCAAAAACACAAAAGTAAGCCGGGCTCGGTGGCTCAGCCTGTAATCCCGCGCCTTGGGAGGCTGAGGTGAGTGAACTGCCTGAGCCTGCGGGTTCGAGACCCGCCTGGGCAACTTGGTGAGACCTCATCTCTACAATAAATAAAAAAAATTAGCCGGGTGTGGTAGCACGTGCCTGTAGCTCCAGCTACTTGGAAGCCTGAGGCGGAAGGATCGCCGGAGCCCAGCAGGTTGAGGCCGCTCCGGGCCACCGCACTCCAGTCTGGGCGACAGAGTGAGACTCCGACTCAAAAACAAAAAACAACAACAAAAAAAACACAAAAGTACTTCACTCAAATACAAAAAAATGTTTCTACTTAATGTCCCCTAATCTCCTCAAAGCAGAACAAAGGATTGCTAAATCAATCCTACCAATTTCACAACTGCTTTCCCCCACACACACCGTTTCACTATTTTATTTTACTATTTTTTAAAGTCAAGATCTCTCTCTGTCACCCAGGTTGGAGTGCAGTAGCATAATCACGGCTCACTGCAGCCTGGACCTCCCAGGCTCAGGTGATCCTTCTGCTTCAGCCTCCCAAGTAACTGGACAGGCACACACCACAATACTCAGCTAGTTTTTAAAATGTTTTGCAGAGATGAGGTTTCGCTTGCTGTCTAGGTTGGTCTCAAACGTCTGGACTCCAGCAATCCTCCTGCCTTGAACTCCCAAAGTGCTGGGATTATAGACACAAACCACCACATTCAGTCTAACTTTTTTTTTTTTTTTTGAGATGGGGTCTTGCTATGTTACCCAGGCTGGACTTGAATTCCTGGGCACAAGTGATCCTCCTGCCTTAACCACCCAAGTAGCTGAGTTTATAGGCACATGCCACCACACCCTTATTTTACTTATTTTTATTGATACATAAGATCTACTGGTCAGGAATGGTGGCTCACATCTGTAATCCCAGCATTTTGTGAAGCCAGTGCAGGAGGATAGCTAGAGGGCAGGAGTTCAAGACCAACCTGGGCAACACAGAGACCCTGCTTCTATTACTAAAAAAAAAAAAAAAAAAAAAAGCACACATTTTCAGGGTGCATGTGATAATCTGATACATTCACATAATGTATAAAGACCAAATCAAGGTAACTGGGATATCTATCACCTTAAACATATATTTTGTCTTTATGCTAGGAACATTCAAAATATTCTCTTCTAGCTATTTTGAAATATACAATAGATTACCATCAACTATAGTTGTCCTACAATCTATCAAATAGCAATTGTTTTTTATAGATGGGTGGAAAACAACAAAATTCATCTCAGTAACAACCATACATTTAATTATCTGCAGAATGCTATAAACTAAAAGGTACTGTTATAAGAAAAACTTCATTTATTTACATGCCTCTATTATTATTCAGGATTACAGGCTGAGCCACTGAGCCCGGCTGAAACTACTTTTAATAAGAGTACCTGACCTCGAACCACGCAAAGTGGGAACCAAAGGGAGGCTCAAACTTTACCTATACAATGAGCACTTGTATACTTAATCCTGAATTGCACCCCACAACTTTAAAATAAAATTTAAAAAAAAAGAAACTACTTTTACTTTTGTATTCCACCAACCTTTAATTTCAATAAAGGGAAGAAGCCAGGCTCAGTGGCTCATGCCTGTAATCCCAGCACTTTGGGAGGCTGAGGCGAGAGGATTATCTGAGCCCAAGGGTTCGAGACCAGCCTGGGCAACTTGGCGAGACCACATCTCTATAATAAAATCAAAAAATTAGCCATGTGCCTGTAGTTCCAGCTACTCAAAAGGCTGAGGTACAAGGATCACCTGAGCTCGGCAGGTCAAGCATGCCACTGCACTCTAGCCTGGGTGACACAGTGAGACTCCAACTCAAAAAATTAAAAGCTGGGCTCAGTGGCTCAGCCTGTAATCCCGCGCCTTTGGGAGGCTGAGGTGAGTGGATTGCCTGAGCCCGCGGGTTCGAGACCCGCCTGGGCAGCGAGACCTCATCTCTACAATAAATCAAAAAAATCAGCCGGGCGTGGTAGCGCATGCAATTCTGGCTACTCGGAAGGCTGAGGCGGAAGGATCGCCGGAGCCCAGCAGGTCAAGGCTGCGGTGGCCGGGAGCGGCCATTGCACTCCAGTCTGGGCGACAGAGTGAGACTCCGACTCAAAAAAAAAAAAAGGGAAGAGACCACATATTGCTGTGTTGCTCACCACTGTATTAACAGCAGGGTCTATCACAGAACAGATAACAATAAATATTTATAGAATGAATGAGCGTGAAGCATGAGAGAGAACACTTCTAATGAAAACAGTATTTAAGCCAGGCATGGTGGCTCATGTCTATAATCCCAGCACTTTGGGAGGCTGAGGTAAGAGGACTACCTGAGCCCACAAGTTCAAGACTAGCCCGGGTAATTTGTCGAGACCTCATCTCTACAATAAATCAAGAAAAGTTAGCAGGGTGTGATGTCACGTTCCTACAGTTCCAGCTACTTGGAAGGCTGAGACTAAAGGATCATCTGAACCCAGCAGTTCGAGGCTGTGGTGGCCATGAACATGCCACTGCACTCTAGCCTTGGCGACAGAGTAAGACTCCCAACTCAGGAAAAAAAAATTTAATATTTTCAAAAGTGTATCATGAATGATAAGGTCTAAACTAAGTGATACTGGAATCATTTTATATTACTTTAAATATTTTTAGTTTTTTGGCCTTAATGCAGTCATACCTTTTTCAAAACTGAAGAATCCAGAACTTCAATTGTTGTGATATAAAACCATGTCCTTCTGTACTGACCAAAGACAAAGGGATGGAGAAGTTTGTTTTCATCAGTAAGGCAGCATTTTCTCAGGAGGAGATTCCTTAATGCAGTTGTTGTGGAAGGATAACACCACACCCAAAGAACTTCTCCATTCGTGTCCTTTTCTATGGTGGAAAGATGGTCACTGTGAGAATGTCAAACAGTAGCAAGGAAGTGAATTGATTGGTTACTCAGAAGCATTCAGTGGAATCAATTTTAACAATCCATTTTACAAAGCAACCTAAAGTACTTGAGACCCCACATTTCCTCCTATCTCTACTGTTCAAGTTATCTAGCTCTCATCATCTTGAATTGCAGGCCATCTTTGAAAAAGCTTGCATAACAAACCAGGAATGAATATTTAGCTATAGAGATTTCATAGATTTTCTCCCTATATCCTCCTATGTAGATGCTTATAAACTAATAATTGCATTAAGTTTTTATCTGGGAAGAATCATTAAAAAAATAAAGGTTTGCTGAAAACAAAACTGGTTAGCTTATAAAAACAAAAGAAAAAAGGAAAAACAAAACGAATTAACAAAATGGTGAAATCTTTCAAACCAGGTTGCATACTAATTGTGCAAATTCTGTATTTAAAATTTTTTAGAACTAGGGCAGTGGCTCACAGCTACAATCCTAGTTCTTTTGGAAGCCAAATGGGGAGGATTGTTTGCGCCTAGGAGTTTGAGGTTACAGTGAGCTATGATCATACCACTACTCCAACTTCGGCAGCAGAGTGAAAACCCATCTCTAAAATAAAATAAAAATTTTTAGGCCAGGTGTAGTGGCTTATGCCTGTAATCCCAGCACTTTGGAAGTCAAGAAAGGAGTATCCCTTGACCTCCAAGGGAGGCTCAGGCAATCGTCTCACCTTGGCCTCCCAAAGTGCTGGGATTATAGATGTGAGCCACTGCGCCCGGCCCCATGTGACACTTTAATATCTGTATATAATGTGTAATGAAGCCAAGAGTTTGAGACCAGCCTAGGCATCATAGCAAGACCTCATTTCTTAAAAAAGAAAAAAAAAAAAAAAAAAAGAAAAATTAGCCAGGCATGATGGTGCAGGCCTGTAATACATACTATCCAGGAGGCTGAGGTGGGAGGATCACTTGAGCCCAGGAGTTTGAGGTTGCTGTGAGCTACGATTATGCCACTGCGCCTTATCTCTAAAAAATAAATTAAAAAAAATTTTTTTAATCTTAAAAAATTAATAGTAAAACTTATCCAGTCATATGTACAATTATAACACTGAAGTAAACACCTCAATTACAAAAAAGGAACAATCTGCTAATAATAAAAACTCAAGACAAAAGAACCTAAATTTTAGAGAAACAGTCAATGCGTACAGAGCAGTAAGAAAACAATTATTTTCTATTTTTTTCTATTGATATATAATAGTTGTACATAATTTGGGAATACATGTGACTTTTTTGAGTTGGAGTCTCACTTTGTCCCCCAGGCTGGAGGGCATTGGCACACTCACGGCCACCTCAGCCTTGACCTGCTGGGCTCAGGCGATCTTTCCGCCTCAACCTTCTAAGTAGCTGGAACTACAGGCATGTGTCACCACGCCTGGCTAAATTTCTAAATTTATTTTAGAGATGAGGTCTTGAACCCATGGGCTCTGGCAATCGTCTCACCTTGACCTCCCAAAGTGCTGGGATTATAGACGTGAGCCACTGCGCCCGGCCCCATGTGACATTTTAAAACCTGTATATAATGTGTAAAGATCAAATCAGAGTAATTGGAATATCCATCCTCTCAAACGTTTCTTTTCTGTGTTGGGAATATTACAAATCTTCTCTACTAGCTATTTTGAAATATACAAAATTATTGTTAATCCAATTTTTGATCTATAAATTTTTTTAAAACTTTTTTTTTTTTGAGTTGGAGTCTTACTCCGTCACCCAGGCTGGAGTGTGGTGGCACGCTCATGGCCACCCCAGCGTCGACCTGCTTCCGCCTCAGCCTTCCAAGTAGCCAGAACTACAGGAACGCGCCTACTACACCTGCTAATGTTTTGATTTTACTGTAGAGATGGGTCTCACCATGTTGCCCAGGCTAGTCTCAAACCTGCAGGCTCAGGCAATCCTCTCGCCTCGGCCCCTCAAAGTGCTGGGATTACAGGCTTGAGCCACTGTGCTTGGCCAAAACTCTTTATTTCAAAGAACTAAAAATAGATGTAAAAGTTTTAAAAGCCTTTTATTATGGAAAATATCTGGTATATAAAAAAGTAGATAGAATAATAAAACGAATTCCATCATTCAGTTTCAGCAATTATCAACACCTGGCCATCTTTGTTTCATATGAGGGAGGGGATTTTGAAACAAATCCCTTTTAAATGCATGTTAATATGAAAAATTTAAAACCTGCTGAAGTGAAAATATGACCATCAGTAGTTATCTTTTTCTTCGCTGTTAATAGATAAAGAGTTTAACTCAGCCTTAATTCAGAAATATCTCCTGGTAGGACTAAATTGCCCGAGGTACCTAGGTTTTGTTTTGAAGCAATTTAAAAATCACAGAAATACACAAAGCTTCTCCCACATAAATGCACTCCTCTGAGACACTGAAAAATAATCAGCATACTCTTCAGTTTTGCTAAGCCTAAGCAATGCTCTTGTACACTGGGGACTAGACAGCATATTGGGATGTGCAAAAACCTCGGAAAAAAAAGGCTTTTTCAAAGGGAACCTACACGTTCATTCAAGCAACCTGGTGCTCATGGTCACCTATGGGCTGAAGGGTTCCATCCCTGAAACACTGAACGCAGCTCACACACACATTCTGGGTTGCCCAAAGATCCCAATGCAGGGATCTTTTAATCATAGAAAGATAACCAAATCCTGAAAACGAACCGAGATTCCACCACAAGTGTTTATGTAGAAACTCCAGCTATGTGCACGAGCTCAATCACATGATGCGCGAGTTCTCCAATGCTGGGAGTGGGGCCTCTGGCTACCCCGCAAGAGTCCCAACCCCGAGTCTGCCACTTCCTAGCGTGTGTAGGTGCACAAAAAACACCTTAGGTCTCCATTGGCTCCTTCGTAAAGTAGGCATCAGACGTTCCCCACACCCCTGGGCCCCGGGTGAGAGTCCAACAGCATCATCGGTGTATAAAGCACAGCAATCCGACCCGGCAGTTCGCCACCAGGTCTCGAGCCGCTGGATCCCGCGACGGGCGGGCAGGGCTAGCAGTCACGCGTGGCTCCCCCGCCCCGTGGCCGCCTTCCGCGCCCGGCCGGGTGGGACGCGCCCTGCCGCCTCCCCGCAGCGCGGCCAGCTAGCAGCTCCCGCCCGGCCCCGCCCGCCAGCGGCCCCTTGCAACCGCCGAGCCTAAGCACCCGCGACGTCGGGTTCCGCCGAGTAGCCCGGGGCATACAGGAGGAGCTCCATCTTGGGACCGGGGAGGTCCTCTGGACCCTTCCGGCAGCGTGGCCCCGCGCGCGGCCGCAGGCGAACCCGCCAGAGTGGCGGGCCGGGCCCGAAGCCCCCAACCCAGGCCCAACACTGAGGGGGCCGCGCCCTCTTCACGTGGGCGGAGCCGGGGGCCGCAGGCGGAGGGGCTACCCCGGGCGGAAGCGGAGCAGAGGCGGAACCGGGGTGCGGGCCTCCTCACCGATCAGCCCGACTCCGAGCATCAGCTGGGTGTCCTCCGCCTCAGCCGCAGCCATCTTCCGCCACCGCGGCGCGCGGCTCCGGCTCTCCGCCCACAGGCCCCGCCCCACCGCCCCTGACCTCTGACGGAGCCTACCCAGCCACCAGCCCACCTCCCTCTTTCCGGCCCCGCCCCCTCCTTCCGGCCCCGCCCCATCCCCGCCTGTCCGGTTTCAGCACGCCGGAACCTCCTCTGTGCAGATCCTCTCGTTTGAAAGGCCCCTTTGACCTTGGAAGCCTCCCTCAGCCTCCGCAGCCTCGCTGTTTCTCTAATCCAGATCTTCATCCTCTTTCTCAACCCTTCCTTCCCCTCCTTAGGCTTTCCTCAGTCTACCTCTGCCCTCCATTCTGGCTCCAAAGAACAGGCCACCTTGTTCCTAAAACTTGAGACATCCTGAGAATAGAGGAAGGATCTCCATTCATTCATTCATTCGTCCAGCCATGCTGCTCCCCACCCGCCAAAAGAAACAACTAAGGACCTAATAAGTCATTGGGAATATTGTATAGTCTTAACCAAGACAGAGCATTTTAGTGGAGGGAGACAAAATAATTGGAGTAAAATAAATAATACTACCGGGCGCTATGGCTCATGCCTATAATCCTAGCACTTTGGGAGGCTTAGGTGAGAGGATTGCCTGAGCTCACAGGTTCAAGACCAGTCTGGGCAACCTGGCGAGACCTCATCTCTACAATAAATCAAAAAATCAGATGGGTGTGGTGGCACGTGCCTGTAGTTCCAGCTATTTGGAAGGCCAAGGAGCAAGGATCGCCTGAGCCCAGCAGGTTGAGGCTGTGGTGGCCGTGAGCCACTGCACTCCAGCCTGGACGACAGAGTGAGAGATACCAGCTCAAAAACAACGAATGAATGAATGAATAAAACTAAAACCACCAGCTGGGAGCGGTGGCTCAAGCTTGTAATCCCAGTACTTTGGGAGGCTGAGGCGAGAGGATTGAGCCCCGGAGTTGGAAACCAGCCTGGGAAACTTGGCGAGACCTCGTCTCTACAATAAATCAAAAAATTAGCCTGGCGTGGTGGCTCTGGACCTGTAGTTCAACTACTTGGAAGGCTGAGGGGGAAGGATTGCCTGAACCCAGCAGGTAGAGGCTGCGGTGGCCGTGAGCATGCCACTGCACTCCAGCCTGGGCGACAGAGTGACAGTCCGACACACACACAAAAACCCACCTAAATTGCTAATTGCCCTGAAGGCAACCAAATAGTGCAGTGTGTTAGAGAATGGTCTCGTGTTGCTCTGCAGTCAGTGTCAAGGAAGGCTTCTCTGAGGGAGGGATATTTAAACTGAGATTTGAGTGATGGGAAAGTACCAGAGAGTAAAAGATTTGGGTGGCTCCAGGATCCCTCCTCTGAATTTACTGCCCTACTCCAATCACAAATCACACAAAACTAATTAGGGAAGGTTCTTGGTATCCAGAGAAGTACAGTCCCACCCCCATCTTCTTTTATCTTTTTTTTTTTTTTTGAGTTGGAGTCTCACTCTGTCGCCCAGACTGGAGTGCAGTGGCCCTTCCTGGCACACCCGCAGCCTCAACCTGCTGGGCTCCGGTGATCCTTCCGCCTCAGCCTTCCAAGTAGCTGGAACTACAGCCGCGTGCTACCACACCCGGCTCATTTTATTTATTGTAGACATGAAGTCTCGCCAAGTTGCCTAAGCGGGTCTTGAACCCGCGGGCTCAGGCAATCCACTCACCTCAGCCTCCCAAAGGTGCAGGATTACAGGCTGAGCCACCGAGCCCAGCTTATCTTTTTTTTTAAATTGACTTACTATGAACTAATCCATACATGCATACTATCAAAAAACAAAAACTGCATCAAATTTAATTAAAAATTGCAACAAATTGAAAGACCTAGTTGGTTTTTACTAATGATTGTAGAGTTGGGCAACATCTCATCCTATAAAATAGAACAGGGAGAATGTGGCATCTTACACCTGAAATCTCAGCGCTTTGGGAGACAGAGGTGAGAGGACTGCCTGAGCCCATGGGTTCGAGACCAGCCTGGGCAACATGGTGAGCCTTTGTCTTCACAATAAATCAAAAAAATATTAGCTGGGCATGGTGGCGCATGACTATGGTTCCAGCTACTTGGAAGGCTAAGGTGGAAGAATCACCTGAGCTCAGCATGTAGAGGATGTGGTGGCCATGAGTGTGCCATTGGACTCCATTCTGGGCAACAGAGTGAGAGTTCAACTCAAAAAAAAAAAAATGGAGGCCGTACTCTGTGGCTCAGCTTGTAATCCCAGCACTTTGGGAGGCCGAGGTGAGTGGATTGCCTGAGCCCGCGGGTTCAAGACTTGCCTGGGCAACTTGGCGAGACCTCATCTCTACAGTAAATAAAAAATTAGCCGGGTGTGGTAGCGTGCACTCCAACTCAAAAAAAAAAAAAAAAATGGAATAAGCGTTCCAATGAGTTCAGCAGAAGAGGTTGGCTATATAGGCAGAAACTCATTGAAGAAAGCAAAAATATAACAAAAAGCAGATTTGTTATTTCTTTTTTTTTTGAGATGGAGTGTCACTCTGTTGCCCAGACTGGAGTGCAGTGGCCGCTCCCGGCCACCGCAGCCTCGACCTGCTGGGCTCTGGTGATTCTTCCACCTCAGCCTTCTGAGATTGGTTATTTCAAAGTTACTTCCTCATAGGGTTGAAACAGGGGACTTCCTTATTATACCAGTGCTGTTTTTTGAAAAATTGGCCTATTCCAAAGTTCAGTTTGATTAGGTAGCATGTATTGTTAGTGACTCCATTCTGGTTTGGTCTGGTCTGTTGGGCCTAGTGCAGGAGCTTAGCTCAGTAGGGTTTTTTTTTTGAGTCAGAGTCTCATTTTGTCACTCAGGCTGGAGTGTAGTGGCATACCCATGGCCACCACAACCTCGACCTGCTGGGCTTAGGCAATCCTTCTGTCTCAACCTTCCAAATGGCTGGAACTACAGGTATGTGCCGCTATGTCTAGCTAATTTTTAAATTTTTATTATGGCGATGAGGTCTCGCCAAGTTGTCCAGGCTGTTCTCAAACCTGTGGGCTCAGGCAATCCTCTCACCTCGGCCTTCCAAAGTGTTGAGATTATGGGCATGAGCCACAGAGCCCAGTCAAATACTTTTTAAAAGAAAATAAAGACATCAAGCATCACAAATGAAGTTAAAGTGACCCCTCTATTCTTCCTCAATCCCCTCTCCATCTCTGTACCACACAGGTCACCACATTCTCAATTTGTGATTGTCATTTTCCTATGTTTTTAAACTTTATACCATCAACAAAATATTACACTCCTTACTTTGAAACTTTAGACCAATTCAATAGCTAACATTTGCTGAATGCCAGACAACATCATGCTTTACTCATATTACTTCCTTAAATCCTCACAATACCCCCAGGTATAGGTGCTATTATGACTCCCAGTTTACAAGTAAAAAAACTGCAGGGTGATGCAACTTGCTCACATTCTCACAACTTGCAAGGGGCAGAGTCTCCCCAGCAGTGAGATTCCAGCCCCACTCCCCATCGCTATTCTACATAGCCTCTCATTCTGACACATGCTGTTTTGTATTTATTTGCAACTTGTTTTGTTTGTTTTGCTCCACTTTATGTTCTTCTTCAAAGATTTCTTAAAAGATTTTCCAAGTTCCTTATAGCTCTGGTTCAGTAAATTTAACTGCTGAATGATATTTTGAGTACAGTATAGAAATATGATTATTTCCACTGTTAATGAACATTAAATTAACTTTGAATTCAGAGCCTTACTCCTTTAACCAGTTGCAAATTAAAGAATCTCTGAACCAGAAGTGGTGGTGTGCACCTGTAATCCTAACTACTTGGGAGGCGGAAGCAGGAGGATCACTTAAGCCCAGGAGTTCGAGGCTGCAGTGAGCAATGATAGTCCCACTGCACTTCAGCCTGGGTGATAGGTGAGATCCTGTCTCTAAAAAAATAAAATGGGCTGGACATGGTGGCTCATGACTATAAACCCAGTACTTTGGGAGGCTAAGGCGAGAGGACTGCCTGAGCCCAAGGGTTCAAGACCAGCCTGGGCAACTTGGTGAGACCTCATCTCTACAATAAATCAAAAAATTAGCCAGGCCTGGTGGTGCCTGCCTGTAATTACAGCTACTTGGAAGGCTGAGGCGGAAGGATCAACTGAGTCTAGCAGGTCAAGGCTGCAGTGGGCTGGAGCATGCCACTGCACTCCAGCCTGGGCAAAACTGTCATTCAACTCCCTCTGGACCACTTACTTGAGGCTTCTTGGGTTTGTGTTTTCCGTAGACTGTGGTCACTGATATTGGTTCAGAATAAACCTCTCTAAAGTATTTTATAGTTTGATTTTTCTATTAACATAACGCTGCTATATTTTAAAGAAATCTCCTTATCCTATTTGCTCTGTACCTTGGGAAATTTGAAGTAATGAAGACTCAAATACCATTTCTTCCCTTAACTCAGGCAAAATGAATCTCTCTTTCAGGGTCTAATGGTATTTGGCCATAGAGATAGGATAGCAATTTTCACTTTGGTATATATTCAGGTGTATACATAGCTCTTCTGTTTCTTTCATTAGACTGAACCCCTGGAGGGCAGCAGCCTGAACTACATACTTTTTGATTCCCTGTGCTTACTGTTCTGTGTCTATGGTTAATGTGTCTAATTCTCACAGAAAACAAGCAGTTACCTAGAGGCTAGGAGTGGGATGATGCAGATGCAGAATCAGTTTGGAAGCCACATAGAAACTTGCACTCAAGTTTCACTGGCCTCTGCAATCTTTACTGAAGCTTTGCAGATGATGCATTTAGAAGAAAAATTGATCCTCTTGTGGATTCTCTTTAACAATCTTGGCAATACATCAATTTGTATCAGTCTGCACCTCAAATACCTGCTGTTGATAAAGAACTCTGCCATCCAATAAATAGGATAATTATACAAAATTTTAATGTATTCCAAATGCTCTTATGCACTGGATTATTTCCCCTCAAAACACATAGGTAGAAGCCCTAACCCCAAGTACCTGTGACTGTATTTGAAATATGGCCATTTGAATATGGCATTTTAAGAGGCAATTAAGTTAAAATGAGGCCATCTAGGGTGAATTCCACTCCAATCTAATAGATATCCTTATAAGAAGAAAAGATATGGACACAGAAAGACAGCAGAAAAGAGCATGCGTGGACAGAGAAAAGAGCATGTGAAGAGGTAGCCAGAAGACAGTCATCAACAAGGCAAGTAGATAGGCCTCAGAAGAAACCAGCCTGCCAATACACCTTGACTTTCCAAGCCTCCAGAACTGTGAGAAAATATGTACCTGTTGTTTGAACCACCCAGTCTGTGCTACTTTGTTATGGCAGCCCTAGCAAACTAATAATTTATTATACTAATACTCTTAGGCAATTTGTATTAGATGTATATGGGGTTCCCTGCCAGAGATAAAATTTCTGTAGGCATTTCCACCTCTTCCAAAAGGGAAGCTTGAGGAAATTATCTTTTAATAACTAAGAGTATGGTAAATGTGTAGGGTCCTTGAGTTCATTCAGTCTCCCAAGAAATCACTCCTCTGTCTGAATTTAAAAATACAGTCACATCTTTCTGTGGTTGGAGAGTTTATGAGGAAATGTGCCAGACACCCACAGAAATCCCAATAATTCCAGAGAGAAGGTGTCAAGGGACTTGTGTGCATGGAGCTATGGACACTGGGACCAGCTCTAACCTGCAGTTACTTGGGCTGCTGCTTCCCCCAATGGGCTGAGTATTGGAGCCAGAGCAAGTATCTTTGTGTGTGTGTGTGTGTGTGTGTGTGTGTGTGTGCATGTTGGAATCTCACTATCACCCAGGCTAGAGTGCAGTAGCACACTCATGGCTGCTGTTGCAACCTCGACTTACTGGGCTCAAGTGACCCTTCTACCCCAAAACTCCCATCTCCTAATACCATCACTTTGGGGTTAGGATTTTAACATATAAATTTGTGGAGGGAGACCACAGCATGCCACTATTGGAAAGAACTCTTTCAGAAATACGAATTCGCTGACGAATTCACTGATAATAAGGAAGGTGGATAATCTAGAATTTAATATAAAAGTAAAAACAACATGTTCATAATTCTTTATTGAGTTTGTGGCAGTTCATAATGATTTCACTGAAAATACCCTGTTTTTCTCTTTTTTTTCTTGAGTTGGAGTCTCACTCTGTAGCCCAGACTGGAGTGCAGTGGCCGCTCCCGGCCACAGCAGCCTCGACCTGCTGGGCTCTGGCGATCCTTCTGCCTCAGCCTTCCAGGTAGCTGGAACTACAGACGTGCGCTACCATGCCTGGCTAATTTTTGATTTCTTGTAGAGATGAGGTCTCGCCAACTTGCCCAAGTGGGTCTTGAACCCGCGGGCTCAGGCAATCTACTCACTTCAGTCTCCCAAAGCGCGGGATTACAGGCTGAGCCACCGAGCCTGGCTTATACCCTGTTTTTTTCAATGGATTTTATGGGGTTTTTTTGAATTGGAGTCTCACTTTGCCTTCCAGACTATAAGGCAGTGGCACAATCGTTGCTTACCACAGCCTTGACCTCATGGGCTCAAGTAATCCTTCCACCTTAGCCTCTTGAATAGCTAAGACTACAGGTGTGCACCACCACACCTGGTTAATTTTTTGAAAAATTTTTTTTTTTTTAGTTGGAGTCTCACTCTGTTGCCCAGACTGGAGTGCAGTGGCCGCTCCCGGCCACCGCAGCCTCGACCTGCTGGGCTCTGGAGATCCTTCCACCTCAGCCTTCCAAGTAGCTGGAACTACAGGCGCACGCTACCACGCCCGGCTAATTTTTTGATTTATTGTAGAGATGAGGTCTTGCCAAATTGCCCAGGCAGGTCACGAGAAATTTTTTTTTTTTTTTGTAGAGACAGGCTTCTGCTTTGTTGTCCAGGCTGGTCTCCAACTCCTGGGCTCAAGCAATCTTTCTGCCTCAGCCTTCCAACATGCTGGGATTACAGGCATGAATCACCACACCAGGCCAGGGTTTTATGTATTTAAAGAAGATATATTAATGAATGAAGCATTTTTGGAGACAGTTAGATGGTATCTATCCACATAGAAAAGTGCATATCTAGGAATTTACTTTTAGGAAATACACATGTATACAAATATGCTTGTACAAGGATGATCATGCAGTGTCACTGATAATAGTGAAAATATGAAAATTACCTAAATGTCCATTAAGGAAGAAACTAGCCTAAGCCTAGAGTTTCAAGATCAGTCTAGGGAACTTGGCAAGAACTTGTCTACAATAAACACAAAATTAGCCATATGTGGTAGTGTTTACCTGTGGTTCCAGATACTTGGAAGGCTGAGGCAGAAGGACCACTTGAGCCCAGCAGGTAGAGGCTGAAGTGGCTGTGAGCACGTCATTGCACTCCAGCCTGTGTGACACAGTAAGAATCCAACTCAGCCGGGCTCGGTGGCTAAGCCCGTAATCCCGCGTTTTGGGAGGCTGAGGTGAGTGGATTGCCTGAGCCTGCGGGTTCGAAACCCACCTGGGCAACTTGGCGAGACCTCATCTCTACAATAAATCAAAAAATTAGCCGGGCGTGGTAGCGCACGCCTGTAGTTCCAGCTACTTGGAAGGCTGAGGTGGAAGGATAGCCGGAGCCCAGCAGGTCGAGGCTGCAGTGGCCGGGAGCGGCCACTGCACTCCAGTCTGGGCAACAGAGTGAGACTCCAACTCAAAAAAAAAAAAAAAAAAAGAATCCAACTCAAAATAAAATAAGGCCAGGCATGGTGGTTCATGCCTTTAGTCCCAGCACTTTGGGAGGCCGAGGTGAGAGGATTGCCTGAGCCCATGGGTTTGAGACCAGCCCAGGCAACTTGGTGAGATTTTATCTCTACAATAAATCAAGAAAAATTAGCCAGACATGATGGTGCATGCCTATAGTTCCAGCTACTTGGAAGGCTGAGGCTGAAGGATTGCCTGAACCCAGCAAGTCAAGACTGCAGTGGCCATGAGTGTGCTACTGCCCTCCAACCTAGGCGACAGAGTGAGACTCCTACTCAAAAATAAAAATAAAAATTTCCAGGTATGGTGGTGTGAGTCTGCAGTCCTAGCTACAAGAGAGGCTAAGACAGAAGAATCACCTGCGTCCAGGAGGTTGAAGCTGTGGTGAGCTGTGATTGTGCCACTGTACTCCAGCTTGGGTAACACAGTGAGACTCCACCTTACCTGGCCAGTTTCACAATGTATACTAACTATATTTTACTGCTTCCAGAAGTGTAAATAAAAACTCTCTGAAATTGGGATGCATCTTACAATTATAATTGGCAATGGTTTTTTTCCTTAGTATATAAAATGATGCTTCACCATTGGTGGCATTTCCAGATTTGATGAAACATGTTAAACAGAAAGGATGAGAAAATACGTTAAAAACCATACACCCCAGATCTACTATTTTTTCTGCTTCACCAAGGCCATTTGCTGAGTCTCACTGAAACATATTTAGCCCAAAATACATGATATAATTTTGAGAGGTATTTGGCTTGGGGAATCAGTTTCCATTAAATTAGCAAGAACAAAAGATCAGTAAAACATGCTTTCCTTGGCCAGGCGCAGTGGCTCAAGCCTGTAATCCCAGCACTTTGGGAGGCCAAGGCAAGAGGATCACCTGAGCCCACTGGTTCGAGACCAATATGGGCAACATTGGTGAGACCTCATCTCTATAATAAATCAAAAAATTAATCATCCACCATGACCAAGTAGGCTTCATTCCTGGGATGCAAGGCTGGTTCAACATTCGTAAAACCATAAATGTAATTAAATACATCAACAGATGTCAAAACAAAAATCACATGATCATATCATTAGATGCAGAAAAAGCTTTTGATAAAATCCAGCACCCCTTCTTGATAAAAACCCTTGAACATCTAGGCATACGGGGAACATACCTCAAAATAGTAAAAGCCATCTACGAGAAAACCACAGCCAGCATACTCCTAAATGGACACAAATTGGAACCAATTCCCCTGAAAACTGGAACTAGACAAGGATGCCCACTGTCTCCCCTCCTGTTCAACATAGTATTAGAAGTCCTGGCTAGAGCAATCAGAGAAGACGAGGCAATCAGAGGTATTCAAATAGGAAAAGAGGAAGTCAAGTTACCTCTCTATGCAGATGATATGATTGTGTACCTTGAAAACCCAAGAGAATCTGTCAAAGGCCTCCTTACATTGATAAAGGCCTTTGGCAAAGTCTCAGGATACAAAATAAATGTACAAAAGACAATCGCATTTCTCTACACCAATAATAAACAAACAGAAACCCAAATAAAAAACACAATTCCATTCACAATAGCCACAAAAAAAAATGAAATACCTTGGCATCTTCCTAACCAGAGATGTGAAAGACCTATACAATGAAAATTACAAAACAACTGCTCAAAGAAATCAAGCTGACACGAACAAGTGGAAAAATATCCCATGCTCATGGATCGGAAGAATCAACATTGTGAAGATGTCCATCTTACCTAAGGCAATCTACAAATTCAATGCAATACCCATTAAATTACCAACAACATTCTTCTCAGACCTAGAAAAAACAACACAGGAATTCATATGGAAACACAAACGTCCAAGAATAGCCAGAACAATCCTCAGCAAAAAAAAAACAAGGCAGGTGGTATCACAATACCAGACTTCAAATTTTACTATAAAGCTACAATCATCAAAACAGCTTGGTATTGGTACAGGAACAGGCATATAGATCAATGGAACAGAATTGAGATTCCAGAAGCAAAACCTCAATTTCTCAACCAACTCATCTTCAACAAAGCCCCCACCACCTACCAATGGGGAGAGGAGAACCTATTCACTAAATGGTGCTGGGAAAACTGGCTGACCACATGCAGAAGATTGAAACAGGACCCCTATCTATCCCCATGCACAAAGGTTAACTCCAAATGAATCAGAGACCTAAATGTAAAACCTCAAACCATAAGAACCGTAGAAAAGGAAGGAAATACTCTCATGGAAATCGGAACTGGCATCCGATTCCTGTACAAAACCCGAAACCCACAGGATATAAGAGAGAAGATAGACAAATGGGACCTTATTAAACTGACAAGCTTCTGCAAAGCCAAAGAAACCATCAAGAGAGCAGGGAGACAGCCTACAGACTGGGAAAAAGTATTTGCCAACTCTAGGTCTGACAAAGGCTTAACATCCTGGATCTACAAGGAACTGAAACGTACTGAAAAGAAGAAAACAAGCAACCCCATTATAAAATGGGCAAAAGATATGAACAGACACTTCACAAAAGAAGACATCCGAGCAGCAAACACATGAAGAAATGCTCAACCTCACTAATCATCAGGGAGATGCAAATCAAAACCACACTGAGATACCACCTAACTCCAGTCAGAATGGCAATTATCTTCAACTCAAAAAATAACAGCTGCTGGAGAGGGTGTGGTGAAAAGGGAACACTTCTACACTGTTGGTGGGAGTGTAAACTAGTGCAACCTCTGTGGAAAGCAGTGTGGCGATTCCTAAAAGCTCTAAAAATTGACCTCCCATATGACCCTGCAATCCCCCTACTGGGAATATACCCTGAAGAACACAAATCACTCTATAAAAAAGATACCTGCACACGTATGTTTATCGCAGCGTTGTTCACAATAGCAAGAACCTGGAAACAACCATGCTGCCCATCAAAAGAGGACTGGATTAAAAAAATGTGGTACATATACATGATGGAATACTACGCAGCCATAAAAAAGAACAAAATCATGAATTTCGCAGCAACCTGGATGGATCTAGAGTCTATAATACTGAGTGACCTCTCACAGAAACAAAGATCTGAATATCACATGTTCTCACTCATATAATGGACCTTGAACATCCAATGTAATACTGTAAGAAAATGACTGACGGTACTGGGAAACAAGGGGGGGGGATGGGATTAACAGTAGCAAATATCTGTCTGGGGATGGGAAAACACCTCTTATCAACAGGGTGCCTGAATGAAACGTAATTGTACACCTAACCCTTAACTGTACCCCACAAAACCATAATAAAAAATATTGATTAATAAAAATAAAAAATTAAAAATATAAAAAATAAATAAATCAAAAAATTATCTGAGCGTGGTGGTACATGCCTTTAGTTCCAGCTACTTGGAAGGCTGAAACAGAAGGATTGCCTGAGCCCATCATGTCGAGGTTGTGGTGGCTGTGAGCATGCACTCCAGCCTGGGCGACAGAGTGAGACTCTGATTCAAAAATAAAAAACAAAAAAACCCAAAACTTGATTTGATTTATCTTTCACAGTGTGCAAACATTTGTAAAACAGACTTTGTGACACAGGCTAAAGGCTGGGGAGATGGATACAGAGATAACCAGGCAAAATTCTTGCCTGAAAACATCTTATAGTCAGGGAAGGAAACTGAAAGGGGGAGGGTGAAGGCATGGCCAGATTTATTGTTTCTGGGATTTCAGCCCTGGAGATCCAAACTTGAGGAAGGAGAAGATGGAGAAGTCTCAGAGGTGGAAGAGGCTGAAAGCGTTTACTGCTGTCCTTGCTACTTGTCCCTGACCCATGGTAGGCACTCTAAATATTTCCTCAATGAATGAATTAGGGAGCAGCTGCATGTGGCCAAGGCCCCTGGGTGCCATCCTTGTCTCTGGTACACAGAAAGCATTTAGAAAATAAATAAGGATGAAAATGATGATGAACAGACAATGAAACAAAGGATTTGAGAGAGATGGTGGCAGGTGCAGGGAGAAGGAGGATAATGAACGCTGTGTCCAGGCTCAAGTTATGGGAAGGTGGGAAGATGATGGAACTGATGCCTCCCTCCTTCCTATTTCTCCACTTGTGCTGTCTGACCTGCCAGGCAGGTTCATCAGAGTTAAAGGGAGGAGAGTAGAGGGTGGAGAGAGCAGAGAGGGAGGCATTCCCAATCTTAGCAATAAAGTCACACCCTGAACTATCACAGACACAGGAGCTGGGTTATGGAAACAGACAACTTGAGCTCAGATCCCACTGTGTTCATCTTAACTGTGAAACCTATTTCATGCTGCCCATCTTCTCTGTGCTTGTTTTCTCAGTGATCAAATGGAGTTAACCAAACTTTCCTCTGTTCCCCTCTCAATAAAAGTTTGAATGAGGGAAAATATTTATGCTAATTTTATAGATAAGGAGAGATTTGTAGAGAGGGTCCCTGAGACCACGTACAGATTCTATGATTTGTTAGAAGGACTCACAGGATTCAGCATACAGTTGTACTTATCGTGATGATGTATTACAGTCAAAGAATACAAAGCAAAATCAGTGTAGGGAAAAGGTACAGTGTCTGGAGGAAACTAGACCTAGGCTCCCAGGAGTCTTCTCTCAGTGGAGTCACACAGGACACACCTCATTCCTCCAGCAACAAGTTGTGACAATACTTGTTAAATATATTGACTAGGGAAGCTCATTAGGACTTAGTACCCGAGGTTTTTACTGGGAGCCACACAGTCACCATCTGACTAGCTCATACCACAAGTTCAGATTCACATACACCACACTGCATGTACAAATAGTTTAGGTAGAGTTAGGCACTCTTACCAGTTCTGGGAATGCTGGGAACACTGCAGAAATCCAAGTTCACAGACACTGCTGGGGACCTTGTGAGCCAAATGTGGTTCCTCTTTTTCATCTTTGTTTTCATAATTGGGTTTAATCATAGGTTGGTCATGTGTCAGCCAAGGGAGACAAGGATAGAAGTCGCTATACATAGCCTGTGTTCTTAAGTGGTGGGTTATGCTGTACCCTCTCAAGGGTAATCTACATAAGTTATTTGGAATTCTTCTCCATGGGAAATTTGTCTATTCTCCCATGTCTTTACTTAATCACTTAAATTTATGCCCATATGAACACCCCCCACTGTTTTGTAAACTATCTCTGCCATTCATTCAGCTCAGGCTCTGAAATCTTTCTCTACCTTCCTTACCAATAACTCCTCTTGTTGCCATCCTCGTCTCTCCTCTTTCCTCTTCTTTCCCATTAGCCTTTTTTTTTTTGAGTAGGAATCTCACTCTGTTGCCCAGACTGGAGTGCAATGGCACACTCAGAGCCACTGCAGCCATGACCCGCTGGGCTCAGGTGATCCTTCCACCTCAGCCTCCCAAGTAGCTGGAACCACAGGCGAGTCCTGCCATGTCTGGCTGATTGTTTTTTTTTTTTTTTTTCTTTTTCGAGTTGGAGTCTCTGTCGCCTAGACTGGAGTGCAGTGGCCGCTCCCGGCCACCACAGCCTCGACCTGCTGGGCTCCGGCGATCCTTTCACCTCAGCCTTCTGAGTAGCCGGAACTACAGGCGCGCACTACCATGCCCGACTAATTTTTTGATTTATTGTAGAGATGAGGTCTCGCCTGCCCAGACGGATCTTGAACCCGCGGGCTCAGGTAATCCACTCACCTCAGCCTCCCAAAGGCGCGGGATTACAGGCTGAGCCACGGAGCCTGGCTTTTTTTTTTCTTTTCTAACTGTAGAGATGCGGTCTCACCAAATTGTCCAGGTTGGTCTCGAACCCCTAAACTCAGGCAATCCTCTTGCCTTGGCTTCCCAAAGTGCTGGGATTACAGGCATAAGCTACCGTGCCTGGCTACATTAACCTTTTTTAAATTTTAAGACAGGGTCTCACTCTGTCACCCAGACTGGAGTGCAGTGGGGTGATCCTTGCTCACCACAGCCTTGATCTCCTGTGCTCAAACAATCCTTCCGCTTTAATCTTTCTTTTTTTTTTTTTTTGAGTTGAGTTGGATTCTCATTCTGTCGACCTGTTGGGCTCTGGCGATCCTTCCGCCTCAGCCTTCCAAGTAGCTGGAATTACAGGCGTGCGCTACCCTGCCCGGCCTTTTTTTTTTTTTTTTGTAGAGATGAGGTCTCACCAAGTTGCCCAGGCGGGTCTCGAACCCGCAGGCTCAGGCAATCCACTCACCTCAGCCTTCCAAGGCGTGAGATTATAGGCTGAGCTACCAAGCCCGGGTCACCTTAATCTTTCAAGTAGCCGGGACTACAGGCACATGCCACCACTATGTCCTGCTAATTTTTAAATTTTTTTGTAAAGATGAGGTCTTCATGTTTCCTAGGCTGGTCTCAAACTCCTGGTCTCAAGCAATTCTACTGCCTCAGTCTCCCAAAATGCTGGGATTACTGGCATGAGCCACTTTGCCCAGCCCCATTAGTCTTTTAAAAATACCTCTATCAAGCCGGGCTTGGCAGCTCAGCCTGTAATCCCGTGCCTTTGGGAGGCTGAGGTGAGTGGATTGCCTGAGCCCGCGGGTTCGAGACCCGCCTGGGCAGCGAGACCTCATCTCTACAATAAATCAAAAAATCAGCCGGGCGTGGTAGCGCATACCTGTAATTCCAGCTACTTGGAAGGCTGAGGCAGAAGGATCGCCAGAGTCCAGCAGGGCGAGGCTGCGGTGGCCGGGAGCGGCCACTGCACTCCAGTCTGGGCGACAGAGTGAGACTCCAACTCAAACAAACAAACAAACAAACAAACAAACAAACAAACAAACCTCTATCCTTCCCCTAACCTTGTCCTTTCCTACTTGAATCTCCCGCCCCACTTCTGCAGGTGTCTTCCCAACTGATTTCCTCATGTACTTGATAAGGTATAGGTGGAATACAGGGGATAGAAGAGAGGGCAATGTCCACTAGTCAGTATCAGAATACTTCAGTAGTTGAGGGACAGGGAGAGGCTGTGACTGTCTCATGTGTTGATGATTTTTGTCTCTTGTGTATGCATATATGTGAAGATGATTTCTAGAGAGTAATGTGTCAGAGAATATTGAGAGTACCACATACAGTATCTCATGATTAGAGCCTTATCCTGGCTATTTTGCTGATGGTAAAACTGAGGCTCAGACAAATTATTTGCCCAATGTCATAGAGCTAGTAAATGGCAAAGCTGGGACTAGAAGCCACATCTGACCAAATCTGGCATGCTTATGGGATGAAATGAGAAGTATGTATAATCCTATTTCTGTGGAAAATGAAATGCATCCCCTAGTTCTAAAAACACCAGCGTAGAATATAACACGTTTATAGTCTCGGATTAGGTAATCTGAGGTTTTTGCTGGGACAGTCTGAACTTGTATGGTTAAATAGTCTTGCCCTCTTCCTCCACTGAGTTGGACCTGTTTTTGCAAGGCAAAGTAACTTCAGAATGTTAAACTCTGACAATGTTTCATTCTTGCTTCGTTAAGAGTTAATATGAGCCGGGCTCGGTGGCTCAGCCTGTAATCCCGCGCCTTTGGGAGGCTGAGGTGAGTGGATTGCCTGAGCCTGAGGGTTCGAGACCCGCCTGGGCAACTTGGTGAGACCTCATCTCTACAGTAAATAAAAAAATCAGCCGGGTGTGGTAGCGCATGCCTGTAATTCCGGCTACTCGGAATGCTGAGGTGGAAGGATCACCGGAGCCCAGCAGGTCGAGGCCGTGGTGGCCGGGAGCGGCCACTGCACTCCAGTTTGGGCGATCGAGTGAGACTCCGGCTCAAAAAAAAAAAAAAAAGTTAATATGGAGAGAACTATTAAGGTCTCTGTATTTGTTTTCTATTGCTGTGTAACTAACAAAAATTTACAGGCTTAAACAAAACCCTTTTATTAGTTCAGTAGGTCAGTTGACCAGGTACAGCGTGATGGGATTCTCTGCCTAGTGTCTTGCCAGACTGGAATCCAGGTGAGGATCTGGAATTGGAAGCTCTGGGGAACAATCTGCTTCCAAGTGCATTCATTGTTGACAGAATTCAGTTCCTTGCAGTGGTAGGACTGAGATCCTGTTCTCTGGATGGCTGTTGGCTGGGTGCTCCTCTCGGCTCTTAGAAGCTGCCTGCAGTTCCTTGCCAGGGGGCTTCCGCCATGTGCTTACTCATGCTTTGACTCTCTTACCTCCTCTGCCTAGGACCTCTAGACCCAGATTTAAAGGGCTTATGTGATTGGCACCTAGAAAATCTTCCCTGTAAACATTTTTTTAGGTTAGAAAATATGGTTTATTTAGAAAATAAATGAGAGAGAGAGAGAGAGAGAGAGAGAGAGGGAGGGAGAGAGAGAGAGAGAGAAGATTCACTTCCCCAAGGTAGGGGAGGGGGCCAAAGCTTAGGAAAACAGATCTGGCCAGAGCTCAAAGAACACATGCTTAGCAAGGCAATGGCCTTTTATTTTATTTTATATTTTTTGAGTTGGAGTCTCACTCTGTCGCCCAGACTGGAGTGCAGTGGCCGCTCCCGGCCACTGCAGCCTCGCCTGCTGGGCTCCGGTGATCCTTCCGCCTCAGCCTTCCGAGTAGCCGGAATTACAGGCATGCGCTACCACGCTTGGCTGACTTTTTAATTTATTGTAGAGATGAGGTCTCGCTGTCCAGGCGGGTCTTGAACCCGCGGGCTCTGGCAATTCACTCACCTCAGCCTCCCAAAGGCGCGGGATTACAAACTGAGCCACCGAGCTTGGCTGGCCTTTTATTTTTTTTAATCAGAATATTTGTTGCATGACTAATCACTTAAATTCTTTTTTTTTTTTTTGAGTTGGAGTCTCACTCTGTCACCCAGACTGGAGTGCAGTGGCCGCTCCTGGCCACCGCAGCCTCGCCTGCTGGGCTCCGGCGATCCTTCCGCCTCAGCCTTCCAAGTAGCCGGAATTACAGGCATGCGCTACCACGCCCGGCTGATTTTTTGATTTATTGTAGAGATGAGGTCTCGCTGCCTAGGCGGGTCTCGAACCCACGGGCTCAGGCAATCCACTCACCTCAGCCTCCCAAAGGCGCGGGATTACAGGCTGAGCCACCGAGCCCGGCTTAAATTCTTTTTTTTTAAATCAGAGCCTCAATCTGTCACCCAGGCTGGTGTGCAGTGGCACACTCACAGTCTCTGCAGCCTTACCTGCTGGGCTCAGACAATCCATTCACCTCAGTCTTCCAAGAAGCTGGAACCACCAGCTAATTTTTTAAAATTAATTTTGTTGTAGAGACGAGGTCTTGCCAAGTTGACCAGGTTGGTCTCGAACCCCTGGGCTCAGGTAATCCTCTTGCCTCAGACTTCCAAAGTGCTGGGATTATAGACATGAGCCACCATGCCTGGCCATCACTGAAATTCTTAAAATGAACTGGATGCTGCAACAGCTGTCCTCTTGGGTCTAGGTGTTGTTTCATCATGAAATCCATGCCTGGATCTGTGTATCTCATTTGACCAGTCCTGGTGGTGTTTCATCTTTTAGCCTTGACATACATTCTCTTGCACTTGGTAGGGGAGCTATATTTGCCACAGGTCGACTTCTGAAGGTGGTAGGCCTTAGAACCACAGTAGTGGCACAATATGTGTATCTTATTTAGAGACTTTCCAAATGATGATGTTCCCTTCATCATCTGCAGTTAAGACCAAAGAATAATTTATCCTTCTTAAGGTCAACTGTGACATACAACCCAATCAGAGGCGTAATATTCCATCACATTTACAGCCCTAGGGATTATACAAGACATAAATACCAGGAATGGTAATCTTGGGGACATTTTAGAATGTTGCCTACCACTGGCAACATTTATTTATTCACACATCACGTATTTATGGAATACTTACTCTGTGCTGGGCATGGTTCCAGGAGCTGGAGATACACTGGTGAACAAGACACATTTGACCCCTCAAAGGCTACCATCTGGTGTGGTGAGACAGAAAACAACCAAGGAAACAAGGACAACAATCATTAACTGCAGTTGGAACTATCAAGGTGCTCTGAAATATACTGATGAATTCTCCACAGAGAATTAAAATAGGGGAGTCTTCAGATTTAGAGTGGATGGTCATGAGGGGGCTTTCTGAGGAGGTGCCATTTAAGCTGCCTCCATGAGAAGAAAATACAATGAAAGATCCGTGTGAAGATTATCTAATGCCCATATTCCCAACATAAAAGCTCTGTGGTTCCAGGTTTCCTTCTAATCATGGTTAACATATTTAACAAAGAAGCCTGTTTTCAAACCACACCCAAAACCACTATGCACAGTGTCTTACTCACTCTGCTTTCTGGTTGGTTTGTGTAGCTTTGGACATAACCTCCTAAATCCCCAAGGAGAAGCTGGGCTCGTGGAATGCCAGCAGTGGCATGTGTGAGTATGTGCACTGATTCCCACAAACACACTCCTTTTCTTCCCTTCAGCCTTCTCCTGGAGTCTGGCAGAACATTAATAGGCGAAGATAGCCAAGTGTAAGAAGCATGCATCCTGACAAGTAACAAATACTGCCAGGACATGTTTCTGTTCAATACATTGTCAACTGAATCTGCATTCCAACTTTCCTGCTTAAAATTTGCAGAACCAAGCCGGGCTCGGTGGCTCAGCCTGTAATCCCACGCCTTTGGGAGGCTGAGGTGAGTGTATTGTCTGAGCCCGTGGGTTCGAGACCTGCCTGGGCAGTGAGACCTCATCTCTACAATAAATCAAAAAATCACCAGGCATGGTGGCGTGCGCCTGTAATTCCGGCTACTCGGAAGGCTGAGGCGAATGGATCGCCGGAGCCCAGCAGGTCGAGGCTGTGGTGGCCGGGAGCGGCCACTGCACTCCAGTCTGGGTGACAGAGTGAGACTCCAACTAAAAAAAAAAACCCCAAAAAACAAAAAAACAAAAACCAAAAAATCTGCAGAACCTAGAGGTTCAATGAGAACTGCCTGGCACAGGTGCAGTTCACCCCACACCTGCAGTTGGTATGCCACTATCAAAAAGGTTTCCAACCCAAATTGGATACTTTCATGATTAAGAATGCAAGGCTCAGCTGGGTTCAATGGCTCAACCTGTAATCCCAGCGCTTTGGGAGGCAGAGGCGAGTGGATTGCTTGGGTCCATGGGTTAGAGACCAGCCCGGGCAACTTGGCGAGCCCTTGTCTCTACAATAAATAAAAAATTAGCCAGGAGCAGTAGCACACACCTGTAGTTCCAGCTACTTGGAAGGCTGAGGTGGAAGGATCGCCGGAAGCCCTCAGGTCGATGCTGGGGTGACTATGAGTGTGCCACTGCACTCTAACCTGGGTGATGGAGTGAGACTCCAATTCAAAAAAAAAAAAAAAGAATGCAAGACTCTAAGATTTCAGCTCTTGTTGTTATCTTGCAGTTGGAACCATCAACCATGAAATATACCATAATTATACCACTTTCTGGGTGTTGACCAGACATTGTCTCTACTCAAAGATGAACTATCTCAGTCATAACCTTCAAGGGATTCCAGTGGCATACAGGAGAGCAGCATGCAAGTAGACCATCATAAATAGGAGGCTTGTTTTAATCAACTCATTTATTTATCTTATTTTATTTTATTTTAGAGTCAGGGTCTCACTCTTTTGTTCAGGCTAAAGTGCAATGGCACATTCACAGCTCACCACAGCCTCAACCTCCTGAGCTCAGGTGATCCTTCTGCCTCAGCACCCCCATATAACTGGAGCTATAGGCATGCACCACCATGTCCAATTAATTTATTTTATTTTATTTTTTAGAGACAGGGTCCAACTTTTTTGTGCAGGCTGGTCTCAAACTTTTGGGCTTAAGTGATCCTCCTGACTTGGTCTCCCAAAGTGCTGGGATTATAGGCGTGAACCACTGTGCCAAGACTTCAACAAATATTGTGTCCTTACTATGTGTCAGACACTATTATAGGTTCTAGACATACAGCAGTGAAGAAAACAGACACAAAATCCCTGCCCACATCAATTTTATTGTATTCTAGAAGGATGGACAATAAATAAATAACTCATAAAATATATTGGGGATCAGATGGTGACAAATGCTATGGAAGAAAATAAAAAACAGAAGAGTACTTGGAATTATGCAACCAAGGAAACAAGGAAAATGATCCTTTATTACTTTTTTTTTAAATTGGAGTCTCACTGTCACCCAGGTTGGAGTGTAGTGGCATGCTCACAGCCACTGCAGCCTCAACCTACTGGACTCAGGTGATCCTTCTGCCTCAGCCTTCCAAGTAGCTAGAACTATAGGCGCGCACCACCCCACCTGGATTTTTTTTATTCATTGTGGAGACGAAGTCTCACCAAGTTGTTCAGGCTGATCTCAAATCCCTGGGCTCAGGCAATCCTCTTGCCTCGGCCTCCCAAAGTGCTGAGATTATAAGCTTGAGCCCCTGCGCCCAGCCCTCTTTTGCTTTTTTGGGGTTTTTTTGAGTCAGAGTCTTACTTTGTGGTCCAGGCTGGAGTGCAGTGTGGCATGTTCACAGCCACTGCAGCCTCAACCTGCTGAGCTCAGGTGATCCGTCTGCCTCAGTCTTCCAAGTAACTGGAACTATAGGCATGCGTCACCACATCCAGCTAGTGTTTTTTTTTTTTTTTTTTTTAGTTGGAGTCTCACTCCATCGCCCAGACTGGAATGCAGTGGCCGCTACCGGCCACCGCAGCCTCGACCTGCTGGACTCCGACAATCCTTCTGCCTCAGACTTCCAAATAGCTGGAATGACAGGGTGCGCGCTACCACACCCGGCTGATTTTTGATTCATGGTAGAGATGAGGTCTCGCCAAGTTGCCCAGGCGGGTCTCGAACCCGCAGACTCAGGCAATCCACTCACCTCAGCCTCCCAAGGAGCAGGATTACAGGCTGAGCAACCGAGCCCGGCTTTTTTTTTTTTTTTTTTTTAATGATTTATTGTAGAGACAAAGTCTCATCAAGTTGCCCAGGCTAGTCTTGAAACCCCTGGGCTCAAGCAGTCCTCTCGCTTTAGCTTCCCAAAGTGCGGAGATTATAGGTGTGAGCCACCATGATTATTATTACTTTTAAGAGGTGATGGAAGACCTCACTGAAAAGATGATGGTGAAGGGATAAGAGGAGGGGCAGGAAGTGTGTAGGGCCTGCAAGCAGGCTGTGAACTGGGTAGCCACAAGAGTCTTGATTAGGGGACTGCATGATCTCACTTTTGTTTTATTTTTTTTTATTTTTTGAGTTGGGAGTCTCACTCTGTCGCCCAGACTGGAGTGCAGTGGCCGCTGCCGGCCACCGCAGCCTCGACCTGCCGGGCTCCGGCGATCCTTCCACCTCAGCCTTCCGAGTAACCGGAATTACAGGCATGCGCCACCACGCTCAGCTGATTTTTTGATTTATTGTAGAGATGAGGTCTCGCTGCCCAGGCGGGTCTCGAACCCGCGGGCTCAGGCAATCCACTCACCTCAGCCTCCCAAAGGCGCGGGATTACAGGCTGAGCCACCGAGCCCGGCTTCACTTTTGTTTTAAAAGGATTCCTTTGCTCACTATGTGGAGGGTAAAGGCAAGGGAGCCAAAGTGGAAACTGACAGGTTGGCAGGTTATTAGATACTCCAAATGAGAAATGATGGTGACTTGGACCAGGTGGTAGCCATGGATATGGTGGACATGGGATTTGTAGATGACTTGACTGGATCTGGATATGCAACAGAAAAAGGAGAGTCAAGGATGTCTCCAATACTTTTGGTCTGAGCAGACAGGTTGCTATTATTAGCATGGAGACGATGACAGGAGAAGATTGGTGGCAGAAGAGACCAGGAGCCAGGCTTAGGGCAGGTTGGATTTGTGTAGCATGTTAAACATTTAACAGATATGTCAAATTGGCATATGGGTATGAGAGGTCTGGCTTTCAGGAGACAGGTCCAGGGTTGGCAATGCAATTTTGTAACTTATAAGCCTAGAAATGATTTTTATTTTTTATTTTATTTTTATTTTTGGTGTTTAGAACCCTGCATTTTCAAAGGCTCTCACCCTCTGTGGGATTACATAGAAAGGAGGTTAAGAGCAACCAAAAATGCAGTGGTGGGGTGACAGTCATACAGCCTCAACCGGAATCTAAAGGCATCTTCCTGGGAAGGCATAGGGCACAGACAGATGCAGCTTTCCTTGCCAAGAATCTGTCCCCACCGCCATCCGCTGCTCCCCGTCACTTATTGTACTTGTTAAAGAGGTTGTCAAGAACCCTCAGGGTGGATCTGAGGTCCAGGTTCACCACATCTTCTGGGCGAGCCTTGGGTTTCTTGAGGCCTCCGTCCAGCATCAGCTCAAAGGCAAAGGACACATTGTGTACCTTCTGACTGACGCTGTCTGGAGTCAGGTAGAAGTTGTGGAGAGGTACAAAGTAGTCTTCGAGAAGGCCCATGAGCAGAACCAGGTACACGCCATCTGCGAACTGAGTCTCCAGTTCCGTCACCTCCAAATTCAGCTTGTTCAGATGCTTGTTCACAAAGGTGATGAGAGACTCCTTCAGCTTGCTGAGCTCACCTGGGTTGTGGTCGAAGATCATGTCAAAGTCATCGCGCTCAAACTGGCCTATCATCATCTCCGTTGTGGTCAGCTCCTCTGAGATGTGGCTGGAATGCAGCAGGCCTTCCCGCTTCTTCATGACCACCACCTGTACGGAGACATGCTCGGGAAGGCAGATTGGGGCCTGGAAGTGCATGGCCAGAGAGACTAGCAGGTGGAGGATGGCCACCAGGTTCTTCCCATGGATTGAGTCCACAGTCCACTGGAGTGTCCAGCCGTGGGGCCACAGCAGGTCATGCACCGCATCCAGGATTGTCTGCAGCTTCTGTTTCTGCCCTATTTCAGATTGTGTGACCTCAGCCACGTTCAGCTTGCAGTCGGCCAGTTTTTCCAAGAGCTTCTGCAGCACCTGGCCATCGTACAGGTCCTCCTCCAGCTGCTTTACGATTATCCGCTCCTCCGCCAGCACGTCATTGATCCAGGTGAGAAGAACCTTGACCAGTTCCTTGAACTTGGGGTCATCCTTGGAGGTGGGGTTGATCATCGTGTGCTTCTCATTCTCTTCTAGCTGGGTGTCCTCGTAGTGAACATCCACCGAGGCGGGGGACATCGGCAAGTTGATGGCATTTTTGCTTTCTTCCTGTGGGTCACTCACCTCCCTGGCCTTCTTCTTCCTCACCAGTGTGCCGCCCAGTTTGCCCAGGAACGACTCATCCTTCTTCATCCTGTGGGGTCGCATGGTGGGCGAGGGCAGTGTGAAGGACATGAGCTGTGCGTGGGGCCAGTGGTAGGCGCTCTGCGTGTCTAGAAATGATTTTTAAAGTCACAAGTTAGAACAAGGAGATGAGTGTTTTTAGAGCAGGGATGAAGTCCAGGGGCTGAGCCCAAGGATGTTTCAACCTCAGAAGTCAGAGAGACAAGGAGATGCCAGCCAAGAGTAGTCAGAAGGTAGGAAGAAAATGAGGGAAGGGTGATCCTGGAAGCCAAATGAAGAAAAGTGTTTTGCCAGGCTCGGTGGCTCAGTCTGTAATCCCAGCGTTTTGGGAGGCTGAGGTGAGTGGATTGCACCCTGAGACCGCAGGTTTGAGATCTGCCCGGGCAATTTGGCGAGACCTCATCTCTACAATAAATAAAAAATTAGCCAGGTGTGGTAGTGCGCACCTGTAGTTCCAGCTACTTGGAAGCCTGAGGTGGAAGGATCGCCGGAGCCCAGCAGGTCGAGGTTGCGGTGGCCGGGAGCGTGCCACTGCACTCCAATCTGGGCGATGGAGTGAGACTCCCGCTCAAAAAAAAAAAAAAAAAAAGAAGTGTTTCAAGGAGATGGAGGGATCAGTCCTGCATGTGTTGGGATGGAAACAAATGCATTGGTGTATAGGGCTTGACTGGGAGCCCCAGATCGAAGAGTAGGAAGAGGGATGGTGGAGAGTAATGAGCATAGTGTGGAAGGAATATTTGTGCAGGGCGGGGCTGGAGTGTGGAAGGAATATTTGTGCAGGGCGGGGCTGGGGGTAAATATGTGAGTGCCAAAGCTCCCTTCTAACTGCTCCACTGTTCTCAGTGCTATTTAAAAGGAGTACGTGCTGAGAGTAAAGCAGAGCACGGAGGCATTCGAGGATTGGAGAGAGAGAGAGAGAAAAAAATATGAAACAGTCATCTGGGGTAATGGAATAGGGCCTAGAGAGGTCCAGAAGGATGACGGGTCAGTAAAATGGTACTTGCTGAGCCTTGTGGTCTTGGTCTGAGGTGAGACCTGTCAACATGGTTGTATGTTCTCTGGCCACATTAGGCTGCAAGCAGTGAGTAGGAGGAGGGTTGGATTTGATCAAGGTTGGGCTTTGCCAGGTGAATAGAATAAAGGGAGAGACGAGTAAGGAAAATAAGGAAATAGAGGACATGATGGGTGAGGGGCAATGAAAAGGACATAGAAGTGATGAAGGCATTGCAGGTGTCAGTAAGGCAGAAGGGTTGTGGAGCACCATAGAGCTAACAACAGGAGGTGGTGGCTGAAAAGGGAGATCTTGAAATTGAGCATTTTGGGAACTGAGATAGTGTGACAAAGTTTAGCATAGGGGTCAGCAAACAAGCCTGCTGCCTGTTTTTGAACAGTCTTGAGCTAAGAATAATCTTTACATTTTAAAACATAAAATAAAAAAAGACAATTATCCTTTCAGTAAGCACAGTTGCTCAAAGAGTTGGCGACATTGCTTCTTGGCTTACGAAGCCTAAAACATGTACTTCTTGGCCCTTCACAGGAAAAGTCTTCCCACTCATGGTCACCATGTGTGAGAGTGGCTGAGGTAAGCCAGAGGTAATAATCATGAAGGTGAAGTAGCCAGGATTTTAGGAAGATCACCTATGTATAGAAATCACCCATGATTAAGACAGCAGTGCTGGTGCCACAGGGAGCCAGAACTGAGAGTCAAGGAATGAGGACATAACCTGGGATCCACAGATCCAATAAAGGCTGCGACATTGAGGAACAGCAGGTGGTCGAGGCTGATGGCTGAGTTTCAAGGCTTGAAGTTGAAGGGAGGAGGGAAAGAGAATGTTCTGGAAGAAGCTAATAAGAACTAGCTGGCCACTGATCCCACCACCAGGTGCCAGTGATCTGAGAAAGGAATATAGCCACTCGCGAGAAGGTTGCAGAGGTAGCAAAGTACTCAGGAATAGGTCTGGTGGTGGAGTTAATGGTGGCAAGAGCCAAGGGTGCAGGCAAAGGGACAGTTAAGTCACTCCTTGGCTGTCAGGAAAGGCTTTGCAGAAACTTTTGGGCTGAGGCTTAAAGTACCAGCAGCTGAAAGTGAAGTGAGGGTGGCTGGGATGGGGAGGAAGGAAGGGGTATTTAGGTGCAGGAAAGCCAATATCTTTGAACATGGACCTCAAAAAAATCACAGATGAACTTCAGTACAGTTAGGGTTTCAGAACCACAGCAATTAGTAGTTTCTTCTAATTGCTGAAACACATTATTGTTTCTTCATTAGTATTTGTGCTCTACTGAGATCTCTGTGTAGATGAGTTGATATGCTATGAATTAAAAAGACACATACTGGACTTTCAATCTTATTCTTACTTCTTCACAGATAAAGTGAGAAGCGGTCTCATATAAATCTTTACATGGGCCGGGAGCGGTGGCTCACGCTTATAATTCCAGCACTTTGGGAGGTCGAGGTGAGAGGATTGCCTGAGCCCACAGGTTCGAGACCAGCCTGGGCAACTTGGCGATACCTAATCTCTACAATAAAACAAAAAAGAATTAGCCGGGTGTGGTGGCACATGCCTGTAGCTCCAGCTACTTGGGAGGCTGAGGCAAAAGGATCATCTGAGCCCAGCAGGTCGAGGCTGCGGTGGCTGTGAGCATGCCACTGCACTCCAGCCTGGGCGACAGAGTAAGACTCTACCTCAAAAAAAAAAAAATCTTTATATAATGAATTATTAGTTTATCTCTCCAGAATCTTTTGAGAGCAGCCTGTCTGCCCACTGCTCTGCCTGGGATTGAAGATACAGTAGTGAACAACTTGTTCCCTCCCCTCTATAAGCTTATAGTATGCAAGTAATTACATTAAAATATGATCAGTGGCTGAGCAAGGTGGCTCACACCTGTAATCCTAGCACATTGGAAGGACAAGGCGGTAGGATTGCTCGAGCCCAGGAGTTTGAGACCAGCCTGGACAACATCTTGTCTCCACAAAAAAATAAAAAAATTAGTTATGTACTAGTGGGGAGGCTGAGGCAGAAGGATCACCTGAGCCCAAGAGGTCAGGGCTTCGGTGAGCCGTGATTGTGACACTGTACTCTAGACTGTGCAACAGAGACCCTGACTCAAAGAAAATTTTTTTGAAAAATGTTGCCAGAGTAAAGAATGGATGGTGAAGAGTGTTCCCAGTGAAGTGATGGCACACATCAAGTTGGGAATGAGGGAGAGGGCTGTTTAGGGCACTGGAAAACATTGTGTGTGTGTGGTGAGAAATGGGCCTAGACTGTAGTGGTGTCTTCGTCTTTAGGAAGCTCTAGGTGAGTGTTTAAAGTCTTACTTCAGCCGGCTCGGTGGCTCAGCCTGTAATCCCGCGCCTTTGGGAGGCTGAGGTGAGTGGGATTGCCTGAGCCCGCGGGTTTGAGATTCGCCTGGGCAGGCGAGACCTCATCTCTACAATAAATCAAGAAATTAGCCGGGCGTGGTAGCATGCACCTGTAGTTCCAGTTACTTGGAAGGCTGAGGCGGAAGGATCGCAGGAGCCCAGCAGGTCGAGGCTGTGGTGGCCAGGAGCGGCCACTGCACTCCAGTCTGGGCGACAGAGTGACTCCAACTCAAAAAAACAAAAACAAAAAACAAAAGACAAAACAAACAAACAAACAAAAAGTCTGGTTTCTCTCAAAGACCACAAAGTTCATAAAGTCAGGAATTCTGTCCTGTTTACTACTGTAACCCTACACCTACCAGATGCCTACCACCTGTACCTCACACATGGTACAAACCTGAAAATGGTTTGAAGGAATGTATTGCTGTGAACCATCATTTATTTCTCTGAAATTCATTATGTTCATCAATACAAATATCTCATTACTGCATTCTAGTAAACAAAATGATAAATGTGAAAACTCTAACTTGTAAAATGTGACACTTGTTTTAAAGCTGTATGATACTATGTTGCAAATATATGTAATGTAGTACTTTTGTTGTGCCCCTAAGAACTGTCTTTTTGGGAATCTTGTTTACTCAAGACAGAAGGAAAAAAAACCCAAAACATATTAGCGAAATTATTCGGTCATATGTAATATAAAAGCAATTTGATTAGGAAACACATTGGTCTAATTATTTCCTCTTACCATTTCCCAAAGTAGTTTCTATCATTTTCAGGTTGCCTGTTTTCTACTAAGTAAGGATTAATCAACAGCGAGTAATTATGCTTTTCTTCTGTCCTAGGTGAGATCCTATTTTTCCCTCATTATACACTCATCTATTTTCACAAATGAATCATTAACTCCTTGAAAGTAGGCATCTTGATCTTTTTATCTCCAGCATCCAACATGATGGCTGTTAGTTGGGTACTGAATAACTGTTGGTTGAATTTAATAGGTACATTTGTCCTGGAAATTGACATCATGCCTTTACCCAGTCACAAAAATGGCACTAGACTGCAAATAATTTTATTTAATGCGCTTAAATTATCACTGGCGACAGTATTACCAAATACTTCATATACTTTAAATAATCTGAAAAGGAAAATAATACGTAGGGATATGGGATTTCGTTTTACTTCCCAATTTTCTAGCGTTTTTCTTGTCACAGGTTACCAAATAATAAGTAATAACCAATGAGGTCATTTCAATGTTTTCTTTGATATATGCCTGGTCTAAATATCAAAAAAGACTTTCTGACATTCTTTTTTTTTTTTTAAGTCGGAGTCTCACTCTGCTGCCCAGGCTGGAGAGCAGTGGCATGCTCACAGCCACCTCAGCCTTGACCTGCTGGGCTCAGGCGATCCTTCTGCCTCAGCCTTTCAAGTAGCTGGAACTACAGACGTGCACTACCATACCCAGCTTATTTTTTAATTTATTGTAGAGACAAGGTCTCACCAAGTTGCCCAGGTTTGTCTTGAACCCCTGAGCTCAGGTAATCCTCTCGCCTCGGCCTCCCAAAGTGCTGGGATTTACAGGCTTGAGCCACTGCACCAGGTTTTCTGACATTCTTTTTTAATTTTTTTTTTTTTTTTAGTTGGAGTCTCACTCTGTCGCCCAGACTGGAGTGCAGTGGCCGCTCCCGGCCACCGCAGCCTCGACCTGCTGGGCTCCGGCGATCCTTCCGCCTCAGCCTTCCAAGTAGCTGGAACTACAGGCATGCGCTACCACTCCCGGCTGATTTTCTTTTGATTTATTGTAGAGATGAGGTCTCGCTGCCCAGGCGGGTCTCGAACCCGTGGGCTCAGGCAATCCACTCACCTCAGCCTCCCAAAGGCGCGGGATTACAGGCCTCGCCACGGTTGACATTCTTAACTTTCCATTGAATCTCACTCTGTTTGCATCTCTCTATGGTCTACTAGTTTTCTGTCTACACCACTTAAAATAAATATTGGCTCTTATGTTTAGCTCTTTGTAACTTACTTATTATGTACACAAACAGGTCTCTTGATCTGTCCATAAAACAGTTCTTATAGCTTCTTAATGCTTTTATATCAACCTTCTCTGGCTCTTCTTTTTTGGAGTAGGTCCCTACATATAGAATTGTCTAAGCATTTTGGAGGAACAACAATCTGAAATTAATTTTAAAATAACCTTCTTTAAGACTTTGTGGTATTTTTTTTGTCCATGTCTGCATTTCCCAAATTTCCTTTCTTTATAGCGATAAGTTTAGTTAAATAGAAAAACATCTTTTTGGAGGCAGAAGTAGTGAGGGGGAGATGCTTTTTGTGTGTATGTTCTTTGGTTTCCTCATTCATTAATATAGTACCCCTTTATCAATTCACATATCCCATCTATTATTACAAAATGTGTAATACATTTACAATAATGTATTCCACTGCTGCTTTTTAAATTTTCCTTCTGAAATCATTTTGTTTCATACTTGAGAATTATCGATTTGGTTTAAATGGCTCTCAAGTTCCAGGCATAGTAATTAGTGTGTGAGCATTAAAATTGTTAATCAGCAGTAAAAGACTATGTCTGTTATAAGCTGATTTTTTCTTCACTAACCCTCATTTTTCTCTTAATGTACTTAAAATTTTTTTTTTTTTTTGAGTTGGAGTCTCACTCTGTTGCCCAGACTGCCACCGCAGCCTCGACCTGCTAGGCTCCGGTGATCCTTCTGCCTCAGCCTCCCAAGTAGCTGGAACTACAGGCGCACTACCACACCCGGCTAATTTTTTTGATTTATTGTGGAGATGAGGTCTCGCCAAGTTGCCCAGGCGGGTCTCGAACCCGCGGGCTCAAGCAATCCATTCACCTCAGCCTCCCAAGGCGCGGGATTACAGGCTGAGCCGCCGAGCCTGGCTTACTTAAAATTTTTATTTAAATAATCTGAAAGGGAATATAATCAATATGTAGTGATGTTGATTTATTTTATATTTGTGACTCGTACGGTATGTAAAAGCGACGAGCTGCCTTGTAATTTCTAACATTACGCAGGTCTGTTCTGATCCAGGGTTTCCTGTTCTGAGCCAGATTGCTTTGTCCCCACTCACCTTCTCTGAGAACTTCCATTACTCAGGCAATCCCTGTGACATAAACTTTTTAATTTTCCCAAGATATTAAATAACGCTGCTTGTTATTTATTGCGTCCCCCTTCCCATGTTTGACCATCACGGTTGAGCGGCGCCGGCCGAATGATACCTGCTCAATAAACTTCGGTTAAATAATTTTCGCATTTTCCTTTAGTCAAGTCAGGCTATTCCCTAGCTGGACGGGACTTTACGGTAACTTTGCACGACTTCACACAAATCGTGTTGAAAATGAACCTGTGAAGACGCCTGCCTTTTCGCCGCACAGAAATCCTGACCCCAAACTCACCTTTCCCACCCCGATTCTCGCTCAGAGGGTGAAGGGCCTGAGAACCGTCTCCCTAAACACACACAGCGAAGCTCCTCGGGAAAACTAGACCCCGCGCACCACCGCCCCTAGCACTCGCCTAGGGCGCCGGCACCGCCACGTCAGCCGGCGTGCGTGACGTCAACGCGCCCGTGCGCGGTGAGGCGGGGCGTGCGCAGAGGACCGCCCCTACATCCGGGGCCTGGGCGACGGCAGGGCCGCCGCGCGGGGGTCACGTGCCTCCTTCCTTTCCGTCTCTGACCGGCTGGGCGCGGGCGACTGCTCGCGAGGCGCGTGGAACCTCGCGCTGGTTCCCTTTCGTGTCCTCTCCCGGCTCGGGCCACTAAGGAGTTCGCTGACGCCGGGTAGACTGAATCTGCCGCCAAAATGCCGGCCTATTTCCAGAGGCCGGAAAATGCCCTCAAACGCGCAAACGGTGAGCAGGGGGTTCGGGGCGCGTCGGACTGAGGCGGCCCCAGGCGTCAGAGGTCGAGGGCCTGGGCCTGCTTTCCGCTGCTCTGCTGCTGAGTTGCGGCCAGAGAGAAGACGGATGCTGCCTGCCTGCCGCTGTCCCTGCCCGTGGTCGGGCATGGTTCCCCTTTCCACTTCAACCGACCCGGGGCTGGGAGGCGCGGAGCCGGGAGCCGTCGCCCCAGGGGCCCTTCCTTCCCCCGGCCGCCTCTCTGGGGAAATAGGGAGCCGCGGCCTGGGAGACAGGCCCTATTTGGGCTGGAGCTCCTTCCCCCTCTCTCCAGACCCTGGGACTGTCTCTCCAGACCCTGCTGTCTCTCCAGACCCTGGGACTTTCTTCTGCTTAGGCCCAGCGCCCCCGGCCGCCATCTGGGAGTGCCAGGGAGTAAGAAACATGGCTCCCTCCCGGGGACAATGCACGCGAGAGCCTCGGCTCCACCTCCCGCCCGGGCCGGGAGCCGGGCAGACCCACCTCCGGCCCTCCCGCAGACTCCCCGCCCTCCACGTCCCGCTCGGTGCTTTGCAGGGTCAGGGTCCGCTTACCCTTCACCCAGCCACTTTATATCTACTAAGTGGTCTCTGTTCCTTTTAACCTGTTAACTATTTTCTTCCCCCGCGGCATTGATAAGGGCTGTCCGAAAGCCTAGTTCTAATCACTGTAAGTTGGAACAGAGTTAATATTGTAAAGGGACTTCAGGTCCTCCCAAGGATAACGAAACAGGCCTAGAGAGAGAGAGAATGGTTTTCCCCAAGGTCACTCCTGGAGTTAGTTGTTGAGCCAGAAGACCAAAACCAAGGTCTCTTGACATCCAGATCAGGTCCTTTCTCCCCCGCCCCCCGCGCTCCTGACTGCGATTTCTATTTCCATATGTGTACTTAAGCCATTGGCGCTTGCGGGGACAACTTGTGTGCCCCGATCTCTCCGAGGCATTTATTACTTTGGCATTATGGGGGTGCAAATGTTTTTGCTTGTCTCTTGTCTTTAAAAACTTTATTGTTTGGGTTTTTTTTTTTAACTGGACATTTTTAAACTTTTAGTACTTATTTCCACCCTACCTTCACCAAACAGAAGTTCTGGGTTTTATCATGTCGTAGATGGATATTCCGTGTGAGTTACAGTTTTACGTTTGGGGAGCTTATTTTGTTAGCTTGTTCGAAAATTCATCTTGTTAGAACGTCAGTTTGAGTCAGTACATGAAATCGATACCACTGATAATCTGTCAGGACCAGAGATGTAGTGGACACATACTTGTTTTTTCTAACAGAAAGTAACAATTTGGGGCGAGAGGAGTGTGAAGCAGTCTGCGGAAATAGGATAAAATTCCACATTCTGTGGCATAGAGTAATTGTTTTAAAGACCTGCTAAAACTACAACATGGTTCTGCCCACTGTTTCTTACCATAACCATCAATCTGATGGTTAGAGCAGGCAAAAAGCTTAAGGATGTTTATTACTGTATAGGAAAGAAAATAGATTAAAATAGAACTTTACCACTACCAACTAAACTGTTGAGAAGTTGACTTTTTGATATTTTGAAATTGTGGTATATAAAAGGACTTGTGTGAAATTACTCTGCATAGCTATTGTAGATCTGATTTGTAGTCATTTGTATGCTTTACCAGCAGGCATTTTTTTCCCCCCATACTAGTAGGCTGAAGCACTGTAATCTTGATGGCCTAAATATTACGTATTTGGTGTGTTCAGGCCTTGTTTCCTTCATCATTTCTTTTGGAATCTTCATACGAACTTAATATTTCAGTTACTTTAAATTAGAATGGATATATAATGTGTATCAATTTTTTTCTCCATTTCTAAGTTGTTCACATAGGTTTGATTCATGAAGGACACACTGAGGAAAGCATCTGAAATTAAAGTAGGCAAGATGAGGAAGGGATACTGTGGGAGGAAACCTGAATTTTGTTTGTAGTTTTTTTTAAAAGCCTGTGTTAACTCCTTGCTTGCAGCCCTTTTAATCTAGAAGGGGAATTTCTGTGTGCCTTACCTTTCAAGTAGTAGCTTCTAAACTTTTGATCTTGTGAGGACTCCTTTCTCCAAGTGTCAAAGTGAACTGATTGTTGATGGCACGTGACACTGCTTACAAAATATAAATGGGCCATCAAAGGGCATTCATTCCCCTTGATGGAAATAATGTCATCTTATCTAAATGTTTTATCTGTAACATTTGTAACCTCAAACATACTTCGAATAAAATGTAGATAAATTTAAATAGAATAATCCTTCAGGTCACCCTAAGCATATTTATCAGAGCAATTTTTGGAGAAAAATTATAGTAATCATCCTGAAAGATGAGAACTTGGCTTAGCAATTACAGGCAAGAAATTCATATCCTGTAACCATTAACTATTGGAGAAGGCCCTTTTCTATGTTGTATTGCTAAACTAGGTGTTTCTGACCTTACAACAGCCTTTTAGCTTACACTCTATAACCAGTGCCTTAAAATATAAAACTGGCAAATTGAGTAACAGCTTATCTACTTGATTTGTTGCTCAAATAAACTGGCAAAAATGAAGGACTGGCTTAAACTTTTTCGTTATAAATACATTCATCACGTGTCTGACTGAAAGTAAACTCAGAATGCCCACCTTCCTAGTAATAGTTTAGAGATTTTAATTTTTATTTCTGTACTATTAGCCTAGAAATCAGCATTTACGTATTGGAATAGAACCTTTAATGTGTGATAGTTCTTTCCAGCTTGAAAAGCTTTTCCTTCCCCAATTAGATAATTCAGAAGAACTAAATCCTCCTTGTATTTTAAGTTAGGGTACAGACAAAAGACTCACTGCATGAAAAATGTGTTCTCATTCCAGCTTTTTTCTTTTTTTTTGAGTTGGAGTCTTACTCTGTTGTCCAGGCTGGAATGCAGTGGCATGCTGATGGCCACTGCAGCCTCGACCTGCTGAGTTCAGGCGATCCTTGCGCTTCAGCCTTCCAAGTAGCTGAAACTATAGGTGTGTGCCACTACACCTGGCTTTTTTCTTCTTTTTTTAATTGAGACAGGTCTTACCAAGTTGCCCAGACTGGTCTCAAACCCCAGGGCTCAGGGCAATCCTCTCGCCTCCACCTCTCAAAGTGGTGGGATGACAGGCATGAGCCATGGTGCTGGCTCAGCTTTTTTCTTCAAAAAACATTCTTGTCTGCTGTCTATGGTTTCTATTTTTATTTGGTGGAGTGGGTATTTGTCCTATAAAACAATTAGTATTTTTACATATTTTTTGCTTGGGCTTGTTTGAGACTATTACAAAGTTAGGAAGTATGGAATTTAGAATCATTAATTTTGATGGGCTGCTTAGGAAGTGAATAATGCTTTTAGTTCTGCCCCTTAATGAGTATTTTTTAGAATTTGATATTAAGAAACAGCATGTTCCCATTTAAAAATTAGATTGGGAAAGTGGTTTATTTTTAGACAGTTTTATATTTTGTCATCACTATGCTGGAACCAGCTCTCAACTTTAACTTAATTTGTACCTATTTCATATGGTTAGCATGTTGATGATGCTTATACATAGTAGTTTAAGATTTAATTCCTCAATATGATTGGGAGTTGGGTATTATAGGTTATTTTAGTGCTGCTGCTATGGTTTTCTTAAAGTACAACTTTGATTTAGGGTATTTACTCCCAAATTTTTGGCTAAGAGATTGTTTTTGGTGTGAAAAACACCTAAAGTACTGTTAGATTTTAGAAAATAACCTTATGTGCATGTTAGAAAGAAGATAGGTAGGTTACCCAGGAGAAACGTATTCCAACAAAGTATCTAGTTGTATTACATCTTTGTTTCATTTAGTAAGATTTTTTTGGTGGGGGGCTAGGGAGTAAGATTGAATCAGTTGAAGATGAACTTTCATCCAATGTGGTGAAGAGTTTTGTGATTATATGTGACAAATACGATTTGACATAGGATGTTGTGTAAAGATACTTATTTCAGTATGCTGTTTTGTGACTTCTCTTATTGCACACTTTTTAATATGTTGGAAAGTTGGAATATTGTTTATGGTTTTCCTAAAGGAAAGAATGAATGTTGGGAAGCACCATTCCTGGAAGACATGATAGTTGAAAGAAGAAATGGTAGAAGGAACATTATTGAATCTGCGGGTCTAGTAAAACTCCCAATAAGGGACATTTTTGCCTGTTGCTTGCCTAGCACAGTTATATGATAGATAATGCTATATGTTATCAGGCTAACTCTTTTTTTTTTTTTTTTGAGTTGGAGTCTCACTCTGTCGCCTAGACTGGAGTGCAGCGGCTGCTCCCGGCCACTGCAGCCTCGACCTGCTGGGCTCCAGCAATCCTTCTGCCTCAGCCTTCCAAGTAGCCGGAATTACAGGCATGCACTACCATGCCCAGCTGATTTTTTGATTTATTGTAGAGATGAGGTCTCGCTGCCCATGCGGGTCTCGAACCCACGGGCTCAGGCAATCCACTCACCCCAACCTCCCAAAGGCTCGGGATTACAGGCTGAGCCACCAAGCCCGGCTCAGGCTAACTCTTAAAGAAAAAACATTCTTTGTCCAGAATCTTTTTCTTATTAGGAAAATAATGATTTTTTAAAAATGGAGATGTAGTGTTTTAAGACTTTTTAATAATGTAAACCAGTGTTTTAGTTCCCCCAAATTATTTCCTCAACTGTTCAGTGGGAAGATTATTGTGCGAATGTAAAATTTGACAGTTAATGAGTTTTAAGGTGAATTTACCCAGTTGTCTTAGGTTAAATGACCACTTTTATCCCAGTCTAATAAGCGTACAAAAGAAAATAAAAGATGAGGGAAAATAAGATACATTTTAACTTTGGTCAGAAATAATGTGATAGAAGAGCTGTTGCTTTTGACTGAATTTCAAATTGAGCAATATATATAATACTTAAAACTGGAACTGGATTTTGAAATGTCACCACATTAGGATACCTTCAGGCTTGGGGAATAGTAAATTCAAGAGAATGTACATTACTTTGCTGTATATTCTAGTTTTCCCTGCCCCGTTTTAAAATTAAACCTTGGCCGGGCTCGGTGGCTCAGCCTGTAATCCTGTGCCTTTGGGAGGCTGGGGTGAGTGGATTGCCTGAGCCCGCGGTTTCGAGACCCGCCTGGGCAGTGAGACCTCATCTCTACAATAGATCAAAAAATCAGCCGGGCGTAGTAGTGCATTCCTGTAATTCCAGCTACTGGGAAGGCTGAGGTGGAAGGATTGCCGGAGCCCAGCAGGAGAGGCTGCGGTGGCCGGGAGCGGCCACTGCACTTCAGTCTGGGCGACTGAGTGAGACTCCAACTCAAAAAAAAAAAATACAATAAATAAAAAAATGAGCCGGGCGCGCGCGCCTGTAGTTCCAGCTACTCGGAAGGCTAAGGCGGAAGGATCACCGGAGCCCAGCGGGTCGAGGCTGCGGTGGCCGGGAGCGGCCACTGCACTCCAGTCTGGGTGACAGTGAGACTCCAACTCAAAAAAAAAAAAATTAAATTAAAGCTTTAATTTTAAAGCAGTTTGATATTTACAGAAGTATTGCCAAGACAGTGCAGCGTTACCATTTACACCAACCTCAGTTTCCCCTATTAATTTTTATTTGTAACAGCTAATGAACGAATGCATTATTATTAACTAAAATCCACCCATTATTCACGTTTTCTTGGTTTTCCCTAATGTACTATTCTGTCCTGGGACCCCATGCTACTACATTACATTTAGTTGTTATGTCTAGTAAGGCTCCTCTTGCTTGTGACAGTTCCTGTCTTGTTTTCCTTCCTTTATTTTTTTTTTGAGTCAGAGTCTCACTCTGTCTCCCAAGATTGAGTGTAGTGTAGTACACTCATGGCTGCTGCAGCCTGGACCTGTTGGACTCAGGTGATCCTTCTGCTTCAGCCTTCCAAGTAGCTGGGACTACAGGCACATGCCACCATGGCCTGGCTAACTTTTTGCTTCACTGTAGAGATGAGTCCTCACCACATTGCCCAGACTGATCTTGAACCACTAGGCTCAGGCCCTGTTCTCACCTCTGCCTTCCAAAGTGCTGGGATTACAGGTGTGAACCACAGTGCCTGGCCTCCCTCTCTCCCCCCTCCCTCCCTTTCTCCTCCCCCTCCCTCTCTCCCTCCCTCTTCCTCTCTCCCTCCCTCTCCCTCCCTCCCCTCGTTCTGTCTCTCTCTTTTTCTTTCTTTGTCTTTCTATTTTTCAGTCTTGTTTTTGTGGACTGACAATTCTGAGGAGTAATGGTCAGGTATTTTGTCAAATGTTCTTTGTCTTTGTGCTGCTAACAAAATATAGCCTGGGTACTTTACAAACAACAGGAATTTATTTCTCACAATTCTGGAGGCTGGGAATTCCAGGATCAGTACACCCACAGATTCAGTGTGGGGTGAGAACTGGCTCTCTCTGCTTACAAGATGGTGCCTTGTTACTGCTTTCTAATGGACGGGCACTGTGTCCTCACATGATGGAAGGGACAGAAGGGCAAAAAGGATCGTGTACAGCTGGTTCCCTCAAGGCCTTCATAAGAGCACTAATCCATTCGTGAGGGTGGAGTTCTCAAGACCTAATGACCTCCTAAAGGCCCCACCTCTTAATGATAGTGCTTTGAGGATTAAGTTTCAACGTGAAGCGACACAAGCATTCAAACCATAGCATCCTTCATTTGGAATTTGTCTATTTTTCTCACGTTTAAAATGTGGTAAGTGGAGAGAGAGTCTGTGTGCATGAATTGGAAGATTCTGTATCATCAATTCCTCCAAACGCCATCCACAGGTACAATGCAGTCTCATTGAAAATCCCAGTGAGTTATTTTGTAGATAGCTACAAACTGAAATTTTATTGGAAAAAAAAAAAAAAAAACCAAAATTTTTTTTTGTTTTAGTAGGAGTTTCTCTCTGTTAGGTGATTCTTCTGCCCCAGCCTTCCAAGTGGCTGGAACCACAGGTGTGCGCACCATGCCTGGCTGATTTAAAAAAAATTTTAGAGGCAGGCTCTCCCTTGTGATCATAGTTCATTGTAACTCTGAACTCCTGGGCTTGATCAAGTAATCCTCCCACCTTGCCGCCTAAGTTGCTGGGACTGCAGGCATAAACCACCACCATACCTGGCCCTGATTGTAAAATTTATATGGAAAGACAAAGGACCTAGTATAGTCAGCACAATATGGAGAAGCACATTTAGAGCACTCACTGCCTGATTTCAAGACTTCACTATAAAGCGACAATGTGGTATTGGCAAAAACTAGACACATTGATTAATAGAGAATGATGAGAATAGAAAGCACAGAAATAGAGCCACGTGAATATAGTCACCTGATATTAAAGTAACTGGGGCTGTCTAATATGTTTTTCTGCCTCAGATTGCAGCATGAACTAGCAAAAATTTCGTTAGATCAGTATGACTGTGAAGTCAGTCATACTTGAACTTTTCTGTGTTTATGGGGGAGACTTTTCCCTAAACACCTCCATTTCTAGAACTTTTAAACGGTAGTGGAACAGTGAAATTCAGCTTTACTTGTGGATCATATTTTGAGATAGTACTAGTCTTTTCATTGTTATACCTTGGATAATTATGGCATAGTTTTAGAAATAAAATATGTGACCTGAAAAAGTTGATAATGCGTTAAAAACTTAAAACAGTCAGTTAGAAAAGTAAGGTTTAGACTTTTGTATGTATATATAATGGATTTTAATTCTTTTGAATTTTTCAGAATTTCTTGAGGTTGGCAAAAAGCAACCTGCTTTGGATGTTCTTTATGATGTTATGAAGAGTAAGAAACATAGAACATGGCAAAAGATACACGAGCCAATTATGTTGAAATACTTGGAACTTTGTGTGGATCTTCGCAAGAGCCACTTGGCTAAAGAAGGATTATACCAGTATAAGAACATTTGTCAACAGGTACAAACAGAACTGTGTTTTACATTTTTAATAAGTGCTTTTAGTAATTTGCAGAAGAGCTTACCCCTCAAAGTTAATGTATTTTCTATCGCTTAAAATTATTGCTTTTAAATATTTTGTGGTCTGTTGGAAAAAACAGTTTGAGTTCTGAGATGTTTTTATTTTTGGGGTTAGGTCAATATCAAATCTCTAGAGGATGTTGTTAGGGCATATTTGAAACTGGCAGAGGAAAAAACTGAAGCTGCTAAAGAAGAGTCTCAGCAGATGGTCTTAGACATAGAAGATCTGGACAATATTCAAACTCCTGAGAGGTATGTGGGTTAAACCTCTTAGTAGATATTTTGGTAATTAACTTAAGTGTTTTTCTTTACATGAGTCTCCATCCTCATTTGAAGTAGATGTTTATCAGAAAGAATGTTTATCTTTGAAGTTTTAAGTACATAGTAAATAAAAAAATTCTGTAAGTTATACTAAAAATTCATAAAAGTGGAAAATTACAGCCTTAAGATAGAAGGGCATTTAAATGGTTGTAATAAAGTTTGGGAGTTCAGGGAGTAGTGTATACAAAGTATAGGAAGACTGCCCTATTTTATGATGATCATTGTTGGTTTTGGTTTTTAATGACAAGTGGAAAACTGTCTAAAATTGTTTTCAACTTTTTTTTCCTGTCTTTGTAGCGTTCTTCTAAGTGCTGTAAGTGGTGAAGACACTCAGGATCGTACTGACAGATTACTTTTAACTCCATGGGTTAAATTCCTGTGGGAATCTTATAGACAGTGTTTGGACCTTCTTCGGAACAATTCTAGAGTAGAGCGCCTTTATCATGATATTGCCCAGCAAGGTAAAATGAGAACATCAAATCTGAATAAACTGCTTTGGATAGATAAACAAACAAATAAATAAATAAATTAGTTAATTACTTGACTTAGAAGTCAATTTTGCAGATTAATCTCCTTTTCTCATAGCACTTAAAGTGAACTAGTTTTTACCCTCATTGAAATATTGGCATTAACACGAGTATTAAATTAAGATATTTATTATACTAGTTAAAGCAGTTCCGTATGAAATTTGTTCTATTGAGGCTCTGAAAGAACTTTAAAAATCATTTTAGATTTTTCCATGTGACTTGAAAAATATTTTTCCATTGATATCTGGTAAACTTTTTTTTTTTTTTTGAGTTGGGGTCTCACTCTCTCGCCCAGGCTGGAGTGCAGTGGCACAATCACACTCACCACATGGCCTTGATTCAGTCATTCCTTGGTTCACGCAATCCTTACGCCTTAGCTTTCCAAGGTTCTGGGATTACAGGCACGTGTCACTATGCCGGGCTAATCTTTAGATTTTTTTTGTAGAGACAGTGTTTGGCTATGTTGCCTAGGAGGATTTTGAACTCCTGGGCTCAAGCAGTCTTCTCTGCCTTGGCCTCCCAGAATACTGGGATCACTACGCGCCCATTGAGGTGTGCTTTTGACTGCACTATTGCGTTTATTTGGGTAGGCTACTTAATTATTTTCTAGGTTTGTAAGGTCTCTTTAAGCTCTGGATTTAAAGAATCCTGTGAAAAGTAACTTTTTTCTTTCCTAAATAGTATTGAATATAGAATTAAACCTGTTTAATGACTAAGGATCATCTTAATAAGTATCCAGTTGTTACTCTGCATGCACTTTTAATCTGGGAAGGACTGCAGTATTTACCTCTTTCCCTTGCTGTCACATGTTATTCTTTCCCGAGGTGAATGCAGTCTTTTACTGTGTGTGACTGGGTAGCTACTTAAGATTGGCTCTTGGGCTTCTTCTGCTTTGCCTTTAGCACATTCTTATGTTGACAATCTTACAGAGATGATTGTTATTTATTTATTCAAGTGTTAAGTGAATTTGTGCCTAAGAATGTTGTACTAGGAATACTGGAACCTGTGCTTAGTTTTGCTTAAAAGGCTATTGTACGAATTTTCACTTAACACAAGTAAACTTGGGCTTTTTGATTACTTGAGATAAATATTAACTTGAAGATAGTCTGCATCTCTTTGTTTTAGCTGTGTTGAGATAAAAATACTATTTTTAAGGATAAAGGACATCTAAAAATATTCTGGTATTGCAGAAGATTCATTTATTTAATTTAATTTAATTTTTTTTTTGAGTCAGAGTCTCACTTTGTCGCTCAGGCTGGAGGGCAGTGGCACACTTTCAGTCACCGCAGACTCTACCTGCTGGACTTAGGCGATTCTTCTGCCTCAGCCTTCCAAGTGACTGGAACTACAGGCACGCACTGCCACACCTGGCTAAATTTTTTATTTATTGTGGAGATGAGGTCTCACCAAATTGTCCAGGCTGGTCTTGAACCCCTGGGCTCAGGCAGACCTCTCGCCTTGACCTCCCAAAGTGCTGGGATTACAGGCTGAGCCACTGAGCCTGGCCCTGTTCACTGTGTTTCATACTAGAGTTTTTTACTCTTAGGATTTGAAGTAATGGGTCTTTTGAAAGATGACAGATATCTTTGCTAGATCTAAATTTCAATTATTTCCCTTTTGTAAACTCTCTCAGAACTATATGCAAGGACTGATTTTTTTTTTGAGTTGAAGTCTCACCCTGTCTCCCAGACTGGAGTGCAGTGCCGCTCCCGGCCACTGCGGCCTCGACCTGCTGGGCTCCGGCGATCCTTCCGCCTCAGCCTTCCGAGTAGCCGGAATTACAGGCGCGCGCTACCACGCCCTGCTGATTTTTTGATTTATTGTATAGATGAGGTCTCGCTGCCCAGGCGGGTCTCGAACCCACGGGCTCAGGCAATCCACTCACCTCAGCCTCCCAAAGGCGTGGGATTACAGGCTGAGCCACCGAGCCTGGCTTGCAAGGACTGATTTTTATGTCTTTGCTTTTGCTAGGGTTTAGTCAAGCTAGTCAGGATACATAAAATGAGTTGATTGTCATCGCATCACATTCAAAGGCTGATGATGAGTTTGGTGAATCTTGTTAAAAGAACTAATCTTAATCTGTTCAACTCAAAAAAGAACTAATCTTAATATGTGAAATAAACCTATTCAAATATTTAAATCGATGGTGGAAAGTACCTAATATGTTTTACAATTATGTTTATAGCTTTCAAATTCTGCCTCCAATATACCCGTAAGGCTGAATTCCGTAAGTTGTGTGACAATTTGAGAATGCACTTATCGCAGATTCAGCGCCACCATAACCAGAGTACAGCAATCAATCTCAATAACCCAGAGAGCCAGTCCATGCATTTGGAAACCAGGCTGGTTCAGTTGGACAGTGCTATCAGCATGGAGTTGTGGCAGGTATGTTGTGAGCTATTAGATTTCTTTCTGGTATTAATAGACTGTAGACTGTACTCCCCCCTGCCTTTTTTTTTTTGAGTTGGAGTCTCACTATTATCTCCCAGGCTGGAGTGCAGTGGCACGCTCATGGCCACTGCTGCCTCGACCTGCTGGGCTTAGGCAATCCTTCCACCTCAGCCTTCCAAGTAGTTTTCCCTTTAATGAGTATCTTTATCTTGGTATGCATTGGTTAATTTTGATAAATAAGGTGAGGAATTTAAAGTTGTTTGAACTGGGAAGAGGTCTTGACAAGAAATCTCAGAATATTTTGGTTTTAGATGCTGTCTGTGAAATCTGGCTCAAATCACATAATCTCTTTCAGATCCATTTTATTTCTTTTTTTTTCAGTCTGTTGCCCAGACTGGAGTGCAGTGGGTGCTCCCGGCCACTGCAGCCTTGTTGGGCTCCGGCGATCCCTCTGCCTTAGCCTTCCAAGTAGCTAGAACTACAGGCGCTAATTTTTGATTTTTTTTTTTTTTTTTTTTTTTTTTGAGTTCGAGTCTCACTCTGTTGCCCAGACTGGAGTGCAGTGGCCGCTTCCAGTGTAATTCCAAGTAGCCGGAATTACAGGCATGTGCTACCACGTCCGGCTGATTTTTTGATTTATTGTAGAGATGAGGTCTCGCCGCCCAGGCAGGTCTCGAATCCGCGGGCTCAGGCAATCCACTCACCTCAGCCTCCCAAAGGCGCGGGATTACAGGCTGAGCCACCGAGCTCGGCTAATCTTTGATTTATTGTAGAGATGAGGACTCACCAAGTTGCCCTGGGTGGGTCTCGAATCCGCGGGCTCAGGCTATCCACTCACCTTAGCCTTCCAAAGCTCTGGGATTACCGCTGAGCCACCGAGCCTGGCTCCATTTTATTTCTTTATAAAATAATACATCGTCAGTGCTACTCAAAAGTGTGGTTTCACAAATGGTGCCAGTTTATGAACTGTTTAGTCTGTGATGAAATAAGTATAGGGTAAAAAAGCATTTACAAAATTTTTTAGTTGTAATTTTATTGTAATTTTTTTGTTTACTTATAATGAAAACTGAGCTTTTTCAATTTTATGTTTGTAGTAATTTTATATTTGTTGGTGAGAGGTTCGAAACTTTTTAAACTTTACAGATAATTGGAGAAGTGATGTTCCAGGTTATTTTACAGATGTTTTTTAGCATTGCTTGAACTAGGAGATCTAAGTGGTGGTGGGAAGCTGGTCCTCTGTGGCCTTTTTCCCCTAAGAATTCTGCGAAGAAATTTTCATATGATTTTGTAGCCACAATAACTTGAAAGAATTTGTATATTTATATTTTATATATTTGATGGAAAATATTTAATTAAAATTATAGACCGAGCACAGCAGTTTGAGAGGCCAAGATGAGAGGATTACCTGAGCCCATGGGTTTGAGACCAGCCTGGGCAAGTTGGCAAGACCTCATCTCTACAATAAATCAAGAAAAATTAGCCGGACCTGGTGGCACATGCCTGTAGTTCCAGCTACTTGGAAGGCTGAGATGGAAGGATAGCCTGAGCCCATTCTTTTTATATTCCCCCATGTGATGGGGTAATGCGCAAATATTTTCTCTTTTGGTCTGCACCGTCTACTTTATAGTATTTTCTAATGAACTTTAAAAACTTGAAAGAGTTAGTGTTTTTATAATAAAGTCAGTTTTCACAAATATATCAGGTGTTAAGTTGTAGATAAATAAAAATAAGCACACATGAAGGCATTTTATTTGCTTTTATTTTTCTGTGTTCTGTGTTGGCTTCATAAAGAGATTTGAATTAGATTTTTTTTGTTATAGAATGCAATAACTTTAATTTGTACTACTAATTTTAGGAAGCATTCAAAGCTGTGGAAGATATTCATGGACTATTCTCCTTGTCTAAAAAACCACCTAAACCTCAGTTGATGGCAAATTACTACAACAAAGTCTCAACTGTGTTTTGGAAATCTGGAAATGTTCTTTTTCATGCATCTACACTTCATCGTCTTTACCATCTGTCTCGAGAAATGAGAAAGAATCTTACCCAAGATGAGATGCAGAGGTAAGAATGTTAAAGTTGGAGAATGTTGAAATTCTGTAACAAATATCTTCTGCCAAATGGCATGGCGTTTTCATTATGTTCTAGGTTTTGTGTGTGTGTCTGTGTGTATGTGCGCGCGCGTGTGCTTGTGTGTGTGTGTTGAGAGGAAGGTGGTAATAGGAGAAGAAACAACCAGGGGTTAATTGAAGAGTATTGAAAACTTAGAGGGCCTATTTTTGTCCAGGCAAGTAACCTTTTTTTTCTTGAACTCTACGTACATTTGTGTGAGCAAGCTCTAGCCAGTGCTACTGGATTTACAGAACCCCACTGCATAGACTCAACAGGTTTCTGAATTTAAAACTTGAATGCCATGTTAGGAGGATTATTTGACAGAGACAAGAAGCATGGGAAATGTCATGGGCCTTGACATACACTAAAGTAAAAGGCCAGTGAGGAAGCTAGGTCAGAGTTCATAGGCAGAGCATTTGGAGGAAACAAGCCTCACAGCATAATTAGGCCTGGCAGGAGGGTCAGGGTTTCTCATCCTCTGATTATTGACAGTTTGGGTTGGATAATTCTTTTTTTTTTGGAGTTGGAGTCTCACTCTGTCGCCCAGACTAGAGTGCATTGGCTGCTCCTGGCCACCGCAGCCTCCACCTGCTTGGCTCCGGCGATCCTTCCGCCTCAGTCTTCCGAGTAGCTGGAATTACAGGCGTGTGCTACCACGCCCTGCTGATTTTTGATTTATTGTAGAGATAGGTCTTGCTGCCCAGGCGGGTCTCGAACCCGTGAGCTCAGGCAATCCACTCACCTCAGCCTCCCAAAGGCACAGGATTACAGGCTGAGCCACCGAGCCCGGCGGTTGGATAATTCTTAGTTGCAGGGCACTGTCCTGTGAATTGTAGGATGTTTATGGGTATACCTAGCTTCTACTCATTAGATGCTGGTAGCATCCCCCTACTTATGACTACTAAAAATGTCTCTACACTTTGCTCTTCTTGTATAGGTCCTTGGTAGCTACACTTGTTTGATAACCAACTCCTCTAAAAGCCTAATTGAGAAAATGCTTTGTACTTATGTACAGGTATATAGAGTCTATTCTTAGAACAAGTTAAACTTAAATACTTCCATCAAGTTATTTTTTTCCAGATTATTAACTATAGAATATTTAGGACATAAATATTCTCCTACAAATGCATATAGATATAACACAGGTCAATAACCCAACAATTTACAGAACATTTTATTTTTTATTTGTATTTTATGAGACAGGGTCTCATTTTGTCGTCAGGCTACCATGCGATAATAGCTCATTGCAGCCTCCAACTCCTGGCTTCAAGTGATTCTCCTGCCTCAGCCTCCTGAGTAGCTGGGATTACAGATGTGAGCTACCATGATTGGCTAATTTTTAAAAAAAATTTTGTGGAGATGAAGTCTTGCTGTGTTGCTTAGGCTGGTTTTGAACTTCTTGCCTCAAGTGATCCTTCCACCTTGGTCTCCCAAAGTGCTGGGTTTATAGGCATGAGCTACTGCACATGGCCTTTTTGTTTTTTTAATACATATATATTGTTTGCTTTGTCACTTTTTTTTTTTGAATGGGAGTCTCACTTTGTCACTCAGGCTGGAGTGCAGTGGCACACTCACTGTCACTGCAACCTCGAACTGCTAGGCTCAGGCGATCCTTCCGCCTCAGTCTTTCAAGTAGCTTGAACTGCAGGCATGCGCCATCACACCCAGCTAGTCTTTTGATATATTGTAGAGATGAGGTCTCACTAAGTTGCCCAGGCTGGTCTTGAACTCCTGGGCTCAGGCAGTCCTCTCACCTCAGCTTCCCCAAGTGCTGGGATTACAGGCGTGAGCGCTTAGAAACTTTGGAGGACAGTGTCCATTATGGCATTCATTGCTTCTTACATATTCTACATCCGACTGATACAAGGAAACCCCCCCCCAAAATGTTTAACTCTTTCTTCAGAGAGTATTATAATAATGAGCATTAGGCTGTTTTGTTGTATACATTTAAGTTTAATTCTCTGCAGTAGCTTTATGACTCAGAAAATTATCTTGTCTAAGGTCACAGTCTTGGAAATAGTGAAGCTGAGAATCTGGTCTTTTGAGCCCCATCACCCACAATTCTTAGTGTCCTATAGTGTTCTGAATTCAACTTGACTTTCTTGTCTTTTAAGGCATTGAAAATTTAGCTTTTGGCTCTTGTCTCTTTCCTCCTCCCCCACTACCATAATTGTGTTCACTTGGGTCTTTATAATTTTTTTCCCTTATTGCCACTTAAATCCTTAGTTTTTTTATGCTGCCTTATTTTTGTAAGGAACTATGGAATATATGAATGTGCCTTTTCTGCCTCTTAACTACAATGTTTTTCTGCAGCTAGAAAACACTGGCAGTAGTGAGTAGGGTATTTGAAGTTTTCTCCAAGTATTCGTTTAAGCATAGTCCATTTCTCTTAATCCTGTGCTGTGATGGAATAATAGTTATGAATGTAGTTTAGCATGGTGATATACATATTCTGTCACTGACATGTCTTACCAGATGATTAAAGAAAAGAGCTTGTCTGCTTAGCAAGTATTATTTACAATCTTAACAGATTTTACTTTGTTCTCCACAGAATGTCTACTAGAGTCCTTTTGGCTACCCTTTCCATCCCTATTACCCCTGAGCGTACTGATATTGCGCGACTTCTGGATATGGATGGCATTATAGTTGAAAAACAACGTCGACTTGCAACACTTCTAGGTCTCCAAGCCCCACCAACACGAATTGGCCTTATTAATGACATGGTTAGTATAAGTGTGAATGTTTTTATACCTTTTTAAAGGAGATATGTGTGTGTGTGTGTGTGTGTGTGTGTATAAAATAAAACTTGTGGTCAGGTTTAATAACTCATGATTAAATACTAGGGATTCTGATTGATTGCCATGGGATTCCCTTTTTTTTTTTTTTTTTTTTTTTTTTTTTAGTTTAAGTCTCTCACTCTATCACCCAGGCTGGAATGCAGTGGCACGCTCACGGCCACCTCAGCCTCGACCCGCTGGGCCCAGACGATCCTTCTGCCTCAGCCTTCCAAGTAGCTGGAACTACAGGCATGTGCCACCATGCCCAGCTAGTTTTTTGGTGTATTGTAGAGATAAGGTCTCGCCAAGTTGCCCAGGCTGGTCTTGAACCCATGGACTTAGGCAGTCCTCTCACCTCAGCCTCCCAAAGTGCTGGGATTTTAGGTGTGAGCCACTGCGCTCGGCCTGCTGGGGGATTCTGATGCATGGACAGGGAACCATTGATGTAAATCAGCACCGTGTTCAGCTGAGGCAGTTCCTCTCTAGTATGTGAGCTGGAATTGAATTGGTGGAAGCTTTGATGTAGTTGACTTGGATAGGCTTTGAGGAGTACTATGAACCACTCAGAGAAAAAATAATTATTGACAAGAAGCTTCATGGCTTATTTTAGGGAGCTTTATGAGAACTAATCAAGTTGACATGGAAAATAACAGTGATGAGGCTAGGAGAGGAGGTGAGGGAGATTTAGACCGGGTTTTAGACAACTAAAAATATTTCCAGCTTTTCTTTCTCTTAAACTTGCATCTTATATTATTAAAGCAGTGATTCATAATCAGGGTTATACGATTAAATTGTGTGTGAAATACTTGTTAAAATGCAGATTACTAGATTATACCTATCAAGTATACAACATTGGGTTCAGAGTGTGAAACCTAAGATTTGTGTACCTTTATAATATTTCACATTGATGGAACTATTCATTCAGGGGACATTTGTTGAGTACCTGTTATGTGCCTGGCACCTAATAAGATGAAACTTGTATTCCAGGGGTGTTTAGCTTCTAGGGACTCTTTCATAATAGTCTGACTTCATAGTTATTGCAGTAATCAACTCTAGTTAGTTATTTTAGGATAAGAGAAGAAGCGGGACGAATGGTAGAGGCAGATATTAAGGAAAAATTGGCTGTATGTTTACAAAACATGAAATGTAAATCTTGAATAGTCCCTAATTTGTGAATAGAGCAGTTAAAGAAATTTCCGATAGATATTATCAAGTATAGCTCTCTTAGGTATTGTTTAAATGGATTCCGAGGAAGCACCGTAGTGACTTTAGTAAAAGCCTGATAAAAGGCCTTAATTTTCTGGAGGTATCAGTTTAGTTAAGAACTAATTTACTTTCTAGATAGCATTTTTCTCTTGTGATGCGTTTTTTTGTTATTACAGTAGTGCACATTCCCATTGTAGCCAGCTTTTGAAAATAATTATTGGCCGGGCTCGGTGGCTCAGCCTGTAATCCCAGCACTTTGGGAGGCCAAGATGAGTGGATTGCCTAAGCCTGTGGATTCGAGACCCGCCCGGGCAACTTGGCGAGACCTCATCTCTATAATAAATCAAAAACTAGCTGGGCATGGTAGCGTGCGCCTGTAGTTCTGGCTACTTGGAAGGCTGAGGTGGAAGGATCGCCAGAGCCCAGCAGGTTGAGGTTGCGGTGGCCAGGAACGTGCCACTGCACTCCAGTCTGGGCGACAGAGTGAGACTCCAACTAAAAAAAAAAAAAAAGTTATATCTTTTTTTTTACTTTGTATGCCTCCTTGTTATAATCTGCTGTTACTTCTCACAAAGTTCACCTTTGTGTTTTAGACAAGTTTTTAATGGGATTAATACAGGATTAGATGTAACATTAGATTAGATGTTTTTCAGAGGAGATTTTATTAGCAGATAGGTTTTAAACATTTGTTTATGGGTTGTTTTTTTTTTTCTTGTGAGTTGTAGTCTCACTCTGTCGCCCTGGCTGAAGTGCAGTGGCACGCTCATGGCCACTGCAGCCTAGACCTGCTGGGCTCAGGTGATCCTTCCACTGCAGCCTTCCAAGTAGCTGGAACCACAGACACGTGCCATCATGCCCGGCTGATTTTTTGATTTACTGTAGAGACAAGATCTCGCCGTGTTGCTCAGGTTGGTCTCAAACCCTTGAGCTCAGGTAATCCTCTGTCCTCGGCCTCCCAAAGTGTTGGGATTACAGACATGAGCCACTGCGCCTGGCTGTTTGTGTTTTTTTTAAGCTGAAGAAATGTATTGCACTGTATAAGTCATATATTTTGATCCCATAGCTCTCCACATCAGCCCTTGATTTTTTTTTTTTTTTTTGAGTTGGAATCTCACTCTGTTGCCCAGGCTGGAGAGCAATGGCACACTCATGGCCTCCACAGCCTTGACCTGCTGGGCTCAGGTGATCCTTCTGCCACAGCCTTCCAAGTAGCTGGCACTACAGGTGTGCACCACCACACCTGGTGAATTTTTTTACTTTTTTTTTTTTTAATTGTAGTTACAAGGTCTCACTTTGTTGCCCAGTCTGGTCTCAAATCCCTGGGCTCAGGCAATCCTCTCACCTCTGCCTCCAAAAGTGCTGGGATTACATGTGTGAGCCACCAAGCCCGGCTAGCCCTTGATATTAAAGGTGGTTTCTTATGATACACATTGAGTTATCAGTGATGAGGGACATTGGACCATTAGCCAGGGCATCTAGATTTAGGACCTCATTGTGTCCGTAGAGAGTGTAGAAGAGTACTTGATTTGGTGTCAGGTGAATGGATTAGCTGCTTTGGGCTCAGGTAACTGCATTTGTGAGACTAAAAAAAGCAATCTCATTATCCTAGGAAAAGATTTCAAGTTAATGAAGTTTGTAAGAGTGATTTTTATATTAGAAATATTGTAGCGAGAAATGTAATTTAGTAGATTATAATAACCTTTCACATTTACTCCTGTTTGGAGTAGGAGCTAAAATAGGAACTGAAATAATTTTATGACAGGAATGAAATTAGAGGTGGTGAATTTTATTTGAGTGCATATACCACACTTTATTACAGTAAAGATGTAAGAATGCTTACAAGGGGCAAGTATTAAAAGGCAGGTCATGTACCCGTTTTATATTGCAGTTAAACTTAGAGTGTTCCAGTATGGACACCTTGGAGATAGGATTTGTCAACATCTCCTCAGTCTTGTGACCCACTCTGTATGGGTCTACAGTCCTGTACTTTGCTCTGTTCTAGCAGTTCTGTCCTTGGGTTAGCAATTCCCAACCTGTGACATTCTAGGGTACGACATAGGAGTTGATAGTAGGTAGTTTTTGGCTTTATACAATCATGGTGCTCTTGTCTCCTTTAAGAAAGGTTTTGCAAGCAACATTGTTATTGGAATGGAAGATGAGTTATAGTCAAATATAAATTGAAAACATTATTAAAGCACAACACTGAAGAAGTGCAAATCCTAAGTATAATTAGGTGAATTCTTAAGAGGTTCTTCCCAGTCACCACTCTCCCATACTTCCCAACAAAAGCCACTATACTTATGTAGCATACCTCTTTGTGTATTTTGTATAAAAATTAAGGTTCATACAAATGAGATGATAGGTGAAATTTTTTGTCACATCATTCTGTTTGTTAGGTTTACTCATTCTATGTAGTTGGACATTTTTGGCCTTTCTTTGTGTTATATGAATTTATAACTATCTTGTTGACATAAATTTTGAATTGTTTCCAGTTTGGGGCTATTAGGAATAGTGATGCCTAAGTAATTTTTTATGTGGCAATTTATAGAAAAGTAATTTGTAATACATCTGGTATTTTACTTGTTTTGTTTTGTTTTGAGTCGGAGTCTCACTCTGTCACCCAGACTGGAGTGCAGCGGCCGCTCCCGGCCACTGCAGCCTCGACTTGCTGGGCTCTGGCGATCCTTCCGCTTCAGCCTTCCGAGTAGCCAGAATTAAAGGCATGCGCTACCACGCCTGGCTGATTTTTTTTTTTTTAATTTATTGTAGAGATGAGGTCTCGCTGCCCAGGCGGGTCTCGAACCCACGGGCTCAGGCAATCCACTCACCTCAGCCTCCCAAAGGCGCGGGATTACAGGCTGAGCCACCGAGCCCGGCTGGTATTTTACTTGTTATTGGTAATAAGTTATTCTGTATTGGCCACAATAGTTGTCTTTTAAATGTCTAATTAATTTTTTTTTTTTAGAGCTTTTCTTTCCTAAGTTGTTGTGGGACTCTTTCTACTATAGATAGATGCACAGTATGGGGCAAGAGATTCAACACAGTTAGGCTTTGAATTCTTTGGTAAATTTATAGGGTTTGAGTCTGGATGATCTTAGAGTCCCTCTCCAGATTTCCGATTCTATAGTTTTAAAAAAATGTTTATTCAGTTCAGAATCTCAATTGGAAAATCTCCTTTACTAGTTGTGTCTTTTGTTTTGCTTACTGAAGGTCAGATTCAATGTATTACAATATGTTGTCCCAGAAGTGAAGGACCTTTACAATTGGTTGGAAGTCGAATTTAACCCATTAAAACTCTGTGAGAGAGTCACAAAGGTAAGCCTTTAGTTTAAGTTGTGATCATGTTACCATGGAGTTGCCTCACTGTAGTTTTGGGTTTGCATTATTTTTGTTTATAGAGAAGCATTGTCCTGTTGTTTGAATTCAGTGCACATTTCATTGTCTTTTTTCTTTATGGCAAGAGAAAAGATATTTCTGATGTGCTAAACAAACATTTGGAGGTAAATTAGCAGCATGACTAATTTAGTCATTGCTGTCAGTCACCTTCAGACAAATATCAATAGCTTCATGATACATTTTTTATTTCCTTGTGTTGTGTAATGTCTTTGTATATTTTAAGAAACAAAGAATTACAGTGTTGTATAGAAAGTATAATTCTTTTTCAATTTGATGGATTTTATAGGTTCTAAATTGGATTAGGGAACAACCTGAAAAGGAACCAGAATTGCAACAGTATGTGCCACAACTGCAAAACAACACCATACTCCGCCTTCTACAGCAGGTATAAATGTTCTTTGGAAGAACTGGAATTTCCTTCAGTTTATGTTTTGATCATGTAACTAAAAGCCGGAAAAATTTAGAAGTGCCTAGGAAGTAAGAACCTCCCCCGCATTCCGCCCCTGACAAAAATTAGTTTCATTATTTATCAATTTGGAAAACAATTATTTACATATTTTATAAACATCTTTTTTTTAGTAATGTAATGTAGGGCATTCCGCCTCTGACAAAAATTAGTTTCATTATTTATCAATTTGGAAAACAATTATTTACATATTTTATAAACATCTTTTTTTTAGTAATGTAATGTAGGGCTATCTTATTCCTTTCAATACCTCCAATATTTTTCATAATCTAAAGGTATTATGGTGTATTTATTCAAACTCTTGATGCAAACCTATATTTCTAGTATTTTTCTGTTAAAAATGTATCAGCATTGAGCATCTTCCATGCATATATCTTTGCATACTTCAGTGACTGTGGCATAAGAGGTACATAGAGTTTACACATTTAAAGCCCCTCAGAAACCTAGATTAGTAGACCCTCCCACCAATGGTGAATGAGATGGCCTTTTCATCTTATGCCAACACTAGACATTATCTTTTTTTTTTTTTTTTTTGAGTTGGAGTCTCACTCAGTCGCCCAGACTGGAGAGCAGTGGCTGCTCCTGGCCACCACAGCCTTGCCTGCTGGGCTCCGACGATCCTTCCGCCTCAGCCTTCCGAGTAGCCGGAATTACAGCCGGCATGCGCTACCACGCCTGGCTGATTTTTTGATTTATTGTAGAGATGAGGTGTCACTGCCCAGGCGGGTCTCGAACCCGCGGGCTCAGGCAGTTCACTCACCTCAGCCTCCCAAAGGCGGGGATTACAGGCTGAGCCACCGAGCCTGGCTGACATTATCTTTTAATATATTTTTTAGTCCAATTTCTTGAGTCGAGGTTGAATGTTATGAATTTTAATGGCTTAAATTTGGTTTCCATTTGTTTCATTTGGGAAGGAGGAGTTTCTGTCATATATTCTCCTCAGTATTTGTGCACATTCCATTGACCTGCTTTCTTTTTGTATATGTGAACAGTGTTATTTCTTATGTGCTATATAAATAGTTGAAGGTTAATTAGCAGTATGACTGTGAATAGTAATGCTGCCAGTCTCCTTCAGACAAAAAATGTTATAAAAGATGTTTAAATGTATTAGGTAAGTCTTTACAAATATGTGATCATTTATTATTATTATTTTTTTGTGTGTGTCTGAGTTTCACTCTGTTGTCCCTGGAGTTTAGTGGCATGCTCATGGCCAGCGAAGCCTCAACCTGCTCAGCTTAGATGATCCTTCCACCTCAGCCTTCCAAGTAGCTGGAACTACTGGCGCGTGCCTCCATACTTGGCTAATTTTTTGATTTGTTGTAGAGATGAGGTCTCGCCAAGTTCCCCAGGCTGGTCTCAAACCCGTGGACTCAGGCAGTCCTCTCACCTCGGCCTCCCAAAGTAGTAGGATTATAGGCATGAGCCACATTAAGATTTTTTTTTTTAAATTGGAGTCTCACTCTTGTCACCCAGGCTGGAGTACAGTGGCATGCTCACGGCCACCACAGCCTTGACCTGCTGGACTTAGGTGATTCTTCTGCCTCAGCCTTCCAAGTAACTGGAATTACAGATGCATGCCACCATGCCCAGCTAGTTTTTGTGATTTATTGTAGAGATGAGGTCTCCCCAAATTACCTGGGCTGGTCTTGAACCCCCCCGGCTCAGGCAGTCCTCTCACCTCGGCCTCCCAAAGTGCTGGGATTACAGGCTGAGCCACCGCACCCAACTTTTTTTTTTTTTTGAGTTGATATCTCACTCTGTCACTCAGGCTAGAGTGCCGTGGCATACTCATGGCCACCTCAGCGTCAACCTGCTGGACTCTGGCAATCCTGCCTCAGTCTTCCAAGTAGCTGGAACTACAGGCACATGCTGTCATGCCTGGCTAAATTTTTGTTATTTATTGTAGAGACGAGGTCTTGCCAAGTTTTCCGGGCTGGTCTCAAACCTGCGGGCTCAGGCAATCCACTCACCTCAGCCTCCCAAAGTGCTGGGATTACAGACTGAGCCTGGCCTAGATTTTTCTTTTAAATTAAAACTATGATTTTTCTTTTTTTTTTTTTTTTGAGTCAGGGGCTCACTCTTTTGCCCAGACTACAGTGCAACGGCACTATCATGGCTCACCGTAGCCTTGACCTCCTGGGCTCAGGCGATCCTCCTATCTCAGCCTTCTGAGTACCTGGGACTGCAGGCGTGTGCCACCATGCCTGGCTAATCTTTTGATTTTTTTGTGGAGACAAGGTCTTGCCTTGTCTCCACAAAAAAATGCCTGGGCTGGAGCAATCCTTCTGCCTCAGCCTCCCAGAGTGTTGGAATTACAGGCGTCAGCCACCGTACCCAGCTGAAAACTATGATTTGAACAGATTATAGTTTGAACAATAGTACAATATGATGGTTCAAAGCATAGGACTTGGAGTTGATAGTCTAGGATTGGAATTCCAGCTTTAGCCAATGTATTACATAAATTATTTGGGTTTCAGTTTTTTTCCTTTGAAAAAAGTGGACATCGTTTCTGCTATCCACAACTGTATTTGATTATTTTATATGAGATTGCATATACAAAGTGCAAATAGTGGCTGTTGTTAACCTTGTGTTTTCTATGCAGGTTGCACAGATTTATCAGAGCATTGAGTTTTCTCGTTTGACTTCTCTGGTTCCTTTTGTTGATGCTTTCCAACTGGAACGGGCCATAGTAGATGCAGCCAGGCATTGTGACCTTCAGGTATGTGCTATAAGGGAACACTCAAGCAAAGAGCCTTTGAGGGCTGGAATCATACATGTTTTTTGTTTCTCTGCTTTTGGTACAGTTTAAAGATTTACTGAGTGAGTCTTCTGACTTTTGTATTATGTAGCATTATATTGTTACTTTTTTTCTCAAAATTTATTTGACTTCTTAAATCAAAAGCTATTTATTTGTCAGATGACTTCATGCTTATGTATAGATCTAACCATTGATAATTTAATTTTCAAAGGTTCGTATCGACCACACTTCTCGGACCTTGAGTTTTGGATCTGATTTGAATTATGCTACTCGAGAAGATGCTCCAATTGGTCCTCATTTGCAAAGCATGCCTTCAGAGCAGATAAGAAACCAGCTGACAGCTATGTCCTCAGTACTTGCAAAAGCACTTGAAGTTATTAAGCCTGCTCATATACTGGTATGCATCCTTGGGTAGTTTTGTTATTTTATCAGACATCTTGAGCAGGTATACAATTCATTGAACAGCCTTCCTTGGAATAAAATATTCCACTACAATAATGTAATAATATAGATTATACTATGTAAAACAGTAGAAGGGACATAATCATGATCCCAAAACAGTGAAGTACACTATTGAATTTTTCTTTCTGCTTAAGTTATTTCTTGTTTGTAAGCTCTGTAGTATTCCTTTGCTGGCTTGAAAACTTAGGTAGATTTAGTACAGAGAAAAGTCAACTTAGAAAATAGTGCTTAAGCACTTCAGCTGTGCCATTGCTATTAAAAGACTAATTAGTAGTAGCACCACAGCATTTGGTACTTACTGAAAATGAATAGCTTGGATAATGTCATTTCCCATTATTAAATGGAGGCACATAGAAGGGCAATGCATTAGGATCATTTTGTAATTTTTTTGATGCCTAATACCAAGGAATGTTACTTTCAGTCATTTTAAAAAATGCGTTTGGTTTTGAAGCAAGAGAAAGAAGAGCAACATCAATTGGCTGTTACTGCATACCTTAAAAATTCACGAAAAGAGCATCAGCGTATTCTGGCTCGCCGCCAGACAATTGAAGAAAGAAAAGAAAGGCTTGAGAGTCTGAATATTCAGCGTGAGAAAGAAGAATTGGAGCAGAGGGAAGCTGAACTCCAAAAAGTACGGAAGGCTGAAGAAGAGAGGTTGCGCCAGGAGGCAAAGGAGAGAGAGAAGGAGCGTATCTTACAGGAGCATGAACAAATCAAAAAGAAAACTGTTCGTGAGCGTTTGGAGCAGATCAAGAAGACGGAACTGGGTGCCAAAGCATTCAAGGATATCGACATTGAAGTATGTGGCATGTTATCCATCAAAACCTTTATTTTATCTGGGTTTTTTATATGCTTAGTACTATAGTCTTTTACTGTTTATTGGTTTATTTTGTGTTATTTTATCTATTTTGGTACAGACTGGTTCAGTGACTAAACCTGTGACTAAGCATATATTTTTAATTGCTCTGTGCAGTTTTGTTTTTGTTGAGTTAGAGTCTCACTTTGTCACCCAGACTGGAGTTTCAGTGGCACACTCAACCGCCACTGCAGTTTCAACTTTGCTGGGCTCAGGCAATCTTTCTGCCTCAGCCTTCCAAGTGGTTAGAACTACAGGTGTACACTACCATGCCTGGCTGATTTTTTTTATTTATCGTAGAGACAAGGTCTCACAATGTTGCTGGTCTTGAACCCCTGGGCCCAGGCAATCCTCTCGCCTCGGCCTTGCACCCAGCCTTTTGTGCAGTTTTTTTCACAGGACAGGTTGAATATCCCTTACTCAAAATGCTTAGGACCAGACATGTTTTGGATTTGAATTTTTTTGTAATTTGGAATATTTTGCATAAATATTTTCGGGATTGGACCAAAGTGAAACTTATTCATATTTCTTGTATACATAGCCAAAAGGTAATTTTATACAATATTTAAAATAATGTTATGCATGAAACGTTTGTTTTTTTGAGTCGGAGTCTCACTTTGTTGCCCAGACTGGAGTGCAGTGGCATGCTGCTCATGGCCACTGTAGTCTCGACCTGCTGGGCTCAGGTGATCCTTCCACCTCAGCGTCCAAGTAACTGGAACTACAGGCGTGCTCCTCCACACCCAGCTAATTTTTTTATTTATTGTCGAGATGCTGTCTTATCGTGTTGCCCAGGCTGGTCTCAAACCCGTGGGTTCAGGCAATCCTCTCACCTCGGCCTCCCAAAGTCCTAGGATTATAGGTTTGAAATACCACTCCTGGCCTGTGTGAAACGTTTTGATTACATCTCATTGTATGGGTCAAGTGGAATTTTCCACTTGTGATGTCATGTCAACACTCAAAAAATTTTGTAAGTTGGAGCATTTTATTTTAGACTTTGGATTTTTGGCTTAGGGAAGCTCAGTCTATGTTAGTGATCAGATATAGATTGGAGGAGTGATGGAGTGTACCTATAGTCCCAGCTACTTGAGTGACTTCAGGCGGAAGGATCATCTACACTCAGGAGGTTGAGGCTGTGGTGAGCTGAGATTGTGCCACTGCTTGAGTGACAGCGAAAGTGTTTCAAACACTCAATAGATTGGAGGAATGAGAAAAATATATTAAGAGAATAGGTTTTTTTCCCTGCAGTCAAGTGGAAATAAGAGTATTGTATTTTTACATTTCCTAATTTATAATACTCATTATTAAAGAAAGCAATTTAGGATTTGATTTAGAAAGCATTGAGCTATAGTGACTATTGGGCATTTCTTGTATAATCGTATTAACAATGGTGTGTTTGTATTGCTTTTCAGGACCTTGAAGAATTGGATCCAGATTTCATCATGGCTAAACAGGTTGAACAACTGGAGAAAGCAAAGAAGGAACTTCAGGAACGCCTAAAGAATCAAGAAAAGAAGGTAAGTGATAAACTTTGAAACTGGTGAACTTTTAAGATATGAAATTTTAAAAGATTTTTGTTTTTTATTATTGAAGGAGATGTTTTTGAAAGTATTTTTTCATGTCATTTAGATAGACTATTTTGAAAGAGCCAAACGCTTGGAAGAAATTCCTTTGATAAAGAGTGCTTATGAGGAACAGAGAATTAAAGATATGGATCTGTGGGAACAACAAGAAGAAGAAAGAGTAAGTTTTAAATTTAAAAATTACTATATTTAGACCTGGCTCGGTGGCTCAGCCTGTCATCCCGCACCTTGGGAGGCCAAGGTGAGTGAATTGCCTGAGCCTGTGGGTTCGAGACCTGCCTGGGCAACTGGCGAAACCTCATCTCTACAATGAATCAGCTGGATGTGGTACCGTGTGCCTGTAATTCCAGCTACTCGGAAGACTGAGGCAGAAGGATCGCCGGGGCCCAGCAGGTTGAGGCTGCGGTGACCGGGAGCGGCCACTGCACTCCAGTCTGGGCAGCAGAGTGAGACTCCAATTCAAAAAAAAAAAAAAAAAAAAAAGATGACCTATTCTGTTCTGGACATTTCATAGAAATGAAATCATGCAGTATGTGGTCTTTTGTGGTGAGCCAGACTTTCGTTTTGTCTGTAGTAAATACTATATTTACCTGATGATACAAAAATGCAGAATTTGCAAATGCTTATTTAGGGATCAAATGTGTAATAAAAATAAATGGAATGATTCTGGTTTATAAAAAGTATACCATAAGCAGGAGACAACACACATCTGCATAATACTGTGGTATGGAGAATGCATCCTATTGTGGTTTCATCTGATTGCTAGTTCTTCCAGTTTTTTAAGAAAAAGTTAAGAATGTTGTGATAATTTTCTTAATATATAAGTAAAACTAATTAGAAAAACAAAGTACTGCAGACTAAATTGCGATGTTCTGGAACCTTCCATTTTTTTCACTTAGGGCACAAGGGAAAAAAGCTTTATAGCATCATCCTGCTTTAACTTCCAGTTGTTTCTAAGGATGGAAATGCTTTTAAGAACAACCACAAGCCAGGCTCGGTGGCTCAGCCTGTAATCCCACGCCTTTGGGAGGCTGAGGTGAGTAGATTGCCTGAGCCTGTGGGTTCGAGACCCGCCTGGGCAACTTGGTGAGACCTCATCTCTACAATAAATCAAAATGATCTGGGTGTGGTAGCACACACCTGTAGTTCCAGCTACTTGGAAGGCTGAGGCGGAAGGTTCGCCAGAGTCCAGCAGGTCGAGTCTGCGGTGGCCAGGAGCGGCCACTGTACTCCAGTCTGGATGACAGAGTGAGACTCCAACTCAAAAAAAAAAAAAATAACAACCACAATGCTTCTTATTGATACTCTCTTAGAATATACAGGCATACCTTGTTTTACTGCACTTAACTTTATTGTGCTTTGCAGTTTGTGGCAACTGTGCATTGAGCAAGTCTTTCAGTGCTGTATTTCAGACTTTTCTGTTGTTATTATTATAATATCTGTTATGGGGATCTGTGATCAGTGATCTCTGATGTTACTGTTGTAATTTTGGGGGGAGGGTACCATGGACCACACCCATGTAAGATGATTGACTTAATCTGTAAATGTGTTTATTTTGACTGCCCTCTGACTACATTCCCTGACTCTTTCTTTCTCTGTGACAACAATATTGAATGTCAATTAATAACCCTACAGTGACTTGTAAGTGTTCAAATGAAAGGAAGAGTTGCACGTCTGTCACTTTTAAATCATATGTTAGAAATGATCAAACTTAGTGAGGAAGGCTGAAAGCTAAGCCTCTTGTCTAGTTAGCCAAGTTGTAAATGCAAAGGAAAAGTTCTTTTGTGTGTGTGTGTGTGTGTGTGTGTGTGTGTGTGTGTGTTCGTGTGTGTGTGTGTGTGTGTGTGTGTGTGTGTGTGTGTTCTGTTGCCCAGACTGGAGTGCCATGGCCGCTCCGGCCACCACAGACTCGACCTGCTGGGTTCCGGTGATCCTTCCGCCTCAGCCTTCCAAGTAGCTGAAACTACAGGTGCGTGCTACCACGCTCAGCTAATTTTTGATTTATTGTAGAGATGAGGTCTCGCCAAGCTGCCCAGGCAGGTTTCGAACCCGTGGACTCAGGCAATCCACTTATCTCAGCCACCCAAAGCACGGGATTACAGGCTGAGCCACCAAGCCCGGCTAAGAAAAGTTCTTGAAGGATGTTAAAGGTGCTATTCCAGTGAGCACGTAAATGATGAGAAAGCAAAACAGCCTTGTTGCTGATAGGTTTTAGTGGTCTGAATAGAATATCAAACCAAACACAACATTCCCTTAAGCCAAAGCCTAATCCAGAGCAAGTTCCTTTTTATTTATTTCTGTGAAGAAAGAGGTGGGGAAGCTGCAGAAGAAAAGTTTGAAACCAGCAGAGGTTGGTTCATTAAGCTTAAGGAAAGAAGCCATCTCTATAACAAAGGTGCAAGGTGAAACAGCAAGTACTAATGTAGAAGCCGCAGCAAGTTTATCCAGAAGATCTAGAAGATCATTGATGGAGGAGGCTATGCTAAACAACAGATTTTCAATGTAGACAAAGCAGCCTTCTATTGGAAGAAGATGCTGTCTAGGACTTCCATAGCTAAAGAGAAGTCAATGCCTGGCCTCAAAGCTTTAAAGGACAGGCCAACTCTTGTTAGAGGCTAATACAGGTGGTGACTTTAAGTTGAAGCCGGTGTTCATTTACCATTCCAAAAATCCTAGAGCTGTTAAGAGTTATGCTAAATCTACTCTTCCTGTGTATAAACGGAACAAAAAAGACTAGATGACAGCGTACCTGTTCATAGTATGGTTTACTGAATGTTTTTGTTTTTTTTTTTTTGAGTTGGAGTCTCACTCTGTCACCCAGACTGGAGTGCAGTGGCCACTCCCGGCCACCGCAGCCTTGACCTGTTGGGCTCCGGTGATCCTTCCGCCTCAGCCTTCCAAGTAGCCGGAATTACAGGCATGTGCTACCATGCCTGGCTGATTTTTTTATTTTTTATTTTTTATTTATTGTAGAGATGAGGTCTCGCTGCCCAGGCGGGTCTTGAACCCACAGGCTCAGGCAATCCACTCACCTCAGCCTCCCAAAGGCGCGGGATTGCAGGCTGAGCCACCGAGCCCGGCTTACTGAATGTTTTAAGCCCTCTTTTGAGACCTACTGCTCCAAAAAGGAAAACAGAAGATTCTTTTAAAAATATTGCCACTCACTGAAGTGCATCAGGTCACCTGAGCACTCTGATGGAGATGTACAGGGAAGATAAGTGTTGTTTTCATGCCTGTCAACACAAAATTCATTCCGTAGCCCCTGGATCAAGGAGTCATTTAGACTTTTCAAGTATTATAATTTGAGAAGTACATTCCACAGGCTAGAGATGCCAAAAGGTAGTGATTCCTTTGGTGAATCTAGGCAAAGTAAACTGAAAACCTGGAGAGAATTTACCATCCTAAATGCCATTCAGAGCATTAGTGATTCATAGGAGGAAGTAGAAATATAGGAGTTTGGAAAAAGTTGATTCTAAGCCTGATGGATACCTTCGAGGGGTTCAAGACTTCAAGACCTGCTGGTGATAGCAAGAGAACTAGGATTAGAAGTGAAGCCTGAAGAAGTGACTAGATTTGCTACAATTTCATGATAAAACTTGAACAGATGAGGACTTGCTTTTTATGGATGAGCAGATAAAATAAAGTGGTTTCTTGAGATGCAATTTACTCCTGGTGAAGATGTTGTTAACATTGTTGAAATGACAACAAAGGATTTAGAATATCATATCATCTCAGTTGGTAAAGTAGCCAGCAGAGTTTGAGAAGATTGACTAATTTTGGATAAAGCTCTGTCTGTAAATGCTATCAAATAGCACTGCATGCTACAGAGAAATTTTTCATGAAAAGAACATGAAATCAGTGCTCAAACTCATTGTTGTCTTATTTTAAGAAATTGCTGCAGCCTCCCCAGTCTTCAGCAATGACAACCCTGATCATCAGCCATCAAGTTAAGACAAGACCCTCCACCAGCAAGATTACTATTCACTGAAGACTCAGATGATCATTAGCATTTGTTAGCAATAAAGTGTTGTGTTTTTTTGTTTGTTTTCTTTGTGATGGGAGTCTCAGTATGTTGCCCAAGTTGATCTTACACTCTTGTTCTCAAATGGTCCTCCTGCCTTAGTTTTTCAGGTAGCCGGAACCACAGGTGCACACCACTGTATCCAGCTTAAGGTGTTTTTGAAATTATTGATCATCATACACAAAAATTAACTCTAAATGGATCAAAGACCTAAACATAAAACCTCAAACTGTAAATATCTCAGAAAATTCAGGAGACACCCTTATAGAAGTTGGAACTGGCAACCAATTCCTGATCAAAACCCTAAGTGCCCATACCATAAGAAATAAGATAAACAAGTGGGACCTCATCAAACTGACGAGCTTATGCAAACCAAAAGAAACCATCCAGAGAACAGGGAGACAGCCCACAGAATGGGAAAAAAAGAATGGGAAAAATTTGCCAACTGTATGTCTGGCAAAGACCTAACATCTGGGATCTGCTAGGAATTCTACAAAAACTGCTAGGAATGTGCCGAAAAGAAAAAAAAAAACATTCAAAAGTGGGCAAAAAACATGAATAGACACTTCTTAAAAGAAGATATACAGGCAGCCAACAGACACATGAAAAAATGGTTAGCCTCGTTAATCATCAGAGAAATGCAAATCAAAACCACATTGAGATACCACCTAACCCCAGCAAGAATGACCATCATTAATAAAACAAACAACAGATGCTGGCAAGGATGCAGTGATAAAGGAATGCTTCTATGCTGCTGGTGGGAACGCAAACTAGTGCAGCCTCTGGAACATAGTGGGGCGATTTCTGAAAGAACTAGGAATTGACCTTCCATATGATCCAGCAGTCCCCCTATTGGGAATATACCCAGAGGAAATCAAATCATTCTACAGAAAAGATACCTGCACATGCATGTTTGTTGCAGCTCTATTCACAATAGCAAAAACACGGAGCTAACCATGCTGCCCATTGAAGCTGAACTGAATAAAAAAATTGTGTTACATATACACAACGGAATATCATGCAGCTATAAAGAAGGACAAACATACGGACTTCGCAGCAACTTGGATGGATTTAGAGTCGATCATACTCAGAGATCTGTCACAGAAAGAACAGAGTACCATATGTTCTCACTCATAAGCAGACCTTGAACAATTACCATAGTACTATAAGAAAGGTATTGGCAGTAGTGGGAAACTGCCAGGGGAGGGGAGGTGGGATTGGCAGTTGAGAAAAACTGCCAGGGGAGAGAGGGGCATACCTCATCAACAAGGGTACCTGCATAATGAATATAATTTAAAAAAAAAAGAAGCAAGAATAAATTTGAACTGAAAAAAAAAATTAATGTATGTTACTTTTTAAAAAAGATGTATTGCTTTTGCACACGTAGTAGGCCACAGTATAGTGTAAACCTAACTTTTATATGCATTGGATAACCAAAACATTTGTGTGACTTGCTTTTTTGCAATATTTGCTTTATTATGGTGGTCCAGAACTGGACCTGCAGTGTCTCTAAGGCATGCCTGTATGTCAGTTTTTCCTTTATAAAAGTTTTTGGTATCATGCAGCTAAATAAAAACTTCTTATAAATGCCTCAGGACTGTTTTGTCCACCTCTTGTTTCTAATTGCCATCCTGGGGGACCCATTGGCATGAATGGTACGCTTTCATTTTTATGGCATGATCAAATGGGCAAAGAAGCTTCTTCTGATTTTTCTTTTCTTTTTCGAGTGGGAGTCTCACTCTGTCGCCCGGCCTGAAGTGCAGTGGCACGCTCACGGCCAGTCTAGTGTCAACCTGCTGGGCTCAGGCAATCCTTCCACTTCAGCCTTCCAAGTAGCTGAAAGTATAGGCGTGCACACTACCATCCCCGGCTAATTTGTTTTTTGATTTATTGTAGAGACGAGGTCTCACCAAGTTGTCTGGGCTGGTCTTGAATCCGCGGGCCCAGGCAGTCCACTCTACTCTCCTCGGCCTCCCACAGTGCTGGGATTACAGGCTGAGCCACTGAGCCTGGCCTCTCGTTTTTTGTTTATTTTTGAGTTGGAGTTTCACTTTGTGGGTCAGGCTGGAATGCAGTGGCACGCTTATGGCCACCACAGGCTTGGTCTGCTGAACCCAGGTGATCCTTCCAAGTAGTTGGAACTACAGGCACATGCTACCCACGCCTGGCTTGTTTTTGATTTATTGTAGAGACAGGTCTCTCCAAGTTGCTCAGGCTGGTCTTGAACCCCTGGGCTCAGGCAGTCCTCTTGCCTTGGCCTCCCAAAGTGCTAGGATTTCAGGCTTGAGCTGCTATCCTTGGCCTGTTTCTAATTTTTCAAGACTATTTGTCAGTAATTTGTCTTTGGTAAATTAGAAAACAAATTTTGAGCGCTTTTAAATTTAACTATTCTCCATTTGTAGATTACTACTATGCAGCTAGAACGTGAAAAGGCTCTTGAACATAAGAATCGGATGTCACGAATGCTGGAAGACAGAGATTTGTTTGTAATGCGACTCAAAGCTGCACGGCAGTCTGTTTATGAGGTGAGCTTATTGATTTTAGAAAAACATTCATGAGCCTTTTAATGTTGCCTTAAGGATTCTCCTTTAACACAGTGGTATATTCTGTCTCGAGTTAACATGCATAATTGTCATTCAGTAATATTTTAATAGAAATTTTTGGTTCATATTTTATGAACCAAACACCTAAGGAAATGTTTCTAAAGGCAACTGCTTAGTCCCTGAAATACAAGTTTTTGTTTACTGTTTGCTGTCAGAAAGAAAAATAAAAAACTATGTAAAAGTGTTTTAGTATTATGTTTTAATTAAATCATTTGATTTATTGTGTGTAAAGATAAACCCACCTGGGTGTAGGTAATTGTACAACAGTTAAATTTTTAAAAATTTGGCATGCTAATGACATTTCAGTCATTTTGAAATTTTAGTTTTTGTCCTTAGGAGTTGATTTCTTAGGTTCCAAGAAATTTAGTGGGTTTTCTTTGTAAATTGAATAGCTTGTTGCTCTTGACAAAATTTGTGTCTTTGTTTTTGGTAACTCTTCATTTGCAGGAAAAGCTTAAACAGTTTGAAGAGCGATTAGCAGAAGAAAGGCATAATCGTTTGGAAGAGCGGAAAAGGCAGCGTAAAGAAGAACGCAGAATAACTTATTACAGAGAAAAAGAAGAAGAGGAGCAGAGAAGGGCGGAAGAACAGATGTTGAAAGGTAACTGTGGGCCGAATTGGGGGCATGTAATGCAAGATTGATGTTTTTCTACTGTTTAGTGACCTTTTTTTTTTGAGTTGGAGTCACTCTGTCACCCAGACTAGAGTGCAGTGGCCGCTCCCGGCCACTGCAGCCTCGAACTGCTGGGCTCCAGCGATCCTTCCGCCTCAGCCTTCCAAGTAGCTGGAACTACAGGTGCACGCTACCACGCCCAGCTAGTTTTTTGATTTATTGTAGAGATGAGGTCTTGCCAAGTTGCCCAGGCAGGTCTCGAACCCGTGGGCTTAGACAGTCCACTCACCTCAGCCTCCCAAAGCACTGGGATTACAGGCTGAGCCACCGAGCCTGGCAACATTTCGTTTTATTTTTTTTGAAATGGAGCCTCACTCTGTTGCCCAGGCCAGAGTGCAGTGGCACACTCATGGCCACTACAGCCTCGACCTTCTGGGCTCAGGCGATCCTTCCACCTCAGCCTTCCAAGTAGCTGGAACTACAGGTGCATTCCACCATGCCTGGCTAATTTTTATTTATATATTTATTGTAGAGATGAGGTCCTACCAAGTTGCTCAGGCTAGTCTCAGACCTCTGGACTTGGGGATTCCTCTCACCTCAGCCTCCCAAAGTGCTGGGATTATAGGCTTGAGCCACCCAGCCCGGCTCTGTTTAGTGATCTTATTTAGAAAATACAGGAATCAAGATAATTGACCTGTAGTAGCACTGTAATTAGTTCTCAGGACCCAGTTTGTTAAATGTAAAGATGTTATATCCCCTACCAATCTATTTTTAAAAATTCCTTTAAAAGCGAATAATTTTTAATCACGATTCTGTGTTGCTATTAGCATTTAAAAATTTTTCTTTTTGAGTTAGTCTCTGTTGCTCAGACTGAAGTACAATGGCACATTCATGGCCACCGCAGACTCTACCAGCTGGGGCTCAGGTGATCCTTCCATCTCAACCTTCTAAGTAGCTGGAACTATAGGCGCGCACACCACATCTGGCTCATTTTTTTATTTATTGTAGAGATGAGGTCTCGCCAAGTTGCCTGGGCTGGTCTCGAACCTGTGGACTCAGGCAGAACTCTTACCTCAGCCTCCCAAAGTGTTGGGATTCTAGGCAGGAGCTACCGTGTCCGGTAGTATTAGCATTTATTTAGGAATATGTGCCAGATGAAGACTATCAAATGATTCTGTATTTGTAATCCCAGATGTGTGGGAATGGAGGAGGGGGTTCTAGTAGCTTCTAAAGTCATTACAAAATTATTGTTGAGGGCCATAGTACTTGTTTTCCTGACTATCTTCTATCACTTAGCTGATTGTAAAATATTTTCATATTGTTAAAATTTATTTCTGTATATGCTACCTATTTAATACTGGAAAGGTAGACTTAGCCCTACGGGGAAAGATGTGACTGGGAGACACACTTAGTAATCTAATAAATAATCTAGAGCGTGAAGAGAGAGAACGTGCTGAACGAGCAAAACGTGAGGAAGAGCTACGAGAATACCAGGAGCGGGTCAAGAAATTAGAAGAAGTGGAAAGGAAAAAACGCCAAAGGGAGTTGGAAATTGAAGAGAGAGAACGTCGTAGAGAAGAAGAGAGAAGACTTGGTGATGATCCACTTTCTAGAAAGGTGAGTATTGAGATTATTGACTTAGTTTTGTTTTACTGTGGACGTATTTGTATCAGCCATTTCCCTTGCCTGATACATATCCTAAATGTCTGTGCTTGGTGTTTTTAATCAGTTGTTTTCACATCTCTTAAATCTGGTATTATTTTGTCTTCCAAAAGAGCAGAAAGTTCCTGAGGAGGAAAGAATAGGCCTGTTTTAGCAAAGATGGAATGTTATAGTCTGAAGAATCTTTGTCGATGTGAATGGATGTCATGAAAGTATCTTGTCTGTAACACTCTTTAGTGTACTCTGGAAGAGGGACTGTTCCTGAGTTCCTTGAAAAAAAGAATTTATTTTAAAAATTTTAAATTTTTATTGAGATGGTATCTTACTGTATTGCTCAGGCTGATCTTGAACTCCTGGCTTCATGCCATCCTTGTGCCTTGGCATTCCCAAAATGCTGGGAGTGCAGTCATAAGGCACCACACCCGGCCGGGTTGGTATGAATTCTGTCTGTGGAATTCCCTCTCCTGATTAGTGTTACTGTTATCCACCAAGTTAGTTTTGAATCTGCCCCTCTTTCTGTCCCTGCATTACTGCCTTAATTCAGATTTTTCTTTAGCTTGCTGGTCTACTTACCAGTCTCCCTGATCATGTCTTCCCCCAACCTCAGACTTTCCTCTACATTGTGGCCTGCTTGGTTTTTCATAATATATCATGTTTGATTGCTACACCTGCTCTTTGGTTTCATACCTTCCTTTGATTGGTCATTACTGTGAGCCAAAGGTAAAAAACACACTTAAGCAGTCAGGGCGTTTGATGTTATTGCCTATTTCATCAGTTACATCTGACATTATTTTCTTCTTAGTCACCTATGCTCCAGCAATTCTGAGCTAGTTTTCAGCCTTGTTAAGTGTCTGTGACATGTCTGTTTGCTCTTCCTTTTGCTTGGGAGGTGCTGTATTTGTCCCTTGAACAAAATACTGCTTTTTAAAGTAAGAGATAAATAATTCAAGGATTTCTTGCATTTCGTTTCTCTTCTCCTTTATCTTTGCCATACCTGTATCCAATTCTTATCTTTTTGGGTGGACTTGATACCAGTTATCTATGTAGTCTTCAATATCTGTGTTATAAAATATGTGAATAGATTTTTAGTTTTGTTACTCTTGTTGGTAATTTCTAGTCTTATACCTTGTTATTTCTTTTTATTTTATTTTATTTTTGAGTTGGGGTCTGACTCTCACCCAGGCTGGAGCACAGTGGCACAATCATGGCTCACTGCATCCTTGACCTACTTGGGCTCAGGTAATCGTCCCGCCTCAGCCTCCCAAGAAGCTGGGACTACAGGCATGCACCACCATGCATGGCTAATTTTTTTTTTTTTTGTAGTGATGAGGTCTTGCTGTGTTGCCCAGGCTGGTCTTGAACTCCCGGGCTCAAGTGATCCTCCCACCTTAGCCTCCCAAATGCTGGGATTACAGGCATGAGCCACTGTGCCCAGTCCAATGTTTTGGAATTTAATAATACATTTTCACTTGTGTTTTAAAAACATAGTTAGGTTTTTATGAATGTTCTTCCTCTATTGGGCAGAGTTCTGTGTGTGTATGAATCAGAGCTGTTGTGGTCTTTAAATTGGCTACATCCTGTCAGTTTATGGAAACTCCATCTCTTGAGGAAATGTACCTGCTATGATTATGGGTTTCTAACCTTTCAGTTAACTCTTGCAAATCTTTCTGCCATTATTTTATTCATTTTCAACCGGTTGTTTCTGTTTTACAGTCCCTCTCCCTTCAATGGGAGAGTTTAGTTTGATCTACTTACATTTAATCATGGCAACTGCTATGCTTTATTTTATTTTTAGCATTTGCTTTGGAGCTTTTTACTTGCTTCTATGCCCTTGACAACTCTTTCTGTAAGCTAAAATTAAGAACTTTTATTTGTTTATTTTAATTTTCTCTATTTTTAGTGATTGCCATTAATTTTTTCCTAAATCTGTTTAAACTTTAACACTGTTAGTTGATAACTCTCCATTCCTTCACTTATATTTTATTACAGTGAGCTGGATAGTTTTGCTTCCACATCGTTGCAGCATGTTCTCTCTCTAGTTTGGACTCACTTAACAGTTGCCTTAAGTTTTACATTCATATTAGCAAACATTATTTAGTCTCAAATATGGTTTTCTCTTTGCAGATAGTTTTTGTTTTGTAGATACTAAATTTTTTCAGAATGACTTGGTGTCCCAAAACAGGGTTTTGTTTTTCTCTCATAGTTGAACGATGGTTTGTTGGTTTGCCCAGTTCAAAATCATCATGTCAGAAATCTAGAGACTTTTGCATCTCTTCTTTTTAGTATGTAGGGTTATAGAGGTGATGATTTTTTATACTAGTCTTGGTCTTGTTACTTCTGTAGATACTGTTTTATTCCTTGGAAACTTCTAGAATTTCCTCTCCTTTGCAGTAAAGAAGGTAAAAATGTCTAAGAGTATTATTTGGACACGTGTGTACGGTTATTTTTATTCCTCCTTTTTGCACTTTTGCCCTTTCAAGTCAGAGGGTTCAATCCTCTTAGAAGGATTGAAAGAAATTTTTCATCTCTTGACTCTTGTGTGTGAGGTTCACTTGAGATCCCGGTTCAGTTCATCAGCTGGACCCATTCTACTCTTTGATCTACTGACTTGAAAGAAATTTTGGCAATCATGGTTGTTTTTAGAATTATTTCCTTTTGTTTGTGTAACGACTATCATAGACCGCCTTAAAAATTCTTTGACGTGCTAATATTTGTACTGTATCATCTAATACCTTGAATTCTTTGTTGAGTATAATTTGCAAGTGTGAGGGGGTGGGAGAAACTTGATCTTCTGGCTGTGGATATTCCCTCCAACAACTTGCATTTGTTGACTGTTGAGTTTCTATTTTCTGTCACAGTGTTCATTTGGGAAAGTCTTGAACAATTCCAACCCTAAGAGATACTCCAGAGTTATTAGCTGTGGGGATGACAGGGAACCAACTTACTATCTGGCTGTGCTTGTCCTTCACTGCTTCTCATCTCTATTTGTTATTGGAGAGTTTCATTGCCCAGACATTAAAAAATTTTTAAATAGAGGTCTTGTTCACAAATTATTTGGATTCTGAATTATTCTTAGCTTTGTAGACTTTTATTTTAGTCTTCCCATCCTACCACCAGATCTTGTTGTAAAATATCTTCCAGAGTTCTCACTTCTCTGATTATTGCCTCTCTTGTCTGATTATGGCTCCTACAAGTAAAAATTTGTAGGAGCAGTCAAACTGTCGGAGGTTATTAGTGATTAAAATTGTATGCATTGGCCTGTAGAAAAGGCTGTTTCAGATTTAAGTTTTCACTGTGACATCCTTTTCATAGTTTTTAATGACAGTATAATACTTTGAAGAGAGAAATACTGTTAGTTTAACTACTCCATGTTAGACATTTTATTTACTTCAGCTTTCTTTGTTGGTAGGCACCGTGATGCCCATTTCGAGGCACTTGGCTTTCTTTTTTCATAGTCTTACAGGGGAATTTCTAGGTTGAAGAAAATCGGCAGACATTTTAATGGCTCCAGGTGGGTGCTCGCAGGTTGCTTTCCAGTGCTGTTTTATCAGTTTGTAAAGCCATCCACAGTATATGAGAAGTACCACTTTTCACTATAATATTAGTCTGATCTCAGATTTTTTTTTTTTGAGTTGGAGTCTCACTCTGTCGCCCAGACTGGAGTGCAGTGGCCGCTCCCGGCCACCGCAGCCTCGACCTGCTGGCCTCCGGCGATCCTTCTGCCTCAGCCTTCCGAGTAGCCGGAATTACAGGCGCGCGCTACCACGCCCGGCTTATTTTGATCTCAGATTTTAAAAAACAGTTTAAAAACTTGCTTTTATTTAAGGACTTGAGATTGTTTAATGTTAGTACAAAAACATTTGAATGGTAACACTAGTAGTTGTAATAATATCTGTTAGACCAGATTAGGTGTGTTCAGGGTGGATGGCTGTAGCCTGTAAATTGTTAGTCAGTCAGTCAATGGAGTGCCTCTTGTTAACTTTGTTAATGTAGGACTCTCGCTGGGGAGATCGAGATTCAGAAGGCACCTGGAGAAAAGGACCTGAAGCGGATTCTGAGTGGAGAAGAGGCCCACCAGAGAAGTAAGCAGACTTGGGGAAAATAATACTGACTAATCACAGGTCCTGTTAATATTTTATCATTGGCTTCAAAATTTGATTTATATCGTAGGGGTAGGGAAAGGAGAGCCATGAAGAGTGATATGCATTTGTCCAGTTGTTACTGACATGTTTTTGTAGTTTACATCAACATTGCTGTGATTACTGATTTTTAAACATCTTGAGAAATAACTGCTTCAGATTTTTAAAATCCCTAACTCTCTTGAGTTTAAAGTATGAATGAATGGTTCCATAACATTTTCCTTTTCCTTTGAATTTAAGTATATTGAATGCTCCTTTAAAATGACTGTTAGTAATAGGTAAGAATGCGGACTTTAATTCCTGTTCAGAAATTAAGTTTAGCAAGCTCTTTGTAAGAGATATAGAAATTGCCAGGGTTCCCTGGTAAACTGCAGATCTACCCTTTTAAGGTAGTTTTCTGCTTACTGATCTATTTGTTGATGTAAGATGGATTTTGTATTTTTTTTATTAGGAAAACATTTTTTTTTAAGACCAGGATTAATGATTTTATACTAAAATTTTTTAAGAAGGGAAATAAGAATTTCTTTTTTAAAAAAATTACTTCTGTTGCCATGCAGAGAGTGGAGACGTGGAGAAGGGCGAGATGAGGAGAGGCCTAATAGAAGAGATGAAGAGCGGCCGAGACGTTTGGGGGATGATGAAGAGAGAGAGTCTTCTCTTAGACCAGATGATGATCGGACTCCCCGGCGTAGCGTGGATGATGACAGAGGCCCTAGACGTGGTCTTGATGAAGATCGATTCTCTCGCCGTGGGGCAGATGATGACCGTCCTTCCTGGCGTAATGCAGATGATGACCGGCCTCCCAGACGAATTGGTGATGAAGACAGGGGAAGTGGAAGCTGGCGCCATGCAGATGATGACAGACCACCTAGACGAGGACTGGATGAGGACAGAGGAAGTTGGCGAACAGCTGATGAGGATAGAGGACCAAGACGTGGGATGGATGAGGACCGGGGGCCGAGGCGTGCAGGTGCTGATGATGAGCGATCCTCCTGGCGTAATGCCGATGACGAGCGGGGTCCCAGGAGGGGCATGGATGACGAGCGGGGTCTCAGGCGGGGCGTGGATGACGACCGGGGTCTCAGGCGGGGCGTGGATGACGACCGGGGTCCCAGGCGAGGGTTGGATGACGATCGAGGACCTTGGAGGAGTGCTGATGATGATAGAATGTCCAGGCGCAGTGCAGATGATGACAGGGGGCCCTGGAGAAACATGGATGATGATCGGCTCTCAAGACGTGCTGATGATGATCGGATTCCCAGACGGGGTGATGACTCAAGACCTGGTCCCTGGAGACCATTTGTCAAGCCAGGTAAAATTCCGCTTTATAGAGTCTACTTGGTGCATTCACATGTAGATTGTGAAATTCTAATGAATAATTGACAGATTGGGCTGTATTGCCATTTTCTAGATAAACCAGTCTTTTATCTTTTCTTGAATATTTGTGCAGGGACTTCTGTGTCAAAAATTTGCCTTCGATATCCCACACTCCGAAACAAATAAACCGGTCCCTCTTTCTTCTTTAGTGATGTTATATGGTATTTATTTTCCTTCTGCCTTGTTGACTACTTCTTTGAAGGCTCTTTTTCCTGTATCTGTCCCTGCAGGATCGGTGTGTTCTTCAGCTTCTATTGTGAACCAGCCTCCTCTAAAACTAATTAAAACCAGAATGTACTTGGATTAAATATTCCTGGCAACCATGAAATTATGCATGGGGGAGGAGGTCATTTTCTGCCTTAGTCCTAAGCCTCCTTATCTTTTTTTTTTTTTGAGTTGGAGTCTCACTCTGTCAACCAGGCTGGAGTACACTGGCACAGTCATGAACAGTACCACAGCCTTGAATTCCTGGACTTTCTTGGGCTGTTCTGCCTCGCCTCCCAAGTAGCTGGGACTACAGGCACATGCCACTGCACCTGGCTAATTTTTAAAACTTTTTTTGGGTAGAGACAAGGTCTTGCTGTGTTACTTAGGCTGGTCTCAAACTGGGCTCAAGCAGGCTTCCCGCCTTGGCCTCGCAAAGTGCTGGTATTACAAGCATGAGCTCACCATTTAACACTTCATTATTGAGCATTTGTATACATGTTTGTGACATATGTCTGTGAGCATTTTCTCCAGGTGATTTCTGCATGTGGCATGCAGGTCATAACATGCTTATTGCATACAGTACATCTCTACCTGATTTCAGCACAATCTATCCAAAACTGGATTCACCACCATCATCCTAAACACACACACACACACCCTTACGCTTCTCTTCAGGAGCACCACTGTCCATCTGACTTATATGAGCTAGGAATCTGGGAACTCTCCTTTTTCTCTGGTCTTGATTTCATCTTTATCTTTTTGATGTTCCTTATTTAAAATCTACCTGCTAGTCTAGTCCCCCTCCTTGTATTTGGTTCTGGGTCACCATCTTTTTTTTTTAAACCCCTAACTGGTTTTTGCTGGTGCTGTCACTCCTAATTTTAATTATTGCAGGTCTAAGTGAGCAGTTTCCTTGCCTTTACCCTTAGTAGTTTCTGTTGCCACCTTCTCTGTCTCTTCTAGTCTCACCTCATTCTACTGTTGAGCTGTGTGACCGGCAAACCAGTTAACTTTTTTTTGCGTCATGTAAAAAAGTAGAATAGATTTGTTTAAATTTGTGGCAGTTGTGTTTTATAAAGTTGCCGTGGATACTGAACCATTGTTCCTAAAGGGGAAGTACAAGGTTCAGTTCCAGTGAGCTTCTAAGTTAGAATATCTTTGTCAAACCAGTCAATATATGTCCGTGTATTACGTGTTTCTGTTTAAGGACCCCTTATTTAATACATGTTACTGATTTATTAGCAATGAACTCAATTGCCAATAGTGCTGTAACTCATGCATGAACGAAGTTTACCTAGCATATGTATTTTCTGCTTGAGGCACGTCACAGCCATCTTGTGCTTGGGGACACTAGCAACATTGTAACACGATGGGAGACATTTTAAACGGTGGAGTCACCAGCAAAATTCACAAACATGAAATATACGGCACTAAATGGACCCTCTTCACAGTGTGAGAGCTGAAACAAAAAGGCAAGAGGGCTGTCACCCTCGGCTGGCAACGGGTGTTGTGTGACAAGCAACTCCAATATTTTGCTGCTCTGCATGTGTCTTCACATGACTATAAAAGTGCCATGAATATTAATTTCGGGGTTACAAATACATAAGTAGGCAAATTCACATGAATACATGAATAATGAGGATCAGTTGTACTTAACCTCAGAGCTGTGGATAGGATTGAATGGGTTAATACAGGCAGAGGGTTTAGGATGGTGCTTTGGCACATGGTAATAGCAGTGTTAGCAATGATAATTACTAGCTGCAGCTCTAATACACTTCCATTGAAATCTCTGCTTCCTTTGGCTCTTTGTGCCCCTGTGTGTGTTTTCAGTGTCCTTAAATTCATACATTCCATGGCTAAGTGTGAAATATCAGGCAGGGTCAAAGGATTTATCCAAATTTGACTAGATGATGTGAGTGGTAAATGGTGCAAGACAGGAATATGAAAGGAGTTTTTTTTGACTATGAAGGCTTTGAAAATGTTGCATGGTATAAATGAACTCAAAACGGGTTCTGTATCACAGAGAAAACATGAAGATTTCTGATTAAATGAGCCATCTGTTTACTACCAGAACAGATGTTACACCTGAAACCTCTGTGTATAACAGAGATTTCCTATGTTTTTGTTTCTTGGAACACTCATCCCAGACTGAGTTTCTTATAATTATGCAATTTAGAAAAACTTTTAGTGTTGTCTGTGCAGTGACGTACACATCTTTTTTTCCCCTAAATGAAGTCGAAGTGTACTACATTAGCATTTAGAATGGTGATGAATTAATGCCAATATTAAGATCTCTATTCATGATTGCCAATCTGTTTCTTGAGTAGAAAAAAATACTGTGTTTCTTTTAAAAATAGGAGGATGGAGAGAGAAAGAAAAAGCCAGAGAAGAGAGTTGGGGTCCTCCCCGAGAATCAAGACCATCAGAAGAACGTGAATGGGACAGAGAAAAAGAAAGGGATAGAGATAATCAAGAACGTGAGGAGAATGACAAGGATCCTGAGAGAGAGAGAGAGAGAGAGAGAGATGGGGATCGAGAGGATCGCTTCAGAAGACCTAGGTTTGATATTCTAATTAAACTGTTTTGTGGAGTTGCAGTTGAGATTGTCTTAAATACTGTTCTTTGTATTCCAAACTATTTTTGGGAAATGGTGCTCTTCATACCCTCATGTATCTCTTAAAATCCTAGTGCAAGCCGGGCTCAGTGGCTCAGCCTGTAATCCCACGCCTTTGGGAGGCTGAGGTTGAGTGGATTGCCTGAGCCCACGGGTTCAAGACCCGCCTGGGCAACTTGGTGAGACCTCATCTCTACAATAAATAAAAAAAAACTGGCCGGGTCTGGTAGCGTGCACCCGTAGTTCCAGCTACTTGGAAGGCTGAGGCAGAAGGATCGCTGGAGCCCAGCAGGTCAAGGCTGTGGTGGCCGGGAGCGGCCACTGCACTCCAGTCTGGGCGACAAGAGTGAGGCTCCAACTCAAAAAAAAAAACAAAACGACTCCAACTCAAACAAAACAAAAGAAACAAAAAAACCCCAAACAAACAAACAAAAATCTTAGTGCAGATTTACTTTAAAAATGTAGAGGTCATCTCATTGAACATTCCCTCTTCAAGTAAGAAGATGGAGGACTAAACTTTGTGACCTTCTACAGATTGTATGACTGTTGGATAATAGAGCCAGTCCAGGGTGTCTTTGCCAGTCCATTGCTTTCCCCTGTGGTTTAGAACAATCAGTTTTATTGCCCTTAAGTTCCTTTTTTGCTTTTATTAGTGGTGGAAGTTCTGACTTGCTCCCTCTGCTGAAGTGGCTTTGCACTGATAAATGCAGACCAGTGCTGTTCAGTCCAGTTTTCTGCAAGGAAGAAAATGTTCTGTGTTTGTACTGTCTAATATAATAGCCAGAAGTCATATGTGTCTGTTGAGCACTTGGAATATGGTTAGTGTTATAGAGGAAATGTATTCATTTTATTGTAGATAAATTTAAGTAACTACTTGTAGGTATCTAGATGTTCTCATTTGCTCTCCATGCCTGAGATACCAGATTGAAATCAGGTTATGAGTTTAAACTTTGTTCCTGTTACGTTTGTAAGCTCTGAGCACCAACTTGGATAGGATGTATTCACTTAAAACTACCCATGTAGTCTAACAAGGGCAAGAACTTAACTTGACAATGTAAATGGCTACAGGGATGAAGGTGGCTGGAGGAGAGGACCTGCTGAAGAATCTTCGAGCTGGAGAGATTCAAGTCGCCGGGATGATAGGGATGACCGTCGTCGTGAGAGGGATGACCGACGTGATCTAAGAGAAAGACGAGATCTAAGAGATGACAGAGACCGGAGAGGACCTCCCCTCAGATCAGACCGTGAAGAAGGTATACAAGTTACACAAGATACCCAACAGCTGATGTATTGGAGAACCGTCGTTTCTAGGGGAATTAGGGGTTTTATTTAATATCTCATAAATTTTTATGAATGCCAGAAATAAGATAAACAGTTGGGGTTTATTCAGTTCAGATAATCAGACTGTAAACATTCTTTCTCTGAAGTTGTAACAGTTGTAACTCTCGTAAAAAATACTCTTAGTATGTTTACTTGCTAGTCTTATAAGCTTCTGATATTTTGCCTGTACAGTATGATCATTTCGGGTATTTCTTCTATTGTAGCCATAATTTAAAACTTCTGTATTGTTATGGGCTAATATGCTGTTAAAATTCTCCAGCAAGAGCCAAAAATTCTTTCAATTTTAAAATTTTTTGCTCTGTCACATTTTGCTGCCATATCTGGTAGGTTTATACCATTTAATGTTTTCTAGGCCAGTGATTTATTCTTGTTTTCAAATTTTGAGTTATATCTGTAGGTCTGTATGTTATTTTAAAGATTTTGGCAGAAATTGCGTGACTTTTTATTGTTTTTAAATTGTTCTGTGTTGTTAATCTTTAGTATAGGAATTTTAGTTAATTTGAGGCATTCCTTTTACTTTAGTTCTGTTTAGTTTGAATCAATAGAATATAATACAAATTTAATTTTCTTTCTTTAACTGAACTTTTAGTAAGTTCTTGGAGACGTGCTGATGACAGGAAAGATGATCGGGCAGAAGAGCGGGACCCTCCTCGTCGTGTTCCTCCTCCAACTCTTTCAAGAGACCGAGAAAGAGACCGAGAGCGAGAAAGAGAAGGTGAAAAAGAGAAGGCCTCCTGGAGAGCTGAGAAAGATAGGGAATCTCTTCGTCGTACTAAAAATGAGACTGATGAAGATGGATGGACCACAGTACGACGTTAAGTCTCAAGATAATTGTTTCAAGCTGGTGTCTTACATAGGTTTGATCGCATTCAAGGATTATTATACTTGTGCTTCAACCAGTCTAAATTGGATTCTTTAATGTTGTTTCGCCATAACACAAAAAGCATGAACTTGTATTAATCCTATATAATAGATTGATCATGCACCATATCCACAGGAGGTTGGAAAACCATGCCATTTTCTGGAGTTTAAGGTGTTGCATTATTTCATCAATCATTTGTTTACAAAAAAGAAAAACTAAAAAATAAATTTTAAATGTGAACCCTTCAGGTATTGAGTAACACCTGTATCTTGGTATAGAACTGATCCTATTTTCTTTTGATTTTGAAATTACTCATTAATTGGAATTAGCTAAGGTTCTGTTAAAGAAAATGTCTGAAGACCCTTTAAAGAAGTGGATCTGGAACAATTTTCACACCATTAGCTGAAACATACCTCTCTAGGTATTTTGAGGTATTACTATTAACTAAATTTAGAACGTTTTTAGATTCACTATAAGTGCAGTAAAAATTACAAACGTTGGCTACAGTGGGATTTTCTGTAGATTTTGAGAGAAGGTGAGTATAAAGCAATTTGCAGTCATTGTAATGACAAGAATACTGTTCAAGTGTGAATCCAAAACAGTACAGCTTTTAAATTTTAAAGCATTTGGTAAACTATTGCTGAGGTTTTTTTTTTTTCTTCTTTCTGTTGCCAATAGCAAACTGCTTTTCCATTAATGGAGAATTCATGCCTTTCAAGCATTTTAAATATGACAATATTTATAAATGTGTGATTTGGAGGAATTGTTTAAATTCTCTTTCCTAATTTTCTTTCTTTTCGGGATAGATTCTTTCGACAAGTAACTTGTAGTAATGACTGTGTTGACTTCAATTTTGGAGTGTAGTAGTCATGTTAAAGATTAACTATTTGGTCTCATTGAAGCCAACACAGAACTTGCTGCTGTGTTTTTTCTTCAGTGATAAATAAAATACTTACATAATTTGTTTTAGTGTTGATTTATGGTTATAGTTAGTGTTTTGTGTAATTATAAGTTTACATGTTCAGTTGAGTTTACTTGAATTTTTATCAGTGACATTAAATGTCTCTGTCTAGTATCAGTGAAGATATATAACATAGAAAGCACATGTGGCTAGGATGTTTTCCCATAAAAGGTCCTTCTCTGTTAATGCAGGAATTCCTTTGTCTCCTTGTAATGCTGTTGTTTGTGTGCATGTTGTGTGTGAAGTATTACCTTGGGATTTCACCTGAAGTTAGAAAATTAATTTCAGAGAATGTTAGTTACAAATTCATCATGACTGTAGGCACTTACATTATTTCTGTTACTAGTGATGAGAATTCCTATTTTACAGCTCTAGGCCCAGAAGAGGGAGTATTAATGCTTTTTTATTTAATCAGATGCAGCCTTTTCTGTTTGATGATACCAGTGTTAGAAATCACTTTTTAAAATACCTTGCTTAATATTTGGTATTTTAAATGTGCTAAGTCTGAAAGGTCTTTTGTGGGGAGAGGTCCCTTTTTGTAGCATGTAAGAGATTTTAAGATCAGTGATATAATGGGAGCAATAACTTGCTATGAGTTTGATACTAGAGAGCGAATCTGTACATAAGACATCACAGATGGCCCCAACAATTTATTTAGTCACATTTGTTAGATGAGTTTCAGACGCATGAGTCAGCTTTCAAGGCTGCCTGTAAACTCCTTTTTGCAGTTTCTCACACTGTTCTCACAAGTTCTTTGTCTTGGGAATCTGAGAACACAAGGAACGCGGAAAAGTCTGATGCTGTTTTTGTGCTCCTGCTCTTAGGTTCATGTATCCAGGCCTCACAGTTCTCTCTCCTCCCCCTGGTATTTATCAACAGGTATTAAAACTGAACCACCAGCCTTCTCATCGGGTGGTCTTCCTGTTCTTAGTAGCTTTTTGTCTTTTTAAATGGGAAGTAACATTGCTATTCATACAGATAGCGCTGAGGGTGGAGACATCATAAGCCCCCAAACAACTTCATCTCATTACTTGTCCATAGTGGCTACCAGGAGGTGGTTGGCATCTGTATGTGTGGGATGTTTTTATGTCAAGAACTACCTGTGTTTTTAACTGAAGATACTTCGATTGATTTATAATTTTATTATAAGTTGATTGAAATACATGGGACTCAGTGGAAGCAGTGTTCCTCAAGTGGCTAAGAAAAGACTAGAAAGTCAGAACTAACACAAACTTTCCTTTTCTTGAAGTATATTTGTGATAAAATTTTTAATGATTTGGGTTTAATAAATACATGACAGAAGTTCTAATCAAAGCTAATAATTCTGGAACTTCTGAAAATGACTTTGTAGGAAAATTAAAATAAAAAAAGCCACTGGAAATGTCTCTATAGAAAAGATGAAGGCTTCACAGTTGATGAAGCTCTTTTGACCATTCTATGTATTGTTTTGCTACATAGACAAATATGCAGCACATTCTTATGAAAAAGATAATTTTGTCACAGTAATTACTTTTTAAGTTTTTTAAACTTTGAAAAATTAAGTTTCTTTTTTACTCTAAACAATTTTGCAAAATGTTTAAAGTTTGTTTTACATTGAGTTCCAAGGATTGCTTTTAAATGAATGTGGTTAAGTATACTTTTCATGAAAGAACTCTAGAAAATTAGCCATAGTAATATTCTCTGTTCATGTTTTAACTCTTAGTATTTCAGTGTCAGCTCGAAAACTGAGGAAAATTTGGCATGGGGTACTTTAAAAATGGATTAATATAGTGGCTACCTGACTAGGTCTAGGTGCGAGGGTCTTCTGGATCTCCTGCCCTTGGGACATGCTCAGTATGTTCCCATATATTGAAGATACCTGTCCAAAACCTTGGAAACAATGTTATAACTTGACTCTAAAAATACAAAGTAGCTGAGTTGATCCTGCCACATGGCTAGTCCTTTTGACCTGGAGGATGCACTGATCTGTTTATAGTGGCCCTTGTTGAAGATAGAACAGAGCAATGGGATAGGTAGCAAAAATATACGTATACCCGAGAAACTTTACCCAAAAAGTGAGGCTAGCTTAAACTGGCACATTTTCCAGCAGAAGAAAAGAGAACAAGTCATTACATGGTTTTATTAAGCTACTTAAACTTAGGCCCAGTCAGATCTGTGGTTCTCTGGTCTGGGATCAAGACTAGCAAGAGTGAACTATTTTCTGGCCAAGAACAGTATGCCTTTCTCCACCTTCCTTAGTTCTGATGCACCATCCTGTGACCAAAAAGACTCACAGCTATCCAGTGTTATTATCCCAACCTCTAGTACGTCTTGAAATAAGTGTTCAAGCTTAGGCCAGTTTGCTGTGGAGGAAGTTAACTGTTGAATATGACAGCATATTAAACTTCTACCCTAACCAAATCCTCCTACTGGAAGCTTTATACACTTAGATTAAATCTCTTGCCGATATCTTCTGATAGGATGTTGGTATATTTTAGATGAGTTCATCTTAATTCCATTTTTTGCCTCCTACATTTGTCTTGGTAGGTGAACTGCTTCCCATAGTGTGCCCTCAGCCTGGTGGCTTTAATAAGATTGGTGGAAGAGTACAGTATTTTAGATAGTGTTGCACATCTAAAATAGGTCCATGTATTTGGAACTTTTGCCTAAGAATCAGTTTTTAATCTTATGGTTAGCTGGTGGGTTCCAGAAGCAGATTAGGGTCTTCAGGAATAACGGAATATGGGGGACCCCGATAATTCCTTGAATTAGTGCTTATTCTAGTTTGGGCACGGCCTATACGTCTCAAGCCAGACACAGCCCAGAGTGGAACCTTCTTTACGCAGGTTATTACATCAACAGCGCAGAGCTCAGATCCATCTTCCATCTAGTTTGAGAGGCAACAGCTGGAATGAGCTAGGACTACTATTTAAGAGCCCTCAAATTGAGCAATCGAGTGAATTAATACTGCTCTCTTGATTTTCTTCTTTTGATCTTAATGTCATAAACACTTTTAAAGGACTGGAAGTGGGTAAGTGCATAGAGAAAAGGCCAAGTAGGAAAGTTACAGATGAGATTAATGAATTCATATAGTTGCTGTATAAATACACGTCTTTTTTAAACAGCACCATTTCCAAGTTACACACAATATGATTATGACTTGGCACAATTTTTAGAGGTGGAAAAGGCTATCTGCTAGTTCAGTAATAAAAGATCTGGTACATAAAAGGATAAGGAGCTGTATTCTATCTGCTACAGACTGCATTTTACACCTCCAGCTAGGACAGAAACAAGCCACAAGGAGGGAGTACCCGCCCAAACTAATAGTGGAAAGTTTACAAAACCTTCATTTCTCATAATGCTACCAGGGGCTTGCTTCACCTGGAATTAGAATAACTGATTAAGAATAACTAAGAGTATTACTTGCTTCAAACAATAGTCATTTTGCCGACATTCCATAAAATCGCCAGTTTTAAGCTCAGTTCAGAGGCTTTAAAAAAATATTCTAGACCTAAAGTGCCTCTACTCATAAAATGAAACATCCAAGATTAGATTGATACAATTTCATACTGCTGCGCATCTAAAATAGGTCGACGTATACAGGAAATAAACAGCGCCTCTGAGTTGCCACATTTCAGTCAGTGGGATACACACCCAGCCCTCGCTGCTCTGATGTGCAAACTAGAAATTGCAGGGCGAGACGAATCAAGATTCAGCGTCTAGTCCACCGCTCGGCAGGCGAGCATTCCGCACAGTCGGCTTCTTCCGAAAAACCTCCAAGACTACGTCCCGAGTCGAGCCAACGGCCGAGCTCCACGCCTCCCCAGCAGCGAGGGCGAGGGTGCGCAGGCCGGAACGAGAGCCGGCAGGCGGCGACCCTGGGGGCGGCAGGTGACCGCGGGCCCGAGCCCAGGCGCTCAACGCGGCTTCTTGCCCGGCAAGCCGTCCCGGGCGCTGCGCGGCGGCGGGCGGGCGGCGGGCGGCGGCGGCACTTTGGAGAGCGGGCAGTACTTGATGGTGTGCGCGTTGTCGCCGCTGGCGCCGCACAGGGGGCACGTGTAGCGGCGTAGCACGGGGCACAGCACTCGCCCGTCGGGGCCCTTCAGGATGTGGGTGGTGTAGAGCGCCACCGCCTCCTTGTTGTTCCGGCAGAACACGCACACTTGCAGCTCGGGCTTGAGCAGCCGGGCGGCCGCCGCCCCGGACGCCGCGTGCAGCCGGGGCTCGGCCGCCCATGCCGGGGCCCGCTCCTCGCGCGGCGGCCCCTCGGCGGCGGCGGCGGGCGCGCAGCCCAGCAGCACGGCGGCGGCGCGACCCGCGAACGGGCTCAGCTCGGCGAAGCGCTCCTCCAGCAGCCCGGCCTCGGCGGGGCCCGCGCACAGTTCCAGCGCGCGCAGCTCCAGCGCGCCCCCCAGGAAGCGGCCCCGGGACCCCGGCTCGTCGCCGTCGTCGTCGTCCTCGTCGAAGTCGGGCGGCCCCAGCGCCGGCCCCAGCGCCCCGCGCCCGGCCCCCGCGTGGGGCGAGCAGCAGGACGGCGCAGGAGAGGAGGGCGGGGAGCCGCCGCCGCCGTCCCCGCCGCGCGCGCAGCCGAAGCGCGGCTCGCCGTCCACCGCCTTGGTGATGAGCGTGGCGAGCCCCAGGTAGTCGTTCCACGAGCTGAAGGGCTGCGGGTGCGCCGGGCCCTGGGCGCTCACGTAGCGGGCGCTGGGCACCAGCGCCATGGGCGGGGCGGCGCGGCCGCGGCGGGGCGAGCGGGGCGCCCAGGGGAAAGCCTCCATGGGCGGGCTGCGGGCCGCGCGCCGCCTCCCCGCCGCCGGCGCGGGCCGGACGGAAGGAGCGCGCGAGCCTGCCCGCCGGCCTGCCGCGGGGTGGGGCCCGCGCCGCCTTTTATCCGGCCCCGCCGCCGCGGCCCTGCCCCCGCGCTCCCCCGCCCGGCCGCCGCGCCCGCGCCCCGGACGGAGGCGGAGCGGAGGCGGGCGCGCCGGGGGCGGGCGCGCCGGGGGCGGGCGGGCAGCGCGCGCTCGGCTGCGGCCCGCTCGGCTCCCGCGCCCGGCGCGCGGGCCGGCTGGGCGGGCTGCGGGCGGCTTTCGCTCCGGGAGGGGGCGGCGCGGCGCCGCCTCGGGCCGCGGCGGGCATTGGCTGCGGACCAGCGCCCCGCCGCCACGGGCGCCGCTCCGGACGCTCATTGGCGGAGCCGGGGAGGGCGTGCCCTGCCTCGCCGCGGAGAGGCGGGGGGAGCAGGGGCGAGGAGGGCCGGGAGGGGCGGCTGCTGGGGCCGCCCCCCTCCGAGCGCCGGGCCTGGGGCTGGGAACGGGGGCCAGGCCGTCTCCTTTCGCCTGGGGGTGAGGCTCGCGGGGACGGGGGTCGGGATGGCGCCGGCCTTCCGCGCCCACCTCTCGGCCCTTAACCGCCCCTCCCTGCTCCCTTCGCATCAGCTAGCCCGGCTGGGCGCGGTGGACGGACGCCGGTCTCACCGCAGAGCCGCCGGCCTTCAAGTAACTTCCGTCTGCCCGGCGCGTTGGAGCCTTTCCGCTGGGCGAGATCCTCACGCAAGCCCGGAGGCTCAGAGAGGTCATGGCTCTGCCGTAGTAAGTAGAGGAGAAACGCAAGACGCTCCCACAGCACGCAGCAAGCAGCCTTCCAACAGATGTTCGGAGACTTCAGCTAACGGGTGACCTTAGCTGGTGACAGCGTTGGGGCTGGGCCAGAAGAGCCTAGGACAGTGACTGTGTGTGGACCCCCTCATTCCAGGGCCCTGGATCGAAATCTGGGGTGTATGTGCCGTTTGAACAGCAAAGCATATTCAGTGTTATAATTTTACACTTGGAAGTGAATAAAATAGTTTTGTAACGGCCATGGAGAATAAAAGTTAGAAGATGAGTTCTTTGGGTTTGGGTTTGTTTTAGACAGATTCTCGCCTTGTCGCCCAGGCTGGAGTGCAGTGGCATGGTCACGGCTCACTGCAGACTTGACCTCCCGGGCTCAGGCGATCCTTCCGGTTCAGCCTTTCAAATGAGCTTGGACTACAGACATGCCATAACACTCCACGTTATTTTATTTTATTTTTTATAGAGACAAGGTTGCTATATTACCAAGGCTGGTCTCAAACTCCTGGGCTCAAGCAGTCCTCCCGCCTCAGGCTTCCAAAGTGCTGGGATTACAAGTGTGAGCCACCGCACCTGGCAGAAGATGAGTTTTGATTAGGAGGATGAAAGGTGGCCTTGCCCTTCCCAGGAGAAGGGGCAACGTTTTCTTCTTTTTAAATTGAGAGTAGGAAAGATGCTAGGCACCAGGGCTCTTCTAGGATGGGACCTAGAACCAGGAACAGGAAAATGCGTCCTGTGGTTGCTGGGCCTGTGGCAGGGGGGCCTTCCTTCCCCACTCAGGAGCATGCGGTGGCTGTGGACACGGTGAGCCAGGGCCGCCCTCATTAGACCCGAAGCCACATTCGGGTGTCTGGCTGTGCCCAACAGGTTCAGAATGGCCCAGCAGGGGATGCCCAGAACCCAGGGCTGGCGTTGTTAACCAATGAATCAGGATGAATGAGTGAATTCGAGTGTCGGCAGTGGAAGGAATCTTCAGGTCATTCTGTCCAGTCTTTACAGATGAAGACAATGAGACCTAGGGAAGAGTATGCCACACAAGGACTATGTGACAGCAAGAACTGGGACTCAGGTCCCGTCACTCCTGGCTGCGTGGCCTCCCCACTACAACATAGACCCAGAAGTTATTTCAGACTATGGATCAGTGCATGTATCGGCAGAAATCAAATGCAGAGCCCAGGGGAAGCTGGATGGAAGAGAGGTGAGGTCGGAGATGCCTTTTCTGGGGCTCCTGCCTCAGGGAGCAATCCATGACCTGGACTGGCAGGCACAGGGAAGGACTTGAGGCAGCGAAGTGAGGCCCGTTCTGACACCTGTCTGGCTAGAGTATGAAGATGCCTATTTCAGTCTCTCCTCCTAGCTCCTGATGGTGATATAGTCCTGAAACCAGGCAGTAGTATTCTGCACTTGCCAACCCAGTTCCTTTCCCAAGTTTGTGTTGGCACGCAGGTTAGAAAGTCATTCCTTTATTTCCTCCCCCTTTCCCACCAAAAGTAAATAAAAGAGCCTCAGTACCGTGCGGTTCCAGCAGAAGCCTGGCAGGTTTGCTGACCCTGAACTCGGTGCTTTTGCCACGAGAAAGCTGGCCCCCAGAGTGATATGAAGATTATCGTTCTATAAATGGAAAATTCCACTCAGTTCACACAGCCCTGCAGCCTCCATACTTTCAAGGTATGCAGACTTTGTAAGCTCTGAAGACTGGGAGCCACCATTCTGGGAACAGCTTCGGCAAGGAAAGTTTAAAACTTCCACTCTGATTCCCCTTGGTCAGGCCAAAGGCAGGATGGCGATCAGGCCTCCTTCCCACCCCATGTGGTTTTCAGCCCTTGTGATTGTACAGGAAGAATAAAGCTCTTAAGGGAACACGAATAAGAACAAATGCTCTGACTGGGATCTGCAGCCTGGATTGTGGCAGCAACTGATCATCCGGAGATGTTCCGGAAGGAAGTGGAAAGGAGCGAGTGTGCCCTGGGGTCCAGCCACGTGCCAGCTGTTCAGGCTGCTCCCTTGACCACTGTAAGACATAAGTAGATGCTTGACTTCAGAGGGAAGTCTGGGAGTGGAGGCCAAGTACATGCAGGCTTTTGTCTTTGGGCACATGCTGGGCCTCAATACCCTGGGACCGTAGAAAGACTGGAGTGGGCACTTGGTCCAGCTCTGGGCTAAATAAACAGTTCCTTTTGTCACCAAGCACAGGCCTCATCTCCCCAGCTCTTCAAGGTGGTAGAACTGACTTCAGAGACGTTCTTAGCATCTCCAATGAAGTCTGACTGCCTTTTTCACTTCCCAGGAGCTTGGAATGAAACAGACAGAAATAGCCAGTGTGTGATGCTTCTTCAGGGGATACCCTCAGGTCGGCAGCAGGAAGACAGGTGGGCACGGGTCCATCGCAGAAGTTAGAGGGCATTGCTCAGTGTCTTCTGGTAAGGACCAAAGGCTCTGGCCGAGCAGGGGTGGCCGGGGGAGCCTGCCTGGGCTCTGCGTTCCCACCTCTTTGCACAGCCCCTAGCCGGGGCCACTTCCCTTGCTGGCAGCAGAACTGAACCATGAGAGGCAACACACAGACCTCAAGCATCTTGAGGCTCTTCAGAAACATGAGGTCAGCCCTGGGGAATGAGGCGGCTTGGCCGGTGTCCAGGCAGCCACAGAGATGCTGTTTGTCAGGCTCTGGGTTCCTGCTGACCCGCCTGCCAAGCCTTTTCAAGGGACAGGAAGGGCTTTGGCTCCCCTAGCAGGCTTGGGGATGGGTGAGGCACATTTAGGCACATGGGGCTCTCTTCGTAGGTGATTTGTCCACATCATGCCTCTGTCAAGCTCAGAGTACTGAGGATGGGACTCCTGCCCTTAGGGGGTACGTAGAGTTAGTTGTGAAGAGGCCACACAGTGAAGTGAGGAGAGTTTGCTGGGCCTTGTGGCTAGGTTTACCTCCTGGTCCTTGTGTGAAGTCACACGTGGCCTTGGATGAGGAACTCAACCCTCTGGGCCCCAGCTCCTTCTTCTGATCAGCAAAGGGCTTGTCATATAAAGTTGGCAGACACATTTGGTTGCCAACTGGCAGACACTCCCCCTTCTTGCTTACCTAACTTTGTTCCCAATCCCTCCCTCAACTCCAGGGGATGAGTTGTGACAGGCTTAGGCCAAGCAGAGATATCTCATTTCCCCTGGTTACAACTGGGTAAGGAGAAAGTTGGTGACCCAGTGGTAGCCCTTAAAATATAAGTGGATGTCTGAAGCCTGCTCTGGGTATTCTGGGAAGGAGTTTGCTCCCTTATTGTAAAAGGGGGAAAGAAATAGAGGAACAGGATCCTCACTTTCTTAAGCTCAGACTATGGAGCTGAGGTGACAAATCTTAAGGGCAAAAAGCTGGCAAAACCCATGGTTTACCAGAAAAGTTAAAAAAAAAAAAACCCTAGCCGGGCTCGGTGGCTCAGCCTGTAATCCCGTGCCTTTGGGAGGCTGAGGTGAGTGGATTGCCTGAGCCCGCGGGTTCGAGACCCGCTTGGGCAGCGAGACCTCATCTCTACAATAAATCAAAAAATCAGCCGGGCGTGGTAGCGTGCGCCTGTAGTTCCAGCTACTTGGAAGGCTGAGGCGGAAGGATCGCCGGAGCCCAGCGGGTTGAGGCTGCGGTGGCCGGGAGCGGCCACTGCACTCCAGTCTGGGCGACAGAGTGAGACTCCAACTCAAAAAAAAAAAAAAAACCCTGATAACATTTTGTTGATGACTTTGTGACTTGTGACATGAGACAATTAAACATCTTTGTTGTTTCAGCCCCTTTGAGTCAGGTATCCTTTCGTACTTGCAACTGACTTTGCTCCAAATAAAACAAGTAGTCATGATAAAATGCATTTGGTAATTCCGTCAAAAATGTAGGATACAGTATTCTGACCCAATGTGGTTACTACTGTGCCAGAATTCTGTATGTGTGGACAAGGGCTGGAAGGGGACGTGGAGAATGGAGAACGGGTTCTTGGTGGTGTCTTCTCTCACTCACCTTGCCTTGGGCCAAAGCCTCCCAGCTGATGGTAATAATAGCACCACCATCAGCACCATCCCCCGTGACTCTCCCCCCACAACTGCCCCGTGACTCCCACTCTCTACAATTGCCCCGTGAGGCAGGTGCTCTGATTACCCTCGTGTTGAAGATGAGGGCAAGGCTCAGTGGGTGGGTACCCAGGGCCGCATAGCTAAGAAGCAGCCGGACTGGAGTTTGCACCTGTGCCCCGTCTCACTTCCAAGCTGGAGTGATGTCTCTTCAGAGGCACCCGGTCATGCTTGGAGCCTCTGGGGTCCAGATGTGGGGAAGGTTGGCCAGCAACACACAGCCGCAGGAGAGGACGGTGCAGGGAGCTGCCTGGGACAAAACCAGGCACATTCCATTCTGTGTCAGAGATGTCCCCCCACACAAAACCAATTCTGGGTGAAAGCAGTCTGAACGTTTCTATTTATCCAGTAGTGGCTACTTGGGTAAAGTGAGTAATCCTTTCTGTCTGCAACACCCTCCCTCCAGCCATGTGGTTTTCTTGTAGAAATCTGGAGTGTCCCAATTTTGTTTAAAGCAGGATCTGCCCGGAGCCTGGTGGGCAGAAGGGAGCTGTCCCTGGGCTCCTGATGCTGACAACAGGAGTAATAGCGGCTCACAGGTGCTGCATCCTTCCCTGCACTGCACATTCGCTCACATCATTTCTGAAGTCTTCCCGGCAGCCCTGCAATGATACGCATTTCACAAAAGGGGTGATGAAGTTTTGGGAGGCGAAAAGAGGTCCTGCTCTCACAGCTCACTGGTGAGTGGGGTTTCTCGAAGGCCTGCACTGTTCACGTTTATACCTCCTTGATCATCTCCTGGCCCAGGAACATGCATTCTTTTAGAAATCACGGCATCCTGCCTTCCCACCTCCCCGTACTTCCCTGAAGTGGGCCATCAGCCTTCTTTCACTCATCTTCAAATCCCTGCTGTCTGAATCAAAAACTGAGGGCCTAGGCAGGCAGGAAGGAATTATACATAAAACGGTTAACTGTAAGGTTAAGATTACTCTCTCTAAAAAACTAGAGAATTAAAAAAAAAAAGATGATTACTCTCTGGTGGGCCTGAGTGCCCTAGGCAGATGGAGGAGAAGTAGGGAGATGAGGGTCGTGAGAGGGTTAGGACCAGACTTCCAAGCTGGGATGCTGTGTTCAGTTCTGCAGGTTGTGCACTGCACACGGGCTTTTCGTTTAAGAGGACACCTTTTACTTCACAGACTGAGTAATACGTATGAGTGAATCTATGATCGTTGCCTGGCAAATCTGGAGTTAAGGGTTTTCTTCTAATGAAATCAGTGTATTATGACAGTTTTCTGACAGATGGAGAAAGGCGTCTTGTGGAATAAATGCCTTTTTCTAATTTGCCCAAAGCTTTGACTCTGGCCAAGGCATGAAATGCTAAACTTCTTGAAGGCAGGCCTCAAGTTTGGCATTAGCTTTGTACCTGCGCCCCGCCCCCATTCTAAAGCTTTAGGTGAATTGTCTCCTGACTGAGCTGATCAGACAGGTACTGGGCAGAGTTTTGCCCTGGTTGTGACTGGCAGATCAGCTGCTTCCTTGGGACTTGCATTGTAAAGATTGCTTAAGTCATTCTAGACATCTTCTCTTGGTCTTATCTGATCTACACTGACATTCTCCCTGATGTCCTGAGTTCTCTAGGGATTTCTTGTGCCCTGACAGCACCTCTCCAGGATGGTTTGTTGGCAGTTGTCTCTGTCCTGGGGCTTCTGTGGCATAGTGAGCTGAAGGCAAGGTGGTGGTCTAGGATGGCAGGTGGGCCGCTGAGAGCCAGTGGAGAGTCTAGGCCTTGTATAAATTGAGTGGCCTCGAGAAGGTCCTGTTCCTTCTCTGGATCTTAGTTTTAAATTTCTCAGCTTAAGATAACTGATCAGCTTAAGTGATTTCTTGGCCCCTTGCAGCTCTGAAGTTCATGTATTCACCATCAAAGACTGGGAACAAGTGACAAATAAGACTGACATATCTCTGGCCTCATGGAGTTTACACTCGAGTTGAGCAGACAGACAAGTCAGCAGGTGATGACCCTTGCTGGGGGCATAGTCTTTCCCTATGGCTGTTGTAACCTCCAGTGTAGTGGATTTAAACATTCAAACTTATTTTCTTACTGTTTCGGAGGTCAGAAGTCCAAAGTGGGCCTCACCAGGCTAAAGTTCATGGCATTGACAGGACTGGATTTCTTCATGGAAGCTCTAGGGGAGAATCTGCTGCCTTGTCTTTACCAGTGTCTGCAAGCCGCCTGCATGCCCTGGCCTGTGGCCCCTTCCTTCTCAAAAGCTGGTTCCAGAAGGTTGCTGAGACCTTCTCAAGTTGGACTCTGTGTTTTCTCCTTCCTCCCTCATCTGCTTTTAAGGACACATGTGATTGCATTGGATTCACCGGGGTTATTCAGGATAATCTCTCTATTTTAATGTCATTAAAATTAGCGGCCTCAATTCTACCTGGAACCTTAATTCTCCTTTGCCATGTAAGGTGACATATCCATAGGTTCTAGGAATTAGGATGTGGACATCTTTTTGGGTCATTATTCAGCTCACCCTAGGAAGGGTACAGAGGGCTGTGAGACTCCCTAACAGGAAACTCCCACCTGCACAAGATCTTGGTATATCCAGAATCCAACTGGACTGGGGAATTTAGGTTTCTTCTTTCAATCAGGACCTGATATGGTACAGGGGAGGCTGTGGGATGAGGGAGTCCTACCCAAAGTGTGTGTATCCCTCAGGTACACGGAAGGTGATTGCGAGGAAGGGTCTGAGTTACAAGGGGGGTTTGTGAGCAAAGGAAGGAGTACTTGCAGGGGAAACTCTAAGCAAACTTAAAGTAATAATGATGTCATTTAATTTGTGATTTAATTTGTAATTAAACAAAAATCTGAGTACAACAGAAACACCCAGCAACCATAGTATGTGTATCAGGAGGGAGAGACTGGCATGAAGTGGTCTAAAATCTTTATCTTGTTCAGGAGGAGGGAATGATACTTTAATATTTTTTTAACTTATGAAAAATTTCAAGAATTACAAGAGTCAAGATCATAGTACAGTGAATCTTAACCCAGTATACTGTTGATAACTGACTAATCTTATTTTAACTATCCTCACACCTTTTTAAAAAACCTCATCATAGTATAGTGAATCTTAACCCAGTTGATAACTGACAATCTTATTTTAACTATCCTCATACCTTTTTTTTAAACCTCATCTCCCATACTATGGATCATTGAAGAAAATTCCAAACATCAATATTAATTTAGATTTTGGTAAGTTAAGTATGTATGTTAACATTTTAAGGAACCAGTTTGAAAAAAGAAAGGAAATAGAGGGTATAACTTTCAACATAGTAAATATAAAGAAATGGAATGAGGAAAAGATAATCATTACAAAAGAAAGCATGTCAGGGAAAAATAATCATGAAACAGTAGAACAAATTAGAAGTATTCAGTAAGATGAATGAAATACATCTGAACCAAAAATTATTATAATAAATATGCATAGACTAAATGGTTCTGTTAAAACACAAAAATTTCAGACTGGATTTTTTTTTTTTGAGTCAGAGTCTCACTCTGTCACCTAAGCTGGAATGCAGTGGCATGATCATAGATCACTGTAGCCTTGAACTCCTGGGCTCAGGCATTCCTTCTGCCTCAACTTCCCAAGTAGTTGGGACTACAGGCATGTGCCACCATGCCTGGCTAATTTTTTTTTTGTTGTTGTTTGCTTGTTTGTTTTGTAGAGATGAGGTCTTGCTATGTTACACGGTCTGGTCTCGAACTCCTGGGCTCAAGTGAGCATCCTGCCTTGGCCTCCCAAAGTGCTAGGCTTTACAGGTGTGAGCCACCACACCCAGCCTTCAGACTGGATTTTTAAAACTTGCTATATATCCTTCATAAGAAACATGAATAAAATATAAGGATTCAGAAAGATTAAAGGCAAAAAGATAAAATGTCACCATAGAAGACATTACCAAAGGGCAGCTGACGTGGCTGTGTCAACAGTCAACAAAATGGACCTTATAGTCATGACCTTATAGTCAAAAGCGTATTGGCTATGTGAAGGATTCAATACACCAGGAGGTTATGGCATTTCTAAGACAGCATATGACTAACAATTTAACTTCAAAGCAGATAAATAAAAAACTGATACAGCTATAAGGAGAAATAGGAAAAACAGACAAATCTACCATCTTAGTTGGAGATGTGACAACTCTTTCATAGGTAAAGCAGACAAAATGTCAGTAAGAATATGGAAGATTTTAGTAATGATTAACAGGTTTGACTTAATGGATATAAATAAAATTATAGATACATATAAATATACACACTCTGCCTTGAATAACTGCAGAATTCATATTCTTTTCAAGCACTCAGAGAATTTATAAAAGTTGACTAGGGCCAGGTTCAGTGGCGCACACCTGTAATTTACTTGGGAGGCTGTGGTGGGAGGATTGGTTGAACCCAGGAGTTTGAGACCTCAGCCTGAGCAACATAGAGCTCATCTCTAAGAAAAAAAACGTTGACCAGATTCTGTGCCATCATCCAGGTATTATCAAATTTGATAGGATTGGTGTCACATAGGATTCTCTGGTCACAATTCCATGTCAGAAATCAACAACAGGCCGGGTTGGTGTCACGTAGGATTCTCTGGTCACAATTCCATGTCAGAAATCAACACAGAACCGGGCTCAGTGGCTCAGCCTGTAATCCCAGCACTTTGGGAGGCCAAGGCAAATGGATTCCCTGAGCCCATGGGTTTGAGACCAGCCCACGCAAACTGGTGAGACTTCATCTCTACAATAAAATTAAAAAATAGCTGGGCATGGTAGCGCACGTCTGTATTTCCAGCTACTCGGAAGACTGAGGCGGAAGGATCGCTGGAGCCCAGAAGGTCGAGGCTGGAGTGGCTATGAGCGTGTGTGCCACTGCACTCCAGCCTGGGCAAAGGAGTGAGACTCCAACTCAAAAAACAACAAAAAGAAATCAACGACAGAAGAAACTAGAAAAGGATAGAATACAGAAAAGTGAAGGAATTAGAAAACAAAGAATTGATAAATGGTTGGCCAAGTCCCCTGCATATGAATGACCAGTCCTCCCACCACAGGATCCTGAGTAGCTGAGATTACAGGTGTGCGCCGCTGAACCTGGCCCTCGTCAACTTTCATAAATTCTCTGAGTGCTTGAAAAGAATATGAATTCTGCAGTTATTCAAGGCAGAGTGTGTATATTTACATGTATCTATAATTTTATTTATATCCGTTAAGTCATACTTGTTAATCATTACTTAAATCTTCTATTTCCTTACTGATATTTTGTCTGCTTTACCTATGAAAGAGTTGTCACATCTCCCACTAAGATGGTGGATTTGTCTTATTGCACAAGCCCTGTATGGAGACAATTGCAAATGTTTATTTAAAGACATTAAGGAAAATTAAATAGATGTGTTATGTTATTATGACATATTAGGAAACTCAATATGAAATTGTCAGTTCTCTCAAATTCATCTATTTGGATTCAATGTGATTCAAATAATAATCCTAATCTTTTCTGTGTTTTTGTGCATGTGTTAAACTTGGCAAGCTGATTCTAAAATTTATATGGAAAAACACAGGCCAAGAAAGCCAACACGCTTTTGAAGAAAAATAACTAGATGGACCGAGAGAGCCCACAGGTTCAAGAACAGCCTGGACAACTTGGTGAGACCTCATCTCTACAATAAATCAAAAAATCAGCCAGGTGTGTTAGTGTGCACCTGCAGTTCCAGCTACTTGGAAGGCTGAGGTGGAAGGATCGCCTGAACCCAATAGGTTGACACTGGGGTGTCTGTGAACATGCCAGTGCATTCCAGCCTGGGTGACAGAGTGAGAATCCGACTAAGTGAGTAAGTAAATAAATAAATAAATAAATAGAAAGAAACCTGACCTATGTTGGAAACTTGATATATGCTGAACTTTACAATAGACAGTGTTTGGATAATTGAGAATCCACGTGGAAAAAAGAGAAAGAAATCAGACCACTACATCAAATTTTAGATAAAAATCAATTTCATGTGGATTAAAGACTTAGCTGTGAAAGGCAAAATTCTAACTTTGAGAAGATAATATGGGAAAATTCCAATGACTTCAAAGCAGGAAAAGATTTCTTAAACAAGACAACCCACACACAAAAATCCTTAACTATAAAGGAAAGGATTAATAAATGTTTCATAGTTAAAACTAATAACTTCTGTTCCTCAGAAGACTCCACATAGTATGTAAAAAAACAAGTCACAAACTGAGAGGAGCTATTTGCAATACATGTGATTGACTAAAGCCCCAGTGCCCAGAATACATAAAAGAACTAAGAATTGATATGAGAAATACAGCCAAATAGAAAAATTGGTGAAAGATGTGAAAAAGCACTTATAGCAGAGGAAATGTAAATGACCAATAAAAAAAGATTATAATCAGGGAAAATAAAGTTATAACCAAATGATATACCACTTTACATGGCCAGATTGGCAGAACCAAATATTCTGACAATATCATATGTTGACAAGAATGTGCTTTAAATGGAACTCTCATACACTGCTAGAGGGAATAAAATTGGTTTAGTCAATGTGGAAGATAATTTGGCAATATCTAGTGAAGTTGAAGGCACACATAATTTATGACCTAGCAGCCAGCCAGATAGATACTCCTGAGAAACTCTTGCATGTGTGCTCCAGGAATCACAATTAGAAATGTTTATATACTACTTACAAACTAAAATGAATATAATAAAAAGAGTTACAAAACCAAGTATTGGTGATGATGCCGAGAAACTGGAACTCTCATACACTTTGGTGGGAATGCAAAATGGTATAGCTACTTTGGAAAACAGTTTCATTGTTGTTGTTTTTAAGTTAAATATAAATTTATCACACGACCCAGCCACTCTACTCCTAGGTATCTACCCAAGAGAAATTAAAACATAGGTCTGCACAAAGACCTATACAAGTATTCTTAGCAGGATTTTTCATATTAGCCAAAATCTGGAAACAATCCAATTGTCTATCAATTGGTATATGGATAAACAAAGTATGGTATATCCATAGAATGGGATACTGCTAAGCAAAAACAAAAAGGGAACAAACAGATACTGAACCTTAACATTATGCTAAGTGAAAGAAGTCAAACGCAAAGGACTATGTATTATATGATTACACTTGTAGAAAAGGCAACACTACAGAGACAGAAAGCCAATCACTGGTTGCGTGGGGCTATGGGTAGGTGGATGGGTGGAATTGATGGCACATAGGCACAAGGCAACTTCTAGGAGTGATGGAAGTGTTCTAGAACTAGATGGTGGTGATGGTTGCACAACTATAGTCTGCTTATAATGAGTAAATCTTGTGGTAATATAAATTATACCTCAAGAAAGTTGCTAGCAAATGTTTATAGTAGCATTATTCCTAATTGCCCCAAATTGAAAACAGCCCAAATGTTCATCAACAGTAAAATGGAAAAACAAATTGTGGTATGTTTTTTTTTTCCTTTTTAGATGTTTTTTTTAAAATTTTTAATTTATTATTTTTATTTTATTTTATTTTTTTTGAGTTGGAGTCTCACTGTCGCCCAGACTGGAGTGCAGTGGCCGCTCCTGGCCACCGCAGCCTCGACCTGCTGGGCTCTGGCGATCCTTCTGTCTCAGCCTTCCAAGTAGCTGGAACTACAGGTGCGTGCTACCATGCCCAGCTAATTTTTTGATTTATTGTAGAGATGAGGTCTCCCCTGCCCAGGCGGGTCTTGAACCCACGGGCTCAAGCAATCCACTCACCTCAGCCTCCCAAAGGCGCGGGATTACTGGCTGAGCCACCGAGCCCAGCGGTATGTTTTTTCAATGGAACTTATTGAGTAGTATTAATTAGTAAGTTATAGCAACATGAAAAAACATGGGTATCAGGAACATAATGTTGAATGAAAAATATATTTGCGAAAGAATACAATGTGCTCTGTTTCCATTTCGATAAGGCTAAAAACACAGAACTAAACAAAATATTGTTTAAGGGTACAAATATATGAGAGGAACCTCCCTCCAAAATCTCGAATTATCTTTTGGAGGGTGGGCCCCTTGTAGTATACTTGGAATTTGTTCCTTATGATCAAATAGTCAATTCAAGTTTTTTATCTGGAAGTTTTTTTGTTTTGTTTTGTTTTGTTTTTTGAGTTGGAGTCTCACTCTGTCACACCCAGACTGGAGTGCAATGGCCGCTCCCGGCCACCACAGCCTCGACCTGCTGGGCTCCGGCGATCCTTCCGCCTCAGCCTTCCGAGTAGCTGGAACTGCAGGCGCGCGCTACCACACCCGGCTAATTTTTGATTTTTGTAGAGATGAGGTCTTGCCAAGTTGCCCAGGCGGGTCTCGAACCCACGGGCTCAGGCAGTCCATTCATCTAGGCCTCCCAAAGGCACGGGATTACAGGCTGAGCCACCGAGCCCGGCGTATCTGGAAGTTTTGAGAAGGTTGTGCCACGATTTGCAGAAGAAATGTTCCGAGTTGTGGCAAACAGGTGACTGATTCTTCCACCATGACAACGCACCTGCCCACACTGTGCTGAGTGTTCAGCAGTTTTTGACCAAAAACAACATGACCCCCATGCCCCTCCCTCCTTGTTCACCTGGTCTGACCCCAAGTAGCCTTTTTTTTTGTTTTCCCAGCTGAAACAAGTCCTCAAAGGGAAACATTTTGCCAATGTGGAAGAGGTGAAGTAAAAAATGGCAGAAGCACTAAAAGGCATCAAATTGACAAGTTCAACAACTGTTCTGAGCCGGAGGCAAAAGTATTTCTTTTTTTTTTTGAGTTGGAGTCTCACTCGGTCGCCTAGACTGGAGTGCAGTGGCCACTTCCGGCCACCACAGCCTCGACCTGCTGGGCTCCAGTGATCCTTCTGCCTCAGCCTTCCAAGTAGCCAGAATTACAGGCATGTGCTACCACGCCCAGCTGATTTTTGATTTATTGTAGAGATAAGGTCTCGCTGCCCAGGTGGGTCTCAAACCTGCGGGCTCAGGCAATCCACTCACCTCAGCCTCCCAAAGGCGCGGGATTATAGGCTGAGCCACCGAGCCCGGCTGGGAAAAGTATTTCAATAGGTGTATTGCATCAAACAGAGAGAACTTTGAAGGTGACTAAAGTCTAAACATGTAAGAACAAATGCACAATCTTTATAAATAAATACCAGTTTGGGGGGGTTTCCCTTGTATATGGTACTGCCATAGAGGAAAGTAAGAGAATGACTACAAAATTTGGGACAGCGCTTCTCTGGGGGGCTTAGGGATGGTGTGGGATTTGTGAGGAACATCTAAAGGTCATGGCAAAGTTTGTGGTTTGTACAAAGTTGCCTCTTACGGTTATTCCTTATACCTTACCCTTATTTTTGACATAGTCTTCTGAATTTACTCAACACTTAATAAAAACAAAAAAGGTTTTGACAAAATGTAAATCATTTGCAGTCTTTGGCCCTTTAGCTATTATTAGTTGATGTTGCTGATGACCCTCTTCAGAGCCAACCTGGCACTGCAGTTGAGAATTACTGCCCCAGGGTCTCAGCCATCACCCTGTTGATTGGGCTTCTCCATTTAGGCAAACTCCAATCACCACTTGGGGTGGGTTTGAGGCATTTCCCTCCTTCCGGAGGTGGTGGGAGATCAATAGGGAAATGGAGCTCAGGGAGCCCTGCCAGGACCCTTGCTTCTTTGTGAGGTCCAGCATGGTGTGGTGGGAGAGGGGAGTCCCACCACACCATGATCTCCCCTGATGATAAGCACTGGGGAATGTCAGCGTGAGATAAGAAACACTGAACATGGGTTAAGAGGATGCTGCTTGGGTGTCCCCCTGAGATCTGCTCACCCTTGGTGCCTAACAGCCTTGCTGGACCACAGCAAGAATGCTTGTGAATTAGTGTGTGTCACATTCAGGCTCGCTGTGTGCAGGCCGTGTATGTCTCCTGGGGTTGTTATTTGACTTTTTCATCTGCTTACAGTCAGGACTTTGCCCTCCTGGTTGGCATCTCATGATCATAATGAAGTTATAAACTAAAGAGTTAAATTAAAAAAACTAAACTACACACAACCTAGAAGGAAATGCATACAAATATCTGCCCCATCTCTCTGAATTGGGAGGGTCTTTCAAAGCATTTAGATGATGAGTACAATCCCACAGGAAAAAGCAATAGGTCTGATAACACACACAAAAAAGATATAAAACATTAACAACAAAATGCTAAAAAGCAACCACAAACAACTATTTATGGCAAATATTTTCCCAAAACTAATATGCATGGCAAATATTTTCCAGAATATGTCACATATATGAGAACATAAGCTATCTTTAATGTTGATATTGACATATATGTGAAACAAACTGATTGAAAAATTATTAACACAAAAGTAGAAAAAACTCTGTGGTCTCTCTCCCACAGTGTGGGCAGGTGAAATTTAAATGATTTATACATATATGAGAAGAAGTTTCAACTCCTCTAATAGCCAAAGAAAGGTGAATGAAAACAATATACTATTTTTACCTGTCAAATGATATATTAAGATTCATCAGATTTTGATGACATGGATACTTTCCTGTACTTTTATTTTCAGAGAGTTATTTGGCAGTGGCTATTAAAAGCCTCAAAATGTTCGCTCCCATTGGATCAAGGATTTGATTTCTAGGAATCTATTCCAAGGAAATAATTCAAGAAATTCCAGCAAAAATAGTAATTACAGGGTCGTTTGCAATAGTGCAGAATTGAAAACAATACAATGTTTAATGTAATGTTTAATTCCAAATTAAAAGGAATAGTTAAAAGGAACAGTTAAATGATGATACATATATACAATGAACGATTATACGTCAACAAAATTCATGTTTTCTTTTTTCTTTTTTTTGAGTTGGGGTCTCACTCTGTCACCCATGTTGGAGTGCAGTGGCATGATTATGGCTCACTGCAGCCTTGAACTCCTGAGCTCAAGGGATCCGCTCACCTCCGCCTCCTGAGTAGTTGGGACTACAGGGACTCACCTGGCTAATTTCTTGATTTATTCATAGAGGCACAGTCTGGCTGTGTTACACAGGCTGGTCGTGAACTCCTGGGCTCAAGCATTCCTCCCATCTTGGCCTCCGAATGTGCTGGGATTACAGGGGTGAACCACCACATCCAGCCTGTTTTCTATTAATTTCAATGACATAGGCGAATGCTCATGATATACATCTGTGACTATAGTATAATTCCAAAACAATAGCAATGGTTCTCCCTGGGCTGTGGGATCATAGGTTTCCCCCGCCCTTTTTCTAGCATAGTGGTCAACAGTGAGGCTTTGGAGTCAAAGAACTTTCACCTTTGGAGCCAGTGGTGGGGGGCTGAGTCTTTCTCATTCTGCATCTCTCTGACATGGACTTGCCTCCCCTCTTGCTTATAAGGTCCCTTGTGATTCCACTGGGTTTGCCTGGATAATCCAGGATCATCTCCCTATTTTGAGATCAGCCAACTAGCAGCTTTAATCCCATTTCCAAGTCTCATTCCTCTTTGTCATATAAGGTAACACATTCACAAGTTTGGGTGGCCTTTAGACTGCCTGCCCCACTAGCCATGTCACCTTGGGCCAGTTTTCTCTTGAACCTCAGTTTCTTCATCTGTGGCAGAGTTTCTCAGCCTCAGCGCTATTGATGTTTTGGGATGGGTAACTTTTTTGTGGGGCCTGTTGTCTACATTGTAGGATACGGAGCAGCATTCCTGGCTTCTGCCCATTGGATGCCTGGAGTAACTGCCCCCACCACCACCGTGTGGCAACCAAACAAGTCCTCAGACTTTACCACATGTCCCTTGGAAGCAAAATCACCTTGATTTTACCTTTACAGTAGCTATAGTTCTCAATTCATGGTGTAGTTACGAGGATCACACAAGAAAGGTGTCTAGAAAAAATAGTGATTGGTGTATAGCAAGGTACTCCCAAGTGTATTTTGCTTTTTTGAAGGCACAATACTGTTATAGTCATTAAAACAAATGTTATTGACTAGGCACGGTGGCTTATGCCTGTAATCTCAGCACCTTGGGAAGTAGAGGTGGAAGAATTGCTTGAGACCAACCTGGGCAGCATAGTGAGACCTCATCTCTACAAAAAATTTTTTTAAATTAGCCAGGCATGGTGGCATGCACCTGTACTTCCAGCTACTCAGGAGACTGAGGCAGAAGGATCGCCTGAGCCCAGGAGGTTGAGGTTGCAGTGAACCATGAGTATGCCACTGCATACCAGCTTGGGCAACAGAGTGAGACTCCAACTCAAAAACAAACAAACAAAAAACAAAAAGCTAAAATAAATTATTAAAAATAAATCCCTAGTGGTTGGGCAGTAGACTTAAAGAGCAAATGCCCTTAAAGGCCTCAGGTGTAGTGGCACACACCTGTAGTTCCATCTACTTGAGAGACTGAGGCAGGAAAACTGCTTAGACCCAGGAGTTTGAGGCCAGCCTGAGCAACATAGCAATTCCTTGTCTCAAAAAAAAAAAAAAAATCCTCAAAGAGTAAGTATATTTCATTGAGACTGCTAATATAAATTTTAATTATTCAAATACTGGGTAAATATCTATTACAAAAATCCAAACAATATACAAGAGAGCAGAAGTTACCAAAAAAAAAAAATGAAACAATAGAGAGAAGGCTAACATTCTCCTTCATCTCCCCGACTCCCACCCTGTCACTGCCTTCTCAGATGTGACCCCTGGACCGCCACGAGGGCAGAGACTTCACTTGTATCTTTTTATCACTTTATCTCTAGGGACAGGTGTGGTGCCAGGCAGGCACACAGTAGGTGCTCAATTCATGTTTGTCAGATGAGTGAATGAGTTTAGTGTGTATATTTCAGTTCTTTTCGAAAGAATGTGTTATATAAATCTCAGTGATTATTATTGTATCCTAGTTCCACATAGTCTGGATATAATAGCCATATCTTCTTGCCATATGGACAAGTTACTTAACTTCACAGAACCTTAGACAGAGTTAACAGTACCACTGCATGGGTTGTTGTGAGGAGTTCTCACAGGCAAACACATACACATTCTTTTTAATTTAGTATACATAAGATCCCATATGTTCTCAAATTTGCTTGTACATTTACTATGTCTTAGAATCTTTCCAGGTCAGCATGGTGGGGGGGGCAAAAAACTCGGAATTTGTTTATTAAAAAATGTGTATTTATTCTTACATGTTTAATTCAATCACCTTCAAAGTGATCTCTGTTTGATGCATTTTCCACTGCTCAAAACAGTTTTTGAACTCACTAATTTTGATGCCTTTTAGTGCTTCTGTCATTTTTTGTTTTACCTCTTCCATGTCGGCAAAACGTTTTCCCTTGAGGACTTTTTTCATCTAGGGAAACAAAGTCACTCAGGGCGAGATCAGGTGAATAAGGAGGGTGGGGCACAGGGGTCTTGCTGGTTTTGGTAAAAACTGCTGAATACTCAGCACAGCGTGGGCAGGTGTGTTTGTAAATCTTCCATCATGAAATGGGCAAAAGCACTGAAAGAATCTCCAAAAAAATTCACTGATGCCGAATACAGTCTCTTATAACAATGGTAGCCAGTACACTGATGCGGATGGGTTCCTAGAACACTTACCTGGCAGGGGAAGCCTGTACTCCAAAAGATAATTCCCTTCTCATATATAGAGCCACCTCATTCTTTTTTCCTGCTATAAAAATGAACTGTGATTTATTTAAGTGATGGTGTCAAATTCCCTGGTCTCTCTTCCAGGATTTGGCAGGAGCTCAGTGAACAAATCTCTCGCAGAATCCCTGACTGATTGAGCAAAGTGCCCGCAGGCTGGAGGCATCTGTTGATATTTTAGTTTTCATCGACTGTGCAAACCTGTAAGTCTCTTTGGTTTGAGTGAGTCTTGTCTGAAGATCTATCCCGGACGATTTTGGGCTTGTTTGGCCTGTGATCTGCCGCCCTGTGGAAATGTGCACTGGGGGCCAGCAGCTTGTCTGCAGGTGCTGCCTCCACAGGTGATCACAAGCGCTGGGACTTCAGGTAAACCTGGCTTGGAAGATGATTCGGAACCTTCAATTCCTGAATAAAACAGTGCTGAGGGTCTCCTGGGGTAGGTTCTGCAGCCCGAGGTAAGGGATTCCTGAGGAATTCCTGGGTCCTTTTTCAGTTCTATGCAGATTGTCTTGGTGGTGGTTGGACACTGTTGGGATATTTGCATTCTGGCCTCAGCCTCTGCCCCAGCCTTCCCTCAGTTCCAAACAAGCGGTGAACATTCACCCCTCTGTGCCTTTGCACAAGCTGTTTCCTCTGCCGGGAATACCCTGCCCTCCTCCTCTTTGGCCTTCGAAAGATCCGCTTCAACGTACCCTCTTCAGGAAAGCTTCATCCCTTCCTGCACAGCAGAGCCCGTCACTTTCTCTCTGAGTCCCCAGGGACTTTGTACCTGCTACATCCTGGCCACAAGGTAAGACTGACCACGACTACCTGTCTGTTTCCCTCACAGAAGGAGGATTCTGGCAGAGGGGACCCTTAGTACCCAGCCTGGTGCCTAGCATGTCTTGGAACTTTGCAAATATCTGCTGCATGAGGGAAGTTCAGAGACTGCAGAAGGGTGGAACCTAGGAACAGGCAGATGAGTTGAACGAGTACTGCCTGGAGAAGCCATAAGAAATCATGTGATCAGGAGGCATGAGCTGAGAAAGGCACATAGTTGGCCTTTCTCAGGATGACCCTCTCATTGTCTTCAGAGTGGTCCTTACAGTCTGGGACAAGAAACTCCATGTCAGAGACTAATTCAACTCCGTTGAAGTCGCTCTCAGATTTCTAGAAAAAGCCCAAAGGAAGATGGTAATCATTTCAGAGATAATAATTTTTTTTATTATAAAGATGTGGGGTACAGTTCAGGGTTAGGTATACAAATATTGATTATGCAGGTACCCTTGTTGATGAGGCGTGTCCCTCCTTCCCTAGCACATTTCAGAGATAATAATTACATACGCATCTGAAAGACAAAGCATCTTGAATGTTCTCCATGTTGAAAGTCACGTTCGACCTCAGTCACCTTGGCCTCATCAAGAGGCCTTGGGTAAGTAAGTATCTCAAAGTTCTTCCGCACATTTTTGCTCAGCAAAAGAGTCACCTCCTCTCTAGGAATCTATTAGCTCTTACTTTACATATGTTTGTAACATGCTCTTAGAGCTGGCTTCTCAGCTCTGACCACAAGTTGCTGGTGAGAGAGGAGGTGGGGATGGCCGTGCACCCAGTCACCACGATAGGCTGGACTGTGTGATGGGAGAATAGGATACTGTGGCCGTGTTAACTCCGAGTTACTGGACGTTGAGTTTCATTTTATTTTATTTTAAAGATGTGGGGGTACAATTCAGGATGAGGTCTACACATGGTCATCAAACAGGCAAAGTTTGGGCCTCCCTTCGGTCCCCGTTTTGCCTGGTTTGAGATCGGGTCCCCTTACTGATGTTGTGTGACCAGCCTCTTCACTTCTCCGGGCAGTTTCCCACTACTGCCAATTCCCTTCTTATAGTATTATGTTAAGTGTTCAGGGTCCGCTTATGAGTGAACAAGTTGAATTTCACATACTTCTTTAAGAAGGTGGGAAATGTCTAATTGGTTTAGTTTAGTTTAGAAAATGACTAACACACAGTTGTTATTTTCGTGTTTTGAATATCTATCTTCTGGCTACACTCACTCACATGAGTAGTAGCTCTTCCTTCTCAGGACCACCAGGTAAATAATAAAACCTGTGGGCAACATACACAGCAGTGGGCTAATAGCTCTCCTCCATCACCTCATTTAAACTCCCATAACCCAAGGAGGCAGGTATCATGTGGAATCCCATCTCATAGACATGGAGGGTGAGGCTCAGAGAGAGAATGCAATACACCCAACATCACACAGCCGGCAAGAGCTGGAAGGGAATTTGAACCCAGGCGAATAGACTCCAAAGCCAGCACTCTGAACCCATCAGCACTTTTCCCTCTTGTCTCAGCAGACTGCAGCCCTGTTGGGTGTGTCTCCAGCTGACCTTTAATCTCACCACTCCCCACCCCCCACCTCCCTGGAAAGGTTCAGGGTGGTGGAGTTGCCTTTCAGGATGCCTTTCATTGTCAGGATCCCTGATGTCCACTGCTGTGACATTTGCTGATGAATGACTCCCTTCCTGGAGCCAATGTGCATTCATTGTCTGGCCACAGGAAAAATATACTATATGTCCCCTGATTGACTGCAGGGTCATGTACCTGTGGCCTTCAGTTGAACCAACCACACCTTGTCTCTTGGCCAGAGGTAGAGTCTAGACCCATCTCTCTGAGTAGTGACTGGGCCCAGCTGGAAGGGCAGGAGGTGACAGCTCCCCAGAGGCAGAGACAGGGTCCTGGTCAGGTAGCCACGGTGGCTGCTCCATAAGCTATACTGGGACTCGGGATCGTGAATCCTGGTACCCACTGGAGGGTACAAGGCATCAAGGCATGACACAACATCTATTGCAACTGCTGCTTGCACCTGGGGGACATGGTCACCCCCCCCGCCCCACGTTGAACACAAGTGTCACCTTCAGAAGGGAGGTTATAAGGCAGCAGCAATGGGGCTGGGAAGGACTGAGGTGAACCAGAGCCAGGGGCCTTGTTTCTGACCTACCAGTAATGTGGAGACGAGTTGCTTCCCTCCCTTGGATCTCAGGTTCTAATAAATAAAAGGGCAGGTGATGGCATAGGAGATGCGGACATGTGTCACGGTTAAACAGCTCAGGAAACAGTCTGAGCCTGAGCCCCAGCCCTGCTTTTTGTTGTGGTTAAATGAAACAGTTAGTTCCATTTGCATTTCAGCTATATCTTTGCTTCTATATATTTTGTGCAAAAAAAAAAAGGAAATATATAAGAAAATATTTGGAAAAGCAGAGAAGATATATATAAAATTACTAACAGTGGTAGAATTATGAGTAGGCTTTTTTTTTTTTTTGGCATAAATGTATGCTTCAAACTCTTGGGCTCAAGAAATTCTTCTGCCTCAGCCTCCTGAGTAGCTGGGACTACAGATACATGCCACCACGAAGCCCAGCTAATTAAAAAAATTCTTTTATTTTTATTTTATTTTTTAAGAGATGGGGTCTTGCTATGTTGCCCATGCTGGTCTCGAACTCCTGGGCTCAAGCGATCCTCTTTGCCTTGGCCTCCCAAAGTGCTGGGGTTATAGGTGTGAGTACTTATTTATTTATTTATTTTTAGAAAGCAGGATTTATTGAGAGGACAGAGAAGCTCCCACAGGGGGAGGGGACCCTAAGGGGTTGCCCCGAGGACTGATTTTTTAAAAACACAAACATTTGATGCTAAATATCAGGTTCCAAATCCTGAGTTCTATTTCACCCTTGCTGCTGCCTCTGCCATGAAAGCCCACCAGGGACTCCCTCCCTTGGCCCCCTTTGGCCATGGCAACTGCAGTCAGCTCACCACAGGGGCCAGGCTCTCACTTGCCAGGAAGGCCTCAGGAGTGGCACCTGCCTGTTTGGCTTCCTACTTCCCTGAGGTTTGCTGCACTGCACACTGGAGCACGCTTTGGGCTAGGGTTGCTGGTGCCGAGCTCCGTTTTCAGGAAGTCACGGTCCTTTGTGCTTCCTTCCCATGTGCTTCATCACTGCACCCCCACCCCAGGCTCCAGTGGCGGACAGTCTGGGAGGGGTGAGCGGTGGAGCGGAGAGAGGCAGGGAGAGGGGCTCTGTGGGTTCCTCTGCTTTCCTCTCCCTCTCTAGCCATTCTCCGGAATCACTTCTTTCTCCCGCCTGTTCCCACTGTCCTCCTCACTGTCCCCTCGCAAATCCTGCCGAAGTGCTGCCTCAGGCCTCTGGCGGCTGAAGCATGCCTCCGTGCACTCTTTCTTGGGTTCCTCTGGACAATGCCTCCCTCATAACCAGAGATCCTGCTAGAGCTGTGAGCCCCAACTCTGCTCCTATCACAGATGAGCATGGGACACAGACTGACTGATCCAAATATTTTTCTTTCTCTGATCGCAGTGACTGGTTCAGGCATGGGCATGTAACTCAAGCAGAGACTGGTGGGAGAATGTTGTGAGAGAGGAGTGTTCTTTTTGCTGTCACTGCTCCCTGGAATATGGTGAGTATGTATGGTGGTCATCTTGCCTGTGCAGGAAGAGCACCTCCCTGCAGAAGAAAACTATACACAGACAGAGCCCTAATGACATCATTGCTTCAGCCCCTCGATCCAGCTGTGCCTGAAGGAGGATAATCTTGAACTTCTCAGGTGAGCATCTGCCTCTTTCTTCTTCTTTCTTTCTTTTTTTTTTTTTATTGAGTTGGAGTCTCACTCTGTCGCCTGCAGCCTTGACCTGCTGGGCTCCGGCGATCCTTCCTCCTCAGCCTTCCGAGCAGCCAGAATTACAGGTGCATGCTACCACGCTCGGCTAATTTTTTGATTTATTGTAGAGATGAGGTCTCGCCTGCCCAGGTGGGTCTCGAACCTGCGGGCTCAGGCAATCCGCTCACCTCAGCCTCCCAAAGGCGCGGGATTACAGGCTGAGCCACCAAGCCCGGCTTCTTCTTCTTTCTATTTGAGCTGATTTGATCTGGGATTCTGTTCCTTGCATCTGAAGGAGGCCTGACCAGCACAACTTCCCCAACCCCTTATAATTCCCTTCCCTGCACTTCCTTGGAGTTAGTAACTCATGCTTCTGCTTCTGTGCTACATTGTTGCTTCTTGCTGCTGTCTTCCTTGCAGGACTTCCCTGCTCCTCTTTTGGCCCTCAGCTCTGGATTTAGTGAAGGGCAACGGAGCAAACCAGGGATGGGATGAGTGAATATGGCCACTTTGAGACCCTTCCTGTAGCTGCTAACACTTCTGCTGGGGACAAGTTGGGTCTGGGCTTAGCTCGCACTGAAGCTGTTAAAGAAAACAAATGGATCTAGCCCCACCGGCCAACATTTCTGTTTTAGGCATGAGGCTGGGCTTGGGCAATGCCTGATGATTGGGTTCTGACCTGCCACAGGTTTAGAGACCTGACAAAACTGTTTCTGGGATGAATGAGGAAGCCCAAAGACGTAATAGCACTGGCATCCGCTGGCAGTCAGAGCACGTCCTGGCCTCTTGGAGAGCAGCCAGGAGCCATCACGGAGGTCAGAGGCAGGTCCCCTGGTGGTAGTGAGGTTAGCATCACCGACAGGGGTTAGTTTGGAATGAATGGAAAGCTGGCTTCCTGCCAGAAACCTTAACCTTGCACAACTTCGGCTCCTGGGGGAAAGTTCAGATGTATTTGGTGTGATGCAGTCCTCAGGCATCGGCATTGTTTTCAGGGTAGCTGCAAGAACAGAAGTTAAGACGGATTTTTAAAAAATGGAATCAAATGATCAGCGTGTTTCCAGGTCTGCAGCTTGCAGAAAGCTTGGCAGACAGTCGAAGGAATGTTTTCCTATAATGAATTAGAAAGTTTTTTTCTCCCTCTCCAGCTAATCTTTCATGATAAATTCTACTGTGGTGGGGCAGGATTTTTAAATATAACTTTTCCCTGAAACATTACATCTGCTAGTCTCAAGTTGCCAGAGAATTCCCTTGACAAATCTGAAACCGATGAAGGTAAAGTATTAATTCTATAATTTCCTTCCATTTTATTTTAATTTGTGGAAGTCACTCTCTCCTCCTGACACCGGCCCTCAAGTAAACACCATGACTGTGACTTAGGCATTCTGTAAGCCCACATATGGGAAGGCAAGTCCACATCTAAAGACTCTTTCCAGTGAGGAAGATATGCTGTCCCTTCCCTGATGGCAGTGGTCTGTGGATCCGTGGATGTGATCAACTTGCCACTGGATCACCGGCTGGTCCCTCTAGGGAATGGCAACTCCTCTGGTCCCAGCACAGTTCATATGCTGAGCCTGTGTACACTTTCTCTTGGTGACGCTGTGGCCACTTGGCTTGGTGTCGGTTCAGTATCTAATCATCTCTAGTTATTCCCCGTTCTCCGACACACTGCAACCTGGCCGATGGCTGCAGGCCACACTGGAAGGCTGTGTTGATGGCATAACAGGGTCCTTTCTCAAGAGGACAGGCAGAATGTACTTCCCAAATACGGCTGCAGTGGGTGTGTCCCAACTCACATATTCGTGGGTAGATGGGATGCTGGGACTCCTCCACTGAGATGTAGGGTCCTTGTTTTCCTTGAAATGTGAACTGTCTTAGTTCTAAAAACAACATGGAAGAAGTGATGTGTCTGGAATCTGAAACGAGGCCATAAGAGGTGAATCAGTTTGTCTCCCTTCCTCTGTCTCTCTTTCTCTTTTCTTTCTCTGTGTCTTAGGAATCCTGAGCCAATATACAAGAAGTCTTGCTATGCTGAAGCTACCATCTTGGAGAGGCCACATAAAGGTAGGGAGAAGTGGCTGAGGGGTGCCAGGTGTTCCCATCCCTGACTATTTGACTCCTCTAAGCTTCAGCCACTAGACACCTGGATGAGTCTTCAGATGATTCCAGCCCCCACCCCCACACCTGCCTTTGAGCTGCTCCAGCTGAGGCCAAGTAGAATAGCGATGAGTGGTTTCTATGAAGCCTGTGCCAAATGCAGACTTATAAGCAGAATAAATGCTATTGTTTTAAGAATTATGGTGTAGTTTGTTATACTGCATTATTTATAGAGGCTTTGGGTTCTGTGGATTGGCTCAAGTCTGAGAATGGAGAATGGTTGAGGGCTTTGATTCTTTATTGTGCTGATTCAAGTCAAACCTTTTCTGTTTATACAATTCAGGTACACAGTAGGTTGCCCATCTCTTTCAGTTCTAGGGACACAGTGATCTTTCAGCCAGTGCCAAATATGTCTTCTTGTCTGTCTAATCATTAACACTTTGGTTCTGTTGCTCCTTACAGAAACCATGCCAACCTGGTATCTTGTGGTTAAATGCCATCCCTTGGCCTCTACTTCCCTAGAATTTCATCTTCCCAACTGAACTCAGGGAACCTGGCTTGATGCCACTGTCATTCCTGGTCTACTGAGAATAACCACCATAGAGATCTTCAAGGATGTGGTATAACCCCACAAAAGCATCTCTCAAGGCCTTGGTATAGAGAATGGCCTCTGGATGCTCCCAGAGGTCATGGTTAGAGGTCAGGTTGGCAAGTCTGACACAGTAAACTCACTCCAGCATTCCAATCCCCCTTAACCTGTGGATATGGTCCTCTACAGTATACCAAGGAAATTTTGGCACCTCACCCTTATTCACACATTCGGATTTACAATTCAAGACTCTCGAACCAAGTAAGTCAGTAAAAACCAGAGGCCCTCTATCTGTGGCACCTTTCAATGCAGAGGTTGAGTTAAAATCTGTGGTGAGCCAGGTGCGGTGGCTCAAGCCTGTAATCCCAGCACTTTGGGAGGTCGAGATAAGGGGATTGCCTGAGCCCATGGGTTCGAGAACAGGCTGGGCAACTTGGTGAGAGCTCATCTCTGCAATAAATCAAAAAATTAACTGGGCATGGTAGTGTGCGCCTGTAGTTCTAGCTACTTGGAATGTGAGGCAGAAGGATCACTGGAGCCCAGCAGCTTGATGCTGGGGCAGCTGTGAGCATGCCACTGTACTCCAGCCTGGGCAACAGAGTGAGACTCCAGCTTAAAAAAACAAAAAACAGCCAGGCTCGGTGGCTCCTGTAATCTTGTGCCTTTGGGAGGCTGAGGTGAGTGAATTGCCTGAGCCTGCGGGTTCGAGACCCGCCTGGGCAACCTGGTGAGACCTCATCTCTACAATAAATCAAAATTAGCCGGGCGTGGTAGCGCGCGCCTGTAGTTCCAGCTACTTGGAAGGCTGAGGCGGAAGGATGGCCAGAGCCCAGCAGGTCGAGGCTGCGGTGGCCGGAAGCAGCCACTGCACTCCAGTCTGAGTGACAGAGTGAGATTCCAACTCAAAAAAAAAAAAAAACACCAAAAAACCAAAAAACAAAAATCTGTGGTGGAGGACTTCCAAAGCTGAGGGATTAACGTAAAGTATAGTCTCTCTAGGGCATTTTGCAGAAACAAATATAAGACTTTCAGGCCAGGTATAGTGGCTCATACTTGTAATCCCAGACCTTTGGGAGGCTTAGGCGGGAGGATTACTTGAGTTCAGGAGTTCAGGACTAGCCTGGGCAACAAAGCAAGGCACCATCTCTACAAAATTAGCCAGGTGGCTGACATGGGCCTATAGTCCCAGTTACTCAGGAGGTTGAGGCAGAAAGATTGTTTGAGCTCAGGGGGTCAAGGCTGTGGTGAGCCATGAATGTGCTGCCGCACTTCAACCTGGGCGATAGAGTGAGACCCTGACTGAAACAAACAAACAAATACATACATACAAAATACATTCAACAGCAATTCTTTCACAATCCAGGGCCCACGGAACTACAGAAGATGAACTCAGAATCCAAAATCACAAAGGACATGAAGAATCATCATGAAGAAGAGATAGCTTACAGGATTAGTATTCTAAAAACCTGAAGTCATTGGGCATGGTGGCTCAAGCCTGTAATCCCAGCACTTTGGAATGTGGGGGTGAGAGGATTGCCTGAGCCCAGGGTTCAAGACCAGCCTGGGTAACTTGGCAAGACCTCGTCTCTACAATAAATAAAAAAAACTAACTGGTTGTGGTGGCGTGCACCTGTAGTTCCAGCTACTTGACAGGCTGCAGTGGAAAAAGGGTTGCCTGAACCCAGCAGGCTGAGGCTGCAGTGGCCGTGAGCATACCATTGCACTGCAGTCTGGGCAACACAGTGAGACTCGACTCAAAAAAAAAAAAAAAAGAACCTGAAGCAATTTGAATTTACTTAAAAAAAAATCCAATAAGGAAAGAACAGGATACCATAATATAAGAAAAAGCAGATCTGAAAATGAACTACATTGAACTTATAGAAATGAAAAAACAGCCATTGAAATGAAGACACTCAGTGAGTAGGCTAATTAGCGGGTTTGAAACAAAAAAAAATTAGTGTTGAATTGTTGGTGGGAATGTAAATTAGTATGACCTGTATGGAAAACAGTATGGAGATTTGTCAGAGAACTAAAAAATAGAGCTACCACTTGATCCAGCAATCTCACTACAGAGTATATAACCAAAGGGAAAGAAATCATTATATTAAAAAGAGAGCAGATTCCAGCTACTTGGAAGGCAGAGGCAGAAGGATCATCTAAGCCTAGCAGGTCGAGGCTGTGGTGACTGTGAACATGCCACTACACTCCAGCCTGGGTGAAAAGAGTGAGACTCCAACTCATTAAAAAGAGAGAGAGAGAGAGAGAGACCAGCACTCGCATGTTTATAGCAACTATTCACAATAGCAAAGGCATGGACTCAACCTCAGTGTCCATCAGTGGAGGATTGGCTAGAAAAAATTTGGTGTTAGCTGGGTGTGTTTGCTCACACCGGTAATCCCAGCACTTTGGGAGACGGAGGCAAGAAAATTGCCTAAATCCAGGGGTCCGAGACCAGCCTGGATAACTTGGTGAAACCTCATCTCTACAATAAATCAAAAAATTAGGTGGGTATGGTAGCACACACTTCTGGTTCCAGCTGCTTGGAAGGCTGATGCAGGATCACCTGAGCCCAGCAGGTTGAGGCTGCGGTGGTTGTGAGCATGCCCCTGCACTCCAGCCTGGGCAATAGAGTGGGACTCCTACTCAAAGACAAACAAAAAACAGAAAAAAAAATGTGGAATATACATGTGCATACACATATACATACCATGGAATGCAACTCAGCCATAAAAATAATGAAATCATGTCTTTTGCAGCAACATAAATACAACCAGAGGCCATTATCTTCAGTGAAAAAGCTCAGAAACAGAAAGTCAAATATCGCATGTTCTCACATGTAAGTGGGAACTAAACAATGGGAACATATGGACATACAGAATGGAATAATAGACATTGGACATTACAAAGAGTGGGAAAGTGGGAGGGAGTAAGGGTTGAAAAGCTACCTATTGGGTAAAATGTTCACTTTTTTTTTCTTTATGAAATTTTTTAATTTTAAAGATGTGGGGTACAATTCAGAGTTAGGTATGCAAATGTTCATTATGCAGGTGCCCTTGTTGATGAGGTGTGCACCCTCCACCCCCAGAAATTTCCCACTACTGCCAATCCCCTTCTTATGGTTTATGATAATTGTTCAAGGTCCGCTGTGAGTGAGAACATGTGGTACTCAGTTCTTTGTTTCTGTGATAGAACACTCAGTATTATAGCCTCCAAGTCCATTCAAGTTGCTGTGAAATTCATAATTTTGTCCTTTATGGCTAAGAAATATTCCATTGTGTATATGTACCACATTTTAAAAATCCAGTCCTCTTTCAATGGGCAGCATGGTTGGTTCCATGTTTTTGCTATTGTAAATAATGCTGCAATAAACACGCGTGTGCAGGTATCTTTTCGTAGAGTGATTTGAGTTCCTCCAGGCATATTCCCAGTAGGGGGATTGTGGGGTTGTATGGGAATCATCACACTGTTTTCCACAGTGGCTGTACTAGTTTACGCTCCTACCAACAGTGTAGAAGTGTTCCCTTTTCTCCACATCCTCTCCAGCATCTGTTGTTTTTTGAGTTATTGATGATGGTCATCCTGACTGGAGTTAGGTGGTACCTCAGTGTAATCTGAATTTGCATTTCTTTGATGACGAGTGAGGCTGAGCATTTTTTCATGTATCTGTTGGCTGCTCGTATGTCTTCTTTTGAGAAGTGTCTATTCATATCTTTTGCCCACTTTGTAATGGGGCTGTTTGTTTTTTTCTTTTGAGCATGTTTGAGTTCCTTGTAGATCCTAGATGTTAGGCCTTTGTCATATATACAGTTGGTAATTATTTTTTCCCAGTCTGTGGACTGCAATGTTCACTTTTCTAGTGATGGATTCACTAAAAGCTCAGACTTTACCACAACGGCATATACATGTAAAAAAGCTTGCTCTTGTGTTCCCTAGATATATTCTTAAAAATTGATGTTGAAATTCTCTTAAATGCAATACACAATGACAAAGAGATGGCAAACATGAAAGAGATTTAAGAGATATGGAAGGTAGGATGAAAGTCCAATTGCATCTACTAGGCATTCCAGGAAGTATAGCATGGAGCAAATAAGGGAGAAAAAATAATATTTAGAATGAAAATGGTTGAGAGGAGCAATCCACCAGGAAGATATGCCTGGAATTGTATCCCTATCAGCATTGTTTCAAACACATACAGAAAAATGACAGGATTATAAGAATAAATGGAAAGATTTACAGTCTTAGTGGGAGATTTTAACACAGTTTTCTGGAAAATGAGAGCTCTAGTAGACAAAAAGATTAGTAAAATATCAAAATTTGAAAGAACATCCTTATTAATCTCAATTGGATGCATACATAGAGAACCCTCGCCCTCTATTTATTATTTAAATACACATTTTTTTCAAGCATATATGGAATATTTGCAAAAATCAATCATTTACCAGTCCAAAGCAAGTTTCAGTAAATACTAAAAACTGCCATCTACAGACCACAACCTTAAGCTTCAATACAATAAAGTTACAAATTAATCAATCACGAAAAGTTAGTCAGTAAAAAAGATTATCCCCAGAATTTCTCAACCACGTTCACGACATAAACATTGGTATAGAACCCAGATGGACAAAACCCACTGTGGGCAGATAGCATCTGTTGTTTCTGGGGCAAACCTTCCCTTGCTGGGCTGGTGTGGGAGCCAAGGTTGGAAAGTGTGTTGTAAGTATAACTCAGCGGCACTAGCTGGTATCCTTGAGGCTGATTCCAGGAGCAGCAGGAGTGGCTGCCCTGAAGTCTGTGGACAGAGTGAAGCTGACGCTTCAGGACTCTTACCGCCTCAGGGCACTCTCCCTAGTTCCCCACCAACTCCAAATTCACTTCTGGATGAAAAATCCATCCTCAGGTAGAAGCAGCCTCTGCCATGAGGGCCGTGGGGATGGCTCTGCTTCACCTTTTTTTTTTTTTTTTTTTTTTTTGAGTCAGAGTCTCACTTTGTCGCTCCGGCGATCTTTCTGCCTCAGCCTTCCAAGTAGCTGGAACTGCAGGCGCGCACTACCACACCCGGCTAATTTTTGATTTATTGTAGAGATGAGGTCTCACCAAGTTGCCCAGGTGGGTCATGAACCCGCGGGCTCAGGCAATCTACTCACCTCGGCCTCCCAAAGCATGGATTACAGGCTGAGCCACCGAGCCCGGCCTCTGCTTTCACCTTTGCTCTTCTGTGGCCTGGACCCCATTGGGCCTTAAGGGTGGGGTGGGGCGTGGCTGAGTGAGCGCTTCACTCTGTGTTGGCTTTTGGGTGACTTTGGGTTTGGCCATTTGATTGGTCCAATGCTGGACCCCAGGCAGAGGAGAAGAAGAGACAATGTTTCATATGGAGAATGACTTGAGTCAGACAACCTGAGTTCTGGTCTCAGCCCTTCCCTAGGATGCCCCATGACCATGGAGCAAGTCACCACTGCCCCTAAATCCCTGTGTAAATCTTTTATTATGCTATTCAGTAAACCAGAGGAAAGTTAGGATTCTGGGGGTCTTATCCAGGACTCTTGGTTGCAAGTGACAGAAACTCAGACTGGCTCAAACAAAAAGGCAATTGATTTGGCTGATGAAAGTGGGATGTTCAAGAGTGACGCTGGCTTTAGTCACAGCTGGATCCAGAGCCTCAAACAAGACCATCATTAGGACTTTGCCCCCTCTCTGTCTCTGAGGCCTGCTGCCCTCTGAGCTGGCTTTTGCCTGACTCACTCCCCACCCTCAGCAGAGATGGCCTCTGCAAGATCCAGGCTTCCATCCAATCAGCTTCAGAGCTCCAGTGGAAAGGCAATGCCTCTTTTCCAACAGTTTCAGCAAAAATCCCAGGATTGAATTTCACTGGCCTGAGTTAAGTCATGTGCCCATCCCTGAACTCTCGAGGATTGGAACACTCTTACTGGCCAGGGTCATTAGCTCGTTCCTGAAGCCAAGGGGAACAATTTCCCAAGACTTCCAGGATACCGGGGAAGCAGCTGGCAGCAGCCTAGAGGTGGCTACTGATCCTCTCCTCCCCTCCACATTGTGGCTACTGTGCCTCTGACCTGGAATGCAGAGATGAATTTGGATCTTAAGTTGTTCACATTCTGGGGGAGGCAGGTTACTACACGATGAACTATAATGCCAGCCAGACCATTTCAAATAGCAGTCCACATAAGGTGCTGTTGAAGCCCAAAGAAGCCAGAAATTAACTGTACTGGGGACCAGAGAGGGCTTCTCAGAGGAGGGGACAGCTCAACTGACCTGCATCTTTCTCTTTACTTCCTGCCGGCACTCATGGGTGCCAAGTCCTGTGGGTGACTCAGGCCTGAGCCCAGGAGCGGGACCTTAGCCTCTATTCCACCCGAGGGAAAATGTGTTGAGAATTGACGGCAGCAGCTGCAAGTCTGATGATCAGCAAATGGCGTCTAAGGACTCCTAGAGAAGGCTGGCTCCATAAATGTAAATGTGGAAACTTAATAGTCACACTTGACATAACCCTCCATCTCTGTCTCTACCACTCCAGACATAAAATTAGTCTTGGTGTTGGCAATTTTACAGACATTAGGGGGCTAGAGCAGAAAAACCTTGGTTCATGAGTTGAGGGTCTGAGGTGACAGAAGAGACTTCATTGTCTGGTTGGGTTGTTGATAGACTCACAGAATGAGAGAGTTGGAAGGCCTTGGGTGTAAATCAGTTCAGGACTCTTCATGTGGGGTTTGTGAAGGCTCCTAAATTGTAGGTAAAATTGTGTGTGTGTGTGTGTGTGTTCCTTAGGGAGAGTGTTCATTGCTTTCATCAGATTCACAAAGGGATTTGTGACCATCAAAATACTAAGATCCACCGGGCCCGGTGGCTCAGCCTGTAATCCTGCACCTTTGGGAGGCTGAGGTGAGTGGATTGCAGAAGTCCGTGGGTTCGAGACCCGCCTGGGCAACTTGGCGAGACCTCATCTCTACCATAAATAAAAAATCAGCCGGGCGTGGTAGCACGCGTCTGTAATTCTGGCTACTCAGAAGGCTGAGGCAGAAGGATCGCTGGAGCCCAGTGGGTCGAGGCTGCGGTAGCTGGGAGTGGCCACTGCACCCCAGTCTGGGTGACGGAATGAAACTCCAACTCAAAAAAAAAAAAAAACAACTAAGATCCCCAAACTGTGGCCAAGCCCCTCAAATGGACCTCAAGGAGAAGGTATAGTCAAGAGAGCCCCTCAGGTCAGTGTCTGAGGTGGTGTTGAACCTTGGGTGCAGATTCTGGGCTGGGGAAACCAAGGATTCCCTAGCCTGACTGAGCATCAGAACCATATGGGGGACTGGCCAACCACCTGGTTTCCTGGGCTGGCTCCAATCTCAATGAATCAGGATATGGGTGATCCCCAGGAGCCTGTAGAGTTAGCAAGTCTTTAGGTGCTTCTAGTACTGGTCACTCACAACTGGCACTGGAATAAAGATCTGGGTCCACAGCTTGAGAAGAGCATGCTCCAAATGAGTGGAGGATAAATGAGCTATCTTTGAAGGGGGGTAGGTGAGTAGGTTATGTAGAGGGTTTCCAAGATGACCCTCAGATATTTGCTAGAAGCACTCATAAGACTCAACAGTTATATCTATAGCTCAAATTTATTACAGCAAAAGGATGCAAAGAAAAGTAGCAAATGGAAAATGCATTGAACAAATTATGGAGGAAACCAGGTACAAGCTCCTAAGAGTGCACAGGACATGCTTAATTCCTCCAGCATCAGATTGTGACAGCAGGTGTGAGTGTTGTCAACTGGGGAAAATTATCTGAGCCCAGGAGTTCAGATTTTTTTTTTTTTTTTTGAGTTGGAGTCTCACTCTGTCACCCAGGCTGGAGTGCAGTGGCATGCTCACAGCCACCACAGCCTTGACCTGCTGGACTCAGGCGATCCTTCTGCCTCAGCCTTCCAAGTAGCTGGAACTACAGGCACGTGTCACCACGCACAGCTAATTTTTTGATTTTCATTTTAGAGACGAGGTCTCACCAAGTTACCCAGACTGGTCTTGAACTCCTGGGCTCAGGCAATTCTCTTATCTCTGCCTCCCAAAGTGATGGGAGTACAGGCTTGAGCCATTGTGCCTGGCCTAGTTCCGGGTTTTTACTGGGGGGTCAACTTGATGGGCACTCTTTGCCTAGCATGTCCCAAATTTCCAGACCCTCAGAAGGAAGCAGGTGTTCAGCATAAGCCACATTATTTGTAAAACAACATTTTTTTTTTGAGTTGGAATCTCACTCTGTCACCCAGACTGGAGTGCAGTGGCCGCTCCCGGCCACCGCAGCCTCGACCTGCTGGGCTCCAGCAATCCTTCCACCTCAGCCTTCCAAGTAGCTGGAACTACAGGCACGCGCTACCCGGCTCAGTTTGATTTATTGTAGAGATGAGGTCTCACCAAGTTGCCCAGGCGGGTCTTGAACCCTTGGGCTCAGGCAATCCACTCACCTCAGCCTCCCAAAGGCGCAGGATTACAGGCTGAGCCACCGAGCCCAGCTTGTAAAATAACATTTTAACCATTCCCTAATTGACAAACCCATCAGCTAGTGAATTGTGGGAATACTCTGAAATTCAAGTTCCTGGATGCCAGCCCATGGCCAACTCTACAAGCAGCCCTTTCTTAGGACAGCAGTCTCAGGCCTGTTTTTTAACCTTTTTCCATGTAGTGACATTCCCTACTTTACTTGACCATGATGAGGCACTATGCTATCAGTGCTCTGGGGGACCACCAGAGGGTGGCCAGGTATATCAGCACACTTGTGTCCACACAGGCAGGTGACCACAGCAACCACATGTAGTGCAATCCCCGTAAATATTATGTTCCTGTGATTTCCACCAAACTCGATTCTCTGCTTCTCTGTGTTACCAGCCCCACTTAAAGTTCAAGGGGATGCATCCATTTGACCAATCCCAGTCAGCACCTGGCATGTTTTTGCTTCTGCAGTGGGGGTTGGGCTCTGTCTCCCAGCAAGGCTCATAGGTGGGTGCATTAATTTTCTAGGGATCTTGTAAGTAACAAAGTATCACAGGCAGAGCCATTTAAACAACAGAAATTACTTTTCCCATAATTCTAGAGGCTAGAATTCTGAGATCAAGGTGAGGGCATGATTGGTTTCTTTTGAAGCCTCTCCTTGGCTTGTAGATTTATAGTCTTGCCTCTGCGTACATCTATGTTGGAATGCCCCATTCTTTTTTTTTCTTCATTTTTTTATTGTGATAGAATACACATAATACAAAGTTTAAGTGTACAATTCAGTGGTATTAAGACTATTCATAATGTTGAGCGTCGATCACTACCATCCATCTCCAGAACTCTTTTCATCCCGTAAAACTAAAACTCTGTAGCCATTACCCACTAACTCTCCTGAAACCCTGGCAACCACCATTCTACTTCAGGTCTCTAGGATTCTGACTTCTCTAACTACCCCTGTATAAATGGAATTATATGGTATTTGTCTTTTTGTGACTGGTTTATTTTACTCCTAGCATAATGTCCTCAAGTTCATCCCTGTTGTAGCATATGTCAGAATCTCCTTCCTTTTAAAGGATGGATAATAATTTTACTTATCCTTTTGCTGAAGGACACCTGAGTTACTTCCATGTTTTGGCTATTGTATAATGCTGCTGTGAACATGGATGTGCAAATCTCCCTGAAAGGCCCTCCTTTCAATTTTTTTGGGTGTATACTCAGGAGTGGAATTGATGTATTACATTGTAATTCTATTTTTAATTTTTTGAGGAACTGCCTTACTGATTTGTTTTCTTTGAGTTGGAGTCTCACTCTGTTGCCCAGGCTGGAGTGCAGTGGCACACTCATGGCCACCGCAGCCTCGATTTGCTGGGCTCAGGCGATCCTTCTGCCTCAGCCTTCCAAGTATCAGAACTACAGGCACGCGCTACCACGCCCAGATTATTTTTTATTTATTGTAGAGATGAGGTCTCACCGAGTTGCCTGGGCTGGTCTCGAACCCGCAGGCTCAGTAAATCCACTCACCTCGGCCTCCCAAAGTGCTGAGATTACAGACTGAGCCACTGAGCCTGCATTAACAGTGCACAAGGGTTCCAATTTATCCATATCCTTGCCAACACTTGTTATTCTGGCTTAGTTTGTTTCTGAGACAGGGTCTTGCTCTGTTGTTTAATTTCCACACATTTATGAGTTTTCCAGTTTTATTTATGGTATTGATTTCTAACTTTATCTTGTAGTTGGAGATGAAACTTTGTATGATATCTGTATTTTAAAATCTATTGAGACTTACTTTGTAGCCTAACATATGGTCTATTCTGAAAAATGCCCCATGTGGATTTGAGAAGAATGTGTATGCTGTTGTCATTGGGTGGTGTGTTTTGTTAGAGTGAATTGGGTTTTGTGATGTTTAAATCCTCTGTTTCTTATCTCCTATCTGTTTGTTCTATCCATCATTGATAGTAGGGTATTGAAGTCTCCAATGATTATTGTAAAATTGTCTATTTCTCCCTTCAATTCTGAAAATTTTTGCCTCCTGTATTTTGATCTGTAATTAGTTATGTAAATATTTATAATTGTTATATTTTCTTTCTGTAGTAAACATTTTATTAATATAGAATATCCTTTCTCTCTCGTAGGCTTTTTTGATTTAAAGTCTATTTTGTCTCTCTTTTGGTTACTATTTGCATTTTCACTTTCTTTTTTTTTAATGACAAAACTACTTTTTTGTGTGTGTGTTGGAGTCTCACTCTGTCACCCAGACTGGAGTGCAGTTGCAGTGGTCGCTCCTGGCCACCGCAGCCTTGACCTGCTGGGCTCCGGCCATCCTTCCACCTCAGCCTTCCAAGTAGCCGGAATTACAGGCATGTGCTAGCACGCCTGGCTGATTTTTTGATTTATTGTAGAGATGAGGTCTCGCTGCCCAGGCTACTTTTAATGCTTTGGAGTGAGCCCCACAGGAATAAAAAACACTGCTAAGGGGTAACCCAGTCACCCCCAGGAGTGGCCCAGGGGGAGAAAAGCTAGCTACCTGGGGAGAAGGAAGCACAAAAGGGACCCGCTGCAGACTCAGGGCAAAGGGAATGCCATCGGTGCTGGGACCTGTGAGCAGTGCAGGAGGAAATGCGATTGGGGTGGGACTGGCTCCAGGCACACAGGCCCAGGGCAAGAGGGTTGGACATGAAGCTTGGGTTCCTCCTTCTCGTTTGCCTTTTTGCTTCCGCTGCTTGATCTCCGAGTCCCTCTGCTTGCAGGCAGCAGCAGAAAGCCGGTCACCTCTGCACTTTCCCTGAACGGAGTCGCTCTGCTTTTTTGTATTCTTGTGGTGGGCGAACTCACACTGGTTACCGCGGGTCATGCCTCATTCGGTCCGACGTTGCACACCCTGCCTGCATTTTCACTTTCCATTGTGTCTTTGGATCTAAAGTACATCTCTTGTAGATAGCATGTAGTTGGATCATATTTTTAGAATCCATTTTGCCAACCTGTCTTTTGATTGGAGAATTTAATTCTTTTATATTTAAGGTAGTTACTTAAGGATGGACTGACTTCTGTCCTTTTGCTGTTTAATTTCTATAAGCCTTATAGCTTTTTTGTCCCTTATTTCCTGTATAACTATTGAGTTTGTAGTTAGTTGATTTTTTTGATAATAAAATGTTTAAATTCCTTTCTCATTTCCTTTTGTGTATATTCTATAGCTATTTTCTTTGTGGTTATCATGGGGATTACATTTAACATTCTAGAATTAAAATACGCTAATTTGAACTTATACCAGCTTAACTTCAGCAACATATAAAAATTCTGTTTCTTTACATCTCTGTCCCCATTCTGTTCAGTTGCTGATATCATAAGATTACATCTTTATGCATTATGTGTCCAAAACATAAAGTAATAACTATTTTAAGTTCATTAGTCTCTTAAATTATGTGGAAAACAAAAAGTGGGGTTGCAAATCAAAATGATAATAATACTAGTTTTTAGACTAATTTTTAATATGCAGTTGTCTCTTAAATTACATAGAAAACAGAAAATGAGCTGTGCATGGTGGCTCACGCCTGCAATCCCAGCACTTTCAGAAGGTGGAGGGAAAAGGATTGCCTAAACCCAGGGGTTTGAGACCAGACCAGGCAACTTGGTGAGATCTTGTCTCTAAAATAAATAAAAACTTAGCCGGGTATGGTGGCGCATGCCTTTGGTTCCAGCTACTTGGAAGGCTGAGGCGGAAGGATTGTCTGAGCCCAGCAGGTCGAGGCTGCAGTGGCCGTGAGCGTGACACTGCACTCCAGTCTTGGCGACACAGTGAGACTCTGACTCAAAAAAAAAAAAAATGAAGTTATAAATTATTGTTACAACAATGCTGTCTTTTATAATTGCCCATGTATTTATCTTTATTGAGATCATCATTTCTTTATACGGCTTCAAGTTACTATCTAGTGTCCTTTCATTTCACCCTGCAGGACTCCCTTGAGCATTTCTTACAGGGCTTGTCTGGTGGTAATGAAACAATTAGTGGAAGCTTCCTTTGCTTTTATTTATCTGGGAGTGTCTTAATTTCTCTCTCATTTAAATTTATTTTCACTTATAATTACATTTTTTTTCATTTTATTTTTAGTTGACACAATAATTATACATATGGGATACAGAGTGGTATTTTAATATATGTATACAAGGCATAATGAGCAAATCAGGGTAATTAGCATATTCATCAACTCAAACATTTATCATTTCTTTGTGTTGTGAACATTCAAAATCCTCCCTTCTAGCTTTTTGGGAGTATATGATTAATTGTAGTTAAGAATCCTCACCTTATAGTGCCACGGAGCACCAGAACACATTCCTCCTGTCTAGCCGTAATTTTATGCCCATTAATCAATCTCTCCCCCTCCTCTCCCCCAATACCCTCCCATCCTCTAAAACCCACAATTCTACTCTCTACTTCCATTTTCCTTCACTTTGAAGGACAATTTTGCTGGAGATAGAATTGACAGATTTTTTTTCTTTTATGTATAGTTTTAGTACTTTGAATATATTAGCCTACTACCTTCTGGCCTCCAAAGTTTCTGATGAGAAATCTGTAATCTTATTAAGGGGCTCTTGTATGTGATAAGTCTTTTCTCTCTTGCTGATTTCAAGATTCTTTGTCTTTTGAAAGTTTGATTACAGTGTGTCTCATTGTGGGTCTTTTTGAGTTCCTCTTACTTGGAGTTCATTACTTGGATGTTCATATTAATGTTTTTCATTAAATTTGGAAGTTTTCACACATTATTTCTTCAAATATTCTCTCTGTCCTTCTCTCTCTCTCTTCTCCCTCTAGGACTCACACAGTGTATATGTTTGTCTACTGATGGTATCCTGTAGAACTCTTGGACGCTGTTCACTTCTCTTCACTTTTGTTCCTTTCTCTGACTCAGAGTCAACAATTTTCATTGTCTTACGTTTGTGTTCTCTGAATTTTTCTTCTGCCTGCACAAATACGTCTTTGGATACTTCTAGTGAATTTTTCATTTCATTTATTTCTAAAATTTCCCTTTGACTTCTTTTTAGGCTTTTATCTCTTTATTGATTTTCTCATTTTTATACAAAATTTCGGTTAACTTTTTCTATATCTTTAGTTTTTGAATATCTTTAAGGCAGTTGTTTTAAAGTCTTTGTCTAGTAGATCAGCCATTAGGTCTTTTCCAGGAAACATTTCTGTCGATTTATTTTTTTCCTTTGAATGGGCCATACTTTCCTATTTCTTTTCATGCTCTGTTATTTTCTTTTTGTTGAAAACTGGACATTTGAATCTAATAATATAGAAACTCTGGAAATCAGATTCTCCCTTTTTTCCCAGGGTTTGCTGTGAAAACAAATAATTTTGTCATTGTTTTTGTTTGTTGTTTTTTAAAAAAGTGTTGCTGGCTGTCTCTGTGCTAAGGATCAGCTGGAAGTATAAACTTAGGGTCTTCTCAGTTTTTTTCTGAGCCTGCACCTTTTCCTGGTCATACATGGTCATTTTCTAATTTTTCCTAAATATGCAGTCATTTTTGAATGTCCTAGTCTTTATTGTCTGTCAAATGGAAAAAAAAAAAAAATGAAGCTGGGAAGCGGGGGGGAGGGGGGGTGTTAAAGAGTGCTGGCCCTTTAAATCCCCTGGTGACAATTCAGCAAGAACAGGTGGGGCTTGCAATAATGGGAGGAGGTGCAGCAACAATAGCTGCCTGCCTATTTGTCTACACCTCTGTGATCAGAAGTGGCAATCAGTTATCAGAGCACAGATGCTGGAGATTTGTAGGATAGGGTCTGTTTTTGCTCATCCTGGCTCCCACAAGCTGTGTGCATGTTGCTCCAGTAACATGAGCACAGTTGCCTGCCACAGAGCTGAAGTTGGGGGTGGATAGTTGCCACTGTGCTAAGAGCTGAAGTTGACTGAAATTAACGGCAGTGTACTGACCAAGTCTTCCCCTGGAGATTGCAAGCCTCCAATAAGCTTTTCCAGAGCTCCAAAGTAGTATGTAAGACAGATTCTACCAGTGTAATTATTGCCTAGGTGGGGAAACAGCTTTCTGTTTTGTTTTTTGTTTTTGTTTTTGAGTTGGAGTCTCACTCTGTCACCCAGACTGGAGTGCAGTGGCTGCTCCTGGCCACCGCAGCCTCAAACAGCTTTCTAATGCTCCCTACTCTGCCATCTTTCCAGAATCCTCCCTAATATCATTTCTTACAAGGACCACTGTCATATTGGATCAGGCCCACTCCAATGACCTCATTTAACCTTAATTACCTCTTTAAAAACCCTATCTCCAAAGAAAGTCACACTCTGTAGTATTGGGGCTTAGGACTTCAGCATATGAATTTTGGAAGGACAAAGTTTAGCTCATGACAATATGAAAATCCTCAAATATAGGCAGGGTGCTTGGAAATTGGACACCCTCTCCACAGAACAACCACTGGGATTTTAGGGTCTGGGAGCTTCTGAGGTCATGATTATCCTGTCCTGAGCTTTTCCCCTTGGTAATATAGAAGTCCTCTTACTCCCCTGGAGTTGGTGGGTTCCTGAAGAAGAAAACACAAATTAGTTTCTGTGTAATAAAAACAAACTCATTTCCCAACCACAGATTCTGATGCCTGCAAGGCCATTCTCTGGGGCTGGGGCTGGGCCGCTCAGCCACATGGCAGACTGCAAGAGAGGGTGGTGCAGCTGTGACCACTGTGCTTGCTGGCTTGCCCCACTTGCTCTCAGATCCCTTGGCTCTGAGATCCATGTAAAAGAAGTGCCAAAGGTGTAGCGACTTTCCTAGCCCTCACAGTAGTGTCCTTTTTTTCTTGGCTGCTTTTTTTTTCTTTTTTCATAATTGAGATTGTACTGGTTATACTGAGGATCAGAACACAGACATTTCAATTTGTACACAACTCTTAACATACATACTAAAAATCGAAAATGCCATTTATTATGAATCTTTTTTAAACAGTTATTCTAGTAACCTCCCAACTTAAAATTTGGAGGCAAATTTTCCTTAAAACGATATCAAGTACCAGTATCGTCAGATGTTGATGAGCTGTTACATTATAAGTCCCACCAATTCACAATTTAATATCATATCTACTACATACTCAAATTTTCAATCGTTCACAGCACATTAGCAAAGTTATTAAGAAAACAGGACTACCATGATCAAAGATGTTACAGAGTACACACAATTCTGACAGAGAGAGCCATGATCAAGGGGTGGTTTTCTTCAGGAAACAATTCTAAAAACAACATGGGAATAGAAGTAATTTAAAATGTCCAGGACTGTGACTCCATATTGCCATTTAGTATGCTTTGAATTGTAGGATATAAAAACTATCCCCCACCTATGGAATGTGATGCTGACACTCAAATGGTCAAGACTTCCTGTAATTTAATGTCCCACATTATTTTCTAGTTGTATCAAACCAAACAATACAAAACAGCAAATTACTTCACCTCTTAAAAAAACCCAAAAAACATTTGTACTTAAAAAAATGGGACGAAAGCCGAGCTCGGTGGCTCAGCCTGTAATCCCGCGCCTTTGGGAGGCTGAGGTGAGTGGATTGCCTGAGCCCGTGGGTTCGAGACCCGCCTGGGCAAGTGAGACCTCATCTCTACAATAAATCAAAAAATCAGCCGGGCGTGGTAGCGCATGCCTGTAATTCCAGCTACTTGGAAGGCTGAGGTGGAAGGATCGCCGGAGCCCAGCAGGTCGAGGCTGCGGTGGTCGGGAGTGGCCACTGCACTCCAGTCTGGGCGACAGAGTGAGACTCCAACTCAAAAAAAAAAAAAAAAATGGACGAGGTGAGATTCCCTTCTTAAAAATATTTCTAGCGCTAATAAAAAACTTGCATTTACAAAGTAGTTGATTAAAGTGTTCCTCTGGATTGTTCAAGAAGGGAGTGGTGACCTCTGATAAGACGGGGAACATGATGTCCTTCAGGCTTGGCTTTTTTCTCTTCTGCTTCACTAGAGGCTGGACTCTCCTTGGTTTTGGCTCTTCCGTTTTTTTGCAGGTAAAGCTTTAGTCTCTCGGTTAGTCACTTTGGCCTGTTTTCCCTTTTGTTTGCATTTCTTTTCCTGAAGATTTATTCCTTCCTGCTGCCCTTTTGGCTTCACTTCCACTTTTGCAGGAGCAGGTTTAGCTGACAACTGGGCTCTTCCTTCACTGCCCCTTGGGCTGAGCTGACCTTCTTCCTCTTGGGCATCTTGGTGGCAGGCAGGACATGTGCCAGGCACCTTCCCAACATGCACGGGAGCCTTCACAAAGCTGGGCTGCCTGGCTAAACTCTGGCCACGGCTGCTTCTGCTGCCTGAGCTGCTGAGACCTACTTTCTTGGCTTCTTAAAGAAAGCACCCTGGCTCCAAACATAAATGTCCTGAGGCGAATTCTCACTGCGCAATTCTCCCTCTTAGGAGCAGGGGAGCTGCCACGTTTGCCTGAGCTCAGACCAGGGACTTTCAAGAGCCTGTGGCTAAAGAGAAGAAAGCCATCAAAGGTGGACACAGATCTTTCTCTTAGGCTCCAGACTTGGGTTCTGCTGTGAAGAGATCCCCAAACCCCTACTGGGACCGAGAGACTGTCACCTCCCGGGTGATGCCAGCATGCCTGAAAGCAGTGTGAAGCTGGCAGGGAGCTCTGGCCAGCGTACCTGGGGACCCAGGGATTACGAAGTCAAGTGACCTTCTAGAGCCTTCATTTCCTTGTCTACCAAGTGAGAGTAACATTCTCTTCTCTACCTTCCTCACAGGATTGGTTCAGGATGGGATAAGGTAGGAGAGTGGAATCACCAGGGCCTGAATCTGTTGTGAGGTGGCCTAGATTTCCTGCTGTGACTGCCCCAGGCAGGCTAACCACATGGGGCCCCTATACACTGACAGCCCTTAGGTCCTTGTGCAACACATATTCAGAGGAGTTTGGCCCTGCAGATAGAAGGGGACTGGTGGGGATCCTATTCACACCCCCACCCCTTCTACATCAGGCACAAACTGTCCTCCATGCTTGCCTGAGTTTATTCCTTAAAATGGCAAAAACACACCTTTTGACTTTGAAGGGCAGAGGACACTGTCTTCCAGCTGCAGTTTTCAGGGCTTGGGGAGAAATTTCATACTGAATTGTGATTTGGCCCTTGTTCATGCTCAGTCCGCGCGGCCCAGGACAACGCAAGCATCAGGATATATTTGTTGAATGAATGAATTTGGATGAGAGTGGTCCCATTTTGGCCAGGAGAGAGTCGGGAGCATCAAGGAGACAGGGCAGCATGCGACTCTGGGAGACATGGGGCCCAGGGCCTTCCCTGGTTGTGCTGGCAGCGGCTGTGTGGTCTGACTGTGTTTTTGTTGTTGTGGTTGTGCCATGCTTTGTCCATGGCCATTGGTTGCCGCTTGGAGTCACTGTCAAGCCAGAGAGCCCTTAGAAACTCGCTTCTCCAGAGTCCATCTTTATGCTCCTGGGTCCCTCTTGTGGCTCTGGTGAACTCCAGAATGTCCAGAATGTCTATTCTCAAAAAGGTGGGAGGCGGGAACTCTAAGTTCCACAGTGGGGGCAGGTGGAAGTTTCCATTACTTGCTTGAGCATTTGGGCCAGAACAAGGCATTGGTCATCTTGAAGGCTCCCCTCCTAGACATGGGGTGCCCAGCTACCCTTGGCCAGCTCTGGCCTCCCCCAGCCTTGGATGGAAAAACAGACTTGCTCTTAGGTGTGTGAGATTAGGAGTTGCCCAGAGGAGAAAATTCTCAAGGAGAAGGAAGCAAAACATATTTTAATTCAAGCAGATTTCACTCAGTGGCTACATCCTCCTTGTTTGGCTTCTAATGCTTAGGGATGTCTATGATTTTTTTTTTTTTTTTTTTGAGTTGGAGTCTCACTCTGTGGCTCAGGCTGGAGTGCAGTGGCATGCTCACAGCCACCCCAGTGTTGACCTGCTGGGCTCCAGTGATCCTTCCGCCTCAGCCTTCCAAGTAGCTGAAACTACAGGTGTGCACTACCACACCTGGCTAATTTTGATTTATAATAGAGATGAGGTCTCGCCAAGTTGCCTGGGCTGGTCTCAAATCCACGGGCTCAGGCATTCCGCTCACCTCTGCCTCCCAAAGTGCTGGGATTACAGGCTGAGTCACCGAGCCTGGCTGTCTATGATTTAATGAGGCTATTCTCCTATGGGACCTAGCTCTCTGAGCCTTTTGGGTGAAGTTGGAATAATTATGTGTTTTTTGTTCTCTGGTCTTCTTTTTACTGATGTTTCAAGTGCATGTAAGGAAAATGACTCCAAAGTGTTGACTTCAGTCAGTGGGACTCCCTCGCTGGAGGACGAAGCTGGAAGAGGCTATGAGGGAGACAGTCTGGCATCAAGAAAACAATACGGCAGCAGTAGCAATTTAACGGCTGCTGGGATTTACAATATACTGGGCAAGATGCTGAGTGCTTTAGGAATGTGAATGTCATTTCATTCTCCTAAGAGTCCCATGAAGTAAAGACTATTACTATCATCCCTGTTTTATCAATGAGGAAACTGATGTACAATGATGTAGCTTGCCAGGGGGAGGAGCTGGCTCTTAGGCCAGTTGGAGGGACTTCAAAAACAGACCCTTCAAGTCCACCTCAGAGACCCAGGTGTGTGTCCTGTGCCTGATTGGTTCTAACTGTGTGACCCTGTGCCCTTGGTGGAGTCACTTCATCCTCTGTCCAATGGGGACACTGGCTGTAAAGGATGAATGACAGCAAGGCAGCCGTTGGGTCTGGCTCGAATGAGCATGCCCTTTCCTAGATTCAGCCAGGGAAGGAAACTGGAGGAACATCAGTGACATGGTGGGGGTTTGCATATCATGGTGGCAACACAGAGGCAGCTGTGGGCGGCAAACCCAGCCCCCACGGACTGAGGGCTGGGGTGTAAGCCCTGGCAAGGAGTGTCAGGTGCAGCATCATGGGGCAGATCTGCGGGGTGGGAGGGCAAGGCAGTCCTGAGGGGCAACTGGGCTGCAAGTCTGCCATGGGGGGTCTGATGGTGGAGCCTGTCTCCACCCAGGTGTGCACCCCACCTTACCACCTTTTCCTCCCGAGTGCCTGGGCTCTGTCACCTGGATGCCACTTCATGTTTGTTGGCCACCTTTATCCTACAGCAGGGGCCCAGCATCCTCACATAGCCCTAGAATCTCTGGGCTGCTCAGGAACGTGGTGAGATCTTGGAGTGGGCGGAGCAGAAGAGCTGACCAGGTGGTGGTCTGGGCCCCAGCACCCAGGGATAGAAGCTGCCAAGTGGCCCAGGGCTGTGTTTCTCAACAGGGATGACTGTGCCCTCCAGGCATCTTTGTTCATCACAACTTATATGAGAGGATGTGTTGCTACTAACACATAGAAGACAGAGGTCAGGAATCTTGCTAAACATACCACACTGGATAGGACAGCCCTCCAAGGACTACAAATTATCTAGCTCCAAATGTCATTAGTGACAAGGGCAAGAGACCCTGGCCAAAGTGGGCACCAATCACTTGAAGGGCCTTGGGGGTGTGTGTGTGTAGGGAAGCGGGTAGACAGAGTAGGGACTTGTATGACCCAAAGACCAGACAGAGAGTCAGGCTTTCTCAGAAGACATCGACTGAACAGAGGAAAGCTGGGGCCCATTACTGTCCACTCCCTCCCAGGCCTTAGTACTACATGGAATTTAGAGGCCAACAAGAGAGGCGGAGGTGAGAGGAACACCTGAGTCCAAGGGTTCAAGACCAGCTTGGGAGACTTGGCAAAATCTTGTCTCTACAATAAATAAAAAAATTAGCCTGGCATGGTGGCATGTGCCTGTAGTTCCAGCTACTTGGGAGGCTGAGGCAGAAGGATGGCTGAGCCAACAGGTAGAGACTACAGTGGCCAAGAGCATGCTACTGCCCTCTAGCCTGGGAGACAGAGTGAGACTCCAACTCAAAAAAAAAAGAAGTCAACAAGAAAGAATTGAGGGGATAAGAACCCCTCAATTGAATACGTTTCTACTATTCAGTGAAAAGGGGGCTTGCAGGCCATTGCCTTGCTATGCTATGGTGTGGCCATGTGCTCTTTGAGCTATGGCCAGGTCATGTTTCCTGGCTTTGGCCCCATTCCCTACCTTGGGGAGAATCTCCTCTTTTTCTCTCTCTTTCTAATTTACTTTTATTTTTTTGCATTCCAATCCTACATTTATTCAACACAATTCTTTCACTCTACACAACAAAGTACAAACACAATATCTAAAATGCTACAAAGTTACAAAACAAAACAAATGTTATAGTACTGACTGTACAAGAAAAGCCCCCAAAAAGCAATGTACACGTTGCCAAGGTGACCTGCAAGCTCACCACAGATGGCAGGTGCAACAGGGAGCCCTGTGATGACCCTGCAGAGATGGCTCTCGCCTCGCTCAACAATTTCAGAGAGTAAGGAAGCTGAGGGGTGTGGGTGCGTGCGTCAACAGACAGAACCATTTACAGCAACTACTATGAAGTGAGAGGCTCTTCAGGGGTGCTGGACCCACGAGGTCACCAGAAGACTGAAGCAAAGGAGAAGACTAGGCTGAGCAGGACCGGTGGCTGCACTGAAGCCTGACTCCCTTCAAGCCTGGCTCCCTTTCTGAAGGGTACTGCACAGCACAAGGTACAGCCAGAGAGACCGACTGCACCCCTCCCCACAGCCTTGCTTGTCCCTGGTGGCTTTGTCACTGAACTGACTCTCAGAAAATGGAAACGGGTGAGCTTTTTAACCACAACACCGGAAGGCATCTGGACAGGCACAACCCAACCAATAGCACTTCTACAGCGAGAGCCTGGCCAGCAGAGGAGATATTCAACAGCTGCCTTGAAGCCTGCCCAGGTGAGGGATTTCCTTTCCTACTGATCCTCCTTTGGCTAGAAAAGTGACACAACTGAGCTGGGTGGGCCGTCAGTCACGGGGCACGAGCCTCAAGGCCTGCTTATCGGGAGGAGTTGGAGCTGGAACGGCTCCTGTGGTGGCCACGGCCAGGGGGGCGGGATCGCCGGCACACAGGAGACGGGCACCTGGGGGAGTGGAACCTTCTCCTCATTCGTGGGGGAGACCTGCGCCACATTGGAGGTGGAGGTAGCATTCTCCTGGGAGGGCTGAATCGCCTGGGAGGTGGTCTCGGCCAGGGGGCCAGCACAGCTGTGGCAGTGATCTCCTGGCCATCGATTTGCCCCCCATCCATGTGCTTCAGCGCCTTCTCGGCCTCATCTGGATTCTCAAACTCCACATATACATAGCCTTTGGAAAGATGGGGATGCATCCTTTCTACAGGCATGTCAATCATTTTACTTTTCCCATAGGTAGAAAATATTTCCATGATGTGATCCTTGGGTACATTCCTGGTCAGCCTCCCAATAAGCACTTTGGTGGGTTTAGGGGAAGGGCTCCACCTTTTCCTCTCCTTTTCATCTCTTTTAGGTGGCTTGGATTTGGAACGGGAACGCCGCCTGTTGTCATGTCTGTGCCAAGAAGGACTTGGAGAGCCAGAGGAGCTGCTGGAGCTGGAGCTGCAGGAGGTGCGGGAACTCCCTGAGTGGCTTGAAGCTGAGGAGGAGCTGGAGCCGCTGCTTGAGCCGGTACTGGTGCTGCCTGAACTGGAAGTTGAGCTGGACCGAGACCTGGTGCTGCTGCTACCACTGGAAGCACTGCTCCTCTTTCGAGTTTTATCCCTGCCGCGATCCTTCTCACTCGACTCCTTGGTGGCCCCTTTATCTTTAGAGCGATCCTTGGACTTCTCATCAGAGCGGTCTTTGCGTTTGGTAGGAGAAGGAGCCCTAGTGCTGGACTTTTTATTATTTTCTTTGACTCCTAGCAAGCTCTTCTTTTTCACTCCTGATAAATCCATTCTCCCCTTCTGAGGTGTTCAAAGCAGCAATGGCGGCCTCACTTATCTGAACCCTCACTTCTAACTTGATTCTGAGAAACGATCCCTAATCGATTGCAATTTGCAAAGAGCAGCATCTTCCCGCCACCGCCACCTCCTCCCGCTTTCCTGTCTCAGGACCGTGCTGCTCTGTCGTCCTCTAATTTACTTTTAAAATAAACTGTATTTCCTAATCTAACTTCTGTGCAATTCTTTGTATCTTTCACATAGCATCGGCTCACACACCAGACACCCACCACCCTAGAGGGCCTAACATAACATTCTGGAGATCCCCGCTGGGAGTATGACCTAACAGGGAAGATGGAGGGGACTGAGATTCAAAGAGGATCAGAGACCCACCCAAGTTCACACAGCCAGGTGGTGCACGAGCCAACAGTATTCTGGAGTTGGCTTACACGGGTTCCAAAGAGCTGATGTTAACTTTTCAGAAATTTCACAAATGGGATGTTAAAATTAGCTTGGAATTGGCCACAGTGGGAAAGAAAGAAAGAAAGAGAGAGAGAGAGAGAGAGAGAGAGAGAGAGAAAGAAAAGGGGGCTTGCAACTGAAATTAAGTTAAACAAAAATTAAGTTCAGTTGTGAATCTGAGAAACAGATTGGTCATTGCAGTTGACTCTGGCTAAACACTTTGCGTATCATTCTGTTTAATTTCATGGATTAATTTGGAGCATTTTTCCTTTTATCTGGGCAAGCCCAGGCTCAAAGAAGGGAAATAATGTACCTAAGGTCTTAGCTGGTTAGGGGTGATGCTGGGATCTGAACCCAGCTCTGTCTGAGTGCTGGGGCAGTGCCCCTGTGCAGATAAATGGACTTGTGATGGGCCTTTGACGCAAGTGCCCGCCTCAATCTCTGAGCCCATCCCAGGGCCTGGGGGTCAGGCCCACAACTGCTCATGCTCCTAGTCTGAAAACTTCCCGGCTGGGAGTCAGAGAGTTGTGGCAGTGTCCTCAACACATCCTTTGCCAAGGCCTTGTTTCTGAGCCTGGCGCCTGTCTCCTCCATGGAGATGCAAGAAAGCTAAGCCTCATTGCTCAGTGTTGGTGCCGTCCCTTGTGCTAGACCTGAGCAACCCTAGGGGTGAGGCTGTAGCTGGGATAGTAGCCCCAGGGCCACTCTCTGGCCTGGGCTTTTCCCCCAAGGCCTTGGGACATCCCCCCCCCTCTGGAGTCAGATGGGTACCTTGTTATGGCCCTGCAGAAGCTGCTGCTCCTGCAGCAGTAGGAGGTAAGAGGTCTCTGGGGCGCTGGGGAGGCCTGCCTGGCCATGTGTTCTCAGAGTTTCATGGTGATGATGACCTGAGCTTCTACCCCTTCTACTGCCCCAGCCAGTCAGGGTCCTCTGTCACCCTTCAGTACTCATCAGCTGGACCATGGCCTGCTGACACCTCTCTTCTACTGTCTACCCCCACCCTCACCAGGTCCATAGATTTGCTCACACTTAACTCTGTAAACTCTGCAGTGATGCTCCCAATGAGCCTCCTGGCAGCTGGGATCAAGGTGCCCTAAAGAAGGCAATAGTGCAGCCAGGCACAGAGTGGCCTCCAGAAAAGCAGGCCTGGGAGTTGGGCATTTGCTAGGAGGCCGCAGCAAATCATTTCAGTGACTTGAGAGGTCATGGCAGTGGCTCCCCAGCAGGCCGAGGGTAAAATGAGAGCGCAGGTGAAGGATTTGTAAATCATGTCAACCATGACACAATGTGGCCTTTTCTCCTAGTTGCTGACCCCTCAAGGAAACTCTCATTCTTTGTGGGTCCTGCTGCTGAGAGACAAGCTGGGGTAGGGACTGTGGGGAAACAAACGGCCCGATGGACTCCAGCCAGGGCCAGGGATAGGGTGGATGCACTGTCTGAAGGGCACCTTGGTGCCCACTGCCCTGGATTGGCAGCCCTTGTTTGGGATGGCCTTAGTGATGCTCCCCCTTCCATGTGCTTATGCCCTTCCCTTCTTCAAATGCAGGTCCAAACTGAAATGGGAAGTGGGACTTCATATACTGGAAAAGTTTTGGTGCAGCGCCCTCCTGGAGTAAACAGCATTGGCTAGCAGCTGCTCCCAGGGGGAGGGGCAGAAAGAAGCCAGATGTAGGGGAAAAGAGCCAATGTCCTGACAGTTAACTCACAACACCTTACACCTAAGCTTTGGCTTTCTTAGCTGAGAAATGGGGATAATTGTTGTCCTTCTGTTATATTGAATGTTGTAACATAAAATGACTTAATACATCCGAGTGCCCAGAGTAGGAGCTGCATAAAGTAAGACTCAGTGTAGGCTCTTATTCTTGTTCTAAACATACCTAGCTGTTTTTACCGCACCCTGGCATTCTGTTTGACAGAGACGGCGTTGTAGGTCTTTCCCAGTTTCCCATTCTTGTGATCAATTCGCGTATACATGCTTGTAAATGCAGGCACTTGCTTTTCCTGCAGGACGGACTGTGCCGGCCTCAAATGTCCCCATAGACGTGCAATGGGGGAAAGGACGCTGAGGACTCCTCCATTCATCTCAACGGGAAAGCCGGGGACGACAAGGAGGAGGAGACATGTCCATGAGATCCGCCCTCAACAGGAGGGGTGGGGCGGCCCAGCTGCAGGTGTGGACGGCCTTTGCTACAGGCAGGGAGAAAAACGGCTTGTGGAAGCCTTTGTTCCTTTAGAGGAGTAATTGCCTTCGATGGGCTGTTAATAGGAGTCATTATGAGGTTATTAAGAAGGGAATGCAGTGAGTCCAGCTTGGACTTGCTCAATTCGGGGTCTCCTGGCTTAATGCTGCTTTTGCCTCTGCAAATAAGGAGCCAGTCGCCTCCCCTGGGGTCCCCTGGAATCTGGAGTTTTGGCCTTTAAGCCCCACAAGAGGGGGCAATGCACGAGGGGGCCAATTAACTCCTGGGAAGCCAGTGGGAGGGCCGGGGTGAGGGAAGGAAAGGAAGAAGCGAAGAGGAGGGAGAGAGGAGAGGGAGAGACAGCAACAGAGAAACTGAGCAAAAAGGGAGGAGGAAAGAGAAAAGAAGGGGGAGGTAAAGAAGACGGAAAGAATGCTGGCTCTCAGGTTAACTGCTTTGGCCTGAATTCTGGGAGCCATTACCAATGCTGATTTCCAGGCTCTCCAGCTCTGCTGATTCAATTCCTGCAATTAGATCCCCAGGCGATTACTCTGCATGTTCAAGTTAGATGCCCTGGTTTGGTGCTCACCAGGATGACGGATGCAAAATGGCCCAACAGTGAGTGGGGCCTTCAGGGTCCATGAGGACTGGAGACGTGGAAGCAGGTGATCAGCGGCGTCACTAAGATGACCTGTGCGGAAGACACGGGGAGGTGGACAAGTGAGTCTGCGCAACCTGGGGAAGAAGCCTGTGCGACTCTTAACTGCGGGTTCTGTCCTGAGTTCTTTATGCATCATTGCCCCCTGCGAAGCTCTTCCCTTGCCCCCTTGTGTCCTCGCCCCAGCCCACGCTGAATTCAAAGCCAGGAGGGACTTGAGAAGTCTTGGTCGAGTCACCTGCTGCAGCTGGAAAGGACCATCACCACTCCTTCCTGGCTCTGCCCTCTGGTGCTTCCCAATGCACCAGAACTGCCTGATGCCCAGTTCCGGAAAGTCTGGTGTTCCTCCCAAAGCCAGAGACGTGATCGGAATTTCATCTTGGAGGCTGGCAAAATGCAGTCCGCTTTGGGGTGGGGGTGGGGGTCGAGAGGCCAGTAGGAGGATGAAGGGGGGGGCTGCTAAAAGCTTCCTGCAAGTCCCTCTTTTATGAGCAATGGCCAGAAGGGTGACTGTTCTAGGTCCCTTGGAGGACTGGTCAGGATGGGGTGAGGCTGCTGACCCCTGGTCCTGCAGCCAAAGCCTAAAGTGTCTGGGGACACTGGCCGTTTGCAATCTAGAGAGAGCATGGTGGTCCTCTGCCTAGGAATCTGAAACACTGGGAGTGGCTGCATAAGAGCAAAGGAGTAAGAGCACAGCTGTGGAGTCAGGACCAGGGCACCGGGGTCCTAGTTCCAACCAGTACCACTGATGAACTGTGTGACCTTCGGCAAATCACTTTACCTCTCTGGGCCTCAGTTTCCTTATCTGCAAAATGGAGATATGGTACCTACCTGTAAGATTGTTTTGAGCGTACATGTTATCAGCTGCCAAAAATAATAGTAACATATTTTATCTGTGTCATTTTGCACTTATGACCCTCCCTGTTTTGCTCAGCAATTCCATACAGGAAGCCTTTCCTACATGCCCATAGTGAGGAGCACAGGAATGGATACCCATATGCCTTAACCGAGCTCAGCCTCCAACTCTGGGCAGGAATTCAGTTCTTCCAAACAGAAAGACAAGGCCTCTTAGCACGGTGGTGCCGCCAGCATCTCTTCACCTGAGTGTGAGGAGTTTGCAGCCACTTTTGGGGACAGGAGGAGGACCTCAAACTCCTCTGCAAGTTACAAACCTCTCAAACACTGACCTTGCCATCAGGGCAGGCATTTGCGTCTCCTTACAGACAGCTTTGGGGATTTAGGCAGCCCCAGTCAAGCCCAAAAGGAATCTTCACCTTCTTCATGCCCTGTGCAAGGCGATGGTCAGTGGGGACTGGCCCAGGGGATCAGTCCAAAATGGTTTTAAATACACTCAAGATGTCATCTTGGACCTGAGCTTGGGCTTGGGGAGGGCTCAGAGCCTTGGCCAGCTGTTGGGGATGGTTCTCAGGCCTCCAAAGTCCAGCTGGCACAGGAAAAGTCTGGACTCTTCTGTGCAGTGCCCACGGCCTTGCAGGACCTGGACCAGGCCTGGTGCTCGGACCTTCACATGCCAGTTTTGGGTCCTCCTGTCCCCACTTCACTGCATCCGTCCTGGAGGCCAGCATGTGCCTGCTGTGTGCTGGTGTCCCTGCCAGCAAGCTGCGCCACCCCCTTTCCCACCCAATGAACACCTGCTGGGAATCCATGGGGGGGTCCCTGACTCTCAGGCAAGTCTTCCCTCCACTCCCTGGTTTCATGGTGCGTCCCACATCCATCCTCCCTGAGACTGGTGGCTCCTTGCTCTTCAGTGTCTCTCATTTTCTGCATATCTGATCATTCAGTGAGCGAAGGAATGCTCATTCTTTTCCCCAAAGCCAAAGGGCTCCTTTCTGTTGCCTTCTAGAATGAGTCTCATGACCGTCTCCTCTCCTGCTTTTCACCAAAATGTCAGGGAGCTTCCATTTCCTCAGGCGAATGGGGAGGAGAAAGGAAACTAAATTTATCTGGCATTTGTTTCGCATGAATAGCGTGGTGGGAGCCAAGCTTTATCAGACCAACCTCATCAAAATGAGATCTGGCTACAATGCAATTTTTCTCTTCTTGCCCTTTTCCTTCTCTTCTCCTCATCCTTCCAGGGCTGCTGCATCCCCAATCAAGTGAGTCAGAGTCTCTGGGGGATGGGACCAGGCCTGGGTGTTTTTTGGTTTGCTTTTTTAAGTTGTCCAGGTGATTCTAATAGGCAGTCAGGGCTAAAAACCACTGCTTTGGGTAAATTGTTATCATTAGGACCTGCATGCAGGTCTGCTTTCATTTGTCATGCTGGTACCTGGTAGCCTCTTCAACCTGAAACTCAAGGTCTTCCTCTTGAATTATTTCTTCCCCTCTGTTTCGTCTGTTCTGTCTTTCTGGGATGCCTATTATTTTGTTGTTGGACTTCTTGAAGTTATCCTCTCATTTTCTTTCCTATTTTTCTTTCTTTACTTTTTGCTCTATTTTGGGGCGATTTCCTCATCTTTAATTTCCAAGACTTCTACTAAGTTTTAAAATTATGCTTAGTGTTATTTTTGGTGCTCTGGTTTTTTTTAGGTATCTTGTTAGCTGGGCATAGTGGCTCATACCTGGGCAATTTGGTGAGCCCTTGTCTCTACAATAAATCAAAAAATTAGTTGGGTATGGTGGCGCACACCTATAGTTCCAGCTACTTAGAAGGCTGAGGCAGAAGGATTGTCTGAGCCCAGGAGTCGGAGACTCTGACTGAAAAAAACAAAACACAACAACAAAAAAGTTTTCCTTAGATATCTGGCAACCCTTGCTGGTCCAGTTGTATTAAAAAGTAGGCACTAAAATGCCGATTGGATGCTCTGTTGCACAGGTGGGCTTATTCAGGGCAGGCTTCACTTGAAGGCAGTGATTTTTCAGCTTTTGCAAAAGTGCATTAGAATCACCTGGGGATGTTTTTATTTTTCAGCAGAGGGAGCTTTTAAACCCAGGCTGTCTGGCCCCTCCCCCAATTAATTAAATCAGAATATCTGGAGGGTGGGGCTCTGGGATTGGTAGTTTTAAAGCTTCCCAGGTGGTTTTAATTGCAGTCAGAGTTGAGACCCTTGCTTTAGGGTAATTTAGTTCAGTTGTCTTGAGAAACAATCACAACACTAGAAACATAAGTAGATTCTGGAAACTTGTAATCATGTGTGTCAAATGCAATATACTAGTCCCCTCTCTAAAATAGAAACAGTGGGAAATTATCTAGAGTAGGTGTAGGAAATTGTATTTTCTCTGACAGAAGTTAATTCTAAATTAAGTATTCCCTGAAAGAAAAGCAGAGAGAACTTTTTTTTTCACTTCTATCATTCATCCTTCGAGGACACAAAACAAATATGTCAGCACCTACAGCTCTTTTCTCTTGAGTTGGTCACATTCCTCCCTGAAGAATTTCCCAACCTTCTGCTTTTTTGGCTAGCTTTGTGAGATCTGAGTGGGGGAGGGGACTGGGGTCTCGATATCCAATACATAAGCTTTAATTTAATTTCCCGCTTTCGGTACAGTTCCTCCCTCCCCATAGGTCCCTGGCATTCCCTGGTGCAGAGATGGACATTCTACTCTTCGTGGAGAAGCAACGTTCAGTCTTCTGCTGGGACAAGAGGGGCTTTTGACCGATTTTGAGGAGTTGGAGAAGTTGGTAGGGTCTGGATGCTTCTTATACAAACTTTCAGCTTCTCTTGTTTTCAGCCCCATGTTCACCTTCCCACCACTAGGTGGAATTTCCTAGTGTCAGTCAGGTGGAGTCTCTGTTTCCTCATTCGCCTTTCTTGGCTCATCCTTTACCGACTTGCAAACTGTTGTTCCTGCTGTTTCTCATTCTTTGTGTTCTTGTGTGTTTATTCCTTTAAATAATCTCTATTCAGAAAGGAATGTGTTCAATCTGTTGTCTTTCATCAGATGTGTTCACCATGACCATGCAAAGACCTTTATCTTACCATTTTGTGTGGACATGTGAGCTATTTTGATTTTAGGGCAGGGCTCATTTAACAATTGCATAGTTAACTGTGCAGGTGTAATTTATTTTCCTTGAAGCACAGATGTCACCCTGAACCTTCCAGGGTGATGGCTGGCTGGTGTCTAAGGAAGGACTCCATTGAACATTGATGGGAAAAACTCTGTTTAAAGAGCCAACTCGGTTCTGTTGAGTTCAGAAATGTGGTGGAATGTGTCACAGGTGCCACTGAGTAGTGAGCATGGGGATTTCTACCACACTTCTTTTTCGGTGTGGGTTTCCATTCATGATTGCTGCTGGAGTGTATTTTATGAACTTTTTTCCCCAGGAGAACTAGAGTTATGCACTTAATTTTGCTTGGACATAAACATTTCTTCCCCTGTTGCTCAGTGCCAGTATTTGTAAAGCAGTGGGCTGAGAAACTTATCTGGCTGAAATAAAGAAGGCAGAAGATCCAGGTAGTGAATTTCCAGGGAGGTGTCTTGAAACAGGGATCCATGTGGTTCTATTTTTTGACCAAGTGGTTCAGGCAGGAGAAGAGGGTGAGCAGAGGGGCCAGAGGTCCTTCGGGAAGCGGCTGCCTGTGTGGCTTCCTGGTCTGTCAGCTAGGGAGGTGATAAGCACCGCTGTGACCAGGTTGAGGACCAGGTTTCAGAAAGACCCCCAGACAGCAGGTGGGGAATGAATGAGAAGCCCGGAAATCCGGACTCTTGGCAGGTGGCCAAGCACAGTGAACTCCTGACGAACCATTTTGATGTTTCATCCTCCCTGAGGTAGAGGCAGCTCTGAGGAAGGAAAAGGAGACTGTGTTACAGAATCCAGACCTTGCAAGTTAAGAGAGCCCCCACCCCCATCAACTAGGCAAACTTTTTCTGTAAAAAGCCAGATAGCGAATATTTTAGGTTTTGTCAGCCTTTAGTTCTCTGTTACATTTTCTCTTTTTGTTTTCATTTTGTTTTTCACAACCCTTTAAAAATATAAAACAACTGGGTGTGGTGGCTCACGCCTGTAATCCCAGCAGTTTGGGAGGCCAAGGCGGGAGGATTGCTTGAGCTCAAGAGTTCGAGACCAGCCTGGAGAACATAGCGAGACCTCGTCTCTACAAAAAAAAAAAAAAAAAAAAAAAAGCCCGTGTCCCAGTTACTCGGGAGGCTGAGGTGGGTGGATTGCTTGAGCCCAGGTGGTCGAGGCTGCAGTGAGCTGTGATGGCACCGTTGCACTCCAGCCTGGGTGACACAGCAAGATTTGGTTTCAAAAAATAAAAATGTAAAACCATTCTTCACTTGCTGGCCGTATAGAGAGGCTGTGGGCTGGACTTGGCCTGAGGGCCACGTTTGCCAAACTCTGAACCACATCACTAGGTATATTTCCCTCCTAGAGTCCTTCACAATCTGAATTATTATTCTGTTTATTTTCTGTTTCCTCTGCCATAATGTGAACTCCATGAGGGATGAGGCCATGGCTGCTTTATTCTCTGCTGTGCTCCTAGGCCTAGGGCAGTGCCTGGCAGAAAGAGGTCACTCTAATATTGGCTAAATGAATGAATGCGTTATCAGTTCTAGTTTCATCTCTGGTAACTCATCTGTGAAACAAGAGACCTTCCAGAATTTGTGTTCAGAGATTCTTATTCACAGATCACTGTGTCAGGCACACTTGTAGCTGCATGTGAATTCCTGAGATGTCCTGAAAGCTCCAGTGTGCAGTGGAGGGAAAGCAAATAAGGCCCGGAGCCCAGGGCTGGCTTTCACCTTTCATCTGCATCTCTCCACAGCACCAGGCCTGTCCTGTCCATGCTCAAGGAGGGATTTCTCTGTAAACATGAATCTTAAGCCGGGTGTGGTGACTCATGCCTGTAATCCTAGCACTTTAGAAGGCTGAGATGAGAGGATTACCTGAGCCCAGGAGTTCAAGACCAGCCTGAGCAACTTGGTGAGACCTGTCTCTACAATAAATCAAAAAATTAGCTAGGCGTGGTAGTGCACACCCGTAGTTCCAGCTATTTGGGAGACTGAGGTAGAAGAATTGCCTGAGTCCAGCAGGTCGAGGCTGCGGTGGCCATGAGCATGCCACTGCACTCCAGCCTGGGCAACAGATTGAGAGACTCGGACTCAAAAAAAAAAAAAAAGAAAAGAATCTTAGCCTGTCACTCTTCTGTTGATAGTTTGCTACCCAAACTATCAACAGAAAAGTGTCCAAACACACATGGTAGTTGATATGATAGTCAATGTATTTAAAAGTCAGTACAAGCACAGGCACTGACCAATCAGGACAGGTGGTAGCTGTAAACAATCAGTAGCCATGGCAATGCTTGTGGCTGTTTTCTCTGCCCACTGCTCCAGCCTTGTCCCAGGCTATCCCCTCCACCTGCCTTCCATGAACATTCCATGCCTCCCTTTGTTCATGCCATTTCTTCTACCTGGAATGTCCTTCCCCTAGCTTCTTTTGCCAGGCTAACCTCTATGCATCCTTTTAGGCCCAACTCAACTGTCAGCTTCTTTGTCTCCCCAGGCACACTTGGTTGCTCCATTATCTGCACCCACGTAGCACTTTAACCCTTCTTGGTCATTCTACTTCCACGGGATTATTATCATTGACTTGGGGCTGTCTCTTCTCTGGACTCAGTCCTCAATGTCTGGCTCCTAAAAACTGCTCAGTAGATGTTTACAGAATGAAAGAGATTTGAATCAAAAGAATGACACACAGCAGATTTCAGGGAGCATGAATCTGGGCTCAATCAGACACTTCCCCTCCTGGCTTTTGACACTTGGCTTAATCACACTTGCAAGTGGGCATTTCTGTGAGACTCTCACATTGAGAGGATTGGATGGCGTCACTGGGCAGCTGGTTCTTCAGGAACTGGCACGCATCCTGACCATGTCCTGACGGTGCCCCAGGCCCACTGCAGCCATCTGGAGAGGGCAGAGTTGCGAGGCTGAGGGCAAGATAAGGGCTGAGTTTAGGTCAGGAGGCGGAGGGCACAGGCCTCAGCGTCAGGAGACCCAGCGAGCCACTCACTTGTTTGGGCCTAGTCTCCTCCTTTTCCACTGAGGTGCTCCACTCTGGGTCCCCTCTGAGCTCTCTTCCAGAGTGTTTGATGATCAAATCAGATATTTTGTCCACCGATCGAAAGGCACCATCCATTCTTTTTTTTTTTTTTTTTGAGTTGGAGTCTCACTCTGTCGCCCAGACTGGAGTGCAGTGGCTGCTCCCGGCCACCGCAGCCTCAACCTGCTGGGCTCTGGCAATCCTTCCGCCTCAGTTTTCCGAGTAGCCGGAATTACAGGCGCGCCCTACCACGCCCGGCTAATTTTTTGATTTTATTGTAGAGGTGAGGTTGTGCCTGCCCAGGCGGGTCTCAAACCTGTGGGCTCAGGCAATTCACTCACCTCAGCCTCCCAAAGGCGCTGGATTACAGGCTGAGCCACCGAGCCAGGCTACACCATCCATTCTTTACAAACCTACTCCCATGGGGCTGCTTTTGTTCTGGAATCGCAGTGGTGTGATGTCTATCAGAACTCAGATGTCCCAGAGAGGGATTCTGTCTTGGAGCTGGAGGAGACTTCCCAGGGCACCATCCATTCTTTACAAGCCTACTCCTGTGGGAAGTCTCCTCCAGCTCCAAGACAGAATCCCTCTCTGGGACATCTGAGTTCTGATAGACATCACACCACTGCGATTCCAGAACAAAAGCAGCCCCATGGTTGGGCACTGGGCACAGCACTGGGGGTGCACCCGGTGCTTCACACTGCTTGGGATTCACAGCAGCCTCCTCACCCCATTTACAGTGCAGCTTGGGAGGGGATATACCCGGCTGTCTGTGAGCTCCTAGCCCACCCTGCAGTCACCAATAGACAGTCCCTGTACTCACTGAGGGGGCTTTCTGTCTTTCTCCCCCAGGGTGTTCTCCAGTGAGGAGTATGCTGGTTCCTTCTGTAGGCTGGTCTAAGAGCCAGGACAGCCAGAGCAGTTCTCAAATTCCCAGTCACAGAGGGCAGGCGGTGGTAGGTCAAAGTCATAGCTTCCGTCCTGAGTGGGACAGCTTGGGATGTTCCACCCTATCCCCAGGGGGCGAGCTACCCACCATGGAGAAGACTCATGGACTCATCTGTTGCTGGCTTTCTTTCCCTCCCTGCCCACTTCCCTACTTCCCTAGTCATGCTTCCTGGGATCATGTCCCAGACAAACTACTTGTGCCCAGGTCTTTATGTCAGCTTGTGCTACTTCGCCTCAGAACCCACAACTGCAAGAGGTGAATCTTGGTTTGAGCTAGGTCAGGCTGACTCTCAGCCCCTCATGTACTGTTGGCGGTTGGATTGGTGGGAGCTTTGTGGTATAGGTCGGAAGTTCCTGGTCAACAGGATGGAGGCCCTGTGTGCTTATGGCCTCAACTCCTGATCTCGGCGTGGTCTGGGTGACCTTTCTTTTCTCTCTTTTTTTGAGTTAGAGTCTCATTCTGTCACCCAGGCTGGAGTGCAGTGGCATGCTCACGGCCACCACAGCCTCAACTTGCTGGGCTCAGGTGATCCTTCTGCCTCAGCCTTCCAAGTAGGTGGAACTACAGGAGTGTGCTATTACACTAGGCTAATTTTCTGATTTATTGTAGAGATGAGGTCTTACCAAGTTGCCCTGGCTGGTCTCGAACCCCTGGGCTCAGGCAATCCTCTCTCCTTCGCCTCCCAGAGTGCTGGGATTACAGGTGTGAGTTATCGCGACTGGCTGGGTGACCTTTCAACTGATGGTTGCTGACTGAATGTGCAACCTTTCCAGAAAACCAGAAGCCAGAACTTGAGGATGACACTTGCCTTAGGGAAGGCTGTTGGGGGAGACAGAAGAGGTGGATGGTGGGAAGGGGCCTTGGGGCGTGCTGCCCCTCAGCCTTGCCTCTGGTCACTCAGGCTGTGCCTCTCTTTCCTAGGCCCACCCTCAGCTCTATCTAGCATCTAGCTGCTGCCCTCAGGTTCCATGAACTTGGGAGGGAAAAGGGGGTCTTCTGTTGAAGGTGTGACCAGGCATCTGCTTGGCAGGCACCTTGTGGACAGGCAGCATGTGCAAACCCTGGTTCCTGTCCTGAAGGTAAGAAACTGGCTTGGCAAACCAGATTGGCATCCCCAGAACAACTGCACGCTATTCAAGGCTGAGGACATTTCTGTTCTAAACTGAGGGATACAAAATCTAAGTGTTTATGGTAACACAGGGAAGGAGGCTGGAGTAGTCCAGGGAGCATTTTTGGAGAAGAGGGGAAGACCATTACGTCCTGGCAGAAAAAAAGGGACACCCAGGGAGAGAGTCAGGGCTGTTCACAAAGAAGAGACAGGGACAAAGGAAACCCACCAGGGCTGGCAGGACCTCAACACTAGCAGCAGGGAGTAGAGCACTTACCACCCTGGCTGGAAGGGGCGGAGGCATCAGGCTAGAACTGCTGGTCAAAAGGAACCAGCCCCACCAATCCGTAGCCAGTCCCAGAGAGAGTTGTGGCTGCAGCCGCCCTCTCCTCCCACCCTCCAGACTCTGGCTGGCAGCTTCCATTGGCTGAGCATGAGCTGAGGCTGGGGATAGGTTAGACCCTGGGGCACAGCACAGGATAGGAAGGGTGGGGAGGCCAGGGGGGACAGCCAGCTAGAGGCGCTTCCAGGGTTCCCGGTCTGCATTTTCATCTGGCAAAGTCCGGCACAGGGGCAGCAGCCTGTTTTCGTAACCATGCTGTCTCCTGTTTAATCAGGAAATGTGCCAGTGCCGGAACTCGGTGTGTGCCTTTATTTTCCACCGGCTGCCTTCCTTTCTCTAAACCTAAAACGGCCGAACCGCCCTGCATTTAGAATAATTGCTCCGTTTGCGCCTTTGCTTGTATTTCCCTGACCTTGAAAGAGCCATTTTCCAGGACAGTCGCTAATGGACCTTCACACGATGACAATAAAATATCCCGGCGCTTGGGGAAGAGAAAGGAGAAGCAGCCTGGAGTGATGCTTTGCATGCCCCAGTGTCGGCTCATGAACTCAAGGATGTGTCTCACTCCCCACCGCCCCCCAACCTCCCCCAACCTCGGCCCCCTTTGTTTTGGCCCCTCTGATGCTGTGTTTATAAATCCTTTCACATTTGTGCAGAACCCACCTTCCCCCGTTGAGTAATGTAATTGCCAACAGCTGACCCTTGTTTTTATGTCTTTCCCAACCGAACTCAAAATGCCAAGATCCGAGGGCGAGCTGGCTTCGTTTATCTAGAGTGGGCAGGATCCCGCCTGGAATGTTCAGTGAGAGTTTTCTGAGCCCCCAAAGATGTCTTTGCCTAGGAAGCTGGATTGCCAAGCTCTAAACAAGCTTGTTCCTCCCCTCCCCTCACAGCACTGAGCCCACCCCGGAGCTCTGCCTATCCAGATGGCCTGATATTGAGATCCCCACCTGGGCCCGCTTACTTCCTCCTGGCTGGAGGGTGGAAATGAATCCTTGTGCCGAACAAGCCTCTCCAGCCCAACCTGGGAATGAGTCACAGCTTAGCTGGCGGCCTTAACTGTTGTCTGACCCTTGTGGGGCCGCTGCAGGAGGCTTTGTTGGGATGGGGGTGGCCGTCGGGGGTACCTGGCGGGCATCTCTGAGCCGGGTCTCCAGAAGGTGCTTGTGCTGGACATTGAGTTCTTGTGGGTCTGAGTCTGTGCTTAGGCAGAAAATCTTGTCTAGTCAGTCAGAGAACCTCCTGCGAGGGCTGCAGCCTTCCTGAGGGGACCCCTGACTTCCAGTGTGGACATTAGAAGACCCTGGCTCTCATCCTGGTTCTGGCCCCTCATCGTCAGTGGGACCCTGGAGTCTCCTTTCTTCTTTCAGTTTTTCATCAACAACGCTAGGAGTCAAGCGGTGACCTGCGGTCCCTTCTGGCTCTGACAGCCCGGCGTCACTGTCATCCTGGGGTCCCTCTGCTCATGTCCCAGCCCCAGACTAGTCACCACAGCTCAGAGCGCCTGAGGCTTCCATGCTTTTCCGAGCCCTCCTGACCTTATCACCCTCGGAAAGTCCTGCGATGGGGAGGGTGAGCTCCTCACTCACGGGAGGAGGCTCCCTGAGGCGAGGTTTCTGGGTTGCTGAGAGCCAAGGCCAGTGCCTCTGCCACTAAGCCTCATGCTGAGCCACGTCCTCAGACCCCTGCCTTAGCCACCCCTTTCTGGGGACCACAGTGTCTACCCCACCTGAACCAGCTTTCTGCTGCTGCTGTACAAATCACCACAGACTTAGTTGCTTAAAACTATCCTCAGTGCTGGGGGTCAGAAGTTTGACATGGATCTCACTGGGCTAAAACCAAGGTATCGGCAGGTCTTGCTCCTTCTGGGGGCTCTAGGGAAGAACCCATTCCCTTGCCTTTTCCGGCTTCTAGAGTCTACCCATGTTCCTTGGCTCAGACCCCTTTCTCCAATTTTAAAGCCAGTGGGTGGAGTCTCTCTCACGCTTTGTATCTTTCCTGCCTGTTCTTTATTACATCTCTAACCCACTCTGCCTTCTCCACCACTTTTAGGAACTCATGAGATTAGGTTGGACACATCTAGATAATCCAAAATACTCTCCCCATCTCAAAGCCTTAAACTTTTTCACACCTGCAAGTCCTGGGGCCATGTAAAGTAACCTACTCATGGGTTCCAGGGATTAGGCTGTGGACATCTTCTGCCTCCCACCCTGCCCTGCCTTCCCTGAGGCTTGGGAACCGTGACAGTTTTCCTCTGGGGTCCTGGCTCAGGTGCTAGAGAGGCGCCTCCTCTCTGGAGCCCTCTGTGATTGCCTCAGGCATAGGTGACTGCTCACTGCTCTGGCTCCCACAGCTCCCAGTACCACTTGTCATACTTATGTGACAGTGCCACGGGTAGGTCTCCCTCCCTAACTGGGGAATGTGTGGGCAGGGGCCTTCCCTTCTTCCCTCTGGGTGCCAGGGTCTGTGGGGGCAAGTGAGCACATAGACTGACCTTGAGAACAAGCTCAGAAGCTGTCGGTAGAGCAGAGAGCATCTGGCTTCTTGGGGGCTCGGAGAAGCAGGGCTTGCCCTAGGTTGCCGACATGGGTCCTTCTCGTGGATCCTTGGACAGTCTGGCAGCGGGGGAAGGCCCAGATCGTAAGCTCCATGTTATAGGTGACAAATGAGAGGCCCTGAGAGGGTAAGTAACGGCTCGGGATCCCTGGGAAGTGACGGAGAAGAACTCCCTCAGGTTGCCTCACTTGCCTTTTACCCTCTCTCCCCCGTCTCACTCAGTCATTCTTTATTACACAAACAGCACGATAAGGGTTGAACTGCGTCTCCCACCCCACCCAAATTCAGCCGTTCAAGTACATGCTCCCTGTACCTCAGAATGTGACTTTATTTGGAAATAGGGCCATGGCAGATGTAATTAGTTAAGATGAGGTCACTCTGGATTATAAAAAGGGAGAATTTCCTGTCATCCCAGCACTTTGGGAGGCCGAGGCAAGTGGAGTGTCTGAGCCCAGGGGTTCAAGACCAGCCCAGGCAACTTGGCAAGCGCTTGTCTCTTTAAAAAAAAGAAAGAATTTGGGTTTTTGTTTTGGGGACTGGGTCTTACTCTGTTGCCCAGGCTGGAGTGCAGTGGCATAGTCGTGGCTCACCACAACCTCTAACCCCTGGGCTCAAGCAATCCTCCTGCCTCCGTCTTCTGAGAAGATGGGACTACAGATACATGCCACTATGCCCAGTTAATTTTTCTATTTTGTGGGGGAGACAGAGTTTTGTTGAACATCTGCCTCAAGCAATTCTTCCACCTCAGCCTCCCACAGTGCTGAGATTACAGGTGTGAGCCACCAAGCCCGGCAGAAAGGGGGAATTTAGACAGTGACTCATACAGAAGATGACGCCACAGAAGACAGAGATAGGAGTGGATGAATGCCACACATTGCCAGCAAGCCACCAGCTGCCTGGAGAGGCCTGGGAAGGATTCTCCCGTGCAACCCTCACAAAAAACCAGCCCTGTGATACCTTGATTTCAGATTTCTGGCATGCTGAATTGAGACAATGCATTTCTGTTGTTTAAGCCCCCCAATCTGGGGTCCTTTTTTACGGCACCCCTGGAAAACAAAGCCATTGCCTCTGAGGCAAAGGTCAGTCGTGGACGGTTATGAGGCCCAGCTGATGTGGTCCTGATTCATGTCCTCGGACTCATCACCCTCCTTCCCCTCTGCTCCAGGAGCTCCAGCCACATGGGACTTTTCCATATTCGTTTTTTTTTCTTTTTGAGCCGGGGTCTCCCAGACTGGAGTGCAGTGGCATTATCACAGCTTACCACAGCCTCAACCTTCCAGACTTAGGCAATCCTTCTGCCTCAGCTTCCCGAGTAGCTGGGACTACAGGCATATGCCACCACACCTGGCTAATTTTTTGATTTTTTGTGGCGATGAGATCTCATTATATTGTACAGGTTGGCCTGGAACTCCTGGGCTCAAGCAATTCTCCTGCCTCGGCCTCCCAAAGTACTGGGATTACAGGCACGAGCTACCATGACTGGCCCCCTCTATTCATTTTTTGAACAGCTTTATTGGGGGTAGGGTGGACTTATAATAATCTGTGTGTAATTTGATGAGTTTTGACATATGTACACACCCATGTAACCATCACCCTTACCAAGATAGGGAAGAGATCAGGTCTCCAAAAGTCTCTTCATGCTTCTTGACAATCTCTCCCTATTGTCCCACCTCCCATCCCAGGCAACTACTATAAATTAGTTGCACTTTCTAGAATTTTATATGAATGGAATCATCCAGTAAGCACTCTGTTTTGTACACCATGCTTTTCCAGTTTCTTGGAACCACCCTGTGCTCCAGTCACAGGGTCCCAAGAGCCCTGGGAACTTAGGTATGACTCCTGTATGTCATGGCCTTCAGGACACCGGCAACAGCGTTGGGCCCCTGAAGCAGATGGCCTTGAATGCCAGCAGGAGGCAAGAGTTAGGAGGTGAGTGTCCCCGGCTTTGTAGGAATTAGTCTCAATGATGGATCAGAGGAGGAAGGCAGGGAGCCAGTGAGCGGGCCTTGCACTAAGCCAGGTGGGGGCTCGCCTTAAGGTCCCTCATGGCTGATGAGAGTCAGGGTCTGGGCAAGTGAACGAGGCAAGCGTTCAGTGAGCTGTTTCAGTTCCTAATGGGACAAATACCTCGAGACAGGGACAGATCAAGTTAGGGGGTCAGAAGTCAGAGCGAGGGGGCACTTGGGGACCTAATCTTTACATCCCTTGCTGGATATGCCTCCGCTTTCCCCTCAGTGTCCCCTCTTCTCTTCTGACAGGTGAGGCACAACTCCAAAACATGGTGCTGCTAAATGGAGCTGGTGGCATTCATGAGTCAGTGAGGGCTTTGTTTGTCTTTTTTTTGAGTTGGAGTCTCACTCCGTCGCCCAGACTGGAGTGCAATGGCACCGCAGCCTCGACCTGCCGGGCTCCGGCGATCCTTCCGCCTCAGCCTTCCGAGTAGCCGGAATTACAGGTATGCATTACCACACCCGGCTGACTTTTTGATTTATTGTAGAGATGAGGTCTCGCTGCCTGGCGGGTCTCGAACCCGTGGGCTCAGGCAATCCACTCACCTCAGCCTCCCAAAGGTGCGGGATTACAGGCTGAGCCACCGAGCCTGGCTGGTCTTTGTTTTTTAAATAAATGAGATTACAACTTATTTTTGGCAAAGCACAAAGTTTCTTTACAATTTATTGTCACGAAGGTCATTTGAAAGGATGGGTGCTTGGAAGCTCAAGCACTGTGGCGTTTTATAAACTATGATTTATAATATTTATAATATGATGCCCATTTCCTCCCTGTGGCTGCCACTGACCTGACAGCCACGAGTCTGGGAGGCCGAGGGCACACTGAGATCAAGGGCCCAGGCTGTCGTTTAATAACTCGAGGCCACTAGTGATGAGCTCCAGAATCAGACACTCTTCTCTCCCAGGTGGTGGGTACTCAGCTTCACATCCCTTTTTTTTTTTTTTTTTTTTTTTTAGTTGGAGTCTCACTCTGTCACCCAGGCCGAAGTGCCGTGGCATGCTCACGGACACTGCAGCCTTGACCTGCTGGGCTCAGGTGAATCCTTCTATCTCAGCCTTCCAAGTAGCTGGAACTACAGGCGTGTGCCACCATGCCCAGCTTATTTTTGATTTATTGGAGAGACGAGCTCTCACCAAGTTGCCCAGGCTGGTCTCGAGTCCCTGTGTTCAGGCAATCCTCTCACCTCGGCCTCCCAAAGGGCTGGGATTACAGGCTTGAGTCACTGCACCTGGCCACATCCTGTTTTAAAGGGATGCACCTACTCAGGATAGTCAACTGTCCACCTGGAAATTTCCCTGGGAAGTTTCCCGTGAATCTCCATGGGGAGCCTCGTGGGAGATGATGCAGGTACAGGTGGGCCCAGCTCAGGGTCTGTCAGGATCCTCGAAGCTCTGGGAGAGGACACCAATTGTCATGGCTCCTTCTGCTTAATCCCAATGACAGATAATGTCCCCACAGCTGGGGACAGGATGGATTTCATGCCTACCTCCTGCCATCTTGCTCTGGACCACACCTGGCCCTGTGAGGAGACAGGTGTTGTGGTGTTTTACCATGCAGGGCAGCTTCTTTATGGGGAGAAAATAAGAAGCTCCAGGTTTCCTCTTGTGCTGTGGTGTGTGTGTCTAGTTAGGGACTGGGTGGAACTCAACGTGAACATTCTTGGAATTTCAGTGGGATTTCTTGGCAGATCCTTACCTTGGGGAGGAGGAGGCAGCTCCAGAGGCATGGAGTCAGGGGAGGCAGGTGTTCCTGTGGCCTCACTGGCTTCTCCTCCCCTTTCCTGGGAGCCCCAACCCTGCCTTTGCACTCAGGTGGACCTATCTGCAAGGATGGGTGTACCTTTGTGTTTTGCTCAGTTGCTGGATCCTTGGGCTGACTCCCACCTGATGACGAGGAGGATGCCGCTTGGTGAGCCTTCCAAGTGCTTGCTACACAGTAGGTCCTTTCACCCTCACAACAGCCCTGTGTGCAAGGTACTATTCCTTTCCACATTTTCCAGATATGGAGATTGAGGCTCAGCAAGGTCGTTGAACAGCCCAAGGCCACACAGCTAGAAAGTGTGCGTAAGTGGAGTCAGGATCTGAATCCAGATCTTCCAATTTGAAGTGTGACTGTGGGTCAGAGGGCTTTCTTGGCTGTAGCTGGCGTCAGCTTCTTGCGGCCTGCCTCCTCCCCAAGTTCCCCAAAGGCGCTTGCTGTCTTCTGGCTTTTAAGCTGCTGCACCTGTTCCTCCTTGGGCTGAAATGCTCTTCCACCTGGCTAGCTTCCACTTGTCAGAGACGGCCTCCTCTAGGAAGCCCTCTCTGAGCACACCCACCCCCAAAGTCTAAGCCGTGTGCTTCTACTGGTGCCCCCATGACTCTGGATGTCCTCCCAGCACACTGCTGCCCACCTCTGTCGGACCTGGAATTCAGCCTGTCTGTCCCCTCCACCAGTGCAAGTATCTTGAAGGTGAGGCCTGCTCATGTGTTTGATGAATGAACCGGTGAGTGTCTGGTCATCTTGTGTCTCTTGCCTAAGTGTCTGGGGATATCAGTCTTTTGTTTCTGGTAGCAATGAGGCCGGATCGCTAGGATTTTGTCCTTCCTCTCCTCCCTGTGCCTCAGTTTCTCATCTAGAATCTGGGAAGGCTCAGAGTTCATCCTTACAGCATTGTCCTGAGGCTTAACTGAGCGAATCCAGGTATAGCTGGGAATGGCTCTGGCCATGTGTGAGCTGCCTTTCTTCTGCCTGCTGCCTTTATGCCGAGGGGGTGGGGAGGCTCGGCCCTGGGCTGACCTACTTCTCCTGGGCACTACTCTCCTGGTGAATGACTCAGCATTTTGAAATCTGACTTCTTTTTTAAGGAGCCAGATCATTCTCTCACCATACCAAAAATATTTGGCAAGGTTAAATGCCAACTGGCTACGTGTATGGGGGGAGGGGAGAGAGGGGGACAGGGACACAGGAGAATTTGAGCACAAAATGGGACTGGAAGTAACACTCCTGTTGCAGATCTGTGGACGCGTCAGCTTACAGCCCCATGAGTCTGAAGTGACCCTGGAATGATCCCACAGGGAGGCGTCTTCCGTAGGGGCCTGCAAAATTCCGGAAGGCAGGGTCTTTTTCTCCCTTGCCACTCTACTCTCTCTTGTAGCGTTTCCCAAACCTTATTCTGCAGAACCGATCCCACTAGAGGCTCTGAGAAGTGACTTTTGTGGTCACACAAATGTGGGATAGCCACTCGTATATCCCCTCATGTGCATTCACAGGGCACATGAGCACATTCAAGGCCCTGAGAAGTCCTGCAAAAAAATAAGTATGTGTAACTGTTTGGCCTAGTGTTTCCCTGATTACTTGACCATATGCCCCTTTTCACATACTGTTTTTACAGGTCACAACCATAGACATCCTGTAGTTTGTCCTGTTCTAGAACACACTTTGGGAAATCCCTCAAAGGTGGCTGGCACGTGGTTTGCATTCACTGTAGTAGAATCTACTTTTTTTTTTTTGAGTTGGAGTCTCACTCTGTCACCCAGACTAGAGTGCAGTGGCCGCTCCCGGCCACCGCAGCCTCGACCTGCTGGGCTCCGGCAATCCTTCCGCCTCAGCCTTCCAAGTAGCTGGAACTACAGGCACGCGCTACCACGCCTGGCTAATTTTTTTATTTATTGTGGAGATGAGGTCTCGCCAAGTTGCCCAGGCGGGTCTCGAACCCGCGGGCTCAGGCAATCCACTCACCTCAGCCTCCCGAAGGCGCGGGATTACAGGCTGAGCCACCAAGCCCGGCTAGAATCTACTTTTTGAAACATAAAAAATAAATCAGTTACAATCTCTTATTAGTGTCCTAGAGCTGCCATCACAAAGTACTACAACTGGGTGGCTTGAAACAACAGAAATGTATTGTCTCACACAGTTTCAGGGACTACAAGTCCAAAATCAAGGTGTCTGCGGGCCCCTTCTCCCTCTGAAACCCGTAGGGGGGATCCTTCCTTGTTCTTCCAGCTTCTGGAAGTTGTTCGCAGTCCTTAGTGTTTCTTGGCTTGTGGAGGCATCACACAGTCTTGGCCTCTGTCTTGCCTCATGTGTTTGTTTCTCCTCTTCTTCTAAAGACACCTGTCATATTGGATGAAGGGCCCACCCTACTTTAGTATGAGCTCATCCTAACTAATTCCATCTGCAATGTTTATGTCCAAATAAGAGGACATTTTGAGGTAGTAAGGTTACAATCTCAATATATCTTTTGGGGGCACACAATTTCACCTGTAACAAAAGCCTTCCGTGATAGGTGGCTCTGGGTTGGCAGTTAACTATAACCATCCCATGGGCTTGCTCCACCTTCTAAGACCTGGCAGTGAAGCCCCATGTTTAGCAATTAGCATTTATGGAGTACTTACTGCATACCAGTGACTGCGCTGGCTGCTTTACAAACATCAGCTCATGGAACTTTACCACGGTCCTGAGACTGGGTTCTATTATTATCCTAGGCTGAGGGACCTAGCTGTTTAGTGGTGGGCTGGGGCTGAACCAGGCCTGTGTACCTGTGCTGTCCTGGTTTTTATGCTCTGTGCTGTGTGGCTTCAGGTGAAGGCCTGTGCCTTTGCCAGATGCCTTCTCCACATACTAATTTATTTTTTTTTTTGAGTCAGAGTCTCACTGTGTTGCTCAGGCTGGAGTGCAGTGGCATGATCAAGGCTACTGCAGCCTTGACCTGCAAGGCTTAGGTGATTCTTTTGCCTCAGACTCCCAAGTAGCTGGGACTATAGGTGCACACCACCACATCCCGCTAATTTTTTGATTTACTGTAGAGATGAGGTCTCATCAAATTGCCCAGGCTGGTCTCGAACTCCTGGGCTTAGGCAATCCTCTGGCCTAGGCCCCCCAAAGTGCTGGGATTATAGGCATGAACCACTGTGCCGCGTTCACTTTTTTTTTTTTGGTCTTCGTATATTTTTTGGCCAGTTGGATTTAATCTTTAGTGACTCTATGTTCATATCTTTTGCCCACTTTTCTGTTGTCTTCCTATTACCAACTTGTGAGAACTCTTTATATAGGACAGATATGAACTTATCTGTATATGTATTGTAAATATTTTTCCCCCCACTCAACAATGTTAACTTAATGTATTGCATTTTACCATTCAAAAATGTTTAATATTTTTGGTTTAAATGTTTTTCTTTTCTTTTACAGATTTTAAATTTCCTGTCTTCATTCAAAAGACTTCCCCAATGCTTAGGTTACTTTATTTTATTTATTTGTTTATTTTTTGAGTTGGAGTCTCACTCTGTCACCTAGACTGGAGTGCAGTGTCCGCTCCCGGCCACCGCAGCCTCTACCTGCTGGGCTCCGGCGATCCTTCTGCCTCAGCCTTCCAACCAGCTGGAACTACAGGCGCACGCTACCATGCCCAGCTAATTTTTGACTTATTGTAGAGATGAGGTCTCGCCAAGTTGCCCAGGCGGGTCTCAAACCCGCGGGCTCAGGCAATCCACTCACCTCAGCCTCCCCAAGCGCGGGATTACAGTTATTTTAACTTTTTTTATTTTAAAATTGTGGGGTACAGTTAAGGGTTAGGTATACAAATATGCATTGTGCAGGTACCCTTGTTGATGAGATGGGTAGGTTATGTTTTAATGTCTTCTAAATTACATGATTTTTATTGTTTATCTTTTTACACATAAACATATGTTCCATCTAGAACTTATTTTGCAAATAGTTTGAGATGGGGTCTAATGTATTTTTTTCCAGAAATATAAGGACTTGGATGAGCACCATTTGTTAAATAAACCATCCTTTCCCAATGAATTACCACTTATTTTATCCTGAGAGGATAAAGCCAAGAAGGTATCATGGCAGAGACAGGGTTTGGAAAGCTGCAGAAATGTTGGCACGAGGCACTTTGGTGAGGGACAGAAGGTAAGGGAGTTGGGGACAGAAAGGTCTGACTAAGCAAAAGGGGCAGGTGTGAAGGGATCAGAGAACCAGGCAACATCATACTGACCCCTCCAGGATGAGGTACATCTGGAGGAACCACCCCAGAACAGGAGCTTCCAGCTGGGGTAGGCCCAGAGATGCTGGAACAGAAAGCCCAAAGGGACAGGGCGCCCATATCCCCAGGGCGTGGTCCCAAGCAATTGTCACTGGGGATCGGGGTGTGGACTGGAAGGCAGAAGCACTAGCCCTGGGAATTGGGGAAGGGAATCAGGGGGTCCAGAGACTAGAGGACTAGGAGTCCAGTGACCTTGATATGGTCCACAGATGTAGTAGCTGCTGCGGGTACCCTGCTCAATTCTCCTGGGCACTCACCCTTCTGTTGCACATAGATGAGTCCTTCCTGGAAATACCTGCAACTCTGCCTGGCCATGTGCTCTCTCTGAACCCAGGGCGGGCCGGAAACGCTAATTAAGGAACGAATGCCTCCAGAAGCAGCTCTAACGACACCCCTCGCAACCCCCCCAGCCCCCGTTCCTTTCCCTTTAGGTAGGCAACTCAGAGGAGTGGTCTACGCCGTCTCCCAGGACTGGGCTCCAGTTGCCCATGGCCATAACCTGTTCCTGAGCATAACCTTTCCAGCTTCCTTTCTGGGAGAACCTGCCAGATAAAATTCCTGGCTCTCACATCCTTCTCTTGGGGTCAGCGCCCAGAGACTGGCTGGAGCCTGCCCCTGCCTCCTGCTTCAAGCACAGTAGAGACTCGCAGTTGGCCACCAGGTTCAGCACTGAAGGTCGTGAGCAACCGCAACTCCACACCAGTTTTAACAGCAAGGAAACACTGGCTATGGAACTGAAAAGTTCTGATGGCGGCATGGCTCGAGGCATGGCTGGATCCAGGAGCTCAAAGTCATCTCGTCGCTCAGCTCTGACTTCCCCGTGGTTGGCTTCATGCTCAGGCGGCAGGGGTGTTCTCCACATGGTGCCCCCTGCCCCAGTCCCTCGTTTATATTCCACAGGCTTAGCAAGCCCAAAGGAAAGACCATGCCTCTCTTCCGGGAATTTTGAGAAAAGTCCCCGCCCTGACTCTGAGTCAAGGACCGACACCTGAACCAATCCCGATGGCCAGACTGACAGAAGGCGCGACCTGATTGGCCAGATCTGGTCCCGGGCCCGCCCACCACGTGGGGGATGGGCTCCGTCCCCGAGAACGAAACACTGCGGTCGGAGCAGGGGGCGTGGTCCCTTCCCGAAAGATGGGCTCTGTGCCTTGCGGAGGGAGGGACGGAGGGGAAAACAGCTAATGAAGATGGGCAGGTGGGGTTGACAAGAGCCGAAGGAGAATAGAATCGTCGAGAAGAAGGCAAAGCCACGGGAAGAGGGAAGGGAAATATCTAGAGGACTTTCTTGTGGAGCCCAGGCTGTCAGATTCCTGCCCTGAAGCACTGGTTTGAGAAGGCAAGGATTAAAAAAAAGAAAGAAAGAAAGAAAAGAAACAGGGTTTGCTTTGTTTGGGGGTTTGTTTTAAAACTGTTAATTTTGAAATAATAAGAGATTTATCCAAGAGTTGCAAAGATAATACAAAGAGTTCCTGTATACCTTCATCCGGTTTCCTATTTCCATGTCACATACCTTGGTGCCTTTATCAGACTCAGGAATTAACATTGGTACGTCGTTACGATTAACTAGCTACAAACTTGATTCAGATTCCCCACGTTTTCCCCACTAATGCCCCCTTCTGTTCCGGGATCCAACCTAGGGACTCCACATTGCTTTCAGTCATGGTGTCTCTGTGGTTGCCTCCAGGCTGTGTGACAGCTTCTCCGTCTTTCTTTGCCTTGCATCACCTTGGCACTTTTGCAGATGACTAGACAGGTGTTTCATAGAACATCCCTCAATTTGGGTCGACCTGATGCTATCTCAGGTGTAGCCTGAGGTTATGGACTTTGGGAAGAAGCGCACAGAGGTGAAGTGTGCTCCGTGTATCCTATCAGGGAGAGAGGGTATCATATCAACATGCCTTATCACTGGAAATGTTATTAGCTGTGTGATTGCCTGGTTCAGGTGCTGCCTGCCAGGTTTCTCTACTGTAAAATTAGTATCTTCCCCTTTCCTTACTCTATTTGGAATGCAGGGGTTTTGAATGAGTTTTGCCTGAGGAAACACATTCTCTGCCCTCTCCCATTCTAGATTTTCTGAGGGACTGGTCTCTAGCTACATTTGCTGCCAAATGTTGGAGCAGACACTAGCCTTGTATCCTCTGTCACTTTCCAGGAAGGCTGGCTGAATCTAAAGTCCTTCCTTCTCCCATAATGGGGAGAGTGGGCTGCACTGCCTGCCATTTAGCAGAACCAATGTGGGCTAAGTGCAGTGACTTACATCTGTAATCCCAGGACATTGGGAGGCTGAGGAAGGAGGATTGCTTGAACTCAGGAATTCGAGACTGACCTAGGCAACATAATGAGAACTTGCCTCTACAAAAAATTTTAAAAAATCAGCCTGTGCCTGTAGTCCTGGCTACTTGGAAGGCTGAGGTAGAAGGATCACCTGAGCCTAAGACGTTGAGGCTGCGGTGAGCCATGATTGTACCACTGCACTCCAGCCCGGGAAACAGAGTGAGACTCCAATTCAAAAAAACAAAGCAAAACAAAAAACAACCCAAAACAGAACCAGTGTGTTTCAGGGATAACTGGTTTGGGGTTTAGGCTGCGCACATCTGGCTTCTGACTGGGAAACCTAGGCCAAAGTCACTCGTGATTCCACCCTAGCTTACTGGAAAAAGTTTGTTTCTTCAGTGATGAAGATTTGCTCACAGGAGCTGGGAATAATGGAGTTACCTAGAAGGGCACCTGGTGGCTTCTCAATTGCTGGGAGGAGATGGTTGTCTGTGTTGAAATGAGGGCGTGGCTTAGGGTTGGGCTACTTCCGATGACTTGAGTGGAGAGCCAGAGTTCAGGGACAGGGGTCAAGGCTCACGACACCAACCCTGGCTTAACTTGGAAGCCATTTGTGACAGCCTACTTGTCATGTTATCCACTGCCATGTGGCTGCTCTGGAAGTGACGCAATTTGCAGAGCCATTCATTCAGGTTCTGTTGGCAGTTTTGTTTAGGATAATCAATTGTCAGAGCAAGAACCCAAGCCTATAAAAATAACTGCATTTAATGACTCTGAAAAATTGGAGGTTTGTATAATTCCTGAACTCTGGGGAAATTCAAGCACTGTGGTTCTCATCGGCATCAAGGGACAGGTTGGAAAGACAACATCGGATTTGGGCTTGGGGTCAGCCTAGTTAGGTTCAGGCCTTGGCTGTATCCTTGATTAGCTTTGTGTGATTTCAAGCAAGTCACCTGACCTCTTGAGCCTAGTGTCTCCTCTGAGAAATGGGGATAACGATAGTGCAGCCATATGGCTCTGCAGCTTGGGGGTTACTTGGCTTTGAGGTTGTCAGGTGGAAAATTAAACAATAATTATTTGAGAAGGATATTTTCTATTTGGTTGAAGGAGGAGGAATACGGTTTGTTCAAGGTATTCCTGGGGCAGAGATGGGAACTGGGGGGGGGATTATGCTGTCTCCCCCACCCTTGTTCCAAGGACTGGTTTTGAGCCCTTCTAGAAGCAGGGAACTGAAGGGGCTACTTTGGTGAGACTTGGGGCTCAGGCAGCTGCTTGGGGACAGTGTGGCTCTCTGAGAGTTCCCTTATGCTATTGGAGCCTGGAGATAGCAGGGGCTGCCTGGCACCTCACAGGTTTTGTGCTCTGGGCACATCAGGAGACGGGTCCTGAGCACTATCACAAGGGGCAGGTGAAGCCTGTTGCCCAAGGTGTATGGGCAGCAGAGTACAGGCCAGAGTAGAGAAAGGTGACACACCGTGCTTAAGCTCATGGAAACCCCGGGAGTGCCCAGGAGCTCCTGGAACAGAGGTTCAAAGTAGGGCTGAGACCCTAAAAGTGGTCTCAGGTGATTGTGGGCTCAACGGCAGAGGAGAGACTATGGGGAGACTAAGGATACTAGGATTACTCTATGACCTGCTTTGTTAGGCTGGGGGTCAAGTGACAGCATCTGTGGGAAGGCATTGTGACAACTTAAAAGTGCCATGACAAACTCCAGTGCAGTCCACTTAGCCATCTCTTCATGTCTCCCAGTCTCAGGTTTCCCATGTGTAAAATGGAGACAATAAGGATGATCTCCTTTACCCAGGGTTGTTCTGAGGACCAGATGACATAAACATTATTTCTGCTCAGAGACTAAATGACATGCACAAAGTCATGCAGCTGAGAGCATTGGTGCTGGCTCCTGACTGTTTGACCTTGTCATATTCAGTGTTGTATTTTCTTTTTTCTTTTTTTTGAGTGGGAGTCTCACTCTGTCGCCAGGCTGGAGTGCAGTGGCACACTCATGGCCACCCCAGCGTCCACCTACTGGGCTCCAGTGATCCTTCCACCTCAGCCTTTCAAGTAACTGGAACTACAGGCACATGCTACCGTGCCTGGCTAGTTTTTTATTTATTGTAGAGACGAGGTCTCACCAAGTTGCCTGGGCTGGTCTTCAACCCAAGGGTGTAGGCAATCCACTCCCCTTGGCCTTCCAAAGTGCTGGAATTACAGGCTGAGTCACCAAACCTGGCCCAGCATTGTATTTTCACATAGCCGAAGCTCAGGGAGTGTGGTGGAAGGAGGGAATGAATGCTGTGTCCATTATTCCATTTTGTCTCATCAGTGCTTGAAAGTACTATTTGAAGTACTGCTATGAACCCACTCCTGTGGATACAGAAGACAGAACCTGAGCTGTGAGCTATGGAGGCAGCTCGTGTACATGGAGGGCTGGCCTTGCCAGCTCTTGGGTCATTGCTTCCTTTAATCCTCACAATGACCCTAGAAAGTGGGTCCTATTCCTCTTATTCCCATGGTATAGACAAAGAAACCAGTCTTGGAGAGGCTAGGCAAATTGCCCAAGGTCATAAGGAGGTTAGAGGCAAAGCTAGGATTTGAATCGGGTGGTTTACTCCAGAGTTCTTCATCTTGTGGTGGATAAGGGCATGGAACTGGAGCCTAGTTATCCAGTGGGTGGACCATACCTAGACCCTACCTCTGGTTAACCAACCAGGACCTCCACTGTACCACACCACAGACGAGCAGTTTCCAGGCAGTGGCTGCCAGGATGCGCCAGGCCCTAGTCGTCCTCCAGGAATTACATCAGGGGATTAAGAGGCAGAGATTGTTTCAGTAGCTATTGGAGCCAAAAACTATAATTATTTCTTGTACAATGAGTAAAATTTTCCTCTTTTTCCTTGCTCCCCTGCTAAAAGACTCAATTGAATAAGTAAGAGAAACAGCAGCATGTGTCATTTGAAAACTGTTTAGTGCAATTACTGCTGCAGATTTTACTGAATTTGAAAATGATAGATGGCAAATCTTAATTTCCCAAGCTCTCCATCCCAGCAAGCAGTTTGTTGAAGACTAGTGGTGCAGTTAATCGCTGGTGCATAATGCCCACAAATACACGTTTTTCCTTTTTATATAACGCATTATGCTAATCACCCTGTATTCCATTTTTCAATAAAAGGTCAGCAGAGCACTGTTTGTTCAGAATGTGCAATTTAAACTTCATGTCTGTCATTAGAGATAATCTAGGTTTGCTGTATCAAGTGGGGTTGTCATAGAAACCAGACCCACAAGCTCTGTTTACGGCCTTTGGAGAATAAACACTTTGCATTTATTTCTCTGGAAAGGAAAAAAAATCCCAAAACATCAAAAATCATCGGACAATTAAGTAAGGTTTGAAAACAAAGTGGTAATAGCCCAGGAGAGAGAGCTATGTCATTCATCAAAAATCAGTAACTGTCACACAGTTGGTATACCAGTGTTCAAGTTGGTGACTGACAGGGTGGTCAGATATTTCCCCTGGGAAAAGCAAGTAAGAGAGAGAGGATGTGTCATTATGCTGAGTACAGAATTAATTTAAGTGTGCTAATGGGCTTTATCCAAGCTATTATACCCTTGAAAAATATTCTGTGTAAATTGCATTGAGTGTCTGATCAGGTTTTTTATGCTATGTGTTTGGACATTCATTTGTGAATCCCAAATAGCCTAGATGATTCCATCTTATAGTTTCTCTGATCTCTGTCTGTCTGTCATCTTTAAGGACCCTCCCTGGAAGCAACTTGGCAGTCCTGGGCTGCAGCATCTTAAAATCCTGCCTGAGTAGCATTACCACATTTATCAAATAAAAATAGAGGACGCCTGGTTAAATTGGATTTTTTTTCCTAGTATATGTATTGCATGGGACATACTTATACTGAAATTAGTCATCAATGATCTGAAATGCCAATGTATTATACCTGGATGTCCTATATTTAATATGCCTGAAGGGTCTGGGGAGATAGGGAGGTAATTCTCTAAGCTTTCCTTCCAGCCCCAGGACTGCAGCCCTGTAACAGGGGAGGGAAGTGTGTGCACAGGATGTGTGTGCAAGACTAATCTTGTTAAGTCACAGTGTAATTGTAATTGTGGTCTAATTTGCTGAAGGCACCCACAAAGTCAAGTTCAAAAAAGTCACTCACAGCCCGGCTCGGTGGCTCAGCTTGTAATCCCACGCCTTGAGAGGCTGAGGTGAGTGAATTGCCTGAGCCCGCAGGTTTGAGACCCGCCTGGGCAACTTGGCGAGACCTCATCTTTACAATAAATCAGAAAATTAGCCAAGTGTGGTAGCGCACGCCTATAGTTCCAGCTACTTGGAAGGCTGAGGCAGAAGGATCGCTGGAGTCCAGCAGGTCGAGGCTGTGGTGGCTGGGAGTGGCCACTGCACTCCAGTCTGGGTGACAGAGTGAGACTCCAACTCAAAAAAAAAAAAAAAAAAAAGTCACTCACTTGGAAATGACCAGACACCTCCTCAGCACAGCTGCTGCCTAAGGGAAAACTTTTGGGTTTTTTTCCCCCTCCTATCCTGGGTTCAGTTACTTTTGGAGCTGGTCCCTAGTCATATTCTGGAGCTGTGCCAGAGGAAAGGCCTGAGGCTTATTTGTGGGTGCCATGTTCAATCTGGGGCCAAAGAGGGAGGTTCCTGAACTATAGCCCTGGCTGAGGACAATACAATTCATATAAATCTGGTAATTTGCAGAAGGGTTTAGGTTGATCGAGTTGGGTAAATACCAACACACACATTCAATTCAACATGTGGGAATTCAGCATTCACTGCTCTGGGTCAGGTGCCCTGGGGGACCCAAAGCCAGATGATGGGCAGTGCTCCAAGGATGGTTCCACTAGTTGGGAGAGAGTCTTTGAGCACAGATGTCATCCTAGAATCAGCAGGAGCAGAGGCAGAGACACAGTGCCATGGGAAAGTGGGGAAAGAGAAGATGAATGTCACCAGGGGAGTCTGGGTAGTCTTCTTGGAGGAGGGGATTCTCGGCTCATCTTTGAGGTGGCTGAATATTCACTTAGATTGCTTAACAGTAGAAAAGTTGCCTGGAGGCAGAGTCATGTCTGGAGTTGGAATTAGCAGAAGTTTCCCTTCAGTTGAAATCAGAGGAGTGGGGAAGTTTGACCTCATCCTGGTCAAGAAAGCACAGTGGTTAAGAATGGACTCCGAACTCAGGGAGGCCTGGGCTTGCATTCCTGTTCTGCTAGTAACCAGCTAAGTGACCCCGGGGAGCTATGCCACTCTTTGTGCCTCAGTTTCCTACTCTGAATAGTGTGGATGATAGCTGTATCTGCCTCATAACATTGTGAGAATTACATGAAATAATGTAAATAAGCTCTTACACAGTACTTGGCATACTCTAAGGAAAATTGTCGTGATTCTCTATTGCTTTCAGATCCTTAGATTCTGATCCTGCCTCAAAGCCTGCACCCAGAGCTCTGTGCCAGGAGTGTCTTTTTGCCAGCTGTCACCCTCCCTTCCCTTCTTTGGCTTGTCTGCACCCTGCAACCTCTGCCACACCTGGAGCTTATCCTGGCAGGGGTGTGTAAGCCCTTTGGATCTGGGGCCTTTCTTTGATGAAAGAGTAGAAACCAGCTTTGCAGAGGCAGGAGGGGAAGTCCTTCCAGGTGGGAGGAGCAGTGTGAGCAGAGGTAAAGAGATGTGAAAGCAGTGACAGGTTTGGAAAATGACAAATAGTTCGGGCAACGAGTCCAAACTTGTTGGTGGGAGGAGATCAGAGGATAAGGCAGAAAGGCAGAAGACAGTTCGGCTGTGGAGGGAATTTCTCATGGGCATGCGGTTCTGCCTTCCACTTCCATAAAGTTCTTGTGATGCTGTCAGTCATGGTGACCTATACTCCTGGGACCCAGGCTGTTCAATCAAATCTTGTGATCACTTTGTTCAGGAGCCAGGCATAGGAGGCAAGCAGAGCTAACCAGTGTTCTCTGAGACTGCTGTATAGATGTGAAGAGAAACTCTCTTTCCAATGAGTTAACTAAGTGTATCAGTCATTTAATGCCACAATAATGCAATGTAACAAGCAACCACAAAACCTCAGTGGCACACAACAATGGAAATTTATTTAGCTCCCAAGTCTGTGGGGCTTAGCTGAGCTTGGCTGGGCTTGCTCACATGGCTGAGCATTGGTTGCATGTCTGCTGATCTGCATTGGCTGTGGCTGGGATGGCAGGGATAGCTCAGTGTAGCTCCATGTGTACCATCCTCTGGGCTAGCCAAGGCATGTTCTGATAGAGCAAGTGGAAATGTACAAGCATCATTTCTTTCTTTCTTTTTTTTTTTTGAGTTGGAGTCTCTCACTCTGTTGCTCAGTCCGGAGTGCAGTGGCACACTCATGGCCACGGCAGCCTTGGCCTGCGGGGCTCAGGTGATCCTTCTACCTCAGCCTTCCAAGTAGCCAGAACTACAGGCATGTGCCACCATGCCTGGCTAATTTTTAAAATTTGTTTATTGTAGAGCTGAGATCTTGCCAAGTTGCCCAGGCTAGTCTCGAGCCCATGGGCTCAGGCAATCCTCTCACCTTGGTCTCCCAAAGTGCTGGGAGTCTGAGGTGTGAGCCACCGCGCCTAGCCACAAGCAGCTTTTCAAGGCTTTTTGGTATTACAGTTGCTAATATCCCACTGGCCAAAGCAAGTCACATGGTCAAAACCCAAATCAAGGACTGGGAAACAGACTCTACCTCCTAAGTAAGAGGAACTGCAAAGCCACATTGACAAGGCATAGATTTAGAAGAGAGATTGGGAAGATGAAGGCAGTTACTCTATCACACTATGCTCAGCTAGGAAGATTTGATACAGAGTAGCTGCTGGCCATTTTGTTTGCCGTGGGGGAGAGAACATATCTGAGAATGAAGCCAGGTAGGGACTGAGCCAAGTAAAAAAAGCCAGAGCTCTGATCCGGCTGTACCTGCATCCCTGTTCCCCTTGGACTTCCTGTTTAGATGAACTAGCAAGTCCTCTTTTTGATTCAGCTTGTGTGAGTTGGATTCTTGCCAGTTGCAATGGAAAGAAGCCTTCCTAACCCTGCTCTGAATGTCAGGCAAAGGCAATTGGATGTTAAAAATGTCTAAAGAGAGAGCCAATATGACCTAATTCCTTGTTTGAGGGATGTAACTGAGGGTAGGATGAAAATTATGAAACACTTGCAGCAGAGCAAATGCAAGAATGAGGAGGTCTGAAATGATAGGGCAGGGCAGTGGAAAGAGAGAGGGGGCACAGGTGATGCTTTGCAGAGAGATCATTAACAGGATTTGCTGACTGTGTGTGAGGTATAATGAGAGTGTGAAATAAGATATAAATGGGCTTTCTCACGTGAAAGATGAGGTGGGGGCTTTCCCCAAAAATACAAACCCCTAATTATAGTGTCTGCTAATTTCTGTGGTGCAAATACTGCCATCATAGCTGATTTCAAGGGACCAATAGCTTAACAGTCAGCAGGAAAAATTTTGGAATATTTAATGATTGACCCTTGGGAGCCAGTACAACCAGCTCCAGCATACCAGTGGTGTAAGGTGTTGGCAAATTTTACACAGTAAGAAATGCAGCCAGATTTAGATACCTTAAATTGGAGTTGCCTGCATATTTTGCAAATGAAGATGCCCAGAGGATGTTGGAAGTAGTTTTGGGGCTCACAAGAGAGGTTCAGTCTACACAGAGTTGTTGGGGAGGTGTTGTCATCATTTCTGCAGAAGGATAATGATTATGTGGCAGGAGATGCCCTTTGACTTGAATGGGGGTGACCGGTGACTCGCAGGCCTAATCTGGCTCACAAATAGATTTGATTGGCTCATGTGGTATTATTAAAAATTAAAATTCATTGCTGTATTAGTTTTCTGAGGCTGCTGTAACAAATTGCCACATACTGATTGACTTAAATAACAGAAATGTATTCTCTCATAATTCTGGAGGCCAGACATTCGAGACATCCAAAATCAAGAGGCCTGCAGGCTTGGTTCCTTCTGGGGGCTCCCAGGGAGAGACCCTCCCATGCCTTTGTCTAAGCTCCAGCAATCCTCTGAATTCCTTGGCTTGTACACGCATCACTTCTGTCTCTGCCTTTATCTTTCTATGGGCTTCTGTGTCTCTGGGTGTCCTTTTTTGCTCTTATGAGAATACCCATTAGATTTGGGGCTCATCCCAAGCCAGTATAATCTCATCTGGATCTTTACCTTAATTACATTTGGAAGGACCCTATTTCCAAAAAAGGTCACATTCTGAGTTTCCAATGAATTTTTGGAGGACACTGTTTCACCCACTACAATAGTCAGTGGTTAAAACTTGATGGATTTCACAAAAAGAGACTCCTAGCCTCTCTTGTACAATGCATCCGGCCCAGTGGGCCTACGATAGGCTGGGGTGGAGTGGCACCTACCCCCTCTCCCCAGGCCCTGTTCAGCCCCTGCCTTGGTTCAGGTGGAGTCCAGTTCCAGGGCCTCTGGGAGGCTGGAATGTGCCTCCTGCTGTCCTTCCCCGTGTCTCCTCAGCAACAGGCATTCATTTATTCTGTGCACGAGCCACTGTTTAACAGTATTTATTTCAAGAGTCAGAAATATTTGATTCCAATTAGGGACACCAAATTGAAGCCTATGCAGTGTCCAAGATGCAGGTCAGGCAATAATTAAGAGCCCTGTGACACAGGACAGGGAGGGAGAGTGCAGGCCCCCAGAGCAGGCAAATTATGCAGCTCCCGCCTGATCCCTGTGTGCTTGGGATTGATAACTCGGTCTTGGTTTGCCTACGCTTCATGCTTGTGAAATGGACAGTTCCTTTCAGAGTTGTGAGGACTTGGAATACTAGGTGTAAAGTGGCTAGTACAATCCTGAGATGTAATAGGGACTTGATGTGTGTGACGCACAAATGATGAGTGAAAGAGTTTTTTAAACTTTGTATCACTTCCAGCTGAAATAGAAGAAGATGCAAAGAATAGTTCCCATACCACACCAATGTGATCAAGACAAAAGGTGATGGAGTGTTACCAGATCGTCCCTGGCCCTGCGTTCAAATAAATTATGCACTTTTTAGTCAAAAGAAAATTTACTCCAAAATAAAGAAAGAGTAGTTCCAAAGGTAGTAATAATGGCAGACATCATTAGTTATCCCAACAGATATGAAATTTATATAATTAGGGAGCAGAAGAAGATATTTTCAAGCATCTAGGATAGCATTTCCAATTGTAAGTGTTCTAAAATAAGTTAATAGGTGCTCTATGAAAAAGGGCTTCTGGTTACATAATTTGGGAAAATACTCAAGTATAAATGTTTTCTTTACTGCAGAACTTTTCAGAGGCTTCAATGTGTTGATGTGTAATGTGAATTTCCATAATGGAGACAGAGCATGAACTGTTTCCCAAACATATTTGGCTGTAGGAACCCTCTTATCCTTTTTTTTGGGATACTAACATTGCATGGGACACAGCACTGAGTAACACACTGTGATTTTTGATGAATATTGTCTCCCACCAAATGCCAGACATTCTTGTAGGTTTCAGGAGGCTCTAATCCTGGATAAAACTGTCTGACTACAAAGTCTTGTGATTTTGGTTGTTAAATGACAGGCTGATCAAAGCACTTTTGGTATGGAAGGCAAGACACCGGTCATTGATCCTGTCTGGGAGATGTCACTTTTTTTGTTTTTTTTTTTTTGAGTTGGAGTCTCACTGTTGACGCCCAGGCTGGAGTGCAGTGGCACACTCACGGCCTCCGCAGCCTCAACCTGCTGGGCTTAGGCGATTCTTCCATCTCAGCCTTCCAAGTAGCTGGAACTACAGACGCGCATGCCACCACGCCTGGCTAGGTTTTTTGTGATGTATCATAGAGACGAAGTCTCACCAAGTTGGCCAGGCTGGTCTTGAACCCTCAAGCTCAGGCAATCTTCTTGCCTCAGCCTCCCAAAGTGCTGGGATTACAGGTTGAGCCACCGTGCCCAGCCAGGAGATGTCACTTTTAAGGCAACTGGTGAGAGATTCCTATCGACTGCCAGGTAGGAGGGGCTGGAAGAACCCTGAAAGGGTCCAGCTGCCCATGCAGCCTCTCACCTCTCTCTGCTTCCTGGTCCTCCAGGGCCAAATCCAATCTGCAGAGGAGCTTCCACCAGCATCTCCTGAAGTGCTTGAGCACAGCTGGGCTCCCTGAGGGTGGGGATACCTGTTCCTGGAGCCAAAAATCTCCCTATCTCTTGCCTCCCAAGCCTACCAATTGACTCTGCCCCGCACCCCTTTCCACTCAGACCCAAGGACCCAGGCAAAACTCATCAGCTTTCAACCCCTTTACCTACAAGGCTCACACATCCCTGGCAACTGAGTCACATGACTCTCCCAGCTGCAAGGGAGACAGGGAAGCAAGTCTTCTACCTGGGTGTCCTTGTGTCCACCTGAACACTGGAGTGTTCTTCCAAAGGAAGAAGGGGAGAATGGAGATAGGATACTGGGGGTAACTAGCAGTCTGCCACAATGCCCCTTACTTTAGACAACACTTTTTTTGTTCTTTGTTTTTTTGCAAATTTGTAAGTTTATACATGCTCACTAATGAAAATTTACAAAATATTTACAATTTTCAGAAGGAAAGAGCAATGACCACTAATTCTGCTTTCTAGAGATATCCATTATTAGTACTGTAGACAAATGTTTTCTACCCCCTAACTTTGAGGTCATATTTTAAATTTGATTTTATATCCTGCCTTTTCACTAAACATTTCAAAGACTAAGTCATTGAAAACACTTCACAAATATTTTTAATGATGACATCAGATTCTATTATAGTATAGACATAATTAATGCACCATAATTTACTTAGTCATTCCTCAAATGGATATTTAATTGTTAATTATTTTTAGCAAATATTGTTAGCAAATTTTCATTATTAACAATAAAGAAAATTTCCTGGGCTTATTTCTTCAGGTTTGGTTCCTAGCAGTGAAATTACTGGGTCATGTAAGCAGAAATGTTCATGTTTCTTGATATGCAATGCCAAACTACTTTCCTGAAAGTGGAATCACCTCACTTTTTCCAAGAATGAGAAGAAATAGAGATTTTAAAAATATCATGTCTGTCTTCACTTTGGTGGTGGTGGTGGTGGTGATGGAATGATTGCTTATTGAAACCTCCCCTATGTCTCTTGTCTAACCAACATTCTACCTCATGGCTGATATCATTGTGCTGTTGAGAGGATGGGGTCATGGGCATTGTAGTCCACACTTTGGGCATTCACCCCACTCCCAGATCTCATTACTGTTCTGAAGAAATCTTTGACCAAAGCTCTGTGCCTCACGTATTGGGTGATGCTGACCATCTCATCAATAGTAACATTTCCGTCTTCTCAATATTTTCCTGCTTCTCTTTGTCCCAGGTTGCTTCCTTAAGGGCTTTGAGGATCAAAAAAGGAGCAAACACTACCACTTCAGTCCTATCTTTTCATTCTTATGACTTAGCTTCACAGCTGACCTTAGTTACTTTTTCATCACTAGTTGCCTTGGTGATATCACCAATCTTTTTGGGAGATGGACTAAGGGGTACAATCTTTGGGGCCAGGACAGTCATGGAATCGATTCTCCATGCATGACAGCAGTAGTTGGTGTTGGATGAGCCTGCGTATGGGATGATTCCTACAGACTGAAAGTTTATGTCCCCCTAGAATTCAGATGTTGAAACCATAATCCCCAATGTGATGGTCTTTGCAGATGGGACCTTTGGAAGGTTGTTGGGTCATAACAGTAGAGTCCTTATGATGCAACTACTGCCCTTATAAGAAGAGACAGGGCAGAGCTCACCCCCTGCCTTGTGAGGGCATAACCAGGAAGCAGGCCCTCACTGGGAATTGAATCTTTGGTGCCTTGGTCTTGGACTCCCCAGTCTCTGGAACTGTGAGAAACAAATATTTGTTGCTTAAGCCACCCAGTCTGTGGCAATTTGTTCCAGCAGCCTGAACTGATTAAGGCAGATAACCAAGAAAGCTGAAGCTTTGCCTTCTGCTAGCCTGAAGAGGGGAACTCTCAGTATTTTCCTTTAAAAAAAATGAAAAAGACCTTTTATTTTAAAACAGTTTAAGATATATACAAAAATTTCAAACATAATACTGAAGGTTCTCATATATCAAGGGGGACCCCCAAAACCCAGAATTTATTTATTAAAAAATAGTGTATTTATTGTTACATGTTTAAACTTCAGTCACCTTGAAAGCACTCTCTGTTTGATGCAGTACACCTATTGAGATGGTTTTTCCACTGCTCAAAACAGTTCTGGAACTTTTCAATTTTGATGCCTTTTAGTGCTTCTGCCGTTTTTTGTTTCACCTCTTGCATGTTGGCAAAATCTGTCCCTTTGAGGACTTTTTTTCTTCTGGGGGACGAAATAAAGTCACTCGGGACGAGATTAAATGAATAAGGAGGGTGGGGGCATGGCAGTCATGCTGTTTTGATTAAAAACAAACAAACAAACAAACAAACAAACAAACAAACAAACAACTGCTGGAACACTCAGCATGGTGTGGGCAGGTGCTCTTGTAAATCACCTATCATGAAATTAGAAGAATCACCCACCCCCAAAAAAATAATGGAAGCTGCATGCAACCTCTCACAACATTAGCTGATACACTGATGCCAATGGTTCCCAGAAGAGTCACCTAGCAGGGGAAGCCTGTACTACAAGAGGCCCACCTTCCATAAGATAATTCCAGTTGTTTTAGTCCCTCCTTGTATTTTACACCCAGTTTTGTCTATTATAAATATCTTACATTAGTATGATACATTTGTCACAGTTAATGAACATATATTAGTACGCTATTGTTAACTGAAGTCCATACTTTATTCAGATTTTCTTCATTTTTACCAAATGTCCTTTTCCTGTTCCAGGATCTCATATAGAATACCACATTATATTAGCTGTCATATCTTTTTAGTTTCCTCTTGGCTGTGACAATTTCCCAGAGTTTTCTTGTTTTTGATGAGCTTGACAGTTTTGAGGCAAACTCATCATATATTTTGTAGACTGTCCCTCAATTGGGATTTGTCTAATTTTTTTTCTTGATTAGACTGATGTTGTACACCTTTGAGAGGAAGACTACAGAGGTAGATTAACATTCTTATTCTAGCAAGCCTTGACCTACTGGGCTCCGGCGATCCTTCCACCTCAGCCTTCCAAGTAGCTAGAACTACAGGCGCGTGCTACCACGCCCGGCTGATTTTTTGATTTATTGTAGAGATGAGGTCTACCTGCCCAGGCGGGTCTCGAACCCGCGGGCTCAGGCAATCCATTCACCTCAGCCTCCTAAGGCGCGGGATTACAGGCTGAGCCACCAAGCCCGGCTGGCATAATGTTTTCAATGTTCATCCACATTGTAGCATGTATCAGTACTTCATTTCTCATTTCTTTCTTTCTTTCCTTTTTTTTTGAGTTGGGATCTCACTCTTGTAGCCCAGACTGGAGTGTAGTGACATACTCACGGCCACCACAACCTCGACCTGCTGGGCTTAGGCGATCCTTCTGCTTCAGTCTTCCAAGTAGCTGGAACTTCAGATGCTTGCCACCACGCCTGACTAGTTTTTGTGATTTATTGTAGAGAGAAGGTCTCAACAAGTTGCTTAGGCTGGTCTTGAACCTCTGGGCACAGGTAATCCTCTAGCCTCAGCCTCCCAAAGTGCTGGGATTACAGGCTCGAGCCACCACGCCTGGCCTCTTCATTTCTTTTTAATGGTAATTAATATTCTACCATATGAGTATACCATATTTTACATATCCATTCATCATCTGAGGGGCATTTGTTTTGTTGCTACTTCTTGGGTATTATGAGTAATATTGCTGTGAATAGCCATGTACTTGTTTTTGTGTGGATATATGCTTTTAATTTCTCTTGAATATGTACCTAGAGGTAGAATTGCTGAGTAGTATACTCTTGAACCCGCGGGCTCAGGCAATCCCACTCACCTCAGCCTCCCAAAGGCGTGGGATTACAGGCTGAGCCACCGAGCCCGGCTCTCACTGTGGTTTTGACTTTTCATTTTCCTGATGGTTAAAGAGGTTGAGTATCTTTTCTTTTCTTGAGTTGGAGTCTCACTCTGTCACCCAGACTGGAGTGCAGTGGCCGCTCCCGGCCACAGCAGCCTCGACCTGCTGGCCTCCGGCGATCCTTCCGCCTCAGCCTTCCGAGTAGCTGGAACTACAGGTGCGTGCTACCATGACCGGCTAATTTTTGACTTATTGTAGAGGTGAGGTCTCACCAAGTTGCCTGGGCGGGTCTCGAACCTGAGTATCTTTTCATGTACTTATTGGCCATTTGTATATGTCTGGAGAAATGTCTGTTCAGATATTTTGTCTACTTATTAGTTGGGTTATTTGTGTTTTTATTATTGAGTTGTGAAAGTTCTTTATATATTTTTATACAAGTAACTTATCAGATATATGATTTGAAAATATTTCCTCCTATTCTGTGGGTTGTCTCCTCATTTTGCTGATGGTATGCTTTGAAACACAAAGTTTTTAAAGTTTTGATGAAACTCAGTTTATTTACTTTTTTCTTTGGTACTTGTGCTTTTGGTGTTTGAAGAAAGCATTACCTAATCCAAGGTCCTGAAGATTTATGCCTGTGTCTTCTAAGAGTTTTATAATTTTAATGTTTAATTTAGAACTTTAATCCATTCTGAGTTAATTTTTATATGTGGTGTAAGGTAGGGGTACAATGTCATTCTTTTGTGTATGAATATCCTGTTGTCCCAGCAGCATTTGTTGAAGAAACTATTCTTCCCCCCATGGAATGCTCTTGACATTCTTGTCAAAAATCGATTGACCATAACATGAAGGTTTATTTCTGGGCTCTCGATTCTATTTCATTGATTTCTATGTCTATTCTTATGCCATTATAGCACTGTCTTGATTACTGTCGCTTATGCTAAGTTTTGAAATCAGGAGGTATGGGCATTGCCTTGCTAAGCTATGGCCAGGCCATGTTTCCTGGATTTGGCTCTTTCCCCTACCTCTCTCTCAAATTTACTTTCTAAATAAACTATATTTTCTAATCTAAAAAAAAAAAAGAAAGAAATCAGGAGGTGTGATTCTTCTAGATTTTTCAAGATTTTTTTGTCTGTACTGGATCCCTTGATTTTCCATATAAACTTTAGGATCGACTTGTAAATTCCTGGCAAGAAGTCAGCTGGGATTTTGATAGTGATTGTGTCGAATCTATAGATAACATGGGGGAATGATGTCATCTTAACAATATCAAATTTGAACATGAGATGTTTTGCTATACAAATTATATTTTTATTAAAATATTCTTTTAAACTAAATAAGAGATAGTATGAAAGCAACGGACAGTTCAGTATTCTATAGTTGTTTCTGTTGGCATGTTGTAATATCCAAAATATATCAATTTCTTTTGTATGAATTGAGAATGTAGCATGTCACTATGATTACGAACAAATGTCTATTTATACCTTGATACCATCTTAGGCTTGAAAATATCACAAAAACAGTGTGTGACAACATTTGTATATCCTTAACTTTTACTTGTATCATTGAACATGATGTAACATAAAGTCAGAAGGCATCTTTTGTGTCAAGAATCTTCATGAAATTATGAAACCAACAAAGCTAAAGTGGTCCTTTATGTACTGAAAACACATGGTCTGCCCCTTTTGTCTGAGTTAAAAGCTTAGCTGAAAAAACCTGGATCTTTACCAAAATTGGATTTTTCCTAATACAAGAGTATTGTCTTGAGCCGTCCTGCAAGATTACTTGCTATATCATCAGACAAAAAACCTTGGTAAAGCAATATACCCTGGAAATTGTTAAGCCGCTTTGTGCCTTGGAGGAAAATTTAAAAACCAAAGCAATGCCTTTGTCAAATGTTCTCATCCATCCCAGAATCACTAAAATCTATTCCAATATTTTGAAGTAGATTGTGGAGGAGTTGCCATTTTCTTTCATTGGGATGAAAGTATTGACACCATCTCTTAGCAGAGCCAACTCCTGGTTTTCATTTGTCATTTGCAAAAGGGCAGCGCCAAAGGAAGATTTTATTTTCTGAGTCCTTTTGGAAAGTGTAAAGACCTCCTGTGGTGTTGTTTTATTAATTAATTTTTAAATTTGAGATAATTGTATATTCACTTGCAGTTGTAAGAAGTTATACAGCATAATCTCATGTGCCCTTTGTGCTGTTTCCCTCAGTAATCACATTTTGCAGAACTATCGTGTACAATATCATAACCAGGATATTAACACTGATACAATGAAGATACCAAACATTTCCATCACCACAAGGATGCCTCATGTTGCACTTTTATAAGTCATACCCACTTCCCTCTTGTCCCTACCTTTTCCTTGACCCCTAGCACCCAATAATCTGTTCTCCACTTATTTATTTTTGTTATGTTAAAAATGTTATGTAAATGGAAACACGTAGCATGTAACCTTTGGGGATTGCCTTTTTTTTTTCACTTACAATACTCTTTTGGAGATTCATCCATGTGGTTATATACATTAATAGTTTCTTCCTTTTTATTAGTAATTGGTATTCCATAGAATGTACCGTAGTTTGTTTAACTATATATCCATTGAAGGACATCTGACATCTGAGTTGTTTCCAACTTTTGGCTATTATAAATGAAGCTGCTGTAAACTTCATGTACATTGGTATGCACAAGAGTCTTCATTTCTCTGAAATAAATAGCCAGGAGTGCAGTTGTTAGGTCTTATAATAATTGCATGTTTAGTTTTTAAAAGAAACTGTAACAATGTTTTCCAGAGTGACTTTAACATTTTACATTCCCAGCAACAACATGTGAATTATCCAGTTTCTCTGTATTCTTGTAAGTATTTGGTGCTACTACTGTTTTTTTACATGTTATTTCTTAAATTTTTTGAGTTGGGTCTCACTCTGTCACCCAGATGGGATTGTAGTGGGACCATCAAGGCTCAATGCAGCCTTGACCTCCTGGGCTCAGGTGATCCTTCTCCCTTAGCCTCCTGAGTAACTGGGACTACAGGTGCACCACCATGCCTGACTGGCTAGGGTTTTTTTTTGGATACCACTATTTTTTGCTTTAGCCATTTGGTAGGTTCATAGTAATATCTCATTATGTTTTAAATTTACATTTTCATAATGACTAATGATGTTGAACATCTTTTCATGGGCTTATTTGTCAATGTATATCATCTCGATAAAGCGCTTATTCATGTCTTTTGCCCATTTTCGAATTGGATTGAGTTTTTTTTTATTCTTGGTTATCTATATATTCTGCGTACTAGTTATTTGTTGGGCATATGGATTGAAATGATTTTCTACCACTCTGTAGCCTGTATTGTTTTCCTCTTAACAGAATCTGCAGAGTAGAAGTTTAAAATTTTGATAAACTCCAACTTATTAATTTTTCTTTTATGGATCATGTTTTTAGTGTCAAGTCTTAGATCTATTTGCCTAGTCTTACATCCTGATGATTTTCTCCTATTTTTTCTAAAACTTTTATAGTTTTATGGACATCATCCATTTTGAATTAATTTTATACAAGGTGTAATACTTAGCTTGAGGTCTCCCTTCTCCTTTTTTCTCCTACCAGATGTACAATTGTTCTAGCATGAATGTTTAAACAACTACTTTTCCTCCATTACATTTCTTTTGCATCTTTGTAAAAAAAAAAAAGCAACTGGGCATACTGTGTGCATCTATTTCTGAATTTTCTATTCTGTTGATTTAATGTATGTGCCTACCCCTCCACCAATAAACACAATCTTGATTATAATAACTTAATTTTCTTTTTCAAAATTGTTTTTAGCTCTTCTAGTTCCTTTGCTTTTCCATATACATTTTATAATTATCCTATCTTTGTCTATAAACATTTTTTGCTGGAATTTTGAAGGAAACCTGCATACCAATTTAAGGAGAGTTGACATCTTTATTTTGTTGAGTTTTCCAACCCACGAACATGATGTATCTCTCTGTTTATTTAGACATTCTTTGATTTCTTTCATCAGCATTTTATAGTTTTTGGTATGTAAGTCCTGGTGAAAGATTGGATGCTTTCTAAGACTGAGAACAAAACAAAAATATCCACTTTCACAACTCTTGTTCAAAATGGTGCAAGAAGTTCTAGCCAGCGCAATAAAACAAGAAAAGGAAATAAAAGACATACAGATAGGAAAGAACTAGAACTGTCTTTATTTGCAGATGATGTGATTGTCTAATAGATTCCAAATAAATCTGTTAGTTCTATTTTTTGGACCCAATAAATGAGTTTACAAGGTTGCATGGCATGAGTAAACATACAAGGATACATTTTATTACTATATACTAGCAATGAACATGTAGACATGGAAATTAAAAACATAGTACTACTTAAAATTGCTTAGAAAATGAAATACTTAGGCATAGGGATAGCAAAACATGGACAGGACTTACTTCTAGGACTTTAGATTTTTTTTATCAAGCAGAGTTTTTAAAAAGGTTTTCTGTGAGTTTTTAAAAGAAATCATGAATGTGTTCTGGAAAAAAATGCTATTTTGCATCAGTTGATGTGATTATAATGTGATTGTTCTTCTTTAGCCTGTTATTGTGGTGGATTACATTGATTGATAGATTTTAGAATATTGAACCAGTCTTGCATCCATGGAACTAAAACCCACCTGATCATGGAGTATAATGCTCTTTATATATTGCCAAATTCTGTTTGCTAATATTTTGTTAAGGACATTTTTGTCTATTCCTGAGGGATATTAGTCATTAGTTTTCTTTTTGTACTGTCTTTGTCTGTTTTGGTGTCAAGGTATTAATAACTTCATAAAATGAATTGAAATCTGTTCTCTTTTATTTATTGAAAAGATTGTGTATAATCAGTGTCAATTTCTCTTTAATTATTTTATACAATTCTCTAGTTTCACTGAGTCTAGAGATCTTTGTTTTTTTGGGGGGGAGTGGGATGTTGTTTTAAAATTATATGTTAAATTTCCTTAATAATTAGAAAGATAGACAATAATTTATTTCATATTTCCAATATGAATATAGGCTGTGGTAGTTTGTGGTTTTTGAGGAAGTAACCCATTTCGTCTAAGTTGTCAAATTTATGTGTGTACAGTTGTTCATAGCATTTCCTTTTCATCCTTTTGATGTTTTTAGGGTCTGTAGTGATACCTCCTCTTTCATTTCTGATATTGGTAATTTGTGTCTTCTTTCTTTTTTCTTTGCCAGTCTTGTTAGTGGTTTGTCAATTCTATTTTTTTTCAAATAATTAGCTCTTTGTTTTACTGATTTTCTTCATTGTTTCTCTATTTTTCTTTCTCTTAGCTTTATTTCTTTCATTCTGCTTTGAGGTTTTTTGGTCTTTTAAAATCTAGATTCTTGAGCCAGGCTCGGTGGCTCAGTCTGTAATCCCGCGCCTTTGGGAGGCTGAGGTGAGTGGATTGCCTGAGCCTGCGGGTTCGAGAACCACCTGGGCAACTTGGCGAGACCTCATCTCTACAATAAATCAAAAATTAGCTGAGCATGGTAGCGTGTGCCTGTAGTTCCAGCTACTTGGAAGGCTGAGGCAGAAGGATCACCAGAGCCCAGCAAGTCGAGGCTGCGGTGGCCGGGAGCGGCCACTGCACTCCAGTCTGGGTGACAGAGTGAGACTCCAACTCAAAAAAAAAAAAAAAAAAAAAATCTCGATTCTTGAGGTAGGAGTTTAGGTTGTTGATTTGAGGGTTTTCTTCTTTTCTAATACATGCATTTAGTACTATAAATTTTCTTGTAAAAAAACCTTGATATGTGCCCCACAAATTTTGATATACTGTATCTTCATCTTCAGTCTATTTGTGGATTTCTTTTGAGGCTTCATCTCCAACCCATGAGCTATTTAGAAGTGTGTTTTCAAGATTTTAGAGACTTTCTTGTAATCCTTTTTGTTATTTATTTCTAGTTTGATTCTATTGTGGTTGACAAACACACTCTATGATTTAAATTCTTTAAAATTTGTTTTATGGCCCAAAGTATGGTCTATCTTGGTATATGTTCTGTGGGTATTTGAAAAGAATGTATATTCTGCTATTGTTAGGTGGAGGTTTCTATAAATGTCAAGTAGATCCTGTTGGTTGGTGGTGGTGTTGATTTTATCTCTATATAACCAATTTTCTATATAGTTGCTTTATCAATTGTTTAGGGAGGTGTTGACATTTATAATGTGGATTTGCCTATTTCTCCTTCCAGTTTATCAGTTTTTGTTTCACATATTTTTCAAGTCTACTGTTTGGTGCATCAATTTAGGCTTGTTATGTTTTCATCATATATAATGTTCCTTTTAGTCTCTGGTAATTTTCTTTGCTATGAAGTCTAATTTATCTCATAGTAATATAACCACTCTCATTTTCTTTTGATTAATGTTTGCATGATGCATTTTTTTATCCTTTGCTTTCAGGTTGTATACACTGCTATATTTGAAGTGAATTCCATGCAGACAGCATATATTTGGGTAATGTTTATAATTTACTCTTCCAATCTCTGTCTTTTAATTGCTATTTTTAGATCTTTTACATTTAATGTACTTTTTATATGCTAGGACTAAGTCTGCCAGGGTTTTTTTATTTTCATTTTTATTGTTTGTTTCTCTGTTTTCTTTTTCCGGTCTTCCTGCAAGGTGCTTGATTATTCTTTAGAATCCCATTTCTTTATCTATACTGTTGAGTGTATCACTTTGTTTAGCATTTTTAGTTGTTGCTCTAGGTACTACATTATATATACATAACTTATCACAGTCTATTAGTATTGTCCTTTAAGCAGTTTTAGGGATAGAAACCTCACTTCCATTTATGTCACTTTACCCTTTTACATTTAAAATATAATTGTCTTAAATATTTCATCTACATACATTTAGGACCATATCTTCATATTGGACAGGGTTATAACTTTGCTTCAACCATCGAAAAGAATTTAGATAGCTCAGGAGAAGGAAAATATGTTTTATTTACCCATATTTTTACTTATTATTTTCTTCCTTCCTTTCTTCTTTATTTCTTTCTTCCTTGCTATATTCCAAGTTTTCTTCATTCTTGTTTTCTTTCCTCTTAGATAGCTTTCTTTAATCATTCATTTAGGGCAGGTCTGCTGGGGACAAATTCTCTTAGTTTTTCTTTTTCTCAGAATGTCTTAGTTTTTCCTTCATTCCAGAAGAAGGAACGAAGGAAAAACTGTGTATGGGATTCTGGATTAACCGTTCTCTTTCACCACCTGAAAAATAGCATGCCGCTTCTTTCTAGCCTCCATGGTTTGTAATGAGAAATTCACCGTTATTTTCATTGTTCTTCCCCTAAAGGGAAAATCTTTGACTGCATTCAAGATTTGTTCTTTGTAGTTTTAAGAAGCTTAATTATGATGCGTCTTAATGTGGATTTATTTGGGCTTATTCTGTTTGGAGCTCACTCAGCCTCTTAAATCTGTGGGTTTGAGCCTCTTGCTAAATTTGGAACACCTTCAATTATTATTTCTTTGATTGGCTTTTCAGCCCTGCCCTCTTTTTACTGTCCTCAGGGACTCTGATTATATGAATATTAGATCTTTTATTATAGTATCACATGTCCCTGAGGCTCTGTTCCTTTTTAAAACATTCTATTTTCTTTTCTTTTTTTTTTTTTTTGAGTTGAAGTCTCACTCTGTCACCCAGACTGGAGTGCAGTGGCTGCTCCTGGCCACTGCAGCCTCGACCTGCTGGGCTCCGGCGATCCTTCTGCCTCAGCCTTCTGAGTAGCTGGAATTACAGGCGCACGCTACCACGCCTGGCTGATTTTTTTTTTTTTTTAATTTATTGTAGAGATGAGGTCTCGCTGCCCAGGCGGGTCTCGAATCCGCGGTCTCAGGCAATCCACTCACCTCAGCCTCCCAAAGGCGCGGGATTACAGGCTGAGCCACCGAGCCTGGCTTCTTTTCATTTTTAAAGTTTTATAATTTCTATTGTTCTGTCATTCATTTCATTGAATCTTTCCTCCATCTCCTCCATTTTCCTGTTGAGCCCATCCACTGAGCTTTGTTATTTCAGTTATTGTCTTTTTTGGTTCCAAGGTTTTTGTTTGGTTCTTCTTTATATATTCTGTTTATTTGCCAAGACTTTCTGTTTTTTTTTCCTTTTACTTCCTCCAGCTTTACTGAGGTATGATTAACAAATAAAAATTATATATATTTAAGGTATCCAATGTGATATTTTGATATATGTGTACATTGTGAAATGATTATCACAATCAGAGACTTTCTAATTTTTCATTTGTTTCAAGCACATTGGTAGTTGCTTGCTGAAGCATTTTTATTATGGCTCTTTTAAGATTTTTGTCACATAATTCTAAACATCTCTATAATCTTGGTGTTGGCATCTGCTGATTGTCTCTTTTCATTTAGTTTGAACACTTCTTGGTTCTTGGCATGATGAATAATTTTTGACTGAAACTTGGACATTTTTGCACTACAGTGAGACTCTGCATCTTATTTAAACTTTTTTTTTTAAAGCTGTATTTCTCAATCCAGCATCCCTTCTTGATAAAAACACCTAGGTATAGGAGGAACATACCTCAAAATAGTAAGTACCATTTATGATAAACCCACAGCTAGCATATTGCTAAATGAACAGAAACTGGAAACATTTTCCCTGAAAACTGGAACAAGACAAGGCTACCCACTGTCACCCCTCTTGTTCAACATTGTGTTGGAAGTCCTAGCTAGAGTAATTACACAAGAGAAGGAAATCAGGGGTATCCAAATAGGAAAAGAGGAAGTCGAGCTATCCCTCTTTGCTGGCGATATGATCCTATACCTCGAAAATCCAAGAGAATCTGTCAAAAACCTGCTTGCACTGATAAAGGACTTTGGCAAAGTCTTAGGGTACAAAATAAATGTGTAAAAGACAGTTGCATTCTTATGCACCAACAACAAGCAGGCAGAGAACCAAATAAAAAGCACAATCCCATTCACAATAACCACACAAAAAATGAGACACCTCAGCATCTTCCTAACCAGAGAAATGAAAGACCTTTACAATGAGAACGATAAAACACTGCTCAAACAAATGGAAAAATATTCCATGCTCAAGGATAAGAAGAATCAACATTGTTAAGATGTCCATCCTACTGAAGGTAATCTACAGATTCAATGCAATACCCATTAAGTCACCAACATCATTCTTCTTAGACCTGAAAATGATAATACAGAAATTCATATGGAAACATAAACGACCGCGAATAGCCAAAACAATCCTTAGCAACAGTAACAAAGCAGGAGGTATCTCACTTATAGACTTTAAACTTTACTATAAGGCTACAATAATCAAAATAGCCTGGTATAGGTACAAGATCAGGCAAATGGACCCATGGAACAGGCTAGAGATCCAAAAGTAAGGCCTCAACTTCGCAACCAACTCATCTTTGACAAAGCCTCCAACAACCACCACTGGGGAGAGGAGAACCTATTCAGTAAATGGTGCTAAGAAAACTGACTGATCACATGCAGAAGATTGAAACGGGACCCCTACCTATCACCATACACAAAAATTAACTCTAAATGGGTCAAAGACCTAAACGTAAAACCTCAAACTATAAGAATCTTAGAAAATGCAAGAGATCCTTATGGAAATTGGAACTGGCAACCAATTCCTGATCAAAACCCCAAGTGCCCATGCCATAAGAGATAAGATAGACAAGTGGGACCTCATCAAACGGAAAAGCTTCTGCAAAGCAAAAGAAACCATCAAGAGAGTGGGGAGACAGCCACAGAATGGGAAAAAATATTTGCCAACTGTATATCTGACAAAGGCCTAACATCTAGGATCTACAAGGAACTCAAATGTGCCAAAAGAAACAACAACAACAACAAAAAGCCCCATTAAAAGGTGGGCAAAAGACATGAATAGACACTTCTCAAAAGAAGATATATAGGCAGCCAGCAGACACATGAAAAAGTGCTCAGCCTCACTCATCATCAGAGAAATGCAAATCAAAACCACATTGAGATACCACCTAACCCCAGTAAGAATGGCCATCATAATAAAACAAACAACAACAGTTGCTGGCGAGGATGCAGAGAAAAAGGAATGCTTCTACACTGCTGGTGGGAATGCATACTAGTGCAACCTCTTTGGAAGACAGTGTGGCGATTTCTGAAAGAACTAGAAATTGACCTTCCATGTGACCCAGCAATCCCCCTATTGGGAATATACCTGGAGGAAGTCAAGTCATTCTACCAAAAAGATACCTGCACACATATGTTTGTTGCAGCTCTATTCTCAATAGCAAAAACATGGAACCTACCATGCTGCCCATTGAAGCTGGACTGGATAAAAAAAAAAATTTGCAGCCATAAAGAAGGACAAGCATATGGATTTTGCAGCAACTTGGATGGATTTAGAGTTGATCATACTCAGTGACCTATCACAGAAACAAAGAACAGAGTTCCATACGTTCTCACTCATAAGCGGATCTTGAACAATTATCATAATACTACAAGAAAGGGATTGGCAGTACTGGGAAACTGCCAGGGGAGGGGGGTGGGATTGGCAGTTGAGGTAAACTGCCAGGGGAGACAGGGGCATACCTCATCAACAAGGGTACCTGCATAATGAACATTTGTATACCTAACCCTGAATTGTACCCTACGTTCTTAAAATAAAAAAATTTAAAAAACTGTATTTCTCTTTAGCTTCACTAGGGGAAGTTGCAGCACTGTCTTATTACTGCCAGGTGGAGGCAGAAGTCTAGGTTCCTACTGAGCATCCATTTACATCTGAAGTTGAGGGCTCCTTATTACTAATGGGCGGGTGTTCTGGGACTCCATTTGATATTTACTGATACTACAGAGCTGGGGATGAGGACTCATTCCTGCCCCACCCCCCGCCCCCCTCCCCTGGCAGGGATAGAAGAAACGTTTTGACTTCCTGATTGAACTTCTCTGACACCATTTGACCTGGGGTGTTGGGGCACCTAATTACAACCTCAGGAAGCTAGAAATCCAGTCTCTCCATTTGACTTTTGCTGATATTGTAGGGGTGGGACCACAGTTTTTACTGTAGTGTTTGGAACAGAATGGTTATTAGCTAATTATTTTTCTTCTTGCTAGATGGGTTTGTTCATGGCCTTTGGGCTAGAGAGAGCATGCTTTTACTGGGGATTTTATTATTTGCATTTCTGTGTTGCTAGTTTCTTCCACTCCATGTGTGAGATATATGAAGCAAAAGGAAACCCAGAAAAGTCACCACTATGTCATATTTTGGATTCTGAGGTCCTTAACAGGTCTGCCTTCTTATTTCCGCCTTTCAGAGTTTTCTTTTGTGTGCTTTATATATGATGTTTGGGGTTTTTATTTGTATGTAGTAGAAGAAATAGGAAAAAGTATGTCTACTTCATCTTCCCAGAAGTCCTCTCTGTATTCTGGATATTTATTTATACTTTGGGTTCTAATTCAACAATACTTTTTTTTTTTTTTTTTTATAAAATATGTTAAGCTGTGGTCATTGGAAATAACTATTCTTTTTTTTTTTTAAGTCAAAGTCTCACTCTGTCACCCAGGCTAAAGTGCAGTAACATGAGCACAGCTCATTGCAGCCTTGATCTCCTGGGCTCAGGTGATCCTTCTGCCTCAGCCTCCTGAGTAGCTGGAGCTACAGGTGCATGCCACCATGCCCAGCAATTAAAAAAAATTTTTTAAAGAGGTGAAGGGTCTTGCTATGTTGCCCAGGCTGGTCTCAAAGGGGCTTGAGCAATCCTCCTGTCCTTGGCTCCCAGAGTACTGGGAATACAGGCATGAGCCACTGTGCCCAGCCAGAAATATCTATTCTTTTGGCACTAGGATCCTCCTGAGATACTTCAAGGGCCAGGGAAAGAAGGAACCTTATGGAAGAGCCAGTCTTTCATTGCAGTGTAGAAGGAAAGGCTTGGCTTCCTTCATTGGGCTTCCAAGCCTTTCTTCCGTCTGACAGCTTGAGAAAGGGTCTAATTTGAAGCCATTTCTGTGACTCCCCCAGTAGCTGTCAGATGTAAATTGGAGGCAGGCTAATCAACTGATTGCAAGGCAAAGGCCCCAGACCCCTGCCTTTCCTCCCTTGGGTCTTGATCTTGCCTGTTTGATTGTGACAATTCTTCTTCCTACCTTAGCTTGTGAGGAAATGGGATACAGCCAAGGTGATCACTTATCTGGGGTGACAGCAAGTAAACATGAAAAATGTGCTGGGGAACACAAAAGGACAGTGATCAGAAAGGCTTTTTCTTTCAACCTAAATCATGATGTTTTGGGCGTCGGCTAGAGTTTTCCAAGTTATTTATAACTGTCCATCCCTGTTAGGGAATATATGTTTTATCTAAAAATAGGTAATATTTTCTAATCAAATGATAAATGTGTGTGTCCCAAATGGAAGCCTCATAGTTAGCCACCTCATTAACAGAAGTTCAGGTGAATAATGGAAATATTACCAGCATGACACTGGATCAGATGCTTCAAGATGCTCAGAGTTTGGACACCAGGGCTTTTTGAATTTTCTTGGTGGAAGACCCTTTGCATTAGCAGAGGTAGCCTTCACAGGCCAAGTCTTTTAGAGTGAAATTCAAGGTACTTCTTGTTCTTAGTAGGGGGTTGTGGTGCGTGTGTCTTCTTGGAGTTTATGTTGTGTGCAGTCAGCGTCTGGCTCTTTCTCTTCAATCCTTCTTGAGGGGTCCCTGTGGAGCAATGAGGCCCCAGACTTTGTGGGTGCCCAATACTCATTTCCTCTTCCCACTTAGGGAAATTCACAGGGTGTTAGTGCTAACAGGAAACTACTTATGGCTTCTCAATCCTGGCTGCGCATCAGTAACATCTGGAAAGATAAAAACCAGTAATGTCTGGGCCTCACCTTTAGAGTCTGACTTTTTTTACACCAACCCAAGAAAGTTGTTAGTGTTTTGATCACCATTTAATAGGTAGAGACCCTCAGGCCTAGGTTAGGTTTCTTCCAGACCCCATAGTTGTTTCTGGTGGAGAATATTAGAACCCAGGTCATCTGAATTTAGACTCCTCGATCTTAATCGGCCTGGAGATGGGCCTTGACACAGGTTGGGTTTCTTCCTCTACACCAGTGGTTCTCTAGCCCAACTGAATGTTAGAATTACCCAAGTGGGAAGAGGAAATGAGTGTTAGGCATCCACAAAGTTGCCCCATCAGGATCTCTCAAGAAGGATTGGAGAGAAAGGGTGAAAAAACATAGACACTGGGGCCCTGTCCCCTACACTTCTGGCTTAATTGGTCTGGGGTGGGGCCAGTGTATTGATGAGGCTTTTAATATCTTCAGGTGATTCAAATGGGCACCCAGGGTCTGGAAAAAAACAGAGATAAGAGCAAACATGTGTAGATCACCACTTACTTTCTATAAATGGAACCCAATGCCCAGAGGTGGGAGGTGAGCTGGAGGTAGTATCGAGGTGCCTCCTATGCTGCCCCATTTTTTGACATGGAAGGGGGATCTGGCTGAGTACGAACCCCTCAACCTTTTTTATCTATTTATTTTGGGTTTACATTGTGTTTAACATGTTTTTAGCTGGTTGAACAATTTTGAAATGGAGATTTCACAGAACAGTCCAGATTTCAGAATTCACTAGAAATGTTATAGTATCTGGTAACACTTAGCGGAATTGAGCACCAATAGCGTTGTCCTTTTTAGTTAGACACAGTCTCTGTGCCTTCCTGGTGTTCCCATTGCTGATCTCCAAAGGCACGAGAATTTGCAAGAGCACATTCCCTTCATTACTGCCCTAAGAAATCCCTCATCATAGAGATTAGTGAACTTGTCTTAGTTGTTCTTTCAGATTGCAAACACCTTAAGGCAGTGGTTTTTAACCTGAGAGCAATTCTGTCCCCTGGAGATAAGTTTGATTGTCACAACTGAGGGTGGGAGTGGAGTGTTCCTGGTTTCTAGTGGGTAGAGACTCGGGATGCTGCTAAGTGTCCTACAGTGCATAGGACAGCCCCCACAAGTAAGAATTACCCTGCCACAAAAGTCAGTGAAGCTAAGGTTGAGAAATTCTGCCTTTTTTTTTTTTTTTTTTTTTTTTTGAGTTGGGGTCTCACTCCATCCCCAAGGCTGGAGTGCAGCAGCACACTCATGGCCATCCCAGCATTGACCTGCTGGGCTCTGGCGATCCTTCTGCCTCAGACTTCCAAGTAGCTGGAATTACAGGCATGCACCACCACCATGCCTGGTTAATTTTTGATTATTGCAGAGCTGAGGTCTTGCCAAGTTGCCAGGGCTGGTCTCGAACCCATAGGCTCAAGCAATCCACTCTCCTCGGCCTCCCAAAGTGCTGGAATTACATGTTGAGCCATGGAGCCCAACTGAGAAACTCTGCCTTTAAGGGCAGTGTCTGTCCCTCAGTTGTTTTGTGGTACATAGTAGATGGTCAGTTAAATGCCAGTTGGCTGCCTGACTCGTGTCAGACTGTGTTGGCTTTTCCTCACATTCTCACTGAGTTTAGGCCTAATGCATTGTTACTTTGCTCTGAGTATACCATATGGCACCACAATAAATGAGTGAGTCAATAAAAAGTCTGCCATGTTAGAAGTAAGTGATCTTATGAATGAAATCTAGAGCAGGGACACAATTATTTCACCCAAAGAAAGAGACTAATTAAACGCAAGATTGCAGCAAGCACATCTGTTGGGAGACCAGAGGCATTCTGCTGTGGGAAGACTCATTGCTCATTCCTAGAGAAGGGTGAAAGGGAGGACGTCTTAATCATGCTTTTCATGATCAAAGGTGTCCTTAAGATCAATCCTTTCATTAACTGGCAAAGAATGATACTGACCTAGTGGGTCATTCCAGGCAGCATAAATTAATTATAAATTGCTGCAAACGATCTGCCTAGTTTCTAGCTCCCATGCCTTTGTAGGAAAGGGCCAGAGGAAATTCAGATAACGCTCTGAGAGGGCTGAGGGTGAGGCATCAAAGCTGGGGCATTCTGCACTAGGGTTCTGTGCCACCCTTTTGGTGACTGCTTGAGAATGAGGACCATGCTGTGTGCTCGACTTAGTCTGGCCACCATTGTGCCTTGCCGTGCAGCTCTGTCCAGGATGCGGTGGCACATTTATGACCAACCATCCAGGTTTGCTTGGGTCGTCCCAGTTTTAGTACTGAAAATCCTGTCTTCGGAAATCTCTTCCTGAGATGTGAAAAGTCCTGATTTTCTTTCTTTCTTTTTTTTTTTTTTTTGAGTGGAGTCTCACTCTGTTGCCCAAACTGGAGTGCAGTGGCCGCTCCCGGCCACCACAGCCTCGACCTGCTGGGCTCCGGCGATCCTTCCACTTCAGCCTTCCGAATAGCCGGAATTACAGGCGTGTGCTACCACGCCCGGCTGATTTTTTGATTTATTGTAGAGATGAGGTCTTGCTACCCAGGCGGGTCTCGAACCCGCGGGCTCAGGCAATCCACTCACCTCAGCCTCCCAAAGGCGCGGGATTACAGGCTGAGCCACCGAGCCCGGCTAAGTCCTGATTTTCAGTGATGGATAGAGAATGTTGTGGGAAGAGTACAAAACCCATACTGTTGCTCCAAATGTGGGACTGGATGCATCACGGACTTCGTGTCCAATGGATATCGAATAGGTCATTTATTTGCCGTTTGTAGCTGCAGTTGCAGTTTTTACTGTGACTGCTGAGGCTGGGTAACGTTTTGAAGGTCACCTTTGCTTGTCCCTGTACTGTATTCAGCCTGAAATGAATGTGAATGAAGCGTGGCCTCTGGAGTCAGGTGTCTGGCTAAGTTTTCCCACTTGAGCTTATATTAGCCATGTGAACTGGGGAAAGCTATCTAGCCTCTCTGAGACTCATTTTCCCGTCCACACAATAGGAATAATAAGAGCACCCCCCAGAGATTTGTAATGAGTATCAGATGAGAGTGTGCCATAAAATACCTACTGAAGGGCTTGCTTCAGAGTAAGAAATCAATTCATGTTAGCTGCCATTAATAAAATAATATTGTTACTGCTCTGGTGATTACAGTCGCTGTTGGTGCAGGCAGCCGAGTGGGTGTGATGAGGTGGGATGGAACAGACCAGAGCTGTGCTCTGAGCACCTTTTTCACAAGCACTAGCTCTTCTGTGAATGCACGGGGATGACAGGGACATCTCTTGCACGTGTAGAGAGATATGATATGATTGTCTTGGAGCCTGTTCTCTGGTGAACCTGAACTCCAGTTGTCTGGGTAGGGATGTGGGGGTGGTGATGAGAAGCTGGAAGGGGACCAGTAAAAAACCTAAGTTTAGAAACACAGTACATCTACCCACCTTTCTCCCCAGAGGGCTCCCTTCCATGCAGGATGACATCAAGCAGGACAGGTGGATAATGTGGATCCCCAAACATTTAGGGTACTATCTTCTGGGCCATGGTCATATTCACGAGACAGCCAACAGGTCTGCAGGGCCTGGGAAGCCTTAGACAACTCAGTCTCCACCACAGCCTAAGTCTGACTCCCTCTGTCCTTGGAAATCCTTTGCAAGTAACTTCTTCCCCCACCCTCTGGGTGGGGCCAGCCAAGTCTCTCTGACCATTTCTTTACATTTACTTGAGCTATTTTTCTTTTAAAAATATTATTAACATGGGGAAGTGTACCTGGGACAGTTTAGTCCCAGTCAAATCCTTTTTTAAAAAAATAGTTTTATTGAGGTATACTTGGCATATAATAAACTGCACATATTTAAGCCATACAGTTGGACATGTTTTGTTATGTGTATACACCCATGAAGCTATCACTATGATCAAGAAAATGAACATATCCATTATTCCCCAAGGTCGGTAATCTTTAATTCCTGCCCTTTTCTGGTCTCCCTTCCACCCCACAAGCCCCAGACAATCAGTGATCTGCTTCCTGTTACCATAGACTTATTTGCATTTTAAAGGAATGTTACATGAATGAAATCTATTATATACTCTTTTGTCTGACTTTTTTCCACTCAGTTTAATTATTTTGAGATACATCCACATTGTTTTGTGTATCAATAGTTTGTTTTTTTTCACTGAATGGCATTCCATTGTATGGGTGTATCATAATTTACTTATCCATTTACTTGTTGATGGGCATTTGCATTGACTTCAGTTTTGGGGCTATTACTTATACGGCTGCTATGAACATGTGTATACAAGTGTTTATATGGATATATGTGTTCAATTCTCTTGGGTAAATATGCAGGAGTAAAATGGCTAGATCATATGGTAGATGTATGTTTAACATTTTAAGAAACTGTCCAACTATTTCCCAAAGCCTTTCTACCATTTGCTATTCCACCCACAGCATGTGAGAGTTCTAGTTTCTTCATATTCTTGCCAACACTTTGTGAGATCAGTCTTTTTATTTTTACCATTCCTCTAGATGTGTAATAGTATTTCACTGTGGTTTTAATTCATATTTCTCTAATGACAATGATGTTGAGCATCTTTTAAAGTGTTTACTTGCCACCTGTATGTATTATTTGGTAAAGTGTCTGTTCAAATCTTTTGACCAGTTAAAAAATATGTTGTTCTTATTATGGAGTTTTGAAAATTCTTTTTATAAACTGGATATAGGTCCTTTACAAGATATATGTTTTGTAAATATTTCCTCCCGGTATGTAGCTGGTGTTCTCATTCTTTTGAGATAGCTTTTTGTAAAGCAGTTTCTATTTTTGATGAAGTCTAATTTATCAATTTTTTTCTTTTATGAATTGTGATTCTGGTGTCATAGTATATGCTGTGAAATAATCACCACAATTAAGAAAATGAACATATCCAGTAAGTTTGTAATCTCTTACCATCTAACCTAAGGCCACAAGAATTTTCTTCTATATCTTAATCTAGAAGTTACTTTTTAATTTTTACACTCAGGTCTATGATCCATTTTGGATTGAATTGTGAAGTGTGGATCAAAGTTTATGGTTTTGCAGTGGCTATCCAATTGTTCTAGCAACATTGTTGAAAGGACTGTCCTATCTCATTGCATTGTCTTTGCATCTTTGTCAAACTGTCCAACTATTTCTACCATTCTCTATTCCACCCACAGCATGTGAGAGTTCTAGTTTCTCCACATTCTTGCCATATATGTGTAGGTCTTTTTTTTTAAACTCTCTATTCTGTTCCATTTATGCATTTGTCTGTTTTGATGCAAGCACAACACCTTCTTGATTATTACAGTTTTCTCCAACTTTGATCCTCTTTATCAAAATACACCAATTGGCTTTCATCTTTCAATGCAATAGAGTTCTCTTCTGACCAATACTATACAATATGTATACAATGCATTTCTTCTTCTCTTTCCCACCCATTAACCAAGGAACAGGGAGCACTGCTCTGCCGTCTTCATGCATTTGCTCTTGTCTTCGTATTCAGGCTGCTATTGTGGCGTGTTTCTCCTGTTCTGGCTCTTCTAGAACCTTCCCTCCAGTGTATTCCTTCCTCTCCTCTTTCCCTGCACTATCTTAGACCAAACCTTTCTCATCACTGATCTGTGATAGCCTTGTTCTTTCTAGGTCCTGCATGCTGCACACGATGCTGTGGGAGGTATTTCTGTAAAGCATAGTCTGATCATCACACACCTCATACATCTCCATGGTCCTTAGAACTGATGCCTGAGTTTTTTGAGTTCTTTCTTCCATAAAACCTTTTTCCATCTACCAGTTAGATGTATTTTTTCCTCTATGCCCTCATGGAGGGGGTGGGGGATGTTATTTTCTCTTCTAATCATTGTACACACCACTTTCTTCCTTGTAATGAGCTGTGGACTGTTGTCTCCTTACTAGCCCACAGCTTTATTGAAAGCGCACGGGGATCAGAGTACCTCAGAGAGCCTTGCACATATTAGGTGTTCACAAAATAGCTATCTTGTCTCTGGTTGTCACATTCTCTCCAACAGAAACAGGCCCTTTTCTCCATGTTTCAGAGTAGATTGCCACTGACAGACTGACCTATGTTCTGCCAGCACCAGAACCTTTAGCTCCAAATCAGTAAGTCTCAGGGGACAGGGGAGACTTGTTTCAGTCTGTGTCATGGACTGCTCTGGACCAATCCCTTCAGGAGAACTGGATACTATGATGGGTCACAAGTTCCAAATGTGGAGGTAGATAGCAGAAGAGGGAAGATCAGGAAGCTTGCATGTCACACAAACAATTGTGTTTTATAGCACTGGGGCCACTCCTTCCTGCATCCTGGAAATGGCTACTCATGTCAGTGACTCAGTTTTGAATTGACGGTTCCATGGATTCTGTACTTAATTCTAGATCATTAAAGCCCACTTATCTTGTTTAAACTCAGGTGTGATACTAACCATTTTATAACATTCTTCTAAAACTCGTAATGAAATAAATGTGACTTTATTATCTACCAAACATGAACACAAATGAACACCTTCTACTTCCTTGTATACAGGTATTAAATCTCTGGATATACATTTCACACATTGCCCATATATATGATAAAACATGTCTAAGTTGGATTACTGGTAGGAAGAGAAGTCTGGATTAGAGAATTATCTTGACCCTAATATGTATTTTAAATAATTTACATGACCTTAGTACTGATTATGGTTCTTAACTACAGACAAACAAAATCCCCTCTAGATACAGGTACTTAACCAGATATATGTTTTCCTCCCTTTATGATCTCCTACAAATTGCAGGCTGACAAGTGAGCATTGAAGACCCTTAGTGCCACAGCCTGGACAATGAAATATGGAATAGGTTTTTAGAAATGACTTTAAGTTGAAATGATTTATTAGGAAATCTAGCCAGCCAACACAATGTTGGGATGGCTGAAGAGACACTCTCTGCCAGGATCTGCACCTGTACCTCTCTCCATGTAATTCCTTCCTACAAGTCAGTCTTGTGAAAGCACCTCTCTCTCCATGCAGCTTAGTTCTGAATCAAGGTCGTGTGCAAATACACGTGACTATTGGACCTAAACCACCCGAAACTCTAGCTGCAAGGGAGTTTAGGAAAGCCAGCACATAAACTTTCCAGCCTCTGTGCAGAAGGAGGGGTTTGGAACAAACATTGAAAGAGCATCTTCCCGTCTGCATTCCTCAGTAAATGTTTGTTCAAGTGTGTGTGTGTGCACGTGTGTGTGTAAACAATGTCAGAATGTGCTGGGTCAGGTATTAGTTCACCCTGATTCATGACTACTGGGTAATCCTAAGTCTCCTTGTCTGTCTGAGCATCACTTTCTTTATCTGTCAGGTAATGGGGTTTGACTCAGGGGTCTCAAAGGTCCCTTCCAGTTTGAATAGTCCATGACCCTCTGAATTTTCTCACAACAGATGCAGAGAAGGAAATCAAGGAGTCAGTAGAAGTAGCCTTCATTTTTAAATTTATTGATGCCCACCATTTCCCTAAAAGCATCTGAGGAGATGAGTGCTCTAGATATTCTATTTCCACTCATACAAGGGGGATAAAAACCCCCCAGAATTTATTTGTAAACAATGTGTATTCTTACATGCTTAAACTTCAAAGTACTCTTCGTCTGATGCAATACACCTATTGAGACATTTTTTCCACTACTCAGATCAGTTTTTGAACTTGTCAATTCTGATGCCTTTTAGTACTTCTGCCACTTTCTGTTTCACCTCTTTCAAATCAGCAAAATGTTTCCCTTTGAGGACTTTTTTCATGAGGGAAAACCAAAAAAAAGTCAGTTGGGGTGCGATTGGGTGAATAGGGAGGGTGGGGTCACAGGGGTCATGACATTTTTGGGTCAAAAACTGCTGAACACTCAGCATGGTATGGGCATGTGTATTGTCATGGTGGAAGAACCCTATATGTCACAACTCGGGACATTTCTTCCACAAACTGTGATGCAACCTTCTCAAAACTTCCAGACAAAAACTTTGGTTGACTGCTTGATTTGGAGGAACAAATTCTAAGCATACTATGAGGGGCCTGTCCTCCAAAAGATAATTTCAGTTTATTTTGGCCTCCTCCTCATACATATATTTACCTAAAGGAGAGTGGCTATTTCTTGAAAAGTCTAAACTTATTAGTGCCTTAGAAAAGCTGGGGAAATTCCCTTCTGTCTCTACTGCTACCTATTGCAAAAATAGTTCTGATTTTGGGGCTCAGAATATCTTGTGCCTTTAAGCTGGATAAAATATGTAAAGAAAATAAGACTTGGGGGCATGGTGCAACTCGTGCCTTGAATGATCTCACAGCAGAAATCTAATTTTGTTTCTAGTTATATGGGCTTATGGATAGGATTATATCTTTCAGGCAGAGAAAGTCATTAATCAAGAAAGGGGCCTCTTAATCCTTTTCCCAATTTTAATGAGACACTGTAAAATGCCTTTCACTGGTGAATGGCAAGTGTCAGCTGGGTGTGATTAGCAGGCTTTTGTGGCAGGTTTGCTGTGGTACTGGGTACCCAGTTGTTCACCAGTCTAATCCTGCCTGACTATCACGGGGCAGAAACTGACAAAGATATCTTTATGGCCTCCCTCAAGTTTCAGGCTGGTGAGTGAGCATTGGAGACCCTTGGTGCCACAGCCTGGACAATGGCATGTGGTAGGGTCTCAGAAATAAGCCCCCAAATATTAGTGTACTCCTTAAGTGGATTTTCCAAAGCATATATTATATACCAGAAACAGAGTATCAGTGTACGGATAGATCTCTCCTTTGTTGAAATCAGGACTTCAAACCTGGTAGAATAGTGCAAGAGAACTTGGCTTCCCTCTCCTCTTCCTCCCTCCTTCCATGGACAGCAGCTGTGCTGGTCACTGGGGACATAGCAATGTGTAAGACCTAGTTCTTGTTTGTAAGGATCCCACAGAGTAGGTGTGACAGATACGTTGTATTGATAACAACCAACCTCAAGATGACGCTCAAGAATAAGTGCTAATTTTGTTCATGCCTTTGAGTTGGCTAGAGGTTGGCTGATCTAGGCTGGGCACAGCTGTGGCAGATTTTCTCCATGTGCTTTTTGTTCTCCTCCTCGGATTAGCAGGCAAGCCAGGCATGTCCTCATGGGGAGGGCAGAAGTGAACCAGCACAAGCAATAATAAGCCAGATTTCTCAAGGCCTAGGCTTAGACTGGTCATGCTGTCACTTCTGCTTCATTTTATTGGCCAAAGTAAGTCACATGACTCAGCTCAAAAATCAAAGGGTGGGTCAATGTGCTCCTCCTTGATGGGAAGAGTTCCCAAATCATATGGTAAAGGGTGTCAATACAAGGAAGGGTAAAGAATTGGGGGTAACAATGCAATTGATCACATACAACCGTATGTTAACCTATTAGAGCAAAATTAGAGCAATAAGGCATTGAATTAGAACGCTTGGCTGCAAGTCCCCGAAGTACTTGTCAAACAAGCGCAAGCTAAAGGGGAATCGAAAGGCTCACATGGCCGAGAATTCATAGGCCCAGGAGATGTCTGACTAGGCATGGTTGGATCCAGAGGCTCAGATGATGTTGTCAGGGCTACATCTCTCTTTTGTCCTCTTGGCTTAGCTTTTTGGTGTGCTGGCTTCATCCTGCAGATGACTTTTTTTAATGCAGTTAGGTAAGATGGCTTCAGCAATTCCAGCCTTTCCTAGTCTTTTTTTTTTCTTTGAGTTGGAGTCTCACTCTGTCACCCAGACTGGAGTGCAGTGGCCACTCCCGGTCACTGCAGCCTCGACCTGCTGGGCTCCAGAGATCCTTCTGCCTTAGCCTTCCAAGCAGCTGGAACTACAGGCGCGTGCTACCACACCCCGCTAATTTTTTTGATTTGTTGTAGAGATGAGGGCTCACCAAGTTGCCCAGGTGGGTCTCGAACCCACGGGCTCAGGCAATCCACTTACCTCAGGCTCCCAAAGCGTGGGATTACAGGCTCGAGCCACCGAGCCCGGTTTTTCCTAGTCTTTATTGCTGCCACCACTGGAGGAAAAGAGACCCTCTCTCACAATTTGTAAGCATATACCAAAGTCTTAGAGAAGTCTTGGATGGGTCCAAGTCAGGCCATGTATACATCTCTGATTCAATCATGCTACCAAGTGAGGAGGAGTATGCTGATTGGCTACTCTGTGTCATATGTCCAGCCCTGTGTTAAAGGGGTTAACAGACCTGAAATAGGCAAACCAGACACAAATAAAGCAAGTAAAGGTAGTTCTCTTGAAAAAATAGCAGCTTGTTTTTACCAGATGGCAGAGGAAGGGGTGCTGGACACACACCAGATGTCCACTTCAGTACAGGTTCCCATGGAGCAAAAAAGGAAGGCGTGGAAAGATCCCACTGTTTGCCCGACTATGGCAGACACATTCCCCATTGTCAGCCCCACACAGCCTTTAATGCTCTTGAGTGACAACACAAGGGCCAGTGATGTGTTTGGGGCAATAGGTCATTACCAGGAAAGAGCACTGGTCTGGCAGGCTAAAGACCAGGGTTCATGGCCCAGCTCCATTACCCAAATTAGGATTAATGATGGGCTGTGCTGGCTGCGACAGGGAAGACACCACACTGGGTCACTAGATGATATGTAAGGTCCCCCCAACTCTCATATCTTTGACCTTGAACATAGGATGAGCTGGTACAAGAGTCACTTTCCCGCCCCAACTGCATTGCTAAGACACTCAATGGGGTTGAGGTCAGATGGGGAGCTGCTGAGGTTGCCAATGGCATTTGTATTGGTGCATTTTCGGATGCATGGTTTTTGGCTTTCAGAGAAGGCTGGCTTGGTAGGGTAGTAGGGGATGTGAATGCTTCAACTCCACATTTTGTTGAGCACACCTGTGGAAATGATATCTACCCTGCTTACATCATAGGTTGTTTATGAGGGTCAGTTTACAGCGAAGCAAATGAATGATGGACAGGATCACTGTCTGATTAAGAGCAGTGATTGTATCAGTTCTGTAGAGACAGCTGTACATTCTAGGGATTCCCAGAAAGTCCCCACCAAGTAACTGATTGACTTTTCACTTGGGGTAACTGAGGTACGGAGGCACTGAGAAGCAGCATGACAGAGGCAGGCCACGTAGCGTGTTGGAGAGAGGCCTTGTGATCTCATCTCTGATCCCTCTGACCATAACCCCTTTAGTGTGAAACTGTTGGTCTGAGATGAGGCACCCAGTCTTAGACACATTGGAAGGGATGCCCAACATCTCTTGGGCATCAGCTACCTCACTCCCCCTGTTTGGGGTGTGTGATGAAAGGAAGAGAGGCCACAGAGTGATGATGAATCTCTCCTAAGGGCTCACTGTCCTGAACCTCTCTCCTCCCAGAGTGTCCCTTACATGACACTTCTCTCATTCTGCTTTTTATTCAGGCACTGAAGATCTGGCTTCTTTAAATAGCGGATCTGCCACATGAGAGGTGGGGACACAGTCATGGCTGTCCCACCAAGGAGCACCATGGCCAGAATAAGTGCTCATGTCCTTGAACCCTGTGACTGGCTGGGGTGGGCAGAAGGAGGCTTCAACTTTCAGTGTGAGATGTTGCAGTGGAAGGACTGCAGTGGGACAAGGGTGCTGGCTCCTGCTAGAACTGAGCTGGAACAAGCCACTCTGTGTCGAGCCTGTGCTCCACCTGCTTCCGTGAGGGACTGGCAGGGGTTATGGTAAAAACACACAGGAGTGCCCAAATTAAAAATACAAGAGAAACTGGATAGATAAGGAGAGATGGTGGCAGAAGTCAGAAATTAAGTAATTACTTGTGAGTGAGGTCTAAATTTGGCTATGAACTTTCTGGCAGACAAGAAAAAAAGAGCAACATGACAGGTTTTTTAGACTCTGCTAATTGAAAGAAACAGGTATTCAGAGAAGGCAATTTTTTCCCCCTCTCGGCACAAAGAACACTAGGTAACAGAAATTCATTCATTCAATCGATAGGGAAGTAGATGTGATCTTGGCCTCATCAGCTGCTGCCTTACGAACAGAAGTGTTTTGCAGTCTTTTAAAAAAATGTTTTCCCTCCTTCTCCCTTCTCCTCTCCCCCAACCTTCTTGGTCTTTGTTGTTCTAATGTCTCTATTTCCGGTTAGACTGTAGGTTCTGTGTTGAGGATCTGGTTTGTGCTGCTAATTTTAGGTCTCCACGTGTCAGAGAGGTCTCCAAAAGTGTTTAAGAAAATTTAATCAGTAGCATTTGGGGGGATATAAATATTTTGTATGTAATTGGAGGAACATTTAGACCAGACGTGGCGGGGGTCAGTTGAGCAGGGAGACGGTTTCCTGGGGGAAAGTGACGTCTCAGCTGAGACTTGAAGGACTAATAGGAATTATGTAGAGGGTGAAGGTGAAGACTTCAGGGAGAGGGAATGTCACACAGTAGGCAAAGTGAGCCCAGGCCTCCACACAGAGGGCAAGGGTGAGGGGCTGGGGGGAGAGGGTAAGAGGGACAAGCAGGAGCCTTCCAACAGCAAACAGGAGTTTCATGTGACCCTGAAGGCAATGGGAGCCCTCCAAGGTCAGATATGATCAGTTGGGCTTTGGAAGGATGTCTTTGACTTGAACTGAAGGGGAGATCAAGACTACAGGCAGAGACTCAGGCACATGGGCAAGGAGTGATGGTGACAGACACTGGTGAGTAGAGGGCTTGGAGAAAAGTGGGCGGTTTGGGAGGAGGAGGTGATGAAGGAGGCACAGGCCTAGAGTCACTCCCAGGCTTCATGCTTGGGTGACGGGGTGACTGAGGGGCACTCATTAGGTGGGGAACCTATGTGGAGGGGCCGGCTTTTTGGGGGGGAAAATAAGGAGTTCAATTCAGATAGGTCACTTTTGAGATCCTGTAAGATGCCCCAGAAGAAATATCTGATAGCCTGTGGGTCTGCCACTCAGGAGAGAGCTGGTGATTAAGATAGGGGAATGGAGTCATCATCGTATAGAATGTAGGGGACTGCACGAAATCCCCAGGGAAAAAGATGAGAATAAGAAGAGGACTCAGGATGGCCCCTGAGAACTTGGAAGTTTAAGGACTTGGTGGAGGAAAAATAATCAGCGAAGGGAGGTAAATATAAACATGAGTGAGTGCGGTGTTGTGAAAGCCTAAGAAAATGAGCTCTTGAAAATGGCCATTGGGATTTTAAGAAGACCAAAATGGTAGTTAGGCCAAATGCAATTACAAGGTCAGCAGAGATAAGGACTGAAAAATGCCTTTGGCACTTGGCAAAAGAAGTCATTGACAACTCTGGCAAGAATAATTTCGTGGGAGATGGTGGTGATGGTTGTGGTGGTATTGAAGCCAGATCTAGTGAACTTAAGAATAAGAGGGAAGGTGAGGTCAGAGAGGATCAGGGACAATTTATTACAAGAAGTTTGGCTGTGGAAGGGAGAAGACAGGGAAGTAGTTAGATGAGGCGAGGAGGGAGATTTAATTTTTTTTTAAGACGGGAAAACACAGCATTTTGTGGACTATGCTTTCAGCTGCAGTTCTGCCCATGATATAAAAATGGTCATATATTTCTGCCTTTTTCTTTTTGCCCCGTTTGTGGTAAGAAAGGTCCTGTCTGGTGAGGATAGGTGAAGTTCTTGGTGTGTCACAAGGAAGGGACCAGAACCTTGGCAAGGCCGTCATACAGGAGGACCCCATCACCCCAAACTCAGCCTTCTTTCTCCCATGCCCTCCTGTCCCCTCCATAGACCCTTGGCTAATTGAAATGAGTATAGAGTCAAACGCTCAGCCTCATTCCTGCTCCAGCCCTTCTGGACTACAGTCTGTCATTAAATTAACCGTGAAGGTTTTCCGTGTGGCTGGGAAGCAGTGATGCAGGGGACGTGGTGGAACTTGTGAGCTGTCATTTGCTGCCCTGAGTGCCTGGAGATGCAATAATTCAATCAGGGGGTGTGCTGTCCTTCCCACCCTGCACAGCCTGGGCCAGGTCCAGACATGCGGTCCACCTGCCCAGTATTCAGACAGCTTCTCAAAATGGAACAATTACATCTAAAGAGAGCTGTCTGAACTCATTTTCCCCTTCCTCCTCATCCAGTTCTGCAAACCCTCTTCCCAGCATTGTCTTTGTTAGCAGCTGAGACAGCCTGGACAGGACGCGAATGACTGGCTCCAAATTGTGTCCTCTGCATCCTGAAATGCCGGCTCCTGTTCCGTCCACCACCTGCCTGCCCTGTTTGGATGTCCCTCTTCCACCTTTCTCAAAGTCAGAGGCACTGGGGCATGCCCTCTGGTCTCAGGGGCCAGGCAGCCACGCCCAGCCACACAGCTTGCAGTACCCGACTCCAGGGGCGGCATTTACTTAAGCCCCGTGTGAATGGCATCCTTTGGAATTGTGCAGGCAGTGCCCAGTTCAGGGCTTCCCTGAGGCCTGAAAGAGGTGGTTGTTGTTTCCATTCTGTCTTCTTTGGATCTGGTCCACAGAAGGGATGAGGAAAAGGAGGGAGGGCTTCTCCCTCCAGAGGTGAAAAAGCACGATTTCATCAGTCACTTCTGTCTGACCCAATAAACAGTCACCAGGTTGATGGCTTTCTTATTAAGGTCTGTTGCATTTGTCTGGGTGAAGAGTCCAGGGACAGGAAGAACAGGGCAAAGAGAGGAATCTGGAGGAGGCTCTGGGCAATGTTCTGATGTAGCTTCTCCTAACGATCAAATGTCAGTGCTCAAGATAGGGAAACTGAGGCTCAGCTGGTAAGGGAGAGTTCACAAGCACACAGCAGAGGGAGGTGGATCAGGCCTAGCATCTCTGTTGTTCCATGAGCCCCTGGACACATAACTCTTGGGCTCAAGCACAGTATCTGGTGCTTGTAAACCAACTGTTTACTGGTTGAATGAAGTAATGAGAGCAAGAGTGAGGTATCTAAGAAGAAACAGTAACTAGATTCTGAGATCCCCAATGTCAGGACCATGAAGATAAAGATGTTATCTTCATCTTTATAACTCCAGTGCCTAGAACAAAGCCTGGCATGCAGCAGATGCTCAATAAAGATGTGTTAAGCACGTCAACATAATTGGGGACAAGATTGCTGATGTTGAAACAGAGTGCACCCTCCCCCATTTAGTGGTCACTTTGGGAATAAAGGGAGTTATTCTTACCAGGACTTTTGGCATCGCTGAGGGAAATTCCGGAAGTGAGGGACTTATACCAGCTCTGGGCTGGGCGTCAGGAAACTCAGGTTCCAACTCCTGTGTATGTTGTAGGCCAAGTCCCTTCTCTTATCTGGGCTTCAGTTTCTCCTTCAGCTGGATGGTCCTACCCAGTTCCACCATCTTAAGAAAGTCTAGGGGACTCTAATGAAGTCCAGGGGCCCAGGGATCCTGGGCCTATGGCACTAGTTTCTCATTCCAGTGGATCTGGAGAAGGTGGAGAGTATCCATTTTCATCCCAAAGATTTCCAGACAATAGAGTCTGGAGCAGCTTGGGTCTCAGGAACAGGAATCTGGAAGGAAAGTTGACTCTAGTCTTTGGAGTGGCTAAGGAGTGACGCCCCAGCTGCCCAAGGATGAAGGCCTCTGTGGAGGGGCAGGACCAAATCTGGACCTTGATGACCCTGGGACAGATGACATCTCAGTTCCACCTGGGACATGTTGCTGACCAGGTGGCATTTGAGATGGCATTTGAATTGCTGGTCCTATGGAAGGGGCCACTTCTGGGGAGAGGAGCTGAAGATACTAACAGGCGGATTAATGTCCACGATGTCCCTTAGGAGGACATTGGTCACTAGGAATTTCAGGGTTAACCCCAAACTGCTGTGCAAGTCTAAGGAGGGCAGGGAGCCCTGGTGGTGACCTGAAGTTGTATCCTTTGAATTGCTGAATAACCCAAATGACCTGGTGACAAATAGTGGTTCTTTTATCTCTCTACCTCAGGGTCAACTTTCCTCTTTTATTTATTTATTTTATTTATTTATTTTTTGAGTTGGAGTCTCACTCTGTCACCCAGACTGGAGTGCAGTGGCTGCTCCCGGCCACCGCAGCCTCGACCTGCTGGGCTCCGGTGATCCTTCCGCCTCAGCCTTCCACGTAGCTGGAATTACAGGTGCACGCTACCACGCCCGGCTAATTTTTTGATTTATTGTAGAGAACTTTCCTCTTTTAACTCATGCTTTGACCCTATTTCACATTTGTTATATTTTACCTCATCTGGGCTCTCTCAAAAGTATTATTTCAAAAGCTGTAAATGCTAAAGTTTAATTATTGGGGTATGTATACATGTACAAATATATGCATAATATGTCTATACGAAAGTGAAAAATAAGCTCACGATGCACATATGAATATATGTTGCCACATAAGCCCATTCTTCAGAGAAGCCTGGGCTATCTTCTGTGAGCCTGCTCCTCCCCTCCTTCGGTACTTTCTGTCCCTCAGAACAGCACAATTCACTGAGAAACACAGGGTCCTCTGTGACTCCATCACACATAGAATTAACCATCATGCCCTGTTGATCCCACTGCCTGAGTGGTTCTAGGGTCCCGCCCACTACTTTTTGCTTAGAGATGCAGCCACCTCCTTGTGGTTTCCTGGGCCACGGGCCTCTGCCTGCCGCTGCAGCTGCAGCTCTGCCTGCTCCCTGCTCTGGTCTCTGTGCCTCAGTCCTTCCAAGGCCTTCTTGTTCCCTGAATATGTCAGAACCTTCCCTTCCTTGTCTGTGTCCCTCTACTTGGGATACTCTTCTACCCCATCTCTAGCTCCTGAATATAAGGGGGACCCAACAATCCCCGGAACTTATTTATTAAAAGTTGTGTATTTATTTTTATATGTTTAAACCTCAGTCATCTTCAGAGCACTCTCCAATTGATGCAATACACCTGTCAAGATACTTTTTCCACTGTTCAGAACAGTTTTTGAACTCATCAATTTTGATGCCTTTTAGTGCTTCTGCCATTTTTTGTTCACCACAGCAAAACATCAGCAAAACATTTCCCTTTGAGAACTTTTTTCACTGGGGAAACAAAATGAAGTTGCTTGGGGCAAGACTGGGTGAAGAGGGAGGGCGGGGCATGGAGGGCATGCTAGTGTTTGGCCAAAGACTCCGAAGGCTCAGCACAGTGTGGGAAGGTGCACTTGTCAATCATCCATCATGAAATGGACACATGCATTGAAAGAATCTCCAAAAAAATTCACTGAAGCCAAACACAGCCTCTCACAGCGAGGCTAGCTGGGACACTGATGCCGATACATTCCCAGAACACTTACCAGGTGGAGTAGACCTGCACTATAACAGACTTGGCCTCCAAGAGATAATTCTGTTTTTTGGTCACCCCCTCATATTTCTATCACCCAATGATTATTTTTGCGGATTCCTCTGAATTCAGCCCAGATATTCCCTCCTCCCTGCTGCTTTCCACGTTGCTCAGGCTGCAATGTTGTCTTCATGGTAATCCATTCCAAGCATGCATGGGCGCTCATTGGCTGTGTTGCCACAGTGCATCATCACATATTGTTGGGCATAAAAGATGTCATCTCTGTTCCACACTTATAGGTCATGCTGCGTAGAGTTTTCTTTGGGAGGCTGTATCAAGTAGGGACTGAGGAGACTGACTCTGAGTTTGGATCTTGCCTCTATTGTTAGAGAAAAAGTTGGCCAGGCATGGTGGTTCACATCTGTCATCTCAGCACTTTGAGAGGTTGAGGCAGGAGAACTGCTTGAGCCCAGGAGTCCTAGACCAGCCTAGGCAACATAACGAGACTTGTCTCTACAAGAAAAACAAAAAGCTAGGTGTGGTTGTGCACGCCCGTAGTCCCAGCTACTCAGGAGGTTGAGGTAGAAGGATCACCCGAGCCCAGGAAGTTGAGGCTGTGTCAAGCCATGATCATGCCACTACTCTCCAGCTGGGGCGAGAGAGCATGCCTCTGGGTCAAAAAATAAAATACATTAAAAAAAAACTTGTCTGGCATCTTAGTGCCTCAGTTTTATCATCTGTAAAATAGGCATAATAACAGGGGTCCCCTCATAGAGTGGTGAGAATTAAACAAGAAAACACACATTTTAGGTGCTTGGAATAGCATCTGGCATAGAGTAGATGCTCACTGTTATCTTCCTTCTTATTATGTTTTTGAATTCATTCCCTACAGATATATTCCCTGAAGTAAGCTTGCTGGATCAAAGGTTAGAGGGTTTTCATGACTCTTGAAATGTTCTGACAAATTGAGAGATTGTACCTCTTTCACTCCCATCAGCAATGCCTGAGCCACAGCTGGTTGCTTTCTCCTGTCTTCCTGCACCGTGTGCGCTCTAATTTCAAGTGCAGATTTCAGAAGATGAAAGGCAGGATGGGCTCTATCTCTGGACTTTTAGGTCCTCCACCCACCCACGTCCATCCAACTTCTTCCACACCCGGCCCATTTGCATCTCTTTCCTTGAGTGTGCCCTGTGCTGCTCAGCACTGCATTTTCCTCTGTCATTTTGTGGTACAATGATTTATTGTGACGTTAATTTATTTTTTGTTCTTCCTGTGATTAGTCTCCCTCCCTCTCCATTTCAAGATGGCAGCCAAGCCTTGTTCCCTCACGTTACCAGCTTCTGAGTTGCAAGGCATTGTGGGAATAGGGGTCAGTGTGGGGATGGGCAGGGCAGGGTGGGGCAAGGCAGGGAGACTGTTGGAGTCACCTCTCTGGAATCGAGCTCTGTCTGTGAGGTCTACAGGGAGGAGGACCAGGCTGGCAGGTGGCAATGTGGCATCAGGTAGAGTTGCCTCCGGGATCTGGGAGGGGCCCGGCAGATCTCAAAGTATGAGCCAGCAGGAATTCTGTGCTGGGTGCTCAGGACCCAACAGGGAAAGACACGAAGTCCCTGGCCTCACAGCTGCCCGTGCTTGCCCTGGGAGTCCTGGTGCCCCCACCGGCCCCTTGATTGGCTGCCAGGTGGTCTTCACAGTCACTTCCCACTGGAGTGTCCTTCCACCCTCCAGGCTGCTTTGGGTCTCCACCCAGAACCCATAGACCTCTGCCTTCCTCCTAGGCTAGGATGAATATCTCCCCTACCCAAATTCTTGCTGCTTCTGCTCTTCAGAGGTACTCAGCTCTCTCTTCTCACCTTCTGGGTCATCTAGCATCAGCCTCTCAATGAGCTGACACTTCCACAGAAGCCAGATAGAGAGGTTTTCTGCAAGCGTTTCAGACCCTGCATGAGCAAACTTCTCCTTTCAACCAGTGGGTCACTCAGGCTCTGACTACCTTCTTGGAGGGGGAATGGAGGAGTGTTGTAAGAAAAATGCAACAGCAGCAACAACAACAAAATACAGATTAATATCTCGATAAATGTCCTGTCACCCCAGCATCAGCCATTCTGGGCGTATAGTGGGAGTTTCATAAACTCGTGCTAGCTGGTTGGCAATTCAAGCTCCCCTGCAAATCCCTTGGCATTCCAAAAAATCAGGGGGAGACCTTTGTGTTTTTTGTTTGTTTGTTTGTTTTGGTGAGCAGAAGACTTGAGAGAGTTTGGAGTGCTATTTACAGAGATTGACTTCAATTTGTGCTGCCCAGAACCATCTTGGAGTATGCGAGTTAGTTAAAGGTTTATAATTAATAGTGCATTGTCATTTCAGGTTCTCAAACTGAGAGATCCTTAACCCCTCTCTCCTCAAAATACCCCTCAAATTCACCACTAAATTATAGTCAACACAGTATTGATTTAAAAGAACAGCATGAACTCATTCGTCAGGCATCGGGCCCAACAAATCGGAGTTGTTTATTCCTAAGTCGCTTAATAGCTAATTACATGCTGCATAATGTAAAAATGCAGCAAGGCCCCATTAAGAATAAATCCAATTGTTTGGAAAGCACATTATAGAAATTCAGGTTGGCATGCTTCCACTTTCAGTGACTGTGTATTGAGGCTTTTGGCAAATGAAAGACCCGGAAACAGAGCCACTGTTTTTATAACAATCCTGTTATACTTAATGCCCATTTTCTCCCTTTAAGTGCAGCAAAGTATGGAAATATTGCCATGCTCTTTGGGGCAATTTTCCTACTGTGATTTTTTTTTCCTGTTAAAAGCCCCCAGAGAGTGCGTTTACTACCTACTTATTTGCTCCTGTTGAAAGATAGCAAAATTCATGAAAAACTCAACTGTCAATCCCCAACAAATATGCAATTATTTCAGGCTGGTGCTTTAAGCAAAAATTGTTTTCATGGCGGAATCTTATTTCTATTTTCTGAACAGGGCTTGGGGGCTGTTCTTGTTCCTAGCTGTTCTGGTTTCTCTGAGGATCTCACAGAAACACCTGTCCTAACACACAGCCGTGAATTTCCAGTAGCAGGGCCCTGACATTTGGCTGAATTAAACGCTGGTTGGGTGTCCTTTTGTGTATCCCTTGGTGAGTGGGGAGCACAAAGTAATTTCTCTTCCAGCCTCACAAAGCCTATCATTCCAGGGCATTACACCGGGATTCTGGGCAGCAAATGATGGAGGGGCTTGGGAGGGAGTAGAAAATAGATGATCTTGTCCCCATAATAATATAGGGAAGATATATAAAGGGAAGTAAGTGGTAATGCTCTTGAAAGATAAACAATTGACTGCCTGTCACAAATAATTGATGACTGAGATCCTGAAGAATATGGCCATGATAAAAAATACATATAGAAGAGTACACACACCACATTCTCCTGACATTGCGTTGCTTTCTTTGCAGGAATCTTTGCAGGATCAAATTAGAAGTACTATTTGCTGAAAGGCAATATACTCCACTCTGGGCTTGTGAAAGCAGAGCTTCTTGTCTCCCGGGGAGCCTTGGTTTGACTTTCATCTTGATATTGAATTTAAGCCTCGTATTTTGTGATAAATGCATGTAGCCCTTGGCCCGCCTGAACATAACAACTGCACCCACAGTGGAAGTTCCATTCAGTGGAAGGGCTGGGAACAGACTCATCTGATTACTTGACTCTGGTGTTAATTAACTAAAACCAAAACCTCTTCCTGGATTGGACAGTCCTTTGTGGGAGCCTTCCTAAAGCGCATCTGCTTACTTTGCTGTCTTGCCTGGGTGGAGAACACCATCGTGAACAGAATTGGATTCCTGGAGGCAGACAGTTCCCTGTGGTTCTGCATGGCCTGCAGGGCAAGGCTAAGACCAGCAGGTGGGAGCTGCAGGGATCCTAATAACAGTTCACTGGGGGAAGAACTTTCTACCACTGAGAGCTCTTTGAGATTAGAACTACTGGACTGCCTTGGGAGGTGGGTAATGAGTCCCCTATTATAGGAGAAACTGTCAATGGAGCTGACTGAACTCATGGAAGGGCTTACTCACCAGTTCACATCACTGAATCAGACAACCTTTAAATTTGATGACACTGGCTAGGCACGGTGGCTACTTGAGAGACTGAGGCGGGAGGGCTGCTTGAGACCAGGAGTTCAAGACCAACCTGGGCAACATAGTGAGACCCCCCTACTTGTACAAAAAAAAAATTAGGCATGATGGTGTGCACCTTTAGTCCTTGCTACTTAAGAGGTTGAGGCAGGAGATCATGTGAGCCAGGAGTTTGAGGCTGCAGAAAGCTATGATTGTGCACTCCAGCCTGGGCAACAAAGCTAACTCTTAAACAATAACAACACAATTTGGTGATGACCTGTCCATATCCCCCATATCTTTACCACTTTAGTGCAAGAAGGCTTGACATTCAATTGTTAGGATCTGAGGGCATTTTTTGTGGCATTGAGACCCTTTACTTGCTCTTGCTACTTGTGCTGGAAATGCAGTGGAATTAATACTTCTACCTAGGTGGCTTTTGACCATTGATTGGTGGGCACCCCAGCCCTCTCACCTCTCAGATGGCCTTACTCTGTGTTTGTGTCATACTACCTCCCATAGTTTACCCAGGGGGATTAAGCTTCTGTTGCCTGTGGTAATAACCAGCTTGATGAAGCACCATCTATTGGTTCGAGTTAGGGTTAGGGATGTCTTTCCTTCTCTGTCTCACATCTCCACTCTTCTACTCATTTGTTCTCTGCCTCCCAAATAAACTACATGTCTTTATCTTAGGGTCTGCTTCTAGGGGCAGACAAAACTAAGACAATGATCATCTTCTCCAAATAACAAAGGGGCCCATACCCTGACCATGGGGCATATTTGAAATCAGGGCTGGAGAACATGGTCTAGAGCTCCCAGGTACCATATTGTGAAGGACCTTGATGAACACAGAAATAATCCTCTGATAATCTCATGCCTGCTGTTCCCACCCCCTTTGCAGTCACTGCAGGGTCCCCACCGGCCCCACCACCTGCCTGCTGCTGGCTGCCCGCTGCCATTGTTCCTGTACTGCAAGAGCTGATGCTCTGGCTTTGTTTCTTATGACCCATCTCCACCTTGTTCCCTCATTGCTTCAGAACCGAGGGTTCAATCTTTGGTACTGCAATCCTTCCAAGTGCCCTTAGCCAACTTCTGCTCCTGGACATTGCTGAGGATGGCTCTCTGCCCAATCAGGCCTTCCCTTGTCTGTTCCTGAGACATCTGTCAGTTCTGGTCATCCCTTGTTTTGCTGCCTGGGTGTGAAACTGAAGAGGTTGCAAGGACAAAGAGGTGTCATTCTGAATATTCTATTTTATTGTAGATTTAGTGGTAGAACCATCAGGAGATTGGAATGAATATGTCCTGACCTCAACTGGATCTGAATGTATTTAAATTCCATCATATTTTCCCCCCTCAAAGTCCAGGGTATGAATCTTGGAACTCTGGTTAATTGAAGCTACCCAGTGCCGAACATCTAGTTGGAATTTCAAGTCCTAAGTTTGAGGGTGTTTCTATGTTTATGAATATCATGGGCAATGCCTGTTTCTGGATGTTTTCATAGAATGAACAGCCCTGAGCTTCTTGTCCAAGGACTGGAGGCGTAATACTTGTATCAAATGCCATAACTCAGCTGTTAATGCCATGCACTGAAGTTGCAGATAGCTTTCAAGGCCTCACCATTTCCGGCTGTTTCTGCCTTCTTTCCATGGTACCTAGAGTGAGACACCTCTACTTCTAGTGCATCCGAATGGGAGGACCCAGGCTGTTTGTCTCATCATGAGTCTTTAAAACTCATTTAATGAGTTTATGACTCTTTAAATAATGTTAAATTGTTCTACCTTATTCTAGGCTGGAAGAGGTTTTCCCCACGAACTGTTTGGTGTCTTCAGTATTATTTGCCTCACCTTTTCCAGAGAATCTCATCTGCAGCATGGACTTGACACATCAAATACTGTCCTACTGCGGAAGGACACTTTTATTTCCATTAGTTAAGACGAGGGTTTTCTTAGGCTTCCAGTCATCTGCTAGAAGGCACCCTGTAGGATGGTCTTTTAAAACCTGTAAAAACAACACAGCATTAAAATATATAACACAGAATACTTTCTTAAAGTCCCCTTGACCTTTCCCTTGCCAACTCTTTCCATTTTTGCCTGTCCCCTTTTGGTCTTTGTGTTGTCAGGCAAGCCCCATGCCAGACCCAACATTTTTGCTCTTCACATTCTAGCAGAAGTGTTTTCTCATGTTTCTACAGAGACTTCACAGTGGATATTTTAATGGCTGCAAAATCTCAGTGTGCTGATTTGTCAAACTGATCCCTCAGTGTTGGTAATTGAGGGTTTTCCAATCTTGAGCTATTGTTTTGTTTTGTTTTGTTTTTTGAGTTGGAGTCTCACTCAGTCGCCCACACTGGAGTGCAGTGGCACGCTCCTGGCCACTGCAGCCTCAACCTGCTGGGCTCTGGTGATCCTTCCGCCTCAGCCTTCCAAGTAGCTGGAACTACAGGCACGCGCTACCATGCCTGGCTGATTTTTTGATTTATTGTAGAGATGAGGTCTCGCCAAGTTGCCCAGGCAGGTCTCAAACCCGCGGGCTCAGGCAATCCACTCACCTCAGCCTCCCAGGGCATGGGATTACAGGCTGAGCCACCGAGCCCGGCTATCTTAAGCTATTGTAATGAACATCTTCACAAAGAAAACTTTTTGCTATCATTGAATTACCCCTTTAGCATATGGTCCAGGAATGGAATTGTTGGCTCAAAAGGTGGAGATGTTTCTCTGGCTTTTGATAAATATCTCCACATTGCTTTCAAAAGTATGAGTCAGTGTCCTCTATCATCCTGATGGCCTCTATATAGCCTGTTAGACCCATGCATGAAAGACACAGTCTAGAGGAATTCCTAGATCTCTCTTCTATTCAGACCCTCAAAAGTCACTCCCATATGAAATCTGCAGCCAAAGAATCTGATGTAACATGCTACCTGACAAAGATCCCCAGGTCCCCCAAATGATGGTGATGGTCATCATGTACACTTGGGTGCCAGGCAATATTTTGCTCTGTCACTTGATTTATTTTCCTGGTTCTTATAATAACTCTCCAAGGTTGATATTTATTATTCCTGTTTGTTTGTTTGTTTGTTTTTGAGTTGGAGTCTCACTCTGTTGTCCAGGCTGGAGTGTAGTGGCACACTCACAGCCACCACAACTTGACCTACTGGACTCAGGCGATCCTTCTACCTCAGCCGTCCAAGTAGCTGGAACTACAGATGCATGCCACCATGTCCAGCTAATTTTTTGATTTCTTGTAGAGACGAGGTCTCACCAAGTTGCCTAGGCTGGTCTCAAACCCCTGGGCTCAGGCAATCCTCTCGCCTCTGCCTCCCAAAATTTGGAATTACAGATGTGAGCCACTGCACCTGGCCATTCCTGTTTAAAGATGATAAAATAGGCCATTGCCTTACTAGACTCCAGTGTGGCCATGCTTCCTGGCTTTGGCCCCCTCCTCCACTTTGGGGAAGTGAATCTTCTCTCTCTCTCCTCTTTTTCTCTCTAATTTACATTTAAATAAACTATATTTTTAATCTAAAAAAAAATAAAGATGACAAAATGGAGGCATGGAAAGGCAAAGTTACTTGCTTCAGGTGATATGACTAGTAAGCGTCAGAGCCAAAATTGGAACTTAAGTTTGCCTCACACCAAAGCTCAGGTCTTCAACTGCTATGCCTGTGTATTTAGGGAATGTGTGATATGTCTGGGGTATTGCAGTAAAGTATTAACATACCTTAACAGCTAATGCATCTATAGAACAACTATTGTGATGCTAGCATATTTCAATGTGTCCATGAAGCAAGCACAATGAAGATCATCATCAGTGCAACTCTGAGAACAAGGATTGTAGCTGTGGCTATGGGGGTGAGATGGTCTAAGCATTAGCCTGGACCAGATACAGCCTAGACCTACAAGCCAAGGTGACAAAGAAACTCACAGGCACACTGTCATGGTGTGTGACTGACCAAAGGAGCCTGATATCAGTTAATAGTCTACAAATACTGTAGTACTAAATGAACATCTAATAGGGGATGTTGATGTATTCTGGGGAATCAGAGGCTACTTCCTGGAGGACGTGCTGTTTGGACAATTCAAAAAAAATGACATTAACTGGAAGAAAAGGAAGGTGAGTGAGGTGGGGAGACCATTCTAATAGGGAGAATAGTGTATGTTCTAAGGCCCTGTGGCTGGGGAGAGCTTGGAGCTTTTGAGAAACTGAGAGAAGTCTTGTATGGCTGCAGTGTGGAGCAGGTGGCCTTGTGTTCTGTCTGCATCAATACCAGCTTCCATGGGTAGGCAGGGCAGGGGCCATAGGGGTGTGCTCCCTCTCAGGGAGGGACTCAGGAAGGTGATGGTTCACAGACTGAGGGTGGGCCATAGAGAGTATGGTAGGCATGGTATAGTGTCTTCCTCAAACTTGTTCTACCCTCCTTCTAGTTAGAGAGATCGGAAAGCCAAGCACCACGTTTCCCAGACCCCCTGTAGCTTGTATCCAGATTCAAATTGGGGCCTGTCCATTAGATGCAGGAGTACAATATTTGGAGAGGGCAGGTGTGGCAGAGGTCTTTTTGCTGTCCCTTTAGGCTGCTTTGTGATGTTCAACTTGATCGTGGAAATGTGAAGACTTTCTGTAGCAATGTTGCAAAACCCCTTCTATGGCCTCCTGATGGAGGAGACACAGTTGTGATGGCAACAGCAGCAGCAGTGGTGGCCTCAGAGGTCAAAGTTCTCCCAGTAGATCATTTCTATTTGTTCTGGGGGTCATTCTCAGAGGCTGCATGGAATAACTTCTCCAGCCCTTCCAGGAGTGTTGTGAGTATCTGATTCCCTGTATTCAGTCCCTTCCTGTTAAAATGCTGAGGCTGATGCTGTTGATTCACAGCCCCTCCACCCGACCCCCACCATCCTCCTGGCACTTTTAACCCACCTAGGCTCACCTGAAACTGGTGGTAGACAGTTCATAGCTTCCCTTCTGAAGTGCCTGAGCCAGCCTTGTTTCTGATGGAGGCCTTTTTTCAGCACTGGCATTTACTCTGCAAAATGCAGGGGGCAGTCAGAGGGTGAAGGTGCTGATGTCCTGGGACAACTTTCAGCCAACAGGGGAGGGATTTGGTGGGTAAGTACTTAGTTTTCTGTCCCAGTGGGATAATTTTGGAACCCACTTAACATGATTTCTCAGAAGGTCCCCAGTGAGATTGAGTCCTAGTTGTCCACAGTGGTAACCTACGCAATATTACAACCTTTACTGATGTTTCTCTTCTTCTATCTCACTTTCTCAACTCTTCACTTGCACTTCATGGGATCACCTCCAAATAAACCACTTGTACCTCAGCCCTTGTCCCAGGGTCTACTTGGGGTGACAGAGAGGGAGGGGAGGTAGGACGAGCTTAAGCTAAGGCAAATAAATGCCTACAGAAGTTTCTATTTTCTGTGTTCCAAATCTGACCAAGATAGAAAGTCTCAAGACTGTTTTGTGAACACAAGTAGTGATGCTTTTTAACCAAGTCAAACATATTCCAGGCAATCACATAACTGAGTTTTGAATTTATGCCTCTAGCCTTTCATCCTCTTTGTAACAAGACTGATTTCCTAACACATTAAAGTAAACTATTTAGTTGTGTTCCCATGGTCGATTGATTCATTGATTGATCCATCCATGCATCCATCCCGCAATCATTTATCAAACCTCTGCCTGTCCCCAGCATTGTGCCAGGAACTGGAGACAGACAAACTAATAAGATAGACTTCCTGCTTGCAAGTTACTCATGGTGTGATTAGATCCTATGGCAAATGTGTTTCTGTCACTCTGAGTGCCTCTGATCTCTGCACATAATGCAGTTAGCAGGCCACATAAACTCAACACTAATGCCAACTAGTGGCTTATCATATAAACAGATGAATCATAACATTTCCATCTACTCTGAAAGGGATCTTCAATATTTAAACTGTATCTCTATGTTATTAAAACACCCTGTATTAAGATACTGCTTCTAAGGAACTAAATTTAGATTGAGAAACCGCTCTGAACTTTGGAGTCATTAAACCTAGCTTTGTGTGTGAACATATGACAGAGAAAAATTATAGCCAGCAGCATCTATATTGAAAATGCTGCATTAGATTGCCATCAGTTGCTAATAATACATCATAATTATTCTTATAGGGTTAAGCTTTTCTCTTTCCTCTCCCACCTGCCTTGCTGAGATAACCTCTAAAGATGTCCTGGAGGATGGTAGGGCTGGAATTCAAAAGCTTTCGTGACAGCTGAGCTCTCTATGCAATTCATTATATTGAAAAGATGAGGTGGGGGGAGGGTTGTCAGCAAAGATAATGGCTGTGCAATTTCCAGTCCATTCTCCTTGCAGTCAGATCTTGGAGGCAGCCCATGGACCAATTTCATCAAGCAGAACCTGCTCATCTCTCATCTGTCTATATTGGGAAAGAGGTTGCGTCTGGCTCAAGCAGGAGCAGGCTGGTAGCAGGGACCAATGTGGGGGAATGGGACAGAGGGGTGGCTAGGGAAATAGACCAGGGTTCATCCCCAGAGTGCTTGGTCCTGACTGTCATCAGCGTCAAGGGGTTTGATCCAGAGGGTGAGCCAGGAACAGGAGATTAACCTGCAGCCCAGGCTACAGATCTGTGCTTTCTCAACTGTGAGCCTAACACCAGGCAAAGCAGAAGCTCAATAAATGTGGCCTGACTGAACGTGAGGGACACTGAGCATACATAGAGGATTACTCGCAGCAATGAAATCAACTGTGCAGAGCTCCCATGGGAAATGAAAGTCATGCTTTTCTCCAGTTCCAGCCTTAGGAACAAGCTTCTCTGTAGGAAATTTCAAGTCTGATAGCAACATCAACGTTGGATTATCTATCAAGAGAAAGACCTCCTGTGTTTGTGGCAGGCACCCCCGGTACTGCCTTTGGAGGAACTAAAGACTTCAAGGGACTCAAAATGTTGCTGGGATTGCTCAGTCTATCCATATAGCTAAAAACCAGCAGAATCCTGCTTGACCCCCCAAAGGAAGCCAAGTGGAGTTTTAAACACAGAGGAGATGGCTCCTTCTAACTGGAAGGTGGCGAATGTCACACATGCCGGGTTTCCTGTGCAGGTTTTCATTCACACTTCCTAGGCTGTTTCATTTTCCTTCCCAGCCCAGCTACCCTCCTTCCTTTATGCCCCTGTCCATTTGTCACCCAGGGTGCCCTTGGCACATTCTCAAGGTTATGGTCACTGCTGAAATAGAGGTCTTGCTTGGTTATAGTAAGGAAAGGGAAACACTAAAAAATTGTGGAAAGTAAAATGACAGAGAGAATTAAAAGAATTATTAAATTAAATCATAAGTATTTGAAATCTCCTTGGAGCCCACTTCACTCAAAAGAAGGATCATTTACTTGCTTGGCCGATGACAGGACTGTTAATTGTCCCTCTAAATCAAGTCTCTGCTGTTTCTACAGCAAAAATACCTCCAAATTTTAATTAGGCACAAAGCCACTTGGAATAAAGACTATTTTTCAGTCTCTCATAGTTATGTGACTAAATTCTGGTCTTTGAGATCCAAGCAGAAGTGATATGTTCAGCTTCTTTCTTTCTTTCATTATTAAAAAAATTGTATAGTTTATATACAGATATAGTTTATATACAGATCTTAACGGTACAGTTCAAGAAAATTTGATGAATGTGCATACTCTAATCAAGATAAAGAATTTTCAAACTGTCTTTAGAAATTCAGAAAGGAAGAATAGCAAAAATGATCTTAAATAAGAACATATTGAGAGGAATTGCAATATATCAAAATGTATTACAAAGTTACAATAATTAATATGGTGCAATCTGTTAAAAAAAAACAGATGTCCAGAATTGCAAAAGAAAAAAAATTTTAATTACCCCAGAAGGTTCCCTACATCTCCATTTCCAATTAATCCTCCTCCCTCCATTCTCCAACCCAGACAGACCCCAACCTCAGGCCAACCACTGTCTTGATTTCTAGTATGTAGGTTAGTTTTGCCTGTTCTTGAACTTCAGAGAAATGGAATTTTATGGAAAGTATTTTTTTGTATCTAGCTTCTTTCACTCTGCACTGATGTCCCTGAGATTGATCCATGTTGTTGCTTGAATCTATTGTTTGTTTCTTTTTATGGTTGAGTAGTGTTACATTGTACGGATGTATCACTTTTTAATGTCCTATTAATGGACAATTGGATGTTTCTGGTTTAGGGCTATTACAACAAGGCTGCTATGAACATCCTTGTATAAATATTTTTGTGGACTTGTATTTTCATGTCTCCTAGAAATGAAATTTCTACATCAGTGGTTAGAGGTATGTATAAATTCACCAGAAATTGCCAAAAAGTTTTCAGCGTGTTTGTCCTATTTTAGCCTCTACAAGCAACATATGAGAGTTTCAGTTTTTCGTGTGCTCATTTAGTTTCACGAGTCTTTTTAATTTCAGCCATTCTAGCGGGCATATGCTTGTATCTCATAGTTTTTGTTTGCACTTCCCTGCTGACTAGTGATTTTGAGTATTTTCGTGTTCTTATCACCTATTCATATTCTTTTATGAGGTGTTTAAGTGCTTTGCCCACTGTAAAATTGGGCCTTATATTTTATTTGTTTTATTTTTTTTTTGAGTTGGAGTCTCACTCTGTCGCCCAGACTGGAGTGCAGTGGCCGCTTCCGGCCACCGCAGCCTCAACCTTCTGGGCTCCGTGATCCTTCCGCCTCAGCCTTCCGAGTAGCCGGAATTACAGGCATACACTACCACGCCCGGCTGATTTTTTGATTTATTGTAGAGATGAGGTCTCGCTGCCCAGGCGGGTCTCGAACCCGCGGGCTCAGGTAATCCACTCACCTCAGCCTCCCAAAGGTGCGGGATTACAGGCTGAGCCACCGAGCCCAGCTGGGCCTTATATTTAAAAAAAAACTTCAAAAAATTTATTGAGGCATAATTGACATATAATAAAACACATCCATTTCTAAGTGTAAAGTTCAAAGACTTTTCACAAATGCATATACCTGTATAACCACCACCACCACAAGTAAGATACAAAATATTTCCATCATCTCACAGAGTTCTCTAAATATCTCTTTGCAGCCAATTTTTATCATTCCTTCTCATTCCTGGCCCTGGCTAGCCGTTGATTTGCTTTTGCCACTACTAGTTTTGCCTTTTGTAGAATTTCAAATGAATGGTATCATATAGTATGTACTCTTTTGTATCTGACTTTTTCACTCAGCATGTTGCTTTTTGAGTTTTACCCACATAATTTCATGTGTCATTTTTTCTTTTTGTAGCTGGATGTGTGGAAGTGTCACAATTTGTTTATCCATTCACTAGTTATTGAATGGCATGGCAGCTGGTGTGATGGTTCCAGTTTTGGACTATTATAAATGAAGTTTCTATGAACATTTATGTATAATGTGGACATAGTCTTTCATTCATCTTGTATAAAAACTTAGAACTTGAATTACTAGACTGTATATTTAACTATACAAGAAACTGCCATAATATTTTCCAAAGTGCCATTCTGTATTCTCACCATCAATGTATGTGAGTCCTAGTTGCTCCATATTCCCACCAACACTTATCATTGTCAACAATTTTAATTTTGGCTATTCTAGTGGGTCTATAGTGGCATCCAAATGTGGCATTTATTTGCATTTTCCTGTGACTCATAATGTTGAACATATTTTCTCCTTAATTGCCATTCATATATGTTATTTGTGAAATATCTTTTCAAATCTTTACCTCCTTTTTTTTATTAGGGTGCCTTTTCCTTTTTTAAATTGATGCATAATAGATGTACACATTTTTGAGATACATGTGATATTTTGATACATGTATGTATAATAATCAGATCAGGGTAACTGGGATAGTCAACATCTTAAATGTTTATCTTTTATGCTGGGAATATTTAAATTATTCTCTACTAAGTAATTGGGAATATATAACAGATTATTGTTTACTATAGTAACTCCACTGATATATAGTGAGAGACAGGGGCCTAGTGTTATTCTTCAGCATATGGTTTTTATCCTGTTTTCCCAGCTCAATTTTTTTTTTTTTTTTGAGTTGGAGTCTCACTCTGTCACCCAGACTGGAGTGCAGTGGCCGCTCCCGGCCACCACAGCCTCGACCTGCTGGGCTCCGGCGATCCTTCCGCCTCAGCCTTCTTTTAATTTTTATTATAAAGATGTGGGGAACAATTCAGGGTTAGGTATATAAACATTGATTATGCAGGTACCTTTGTTGATGAGGTATGCCCCTCCCTCCCCTAGCAGTTTCCCTCAACTGCCAATCCCACCCCCTCTCCCCTGACAGTTTCCCATTACTTATAGTATTATAAGTATTATAATACTTATAATATTATACTTATAATATTATTTCCCATCTCTTATAGTATTATAATTTTTCAAGGTCCACTTAATGAGTGAGAACGTATGGCACTCTTTTCTTTGTTTCTGTGATAAATCACTGAGTAAGTACAATTTATTGAAGAGACTTTCCTTTCTTCAATGTATATTCTTAGCGTCTTTTGTTGAAAATAAGTAGACTGTAGATGTGTGGACTTATTTCTAGGGTCTCTATTCCCTTCCATTTGTTTATGTGTGTTTTTATATCAGTACCAGGCTGTTTTGATTACTATAGCTTTGCAGTATATTTTTAAGTCTGGTTGTGTTATGTCTCCAGCTTTGTTCTTTTTGCTTAGGACTATTTTAGCTATTTGGAGTCTTTTGTGGTTCCATAAACACTTTAGGATTGCTTTTTCTATTTATGTAAAGAATGTCATTAGTATTTTGATGCAGATTGCATTGAATCTGTAGATCATAATATTAATTCTCCCAATCCATGAGCATGAACTATCTTTCCATTGTTTTGTGTGTCTTCTTCAATTTCTTTCATGAGACTTTTATAATTTTCCTTTTATAGATCTTTCAACTCTTTGGTTAAATCTATTTCTGCATATTTTTATAGCTATTGTAAATGGGATTGCTTTCTTGATTTCTTTTGTAGGTTGTTTGCTGTTGGCATATATAAATGCTACTAATTTTTGTATGTTAATTTTGTATTCTGAAACTTTACTGAATTCATTTATTGGTTCTCATAGGTTTTTGATAGTCTTTTAGAGTTTTCCAAATATAGATTATGTCATCTGTGAACAAGAATAATTTGATTTCTTTCTTTCCAGCTTAGATGTTCTTTATTTCTTTCTCTTCTTTGGTTGCTTTGGCTAGGACCTTCAGTATTATATTGAATAAAGTGATGAAAATGGGCATCATTGTCTTGTTCAGATCTTAGAAGAAAGGCTTTTAATGTTTTCTAATTCAGTATAATGTTAGCTATGAGTTTATCATATATGGCCTTTATTGTTTTGAGGTATGTTCCTTTATACACAGTTTGTTGAGCATTTCTTTTAATCATAAAGGGATATTGAATTTTATTGACTGCTTTTTCAGCATCTATTGAAATAATCATAATTTTTGGTTTTGGTTCTGTTAACATGATTTGTCATGTTTATTGATTTGTGTGTGTTCAGAAGTAGAGCCATCAGGTCCTAGGCTTTTCTTTGGTAGGAACTTTTTATTACAACTTTGATTTTATTACTCATTATTGGGTTGCTCAGTTTTCCTATTTCCTTAAGATTTAATCTTGGTGAGTTGTATGTGTCTAGGAATTTATATATTTCTTCTAGGCTATCCACTCGCTTCAGCTTCCCAAAGTGCTGGGATTACAAACTGATTCCCCAAGCCCGGCCTCAACTGATTTTTAAATATTGCCTGTATGTCCTAAAATGTTGTTAAATTCACTTACTAGTCTTAGTAATTTTTTAGAGATTTATTAGGTGTTTTTATGAAAATAATAATCATCAGGCCAGGCACAGTGGCTCACACCTGTAATCCCAGCACTTTGGGAGGCCAAGGTGGGATGATCACTTGAGGCCAGGAGTTCAAAACAATCATCAACTGCAAATAAAAATAATTTTGCTTCTTTATTTCTAAACTTTATTTCTTTTTCTTGTATTAGCTCATTGTCTAGGACCTCCAGCACAACATTGAATGGAAATAGTGAGAGTAGATAATCCTTACCTTGTTCCTAATTTCAAAAAGAAAGTATTCAATATGCTACCACGAAGTATGATGTTAGCTGTGAGACTTTCATAACTATCCTGTTAAGAGATTGAGAATATTTTCTTCTACTTATGATAAATGAGTATTGAATTTTGCTATACGATTTGCCTGCAACTACTTTGATGATCATTTGATTTTTCTCCTTTGTCCTGTTGATTTGGTGCGTTGTACTGATTGATCATTTTTATACATTAAATTGATCCTATAGTCATGGAATAAATCCTACTTAGTCATAATGTGTTATCCCTTTTATGTGTTGCTAAAATTTTGTTAGGGATCTTTGTGTCTATATCCATGAAGGATATTAGTCTGTAATTGTCTTTTCTTGCAATTTCTTTGTTGCAGTAACAAGGTTATATAGGCTCATAAAAACAAGTTAACAAATGTTCCTTCTTCTATTTTATGGAATAGTTTTTGTAAAATTAATATTATTTCTCTCTTAAACATATCTTCCTTCAATAATTTACCAGGGAAACCATCTTGGCCTGGAGTTTTCTTCATGGGAAAGGTTTTAAATTATAACTTTACTTTTTGACCGATATATAGTTCTTCAGAGTTTCTATTTTTTGTCAGTTTTGGTAAGTTGTATTTTATATGAAATTTGTCCATTTAATTTAAGAATTAAAACTTATCAACATAAGGTCATTATTATTATTACCTTTAAGTATTCATAGGATCTGTAGTGATGGCCCTCTTTATTACTAATATTGGTAATTTTTAATTTTATTTCTTGATTAGCTTTTCAAGTTTATCAGTTTTATTAATCTAGTCAAAGAGTCAACCATTGGTCTTACTGATAGTCTCTATTATTCAAATGCTTTCTATTTCATTGGTTTGTACTCTTTATTTCCTTCCTTTTGCTTAATTTGCATTTTTTGCCCCTACTTCTAGCTTTTTAAAGTAGAGTCTTAGATTATTGACTTTAACTCTTTATTCTTTACTATAAGAACTTAGGAATATACATTTCCCTTTAGCACTGTTTCAGCTGCTTCCTATAGCTTTTAATAAGTTGTGTTTTCATTATCATCCAGTTGGAAATGTTTTTAATTTCTCTTGTGATTTCTTTAAAGACCCATGGATTGCTTAGAAGAGTGTTGCTTACCTCTGTGGAAAATAGTATGGTGATTCCTAAAGGCTCTAAATATTGACCTCCCATATGACCCTGCAATCCCCCTACTGGGAATATACCCCGAACTCAAATCACTCTATAAAAAAGATACCTGCACACGTATGTTTATCGCAGCATTGTTCACAATAGCAAGAACCTGGAAGCAACCATGCTGTCCATCAAAAGAGGACTGGATTAAAAAATATGTGGTACATATACACGATGGAATACTATGCAGCCATAAAAAAGAACAAAATCATGAATTTTGCAGCAACCTGGATGGAACTAGAGTCTGTAATACTGAGTGACCTCTCACAGAAACAAAGATCTGAGTATCACATGTTCCCACTCATATAGTGGACCTTGAACATCCAATGTAATACTATAAGAAAATGACTGACAGTGGTGGGAAACTATCGGCGGGGAGGGGAAGGGAGATGGCATTAATGGTAGTAAATATCTGTCTGGGGATAGGGAGACAACTCTTATCAACAAGGGTGACTGAACAAAGCATATTTGTATACCTAACCCTTAACTGTACCCCACAATATCATAATAAAAAATATTGATTTAAAAAAAAGATGAGTGTTGCTTAATTTCCAAATACTTAGGAATTTAATAGATTTTTACATTATTGATTTGTAATTTACATCTGATCAGAGAATCATAGTATGAATTATTTTGATCATTTAAATTTTTTTGAGACATATCATAGTTTAGCATATTTTGTAAATGAAAGTTAGGCCAAGTTGCTTAATAGTGTTATTCAGATTTTCTGTATTTATAGTGATATTATGTCAACTTATTCTATAAATTTCTGACAATGTGATGTTATGATATCCTTTTAAGGTTTTGGATTTGTCTATTTCTGCCTTTATTTCTGTTGCTTTATGCTGCATACATTTTGAAGTTATGTTATTAGGTACAAATGCATTTAAGATTGCTACATCTTGTGATAATTTTTTCACTATAAAGTTTACTTTGTCTGATATTACTATAGCCACTCTAGCTTTCTTATTAGTTTTTGCATGGTATATATTTTTAATCTTTTTACATTCACATTTATACTTAAACTATGCCTCTTGTAGGGAGTATATTGTTTGGTCTTGCTTTTGTAACCAGTCTTGCAAATTCTTCTTCTTTTTTTTTTTTTGAGTTGGAGTCTCTCTCTGTCGCCCAGGTTGGAGTGCAGTGGCACACTCACAGCCACAACAGCCTTGACCTGCTGGGCTCAGGCAATCCTTCCACCTCAGCCTTCCAAGTAATTGGAACTATAGTCATGTGCCACCAGGCTCAGCTAATTTTTTTTATTTATTGTAGAGATGACATCTTGCCAAGTTGTCCAGGCTGGTGTCGAACCCCTGGGCTCAGGTATTCTCTTGCCTCCACCTCCTAAACTGCTGGGATTACAGACTTGAGCCACAATGCCTGGCCAGTTCTTTTTTTAATAGGAGTGTTTAATCCATTTACATGTAATGCAGCTATTGATATGGTTATGTTTAAATCTGCCATCTTGTCATTTGTTTTCTTTATGTTTTTGTTTGTTTGTTTTTTGAGTTGGAGTCTCACTCTGTCACCCAAGCTGGAGTACAGTGGCATGCTCATGGCCACTGCAGCCTTGACCTGCTGGGCTCAGGTGATCCTTCCACCTCAGCCTTTCAAGTAGCTGGAAATACAGGCATGTGCCACCATGCCCAGCTAATTTTTTGATTTATTGTAGAGATGAGGCCTCACCACATTGCCTAGGCTCGTCTTGAACCCCTGGGCTCAGGCAATCCTCTTGCCTCCACCTTCCAAAGTGCTGAGATTTCAGGCATGAGCCACTGTGTCTAGCCTTCTTTATGTTTTATCTGCTCTTCATTCCTTCTTTTCTGTCTTTTGAATTAAGCAAGTATGTTTTATATTTTATCTCATACATTCTTTAGACTTTCAGCGATATCTCTTAAAACTTTTGCAATGGTTTCTCTAGGGATTAAATATGCATTCTTAAGTTATCATAGTCTACTTTGCATTCATGGGTAACATAAGAACCTCTAATGTGCTTGCATTTTTTTGTGCTATTGTTGTTATAGTTTACTTTCTCATATGTTATAAATCCTACAATATATTTACTGCTGCTGTTTTTCAGTTCTAGAATTTCTATTTGATTCTTTTTTCAATTTTTATCTTTAAATAACCTATCTATTCAGCCATAACATTCAACTTTTCCGATAACTTATAAACATATTTACAACAGTTGATTCAAATTTTTTTGTCTGTCAATTTCAACAGTTAGGTTGTCTATGGGATCTACTTCTATTGACTGTTGGTTTTCCTAACTTTTGGTTACATGTTCATGCTTCTTTGCACATTTCATAATTTCTTATTCTGGAGACTGAAGTAAAATATTTTTTGTTTGTTTTGTTTGTTTTCCAGAGTGCCAGTGAGGGGCTGGTGATTCAGTTCCTCCTAGAGTCTGGTTGGGTTGCAGCCTTAATTATACTGAGCTCATCTGTTACCATTATGCCTCAACCTCCTGTCTTCTTTTTCATCTGGTCAGTGTTAGAGTCAGAGGAGGTCGGATTGAAGCTTCAGATATTTTGGGTTCACTTTGCTCTCAACTCCTCAGGACCCCCAAATCCACTCACCATAAATTTGAATGGAACTAAGTGATTTGTCTCTGCTTACCTTCCCTTTCTTCATGACTCCTTTCTTGGCAAAAAATTTTGACAGAGAGAGAATTATTGGTCTGAGTAATTTATCTTTGTTTTTGGAGCTTTTCCAGATTCTACCCATCTTGCCAACCCAAGTCTATGGCAGTTCTATATTTCAATTTGGCTGAACTGAAGTTACGTTTCCCAGAATCTCCTTCCCTGTGTTTCTGGATTAAAGGCCACAAGAGACATTTTGCATAAGACTTGGAAGAGGTAAAGCTGCAGACATATTGTTTTACATTCTGAAGGTCAGTGAGGCACCAGCAATGCTAGTGATGTGAGACAGCACCTGACCCCCAGCTTCTCTAGCTTCCATGAGATGCCTTTGTCTTCTCTGAGTTGTGGTCAACTTCATGTGCACCTCTAAGGTGAAGGGTGTTAGCTTTTCAAATAGATCATCCACAACATTAAGTTTGGAAAGAGTGAGTGACAAATGTGGACTGCAGTTTGTTCTTGTGAGTTCTAGATGTCTTCATAGGTCCCAGTTTATCTTTGTGACTAATTTGTTCCTGCCATTATCCATTTTCAGTTCTCCTTTCTGACTGCCATTCTGACTGACCTCTAGTGATTTCAAGCTGGTTGACTCTGACTGATACATAGTCAGCTGAAGTTAGGCTGATTTCTCTTCATCATTGGAAAATCTCTTCCCTCATAACATGTTGCATGTACCCAAACCAGTTTCCCCTCTCCTATCAGGTAGAAAACCTGCTATGGCCCTCTGCTTACCTATGAAGGGCTTATTTCTTTTTGGAATTCAGTTCATTAAGGTTACCCTGCATCCTTCACTCTTTGCTAGGCCCCCAGAAAAGTGTGGTTTTTATTTTGTCAATGCTTTTCTTGTTATTACTACAAGATCAAAAACCTTTCGTCCTTCTACATCCTAACCTCAGCAAAACTCTGGAAAATGTCCTTGAAGGTAGGTGTGTGTCCTTCTCATCCCCTATTCTCCTTTCTGAGGCTGGCAACATACAGCAACCATCTAGACCCGGCCAACAGAGACCACTCCCAGGCAGAGGGGAGAGTGGAAGGTATATGAGAACTAGTAGCAAGGACTCAGGATATCAAAGTGTCATAAAATACAGAAGATAAAAAACATGATTAATGCATGCTAGCAAGCACGGCCTAGGGTCATCAACACCCCTCCCTTGCAGCCCACCTGTCCCTTGCTACCTCAAGTGCAGAGACAACTTATATAAAGGCAACAACTTCCAACCAGATGGTGCTCCTATGTACCCCTCTGGAAGTTTTCTCCTGCTGCCTCTTCTTTACAGGAAGTTGATGACAGTGTTGCTTCAAACTCACAGAATTTCCAAATGACCGTGTAATCACAGACCCACGCAACCCTGAGTGCTGGTGTTCACAGAAAGATGAGAAAAATCCTAGATTCTTGTCTCCCTGAAGCCAAAGGACTGTCTCTGTGTTTCTATTTCATGCTGGTAGAATGAGGCTAATTTTGACTTTCCAGTGGCTCTGATTCCAAGTGAATAACTAGAAGCAGCAAGCAACAGAATTGGAACCTGCTGGAGCAGTTAGAAATAAATGGTGTGTGAACTGATTCCAGAGGAAAGTTGCCCTTTGCGGGGGAGGGGGAAGGGGAAATGGGTGCTGGGAACAGACTAATCTTCATCCTGCCTTAGCATTAGGGCTGCTTCTTCCAAGGATGATGCACAGGCTCACAGAACAGCCTTCCCTGTGAAGTTAAAAACAAAACAAAAAACAAACAATACTTTTGATGCAATAAAGTCAGCAGACAGTCACGTGGGGACTGGTGAGGTAGAGACCACTATTTCCTTGATACTCTGTGGGACACTCAGGGTGTCAGACTCCCTGCTGCCAAGCAGCCTCAGGGGAAGGGTTTCTTGTGTTCAGCTGGATGCTTTCAGCTGCAGTTAGCAAATAGACCAATTTAAGCTTAAAGCTTAAGGAACTCTGTGGCCTTACCTGAGTGGACAACCACAGGTAGGATGGGCCTCAAGGTTGTGTGGCACTAAACTTCATGAAGTCATCAAGGACACCCAGTTCCTTCTGTCTCTTTTATTTCATCCATAGCATCAGCTTCATTTTAGGGCTGGATCCCTTTGTAGGCTTGCTACCAGTAATCCTTCTTCATTTATTCTAGGTAGAGGGAGAAACTTTCTAATCTTGCTCTTAAAAATAAGCCCCCAGCAGACTTCATATGCCTTATTGGCTAGAACCCATTCCTGGGATCAGGGGAATGGCACATGCTGATTAATTTAGGCCTGAGCTCTTGATCCAATCAGTGATGAAGAAGGTTAGTGGCAAAGATTGATTGAGCAGGGGCCCATCTGGAGGCTGGTCAGTCTCTGAAACAACTATGGTCCCACAATGGGACAGATGTTGGAGTCATCCACAGTGTCTACTGCAACATCTCATTGGAGCCAGGAGATCTGGGCTCAAATCTGGGCTCAACCACTTATTAGCAGTGTGACTGGACAAGTGACTTCACCTCCCTGAAATTTGATTTTCACGTTTGTAAAATCGGGAGGAAAAACTTCATTCCAGATCATCAGGGTCAAATGAGGGATTGGGTGTAAAAGACCTTCTAAGGTGTACCTGTAAGGGAACATATGATATGTCTCTTTACCAGCTCTTCCTAGATAAATTAAGCAGACCAGTCTCTGCCTCCTAAAAGCAGATAGTCCAAGAAGTGTAGAAGCACATAGTAAATGAGGTCACAGATGAGACGGGGTTAATGGCAAAATAAGAAGCCTAGAGAAGTAGAAAGAGTCACGTAGTGATGTTGTGTCCTTTGTGCCACATTAATGTTAACTTTGCTTACTTGGGTAAGATGATATCTGCTAGACTTCTCTACTTTCACGGTTAATACTCTCCCCTTTGTAAATAATTACTATTTTGTGGAGAGGTACTTTCGGACTATAAAAATATCTTGTTCTTCCTGAAATTTTCTCCCACAAGTTTTAGCATCCATTAAGGATTCTTGCCTGACTCAATTATCACTGTGGTGGTTGCCAAATTGTAATTACCTAATTCTATCATTCCTTCTGCATGTATTAATTGGCATTCTACTAAAGAAAGTACTTTATTTTCAAGTTCAATGGCTTAAGCAGGATATTCCTTAATCCTGACCTTTCAATATCGTTTTTACTTGTTATCTGGGATGCCCTTTCAATAGTCAGATTTAGTGATTCCTTAATTTTGGGAAATCTTCCCTAAGTTATTCTTCTGAGCACACTTTCTGTTTATTTTCATGAATTCTTGTATTAGTCAGGGTCCTTCAGAGAACAGTGGGAGTTGGCAAGTTCAAAATCTGCAGGACAGGCAGGAGACTCAGGGAACAGTTACGTTACAGTCCCAAATCTGAAGGCATTCTGGAGGCAGAATTCATTCTGCTCTAAGGGACCTCCGTCTCTTCTCTTAAGGCCTTCAACCAATTGGATGAGGTCTACCCACACTGGATTACGTGCAAGGGGGGACTCCCAAAAACCTGGAATTTATTTATAAAAAATTGTGTGTTTAGTCTTAAATGTTTAAACTTCAGTTACCTTCAAAGAACTCTCCATTTGGTGCAATACATCTATGAAGATGCTTTTCCACTGCTCAAAACAGTTTTTGAATTTGTTGATGTTGATGCTTTTAATGCTTCTGCCATTTTTTGATTTACCTCTTTCACATCAGCAAAACTTTGAGAACTTTTTAAATCAGGGAAACAAAAAAAAGTTGCTTGAGGTTAGATCAGGTGAATAGGAAGGGGGGGCACGGGTGCCGTTTTTAGTCAAAAACAGTTAAACACTCAGGGTGGTGTGGGCAGGTGCATTGTCATGGTGGAAGAACTGATCACCTGTTTGCCACAACTTAGGATGTTTCTTCTGCAAATCGTGACGCAGCCTTCTCAAAACTTCCAGATAAAAATTTTGGATGACTGTTTGATCTGGAAGAATAAATTTTGAGTGTGCTGCAAGGGACCTGCCCTCCAAAAAGTAATTTCATTTTTTTGTTTGCTTTTTTTTAGTCCCCCTTTATATGAGGGTAATCTGCTTTACTTAAGATCTACTGACTTAAATGTTACCCACATCTAAAAAAATCCCTTCACAACACTTGGACTGGTGTTGACCAAACATTTGAGCACCATAGCCCAGCCAAGTGGACACATAAAAATAACCAACACAGTTCTCTACATCAAAGGTACCAGTTATTCTTTTTTCCCCCAATTATTCTTAAATTGGATGATCTTTTTAAAATAGCTGCTATGTTCTCCTTAATTACCCTAATCTCTCCATATAGTCCCTCTGCAGTATTATGATTATTTCAAGGCTTACTTACATGCCAGCAATTTGATTTTTAGTTGTGTCTATTTTGTTCCTTGCTTTTTCTCATCAGTTTTTTTAGGTTTGAAATGGTGTAGTTTTGGAACTTGGTTTGTTTCTGGAATCTTCTCTTCTCTCGAGCTCTTATTTTATTAAATGTATATTCTTTTCATGTTTCTTTTATGGTGAAAAATACTTACAGAGTGTTTTTGTTTTTTTAAAGTTATATTTTCTTCCAGACTGGGTTAATCTAGTTTTTAAATGTTTCTCTCCTCCTTTCTTTCCTCTTTTCTCTCCTCTCTCCTTCATTCTCTCTTTCTCTTTCTTTTCCTCAGTGTTTTTTTTTAATTTTCATCTTGCTAATGCTTAACATGGGTGGTTATCATACCTCTTTTGCTTTGATATAGAAGATGGAAATTCTCCTTGAGATCCTTGCCATCTTATCTGAGTGAGCGTGAGAACAAGATTTTACTTTCTGTTTACCTTTTTGTAGCCTGAAGGTGTTGGAATTGTGTGAGGAACTTCTGGCAGAGGCTGAGCTTGGTCCTTGAAAGACATGACTCAGCTGTTTGCTGGAGTCTTGTTAAGTGTCCCGAATAGAGTTCCCTCACCTGGTCAGGGGTGTCTCCCACCTTTATGGACTTCTATAGGTTTCACCTTGTTTTACCCAAGATGTGTTCTCAAATGCATTTCCCAGCTTTCCTTACTGTTTGGACCTGGTGAGGTGACTTTATTTCTCACCCAGTGATTTTATTTTTCATTTCCAGGATTTCTGACTTTAAAAAAAATTGACCTGTTGTGTTTCATATTTGGTCTGTTTTTGCTTTGTAACTTTTTGTTTATTTTCATGAATGTTATCTCTTAGAGGGTTATAGGCTTGCCTTTTTTTTAGTCATTTTCAAATTGCTTTGCCTTTTTTTTCTAGAGTATACACTTCTCTTGATTAATTTTGCAGTCTGTCTTAGCTTTAGTTTTCCTCATTGCTTTGGAATTTTGATTAGCAAGCTCATCTTTTTTTTTTAATAATCAATATTTTTTATTATGATATTGTGGGGTACAGTTAAGGGTTAGGTATACAAATATGCTTCGTTCAGACACCCTTGTTGATAAGAAGTGTCTCCCCGTCCCAGACAGATGTTTACTACCGTTAATCCCATCTCCCTTCCCCTCTATCCCCTCCATAGTTTCCCAGTACCGTCAGTCATTTTCTTATGGTAATACGTTGGATGTTCAAGGTCCACTATATGAGTGGGAACATGTGATACTCAGATCTTTGTTTCTGTGAGAGGTCACTCAGTATTATAGACTCTAGTTCCATCCAGGTGGCTGCGAAATTCATGATTTTGTTCTTTTTTATGGCTGCATAGTATTCCATCGTGCATATGTACCACATTTTTAAAATGCAGTCCTCTTTTGATGGACAGCATGGTTGCTTCCAGGTTCTTGCTATTGTGAACAATGAGCAGGCTCATCTTGAATGGCTCATCTTGATGTCTCTTTTTCTCTGTTCTTTGTCTTCTCTGCCAAGTGATTTTACAATTACTTCTACTAGCTCCCTGGAGGCCCAGTTCAAAGCCTGGTCTATAGTAAGGGGTCAGGTCTTATGGTGGAGAAGTAGGAATTCAGCAGGCAGCAGGCAGCTTGGCCCAGACATTGCTGGAGAAACCTGTCTGCTCCCTCTGTCCTTTCTACACTGTCCACATAAGCAGGTTCATAAAGTGGTACCATAGCAGTGGTCAGTGGCCGATTTGTTTTTCAGGCACTGTGCCAGCTTAAATCAACAAATGTGGGTCCCATCCCCTGTCTCAAATGGGACACGTTTGGTTCTCTATATTCCAGAGAACTAAACTCCTGGCCACCTCTGCCTCCTTCTGGACCTGCAGCCAATAGGCCTAAGCTACAGCCCATTTAATGTTTTGTTTTCTTGGGTTGTGGTCCATGGGGCTATTTATCTGAGTCTTGCCTTTTACCTTTTCTCCTTTTATGCTTTATTTGTTACTGATTTGAGTTTGGAGCTGGGGTATGAGGCTCAGTATAGGAACTTGAATGATGTCTTGTCAGGATTTTATTTTTAAAAGTTGGGGGGAGCCAGAGTGAGGCTTGGTCGATTAAAAACAAAAAAATCATGTCCTAACTTAGCAACATGTACCAGGCTGGCAGTGGAAGAATGCCCAAGACCATTGGCCAGGGAGTCAAGAATCCTGGCCCTTATTTCTTGTAATGCCCTCTACTTGCTAACTTGCTGTGTGACTTTGGACACATGACTTTCCCTCTGTGGGTCTCAGTGCCCTCACTTGTAAAATGATGATGTCGGATCACTTGACCTACAGGGGAATTGTTTAAAACAATGTTCTCTGTTACAGTTGAGAGGACTGTTGAGAGTATTTGTTCAGTTCAGGCAAATGGTAAATGTGTTGGCCACTCAAATGAAATGAGTACATTTTGCTCTAAATGTCATGGATGTTTATTATCAGATTAAACTACAGCAGGCCTAATTTTAGCTCTTCCAATTCAAGTGGAGCAATGAAGATTAAATGTTAGGCATAATTAAAGATGCAGATGTAGTTATATTGAATTATAAACCTCATTAAGTGCAACATCCTAGGAAGGCCCCTGAGACCAGCTACAAAGGACTTCCAGTTACAATGATGCAGTTATTAAAATATTGTAAAGTAAATCTCACTCCAAAAATATTATGACTGCGATGGAAGGATTTCTAAAAAAACATGGTTGGAAGAGGTTTCATGGGTAATTTCCTTGCTCCATTTGCAGGCAGTTGGGAAGGAAACCATATCCGCTGACATCTGCACAGAAGGCCTCTCTGGGGTTTGGTGCTTCCCACCCCCACCATACACATACAGCTTAGGTTCAATTCTCCTGGGCCAGTGGGATGAGCTGCCTCAAGGTCAGTCAGATTTTGTTCTGGGAGTTGGTAGCAAGGCCACCTAGGGGAGGATGCGGGTGTTTTCTAAGAACTGCAAGGTCAGGTTTTTGTACATAGAGAGAGAAGTTTCCTTGGTGACATATCCCTTTTTTTTTCTGTTTGTAAAGATATTACATAGTCATTTAAATTACCAGCATTATTCTTCTCAGACCTGGAAATGACAATACAGAAATTCTTATGGAAATATAAATGACCACGAATAGCTAAAACAATCCTTAGCAAAAGAAACAAAGCAGGAGGTATCACACTTCCAGACTTCAAACTTTACTATAAGGCTACAATAATTAAAACAGCCTAATATTGGAACAAGAACCGGCATTTAGACCAATGGAAAAGGGTAGAGATTCTGGAAGCAAAAAACCAATTTCTCAACCAACTCATCTTTGACAAAGCCTTCACTAACAACTATTGGGGAGAGAACTTATTCAGTAAATGGTGTGCTGGGAAAACTGGCTGACCACATGCAGAAGATAAAAACAAGACCCCTACCTATCACCATACACAAAAATCAACTCTAAATGGATCAAAGACCTAAATGTAAAACCTTAAACTGTAAGAACCTTAGAAACCGCAGGAGACATCCTTATGGAAATTGGAACTGGCAATTCCATAAGAGATAAGATAGACAAGTGGGACCTTATCAGATTGAAAATCTTCTGCAAAGTAAAATAAACCATCAAGAGAGTGGAGAGACAGTCCACAGAATGGGAAAATATATTTGCCAACTGTATATCTGACAAAGGCCTAACATCTAGAATCTACAAGGAACTCAAACTTTTCTTTTGCTGAAAAGAAAAAAGCAAACAGCTCTATTAAAAAGTAGGCAAGCCGGGCTTGGTGGCTCAGCCTGTAATCCCGCGCCTTGGGAGGCTGAGGTGAGTGAATTGCCTAAGCCCGTGGGTTTGAGACCCGCTTAGGCAACTTGGTGAAACCTCATCTCTACAATAAATCAAAAAATTAGCCGGAGTGGTAGCGCGTGCCTGTAGTTCCAGCTACCGGGAGTGGCCACTGCACTCCAGTCTGGGCGACAGAGCGAGACTCCAACTCAAAAAAAAAAAAAAAGTAGACAACAGATATGAATAGACACTCCTCAAAAGAAGACATATGAGCAGTCAACAGATACATGAAAAAATGCTCAGTCTCACTAATCCTCAAATAAATGCAAATCAAAACCACATTGAGATGCCACCTAACTCCTTGGCCATTATCACCAACTCAAAAAACAACAGATGCTGGAAAGAATGTGAAGAAAATGGATCACTTCTACACTGTTGGGATTATAAACTGATACAACCTCTGTGGAAAACAGTGTGGTGATTCCCAACAGACCTAAAAATCACCCTTCCATATGACCCAGCAATCCCCATCCTGGGAACATACCCGGAGGAACTCAAATCACTCTATGAAAAAGATAACTGCACACATGTGTATTGTAGCACTATTCACAACAGCAAAAACATGGAACCAACTGTGCTGCCCATGAAAGTAGACTGAATAAACAAAATGTGTTACATATACATGATGGAATATCACACAGTCATAAAGAAGGACAAAATTATGAACTTGGCAGCAACTTGGCTGACCTAGAGTCTATAATACTGAGTGATCTATCACAGAAACAAAGAACTGAGTACCACATGTTCTCACTCATAAGTGGGCCCTGAACAATTATCATAATACTATAAGAAAGGGATTGGCAGTAGCTGGAAACTGCCAGGGAAGAGGGGGCACACTTCATCAATAAGGGCACCTGATCTCAAACCAGGTGAAGTGGGAACCAAAGTGAGGCCCAAACTTTACCTGTACAATGACCATTTGTATACCTAACCCTGAATTGTATCCCACATCTCTAAAATAAAATAAAAAAAAAAAATTTACAAGATATGGAATAGGATAAAGGAGTAAAAGAAAAAATCCAATTACTCCAAGTTAATCACTGTTAGTCTTTTGGAACATGTCTTTCTCTCAATCTTTCTCTCTTATTTGACAAAAATAGATCACACTTTAGAAAGCTGTTTTGCAGTCTATATTTTTTATTTAGCATGAAGTGGCTATCTTTCCATGTCAACAAATATTGATAAGCATGACCTTTTTAAAAAAAATTTTATTTTAAAGATGTGGGATACAATTCAGGGTTAGGTATACAAATGTTCATTATGCAGGTACCATCATAGATGAAGTGTGCCCAGCCCCTCCCCTGGTAGTTGCCCATCCCACCCCCACTTCCCTTTCAGCCTGACGTTTTTTAATGGCTGACATTCCATTGTTTGGACTTAATTTCTTAAAACCAATCACTCATTACTGAGCCCCAGTATTGAGCATTTACATTTTTTCAAAAACACCTTATTTTATTTTATTTTAGTTTCAATTGTCACTTTATTGCAAGATAGTAGAAATTAATTACAGATTTACACAATAATTTGGTAATCTTTAGTCAGGTGACAAGCTTTAATAAAAGCCAATTGCTTATTGGAAAGTGATCATGGAACAACTCAAAAGGTAGCATAAGAAGGATGAGAAACACCCGACTGGCCAATAGATTTAGTTTGCTCATTATACAAAACTCAGACTTTTCATTTTTAGGAAAGGTAAACTGTAATTGCAGTAGACAGCAATACAGAATGATTCTGTCACATAGACTTGTTTCCATTTAGTCAGTTAACTGTTTCTGTCTCAATGGGATAGATACGTTTACAGAACTGGCTGTGCTTGAACTTTCTTTGCAAGCAGCTTTAGATCTGCAGTGCACTTGGCAGTTGTCTCCTTTTCCTGCTGAGCAGAGATGCTCTGTACCACATGTTTCTCCACTCAGTTTACCATGTGCTCTTGTTCCTTTCAATGCATCCTATCCTGCACAGAGATGGGATAGTCCAGGCAATTCTTCACCTCCTTATATATGCGATGTAATTGTTCCTGGTAAATAACCTCCAAAGCCATAGCATTGCTATTCCTCTGGATATCAAAAAGGTAATGGCACTTCTGAACCAAAGTCCCTGCTGTGCCTTTTCCAAATTAGTGGTATCCTGGTTTTATTTGGTTGAAGCCTGTTTTACCTCTTCTAGTTGGGCAATTTTTTGCTCATGAAGTTCATCAGCAAATTCTCCAATGGAGGCACCATATTTTTTAGTTCTATAGACAAACAACCCTAGTATTGATATGGTAGAGAAGGTCTCTGGGGCAATCACATATATTTCTTTGGACAGGTCCTGTGAGATAAGCCCTGTTCCAAGCACAGAGAGTCTTGTTACACTTGTTTTAGGATAAAGAAACTGGAAGAATTCCTCAGGAATCAGCCCACAACGAATTTTTCCTTCATATCCAGGAAGAGGTGGTGGCGGGGTAAGACTTGGCTGCCTGGTGTGGAGGATCCTTGTTGCCTGCAGTATCCCTGGGCTCAGCAGGGTGGCATTCTTCAGAGAGGGTTCCGCTGTGGTGGCGGGAGTGGCGAGTACCATCTGGGACACACGATCACCAAAGGTCCAGACAGCGGTCTCAGCGTCCCTGTGACCCTGGCCGGAGAGCAAAAAATTTTTTGTACTGATTGTAAACTATATTATAAAGGAAGCCTTTTTTTTTTTTTTTTTTTTTTTTATTAAAAAAAGGGACTCCAGGAAAAGGATTAGTCTACTGGGGCCTTCAGCTTCCTGGTGATGATTTGGTCCTTCTCAATGATGTGGACAATGACTCTTATGCCTGAGACCGCATCCCATCCCACAGCATTCAGCATGGCTTGGGAGGTGGTTTCAAACTGGTGTTCTGGATCCACATTGGGCTCCCAGAGGGACTCACACATCCTATACATTTGTTCGGTACAGGTGCCACTGACCACAAAATCGTCAGTCACCATGGGGCAGCTGATGAGGTCTAGAGAGCAAATCAAAGGCTTAAAGGTCTTTGGGTCCAACCCAGCAATGACTAGCCCGGTGTGGTTGTGGCCAAACTGTTTGTCATACAAGAGGTTGTCTACCATGCTCATGAGGGTATGAGATTTGATCTCCTAACTGTCCTTCAACTCTTACAGGTTCAGCAGAAATTGAAGCCCTGGGCAATTGTCTGGATGTCAGTGGCAAGTCCAGCTAGACTGAGGTACAGTGGTTACCCATGGGAAACATTTTCTGGAAATCTGTGGTCACCATCAGGACCTGGATCCCAAAGCGCCCATCTGTAGTGATGGCCACACAGTTGTGCTCCTTCGTGGTCAAGATTGCCCCTCTGCTATAGGACATGATAGAGATGATAACAGTGTTCTAGCACCCCTGACTGCTGCTACAATTCCAGTAAACTGGTTCTAGCCTTCACTTGGGGAGTCTTTATTCACACGTATCTTGGCATGTCTTTCTGATGAACTCCATAGGAGAAGTTCCTAAAAAAAGTTTAGGTGGTGTCAGTTATCTATTTGCATAATAGTATTGTATAATAGACAACCTCAAGTCAGTAGCTTCAAACAGTAAGTACAGGCAGTACCTCAGAAGTATTGCAGGTTTGGTTCAAGGCCACGACAATAAAGTGAATATTGAAATAAAGTGGGATTTTTTTGGTTCCCCAGTTTATGTATGTTATGATTACATTATACTTTAATTTATTAAGTGTGCAATAGCCTTATGTCTGAAAAACAACATGAAAATACTTAATTTTTTTTAAATAAAAAGACTTTATTGCTAAAGAAATGCTAATGGTCATCCAAGTCTCCCACAAGTCAGAATCTCTTTGCTGGTGGAGGGTCTTACCTTGATATTGATGGCTGCTGACTGGCCAGGGTGATAGTTGCTGAAGGGTGGGGTGGCTGTGGCAATTTCTTCTTTTTTTCCCTCACTTTTTTTTTTTTGAGTTGGAGTCTCACTCTATCACCCAGGCTGGAGTGCAGTGGCATGCTCATGGCCACCACAGCCTCAACCTGCTAGGCTCAGGTGATCCTCCCAAGTAGCTGGAACTACAGGTGTGTGTCACCACACCCAGCTAATTTTTTGATTTATTGTAGAGATGAGATCTTGCCATGTTGCCCAGGCTGATCTTAGACCCATGGGCTCTGGCAATCCTCTCACCTCTGCCTTCCAAAATCCTGAAATTACAGGCATAAACCACAATGCTTGGCAGCAATTTCTTAAGATAAGACAACCATGATGTTTCTGCATTGTTTGATTCTTCCTTTCACTAAATGATTTTTCTGTAGCATGCAATGTTGTTTAACAGCATTTTACCCACAGTAGAACTTTCAAAACTGAAGTCAGTCCTTTCAGACTCTGGAGTTGCTTTGTCAACTAAATTACTAAATTTATAGAATATTATAAATCCTCTGTTGTCATTTCAACAGTATTCACAGTATCTTTACCATGAGTAGATTCTATCTCAAGAAACCACTTTCTTTGCTCATTCATAAGCAAGTCCTCATCTTCTCATCTACTTAAGTTTTATCATGAACTCACAGAAATTCAGTCATATTTTTAGACTCTACTTCTAATTCTAGTTCTCTTGCTATTTCTACCACATCTGTAGTGACCTTCTTCACTGAAATCTTGAACCCCTCCAAGTCATCTGTGAGGGCTGGAATCAACTTCTTCCGAACACCCAGGAATGCTGATGTTTTTACCTCCTCCCATGAATTACTAATGTTCTCAATGGCATCTAGAATGATGAATCCTTTTCAGAAGGTTCCAATGCTCTTTACTCAGATTCATCAGAGGAATCACTATCCATGGCAGTTATTATGAAATATCCTTATTAAATAATAAGACTTGAAAGTTGAAATTACACCTTGACCCATGGGCTGTAGAGTGGATATTGTGTTGACAGGCATGAAAACAATATATGTCTCAGGACTCTTAGGTGACTAGGTGCATTGTCAATGAATAGTATTATTTTGCAAGGAATCTTTTTTTTTCTAAGCAGTAGGTCTCAACAGTATGCTTAAAATATCCAGTGAATCACATTGTAAACAGGTGTGCTAGGCCGGGCTCGGTGGCTCAGCCTGTAATCCCAGTGCTTTGGGAGGCCGAGGTGAGTGTATTGCCTGAGCCCGTGGGTTCGAGACCCACCCGGGCAACTTGGCGAGACCTCATCTCTACAACAAATCAAAAATTAGCCAGGCGTGGTAGCGCGTGCCTGTAGTTCCAGCTACTTGGAAGGCTGAGGCGGAAGGATCGCCGGAGCCCAGCAGGTCGAGGCAGCGGTGGCTGTGAGCAGTGTGCCACTGCACTCCAGTCTGGGCGACAGAGTGAGACTCCAACTCAAAAAACAAACAAACAAAAAACAGGTGTGTTGTCATTCAGGCTTTGTTGTTCCATTTACAGAACACAAAGAGTAGATTTAGCTTAATTTCCGAGGGCTCTAGAATTTTCAGAATGGTAAATGAGGGGCATTGGCTTCAACTTAATATCACCAACTGTATTAACCCTTAACAAGAGAGTGAGACTTCCCTTTGAAGCTTTGAAGCTAGGCATTGTCTTCTCTCTAGCTATGAAAATCCTAGATGGAATCTTCTTCCAATACAAGGCTGTTTCATTTACACTGAAAACCCGTTGTTTAGTGTAACCACTTTTATCAGTTGTCTTAGCTAGATCTTCTGGATAACTTGCTACTGCTTTTCCATCAGCACTTGTTGCTTTACCTTGTACTTTCAATGTTTTGGAAATGGCTTCTTGCCTCAAACCTCATGAACCCAACTTGCCTCAGACTTTTCTTTCTTTCTTTCTTTCTTTTTTGAGTTGGAGTCTCACTCTGTCGCCCAGACTGGAGTGCAGTGGCCGCTCCCGGCCACTGCAGCCTCGACCTGCTGGGCTCCGGCGATCCTTCCGCCTCAGCCTTCCAAGCAGCTGGAACTACAGGCGCGTGCTACCACGCCCGGCTGATTTTTGACTTATTGTAGAGATGAGGTCTCGCCAAATTGCCCAGGCGGGTCTCGAACCTGAGGGGCTCAGGCAATCCACTCACCTCCACCTCCCAAAGCGCGGGATCACAGGCTGAGCCGCCGAGCCCGGCTTGCCTCAGACTTTTCTTCTGCATCTTCCTCACCCGTCTCAGTCCTCATAGAATTGAAGAGAGTTAGGGCCTTGCTTTGAGTTAGGCTTTGGCTTAAGGGAATATTTTAACTAGTTTGATTTTCTATCCAGAGCACTGAAACTTTCTCCATATCAGCAAAAAAGTCTGTTTGCTTTCTTAGCATTCGTGTGTTCACTGGAGTAGCACTTTTAATTTCCTTTAGTAACTTTTCTTTGCGACGTGGCTAACTGAAGCAAGAGGCCCAGCTTTCAGCCTGTCTTGACTTTCTATGTGCCTTCCTCACTAAGCTTTATCAATTCCAGCTTCTGATGCAAAGTAAGAGTCACATATCTTTTCCTTTCCCTTGAACACTTAGAGGCCATTGTAGGGTTATTGATTGGCCTAATTTCAATAGTATTGTATTTCAGGGAATCAGGAGGCCCAAGGAGAGGGAGAGAGATGGGGAATGGCCAGTCGGTAGAGCAGTCAGAACACACACAACACTGATCAATTAAGCTCACTGATTTATATGGGTGCGCTTCATGATACCCCCAAACAATTAAAGCAGTAATATTAAAGATCGCTATTCACAAATTCTACAACAGATAGAATAAGAATGAAAAAGTTTGAAATATTGTGAGAATTGCCAAAATGTGACAGAGACAGGAAATGAGCACATGCTGTTGGAAAAATGACACCAATAGACTTACTTGACACAGGGTTGACACAAGCCTTTGAAGAAAATGCAGAATCTGTGAAGTGCAATAAAGCCAAATGCAATCAAATGAGGTATTCAGTATTTACTGAGCTCTAAAGTCTGCTGTTTGGCCATTTAGGCTAAGTTGAACTGAGCAGTTCTTCTGGGTTTGCCTGGGCTCACGCACATGTTTGTGGATTGGCTGCAGGCTGGGTAATCTCAAATAGCCTTGGCTGGGACAACTGGGATGGCTTGGCTTTGCTCCATGTTCCAGACATGTTCTTAGGTCAAAAGCAGAAGAATGAGAGAGGGAGAAAAAAACATACAAGGGCTTTTTCTAATCTCTGCTTGAGTTGAGTCACTACAGTCCCATTGGCCAAAGCAAGTCATATGGCTGAACTCAAAATCAGGAAGTAAAGATGAAATAAACTACAAAGTCACATTTCAAAAGGCCTGGACATAGATCTGAATGTAATCACCCTCCCATAGGCAGTCAAAACACATGCACATTTAACAATTTGATACATACTTACGAACTGTCCAGCAGATGGGAAGGGTTTATGCTACCAGCAACAATGCAGTACATGAGAGTATCTTCTGGAGTTTTTAGTTAAGGGGTCCTGGTTTTTCTTCCCAATAGATACTCTGCTCAAGGGAACCCATCTCTCTCCTCACTTCCCCATAAACATCTTATGCTGGTCTTCCAGGATCTTGCTGGTCTTCCTGAATGTTCTCCTTCCTTCTAGCCTATTCACATCACACCCACCGTATATTCAAATCCTGCACATTTTTAAGGCCCACTTCTGTCACCTCTGTGACTCCCATGGATCTTGCTTTCCTCTGAGCTTCTCTAAAGCAGGCCAGGCTGCCAAATTGTCCCAGTTTACACAGGACTTACTGATTTTAAAATGTAAGTTCCTGCATCTCAGGAACTCCCTCAGGCCTGGGCAAATTCAACCAGTTGGTCATCATAAGAGAGGGGGTTGGCAAACTTTAAAGGGTCAGATAATAAATATTGTAGGCTTTATGGGCCCTATGGCCTCCATCAGTTCAGTGTGAAAGCAGTCATAGACAATACATAACAAATGAGTATGGCTGTGTTCCAATAAAACTTTATTTACGGCCAGGCTCGGTGGCTCAGTCTGTAATCCCAGCACTCTGGGAGACCGAGACAAGTGGATTGCCTGAGACTATGGGTTCAAGACTGGCCCGGGCAACTTGGCAAGATCTCGTCTCTCCAATAAATCAAAAATCAGCGGAGCATGGTAGCACATGCCTGTAGTTCCAGCTACTTAGAAGGCTGAGGTGGAAGGATCGCCGGAGCCCAGCAGGTCGATGCTAGGGTGGCCATGAGCATGCCACTGCACTCCAGCCTGGGTGACGGAAAAAAAAAGAAAAAAAAAACTGTATTTACAAAATCAGACAATAGACTGGTTTTGGTCCACATGCTATGTTTTCTGACTCATTCTCTAGAGTTCAACATTTGTACTGCACAATTTAACTATATGCCATATTTTAATTTTAATTTTTTTATTTATTTTTTGAGTTGGAGTCTCACTCTGTCATCCAGACTGGAGTGTAGTGGAATGCTCACAGCCACTGCAGCCTTGACCTGCTGGGCTCAGGTGATCCTTCTGCCTCAGCCTTCCAAGTAGCTGAAACTATAGACACACGCCACCATGCCTGGCTCATTTTTTAATTTATTGTAGAGATGAGGTCTCACAAGTTGCCTGGGCTGGTCTTGAACCCGTGGGCTCAGGCAATCCTCTCACCTCGGTCTCCCAAAAATGGGATTACAGGCTTGAGCCACTGCACCTGGCCTATGCCATATTTTAAAAATGTTGTTTCATGTGAGATAGTCTCCATGGTTGGAATATAAGGGAAGTTTAATATCTCAATATTATGCTCTGTCACTTCACAACTGCGTGAACCTGGGTAAGTTACTTAACCTCTCAGGCCTCATCTTCCTCTTCTATCAAATGGAGATAATAATGGTATTGGCCTCACAGGTGCTCGTGAAGATTAAATGAGTTCATCTTTGTAGAACATGTGGCATAGAGCGAGTACTCAATGAATGTTAGCAGTTATCGTCATCAACATCATCCAAAGTATCTTCTTCAGTAGGTAGCTCAACTCTGGTTATGGAAGAGGTTCAATAAGTAGAATAAAATAGACAGATGATATTAAATAGACAGATGATACTAAAGGAAGGGACCTTAAGTTCAACACTCTTATGTTAGAGATGAACGTAAGAGAATTGCCTCTATATTCAGAAGTGTTAGATGCTAGATCACAACTGTCAGTGCCCTCCCTCAGATGTTGCCCACCCTCATTTCACAGTATCTTAGTTAGTTTGTGTAGCTATAAAGAAGTACCTGGATTGGGCTATTTATAAATAAAGGAAGTTTATTTGGCTCATGGTTCTTCAGGCTATACAAGAAGCATGGCACTGACATCTGCTCAGCTTCTGGTAAGGACTTCCAGCTTCTTCCACACTTGGGAGAAGGTTAAGGGGAGCTGTGTGTACAGAGATCACATGGTGAGAGAGGAAGCAAGAGAGAGTAAGAGGGAAAGTGTCAGGCTCTTTTTAACAACCAGCTCTCCCTAACTAATAGAGCAAGAACTCATTTGCTACCCCTCACCCCAGAAGGGCATTAATCCATGAGGGATCAACTCCCATGACCCTAAATGCCCCTCATTAGCCCCCCCAACACCGAGGATTAAACTTTGATATGAGATTTGGAGGGGACAAACATCCAATTTGGTTACCAGTTACCAGTTAGCCCCTGAGTTCTTGAGAGGTCAAACCCCAGCCTCCTTGTCACAGGCAGTCTGCCTGCAGAGAAGGTCAGATTCCTCCTCATTTTTCATTTCCCGGTCATTTCCTTGGGATGATGTCCATCTGCCTGGGCTGTGCAGTTGAGGATCAGGAAAGGACCAGCCTGAGGTTGTAACTGGAAAGTCCAAGACAGGCATTGGGCGTCAGAACTAATGCATGAGTGTGTTGGGCTTGCCTGGGAGGGGGAGTGTGCGTGGGGCCTGCTGTGTGGTGTGTGGGCTGGCACTTGGCTCAGAGGGCCATAGAGGGCCCGGGACTATGCCCTGCCCTTCCCTCAGGGAGGAAGGGGAAGCAGGAGACACCTCCTGGGAGATGCTGGTCCAGCGACCTCTCAGGTCAGGACTTTGCCATGTGTTCTTCTTCAGGTGTATCTCACCTGGATATCTCTTTCGTCTTGGTGCTGGCTCAGCTTTGATCTTGGAAAATGAAAGACCAGGCAGCTCCGTCTCCCACTGCCAACTTTTGCAGCAAGAGTGAGACTTCATGATCCCGCTAGCTCAAACGCACTTCATTTCCTGGTAATTAAACAAGTGGAGATCAAAGTCAACAAATCACCCCTGTCTTTCAGCACAGGAGATGAAGGTAAATATTTCCAGCAACAGTGGGGTTTTTTTTTTTTTTTTTGGTCTCATTAAAAGTGACATATGAAATATATGTCTTCTCTTTACTTTGAAGAATACGGATAAGTTCAAGGTCACTCCAGATAAGATATCTGGCCTTTCTTAATGATTCCACACCAATTTTTATCCTACATATATTGAGCTCAGTTGAGGGAATTGCAGATGCTAAATCATTTCAAATAAATGAAAGGGCAAAGAAAGTAAAGGAAAACACCAAAACAGTAACTGGTCAGTGCTGTGGAAACACACACTCATGTACTGTGACATTGATCAAGAACTTTTCTTTGCTGGGCAGGTCTGGAGGCTTTTGAGGCCAGTGTCTAAATGGCTCCCAGGGTCTTACAAAGAGGATCTTGGGCAGATGGCCCCATGCTCTCTTGGCTGTGCTCTTGCAAATCAAATGCCTCTTGAGATCTGCTGTTGTCCTCGTAAGGGAAGGTTCACCAAAGACCCCATCCCTAAGACCTTGAATCTGGATAAGCTGGCTTGTCCAACCTGGGCTCAAGGTTGGAGATTCCTAATGCCTGCTGATGTCATAGGCAGATAAGCTAGCCCAAATGAGGGGCAGGTGGTCACTGTAAAGACACTCCAGGGCCTTATGGGAATTCTGGAACTGGAATTCCACCACAGTTGATCTCATGGAACCCACAGAGCCCACAGGAAGTAAGACAGACAGCAGCTCTCTTGCAGTGTCTCTGTTTCCTTCGCTGCCCTCTCTCTCCTCTCTTGGGACTGCCCTTCTTGATTTTATGTTATTGCTGTGGTCTTTGATTTCCACCTGCTCATCAGGTGGGAGGAAGGGGAAGGGAAGGAGGAAAGGAGAGGAGGAGGAGGAGGGAAGAGGGAGAAAGCATGAGGGAGAGGGAGCGAGGAAGAGAAGGAGGGAGAGATGGAGGGGAGAGAGAAAGAGAGAGGGGAAAGGGAAAGGAAGTGGGATGGAAAAGGAGAGAGAGAGGGGGGAGAGGGAGAGAGGGGGGAAGAGAGGGAGAAAGAGAGGGAGAGAGGGGGAGAGGGAGAGAAAGACAGAGGGGAGAGAGGGAGAGGGAGAGAGACTGATATCTGACTGACCTGGTCTGCCATCTTGAAGTCATAGGTGTCTGAGCAACCTGTGGGTGTTCCAGGGGTCCACCCTTGATGCAATTAGCTATAAGGGAGGGGCCTCCTCCCCAGAGTCACATGATTTTTTTACAATGGAGGCTTCTCCTTCAGCAGCAGATGTGGGTAATAAAACTTGTCTCAGGAGGGACTCGCTTGTGTTAGACTGGGATCACCATTGTGAGTGGTACAGGGAGCTGGAGGCTGACTGCTCAGGTCAGTCTCTTGGCTGGCTTTTATCAACTGGGTTTTGCTTTTACAGATATAATTCACATACCATAACATTCACCCTTTATGGTGGACAGTTCAGTAGGTTTTGGTATACTCACAAGGCTTTGCACCCATCACCTCCATCTAATTCAGAACGTTTTCATCACCTTTAAAAAGAAACTTCACATCCATCACCTCCCATTCCCTTTCCTCCCAGTCCCTGGCAACTGCTGGGCTATTTTCTGTTCCTATGTATTTGAATATTCTGGACATTCCATATCAAAAGAATCATACAGTGTGGGCTTTTGTGTTTATCTTCTTTTACTCAGCATGTTTTCAAGGTCCATCCATATTGTATCATGAAACAATACTTCATTCTTTTTCATTGCAAAATATTCCATTTTATGGATACAGCACATTTTGTTTATCCATCCATCAGTTAATAGACATTTCTGTTGTTTCTACTTTTTGGCTATTATGAGTAATGCTGCTATGAATATTTGTGTACTCATTTTTTCTGAACATGTGTTTTCAAGTCTCTTGCATATATACATAGGCATGGAATTGCTGAGTCATAAGGAAATTCTAGGTTTAACTTTTTGAGGGACTGCCAGACTGTTTTCCTAACTGGCAGCATCCTTTTATAGTCTTACCAGCAATGTATGAAAGTTTTAATTTTTCCATATCCTCGCCAACACATTATCTGTCTTCTTAGATTATAGCCGTCCTAGTGGGTGTGAAGTGGTATCTCATTGTGGCTTTGATTTGCATTTCCCTAATGACTAATGATTTGAGTAACTTTTCATGTGCTTATTGGCTATTTGATATCTTCTTTGGATGAGTGTCTGTTCAAATCTTTGTCCAGCCTAAAGAAAATAGGGTTGTCTGTTATTGTTAATGTACTAGCTTGACCTTGGACTAGTTGCTCAGTTTCTCTGGGACTGAATGTTTCATCATTGCAGGGACACCAACTTCACAAGATTTTTGGAAGGTATTACATGAAATGGTGCATGCCAATATCCAAAAAAATGCCTGATTCATAGAAAGTAACTCAAATCCCTTACTATTATTGTGCCACTGTGAAGACTAGCTTATTTTCTTGATAGCATAATCTGTCCTCTAAAAAGAAATCTTTTTTGGTGGTGGCTTTATGAGGAATATTTTGGTAAGCACACCTGGATGTGGATGGAATATGAGGACCTGCATTCCCACCAAGGAAGAAACTTTAGTTATAATAGATGATTGGTGCCCTTTTTGCTTGGTAGAGTTTCAGGTAAAGCCAGAGCTGAGGACAATAGAAGAATTTGGAGGGGACAAAAGGGGACAAGCTGACGGACATTTGCAGAGAGCAGATAATTTTTTTTTTAATCAATATTTTTTATTATGGTTTTGTGGGGTACAGTTAAGGGTTAGGTGTATAATTACATTTCATTCGGGCACCCTGTTGATAAGAGGTGTTTCCCCATCCCCAAACAGATATTTGCTACTGTTAATCCCACCCCCCCATAGTTCCCCAGTACCGTCAGTCATTTTCTTATAGTATTACATTGGATGTTCAAGGTCCATTACATGAGTGAGAACATGTGATACTCGAATCTTTGTTTCTGTGAGAGGTCACTCAGTATTATAGACTCTAGTTCCATCCAGGTTGCTGCAAAATTCATGATTTTGTTCTTTTTTATGGCTGTGTAGTATTCCATCGTGTATATGTACCACATTTTTTAATCTAGTCCTCTTTTGATGGGTAGCATGGTTGTTTCCAGGTTCTTGCTATTGTGAACAACGCTGCGATAAACATACATGCGCAGGTATCTTTTTTATAGAGTGATTTGAGTTCTTCAGGGTATATTCCCAGTAGGGGGATTGCAGGGTCATATGGGAGGTCAATTTTTAGAGCTTTTAGGAATCACCACACTGCTTTCCACAGAGGTTGCACTAGTTTACACTCCCACCAACAGTGTAGAAGTGTTCCCTTTTTGCCACACCCTCTCCAGTAGCTGTTATTTTTTGAGTCGTTGATAATTGCCATTCTGACTGGAGTTAGGTGGTATCTCAGTGTGGTTTTGATTTGCATCTCCCTGATGATTAGTGAGGTTGAACATTTCTTCATGTGTTTGTTGGCTTCTCGGATGTCCTCTTTTGTGAAGTGTCTGTTCATATCTTTTGCCCATTTTATAATGGGGTTGTTTGTTTTTTTCTTTTCAGCACGTTTTAGTTCCTTGTAGATCCAGGATATTAAGCCTTTGTCAGACCTGGTGCTAGCAAATATTTTTTCCCAGTCTGTAGGCTGTCTCTCGAGCAGAGAATTTTTAAGGGTGATCTTTGTGAAACTTCACCTTGCAGTAAATGATATTAAAATGTCTTCCCATCAAAGTGTTAGTAAAATCTACATCTTGCTAAGAATTGTAGAAGTGGATCTTTTCTGAGCAAACACATATGCTTCTGGCTGGAGGGAGTGGGGAATGGGGCCAGCAACTCCTGGAATTACACTAGGATTCAGGTAAGATGCAGATCTTGCAGGGAGAGACCAGGATCCTTTTCCTGGTTCCCCACTGGACTGTTTGATGCAGAACAGGCTGACCTGGTCTCCTCCAGGACTCAAAGTTGGTATATTCAGGGCAGAGACCTCCTTGTCCTGCTGCCAGCAGTGCTCAGGATCTGGCTCTCACCCTGACTAGTGAACGTGGAGGTTGTATTTCTGTTGTGCCCATGTGTGGTTCTACTTGAGGCTGTGTTTGCAACTGGTGCAGCTCCTTGGAGAGTACTCTGAAAACACTATTCTCCTGGGACCTCAGAGTTGTTTCTCTTTAAGGCTTCAGTAGGGCTCTTTCTGGCTGGTCACTGCCTGGAAGATTCCTGTGGGCTACCATAGATGCTTCCCATCTGTAGGGACTGAATGTTTGTGTTCCCCCAAATCCATATGCTGAAATCTTAACTCCTAAGGTGATATTATTAGGAGGGGGGCCTTTGGGAAGTGATTAGGTCATGGGGGTGGAGCCCTCATAAATGGGATTAGTGCCCTTACAAAGCAACTGCAGAGAACTCTCTTGCCCCTTCTCTGTCATGGGAGGATACAGGGAGAAGTCTGCAGTCTGCAACCCAGAAGAAAGCCCTTATCAGATCTGACCAAGCTGACTCCCTGATTTTTTTATCTCCTAGCCTCCAGAACTGTGAGAAATAAATGTCTATTGTTTATAAACCACCAAGTCTTTGGTAAATTGTTATAGCAGCCTGAACTGCCTGTGACACCATCTACAGTGCCTGGAGTTAAAAATATCCCCTTACCAGCTGGGCTCGATGGCTCAGCCTGTAATCCCAGCACTTTTGGAGGCCAAGGTGAGTGGATTGCCTGAACCTGCAAGTTCAAGACAAGCCCGGGCAACTTGGCGAGACTTTGTCTTTACAATAAAATTTTCACAAAAATTAGCCGGGCATGGTGGCACACACCTGTAGTTCTGGCTACTTGGAAGGCTGAGGCAGGAGGATTGCAGAAGCACAGCAGGTCAATGCTGGGGTGGCCATGAGTGTGCCACAGCACTCCAGCCTGGGTGACAGAGTGAGACTCCATATCCCCTTACCAAGAAAACACTGCCTTGGTGGCCTTGACTGTTTCATGCCCTCAATGTGGAGAGTCCATTAGGATCACTCATTCTGGGCATTGGTGATTGGCACAAGTGCGGGTACCACCTGAAGAACTCTTAGAAAGCTCTTCTTTCCTGAACTGGAGACAGGACAATGGACAATTTGTGTGGTCATAATACACACAGATTAAGCACCCAACTTATAACACACACTGAACCAGGCATTGTGGAAGGGACAGGTGTGAATGAGACCTGCCAGTTTTCTAAAGATGCTTTCATCTAGTCACGGGTATAGAGTGAGACCAACACGCAAGCCACACCCAGAGTTTATGCTATCATAGGCTCATTTATCTGAAATAACTGTCATGTGCAGTTTGAAGGAAACTGCTTGTGTTGAAAGGGTGCTCATTTTGACTGGGGCCCCAGAGAAAGTTTGGTGAAAGGAAGAGTACTCCTGATGGAGAGACTGGCAGGAGCAAAGGTGAGAGGGCTAGCTGATGCTTGGAGCAGGCAGGGAAGGGTGTGTGGACAGATGACTGAAAGAGAAGGCTGCGGAGGAAGGCTGGAACCAGATGGTGGTGGGCTTTTGGTAGTGGACCAGGAGGTTTAACTTTATTTTGGAGGGAAAAGGAGCCCAAGGAGGGCTTTCAAGGGGGCTTTTCAGCAGGGCTGTGGCAGGGTCCCACCCCTTTTTAGAAAGAGAGACAGAAGGAAAACAGCTAGGGAAGATGAGAGGCTGGGAAGAACTAATAAAGATGACCGAGATGGCTTGAGGAAATGGGAGGGCCTGGTCCAGGGTGAGGCCAAGTGAGGATGGGGGTGGATATAGGAGAGGATGTGGAGTTGAGCTGGTTAGACTAAGTCCCTCAGGGTCCAGGGCCGGGTCTTCTCTAGAGTTGGTATTTCCTGCACCAGGCCTTGGGACCACAGAAGGGGTGGCTGATCAACCATCCCCTCTCCAAGTCACCTTTCTGCCAGCAGGTCCTTTCCTCCTCTTAGATTCACAGGAAAATAGAGCAGCTGGGTAACTTGGAAATATCGGAGTCAGTCAGGACAGGAGGGAAGGGGCCAAAGCACTTGTTTCACTGAAATGACAGTCAGCTGGCCTTGGCATGGGCCTGTCATCCTGGGCCTTTCTGTAGCTCCAGCACCATCAAGACATAACAGACGTTAGCCTTACAGGACTGAGGACAGTGGCCTTACAGGACAGAGGCATGGTGGCCTTACTTGTCCTGAGTTGGAACCAAGGGGAAGGGGAGGAAATTATTTTTTTCTTTGAGGTAGAGAACAACCTATCCTGGAGGCCTGAGGTTTTGTTAAGAGCTCTGCTTCTCCTAGGCCCCCCAAAGAGGTCTGGGGTGGAGGATGGCTCAACATCTGTATTTTTAGCAAATGATTCTAATGCTCTCCAAAGTTAGAGCATTACTGGTTTGCGAAATATTTGCTCAGAAAAAGAAAGGAGCTCTGTTCTTTGGACCCCTGAGCTTCACCCAGGGGCCAAGCATTCAACTACCCTGGGGTATAAATGACCTCTAATAGAAGAAGCCATTGGATTCTCTCTTCCCATAGGAAACTGCCAAGTTGGAATATCTAGAAAAAGCCCTTCCAAGTGTGTGCAAGAAATTTTTACCTTTTTGTAAGTAATAAGCCACCTGACTTTCTGTAGACTTACCAGCCGGTGCAGATGGTCATGTTACAAGTAATAATTCCAATTAACCTGTTGCCTCAGCTATACACACAGGATCTCTAGTCCCCTTACGAAACCACCCAAGGAATGTAGGAAGTTTTTATAAAGGAACTTAAACATCCTAAGGATCACATGCTCTCCCGCCAGGTGGCGCCAAGGGCTACCTACGGTTCTGCAAGGCATCTGCCCTCTTTGGTCAGGCCTCCCGGGGTACCACCATCACCCCTCACTGAAGCCCAGGCCCTGCAGTCTTCCAGGGGTCAACACATTCAGGGGTCAACTGCAGAATCAGGGTCAGAGAAGTCCCAAAGCATGGCACTGAGGGCTTTACGAAGTTTTTCACAAAAAAGTCAATGTGCTATTTCTTCCAATAGCTAATGATTTGGGGGCTCACTGCTAGTCACTGTTCTAAGTGCTTTCCATGTCTGATCATGTATGATGTCTTATTCTCTTTCTCTTCCACTTCTTAGAATAGAAAATTGAACATTACATCAAAGTAGATAGAATAATATAGTGAATTCCATGTTTCCATCAACCAGCTTTAACAATTATCAATACATAGCCAATCTTGTTTCCTCCCATATTTATTTTTAAGTAACATTTATATCTCATACATTTTGACATTTTTGTGTATTTCAATTGTAATTGACATAATGACTATATATTTATGGGATACAAAGTAATGTTTCGATGTATGTTTACAATGTGTAATGATTAAACTGGGCTAATTAACAAATTTATCACCTCACATACTTATCATTTTTGTAGTGAAAACAATTAAAATCTGTTTTAGCAATTTTGAAATATAGGACGCTTTAGGCATTATAGTCTCCATTCTGTATAATAGATCACTAAAGTTTATTCCTTCTGCTTAACTGAAACTTTGTATCCCTTGATCAATATCTCCCATTTCCCTACTCACCCTTGATCCCAGCCTCTGGTAACCACCATTCTGTTCTCTGCTTCTATGAGTTCAATTTTTTTAGATTCCATATGTAAATGAGATCATGTAGTATATTTTATATTTATCTTTCTGTGCCTGGCTTGTTTCACTTAGCATAATATCCTCCAGGTTTACCTATGTTGTTGCAAATGACAGGATTTCCTTCCTATTTAAGACTGAATAGTATTCCATTGTGTATATATATTGCATTTTCTTTATCTATGAATTGAATCACGGACAGTTATGTTGCTTCTATATCTTGGCTATTGTGAATAATGCTGCAGTGAACATGGGAGTACAGATATCTCTTCAGCATACTGGAGTCAATTCCTTTGGCAATATACCCAGAAGTTGGATTACTGAACCATATGGTAATTTTATTTTTAGTTTTCTGAGGAAACTTCATACTGTTTTCTATAATGGCTATATTATTTATTCCCTCCAACAGTGTATAAGGGCTCCCACATCTTTGCCAACATTTATCTTCATCTTTTGTCTGATAGTCATCCTCATAGGTGTAAGGTGATATCTCATTGTGGTTTTATTTTTTTTTATTTTTTATTTTTTATTTTTTGAGTTGGAGTCTCACTCTGTTACCCAGACTGGAGTGCAGTGGCTGCTCCCGGCCTCGACCTGCTGGGCTCTGGCAATTCATTGTGGTTTTAATTTGCATCTCCCTGATGATCAGTGATGATGGGCATTTTTCATATATCTGTTGGCCATTTGTGTGTCTTCTGAGCAGTGTCTGTTTAGTTCCTTTGCCCAGTTTTTGATTGGGTTCCTCCTATATTATTTTGAAGCAAATCGTTAACATCCAGTTTTATTTGTAAATATTTTAGTATACAACTGAGATAAGGATGCATCAGAGAAGGACTCTATTTGTAAAAAACAAAAACGACCCCCCCAAAAAAACCTATAATAGCATTATTACCCCTGAAAATGATTCATAATGATTTCTTAATATCATCAAACAGTAAGTCTGCATTTAGATTTTCAATTGTTTCATAGGTGTCACACTTTTCAAACAGTTTGTTTCTTTGAATCATGATTCATAAAAAGTTTGTATATTGTCATTAGTCGATTTGTCTCTTACCTTTTCGTCTTTTCTGTAGTTTCCCCCACCTATCCCCTTTTTCCCTCTAGCAATTCCATTGTGGAAGAACCCAGGTGGTCTGTACCATAGGGCTTCCTACAGCCTGGGTTTTGCATCCCCTTGGTGTTCTCGCACATGCTCCTCAGCCTGTTGTATTTTCTATAAATTGGTAGCTGAATCTAGAAGGCTGGTCAGATTCAAGTTTTTATTTTTTTAATTTAATACGATTTCTGTTGGGAGCCGGCCGCGGAGGTCCACTGAGTGTTAGGGATCAGGAAGGGCCGTTGACCCCGAGACCACTAGGATGCGTTCGGGAGCTATTGACCCCATTTCCTCCCCCATTCTACTCAGCACTAACCAGATTAAGCTCCTGTGAGTTCAAAACATAGAAACTCTGAGATCGGGATGAACACAAGCTAACTTTAGAAGCTCATTGCTCCCATTCTTCCACAAACTGCAATTTTGGCTTTCACACAACTTGTAATTCAAACTCATGTCACATCTAAGAGCCTTAGTATTGGTCACAGGCTTCTGGGTCATGATCTTAGGATTTATTGAAGGTGTAAATTGTAGAATACAGTTTTAGAAGACAGCCATTTTGTTGAAAGAATGTGGCTGGGTTACTTGCAGGTAGCCCACTGTGAACTTTGGACTGGGCCACATTCCAAACATTCTGGGATGGACCACTTTTGTTTGTAAAGTAAATATTAAGCTTCTATAGAATTGTTTAACTTGGCATAAATCAATCAGGCCAGGATGAAAAAGGTTTATAGAATATGTCAGTCATGGATTAGGTTATCCTTTGTTACGGGATTTTAAGATTATCATATGAAAAGGGTTTAAAGGCAATCATTGATTAAGTTTTCAGGGATTAAGGTTTCTGGTGGGTGGGGGATGACCCTCCCACATCTGACTTTGTGTATAAAAGACCCATTGTAATTCCCAATAACACACATTGCTTCTGCACTAGACCGGAGTCCAGTCTCTTTCTCTCTTCTTCCCCCCAATCGCCAACACCGTCTCCACCTTTGGGGTACCCTGAACCCGGCTGGAGCTGGTCTCCAGCAGATTTCATAGGTGGTGTTGTGTTCTTCTACCAGGAGGCACATAGTGTCTGTTTTTTCTCTGTGATATTAGCAGCATTGAGGATCAATGCTTCATCAATTAATGAATCAATCACTAACTTATTACAGATGGCAAAATGGTGACATTCTAATTCTATCATTCCTTCATTTTCTAGCTGGGGCATGTCTATAAAGAGAAACTTTCCCCCCTCAACTCCTTGGTTCCCCTTATTGGAACAGTCCTCATTGGAAAGACAGGTTAAATGTTTGACTCTTTTGCTTTAATTTTATCAGTTTTCAGAATGATTAATGGGTTCTGTAGTGGTAACCAATTAGATAGCTTGTTTTAGGACCATTGGGGACTTCATGGATTTAAATACATTTGCTGTGTTTCTACCCCTGGCAGTTATTATCCTTATTTTTAAAAAATATGTGGGGCACAATTCAGGGTTAGGTATACAAATGTTCATTATGTGGGTACCCTTGTTGATGAGGTGTGCTCCACCCCTTCCCTGGCAGTTTCCCACTACTGCCAATCTCTTATAGTAGCACATTATCCTTAGGAATGCTCAGATTTTTCCAATTCTGGCCAGCGGCAGTTTCTTCAAGTTGGCCTCTGAGTCCTGCTGTCATGACTTTAAAGGTCTTTGAGAGTCTTCTTGGTAAGTCTCATCTTGTTTATTTCCTGAACTTGTCCTGGACCTATCACTTGCTGGTTCTTTTCAGTAGGAAATGGAATTTCAAAGACACTATGTGGGTGTAAGGAATGCTTATTTCTCCTGGACTGGTGACTGTTTCTTGGCCTTTTCAGTGAATAACTGTTGGAATTTTTTTTAAAAGATAAGATATGTCCTAAGTGCTAACTGATAGTTACTATTCAAATTCAACCACAGGAGCTTTACTTGATTTCTTCTGTCTTAAATATTTGCCTCTCTTCTCCCATGCCAAGAATCTGAAAATGATAGAATTAGAAAATCACAAAATAATTCCTCTTTCCTAAAATCCCACAATGCAGATTGAGCATCCCAAATGCTCTAAAATCCTAAACATTTTAAGTGCTGACATGACATTCAAAGGACATGCTCATTGGAGAATTTTGGATCTTGGATTTGGGATGCTCAACCAGTAAATATAATGCAAATATTCCAAAATCTGAAAAAATAAAAAATCCCAAACACTCCTGATCCCAAGCATTTCGGATAAGGGATACTCAACCTGTACACACAGGTAAGTCAAGTACATTATCCAAGGTCACATGAGTATTAAGAGGGGACAGTAGGACTAAGCTCAGACTGCCTGGCCTCAGAACCTGAAAGGTAATGAGAATGCACTCAGCTACCTTTTTGTTTCCAGCTTCTTTCTGTAAAATCCTGTCATGAATCCACAGGGGCAGCTGGGAGCTAGCTAATACAAACACCAAATACCACATCGAACTCTCTCCCCTCCAACAAATCTGTCTCCTGGACCAATAGCTTCCATCTAAACTTCCTTTCTCCATGGAATGGGTTATCTAAAAATGCAGCTTGGCCTTCATGCAAACACAGATCTAGTGTAATCACATAGACATGCCCAAGCAAGTCTGTTCTTGGATCTGAGGGGACTCCAGCTACTTTTACATTTTCTCCCTGCCATTTCCCATTTTTTCTTGCCCAAGGCCAAGGCCATCTACTTCTCCATCCTCAGCAAGTTTTGACTTGACCTCAAAGCTTGCTTGGGTTTGATTTGAGGGCTAAGGCATGAGAGTATTTCAGGATACTGAGGGTCCTATCACTGTAGCATAATGAAAAGAGCACAGGATTCAGTCAGCTGACTTTATTTCTGGCCCTCCCTCTGCCTTGGTTTTCTCCCCAGATCTCAATTTTCTCAACTGTTAAATGGAATTCTTGTATGTAAAATGTGGGATGATAACACCTCCTCATAGGGTGACTGTGAGAATTAAATGGGAGTCTACATAGGGAAAGGGCTGTGTCTTGAATCTGTTGACTGTTGTTACCCTTGTAAGGTTGGAGGTCCGGAGGGCGGGGCGGGCCTCAACAAGAGGGCTCCAACACGGACCAGGAGAATAATGGGCGGAAGTGAGTCAGCAAAAATGAGCTACTGGAGCTAAGACCCCAGCCACAAAACCAGCCAGTACCTGCTACAGTGATTCTAGCAACCCCGTTCATGCGACAGCTGTCCCAACCAGTAATCGTTCTCCCTAATCCCCCTCACAGCTTTCTCAGTATGCCCTTTATAAACCCGTCGCCCATCTTGCTGGGCGCGACTTCTCCGGCCCACAGCTATATGGACCGGAAAACCTCGCCCGGGATTGCGCTAATAAATTTTTCTTGGCTCCTTCGTTGCCGTTTTGCCTGGTCTGGTTTCCTTTGCCTTACATGTGGTGCGGAAACCCGGGAGGGCGGTGCGGGGCCCCAGCGGGCTCCCCCCTCCTCTCCCGATCCGGGACCTCTCTCGGGAACAGGACCTGGCCCCAGGACCTCAGACAACACGGTGAGTCCCTTGCTTTCCCTGACTTCTCCTCCTACCCTCCCGGGTGCCCAGTCCGAAATCGCAGCTGCGTCTGGACTCACCCCTCCGGCACGGTGCCTTTGGCTCCGGTGTAATGGAGACGTCCCTCTCTCCGGATCTCCAACCCTATAAACGGAAGCAGTTCTTCCTTTCCGTCCCTATTCTGAGTGGGTCTGGACGCTGGGCTCGCTTGTTTAGGGACCCGGAGACGGAGGTTGCGGCCATGAGAAGCCAGCCTTCTAAAACTGAGGCTCAGACCCCCTGGCGGTGTCTCATATCTAATCTGGCTCACTCTGGGGTTGTCCGAGGATATCGGTAAAGGGAAGCTAATCTTCCTTTCCTCCCAGGCCTGGCCTCAATATCCTCTGGACAATCAGTCTCGCTCCCCCCCCCCCCCCCCCCCCGCCAGAGGGAACTTTTGATTTTGGCCTCCTCACCAATCTCAGTAATTATTGTCACCGGACTGGGAAATGGTCCGAGGTTCCCGATGTCCAGGCCTTTTGGGCATTGTGCTCGCGCCCAGACCTCTGTGTCAGATGTTCCTCGGCCCAGGTCCTCCTGGCCAAATCCCCTGATAGGGGCTATCAACCTCTCCCTGCATCGGAATCTTCCTTTGCAGATCCTCTGAGGACCTTGGCCTTCCCCTCCGGCTCCTACGCCTCCTTCTCCCCTCCCGTCCGCCTCTTCTCAAAGGTCTGCTCTTTCTCAACCCCCTCCTTATCTGACCTCCTGTGCCCAGACCTCTTCCACCCAGGTCCCTCCGGTGTCTGCTCCTGCCTTACCTCCCGTCCCGCCTCCCCAATATCCGACTCTTCGCAGCCCGCCATCTCTAATTCCTTTGTCCTCAGCTATAGTCATTCCGGATTCGGTCGGCTCCCCTCCCCCATCCACTTCCGTTCCTACTACCACAGAGACACCGCCTCCTTCCTCTGGTCCTGTTGAAGTCACACCTGACTCCTCGGTTTCCAGCTCTGCCCCAGCCACCCACAAGCTGTACCCTCCTCTTCCGTCGTCACCGCCATCTTGCCCTCCTTCTACCTCATTCCCTGCTCTCACCCCGCCGCCATCTTACAATCCTAGTCGCCCTCTAAATGGACCAGCCCTCTGGTTACCAGGTCCCAGGCCCAGTTACTGGCCCCTCTCTGGGAGGTGGCAGGTGCTGAGGGACTGGTTCGGGTACATGTTCCCTTCTCCCTGGGCGACCTGTCCCAGATTGAAAAGCGCCTAGGCTCCTGCTCTGCCAACCCGACTGCCTACACCAAGGAGTTTCGTTACCTCACTCAGGCATATGAGCTCACGTGGCACGACCTCCACATAATTTTAACCTCCACCCTCACTCCCGAGGAGCGCAATCGCATCACCTCAGCAGCTTGGGACTATGCTGATCAGGTACATAACCCCGACCATTCTTTGCCGGGCGGGGCCCCGGCGGTGCCTGCTGAGGACCCACAATGGAACTATCAGGATGGTGCCATAGGTAAGACTAGGAGGGATCAGACGGTCTGCTGCCTTATTGCAGGAATGGAAAAGGCAGCTCAAAAAGTCGTTAACTATGACAAACTGAGGGAGATCACACAGAAGCCTAATGAAAACCCAGCCTCTTTCCTTAATCGTTTAACAGAGGCTCTTACCCTTCACACTCATTTGGACCCTTCCTCACTGCGGGGGTCCACAGTCTTAGCTACCCACTTTATCACCCAGTCCCCTCCGGACATCTGCCGCAAGCTTAAAAAGGCGGAGGAGGGCCCCCAGACTCCACTCTGAGACCTGGTGAATATGGCCTTTAAAGTTTATAATGACCGAGAGGAGGAAGCCGAGGCAGTACAAGCCCAGAGGCTAAAACAGAAGGTGGCCCTTCAAACCCAAGCCCTAGTCGCTGCCCTGCGGCCGGCACAACAGGGGCCTCAGAGCCCTTGTCCCAGGAAACAGTCCGAGACCCGAACACCTCCAGGACCCTGCTTCAGGTGTGGCCAGGAAGGCCACTGGGCAAAGCAATGTCCCAACCCCAGGCCACCGACTCGACCTTGCCCAGTCTGCAGACAAAAGGGACATTGGAAGTTTGAGTGCCCTCTGGGGGAGAACCATCCCCCGGCGACAGAGTTTCACGGGGGGCCGGCTCCCCCAACGGGCCCCTTGCCAGAGCTCCTGGGCCTCCTGCATGACAGAAGCCACCTGGACTTGAACACCCCAATCACCCTTGCCGAGCCCAGGGCCACACTATGGGTAGCGGGTAAGTCCATCTCCCTTTTGGTGGACACAGGGGCTACCTATTCTGTTTTACTCTCCTTTCACGGGCCTTTACATCCTTCTCAGGCCTCGGTTGTGGGTGTCTCAGGGGTGCCCTCCAAGCCGCTGGAGACGGGTCCGGTGTCCTGCCTTTTTGAAGGCCGTCCCTTCACCCATTCATTCTTAGTTATCCCATCCTGCCCAGCCCCCTTGCTGGGACGAGTCCTTCTGTACAAGCTCAGGGCATCTATTTGCCTCACCTCACACCGAGTTCCCCCAACTCCACTCCTGGCCCTCGCCTGTGCTGTCTTCCCCCCGGAACCTTCGTCCGATTTCCCCATTTCCCTCGAAAAAGTTAATCCAGTAGTCTGGGACACTTCCACTCCGGTGGTGGCCAATCACCACACCCCAGCCCTCATTCGCCTTAAGAATCCCTCTTGCTTCCCTTCCAGGCCTCAATTTCCTATCTCACACGCCCATCGCAAGGGCCTCCAGCCCATTGTTAACCAGCTGCTCATCCAGGGTCTTCTGGTTCCTACCAACTTCCCTTGTAACACTCCCATCCTCCCGGTAAAAAAAGCCATCTGCTAAGGTGAGTGGACTGCCTGAACCTGTGGGTTCGAGACCCGCCTGGGCAGCGAGACCTTATCTCTACAATAAATCAAAAAATCAGCCAGTCGTGGTAGTGCACACCTGTAGTTCCAGCTGCTTGGAAGGCTGAGGCGGAAGGATCACCAGAGCCCAGCAGGTCGAGGCTGCGGTGGCCAGGAGCGGCCACTGCACTCCAGTCTGGGTGACAGAGTAAGACTCCAACTCAAAAAAAAAAAAAAAAAAGCCATCTGGTGCTTATCGACTGGTACAGGATCTGCGTATAATAAACTTCTGCCGTAGTACTACTGCATCCAGTGGTCCCTAACTCATATACTCTCCTATCTCAGATTCCCCCCACTGCCACTCATTTCACAGTCCTGGACCTTAAGGATGCCTGCTTCACCATCCCCCTACATCCAGACTCCTTCGCCTTTACTTGGGAGGATCCAGACACCCACATGACCCAACAATTAACCTGGACGGTCCTGCCTCAGGGATTCCATGACAGCCCCCACCTTTTCGGCCAGGCGTTGGCTGAGAACCTGTCCTCTTATGACTCTGGGTGTAGCACTCTCCTCCATTATATAGATGACCTCCTCCTGTGCAGCCCCTCCAGGGAGGTTTCTCTCTGAGATGCGACCTCCCTCCTTAACTTTCTAGCACAGCAGGGATACAGGGTCTCCCCTTCCAAAGCTCAACTCTCTGCCCCACAAGTCACCTATCTAGGGGTGGCCCTGACCTCCACCTCCAAGGCCCTCACAGTGGACTGCACCACCTCCATCAGAGAACTCCTACCCCCCACCTCAGGTGCTGAAATCTTGTCGTTCCTTGGGCTGGTGGGCTTCTTTAGGCATTGGGTCCCCAATTTCGCTATACTTGCTAAACTGCCATATGCTGCAGCTAAGGAAACTCCTACTGGCCCCCTCACTTCTCCCTCAACTGTAGGCCGTGCCTTTGGTACCTTGCAAGACACGCTGTTAGCCTCTCCCCCACCGCTGATGCTTCCTGACTTCCGCAAGCCTTTCCTCCTGTTCACCAAAGAAAGAACTGGGACGGCGACTGGGGTTCTGGCCCAACCAGTGGGACCCTCTCATCGATGGTCACCTTCCTGTCCAAACAGTTGGACCCCACCATCCAGGGATGGCAGCCTTGCCTCCGGGCGCTGGCAGTGGCGGCTTGTTTAACCAAGGAGGCTCTAAAGCTTACCCTTCAACAGCCGGTTTGGTCTACTCCCCCCACAGACTCCAGGACCTCTTGGGTCACAAGTCATTGTCCTTATCAAGCCCTTCTAGGGTCCAGGAGTTCCACCTTTTGTTCATAGAACACCCCCAGTGTCTCTTCGCTCATCGCCGCCTCTAAACCCAGCTACTCTCCTTCCCTCCGCTAGCTCCTCAGTTTTGCCTGAACACTCCTGTGTGGAGCTGGTAGAGGCCCTCAGCCCCCCTCGCACGGGACTCTCTGACCAACCTCTGTCCAACCCTGATCTCACATTCTTCATAAATGGAAGCTCAACTAGGGGGCCGGATGGAGGCCGCAGGGCAGCCTATGCAGTAGTCTCTCCTCCCACCGTGGTGGAAGCTGCCTCACTACCACGAGAGACTTCTTCCCAAAAGGCAGAGCTGGTGGCACTCATCTGAGCGTTACAGCTGGCGAAGGGCCGCAGGGCCACTATATACACCGATTCTAAGTATGCTTTCGTTATTGCTCATAGTCATACGGCGATCTGGAAAGAAGGGGTTCTTAACCACCCGGGGAACTCCGGTGGTCAACGGTAAGGCCATTCAACATTTACTCCAGGCCCTACAAGAACCCAAGGAGGTAGCCATCGTCCACTGACAAGGCCATCAGACGGGCACAGACCCTGTCATTCAAGGAAATGCCCTGGCCGACGCCACAGCCCGCCAACTTACCACAACCCAGGACGCCACCCCTGTCCTGTTTCTTTCCTCCTCCCCAACTCCCAGGTACTCAGGGGATGAACAACGGCAACTCCTCAGCCAGGGTGCTGTGGCGGGCAACAGGGGTGGATGTACCTCAGAGACAGGATAATCCTTCCCCAGACACAGGCAAAGGAAATCGTGGCCACAATCCATCAGTCTTTACACGTTGGTCCCGAAGCCATGCACAGGTTTCTTTCCCCAATTTTCTTGCCGCAGGGTCTCTGAGAAACCGTCAATCAGGTCCATATGGCCTGTCAAACCTGTGCATATGTTTCCTCTCAAGGAGCCCTCCGGCGCCGAACGGCAGCCCACCAGCTGCGAGGGTGTGTCCCTGGACAGGATCGGCAGGTGGACTTCACTCATATGCCAAAACACAAAAAGTACCGATACCCGCTAGTAATGGTAGATACCTTTTCAGGTTGGATCGAAGCCTTTCCCACGAGCTGGGAGACAGCCTCGGTGGCTGAGACCTTGGTGGAGCACATCATCCCCTGCTTCGGCCTCCCAACGTCCATCCAGTCAGACAATGGCCCGGCATTCATTTCCAAAATCACTCAGCTGGTGGCTGAAGTTCTCAACATCGTCTGGAAACTTCACATCCCCTACCGCCCTCAGTCCTCGTGTAAGGTGGAACGGGCAAACGGCCTCCTGAAGGACAACTAACCAAACTTTCCCTGGAGGTAAAACTTTCCTGGCCCGCTCTGCTCCCTGTTGCCCTCACTAGGGTGCGTGCGGCTCCCCAGGGGCCGGTCGGCCTTAGTCCATTTGAATTGATGTATGGCAGGCCTTTTCTCATTAACACTGGCCTTCCTACAACTCCTCCACCACTAGCCTCCTACCTGCCCTACCTCTCACTCAAACACCTCCTACGAGAGCACGCAGACCAAACCCTGCCCCAGGCCAACTCCATGTCTGACCCACGGGCAGCTGTCATTCTACAGCCTGGTAATGAGGTTCTCCTTCGAGAGCTCCAACCCCGGTCCCTTCAACCTCGCTGGACAGGACCTTACACAGTAGTCCTTACAACTCCTACCACGGCTAAACTGTTAGGACACCCCTGGTGGTACCACATTTCTCGACTCAAGCGGGCCCCCCAACAATGAAGGGTCGAAATCTAATGAGGTGGGACCCCTCCAGTTATGGTTTAGCTGTATTGATGTTGGTAAGCCTAACCAATAACTTTATGATGACATGGGGAATGGCTGATTGGACTTGCAACCGATGCGTCTCTGCAGGAAAACCCCAACTCTACCAGCTGGTTCCCCGTATGTGCTATCATCAAAAATTTTTGTGCCAACTAGGAGAACAAAAGTACTGGGCTGCAGTAATGTTAAGAGATTTCCAAGTGGGCTGCTCAGGTGGCAGTGGCACAGTCCACTGTTGGGAGCAAGACCCCCCACCAAATCCCCAAGGAAAGATACCCCCTTGCCCCACTGAATGTTCAACCTTCCATTCTTTTGTCCAGGCATCTTGCTACGAGCAAGCCTTGGTCTGCTTCAGACCAAACAAACAACAGGCCTGGACGGGACGGAGCATGGGACAACACACTGGGTACTCCTGTCCCGGGCATGAGGGACAAAAAATCCGCTGGAACCTCAGACCTCCTGTGGGTTTCTCCAACAGTGCCTGGCAGAGCTCTCTCGAATAACGGTCAACCAACTACTGTTACATACATACTCGCCCCTTCCGTCCGAAGCACCTCCGGCCTCATACCAGTCGTAAGACCCCCTCCCACGCTGCCCCTCACCAGCAGGAAGTAGCTAGAAAGAGCCGGCGCCCCTATGACCAAAAGGCTGGAATGTAAGGTCAGAGGTACCAGAGGGAGGGCGGGGCGGGTCTCAACAAGATGGCTCCAACCCGAACCAGGAGCATAATGGGCGGAAGTGAACCAGCAAAAATGAACTACCGGAACTAAGACCCCAGCCACAAAACCAGCTAGTACCTGCTTCAGCGATTCTAGCAACCCCGTTCACGCGACAGTTGTCTCAACCAATAATCGCTCTCCCCAGTCCCCCTCACAGCTTCCTCAGCGTGCCCTTTATAAACCTGTCGCCCGTCTTGCTGGGCACGACTTCTCCGGCCCACAGCTATATGGACCGGAAAACCTCGCCCAGGATTGCGCTAATAAATTTTTCTTGGCTCCCTTGTTGCCGTTTCGCCTGATCTGGTTTCGTTTACCTTACAACCCTCAGGTCCTCTGCACCCAGGGATAGAAGGGGTGGCTGGGAGGGATCTGGGTCCCAAACATCATTTGCTGCCGGTGGCAAAGCAGGACCAGAGCATCCAAAGGCTGTCAGAAAATTTATTTTGCCTCTAAATGCCTGGGTAACCCTGCACAGTGGGTGGACTGAGATAATTGCTCAAGTACTTTGTTAGAAGAAAAAAGCTCTCCATGTTTCCATTAATTCCCCACGTGGGGCAGTTCCAGCCCACTGTTCCAGGTACCATTTACTGTTCAGTTTCACAGTCGTGATGGACTGAAATACCTGAAGCTCACTTCCACTTCTCTTGGCGAGCCACATGCACTCACAGACAGCCGAGATTCATCGCCGGTCCTTTCTTGTTAATCATTTTCTCCTCCAGATCATTCTCCCCCCTCCTCCTCTTCAACCGAGAGTCATGACTTTCAATTTAAAATATCCCAAGAAGTGCTTTTATCCACAGTGGGGACTGATGAATTAATTTCTTAGAAAATAAACTGAGCACACAGGAGCTGTTAAAATTCTCTGCCTCCAATGCCAACATCACAAAGAATAGCACAGTAGCATATAAATCTACTACTTGCATATGTTTACTTAATCACATTAGAATACTCTTTGAACTTGACCCCAGGGATAGAGATTGCAGAATTGGCTAGTAGCTAAAATAATCCACTAAGAAGAGTTCAGTGTCATGAGAACTTCAGGATAAAATGCAGAATGGGTTGTTTGTTAAAAGCACCAAACTGATGTGACTCCTAAACCATCCAGTTCTGACAACAGGCTTACCCAGGGCTGGGTGTGCCCCTTCCACCTTAGGCTGTGGATTGCAAACTGGTTGTAAGGGTAGGATTTTCTTTGAGAATAAATAACTTGTCCATACCTTGAATTTCCAAGCAGTTTGTCAATTAAGCATCTGATCTCTAGGAAGGGCCCTGGGGCAATGCTTTTTTTAAAGGCAGGGTTGTGGAGTGGATAGGGCTGACTCTGTCTTCAGGTCTGAGGAACAAGGGCAATCTGGGAATCAAAGAGGTTGGGTTTGGACAGGCCCTAGGACAAGCAAAGAGGAGCGAGGGTGGAGAGAAGTGATGATAGGTACAAGACCATCACTGCCAATGGTGCCCAGCCCCTACCAGCTCATTACTCCTGAGAGTTGCTTGCCTGATATGTGGATGGATTAATGCAGGGTTAGCACATCATGGCCTCTGGGCTAAATCTGACCTGATGCCAGTATTTGTACAGCCTGTGAGCCAAGAATAATTTTTTATAATTTTTAATGGTTGCAAAAAAAATCAAAAGAATTATATTTTGTGACATGTAAATCATTTGAACTTCAGATTTCAGTGCCTATATAGTTTTATTGGCACACAGCCACACTCATTCATTTACATAATGTCTAAGGTTGCTCTCGTGCTGCAGTGGCAGTTAAAATAACTGCAACAGAGGTCTGTGTGGACCACAGAGGCTAAAGTATTTTCTGTCTGGCCCCATACAGAAAATCTTGCTGACCTGTGAATCAGGGTCATTTAGAAGCATGGTTTTGAGACAATTTGGGGTCTGGATGGAATGAAGGCCAAGTGAAACCAGCCATAAACTAGCAGATCTCAGGGCCAATGTCCTAATCTGTGAAATTGATATATGAACATCACCTATCTCATAAGGCGGCTGCCTCCTGAGAACCTGCTGATGGAAAGTTTATGTACAATGTGTATTTTAAGGCATTTGCACAGCTGGGAGGAGCCATAGGAATTGGCTGGAGAGCATTTTCAGACCCGAGTCATCATCAGAACCACTTATTGAGCTTTTAAAAACAGGGAGCCCTGGGTTACCATTCCTTGGACAGATTTGCCAGGTCTGGGGTGGGACTGGGCCTCTGTATTATCAGCAAGCTGCCTAGTAAGTCAAATTTTCAGCCTGGTGGGAAGCTGTGACCTGGCCCCTTAAACTACAGAGGAGGAGACATAGGGGTTGGACTGATCCTTCAGGGTCTGTCTTCAATGGCTCCTCCCACCAGTATCCCTTCTTCTTGAGATCTCATGGCCCTGCATTTCTTTTCTTTTCCCTACACTGAGCTCAGTTTGTCCTGGCATTGTGATTTGTGTCCCTTGAGGCTGGGAACTGAGACCAGTTGTGGTCTCCCCACCAAAGCTCGGGCTAAACTCACACCTGGTTCTGCAGCCAACCCAGAGTGAGCAGTTGAGCCACAGTGGACAGTCAATCAGAGGCCTAACTTGGATTTCCACTGGGCTCCTTTGTTGCTGGGGCCACTCAGGTAAACCATTTAACAGTATCTCCATTCTCATCCCCATCACATACAGACCTCAATTTCCTCTATAATACCTGGCTCTTAATACCTGACTGGTTGTCTTCATCCTATAAGGTTGTGATGACAGACACAAAAGCACTCAGTAACTGGAAAACACTGTGTAGGTAGGCTCTGTAGTGCTCAATACATGTGCTCGCATTGACCCAGAACTCTTTTGGTCTTTGTTGGGCATATGACTAGTTGAGACCGATTTTGTATGGGCAGTGAAAGAATTCACCAAGATAGTTGTGACTTAAGAAAGGCAGATTTATCAAAGAGGAGTAAATTGCAAGAGAGCAATGGGCAGTGCAGGGAGGCTGACTGCTGTCTGCTGTCTGCACCCAGGCAGGGGCTGGAGGGAAGTTTTATAAGGCTGAGCTGGGGAGTTTGCATGCAGCACCAAGGGGTCTGGAGAGGGAGGTTAGCTACGTGTTGTGTGCTTGTGAGGAATCTGTAAGACAGCCGATAGATTGTAGTGATCTGTTGCTTAAGATGGGGTTAATTTACAGCGGTGGTTAACTGCTTTTCCATCTACAGCAGTCAGCTAAAGGTTAACTTACAACAGTGATTTATACTGGTCAGAAAGATTTACAACTCTTACTGTGGTCAGTAAGTTCCTTGTAAATTTCACCCTGAGGTTCCCTTTCCTCAGTACATTTTAAACAATTGTTGTTGGTCTATTTGGGCCTTATATTTCTTCACAGTCTTACTCTTTCCAAGCTGTCTATCAAGGCAGTTGACCTCCCCATCAATAAAGAGACATGGATATTGGGCTTAGGTTAATCAACACTGAAAGTCCTGTGTCCTGGAAAAATCCCTGTAGTGAATTTTTATAATTTTATATGGCCTTGACATCCATCTTGAATACATTAACTGAAGCAGGGCTCAGTCACCATTGACAGAGTTTCTAGTTCTGCACCTCATTGAAATGACTCAAGCTGGTGGCCAAACATAAGAATTTAGAGGCCTCTCTCCTACCTAGCAGACTGCAGGCTGGACTCCTCACTTTCCTGCTGCTTCCTTTAAATGGATCATTCAGGCTGTGCCCATGAACTGAGAATGACCTGCACCCTACTCCCTTATGTATACTGTTAGTTGCCACGTGCTCTCTCTCTGCCTGACTCTTCTTTCCTGCCCCTCATGACCGGGGACAGCGAACTGCCCTTCTGACTCATGGCATCCTCTCTGCCCAAGGTCTGTAAGTTAAAAATCTCTGTACTTATTTCCTATCATGGTGGTGTATCGAATTTGCACCTTCCATTTGAAGCACCAGGATCTGCCCCAGGCTGGGTATTCCCTGGGACACAGAGCAGGGAGAAACACAAGACCAGTCTCCCAGCACTAGAGTAATGGCCAAACAGGTCTAAACTGGATGGACACAATTCAAACAAGAGCCACAAAAGCAACTGTCAATATAAACATGCTTCTCATGTGAGACACCCCCTTTTTGTGGGTTGGACAACTAGCCATTAGGCCATCCATAAGGTATAAGAACGATCCTGTGAAATGTACACTATAGATACCATGTCTGGTTCTCTCTTCATTTCTTAGAAGAGCAGGGTTGCTAGCTGCTCTAGCCCTGGAACTCCAGTGTAGCTGGAAGCTTTCAAAATACCCCTCAATCCTGGGATAACTGGAGGGTTGGTCTCCCTAGCTGGCCCTGACACAGGAACTGAGTCTCTGCTCACAGGGTAGATCAGCTGATGAGAATGGAGGGGCAAGGAGGGTGGCACATTAGAGGAGTGGGCTTTTGGTGTCCTGTCAAAGTCCCTTTTCTCTGACCAGCACCCCACCCCACCCCACTCCGAGGACCCCTCTTCCAGGCCCCTCTGAGTCCACACAGAGTCTCATTTAAGCCTGTATTTAGAATTGATCCACTTTTCTCCATCTCCCCTAACTCCCAAGTCTGAGTCCCTACGACTTTCAACGTGGAGGCAGCTTCTGAACTCATCCACTTGTTTCTACTCTGCCCTCATCAAATCTACCTCCACACAGTCTACACAGTCAACAAACCAGTTGCCTCAAAACGCCAGCCTAATCATGTACTCTATGCTCAGGTTTTTAAAAAAATTTTTAAACTTTTATTAATAGTATTATTTTTATTTTAAAGATGTGGGGTACAATTCAGGATTAGGTATACAAGTGGTCATCGTATAGGTCAAGTTTGGGCCTCCTTTGGTCCCCACTTTGCCTAGTTTGAGGTCAGGGACCCTTACTGATGCTATGTGCCTGCACCCCTCCCCTGGCAGTTTCTGGCTACTGCCAATCCCTTTCTTATAGTATTATGGTAAATGTTCAGGGTCTGCTTATGAGTGGGAACATGTGCTACTCAGTTCTTTGTTTCTGTGATAAATCACTGAGTATTATACACTCTAAATCCATTCAAGTTGCTGTGAAGTCCATAATTTTGTTCTTCTTTATTGCTGCATAATATTCCATTGTGTATATGTACCACATTAAAAAAATCTAGCCCAGTCTCGATAGGTAGCACAGTTGGTTCCATATTTTTGCTATTGTAAATAGTGCTGCAATAAACATATGTGGACAGGTATGTTTTTTGTCGAGTGATTTAAGTTCTTTCGGGTATACTCCTAGATCGCTGAGTCATATGGAAGGTCAATTTCTAGTTCTTTTAGGAATCACCACACTGTTTTCCATAGAGGTTGAACTAATTTGCATTCCCACCAACAGTGTAGAAGCATTCCCTTTTCTCTGCATCCTTACAAGCTTCTGTTGTTTTTTGTTTTATTAATGATGACCATTCTTACTAGAATTAGGTGACATCTCAATGTGGTTTTGATTTGCATTTCTCTGATGATTAGTGAGGCTGAGCATTTTTTTCATGTGTCTGTTGGCCGCTCATATGTCTTCTTTTGAGAAGTGTCTAGTCATGTCTTTTGCCCACTTTTTAATGGGGTTGTTTGTTTCTTTCCTTTCAGCACATTTGAGTTCCTTGTAGATTCTGGATGCTAGGCCTTTGTCAGATATGCAGTTGGCAAATATTTTTTCCCATTCTATGGGCTGTCTCCCTGCTCTCTTGATGGTTTTTTTTGTTTTGTTTTGTAGAAGCTTTTCAGTTTGATGAGGTTCCACTTGTCAATCTAGTCTCTTATGGCATGGGCTTTTGGGATTTGTTCAGGAATTTGTTACCTATTCCGATTTCGGTAAGGGTGCCCCCTGAGTTTTCTAAGAGTCTTTTTTTGTTTTGTTTTGTTTTGAGTTGGAGTCTCACTCTGTCACCCAGACTGGAGTGCAGTGGCCACTCCTGGTCACTGCAGCCTCGACCTGCTGGGTTCCGAAGATCCTTTCATCTCAGCCTTCCAAGTAGCTGAAACTACAGGCACGTGCTACCACGCCCGGCTAGTTTTTGATTTATTGTAGAGATGAGGTCTCACCAAGTTGCACAGGTGAGTCTCTAACCCATGGACTCAGGCAATCCACTCAACTCGGCCTCCCAAAGCACTGGGATTACAGGCTGAGCCACCAAGCCCGGCCTCTAAGAGTCTTAAACATTTGAGGTTTTATGATTGGCTCTTTGATTCAGAGTTGATTTTTGCATGTGGTGATAGGTAGGGATCCTGCTTCATTCTTCTGCACGTGGTCAACCAGTTTTCCCAGCACCATTTACTGAATAGGTTCTCCTCTCCCAAGTGGTTGTTGTTGGAGGCTTTGTTTAAGATGAGTTGGTAGAGAAATTTGAGGTTTTGCTTCCAGAATCTCTATCCCATTCCACTGGTTTATATGCTTGTTCTTGTACCAACACCAGGTTGTTTTGATTATTGTAGCCTTATAATAAATATTAGTCTGAAAGTGTGATGCTTCCCAATTTGTTTCTTTTGCTAAGGATCGTTTTGGCTATTTGTGGTCGTTTATGTTTCCATATAAATTTCTGTATTCTTGTTTCCAGATCTGAGAAGAATGATGTTGGTAATTTAATGGGTATAGAGTTGAATTTGTAGATTGCCTTTGGTAGAATGAACATCTTTTTTTTTGGAATTAGAGTCTCACTGTGTCGCCCAGGCTGGAGTGCAGTGGCCACAATGCTGATTCTTCCAATCCATGAGCATGAAATATGTTTCCATTTCTTTGTGTCATCTTTGACTTTTTTTAGCAATGTTTTTCAGTTTTCCTTGTAAAGATCTTTCACTTCTCTGGTCAGGAAGATAGCTGAGGTATTTCATTGTTTTGTGGTTATTGTGAATGGGATTGTGCTTTTTATTTGGTTCTCTTCCTGTTTGTTGTTGGTGTATAAGAATGCAACTGTCTTTTGCAGTTTATTTTTTACCCTGAGACTTTGCCTAAGTCCTTTATCAGTGCAAGGAGGTTTTTGACAGTTTTTCTTGGATTTTCAAGGTATAGGATCATATTGTCAGTAAAGAGGGATAATTTGCTTGCTTCTTTTCATATTTGGATACGCTGATTTCCTTCTCTTGTCTGATTGCTCTAGCTAGAACTTCCAGATGTTCAGGTTTTTTTGTTGTTGTTTTAACAACTTGCCCAGTCCTCTCAGGATACAGACCTATCTCCTCATGTGGCCCATCCCTCCCTTGTCCCCCACCTTCACTCCTGTGGCGCTTTCCCCTTGCTCACTCTGTAAATCTTCTTCCTGCTTTGGGACTGTTATACACGAAATAATTGTGTCCTCCCAAATTCATAAATTAAATGTGGTAGTATTTGGAGATGGGGCCTTTGGGAGGTAAGTAGGTCATGGGGTAGATCCCTTATGAATGGGGTTAGTATTAGCGCCTTTACAAGGAAAAGACAGAGAGCCAGCTCACTCTCTTTCTACCATGCAAAGATATGACAGGTCAGAAGCCTGCAATTCAGAAGAGGACCCTCACAGGAATTTGACCATGCTGGCACTCTAATCTGAAGTGTCCAGCCTCTAGAACTGTATGAAATAAATTTCTATTGTTCATAAACCACTAGTCTATGGTAATTTGTTAGAGCAGCCCAAAATGACTAAGACCAGGGCCTTCACATATGCAACCGTATCTGATGCTTGGATTCTCTTGCCCCTTGCTTAGCCTGGTCAATTCCACTTCTCTTTCAGGCCCCAGCATCAATGTCATTTTCTCAAGAAAGCCTTTCTTAGCCTCCCTGATTGGACTGGTTTTATTGATACTTCTTCATAGCATTCAACACAAATACAATTATGATTCGTGTGTGTGTGTGTGTGTGTGTGTGTGTGTGTGTGTGTGTGTGTAAAATTACTGATCTGTCTCCTTTACAGGGCTGTAAACATCATGAAGGTAGGGATTACACTTCTCTTGTTCCCAGCAACAAGCACAGTGCCTAGGATATAATAGCTGCTCAATAAATATCCTCTGAATGAATAAATGAATGGATTACCAGATAGGTAGATGGATAAAGGTTGAAGAGATGGATGGTGGAAAGATTATAGTTGGATGATGGTGGAAAGATAGAATGAATAGTTGGGTGGAAGAACAAGTGGTTAGATGATTGATTGGATGAATGAAATGGATGATTGGATGGATATACAGGTAGTTATGGGCTACTGAGATCCTTTGCTCCTCTTGTCCTTGTGGGGATCTAGTAAAGATTATTTCCTATTATTACCTCATTCTATTTGTACTTTTTTTTCTTGTCAACTCATAACTACCAGAATTAGTGGCAAAGGGACCATAACTTTTCCCATCAATGGGAGAGGCTGCCTTGTGTTATCTCCCAGAGAATGAGCCCTCTTTGGGAAGTTGATTGCCCACAAGATGGCAGCACAGTGGCCCCAACAAGCTCCAGGGCCAATGGGGGTCAATGGTCTGACCTTATTTCCACCAAGTTCTACTATCTGGTAGGATCACTTGGATGTCACCAAAGTAGTTTGACTCACAGTAGCCTCTGAGGCTCTGAGCACTCATCCACTGGACTTAGCCCTCAGAGTCAGCTTCTGCTGATGCTGGTACTTTGTTCCCAAATACTCTGAGTCCTACTTATCCCCTGTAGCAGGGGTTGTCAAACTTTTTGTAAAGAACCAGATAGTAAATATTTTAGGCTTGATAGGCCATATGGTTTCTGTTGAAACAACTCAACTCTACTCTGGTAGCACCATACCCATAAAGAACATGTAAATAAATGTGACTGTGTTCTATTAAAACTTTATTTACAAAAGTAGGTGGCAAACTGGATTTTAGTCCACAGACTATAGTTTGCCAACTTCTACTTTAAAGCAGTTCTCTCGCATCACCTGGATACTTACAGTTTGGTAGGCAGGAAGTTGTTAGCAATACAAGTCCTTGGGCCCTGCCCTAGACCTGCCAAATTAGAAACAAATGTTTTCCTATTTACACTCCTCTTTCTTCTGGGACTCCAACTATACATATATTAGGCTGTCTGAATTTGTTCCAGAGCTCACTGATGCTCTTTCAATTTTTAAAATTTCTTTTTTAAAAAACTACTGCTTCGCGCCGGGCTCGGTGGCTCAGCCTGTAATCCCGTGCCTTTGGGAAGCTGAGGTGAGTGGATTGCCTGAACCCGCGGGTTCGAGACCTGCCTGGGCAGGCGAGACCTCATATCTACAATAAATCAAAAAATTAGCCGGGCGTGGTAGCGTGCGCCTGTAGTTCCAGCTACTTGGAAGGCTGAAGCAGAAGGATTGCCAGAGCCCAGCAGGTCGAGGCTGTGGTGGCCGGGAGCGGCCACTGCACTCCAGTCTGGGCGACAGAGTGAGACTCCAACTCAAACAAAACAAAACAAAACAAAAACTCCTGCTTCATTTTGGGAAATTTCTATTGCTATGTGTTAAAGTTCACTAATCTTCTCCTTCTGCGATGTCAAATCTTCTGCTAATACCATCCAGTGTTGCTTTTTATCTGAGACATAATTTTCATCTCTAGAAGTTTAATTTTGGCCCTTTAAAAATTTTCCTTTAACTTTTTGAACATATAGAATACAATTATAATAATTATTTTAATGTCCTTACGTACTAACTCAAACACCTGTGTCAGTTGGTTTTTGATTGCTTTTTTTATAGTTATTTTTTTGCTTCTTTGCATGCCTACTAATTTTTTATTGGATGTCAGACATTTTACCTTCTTGTGTACCGTATGTTTTTGGATTCTCTTTTTTGTAGAAATGGGAGTTGCTGTGTTGCCCTGGGTGATCTCGAACTCCTAGCCTCAAGAAATTCTCTCACCTCAGCCTCCAGAGTAGCTAGGACTATGAGCACCCACGATCCACACCTGGCTTATTTTTGAATTCTTGAACTTTTTCTTGGGAGGAAGTTAAATCACAACTTGATCATTTGGGCCTTGCTTGTAAGATTTTAAAGTAAGAACAGAGCAGTGCTCAGGTCGGAGTTATTCTTTATTCCCAAGGCAAGATGTTTCTGACTACTAAATTCCCCACACATTATGACATTTTTCAATCTGGCTGGTGGGAATAGGCATTGTTGTTGGTTCTCCTTTTGAGAGATTATCTTCCTGGCATTAAGTAGTCTCCTCACAGCATATGCTGTACCTTGGTCACTCCATCTTGGTTGAACATGCATTTGTAAGGGAATATTTTGATATTTAATATTCTGATTGGGCAAAAGTAGCAAGTCAGATGTTATAAATTTTAGCACATTTTATTCCTCAGAAACTCCAGTGAAGTAGTTATTTTCACTTTATAGATGAAAAGAGTAAGGCTTCTACAGGTGAAGTGACTGCCTGCTGCACCTCGAAGCTCACATATTTTACCACTTGATGTTGCTCTTCTTACACATCTGCCAACCCCTCCTGGAACATCTCCTCTTTGGATCAGAGTACACCTGAGAGTGCCTTAGGTTGAGTCTAGATCCTCCTTGCTACTGAGACTGTGATCTGGGGGCCGGAATCATCAACATCACCAGGAGCTTGTTAGAGATGCAGATGCTCAGCCCTCCTTCAGTCCTGCTGAATCAGAAGATGCACGTTAGAAGAGCCCAGGTGACTTTTTGGGAGCACTACAGTTTGATACATAGTAAGTCAGAAAGAATTCCTGGGCCTTGATTACTTGAGCCCAGTACTGGCTCCCTGGAGGCACAGTACTGAGCTGAGTGGAAAGGAGACGCAGCCAGAAACCAGGACCACATGCAGGGTGGTGTTAGGTGCCCACATCTCTTCCAATGGCAGCTTGTGTGCCAGGCATAGTCTACCCTGGACAAGGTTCCTGGAGGAGCCAGTTGGACCCAGCCTTTGTCCTCTGTGAGTTTGTCTAGACCACAGTTTTCTAGTAAGTGGTGATTCATCTTCATCCACATCCAGGGGCTTGCCTGGCTGGAGGCCAGAGGGATGAGCTCTGGGAGAAGCAGCCAGGAAGGCCTCTGAGGAAGAGGTAGGGAGAGGAAATGGATGGAGTGGGCAGGTACCATCTCTGCAGGACTGGTCCAGCCTGCTGGAGGGTACTAAAGCATCACCTGTCCCACTCCTTTGTCCTCCAGCACCACTATAGTCAGAGGCAGGTCATAAAACAGCTGGACAGGTCACCTCTACACTTACCTTCTCAGGCCACATCTTTGCATTTCAAGAACACCTCTGAAAAAGTCTCTGGATTCCTTGTCGGTAGGAAAGGGACTTCCAAACTGATCGTCCTATTGGACCAAAACCAGAAATGGGGAGAAGACAGGGCTGTTAAAGGTGCTGCTTATTTCCTGTTTATTTTTTGAGGCTCTTACTTTGCAATTTACACAAATTGCCCCCAGGAAGAGGGTTACCCTAAGGTCCAAAGAACTGGGAGAGGCTTAACAGAATTCTAGACAAGCATCCTCCTCTGAGGCTATCATCCTGCTTCCATAAAGAGAAAACTTGAGGTACAAATGGAATTTTTCTCCTTACCAGGAGACTCTGCAATCCCTCTCTAGGCATGGGGTTCCATACTCCTCTAACTAGTACCCACACTTGCACAATATTTACAAAACATCACAGCCATGTGCCAGGGCAAAATGGAAAAAGCACAGATATGAAGTCAGAAAATTCTGGCTTTGGATGTGGAATTGCACCAGGTATTAGCTGTATGGCTTTTAGCAAGCACAGAAACTTTGAGTCTCAAATTCTTAATCTGTACATTTGGGTGTTAACACCCACCTGAAAGAGTTTCAGTAAAGTGAGTAAGTTTATGGAGTAGGTATACAGCAAGTATACCAATAAGTGGCAGCATTTATTGTTGCAGGATTAGAGGAAGATGTAAAGGCACACCCATGACAAAATGAAGCATCTTTGTCACTGTTCTGCCACCATCATCATTAAATGGTTCTCAACAGTGTCACCTGGAGTGCTTGAGAAGCACATATTCCTGGGTCCACACCCTGCCCAACCACCAAGTTTCTGATTCAGTGGTCTGGGTGGCCCTGAAAATTTGCAGTTGTGACAAGTTCCCAGTTGATGTTGGTCTGGAGACTTCACTTTGAGAACTGGCTTAAGGTAACTTTGTGTTGTCTAGATGAGGAGGAATCAAGAGAATGCAATCTGGCAGCATATTAGAATCACCTGGGGGTTCTTCACACTCTATGGTTACCCCGGCTTCCCCTCAGGCCAGTTAGGTCAGGATCTTTGCAGAGTGTGGCTCAGGTAGTTTTTCAAAAGCTCCCAGAGTGATTCTGATGTGTATCCAGAGTGGAGAACCATTTTGAATGCTTAAGTCAAGATCCCTCCTTGGGTAGATGCATGGCCTTGGTCTGATGTGGCTCTTTAGGGCACCATGCCTTTACACGTGACTTTCTCTTTTTATTAAAAACAAAACAAAAACCTTCAGGGACTGCCCAATTCAATGATGATGGCTTCCATAAGCCTAACCACATTGTCTCTCCTCCCAAAAGAATTAATTCTTCCTCTGTGTATACAGCCTATATTGAGTCTCCCTCCATCAGCTCTTACTTAATTCTATTTTTTCTTGAGTTAATTGTTTATATATCTGTATCCTCCTTCCCACCAGACTGTGAGCTACCTGAAGGCAGGAACTGAGTCTTAATTCAACTTTACGAGTTACCTAGCTCAGTGCTGACTCAGTCTCTTCAGTTTTTATTCAAAAGAAATAAAATTCAATGAAATGGCAATCCTTTCTAATCTCTGGCCAAATAGCTACATCAAAATAAAATGGAGAAGTAACAACAAATAGCTAAATAATCCAGACTGCAATACCACCTAATTGAAATGTGAATATATGTCTTGTCTATCTGGAGTTTTGCTTCAAATCCCTGTTTTGTTGTCAGCTATACCTCAGTGCTAGCCAGGGAGTGTGAGCCCCGCATCTTATTATGATAATCAAAGCTGCTTAGAAATAACTCTGCCGTGATATTTAGCAAATTATTTTTAATCTGATGGGTAAACTCACATTAGTACAGCTGTTCATGTCAAAGAGAAGGGAATAGAGTGAGGGGTATTTCAAATGCCTGCTGCGCTCACTTTACAAAAGAAGGCTTGTTATCTTGCTTTCTGTCTCCAGTCCGTTGTGCTATTTCTGCTGAGGTAAGCTGTCACTGACTTGTCGCCGGTGGCAATAATAAAACTTGAGGAATGGGGAGCTATCCTAATTCAGTTAGAAGGCCCTGATTACATAAGTGAGATGGTTCCCGGAGGAAGGAGGATCCTGGCCCCAATCTCATTTTCCTAAGCCATGTGTTAGGCAGGTTTCCTGAACGGCCTCTCTTTATTGCATTTCCTTTTTCTTCTGGTGAACTCACTCCCAAGGCAGAGAGCATCAGCTGCCTCGCTCACTAACCAGTTTGATTCACCTGCCCCTGGGACTTAGGTCTTCCAGCAGAGACGCCTTCATAATTGAAGTTCCCTCTGTTGGAGACAGGCATTTGCACGTCTGTCTCGTCCCCATTCAGGCCTCAGCTCAAGTGTCCCTCTTTAGAGAAGCCCTCCCTAACTGCCTGTCCAAAGCAGCCCCCAATGTCACCAGCAGTCCCATCCACTGTCATCACACGAGTGAGCCATTTCGGATGCCTGATTCAGCCATGCTTCAGAGGCCACAGCTCCAGCTGATGTCTGACTGCCAAGACACGATCACCTCCAAGTGAGAACTGCCCAGCTGAACCCAGTCAACTCACAGACCATGGAAGATACCATAAGCTGTTGTTGCAAGCTGCTGAATGTTAGCTAATTTGATCATCTAAGCGACCCAGTGAGGAAGTAATTCTTATCCTTTAACAGAGAGGAAACAAAGGCAAGAGAGAGACTACTTAGTCCCTACAAGCATGCTGTGAGGCATTAATATCCCCAATATACAGAGGGTAAACTGAGGCTCCAAGGGATCAGCAAATCTGTCTACGATTCCCAGCTGGGGGTTGTGGAGTTGGTGAGAGGCCCCAGAGTTCTAGGCCTGAGCTCCCAGTCTCCCACTTGCTCTGCCAGGTGGGGCTCCTATCCAGCTGTGCTTCTGCATTTCATGCCTAGCAGGCCCTTCGGGGAGCATCTCCCTCCCCAGGCAAGCACCACAGGCTAGCTTTCTATAAGCTAAGAACAGCATGGGGCAAAAATAAATTCCAGATGGAACAAAGAGCCTAACAAGCAAACAAACAAAAGCTAGAATACGATAATTTACAGAAAATCTAGGAAAGTATTTTTGTCATCTTGGGGGGATGTAAGCCTTCTTCAACAAGTCACAAAACCCAGATGCTATAAAAGGAAGGACTGACATACTTGATATGTGGCATGTATTTATTTCTTGTAAACAGTGTCGTTCTAGAATACGGCTGAGTTAATACTTTTTGCAGGCCATCCAGAGGTGTGGTCCAGCTCAGCCTGGGTCTAATTCTCCCCAGCCTGTAGTTAATAGGGCCACAAGGACTAAAGGTTTCCATATTCCCATCCTAGAATAAGAGGTGGGTTAGGAGGGACAGGAGGGAGCCAAGAATGGCCTCTGTCTCTGTCAGGCCGGAGACTGGGCACATCCCTGCTCTTCTTGGCCTCAATTTTCTCCTTATACATGACATGGTAGTGCGAGGTCATCCTGAAGACCTTTCCTGCCCTAAGAGAGGGCAACTGGATGCTTTCCTGGCCCTCCATGACCATGATGGATAAAGGGTACTCCTGACAGCAGCCATTCATAGTCAGACTCTCAAGAGGCAGATGGGTAGACTTATGGGACTTAGAAGGAGGTCACCTCAATGGTCAGTGGCCTTAGAGGGAGAAATGCCAAACAGCTGGACTTGGATGGAATACCGGAAGCCAGCAGACCAGGGGCCCTGCAGACCCGCTTCCAGTCAAACTCTCTAGGCTCTACAGGTTCCATCTACCTGAACCCATAGGCAGGCTTGACCTCAGAGGGACTAGAATGTTCTTAGACAGCGGGAAGCAGGAGAGCAGAGCCAGTGTGTCCAGAATGTGTTGGGGAGGTCACCATGGCCAGCATTCTGCTCCCCTTTTCACAGGGGCTTCCCTCTCATCAGCAGTTGTTTCTGCTTCCAGCCTGGCAAACTTTGAAAGAACCAAGCCGTTGGGGCTACTCACTGCCGATTATGAGATGGCCGTGTTCCTCATCACATGACTTAGAAATAGTATTCAACTCTGAACAGAGAGAGCCTCCCACCCCCCACCCCCCACGCCCCCGCAATCAAAACCATGCACAAACACATCACATCAGGTGTTTTGCTTTTCCTCTCATGTAGATGTCCGGGGAAAGGTAGTTTCAAGCTGGTAGGGGGCTCCACAGGGATCAGGAATGCAACTCCTCCTGCCTTTCTGTTCTACCGTTCTTAAGTAGATTTTGTTCTCAAGGTTGCCTCTGTTCCAAGATGGTTATTGCAGCTCCTGTCATCATGTCTACATCCCAAGCAGAAAAAAAAAGAGGGAAGAACAAAGATCAGCTTTCAGTTTTCCTCAGAAATCATGCTTAGAACCTCTGCTTACATTTTATTGACCCAATCTAGCCCCTCAGGTGCAGGGGAGGCTGTGAAATGTAGTTTTCTAGCTGGACGAGTTAAATGAGGATTCTGTTTCTAAGAATGGAAAAATGGGGTCGGCATGGTGGTTCATGCGTGTAATCCCAGCACTTTTAGGAGGCCAAGGTAGGAGGATTTCTTGAACCCAGGAGTGTGAGACCAGCTTGTGCCTCACAGTGAGACCCCATCTCTTACAAAAAATACATCTATTAGCCAGGTGTTGTGGTGTGCGCCTGTAGTCCCAGCTACTCAGGAGGCTGAGGCGGAAGGATCACCTGAGCCCAGGAGGTTGCGGCTGTAGTGAGCCATGATCATTTCACTACACTCCACCCTGGGCTACATAGTGAGACCCCTACTCAAGAAAGAAAAGAAAAAGGAAAAAAAAAAAAGAATGTGAGAAGATAATGGTAGGCAAGTAGCATTTTCTGCCACCCTTAGCATGGCAGTCAAAACCTTGGATGAACTTTCGCCCCAGTGAGCTCATTCTGCTCTCCTTCCTGCATTGCAGGTGTGGCTCACAAGGATAGGAGGACAGGGGAAGAAGGTCATTCAGCCCTGACTTTGAGCACCAACTCTCGACAAAGCCCGAGCATTCTGCCTTTCTGCTGCTTCCAAGGTGGCATATGGAAGCCCACAGGAAGGGCACAACTGCCAGTGGCTCTTATTCTGTTCCCCGGTGAATAGGGGCAGTTTCTACTGAGCCTCCCTAGAGTCGCCCACCAGAAGACACTGCTGCCATAGACACCTTGCATCCCCCAACTGACTTGCTCTCTACATACTCACCCACATTTCCCCTCAGCTCTCTCCCTCACACACACCAAGGAAAGAAGATTTCTTCTAGTGTCACTGTTTTTTAGCCTGGAACAGACGAAACAGGTCATGGCCCCCTGTGGATTGAAGGGAGTGGGTGATGGTGACCCATAAGCCATGGATGCATTTGTTGTTCATTCCTCTCAGCTGGGCAACCTCACAAATCAAATATCAGGTCTAATTTTTAAAGCTGTTTTCATGACAGTGGTTTTCCATTTAATCCCCCAGAGCTAACAATATGTAATCAGTTTCCCTTAACAAATGACCTTCTTTAACTTCATTAGTTCATAATTAATTTGCTAGCATGTAACCAAGATAATTAACACTCCTGATTAGAGACAGGCAAAAGAGGAAACTTTTTTCATGGTCAAGGCAAACATTGATTAAAATCCGAGTGTTTCCTAACTTTCCTTACAATTTAAGTCAATGAAAGTGGTGATTGGTGATTTGTGGTGGTTGTTTAAAAAATTGTATCAGAAGTGAGACAAATGAGTATTGCTACAGAGCATGTTATTACAACTCGTGTTTTGGATACTTTTGCTTTCTTTTTTAGTTGCAAAGATGTGAATTAGGAGAATGAAGTGATAACTGAATATTTTAATGGAGACTTTAAATACCTAGAAAGACTTTCAACTTGTTAGGAATGAGGGTGGGCTGGGGTGGAGAGAATGAGCTTAACAGTAGCAATTATAATCTTGACCACCACCTTTTGAGTGGTCCAGTCCATCATGGTCTACAAAGTCAGTTCACTTGCTTATCTTGTTTGGTCCACACACAGCTCTGTGATGGGGATGGTGGGGAGGGACTAATCCAGAGAGTCTTTCAGATGAGAACACAGCCCAAGAAGTGAGACAAGTTGAGGAAGGTCTAGCCTTAAGGAATTGCACCCCCTGCAGATGAGCCAGCTTCTTCCTATTCTTCCTGGAGGCTGGAGGCTGACACCAAAGGCAGGTGACTCTGTTTTTTTGGCATCTCTCAGTGTCACATTATCAGAGCAGGATAGAGACTAGGTTGAGATAAGCAAGGTGCCTAGGGCACAAAGTTGAAGGAAGCCCTCACTCTGACTCTTCTGTTATGCTCTGGGAAGCTCACTGACCTTCCCCGAGCCCAGGCCCTGTATCAGAGCTGGCTGACGTGTTTCATGCCTACTCCATGCCAGGCCCTGTGTGAAGCATTTCCATGCATTAGCTCATTTAATCCTCACAAGAGCCGTGGTGACATATGTATAATTGGTATCTCCATTTTTACTGTTGAGGAAAACAGAGCTTAGAGAGGAGTGACTTGTTCAAAGTCACAGACTAGAAAGTGGTGGCTTGGCTGGCATCTTGGCTCCAGCACAATGCTCCTCTGCTCTTCTAGCTGAGCCCCAGGTTTCCCAGATAAAAGAATGCTTGTACTTGGACATCACCTGCCCACAGCTGCTTGCTCAGGCCTGCCCTGGCTGGGGCTCCTCAGAGGAGTTTTGGGGAAGGGAGAGAAAGCCCAGTGCCGCACATGGCCTTGGGAATGTGGCCAGAGTGTGTGTGAGTGGTGGTGGGGAGGGCCAGGCCCCAGGACGGGGGCTAAGGAAGCTGGTCCAGTCCCCTCAGGTAGGCAGGACCCTGCTGATGAAGATAGGACTGCTTCAGCCTGACCTCTTGTGGCGTCCCCATCTTAAAAAACAAAATTCTGGCTGGGTGCAGTAGCTCAGCCTGCAATCCCAGCACTTTGGGAGGCTGAGACCAGAGGATTGCCTGAGCCTGGGGGTTCAAGACCAGTCTGGGCAACTTGGTGAGATCTCATCTCTACAATAAATCACAAAAACTAGCCAGGTGTGGTGGCATGTGTCTGTAGTTCCAGCTACTTGGAAGGAAGGCTGAGACGGACCTAAGCCCTGCTGGTCGAGCTGTGTGGCCATGAACATGCCACTGCACTCTAGCCTGGGTCCCAAGAGTAAAAGACTCTAACTCAAAAAAAAAAAAAAAAAATCAAGGGATTCTTCTCCCTTCCCAATTCTTAAAAACGAAATTCCAGCAAGGGATTCTGCTCTCCTTTTCCATTCTTCTGAGGTGAAGCCTTTTTCCAGGGATGGAGCAGGAGATGGGCATGCTCAGTGGGGCTGGGGCTGGGGGCTCAGGTGTGGCCGGCTTCAAGCCTGGAAGACTGTTGGGAGGGCCGCTTTTTAGGAGTCCTTCCAGAGCATCCCCTCAGCACCAGTCCAGGGAGCCTTTGCTCTCGGGGAAGGAGAGCTGGGGGCAAGAGGTAGGCACCGCAGGGGTGATGGAGACCCAGGGGGCCGCGAACGACTCTCTGAAGAGAGCCGGCTCAGATCCTGCACGCAGGGATGTGGGAGGTAGAATAGCAGCTGATCCGAGAGGCTATGATCTATAATTTATACCCAGCTTTTCCCAGAAAGGACTGGAGGCTGCCTGCCCGGGGATTTGTAATTGTGTGTTTTGCTTTGTTAAAGCTCAGGGGGATTTCAGGTGGTCCCTTGGGTCAGGTGTTCCTGAACTAAGACCGTCTGTGAAGAAGTTTCCCATGGGCTGAATTTTTTCACCTTCACAGCTCTGCTGCAGAGTCAGAATGATTATTTCCATGTGACAGATGGGGAAACTGAGGCTCAGAGGGTGAAGTGACATGTCCAAGGTCTCACACCCAGAGAAAGACAGGATTTAAATTCAGGTCTGTTTGTTTTGGACAGCATCTGAGTCTGTTCCTGGGAAGCAGATGGTGATACCATTTTAAATCTCTTACCCAAATCTCTTCGGTGCCTACAGCCATTTTAGGCAGGACCCAAATCTACAAATTACCCAGATGGTTCTAGCCACCCACTGAACACTGGCCCATATTTCCCTGGGACCATTTCCATCTAAAACCTGGGTCTTGGCTAGTCCCAAATGTAATGTCTTTTGTTATGCAGAGTAAGCAAGGAAGGGGGTGAGATCTGATAATCTGTGTAGTTTGTACGTACAGACCCAACCACAAGAAAACCTTCTACCCATCTTGCCAATCAAAGGGTCCAATTGTAGATAGTGAAGTCCTTAAGAGCATGACTCTGGAGTCAGATTGTCTGGGTTGAATGCTGGCTTTGCCATTGGGTGAGATATTAGTCAACTTGGGCTGCCATAACAAATAGCACAGGCTGGAGAGTTTAAACAACGGGCATTGATTTTCTCACAGTGCTGGAGGCTGGAAGTCAAAATCAAGTGTGAGTAGATTTGGTTTCTACTGAGGCCTCTCTCTTGGCTTGCAGATGGAACCTTCTCACTGTGTCCTCACCCAGCCTTTCCCCTTTATGAGCGTACCCCTGCTGTCTCTTCTTCTTCTTCTGAGGAAACCAGTCATATTGAATTGAAGTCCCTTGTGATCTCATTTAACTTTAATTACCTCCTCAAGGCCCTGTCTCAAATACGGGCACAATGGGGGTTGGGGCTTCAACATACCCATTGGCTGGGGGACGCAATTCAGTCCATAACAAGTGACCTTATCTAAGAGCCCCCCTAAGCCTCAGTTGCCTTATTCGTTACATGATGAAAACAAAAGTAAATATTTGAAGCTGTTGAGGGAATTAAGTGAGATCATGCCTGTAGACCAAAGCATGACTTATAGCAAGAGCTCTGTGTGCTGGGGATCATCATCATCATCACCACCCCTCCATCATTTTTACGAATCTAAAGGGGAATGACCAAGATCCAGAGGGCTGTTGGTTTCAGACCTCTGAGTCTTGCTTGTCACGTATGGTGCAAGGTTGCAGTGACAGAAGATCAGTGCTGCAAGGATCTTGGCCTTGACACCAAATGCTGATTCTACAAATAAGGCAACTGAGGCCCAGAGCTAGTCGCTCAGCTAGAGTCAGAATGCTGGTATTCTGTTCCCTGGCCTGGTATTCCCATTGCTCTTGGACCATTCCAATGGCCAGTAGGGACCGGAAGAGGGTTCCTCTCCTTGTTGAGACCACACATAAAGTATTTGGACAGTTCAATTAATTTTTCCCTCTTATTGTTTAATGGATGGTTCCCCTTCTGTCTTAGTGGAATACCTGTCACATAGTGAATGAATAAAAGTTTTCCATTACCAAATCCCTATGCCTGGGTCCCTTCCCCAACGCCTCTCCATAAACACAGTCCTGCAGCTTCCCACTGTGATGACGTCAACCCTTCCAAGGACAGGCTAACATTTTCTTGCCTTATCCCAACCATGCATCTGCATCTCCCTGGGAATTTGGATGGAAGTATTAAAAATCCACCAGGCTTCAGTCAGAAGGGCATGATGACTCACTTGTTTTGACAGTATAATCTCTCTAGTTAAAAATAGTGCAGAAGCTAAAAAAACAAAACTCCCAACAAGTCCTGGCAGCTCAGTTGGTTTCCAACCCAACATCCACTCCCTCCATCTTCCTTCCAACAGACTCCAACTATGCTCAGGGATGGGGCACATGTGCTCTGTGGAGGTGACCCTCTGGTCCAGTCCTCTCCTCTTTGTCCGTGATTGTTTTAGGGCTGGGCATGTGACAATGGGACTTGAGAGAAGTCTCTTGGGACTCGGTTGAGATGGGAAGGTCTTTCCTCCCAACTTTGGGTCTTGGGATGTCGTTGTTTGGGGACGCGATGCCTGCAGCAGCTATCTTGCAACCAGGAAGGCAAGACCAACACAATAAACTCTCAGGGAATGTGGCCTGGAGTTCCAGCATTAAAGAGCCACGAACCCACCGTCGGACTTCCTATCTACAGACTTCTTGTTATGCGAGCTAAAAATCTCTTCTGTTTAAGCCAGGCTTACATGGGTATTATTTGCAGGCAAAGCCACCCCAACTGAAGCCAACCTAACAAAGAGGAGGGGCAAGGAACAAAAGCTACCGCCTACACCCCAAGAACTATGGCAATCCAGAGGGGTAGGCAGATGCAAAGGGGACCAAGGGCTGGTCTCATGATCCTACACTTGCCTGGTTAGTGCCCCCTGAAGACCAGTGCCGTAATAGAAATATTCCCTGGGAAGTGGTGTTCCAAGCTTGTTCTTTAACAACTTTCAAAAGGTTTTTTTGGAGATACATATATAATATATATTTTTAATTTTAATTATTTGAGTCAAGGTCTCACTCTGCCACCCAGGCTAGAATGCAGTGGCACAATCATGGCTCACCACAGCCTTGACCTCCTGGGCTCAGGTAATCCTTCCTTCTTAACCTTCCAAGTAACTGGGACTACAGGTGTGCACAACCATGTCCAGTTAATTTTAAAATTATTTTTATAAAGAAAAGAACTCGCTATGTTCTCCAGGCTGGTCTTGAACTCCAGGGCTCAAGCAATTCTCCTGCCTTGGCCTCCCAAAGTGCTGGGATTACAAGCATGAGCCACTCTGCCTGGCCTTGAAAATAATATATTTTTTATTGAGGTTTAACTCAAACGTGAAGTGAACTTTGAGAGTGGAGAGTTCATATTTTAAGTGTACAGCTAGACAAATATATATATTCATCTCCATGCAGATACCACCCTTATCAAAATCTAGAATATTCCCAGTACTTCAGAAGGCCTCCTTTGCTTCTTACCAACCAGTACTCCACGGCAGTTGAATACAAGTCCATCCTTTAAAACCACAGATGAATTGTACCTCTTTTAATCAGTGAGTTTTATTTATGCTGTTGTATGTATCGGTGATCTTTTTTAATGCTGAGTAGTATTCCATTGGGAAAATATTCCACAGATTTATTTATTCATCCCATTCATTGATGGACTTTTGAGTTGTTTCTGGCTTGAGCTATTATAAATAATACTGCTATGAACATTCTTCTAGTCTTTTGATGGAGTGATTTCTAAATGCTTCTTTCAACTTGAAACTTTACAAAGACAACACCAGACTTAGTTAAGAATGAATGAATTTATATTTCAGAATCAAATATGTGTAGTCTAGGTTTTAAATAATTACTCAAGCGCACCACAGTTGTTTTGATTGACAACAGGTGTGTCCCAGAATTGTCTGGAATTAGCCATCGATTCCTCCTGCTAGGTTGGTGGTGTAGGGAAGATTTAGGGAAGGTTTCTGCTTAGTCGGAGGTGGGAGAGACTGTAAGGACACTGGGATACAGTTATCAGTTTTGATGTCTCACCTGTGACAGGTGGTCAGGTGGTTCTCTCACACCTTCTCCTTCCTGCCCACCTCTCCCCCTGCTTCCTCTGCCTTTGTGCCACAGACCAAGAAGCACTGCCCTGAGAAGCAAGGTGCAGGCACTCAGATCCCGGCCTTCTCTTGCGCTCCTTCCTCCTCAGCCCCAGATTGTTGCCTCTCTGCCTTCCCGTGGCTGTTTCTCCACCCCCATCTCCACATCTCATACTATTTCTGGACTTCCATTTCAGATGCGAATCCCATTATCAGCCACTGAGCACTAAACATGTGCCAGGCAGTGTACACTCCATGCTGGATGCTTCCCCATATCTGGATGATGGATGGCACTGGAGCTGGAAATGGCGGTCACCAGATTTCGCAGATGGGGAAGTGGGAGCTGTGTAAGGCTGGGCAACCAGCTCCTAGGTCCCATGGCCAGGGTTCTAAAACCAGGCTTCCCGGCCTCACACTCAGGCCCCTTTCTGCTAGTTTTGTAAGATGAGAGTGGGGTGAGTAATATAAGGTAGTAGGGTCCCAGCAAGAGGTTGAGTGGATTCAGATGTGGCTGGGCTTGGGCACAGGGGCCCACCCAGGAGTGTATTTGTCTGATGGACTAAAAAGTTTGCCAGGAGAGAAAGTCTCCCTAAAGTAGAGGGGTCAGGATGACAAGTTTAACCCAGCACTGGGGGAGGGGCAGCGAGATTACAGTGAGACTGAGCACAGCTTGGGGTCTCTGGGCACAGCACTCTCTGGTCTCATCTCTGCAATCTATGGGGTAGGGTGGGGAAGGAGTGAGTCATATCGTAAAATGTCAGGATGGCCACAGTGCAACTTGGGGCCTGGGGGACCAAGTGGATGTCCTCAGCAGGGAGAAAGTTCTCAGCATGGCGGTGGGTACACATCTCAGACCAGGCCAGTGCTGAGGATAGACTAACACACACAGGGGCAGGCCCAGTCCCTCAGGTGAGACGTTGCGACAGAGGTAGTTGTGCACAGGGGCGGTGAGAGCTTCACTAACCCCAACTTCTTCACGGCACATTTTAGGGCTCTGCTTTGGAGGAGAGCTATAGGCAGCCTCTTCAGCTGGCTTCTTTAACCATGGGATTGAAGTCCAGAGGTCAGCACGCTATGGCCCAGGGGCCAAATCTGGCCCACCCCTGTGAACTAAGAATGGTTTTTAACCTTTTTAGATGGTTAAATTTTAAATATTTATACAAGTACTAATACAATATCCCCAATTTTGGCTCTTGGCCTGCAAGACCTAAACTAATTACTAAAATGGACCTTTACAAAGTTTGCCGGTCCCTGGTGTGGTCTGTTGGCAGAGTCCAGCCTTGGGGGCACCCGGCTGCCAGCAGACACCCGGCCCTGCCCATATCTTGGCTGCCCCTCTGTCTGCCTTCCTTGGGGAGGGTGGATGTGGGGTTCCCTGGCCTCTGCGCAGTGTGCCACCATACCCTTCAGGCTTTCCCTGAGGTCCTCCATGCACAGAGGGAGCCTCTGAGGCCTGGGAGGGGGCGCCAAGCCCAGGAGCAAGCCCACCACTCTAGCCTTCCCATCAAGGTCTGCCCAGAACCGTCAATGCTTCTGCTGACTGCTCCTGCCAGGGCAGGTGTGTTCCTGCCAACTGAGCAGCATCTTGCTGATAAAACCTAATGAGCTGCATTTAACAACAACATGGCCCTGCCATGTGGCTTCCTCCCGGGGCTTCCCATCTGTCGGCCCTGGGAGGCCACTCTCCATGCAGCTGGAACCCTCTCCAGTCATCGAATCAGAAGAGAACCGAAGTCCCCCGAGCCAGGCCCAGTACACAGGCCAGCAATCTCTACGCTCAGCCTGTGCCAGCTCCTGGCCACCCTCCAGGCTCCCAATGATACTGCCAGATGGTGACTAACGGAGGGTGAAAAAGCTCCTGGGAAGGCCTGGGCATGGAGCAGTGGGGAGAGGCCAGCCAAACAGAAGGTGCCTGACCATGGCCGCGGGGAGGGCTCCAGGTGTGGCCTGCCTTTGCTTGGGCCAACCAGCTTTTATTCTTGACCCCTTGCCAGTGGCCCTTCCTTTCTACCCATTGTCACTGTCCCCGGGGTCCCACCAGCTGGACACTTATGTATATATTGCAGAAGAACTAGCAAGGCTAGGCATGGGTAGGTGTGTGTAGTCTACAAGCCCATGTCAGGGTGTTCCGAGGAGGGTGGCTGCTCTGTGACTGTCATGCCTGTAGATGTTCCAGCTGAGGTGGCTTTTAGCCTGGGTCAACCTTATTGCATTTCCTGGAGTGGAGGACTAGGGACGACATTGCAGGTGCAGGAAGTCTCCAGTCCATCCTGTACCCTCTGAGCCACAGGCTGGGCTGTTCAGGTCAAACAGTTTGACCTAACTTGTCAGGGCTGTGACTGATGGTTTTGAGCATAGTGCTAGAGAGATCAGGTTCAAAAACAAGTCCATTCCCCACCTGGGCCAGTCATCTCTTCTTCTTCCAACTCCAGGCCCCTCCAGACCCACCTCAGCCCCATCTGGCTGGACGAGCAGTGGGGCAAGGCCAGGTGAGAAAGCCGATCTGGGCCAGGGACACCCAGCTCCACACCCTGGAAAAAATACTCTCATAAAAGATCCAAGCTGATTCTAGGAAGAGTGGGCGATCTCTTTCATATCAGCATGAGGAGGTCAGTGTGCACATCACCAGGCTGCGGTAGATGAGGGAGGATATGCCATCACGGACACACAAAGGGGTTCCAGGCTGTTCCATGGTTGTAGCTAGAGAAAGCCGCTGACGTATTCTGCATAATAAAGTGGGAGGATTGAGGCCAGATGCAGTGGTTCGTGCTTGTAATCCCAGAGCTTTGGAAAGCCGAAGTGAGAGGACTCCTTGGGTCCAGGAGTTTGAGACCAGCCTGGACAACACAGTGAGACCTCACCTCTACAAAAAAAAAATTAGCCAGGCATGGTGGCACAAGTCCATAGTTCCAGCTACTCGGGAGGCTGAGGCAGAAGTATCGCCTGAACCCAGATGGTCAAGGCTTGGGTGAGCCATGATCATGTTACTGTGCTCTAGCCTGGGTGACAGAGTGAGACCCTGACTCAAAATAATAGTAATACAAAATAAAGTAGGGGGATTTTTTGAAGTTGCAGGGGGGCCTGTAACAAAAGAAAAGTCTAAGTAGCCAACTAGGAGCTGGTGTCCAGGCTGCTGAAATGATTGAGGTGCTCTTTGAGAACAGGTACATTCAATATTTAATTTCAAATGTGTTTTGTGGATCCTTCTGCCCTTTGAGTTTCCAAATCACCAGCACAATTTCCTGCTCAGGTCTGGGGTGGGTAAGGGAGTCTGTGCCCTGTGGTTGGGCAGGGACCATGTGAGCACAAAGAAGCAACCCCAGAAGGAGCACAGAGCAAGAAGCAGGAAGTCAGGGGAGTGTAACACTCGGGGAGGTCACAGCTGGATGTGGGAGGAGGTTTAAGGCAGTGAATTCTAGATCTTAAGGGACTTGGAGACCTCAGGTGACACCTGGGTTTTATCCACTCTAGAAAAGTGACTTCAGCCACTTGATCCTGTGGCGGGTAGGCGATAGCTTTGCTCTGCTGGATGCTGGCCTGTTTTGCTGGCAGGTTTCTAACCAATCCCACTGTCCACACGTCACTGGCTTTCAAAGCCGAGAGGCCAGTCTGCAGACCAGGTATCTGGTGAGGCAGAGGGCTTTACATGAGCACAAGTCAACCCTTCTGGGCATCAGAAAGGGACTGGGCTTTTGAATGATTCTTTAATTCTCTTATTTTATCTCAACTGAGGGGGAGTGAATGGTAGGAATTAAAAACCCAAAGAATTGCTGTGGGATTGTTTGGGACAATAGGCATAAATCTGGCTCCTAGACTTCAGTTCCTTCTGGGGCCCAGGAGGCCCAGGTGCAAATGGTGGTGGAGAGGGCCTTCCCTGAGGGGGCCTGGAAACTCTGCCAGCCTAGCACTGCTTAGGTGGAGGGGGTGGTGCTGCATGTTGGCCCGAGGGCAAGAGGCGGACTGGGGGTTCTTAGCTGCTGCAGCACTAGGGAAGATAATGCTTGACCAGGGCCTACAGAACTAAAGAAAGTGGGGCCTAAAACAGATATGCTTTTTTTTTTAAGTAGGAGTTTCACTCTGTCACCCAGGCTGGAGTGCAGTGACACACTCACAGCCACTGTTGCCTCAACCTGCTGGGCTCAATACTTCCACCTCAGTCTTTCAGCTGGAACTTCTAGCTGGAACTATAGGTGTGTGCCACCATGCCCGGCTAATTGTTTGATTTATTGTAGAAATGAGGTCTCCTCAAGTCTAGGCTGGTCTCGAACCCATGGGCTCAGGCAATCCTCTCACCTTGGCCTCCCAAAGGGCTAGAATTACAGGCCTGAGGCTCTGCGCCCCGCTGCAGATATGCCTTTTCAAGTTCAGCCAGGAAGGGTGCCTGGCCCTTCTGGGGAGCCCTGGCTGCAGCAGGGTTTGTCAGTCCTGGTGCTCTCTCCTGGGTCTCTGGGGAGGAAGGCTATAGCACAGAGATGTGCTGAATGGGGTGTGAGGCAGATTGTATTTCCCAGAGACCACCACACTCTTCTTACAGCCTGACACTGATACTCCTCCATGAGAGGAGGGGCCTGTGTTCCCCCGCTTTGAAACTGGCTGACATTTGTAACTGCCTCAATCAATCAAGTATGGCAGAGTGACTTCTGAGCCTAGGTCATAAAGGTAATCCAGCTTTTCCCTCATCTTTCCCTCTTGAGACCTGTACCTGTGAAGCCTTGAGCCTTTTTACCTGGAGGTCTCTAGCGGCTCTGAAGCTGCTACTTTGAAGAGACCACATAAAGATCAGGAGCCCAGGATCCAGCCCAGACATAAGACATGGGAGGGAGTGAGACTCCAGATAGCTCCAGCTTCTAGCACTCAAGTCACCTGGGCTGCTGTCAAATGGAGCAGAGGTGAGTCCTGCAGCTCACATGCAAAAGAAATGTGTTGCTGTTATAAGCCATGACTTTTTGGAGTGTTTGTTATGCAGCCATAAGTCACTGATACTGGTGGGAGGAGGACATTACTACCTATTAAACAGTCATTTTGCCAGATATTTTACAGGCATGAACTTGTTCAGGTCTCATAACAGAAAAATGGTGTATCATAGCAGCCTCAAACCAGGGAGCTCGTGTAATGTTGACCTATTCTGAAGAAATCACCCAGAGGACGGATTAGTAAAGATATGGGTTTATTATTACTTAAGGGAGGAAACCAATGGTGGCTGGTAGAAACAAAGGTGTCTGTACTCCAATAGATGTGGGGAGAGATTATATATTCCGAGTGTGGGAAAGGGAGCAATAACATCACATGCAAAGACAAGGAAACAAAAGATGTTTACTCTCAGTCACTGCCTTGAGTTCACAGATACGCATATTTCCAAGGGCATTTTGACTGGACACAGATAGTCTTGGCCAGGGGCCATTCTCCTAGCCGAGAAACCATTATCAGCAGAGGTATAGGAGCAGAGCATATGTCCTGCATTTACCCCACAGGTGGACACCACCACCAGCCCTGCTTTGAGATGCAGATACCGGGACTCAAAGGAACTGAGTACCTTGATCACAGACACACTCCTGTAGGTGGCAGGCTCTGGACCTAGCACTTGGTGGTGCCTCTCTGTATTGGAATTCTTGCCCAGCTCTGTTGTGAGCTGATTGACCAGTCTGGGACAAGCCATGCCCCCTCGTCCGTGGAATGGCAGCTCCCCTGCCCTGACATTTTATCTGTGGCCTTGTTGGAACCCTTTTTCTTTGGCCACACGAGGCTGGCCCCTCTGGGCCTTTTGAGACGAATGAAGCCGGGATGCATATCTAGCACATGCATGAGGGGCAGGTCCCCCAGCAACAGAGGCAGTGGGAGAAAACTCTGTGCCCTGGACAGAGAACTTTTTGGGGTGGGGGTGAGGAGATAAGAGATGATATTATCTTTTTATTTTTAGCATTTCCCACGCATCAGGCATGCTCTAAATATTAACTCATTTAGTCGTCACAGCAGCCCTATGAGGTAGATACTATTGTCATAATCCCTACTGTGTAGATGGGGAAACTGAGGCACAGAGCAGTTCGTGAACTTGCCCAGAGTTTCACGACCAGTGAAGAATGACACCAGGATTCCAGCCTAGTCAGTGTGATGGAGAAGAATCCCATCTGGAGGGTCTTAAACAGTCAGCTTCATGAAACCTCATGCTGCTGTCAGTCCTATAAGAATGATTTGATCAATACCTGTGGGAGGCAGGAAAGGGAAGGAAGCAGGGCTGGGTAGAAGTTGAGGGAGAAGCTGAGATTTGATGCAGGCTCAGGGGAGTCCTCAGCCAGCCCTGTGGGGAGTTCCAAGGTGGGATGACCCTTGAGGGCTTGTGATGGTCTGAATGTTTATGTGCTCCCCAAATCCACATATTGAGTTCCTCACCCCAAGGTTATGGTATTGAGAGGTGGGATCTTGGGGAAGTGATTAGGTCATGGGGTGGCACCATCATGGATGGGATTATGTGTGGTTCATGAAAAATGAGCTCTCATCAGACATGGAATCTGCCGGTGCCTTGATTTTGGACTTCAAACCTCCAGAACTGTGAGCAATGTTTCTGTTAAGCCACCTAGTCTGTGGTATCCTGTTATTGCCGCCCAAATGCAAGACAGAGCTGTTCCAATTTGGGGTGAGAGGACCAGAAGTTCATGCCCACCTCCCCTACCCCCCACAAGCTGTCTAGAAAGAAGGTGTGACCTTGGATGAGAGGGTTCACTTCAACTGAGGCCATACCCCGATGGGGTATCTTATCCTTGATTCATACAGGGAATCTGTCCTTGATTTCTGAAGGGAGTGTGGATAGAGTGTCACAGCCTCTACCCCAGGAGTCTAGGGAAGACCTCTATGAGAAAGTGAGTTTTTTTTTTTTAAGGCTCCAATACCTGGTATTCCCAGGCAGTCTCCCATCCAAGTACTAACCAGGCTCGACCTTCCTTAGTTTCCAAGATCAGTCAAGATCAGGCATGTTCGGGATGGTATGGCTGTAGACAGAAGATGAGATTTGAGAAACATCCAGGAAGGGAAACAATAAGGTCAGCATCACTAGAGTAGACTGGGGAGGCACAGAGAAAGAAGAAGTCTAAAGGGGAACAGGGACACATCCCACAGAGCCTTAGAAGCCAGGGGAAAGCCGGGCTCGGTGGCTCAGCCTGTAATCCCGCGCCTTTGGGAGGCTGAGGTGAGGGGATTGCCTGAGCCCGCAGGTTCGAGACCCACCTGGGCAACTTGGCGAGACCTCATCTCTACAATAAATCAAAAAATTAGCTGGGCGTGGTAGCACGCGCCTGTAATTCCAGCTACTTGGAAGGTGGAGGCAGAAGGATCACCGGAGCCCAGCAGGTCGAGGCTGCAGTGGCCGGAAGCGGCCACTGCACGCCAGTCTGGGTGACAGAGTGAGACTCCAACTCAAAAAAAAAAAAAAAAAGCCAGGGCATGGCTGTTCCTCTAAGTAGGATGGGAAGCCACCAGTGAGGAGTGACACAGTTTGACTTCAAATCAAGGACTCACTCCAGTTGCTCTGCAGGGAGCAGTTGGTGAGAGGGGAGACAAAAGCCTATGTTGGCAGTAGAGATAGGAGGAGGGAACACCTGGAATGCTTTTGAAAGCTAGTCTGACAGATTTACGGACAGTTGTGTGTGCAAGAGAAAGGGATGTAGGTCCAAGGTTTGGCCTGAATAATTGGAAGAATGAAATTGGCAATTATGGCATGGGGAGAGCCAAAAGGGAAGTGAGTTTGGGGAGGGAAGGGCATCTTCAGAAGGTTCCAGGACACCATCTTTCCCTGTGGAGGCGCTTTGGGGCCATACTCAACTGAGTTCTCACAGCCTGGGATCCCCACACCCACTCTTTTGGGGGGAACTTTATCTACTTTGATCTCTGCATTAACTGCTAGTGGAATGGGTACAGGGATGCAGGAATGGAAGAAAATCTTAGGGAAGAAGTGATACTCTGAGGGGACAGAATATATTTTCTGGGCTTGCTGACTTCTGCTGAAGGGAGTGGACTGGGGAGAGATCCTTTGTGGAAGGTGAATTCTCAGAGAGGCTGGTCCCGACAGGGTTCTGTGTGGTGTTTACTCCCTTCTCCGTGACCATGGTCCCTTGAGCCAAGACTTCCTGGAGAAAGGGAAACAGGGAGAGATGGGCTGTCATAAGAAGGGGAGGTTGGAGGGGGCACTGGCCTGTCTAGGCTCCTGGGATGCCTTCTGTGAGGAGTCCACATCCACATAATGAGGGGAAGAACTTTGGAATGTCCCCAGAGAGCAGATTCCCATCTGAGCAGGCTCAGAGTCTCTGTAGTGCCCGTTGCCATGGGAAACAGCCATTCACAGAGAGCCAAGCAGATCATTCCAGAACCCCTGCCCTGCTGGTTACCCTGTGACCCAGTGCAGTAAAGAAGTGGAGTCTCCATCAAGTCTAAGAACAATGTCTGGCCTTACCTCTGACTGGCAAGCCTGTACTCCTGCTTCCCCATGCCCTCTACTCTGGAGGAAGAAAGTACAGCATTCAAGTGCTCACCACCCCTCAGCTTCAGAAAAGAACAATTTCTCTCTCTGCTGATCAGCCCGGATCCTTGCACTTGAGCCCTCACTGAATGCTAATCCTGAGCTATTTGCCTGGTAGTCTTTCTGCTGGGCCTCACAGGTGGCCACATCAAACACTCTGGGCAACTCACAGACCAGTGATGGAGTCTGACATCATTTTGTTGAGTCAATCAGAATGTGTTTGGTTTTTGGGCTGCTGCGTGGAAAGAAAGAGACACAGCATGCCAAGGGTCTAACACAGGACCTGGTCCCAGGTAGATGCAAACTGCATTCTTGTTCCTGTTCCTTATCTTTATCTTCCTCCTCCCCCCTCCTTTTTCCCATAAAAAGTACTCTAGAAGGTTAAAAGAAAGTCTAGAGGGCTTCCTGGAGATTGTGCTCCTGTACCCAAAGCAGGATGTATTTAATAAGATAATGACCCTTATTTCTAGAGTGTCTCCTATATATGCCAGGCATTCTATATACTGTGTCACATAATTCTTATTCTTCAAGTTTCACTATTCCCTTTTTTCAGATGAAGAAATTCAGATGTTACTCAGAGAAATTAAGTAATTTACCCAAGACCACCCAAGACTATTTGAACCTGACCGAAGAGCTTGAACATTTAACCCACATGCAGTATTTTTGTATATTATGCTTGTGCCGGGCCTCCTTTCAGCTCCCTTCACTCCCCTTCCGCTTTCCTGCTCTGGCTCCTTGGAGCAGTCACACCTGTCTCCCTGAGGGACATCTGGGCTCTTCTCTGCTTTCAATAAGGCAATACCACATTATGTAGCCACTGAACCATACCGTCTAGTCCACTGAATAAATAAATAAATGGAAAGAGAAGGGAAGAAAGGAGATAAGATCAAATGTGAGACACACGAGGGCCATAGTAATGCCATTTGATGGGCTCATGAGAAGGGGAAGCCACTGGGACCAGGGGAGGGGGCAGGTGTGGTCCTGACAAGGCCAAGCGAATGGTCCACTGTCCTTGGTCCTGCAGGTGTGGCAAGCTCTGGGGAGTCTGGGAAGCAAGCTCCAGCTTGTAGAGAAGGAACTGGAAAAACTAAAGCAGGGTGCTAAGTACCCAACTAGGCAAACAGAGGAGTCAAAGCTGTGGGCAAGCCGGGCTCGGTGGCTCAGCCTGTAATCCCAGTGCTTTGGGCGGGCGAGATGAGTGGATTGCCTGAGCCCGCGGGTTCGAGACCCGCCCGGGCTACTTGACGAGACTTCATCTCTACAATAAATCAAAAATTAGCCGGGCATGGTAGCGCATGCCTGTAGTTCCAGCTACTCGGAAGGCTGAGGCGGAAGGAGCCCAGCAGGTCGAGGCTGCGGTGGCCGGGAGCAGCCACTGCACTCCAGTCTGGGTGACAGAGTGAGACTCCAACTCAAAAAAAAAAAAAAAGCTGTGGACAATGGAGGCAGAAACTGTGTCCTCCTTTCTGGGACAATCCAGGTGTCAACATAAAGGTTTGTGACCCTAAGGGTGACCTGGCCAGAGAGCCTTAGGCCTGTGCAGTAGGACATCATCCCAACCCCAGGGGCTGGCAAGATACTTGTTGCCCATCAGGAGGGGTCTCAGACCAAGGTAGTTCTGGGTCAGCTGGTGGGCATGGGTATTCCAGCTTTGGGAGAAGACAAGGAAGTTCAGGTGAGAAGAGGTAAAGATGGTACCTCTCAGCATCCTGTCTCTCCCATCCCAAGATCCTGGCTACACAGAGCTCCTCCAAGTCCTGCTCTCCAAGGACATTTTAGGGTTTAGGAGGGATGGACCTGCCTGATAACCTGATTGTAGGAATTTATACCTAAGTGTCAATGACTACTTGTTCTTTTTAAAAAGGGTCTGAGGATCTTAAAACAGCCTCTCCTTGGTGTGATGCCATGCACACCAGCAGCCTAATCAGAGCCTGCTCGCCTCACTGTATACCCACAAATCAGAGGCCAAGCTTTCAGTTCCCACCAGGGGATTTTCAGTGGTGGCATTACCCACAAACTGTAAGAGCATCTACTATGTGCTGGTCTCTGAGATGAAGCACTTTGTGTGTGTTCTGTTTCCTAACATAACACCTTGGAAGTTTTACATCTCATTTTTACAGGTGAACATTCTTGGGCTGAGAGAGTTGAATGAATTTGCCTAGAGTTACACAGCACGTAAGGAGTGGGGCCTGGCTCCAGCCCTGACATCTGATGAGACTCCCAGGGCTCTGCTCCTTCCTTGGTTTTGGTCACTGTTGGGGCTGGTGACAGTTACATGTCAGAGTATACAGTTGCAAAACAGGGTCATGAGCCATCTCACGTCTGACCAGTTCTGGCCCTGAATGATCCTGGTGCCCCTGCTCTGAAGCCCACCCACCCTATCTCTGGCTGCCCCTTCTTGGTTCCCTCGCAGCCCTCCTGGGTTCTTGATCCTCCCCGCCTTAAGCTTTGACCTCGCCTTCTCATCCTTCCCTTCCCCTCACTTGACTACAGTGGGAACTGACATCCTATCTTGTCTTTGGCATCCTGCTTGACACATGGCATCTGGCATTTGCTTCCCACCCCAGCCCCATATCAGGAGCACCAGGGAGAGAGGCTCCATCTTGGCTCCATCCATGGCACCAAACAGCTGCACCCAATGTGTCAAGCCTCTCACATGAGACCTTGTAGGATAGGAGGGACAGAGAAGGGAATGGCAAAGTCTTCGTGGCCCTTTGAGAGGAAGGCTCCTCTTCCTCCTGACTGACCCCTCCCTGTGAGCGAGAGTTAAAGGCCCCGCCCTACACTACACAATGAGCCACAGAGGCCGGCTGTGTGTCTCTTTGGCGGGTACTTGGAATCCTAATCACTTCTGTGGGTGCCCGTCCCTGTCAGCTCTGGCCTGTTGTGAATTTCCACATTGTGGCCCACTTCTTCCAGATGGAGAGTCTGGCCATTGAGAAGCCACCGGAGAGAAGAGAGAGGCCAGTCGTTCTCCGCTTGTCAGGGCTTTCTGCTGTCTGGCTCCACGTGTGGTGTTCATTATCCCAGTCCCACGGCTCTGCCCGCAGCTGTGGCCGCCTCTCTCCATCCCGCCTCCTCCTTTCCACCTAATGACCATTGGCCGCCTGCACAGGAAGATAGATGATCACTGTCACCCAGGCAGGTGTGTGATGTGGAGGCACAAACTGGGGGTGACAAGGGCAAATGCAGCAGTTGCAGATAGGAGCTGGTTAGGCCTCCAGGGAGGACGGAGGCCCTGGTCCAGGCCCTCTCACGGAATGCAGTTGCCATTCTGGCCTCCTTGCCTTTCTTCTTTGCCACCTTCCTGGAAGCCAACCAGCTCCCCCCATCAGGAGCACCTGCTGGTGGTGGAAGGGCACCAGGGCACTCCTCTTATTTCTTGCCCACTGCCCCCTGTAGACGCAAGGGTGAGGCTACCCAGTCTTGTGATGATGCTGAGTGTTTGCTGCCTGGCTTTAGCCTTTGGCCTGTTGCTGTGAGTACTGTTCCTACCCCGTGTGTTACCAGAGTTGGAGAATAGGAGCAATGAGGGCAGGCTGGGCAGTCATTGACACCCATGGAACATTGTGGTGGGAGAACACCCCTTCCGCTGATCTCTGGAACTAGAGTGGCCTGGGACTGAGGGGCCAGAGGTTGTACCAGGTTGTCCTGCCCCTTCTGCTTCCCCGAGACTCTCCAGGAAGGCAACTTTGTGGTCACCAGGCAGCTTGGGGTAAGCCTGGGTGTGGCTTCTGGGTGACAAGCTCAGTGTTCTTCATTTGTTTCCCCACTTGGAGTCCTGCTGTGAATGTCACGTTCCTAAAACCAGTGTACTCAGAACCTTGGTGATGTCCTGAGAACCAGGTGACTCATTTCATGGGCACTGTCCTATCCCCTCAGTGGGGTTGGGGGACAGAGCCTGTAGAGGAGAGCTGAAGGTCCAACCTGGAGAAGCTGATGGTCATGTCCAAGGCTGGGGATGAAAGATGAGGAGGTCAAGGACCTCTCAGAACGTGAGACAAAGTCAGAAGCGGAGAAAGCCCAGAGCGAAGCTGGTGCCGACAAGAATTCCACAGCCTGCAAACAAGCTCAGTGTGACAGTGAATCAGCTGAGGGGGCCATGAGAGCATGAGCCTTGTTAAGAAGCAGGAAGGGCCCAGCAGATAGCCTTGATGTGACAAGTCATATCTTCGCATGGAGTGACTTGGCTGGACTTTAGAGAACACAGACAGCCAAGCAGACCATGGCAGGGTCGGCCAAGTGCTCCTCTGAGCCAGGTCAAGTGTAGGATGCAGACGAGTACATGCATGCCAGCTTCCTGAAGCAGAGAATCTGCTGCCTGTGCCCATGTAGGCTGCTCATGGTTTTGGAGGCTTGGACGTTCAAGATCAAGGCATTGGAAGATCCCACGTCTGGTGAAAGCCACTTCTGGTTCATGAATGGCTTCTTCTCCCTGTGTTCTCCCATGCAAGGGGCAAGGGATCTCTCTTGGACCTCTTGTATAAGGACACTAATTCTACTTATGAGGGCTCCACTCTCATGATCTAATCACCTCCCAAAGGCCCCACCTGCTGATACCAACACTTTGGTTGGGGTGATGATTTTACATACAAATCTGGGAGGAACACAAACCTTCAGACAAGAGCGTCTGCCCATTTTTTCACTTGCTTCCCTGACAACAAATAATAGTAGCCAATATTTGTTTAGTGCTTAATATGTGCCAATATTTTTCTAAGAATTTTTTTTTTTTTTTGAGTTGGAGTCTCGCTCTGTCGCCCAGACTGGAGTGCAGTGGCCGCTCCCGGCCACCGCAGCCTCGACCTGCTGGGCTCCAGCCATCCTTCCGCCTCAGCCTTCCGAGTAGCCGGAACTACAGGCGCGCGCTACCACGCCCGGCTGATTTTTTGATTTATTGTAGAGATGAGGTCTCGCTGCCCAGGCGGGTCTCGAACCCGCGGGCTCAGGCAATCCACTCACCTCAGCCTCCCAAAGGCGCGGGATTACAGGCTGAGCCACCGAGCCCGGCTTTTCTAAGAAATTTTAACAGCCTTATTGAGATATAATTTGCACCATACAACTCATGATTTAAAGTATACAATTCAATGGCTTTAAGTATACTTATGAGTTATACAACCATCACCAAAATAAATTTTAGGGCATTTTTGTTACCCTCTGAGAAAACCCTGTATACATTAGCAGTCCCCATTCTTTCCTCCTCCAGCCACTGCAGCCATTAATCTACTTTCTGTCTCTGTCGACATCCCTGTTCCTGACATTTCCTGTAATCACAGGATCAACATAACCTGTGGTCCTTTATGACTGGCTTCTCTTACTTAGCATGACGTTTTCAAGGGTTATCCTTGTAGTAGCCTGTGTCATCATCTCATTCCTTTTTATTGTCAAATACTATTCTCTTGTGTGGATAGAACACTTTTTATTCCTTTATCAGTAGGTGGCCATTTGGGTTGTTTTCACTTTTTGACCGTTGTGAACATGTACAAGTTTTTGCTGGTCTTAGAAATGGATGTACACATGAACTCACTGAATCTTCAGGAACCTTATGAATTAGGTAGTATTATCATGCTCAAAGTTCAGAGGTTCATTAACTTGCCCAAGGTCACACAGCTTGTGAGGGGTGGAGCTGGGGGACCCAGACAGACTTCCCAGAGCAGGACCCATAACCACCATGCTGTATCACCTGGAAGACTGGTGGAGGCTGCTTGTGTCACTCATAACCACCATGCTGTATCACTCAGTAAGTGCTTATGAGGTGAGAGGCTGCATTAGACGGTCCCTGCTCTTGAGGAACTCATAACATAGATGTCTTATTGCAGACAGCTTCTGCCTAATCTCCGTGATACTCTTGGGGTTGGAAATAGGGAGCGGGGAAGGTGGGCTGGAAGCAGCCATTCAAAAATTAGATGTCCTTGATGCTGGGGCCAAAAGGGACATTTTCAGCTGAGGATAAGGCTGTAGGTTATTGAGGGAGAATAGAGCCAGCATTGGGGCCTGAGAGATTCGAAAAGCTACAGAAAATTTCCTTTTCAGAGAGACAAATGGGAAATGTATTTCAAAATTTTTTTAAAAATTGAGTGACATCAGTCATCTGTGTGCCTTTACCCTCTCTTCCTGAGGTCATGGGCTGCCTTTTCCATGTTACCTGTCACACAAGGACCAGCATGGCTGATCCCAGGCTGAGATCCTGGGGCAGTTGAACTGAGTCACTTAGGACAGCACCCAGAGTGGGCAAGTGCCAAGAATCAAGACCAGCAAGGCAGAAACCCTCATCCAGACTCTAGGTGAGCAGGGAGCCAATGCTTAGAGACAAAGTCCCAGCAGACCCATTCCCAGGGCCCAGCCGGCCCCCCTTAGTCTGCAAGACCAGTGTTGAAGACTTTTCTCATCGTGCTCTTCCCTGCCCGTCACACCAGCACCTACTCCATAGGCACTTCCGTGTTTTCAGGAGGTGACATTGACTTTTACAAACCAGTCAATAACATGAGCTTCAAACACAGTTCTGACCCTTTTATCCCTACTCAGACACTTCTAGTGTTCACAGAATTAAGCGCAAACCTGTCTGCCTGGTGCCCAGCACCCTCAGGATCAGCTCCTATGTTCACTGGAGGTCTAACCTTTTGGCTCCCCTGCCCATATCTCCCTTCCCCACTCAGCATTCTGGGTTCCAGCCTCTCCTGTCTCCCTGCCTGAGCTCGCTTCTCTTTTGCTTCCCAATTTTTGCTCAAACTGTTCTACTGATCTGGCACTTCTCCAGATCAACTCCCACCTCCTCCAGGAAGCCTTCCCAAGCCCCTCTGGCCGTGGAAATCTCTCCTTTCTTCCTGAACCACTTTGCCCCACCTCTTTCAGCACTTTTGCCTCATCTACAGTTGTGAGGTTATTTGTTTGTCTTGCTGCTGGGGGCAGGGACTAAATTCTGCTTGTGTCTTCTCTTTCCTAAGTCTGGCATAGGCTGGAGTTCAGGAGCTGGGTTGCCGGATGGAGTTCAACAACTCTAGTGAAAAGAGTTTGCCTTCATGTGTCCTGAGTCATGGGGCCACAGACAGCCTAATTCTGGCACAAAGACACTTTCTCTCACAAAGAAACTTCCCACCTGGTGGTCCCCCAGCAAGCGAGCAGTGAGCTGAGAGCAAGTGAGGGCTCCTGGTGACCCTTCCCTTGGTGGCATCAGTCACTGGCAGCCAGGGCCTAGGGAGAACTGAACTGGTTCCTGCCAATAAAGAGGTTGGCATCTTTTCTAACTTCCTGTTATTCTTTAAATGAAACCAATACCTGTGCAGGATTTTAGAAATTAGAATAGTAATGAAAGAACTAGAAGAAAGACTAACAGTCTCCCTCCCCTTCCCTATCCCTAATCCATCTCCTCAAAGTTTCCTACCAGATAAAAGTATACATATATTGGCATATACAGAGATTTTTTTTTTTGAGTCAGTCTTACTCTGCTGCCCATGCTGACAGTGGCATGATCATAGCTACTGCTGAGAGGTGATTCCTAACTGCTCCAAACTATGCCAAAGAAGCAGAGAGGCCTGGGGAATATGGGAGAAAGACACATGAGCTTATGGAACTCAAGGCCTCTCTGGTCGACCCAAGCCAAAAAAAAAAAAAAGGCATGAAAGAGTTGTACCTGGCAAGATTTTGTCAGGAATTCTCAGCACCAAGCAGGAATCGCCCCTCTGTTGGCATAGCATTAGAGGCTGTCCTTACTGGAATCATCAGAGAAGCGTTTTATACATTGACACTCCTAATCTGCCTTTCCCATAACACATCTGGACTATCAAATACCAGTTACTGAAAAAAATAATTTGAGCTGCCCCCAGGTGGTGCTGCCTGCCAGCCAATAGTTCACTGTGGGCAGTTGCACTTTGTTCAACAGTGTATGTACACTTGTTTCAAAATGTTGTGCATTTTGCCTATATTGTTTTATAAAAGCAAGTGGAAAGTAGGAAAAAAAAAGAGAAAGTACTAATATTAAAGACAAGCAGCATAATTCTTCCTTGCTTCAAAGATGAAAATCGGGCCAGGCATGGTGATTCATGCCTGTAATCCCACTATTTGGGGAGGCTAAAGAGGGAGAATTGCTTGAGGTCAGGAGTTTGAGACCAGTCTAGGCAACATAACAAGACCTTGTCTCTACACAAATATCAAAAAATTAGCCAGGTGTGGTGGTACACACCGGTAGTCCTAACTACTTTGGAAGCTGAGGTAGAAGGATCACCTGAGCCCAGGAGGTTGAGGATGCAGTGAGCCGTGATCATGCCACTGTACACTAGCCTGGGTGACAGAGTGAGACCCCAACTCAAAAAAAAAAAAGAGATGGAAATCAGTAGCCAATCTTTGGTTTTAGTTGGGTGCTCATTGGACCTGAGTGGGTCTACAGTAACTACCTTACATACAAACAAGTTCCATTCCAAGAGCACATTCGTAAGTCCAAATTGTTAGTTAAGTCCAACAAGGTTAATCTAGGTACCCAACTAACAAATTTAGCAATCCAGTACTAGCCATATCACCACTGCTTTTATGCTTACTTCTGGACATCCTGGGCTTGAAATAAAGATACCATACTACTGTACTCAATACAGTACTGTAAAGTACACAAAAGCACAACCACTTGTAGAGGATGCATGCACGTGACAATGTACACCAGACACGTGGACTACCTAACATGATTGGACATGCAAATGTACATTCACATCTTTGAAAGTTTGCAACTTGAATGTTCGTATGTAGGGGATTTATTGTACTATAGATTTAATGGTAAAGGAAAAGGACAACATAAAAGAAAATACTATACATATTTTATTGGAATGTGAAACTAATTATGGTCTCTCTCAAAATCACGACCACTACTAGCTGAATGGTGTCTGGGGCAAATAAGAAAAATAATTCTTTTTCCTGAATAAATACAACCCTGCACCAGGGTACACAGCTGGATTTCAGTCCCCACTTAACCCTTGGCTAGATGCCCATGTGCAGTACACAACTTGCCCAACTATACAGTACTGCCTGGGATGGAACAGCCACTTACAATGTATAAGTCTCTTATCCTACTTCTTTTTTTTTTTTTTTTTGAGTTGGAGTCTCACTCTGTCGCCCAGACTAGAGTGCAGTGGCCACTCTTGGCCACTGCAGCCTCGACTTGCTGGGCTCTGGCGATCTTTCCGTCTCAGTCTTCCGAGTAGCCGGAATTACAGGCATGCGCTACCACGCCTGGCTGATTTTTTGATTTATTGTAGAGATGAGGTCTTGCCTGCCCAGACGGGTCTCGAACCCGCGGGCTCAGGCAATCCACTCACCTCAGCCTCCCAAAGGCGCGGGATTACAGGATGAGCCACCAAGCCCGGCTTATCCTACTTCTATACAGCTAATTTTATTTTATTTTTTGAGTTGGAGTATCACTCTGTAACCCAGGCTGAAGGACACTGGTACATTCACGGCCACCCCAGCGTTGACCTGCTGGGCTCTGGCGATCCTTCTGCCTCAACCTTCCAAGTAGCCAGAACTACAGGCGCACGCTACCACACCCAGCTAATTTTTTATTTTATTGTAGAGACAAGGTCTCGCCAAGTTGCCTGGGTTGGGTCTCGAACCAACTCAGGCAATCCAGTCGCCTTGGCCTCCCAAAGTGCTGGGATTACTGGCTGAGTCACCAAGCCCAGCCTATACAGCTAATAGTATACACATTTTCATATTCACAAAGGCAGGGGACTGCCTATATACAGTATTTTTTTTAATGCTCATTTACTTGTTAAATTAGAAGGCTTGACTCATGTCTGAGATATCCCTATAAAACTTGAGAATGTAGGGCCATTAAACTAACAGTGAAAAATTGCCTGAAGGGCAAGACCAGGGTTCCCATTCCCCTCCTTCAGCAATCCTGTTGCCCTTTTTAGGGCAGGAGCTACTCTTCACTTCATTTCCTAGTTATTCTACTAGACTGTCAACTCTCTGAGGGCAAGAGCTGTTTGTCTCTTTACTTTCAACAAACTGTACAGAGACTTGTGGGAGTTTGCTGGCTTTGTTTTGATAGAAAATGACAAGAATTTCTGAAACAACTGTTATAATGCAGAAAAACTGTTGTATTTTCTCCAGGTACTTGCCCTTCTGGGCACTGGAAGGCCTTTTGGGCACAAGTGACACCTGCTTCCACTTCCAGGGTTGATGAGAAAACTTTGCTGAAGTCAACAAGGCATATGGCTCACGGAAACTTGCTCAGCATCAGATCTTACTTAGGACTGAGTCATGCTTTCTCAAAAGGACTGTATTTAGGGTCCGGTAGATTTTAGCACTTTCCTTGAATCATGTGCTTTTTCAGTTAGCTCCTTTCTAGCCATGTCTGGGAGCATGGGCCGAGCTTTGGGAGAAGCCAAATGGGATAAAAGGTCAGGTGTGAGAAAGAAAAGTGCTCACAGTGGTGACAAATGTGACGGGCTTTTGGGCAGCACCACAGATGGAATGGAATGGCTTAGGTCCTTGTAGCCAAGAAATATCTCTGGGATGCACTTTGGAAACCTGCAGGACCCTCTCAGTTCTGCACACAGTGGAGCTGCATCAGTGGGGTGCCCCCTCCCACGAAGAGGAGCGACCCATGTTCATTTCTATAATGTGGGAAATTTGGACACTGTCTCATGTTGGAAAAGCCATGACTATTTCTGTCCCCTCCCCCAATTTCCTGAAAACGTTGACTTTTTGTTGTTAATTGAAAGAAGGTACCTATAGAAACCCTAGAAGACACTTAGTGTTAGGGTTCAGACAGGGTGAGGGTGGATGAACGGAGAGGGAGAAGAGAGGTGAGGAGCAGCACCGCAGGAACCGGCAAGCCGGAGGTGCCACGCTGGCAACCCAGAGATCCGAGTCGATGGAAAGAATTGCAACACCCAGAGGTAAGAGAAGAAAAGATTTATTTAAGTTCACCCCCCACAGACAGGGAGTGGGCCTACACTCTAGGTGAGTGTGGCGTTGTAGCCCCCCAGAGTCCTGGCTTAAATCCTTCTCTTGGAGATGTTGCACGTGACTGCCGTGACTTCCTTTTCGACTGCCTGTGGATGTCTTGGAGAACCTGTGACACAGAGACCCATTAATGTCCCCCCCACATCATCATAGCCCCTAGAGAAGGGCGTGACAAGGATTCTAATGCTCCTGCACCTTCCCAAATGACATTTCTTAGAGCTAGTGGAGGAGTACCTCCCCTTATCTCCTAGGTATTCCCAGTGAGTAGCTTCAGGAGAGCCTTGGCTTCCCTGTAGATAGTGCCCAATTTACAGAAGAGCGAATCCCCACCAGCTCTCCCTCTGAGCGGGTCTAACTTTTGTAATTACAAGTTTCATGACTTTTACAATCCTTGCCCCATGCATGATGTCTTAGGCCTTGTAAAGTTCCTTTACTCTAAGCAAGTTTGATTGCCACTATGAGATACCTCTGATACCCGGCACCAGGAAGTCTATTTCTGCAAAGACAAAGTCGGCAAAGTTAATTGTACTTAAAGTGTGCATTTCTCCAAAAGCATAGCTTCTATTTTCTCATGATTGTATTAAGATTTGGGAAGAAGAGTAAAGAAAAATGCATTTCCCACTCTCCGCCTGTCCTTTCACTTAGCTTATTCTTAGTTTAGTCTTTTTGCCTCAGCATAACCATTAGAAAGCATTTAGACATCCTATTGCAGGCCAAGTGGCAGTTTATCCCACCCCCTTGGCAAATCTCCCTCAGATGCAAGACCAGGACAGCCCAACCTTTCATTCATGGTTTAGCACAATAATCTCTAGTAAACTTTTAGGTTCCTTGTCAAGGCAGAAGGTCAAAGATCACCCTTTGGCTGGCCGAAGCCACGGTGGCTCAGCCTGTAATCCCGCGCCTTTGGGAGGCTGAGGTGAGTGGATTGCCTGAGCCCGTGGGTTTGAGACCCGCCTGGGTAGCGAGACCTCATCTCTACAATAAATCAAAAAATCAGCCGGGCGTGGTAGCGCATGCCTGTAATTCCGGCTACTCGAAGGCTGAGGCGGAAGGATCGCTGGAGCCCAGCAGGTCGAGGCTGTGATGGCCGGGAGCGGCCGCTGCACTCCAGTCTGGGCGACAGAGTGAGACTCCAACTCAAAAAAAAAAAAAAAAATGATAATAAGACCAGCCCTGGTCAAGGAGTTCTTGGATTGCAAATGTCTAAGGAGTCTCTTGCAGGAGAACGCCCTCCCCTTGTCTCTGCCCATCTAGCCCACCACCTGAGGGCAGGAGATAATGATGTCCGGCAACCTCAATATCTAAGACTCCTGTGACGACAATCAACATCAAAGACCCACTACCCTGAACACTCCTTTGGGCCCAAATCCCCCTACCCAAAAGCCCTTAAATATACCCATTTCGTGGCCTTTTGAGGTCACAATTGCCTCTGTGTGTCAGCCTTCTTTCCAGTCTGTGAAAGGTGAATAATAAACTTTACTTCTTTCTACTTTTCTTACTTGGTTGCAATCTTGTATTATTCCTGTGGCCCTGCCCACCTTGCCTGAGTGGACCCGTTCATTAATATTCTGAGAAGAGTGAAAACCTGCAACTGCGCCTTCTAAACTGTGTTTTATGCCACAGGCCCTCGGGTCATGTGTTTCTGCATCTCCCTTACTTAGCTTAAAGTCTTTGTTCTTGAAATTGTTCCTTTCACCTCATTGCTTCCCATCTCGGTGTCAAGAATGAAGCTTACCTTGTTAAGCAAATGCAGTGTGGGCTCTTGGCTGAAGGAAATGTATTCACAATCTACAGATAAACCCCACAGGGCTGCTTCGGATCAGCAATTGATTTGAAAGTGACTTGTAAACTCTGTGCCAGGTGGACTCTATTCTGCGTTGCCTTCCTCAGCTGCCCCCTGAGTCTCCTGGACCGGGAATAGCTCCTCCAGGGCTTCATGCTTATTTCTGTAAAGCAGGTAGGAAGTCAGTGTCTCCTAAAGTCTTGCCATTCAAAGTGTGGTCCAGAGGTGAAGAGCATCTGCAACACCCAGAACTTGTAAGAAATGGAAAAAAGAAAAAAAAGTCAGGCTCTGTCTCAGAATTTCTGAGTTAGTATCCCCAGGTGATGCACTTGTACAGGGAAAGTTGAGAAAAGCTTCTCTGCAATCCCTCTGGCTCGAAAGCTTTGATTCTATGGGAAGTTATCCTGTAGCATCAGCCAAGATACACTGAGCCCTAAACTCCTCGCCAGGGTTTCTTCCATGAGCTCATCTCATCTTCAGTATGAGCCCAAGGCAGGTCAATCATGATTTGTATTTTGCGGGAGAGAAAGCTGACACTTGGCTCAGAAAAGTTGGGCTCCTTGGCAGAGGTCACCCTGCTAATTGGGAACAAGGCTGATCTACCGTCAGGTCAGCCTGACTTCAACCACCCTCATGCAGCATTGCCTCAGGAGTCTAAGGTTTAAGAGAGGAATTGACATTTGAATTTTTCATTGTCAGATGATGAGGAGTTGGAGGCTGTGAGTAGGAGAGAGATTCCTGGGAAAAAAGTGAGGCCAGTGGCTCAGAGGCGGGAGAAAGGGTGACAAGTTCAGAGAGTGGCCTGAGCTTTAGTTTTAACAAAATGAATGCTAATTTAGCATGAGTTTGTTTCTGTTGAGCACAGGGTGGGAGGAGGAGGTGACAGTCAGGTTACCTAAATTATCAGCAAGTTTAGATGAAATCTAATGACATTTTAATGTGTTTTCTGAAGGTGCTATCTATCACAGTGAAATGAATCATACCAGGGAAGTATGCTCATTGTACTGAAGAAACATCATTCTTTTTTTTTTCTCAAAGCATTACTATCTTTATTATGGCATGAGGCAGTAATTTATACATTAACTCATTTTACAGTAAAAACATCTTATGTACAAGTGTAGAGAAATCGCTGCACAGATAGCTCCAAGTTAACAATGGGCTGTAATTTTAAAGTCCAGAGTTGTTTTGATACATATTGGAAAATATTTTCTCAGTAGAAAACAGTAAAAAATAACACCCCCCAAGCAAACCCAACAAATCCATTTAAACCAAACAGTAGAAACATCATTCTTGTAGATCAAATTTGCTTTTTATAATTTAGCTGCCACTATGTAAAAAGGGTCATCATCACCCTGGTAACTTAAATCACCACAAAGGCAGTACAGCTTGGGATTCTTTCTTTGGAAAGATGGAGTTACCAAGGAACATCATAGTTGTTGAAATTCTTCCTGCATTTGCCCATTCGTTCAAGGTTCTGAAGTTGTCCTCAAGGGGTTCCTGCATCACTGGGCAAATCATCACAAAGACACTGGAAGAGGTCAGAAGTCATTCCATAATGTATTATAGCCAGGGTAAAATCCTCTAAATCAGATCTCAGAGGAACCCATTTAAGTGAACATTCTTTAAGCCCATCTTTAAAGAGTTTGTCAGAGGCCTCGGCCAATGATGAATCACTTGGACAACACAAGAAAGAAAAGAAAATCAATATATCTTTCTCTTCTAACTTGACTTTTCCTCTTATGAGGAGGCATCTGAATCAGCTAGGAAAAACTGAACTGTAAGGGACAGAAACTGCAAGGGAAGGTGACCTCCACAATGAGGACACACACCACGTAGCCCCGAGTTAGGGCATCTTCAAGGCTGGCTGAGTGGGTGGCTCTTCAGTGGCATTTTGTTGGCCTCTTCTCAGTCTGTATTCTAAGGTACATTGGTGTGTCCTCTTGCTGGATGCTCTTGTGGTCCCAAGATGAAGCTGCAGGCACAGAAATCTACTGTCATTAAAAAAAAAAAAAAAAAAGGCCAGGCTCAGTGGCTCAGTTTGTAATCAGTTTGGGAGGCTGAGGCGAGTGGATTGCCAGAACCTGTGGTTTCGAGACCAGCCCGGGGAACTTGGTGAGACCTCGTCTCTACGATTAAAAAATTAGCCGGGTATGGTAGTGTGTGTGCCTGTAGTTCTGGTTACTAGGAAGGCTGAGGCCAGATTGATGCTGGGGTGGCTGTGAGATACCAGTGCACTCCAGCCTGGGCAACAGAGTGAGACTCCAACTCAAAAAGAAGAAGGCAGAGGGGGAGGAGGAGGAGGAGGAGGAGGAGGATTCTCTCTCTCTCTCTTTTTGTTTTTTGAGTTGAGGTCTCACTTTGTTGCCCAGGCTAGAGGGCAGTTGCACAATCATAGCTCACTGCAGCCTCAGCCTCCTGGGTTCAGGCAATCCTGCTTCAGCCTCCTGAGATTACAGGCACACACCACCACGGCTAGCTAATTTTTTTTTTTGGTAGAGATGAGATCTCACTATGCTGCTTAGGCTGGTTTCCAACTCCTGGGCTCAATCAATCTTTCTGTCTTGGCCTCCCAAAGTGCTGGGATTATAGGCGTGAGCCCTGTGTCTAGCCTCATGTGTTTCTTTTAAAGAGGAAAGAAGCCTTTTCAGAAAACCCCTCAGCAGACTTCTTACAACTCATTGGCTATAACTGTATTACACATTCTGTCTTCAACCAGCTGCCAGCAAACTACAATTGACTTAGATTAATTAAGATTTGTCCCCTGGGGTTGAGGAGGGCACCTCCCCTGAGTGCTTGCCTGGGCTGGGCAGAGGGTGAACACCACAAAAAAATCAAAGCTCTTCCAGCAGGAAGGAATGGATTTGTGTAGACAACCAATAAGTTCTGCTATTAATGATCACTTATGAATGATAATGAAACATTTCTTGAAATTCTGAAATCAAAGGGTGTAATAGTCAATTATTGGTACAGAAGTGTTGCATAACCACCACAAACATTTCAGAGGCATAAAAAAGAGCCATTTACTCATCTCATTACTCTGTGGGTCAGCTGGAGGTTGTCTTGGGTAGACTGTGCCTGGCTGGATGCAGCTCATCCCCGCCTGACTCTCATTCCCCTCCTGTGACTAGCGGACTGGCTCAGGCATGTTCTTCTCACTGAGATGATAGAGGGACAACAGCCCGAGCCCAGTGAGCAGGTCTGTTTCAAGCCTCCACTTGCATCATGTCTGCCAACATCCTAGGGGCCAAAGAAGGTCTCGTGGTCAACCTCATATCAAGGGGCAGAAAACCATACTCTGCCCAGTCGGTGAAAAGTACCTCAGAGTCAAATGGCCATGGGTGGGGATATAGGCAAGGGTTAAAAACTGGAGTGAGGAGAGTGGGTTTGGCAGTTGAGGGAAACTGCTAGGAGAAGGAGGGCATACCTTATCAACAAGGGTACCTGCATAATCAACATTTGTACCTAACCCTGAATTGTACCCTACATCTTTATAATAAAACAAAACAAAACAAAACAAACAAAACAAACTGGAGTGAATGACACAATCTACCTCAGAGGAAACAAAATATTACATTAAAAAGAAAATTAAGGGTAACTTTACTTTTTTTTTTGAGTTGGAGTCTCACTCTGTTGCCCAGACTGGAGTGCAGTGGCCACCACAGCCTCGACCTGCTGGGCTCCGGCGATCCTTCTGCATCAGCCTTTCGAGTAGCCGGAATTACAGGCACGCACTACCACGCCCAGCTGATTTTTTTATTTATTGTAGAGATGAGGGCTCGCCAAGTTGCCCAGGTGGGTCTCGAACCTGCGGGCTCAGGCAATCCACTCACCTCAGCCTCCCAAGGCGCGGGATTACAGGCTGAGCCACCGAGCCTGGCTGGGCTATTTATTTAGAGCAGAAACTCAAAGGGGATGAGGATGACGAAGAGAGTGAAGATAGTGAAGAGGGATGAGGAAGATAGTGAAGAAAAAGGAAGGCCGTGTGTGCTCTGAATGGAGGGTGTTGGCATATGAGGAAGAGGGCAATTTATGTGATTGGTCCTGAGTGGGAAGCAGGGGCAAAAAAAACAGGGAAGTTGGCAGTGGTTGCCCAAGGCCTGACCTTTCTGATTGATTGCTGCAGAGACTGTGGTTTTAGGCAGGTTGCTACTGAGACTGTGAATCAGAGATCTACTGTCACTTAGGGCATGGCCATTGTCTATTGCTTATTCAGTCTTTCAAGACCCATCAGAGAAAACTCCAACTCTACCACATGGCATAAAGAGCCCTTCACACTTGATTCTAAGCAGGATGGGGTTTCTGATCCCTCCTCCTGACATCAATGCCACCACCATCCATAAATACATTCAGCTCCCTACCTCACCAACCCAGCCACAGCAGACCCTCCTTGTCCCCAGAACAGGGTGTATCTTTCTCACACCATGCTTTGGTCTGAGTTTGCCCTTGACCTGAATACATCTCCATTGTTTTTGCCTGTCCACCAAGAATGGACTGACAGTTTCTTTCCCACACCTTTTCCCAAATTCTTTTTCTCCACCTTATCTGGTACTACCCCAGACACAATTAACTGTTTATTTCCCTGCGGTCCCTGAAACTATTAGTGTGTACATGTATTGGGGTGGGGATACTAAATTGTGCTAAAGGCATTTGCTACCAGTTTTTCCCCTCCTCTATGCTGTGAATTCCTTGAAGGAATGCATCATGTTTTATTTGTGCCTAGTAGAGGACTTGGCAGATAGTAGTCTCACAACAAAGGCTTTTGAGAAGGAGGAAAAGGAATGAAGGAAGGAAAGAAGGGAAGAAGAAAGGGAGGGGAGAAAAGGAGTGAGGAAGAGTTATAGGTAGTACTGACAGAGAAAATGTAGGATAGTTAGTTAAATTTGAATTTCCGATGAACCCCAGTTTTTTTTTTTTTGTTTTATTACTATTTTTTTTTTTTGAGTCAGAGTCTCACTCTGTCGCCTAGGTTGGAGTGCAGTGGCACACTCACAGCCACTGCAGCCTTGACCTGCTGGGCTCAGGTGATTTTTCTGCCTCAGTCTTCCAAGTAGCTGGAACTACCGGCGCGTGCCAACATGCCTGGCTAATTTTTTGTAGAGACGAGGTCTCGCCAAGTTGCCCAGGCTGGTATCAAACCCCTGGGCTCAGGCAGTCCTCTTGCCTCCGCCTCCCAAAGTGCTGGGATTATAGGCATGAGCCACCACACCCAGCCTAGTGTATATAAATGTTTTAAATATTGCATTGTAAGTAGATTGCAATGTTTTAAATATTGAACTGTATTATATAGTACTGCATTGTATTTAAATATTACATTATAAGTAGATTTTAAAATATTGCATGGGACATACACTAAAATACTACTTGTCTTTTATCTAATACAAGTTCATCTGGGCTTCCTGCATTCTTATTTGCTAAACACAGCAACTCTGGTCATAGGGCAAACACCAAACTAAACTTCAAAGTAGTCTAACTCTGAAGCCCAGAGAAAATATCCCTTGTCTATGATTCCCTCTTTGCCAGGCTTTGCTGCCATGGAGCTGACATGATCAAACTCCAGAAGGCAGGCTCCTGGATATCAGAAACCAGGCTGGTGGTTGCCTGGAGAACATTTGGAAGCATCTTGGAGGAGAAGAAATGCAAGGAATGGTAGTGGGAAGATTGGGAGAAGGCACTGTAATGGCCCTTAAAGAATCTTTTTTCTAAGTCCCAGGCATTTCCTTCTCATCCGAAGACACGAGTTGACTGTGAAATACAAGGAAGCCTCCTGTGGTAAAGCATGTGTTCAGAGAAGCCCTGCAGAATCAGGCTAGAGGAAGTGACAAAGGCTGGTCCACAGACTCTCCTTCTGCCAGAAACCATTACACTTTGGAGTACCTTGTTACACTGCAAAAGCTAACTAATACAATGATGTGGGTATAGTTGAGATTTTTTTTCCACTTTAAATGTATTGCAGTCTAAAAAATGGGTGATTCTCAGATGAGATGACTATTAATAGTCCTTTTAGCTTTATTTGTCTTTGTGTTCCCAGAAACCCAGAATAGGGCCTAGCACATATTTGATGCTCAACGACGTTTGTTGAGTGGGTGAACGAAGATGATGTGCATTGAACATTTCCTGAATATGTTTACAGGGAATATTTTACTTATCCTTAACCCCAAATATGAAGAAGGTACTAGGTTTTTCATGCCCATTTTAAGGTGGGGTAACCAAGGCTTAGGGAAGTTAAGTCACTTGCCCAACGACAGACCACTGGAAATAGCTGAGTAGGGCCAGGTATTGTGCAATACCACTGATTCTAGACTGCCTATTCTTCTATACGAAGTGAAATTCTAGGAGTAAAAGCTAGAAACGGAATTTCCAGAGAGCCGCTCTGTTGCTTAAGTTGTCCTTAGTTCATCAGGCTCCTCTATGCATAAGGCAGTGGTTGGAGTCTGATCACTTAGCTGAGAACCAGGTTCCTCATATGATGGTGGTAGCTGTGGGCCTGGTGGGCCCTGCTTGATCATGAAGAGGTCGCCAGTGGAGGTCATTAGGAGTAAAAGACACACAGCCCAGTAGCTGGCTGCTTCCAGTGCCAGTAACTGGGAGGGGAGCCAGCCTGCACTCCAACTTGGGCTCCATGAAAACTAATTGATGCCAGTTGCAGTCCTTGGGATCCAGGTGGCGCCCATTATGCAAAGGACTGAAGCCAGCTCAGCGTAGAGGCTGTGTGAGGCAGGGCCCTGCGGCCAATTGCTGTCCCTGGTAGCAGTCTGAGTGAGGCCTTTTGTCAGTCCATTCTGACTGCCATCCATCCTCAGGTGGCCAGAAGCAGCACAGACTGGATTAGCCTGAGTGGGTCTGTGCACAGCCTGCACACTGGGGCCACCTGGGCTGTGCGCATAGCAGGCGCCTGTCAGAGGGAGCAGGTGTGGCAGCTTCCAAAAGAGGGTTCCAATGTAACTGGCGAGTGTGCTGGGAGCTTCACATGGGTTATTCTTTTAGTCCTTGAAGGGGATGAGCTCCCAGCATTCCCATGCTGTTATTCTCCATTACAGCATGCTGTTTTCTGTGATTATTGTGTTTGCATATTTATTTGCTTTCTTTATCATCTCTTCCCCATTGGACGTCAAGCTCCATGAAGGTCAAAGTCTTGACTGTCTTTTTTTCCACATCTTTAGCAAAATGTCATGCAGGTAGTAAATGTATAGTATAACAAAAGTATTGAAGACAGACATCATGGCTTTTATTTAGTAAAAAAGGAAACTGAAGTTTAGAAATGTTGAGTCACTTGTTCAAGGTTACACAGCTAGTAAATCTTAGAAACCAAATTCCAACCTGGGTTCAACTGACTTTGAGAACTGTGAGGTTTTTCTAGAGCATGAGGCAGCCTGTGGTAGGAGAGATCATTTAAGTTGTGCACAAGCATGCTTAAATAATATTAAATTATATGCCAGGTGTGGTGGCTCAAGCCTGTAATCTCAGTACTTTGGGAGGCCAAGGCAAGAGGATTGCCTGAGTTCAAGGGTTTGAGACCAGCCTGAGTAACTTGGCAAGACCTCGTCTCTACAATAAATCAAAAAACTAGCTGGGCGTGGTAGCACATGCCTGTAGTTCCAGCTACTTGGAAGGCTGAGGCGAAAGGATCGCCTAAGCCCAGCAGATTGAGGTTGCGATGGCTGTGAGTGTGCCACTGCACTCCAGCCTGGGTGACAAAGTGAGACTCCAACTTAAAAAAAAAAAAAAAGAAAAAATTATTAAATTATAATGCAAAATTCATTTCCTTTCCATTTGTCTTGCATATCTGATTATTTCAAGAAAATAACTTTTCCAAAAAAGAGCAGATCTTAAGTTCAGAGTCAGACCATCAGGATGAGTTTTGGCTATGAGAGGCAGAAAGCTTAAAAAAGAAAAGTGTAACAAGGTAATGTGTTTTGTGTCTCATGTACATGAAACCAAATCAGGCAGCCTAGGTTGGAAAGGCAGTTCCAGGATTGTCAGAAATCCAGACTCCTTTTACTCTGTTTCTTTGGCACCCTTATCATGTAGAGTCTATTCTATAGCCCAAGATAAATGCTGTTGCTCCAACCATCATGTCCACCATCTAGCCAACCAAAAGAAGAGAAAATTCCTGCTTCGTTCATTCAAAATCCCTTCCTGGAACAATTTGTAGTCCTTTAGCCACTGGGAGAATTGAAAGAGGAAGAAAGCGAGGGAGGGAAAAAAGTTTTTTGTTCTTATCACTGTGTTAGGAACCTGGCTTTTCCAAGGCTTATGGGTCCATTGCACTTGGCAGAACCTCCAAGCTGAAAGCTTTGATCAGAAGATGAAGTGCTTGGTTGTTGCCAAGGCTGCAAGACGGGACTTGCCCTATGGTTCTGGGTCCAAAATTGATGATGACAAGGAGTTACTCTGTACTGGGCCTTGTGGGAGAGGGGCAATTTCCTTTTCCCCCAAGGAGTGTGTGTGGGGAAGAGGGACTGCTCCTTCATAGTGCCACCAAGCCCAATGATGGGAGAAGATTACAAAAGGAAACTCTTGTAGGGCTTGAGGGTGTCCGCAGGAGGTAGAATCTGGTACTCCATCCTGACCAGATAGTGCTCAGTTCCAGATGTGGTGGTCTCTGGATGGGCCTCACTGAGAAGGAGGCTGGAGAGAAACAGTAAGAGCAGAGCGCAGGCTGGGGCAAGCACCTGTCCACCATGTGCGGCCCTTAACACCCGTGTGTGTGAGTCTCCCAGGCATCCAGGGTATATGGTGGGAGGTGGCTGCCTCCAGGTAAAAGGATGCCCCAACAGCAAGAGGCTGTGGGTGTAACTGCCCGCAGCGGGGAGCTCAGGCGGGTGGTAGAGTGGAGGCAGGTCACTCATGTCAGGGAACTGGGCAGGGAGAGGCCTCTTTGGGTCCAGGTGAACTTAAGCCTGCACCCCACAAGGCCACAGCATCTGGACGCTGGCCCCAGGAAGAGTGAGCCGGATAAGCAGTACCTAGTGACCCAGAGAGGACTGCACTGTGACAGCCACACCAGAAGACCTCTGCCCTTGCCCCTGAATTTCTGAATCCCGGTCCCTACCCCTGAGAAGATGGAGAAGGCGAAGATTATCCCAGAGACAGACCAAGCTCCCTTCCACCTCCAGGTCAGGGAGGGGGAGGAGGAGGCAGAAAGCAGATTGGCTGCCCCCATGCAAGTTCTTGGAGCCCCAAGCCCAGCAGTGATGGGGAAGGGGTCACCCAGGAATCAGATAAGAGATTAGCGTTCTAAACCCGACTGTGGAATTTCCACAAGGAAAGGAATCTGAAAGCTCTGAAGCCTGCCCAAGCTCTTGTGAAACGATGAGAAAGGGAGAGTTAACAGAACCTGGATCATTCTTTCATCCACCACCTGTACTTGCACCCACTATGTGGTGGACACTGCCAGGTGCAGAGGTCTCTACCTTCACCAAGGAGCAGGAGAGACAGATGATGAAAAATAAGCACACACTACAGGGCCAGGGAGTGAAAAGTGTTATGAAGGACTAGGAAGGGCACAGAGGGAGGCAGTCACCTCTCTGGAAGCGCAGGGGATGGAGATACTGAGCAAGGGCTTGAGTGAGGAGTTCTTGTGCCTGCGTGGAGAAGACCAATTTGGGTGGACGTCTGTGTTTTCTCCCTGCTTCCCACTGGAGGTGGCTCAGCCCACCTGGTGGGATCTCTCTGAGTGTGTCAAAGCTGGCTGATAATTTGAATCTCAATTAGATTCCCAAATCCAACCCTGAGATTTTATCCAGTTGTATGAGTAAAGGGGCCAGGAACCTTTCCCAACACTCTTCATCTGAGTCTGATCATCTAAAAATCTGAGGGACGGGCATAGTGGCTCATGCCTATAATCCCAGCACTTTGGGAGGCCGAGGTGAGAGAGGATTGCCTGAGCCCACAGGTTTGAGACCAGCCTGGGCAGTGAGACCTCATCTCTAAAAAATAAATAAATAAATAAATAAAAATAAAAGTCTGAGGAACACTGATTGACTTAATGATCACATCTGCTGCTCACCAAGCACCTGCTAGACTGAAGAGGGAGTTAGAAACATAGGTACACACACACACGCGCGCGCGCACACACACACACACACACGATAGAAACATAGGTACTGAGGGCTCTCACTGTGTATCAGGTACCCTACTAAGCACTCTATCTGCACTTTTTAAAAAAATAATAAAACCCTTGCAAGAAAGCTGATGTGGGTACTATTATTCTACCCATTTTATAGGTGAGGAAACGGAGACTCACAAGTATTAAATAACCTGCTCGAGATCACAAGGTGACATGTGGTGCAGCCAGGTTCTGACCTGGGCACAAAAGTGTGGCCCTGTCCGCCTCTGCCCTTAGGAGATGAGATAGACTCGCACTAAAAATGGAAGCAGCCACACAAGGCAATAAATTCCAGGTAACAAATGGAAGTGGACCATGTGCAACATAAGATTTCAGAGAAGAGAAAGAAGTCAATGAAGTCTAGATGTTCAGTTGTGAGGACTGAGCTGTCTTTAGTGGGCATTGGAGCCCAGGAAAGCAGAGGCAAGCAGAAGATGACAGTTTGGATGCAGAACATGGAACACTTGTCCAGAAAGATGCAGAGACCAGAGAGCACGTGGGCCCTGGTGGGGAGGCGGAGATAGTACTTGCTGCTTTGGCTCCTTATAGCAAGATGTAAGGATCCTCATCCCAGGCTGGAGACAGACAAATGGAGCCTGGAAACCAGAATTTACCTGGAAACAAATGCCAAACACCTAGCAAACTAGAAGGGTCAATTTCAACATATATATATATATATATGTATAAAATAGAAATTGGTTCTTGCTATATGTTGCCCAGGCTAGTCTCAAACTCCTGGCTTTAAGTGATCCTCCTGTCTCAGCATCCCAAAATGCTGGGATTACAGATGTGAGTCATTGCACCTGGCCCAACATATCTAAAGATAACAACTCAACACAAAACTAAAATAGTAAGAGTTCTCTCCTGTTATCTTGTGGTGTCCCCATTGACTAGCACTCAGGGACACATCTCCTCTGCCCTTCCCCCTTGGTAGCCCTCCGTAGTTTGCAGGATGCTTGGATGTACTTTGCTTTATGTATACAGCATTCATGAGATCTCAGCAGCCTTACAATAAACGCCTCCTTGTACTTCAGTTCATTTGAGTGGTTTCTGATACCTGCAACCCACATATCCCTGCCTAGAATGAAAAGGATGGAAGAGGCTTCTGATACAGGCAAGCTGAGATGCAGGAGTAGACCACGCAGGTTGAACTCTACCAGGAAGCGGGGTATTGAGAGACAGACCTTCAGCGATGCATTGGTCAAGATAATGCCAGCCGCAGTGGACGCTAAACCCTGGAAACCTCAGCTAGCTTAACGTAAGTTGAGTTCTCGTTTGCATACGCCGTAGTGTGTGGCTGTGGCTGGTCAGGCGGCCTTCATCCAGGGAGCAGATCTCCTTCTTGTATAATCTTTGGAGTCCTCCGCCATCAACCACGCATGGGCCGAGCCTGTGGGAAGCACCGTGTCCAAATGTGACAAAGATCCCCTTCACTCACTTGCCATTGGCAAGAACCAGTCGTTAGTCATGGGATCCCACAGAAAAACAAGGGATCTGATGCTGTGGAAAGCATTATGGTCACTCTTCAAAAAGTTAAACAGAATTACCATCTGACAGCAATTTCATTCCTCGTTATATACCCCAAAGAATTGAAAACAGGTGTTCAAAACAAATACAAGTACACAAATGTGTGTTGTTTTTTTTTTTGACCAGGCTAAGTTGCTTTATTGGAGAAAGCCAGGATCACCAAGGACTTAGGAATTGGTATTGGGGCCCTTCTTCTTGCCAAAGGTGGGCACAACATTGACGAAACGCTGGTTGTACTGCATTCTCCGCTTGGCCCGGCCAGTCTTCTTCTTCTTCTTCTCTTGTTTGGCCACCTTAGGAGTCTGACCTCTCACTTTCCCAGCACGGGCAAGGGAACCATGGACTTTATGTCCGAGCATGCGGCCGGCCACTTCCAGGGTGGCCAGGGCCTCCACCCCACACTGGCCCAGGGTGGCCTCATCCTCCAGCGGTGAGCCCGCCAGGAGCACAACCTGATCTTCTGGGGTGATGCCCTGCAGCGTGGCCACCTGAGCCTTGATCTGGGCGACCGTCTCCCGGTCGGTTACCTCGAGGGTGTGCAGCTCTTGGACGCAGACGAAGAGCTGCATGGTGGCGACTGAACCGTGGCCCCGACTGCCACTACGGTGAAGATGGAGTCGAGAAAGAGCTACACAAATGTTTATAGCATTATTCACAGTATCTCAAAGGTGAAAAGAGCCCAAATGTCCATTGATGGATTAATGGCTATACAAATTATAGTCTGTGCAATGGGATATTACTTAGCCATAAAAGGAATGAAGTATTGATATGCTACAACATGGATGCAGCTGGAAAACATTATGCTAGGTAAAATAATTCAGACATGGCCAGGCATAGTGACTCAAGTCTGTAATCCCAGGACTTTGGGAGGCTGAGGTAAGGGGATTGCCTGAGTCCATGGGTTTGAGAACAGCCTGGGCAACTTGGCGAGACCTCATCTCTACAATAAATCAAAAAACAGAAAGTTAGCTGGGTGTGGTAGCGTGTGCCTGTAGTTTCGGCTGCTTGAAAGGCTGAGGTGGAAGGATCCACAGAGCCCAGCAGGTCAACGCTGGGGTGGCCGTGAGGGTGCCGCTGCACTCCAGCCTGGGCAATGGAGTGAGACTCCAATTCAAAAAAAAAAAGAAAAAAAGAATCTCTTTGATAGGAATCTTACAGATATGAAGACAGAGAGAGACTCAGAGGGACTAAGTGACTCACCTAAGTCACACAGCCAGTTTTAGCAGAGGCAGGACTAGAACCCAGGCCTCCAAGTTTACAGCCCAGGGAGTTCTTTACCATTCAGTTCTAGAAGGGAGTGAGACACAGCCATTACCAAATGCAGCTTTTCTTTTGGTGCTTTTAATTAGCATATGTGATATACACTGCCAATCTAATTTAATTATAATTAGGTAACCAGAAGGCTGATTATGTCGTAAATTTAGATTAAAGAGCTGTTGTTTTCAATTAGGTTTGATTGTAAAGTGCTTTGACACTTTTCCCGGCCTCAGAGAAAGTTCATTATATAATTTCCCACTTATTCCCTTTCATTTTGACTGTAGCTCTGGAGTGGTAGTAACTGGGCTAGTTAAAGTTCCCAGAGCACCCCAGTCTGGTGCAGATGTGAACCTGGGACATTTCCTGTTGGTGGCAAGGGCTCCCAGACGCTGCTGGGCCGTTGTTTCAGGTGCTTTCAACTGCACGCAGTGAGGGATCCAACCGAAATGGCTCAAGAGGACTTAGTACCTCACATAAAAAGAAGTATGGGCGTAAGGCAGCTCCCAGGTTGGTTAATTTGCTTTCAAAATGTCCTTAAAGACCCAGACTCATTCCATATTCCTGCTCTGCCAACTTCAGCATGTTGTCTTCCATCCTTAGTCCCTACCTGGTTGTCTAATGGTTGTTGTAACCCAAGCTTTCCCATCTGCATAGAAGAGAACATTCCTTCCTTGTATCCCTTCAGCCTCTAAGAGATGTCTTCTCATGACACTAGCTGGGACTGCAGCATAGTCCTGTTCTTAAGTCAAACACTGTTCCTGAGGAATCACCATGATTGGCTTGGGCAAATCAGGATTCATCTTGTAAGGTCTGTCCTGAAGACCATTGTTTCCTCATGCCTGCTAGCAAATTCATAAATGGTATAGGGGCAGGGAGTGACTGTTTGCTAGGCTACCAACCAGCCATACCTAGAATCAGTGTGACCACAACCTCAGAAGGTCTGGCTGAGCCCAGACTAAGTCTGCAATATGACAACCAAAGGAATCCAGATGCAAATAATTGCTTCTTGAGTCCTTATCAGATATCTGCCATCTTTGTATTCCTGAGGGCTAAGTTTTAGTGTCATTTGTAGGTGTTGTTGGCAATATAAGGCACAGTTAGGTGGGGGGAAAAGACAAAAAAAAGAGGGGAAAGAAGGGTCCTTCCAGAAGATGATGGAGGAGGCAAGCTGACAGGAAGAAGAGAGACGTGCATGTGGCTGCAGAAGTGATGTCATCCCCCTTGTCTCTGGGGAGGATTGAGAGATTTGCCTCTTGAAAGTGGGTACCAGAAAAAGGGGACAGGCCCTCGGCGCCTCAGGTGACACTCCCAACAGTCCCCAGAGGTATTATCTGTCTGACCTACTGTTCTGTTGTCCCTGGCTGCCTCTCAAGGTGACCATCCTCTTGCTAGCCAGCCACCCTCACTTTTCCAGGGCATGTGTTGCCCCAGCCAGTACTGCTTTCATTCCAGCTCCTCTTACTTCTGACCTTGGGAATTGCCTTACACTCTCTTACCTTTAGCTTCCTTATCTGTAAACTCTCTACCTCATAGGGTTCTTGTGAAGATTAAATAAAATAATCCATAGAAAGTGCTTAACACAGTATTTGGCACGTAGTTAGCAAGCAATGAATATTTACCATTACCTTATTATCACTGTTAGTAGTAGCCTTAACATTACATGCTAATGTTATGCACTGCTTAACAATGTTTCAGTCAATGACAGACCACATGTATGACAGTGGTCTCATAGATTACAATAGAGCAGAAAAATTCCTATTGTCTAATGACAGTTTAATGATACTGGCCCTGTGTATGCCTAGGTTAATGGGGGTTTGCCTTAGTTTTTTTTGAGTCTCACTCTGTCGCCTGGCTGGAGGACAGTGGCATACTTGCAGCTACCCCAGCGTCAGCCTGCTGGGTTCCAGGGATCCTTCTGCCTCAGTCTTCCTAGTAGCCCGAACTACAGGTGCACAGAACCATGCATGGCTAATTTTTGATTAGAGACGAGGTCTCGCCAAGTTGCCTGGGCTGGTCTCAAACTTGTGGATTCAGGCAATCCATTCACTTCAGCCTCCCAAAGTGCTGGGATTACAAGTTGAGCCACCAAGCCTGGCCAGTTTGTCTTTTTTTTTTTTGAGTTGGAGTCTCACCGTCGCCCAGGCTGGAGTGCCATGGCTTGCTCACAGCCACTCCACGATTGACCTACTGGGCTCTGGGTATCCTTCCGCCTCAGCCTTCCAAGTAGCCGGAACTACAGGCGTGTGCTACCTGTAATTCTGGCTACTTGGAAGGCTGAGGTGGAAGGATAGCCGGAGCCCAGTAGGTCGAGGCTGCGGTGGCCGGGAGCGGCCACTGTAATCGTCTGGGCAACAGAGTGAGACTCCAACTAAAAAAAAAAAAAAAAAAAAATTTTTTTTTTGATTTATTGTAGAGATGAAGTCTCGCCAAATTGCCTGGGCTGGTCTTGAACTCACGGGCTCAGGAAATTCACTCACCTTGGTCTCCCAAAGTGCTGGGATTACAGGCTGAGCCAACAAGCCCAGCCTTGTCTTAGTTTTTAACAAAAAAGTTAAAAAAATAAAAAATAATAATTTTAAAAATAGAAAAAAGCTTATAGAATAAGGCTATACAGAAAGAAAACATTTTTCTACCAGCTAAGTGTTACTGCAAAAGGCTCAAAAAGTCTAAAACATTAAAAAGTTTAGAAAGTGAAAGTTACAGTAAACTAAGTTTAACTTATTATTGAAGAAAGGCATTCTTTATTTACGTATTTTAGCTTTTTAAAAAATGTTATCTTATTAACTGGGCATGATGGCGCATGCCTGTAATTCCAGCTACTTGGAAGGCTGAGGTGGAAGGATCACCTGAGTCCAGCAGGTTGAGGCTGTGGTGGCCATGAGTGTGTCACTGGACTCCAGTTTGGGCAACAGTGTGAGACTCTGACTCAAATAAAATAAAATAAAATAAAAATTTATCTTATTTTAGCCAGGCATGGTGGTTCACACCTGTAATCCCAGCACTTTGGGAGACTGAAGAAAGAGGACTGCTCGAGTCCTGGGGTTCGAGACCAGCCTGGGCAACTTGGCGAGGTCTTGTCTCTACAATCAATAAAAAAATTAGCTGGGCATGATGGCATGCACCTGTAGTTCCTGCTACTTGGAAGGCTGAGGCAGAAGGATGGCCATGAGCATGCCACTGCACTCTAGCCTGGGTGACAGAGTGAGGTTACTACTCAAAAAAAATTTTTTTTTTTACCTTATTTTATTTTAGAGTTGTGAGGTATCTGTGAAAATTTACTACATACGTGAATAGTGCAGGTGAGGTTAGGATTTCTAGCAGGCTCTCTCTTTTCTTGATAGTGGACCAAGTATGTGGTTGTGTGACCCTTATCCCTCCTCCCTCCTCCCTCCTGCCCTCCTGCCCTCCTTTAGCAGTGTCCAGCGTCTGTTGTTCCCACCTTTGTGCTCATGTGATCAGTGATCAGTGCCCACCTATGAGTGAGAACATGTGGTACTCAATTCTTTGTTTCTGTGATAATTCACTTATTATGATGGTCTCCAGAGGAAGTTTTTAACATAAATGTAGTGTAGCCTAAATGTATGGTGTTTATAAAGTCTATAGTAGTGTATAGTAAGGTCCTAGGCCTTCACATTCACTCACCACTCACTCGCTGACACTCCCAGAACACCTCTGGTCCCGCAAGCTCAATTTATGGTAAGTGCCCTATACAGGTGGGCCTTTAAAAAAAAAATTTATACCCTATTTTTTTAACTGTACTTTTTCTATTAGATATAGATAAATAAATATCATTTATTGTGCTCCAGTTGCCTACAGTAGTCAGTACAGTAATATACTGTATAGGTATGTGACCTGGTGGCAATAGGCCTTATCATATAGCCTTGGTCTGAGTAGGCTTTACCATCTAGGTTTGTGTAAGTATATTCTGAAATGTTTGTACAACAACAAAATTGCCTAGCAATGCAACGTATTCCTGCCATTAAGCAATGCATGACTGTATTTATCCATGATATTCTTGGCCACATGGAAAAGCTGGCTAATGCTCTGGCCATCGTGACTCCCAGACTCCTTCTCAGCATTGGTTTTAAGGGTAGTTCTGGTCCAGAGCAGAGGTGGTCCATGCTGGATGAAAAAACCCTTTTATGGGCCTGGCCATGAAGTAGCTGCACAATAGTTCTTAGTTGCCTTCCCTGACTTAGAATTATACAACCACTTCAACGATCCTTCCATTTTCTTTCCTATTCTCTAACCTCAAGAATGATACTTAAACTCTCAACTCAGAGACATTGTGATCCAGGAAAGAAGTTTCCATTTTGAATCTCTGATGATGGCACAGGCAGGCCTTTGCTTCCTTACAAAATATGCCTCTCAAAACATTAGGACAATCGAACCATTCTAGTAAAGCTAAAAATATTATAAAATCCTCCATTATGACTGTCCTTTTCAATAGTCCCTGACAGTACTCTGTTGCCTTTTGAACTTCATTTTGTTCTTTACTTTGCATTTAAACACATGAATGACCGACTGAAGTCCTGTAAATGAGAGATCAGACTCCCTGCCTGCCTCACTCCTAATGGTTTATATCCGTGTCTGAACTGGATTAACTTTATGGCTTTCTTTTTAAGCACTGGCATCACGTCATCTAGGTTTCAATTTTCTACTCACTTTTATAAAACAATGACGCAAAACATGCAGTTTTTATGAACTTACACTGTTGACCAGAAAAACAGAACGTTGTTGCCAAAACTGACCTATGGGCTGGCAAAAGACACCCCTGTGCCAAAGCTGGAAATGTTTGGGTTTAGACTGTGAAAGGCAATTTGAGGTATGAAAGAGTTGATTGTGTGTGAATCAAATGAAATGGAGACTCATTTGTATCTGCCTCTTCTTAAATATGAAACGATAGGTACCAACCCCTCCTGGATGATCAATGTGGCCTTTGAAGGCAACCTGGCCTCTACCCAGGGCAAATACATTGAGAGTATTGGTGCCAAGATCAGGAATCAAGGTGGTTGGATCTTGGTCCAACCACCTTGGATGCCAATGACAATTGCCCAGGTTGGCTGACCACAAGGAACCAGGTGTCTTGTGCTCACTGCTGCCAACCACAGATCTGCCCATGGCACCTGCTGATGCATAATGACTGATGGCAGAAGGCCAGTCTTGCATTTCAAACCCAGGAGGGCCTCCCTTGAAGGCCACAGCTGATTTGTATTAGGCCTGGGTACCGTCCTCCTCCCTCTAAGATTACACTGGAATTGGGCACCGTGAACCACTCTACACTGTTTCATCACCCAGAGTGCAAGCAATGACTTTTAATACACTTCTGAATTCTCATCTCCAAACCTCTCTGTGATCCTCTGTCATAATTGTTCACTCTTTTCTTCCTGCACGATCCCCTTTACTGTGCCTTCTAGAACTCTGGCTCCACAATCAGCGCATTCTTTGACATATTTTCTTCTTCACACACTCCCTCCGGGTCTTTGCCTAAACCTGAACTGAGCTGTCCTCTGAGCACTGTCTCCCTTGTGACCTTTCAAGGGCACACCACTTCCTCATGCCCTGTATTCCTCTATTAAGGAGATGATGCTGGTGTTCTCCTTGTTTCCACTGCTGCTTCCATTCCATTCCTTCCCCTCCCTCACGTGAGCTCCGCTGAGGCCCACATCATCGGGGTTTTCCACCTCACCTTCTCATAGTGACCGTCTCCTGATCATTAGTGGCCACCTCGCTTTGTTACTAGATTATCTTTATCTCCACACCAACCTCTGCTATCATTCATTCTTGTTAGGGCAGTTTCAATATCCCTGTGGATGGCGCCTCTGATCCTCTAAACTCTTACTTCACCCGCCTCCTCACCAGGCCTAGTTTGAATATTTGCAGTAAGAGGCTCATCTGTTATACATATAGCTAGCAAACTTAAATCACACATGTCCTGTCCTCCTTCCTTGACAAGTATACCTTTGGATAATGATAAAATAAAAAATATGTGTAAAGGTATGGCAAAACAGCAAGGATGACTGAGTTTAACTATTATTATCTATGTCTGGGTGTTCTTTTGATGGGCTGGCAATATTTGGGCGAGCAATAAAAAAAGTCATACATAATTCAAAAATTATATTTATTTTCTGAAAGTTAATTTTCTTGCCTTCTTTTAATTAAATTGCCCATCATTTTGTTATCATCAAGACTTTTACATAATTTGTGTTCCTATCAAGAGTAATGACAAATTAGACAAACTTCATGGGGACACTGCGGTTCTTAGAATGTTTGTTATTAATTTCAAAATGTAGAAACTATGTTTTGCTGAGGTCAAAGCAACTGGAATTGTCAATTAAGCAATACTTAGATTGGAAATAGAAACCATGAATTTAATATATCATGACCAAGGCCAGGAGTGGTGGTTCAAGCCTGCAATCCCAGCACTTTGGGAGGCTGAGGCGAGAGGATTGCCAGAGTCCAGTGGTTTGTGACCAGTCTGGACAACTTGGCAAGATATCATCCCTATAATAAATCAAAAATTAGCCAGGAGTGGTAGCACGCACCTGTAGTTCCAGCTACTTGGAAGGCTGAGGTGGAAGGATCAGCTGAGTCTAGCAGGTGGAGGCTGTGGTGGCCATGAGTGTGTGCCACTGCACTCCAGCCTGGGGAACAGAATGAGACTCCTATTCAAAAAAAAAAAAATCATGTTAAACATTCTAATGGAGTTAGGATGTATATGATCAATTATTGTGACAGAAAATAGCATAAGATTTTTTTTTTTTTTTTGAGTTGGAGTCTCACTCGGTCGCCCAGAGTGGAGTGCAGTGGCCGCTTCCGGCCACTGCAGCCTCGACCTGCTGGGCTCCGGCGATCCTTCCACCTCAGCTTTCCCAGTAGCCGGAATTACAGGCATGCGCTACCACGCCCGGCTGATTTTTTGATTTATTGTAGAGATGAGGTCTCGCTGCCCAGGTGGGTCTCGAACCCGCGGGCTCAGGCAATCCACTCACCTCAGCCTCCCAAAGGTGCGGGATTACAGACTGAGCCACCGAGCCCGGCTAGCATAAGATATTTTAAGTTCATCATATATTGCTATCACTAATATCATGAGTTTCACTGTCTCTTAAAGCAACATCAAGATCCATATAGTATTTTTAAGTATTTTCCCTTCAAATTCGTCTAAGCTGGGACATAATTTTAAAAATTGACAATAGCAACATTTATTCAATTTGTTAAAATCTTTCTCCAGATTACATCTTGATCTGTAATGACCAAAAATAGTCTCCACAGAAATTAAAGGAATCTTGGGAAAATTGCACATGATTCTTCAGAATCATGCAAACATGTTTGTCTTTTTAAAATTCAAATTAGGCCGGATTTGGTGGCTCAGCCTGTAATCCCAACACTTTGGGAGGCCGAGACGAGTGGAATGCCTGAGCCCATGGGTTCAAGACCAGCCTGGGCAACTTGGCGAGACCTCTCTATGATAAATAATAATAAAAAAAAATTATCTGGGCTTGGTAGCATGCGCCTGTAGTTCCGGCTACTTGGAAGGCTTGCTGGAGTCCAGCAGGTTGACACTGGGGTGGCTGTGAGTGTGCCATGGCACTTCAGCCTGGGCGACAGAGTGAGACTCAAACTAAAAAAAAAAAATTAAAGTTTAAAGTGAAATAAATTTAACTCTGTAAAGTAACAGTTCACACCAAATAACTGTGGCTAGTACAAATACTAAAGTAATTTCATTTCCCAGTAAAGACCACAATTTACCCATATTTGAAGATCTTTTATTGTTTCACTTAACTCTTCCACTGCATCTCATCTATCTTGTCTAAATTAAATCAAACTGCTTTAACACAGTGAGTAGCTCCAGGACCCTGAACTAGAACACAAAAATGGACACTTAGCACAACTAGGAAATGATACTTCGTTATGCAAGAATCTATTGCATAAGTGCCAAGTGGAAAAGATTTGAGAAGTTAATTAATTTGTTTTCTCTTTCAATTAAGTGCTTCTGCAACTCAAATTCTTCCTACATTCTGAAGCAGTCTCTGTTTCATATGCTGGTGGCAGACACCACACAGAAACCTTTCATGGCATCCAGATGCAGTTGCTTTTTTGTTTTGAGGATACAGAGTGTAGAAAAGCACTTACTGGGAGTTGTGTGGTGTTAGTCACGAGAGTGAATGTGTAGGGTGTGATTGCGCTGTACCAGCTCTGAGCATTGGATCCCAAGTGGCAGAGGGGCCCCTATGTCGTGTGTGTGTGTGTGTGTGTGTGTGTGTGTGTGTGTGTGTGTGTGTGTGTATGTGTAGAGCACATTGCCCTCTAAAAATGTGGAACTCAGGCCAGTGACCTCTTTTGAGGTGAGGTCTCCTCACCTCTAGGAACTTTTGCTTTCTCTCCATCTTGGTCAACCACTCTCACAGTCCCACTGTACCTGTGTTTTTAGTTGCAAACAACAGAAACTGACTCTGTTTAAAGCAGAAGTGGAATTTATTGGAAGGACATTGGGTAGCTTACAGAATCAACAAGAAGGTTGGAGAACGTGGCCTAGAGCACAGGCAGAAGGTAAGTAACACTGGGCAGCTGAGAATACAGCTAAGGTCACACCAAAGGGTGGTCGGGTTAACATATGGCCTCCAGTGCTGCCCTCACCGCGAGGCTGAACTCTGCAGATGTCATGAATCATTTCCAGTGATTCCCACAGTTGTATCACTCTTTTTAGACTCAAGTACCTTGGCAGAAGGGTCGGGTTGGCTGAGTATATGCTGTGTACCCTTGCTCTCAATGATGGTGTATGGGGAGAAGGAATGTCTGGCACCCTTTGGCTTCCTGCACAACAGTAGGTGGGATTTGCCTTTCACCAAAGCAAAAAATAAAAAAAAAGTGAATGTATCCAAATAGGGAGGAAACAAAAGCAAAGTTAAATTGTCTGCTGTTTCCACTGTAAGTCTTGTCACCAGTAGCAACTGCCCTACTTTTGAAATCATTAGTTCAGTCTACCTTTTGGTTGTAACCCATACTGTTGATTTCTTGCTTAAGGACAGTCTTCTCTTGCAATAGCTCTTCAACTTCATGGATACCTCTCATTCATGAACAACTTTGCCTTCTCTCTAGCCATCTGCTCCATCTGTCTTTACTTTCTTTTTTTTTTTTTTGAGTTGGAGTCTCACTCTGTCGACCAGACTGGAGTGTAGTGGCAGCCTCGATCTGCTGAGCTCTGGCGATCCTTCCACCTCAGCCTTCTGGGTAGCTGGAACTACAGGTGCGCACTACCATGCCCGGTTAATTTTTTTTTTTTAATTTTTATTGTAGAGATGAGGTCTCGCCAAGTTGCCCAGGCGGGTCTTGAACCCGCGGGCTCAGGCAATCCACTCACCTCAGCCTCCCAAAGGCATGTCTTTACTTTCTAATGCAGCTTGGAGTTCATGGCTGATTCATAGTTTGCATCGCTCATAGAACTTTCCTTCCATTGCATGCATCTGATAAATTCCCAGCTTTGAGTAGAATGTGATCATCTACCCAGGTCTATGCCAGAGTGAGTCATCCTTGAAACCTTTCTTTTCCTCACTCTGGGTGTCTAATCAAGGACTGCCCATTCTAATGTCAAAATCTAGAGCCTACTAGTTCTTTCTATGTCCACTGCCATCTCCCTAGCCCAAGCCACTACCATGCGCCATAACTCCCTAATTGTGGTTTCATATATATATATTTTTTAATTTTAAAATTGTGGGGGTACAATTAAGGGTTAGGTATACAAATATTCTTTGTGCAGGTATCCTTATTGATGAGGTGTGTCCCCTTTCCCCAGGCAGATATTGACTACCTTTAATCCCATCTCCCTGCCTCTCCCTGCCGCCCTCATAGTTTCCCACCACTGTCAATCCTTTTCTTACAGTATTATGGTAGTTGTTCAAGGACCACTTATTAGTGAGAACATGTAATGCTCAGATCTTTGTTTCTGTGAGAGATCACTCAGTATTATAAACTCTAATTCCATCCAGGTTGCTGCGAAATTCATGATTTTGTTCTTCTTTATGGCTGCATAATGTTCCATTGTGCATATGTACCACATTTTTAAAATCCAGTCCTCCTAATTGGTTTTGTCGCCAGAAAAGTGTTCTCTTTAATGGAGAGAGAGAAGAAACCTCAACTCTTGCTCAGGTTCTTGACTTTGCTACAGGAAAGAATTCTAGAGCAAATCACCAGGTTGATAAGCAAAGTAAAGACTTTATTAAGACAAAAGTAAACACTTAGGGTGAGGGTGGGCAATCTCAAGAGGAGAGGTGCCCTGAGGAAGGAAAGTACACACTCCAAGGGAGGAGTACAGAATCTCAGAATGAGAACTGCCTTAAGGGAGTCTTGGTGACTGGCTTTTATCTTATCTGTCTTCCAGGAGACGGTTGGGAGGGTGAAGGTCATGAGAGCCATGGATTTGTCTTCATTTGGGCATATGGGCTGTGTGATGAGCTCCATTTGTGTTCCATTTGCAATCGTCAGGTAATCAAGAATGGTGGAGTGCCTGCTTTGCTGACTCCAACCATAAACATCCTGGAGGCGGTTTCCAAATTTTTAGCGACTTGCTTACTGCTTCTTTTTTTTTTTTTGAGTTGGAGTCTCACTCTGTCGCCCAGACTGGAGTGCAGTGGCTGCTCCCGGCCACTGCAGCCTTGATCTGCTGGGCTCTGGCGATCCTTCTGCCTCAGCCTTCTGAGTAGCCGGAATTATAGGCACGTGCTACCACGCCAGGCTGATTTTTTGATTTATTGTAGAGATGAGGTCTCGCCAAGTTGCCCGGGCGGGTCTCGAACCCGCAGGCTCAGGCAATCCACTCACCTCAGCCTCCCAAAGGTGCGGGATTACAGGCTGAGCCACCGAGCCGGCTGCTTCCTGCTTCTGTAAAACATAACAGAAGTCACATTTTCCTACACTTACTATCCTGCCTCAGCCTGTTTTCACTCTTTCCTTTCCTACATGCCACTCTCCTGAGGGCAGGCATATGCCTTTATGAAATGTAAGTTACATCTATGCCGCTCATCTACATTTTTTTTCTATTCAAACAGAAACACAAAATCTTCAAAAGGTCTTATGCGGACAGGCATGACCCAGCTATATCCTACCTTTCTGCCATATGCCATGCCCAGTTCCTTCCCCTTCACTCCACTGGGATCTAACTGTCTTTCTTTCAGTTAATGTCAAATGCCTTTTTCATGTTTCTTCTGGCTGAACTGTTCTCTCCCTAACTTGTCTGGCTAACTTCTACCCATCCTTTCATATTATTAGAAGAATTCCTTTTTAGAGAGGTTCTCCTTGATCCCCCAAGGAAAAAGTTTTCTCTGCAATGCCTTCTCAGGGCATTTCTTCATAGTGCTTGTCATACTTTGGCATGTGTGGTTAATTGTTTAATGCTTGACATCTCAATGGGATGGAAACCCCATGAGGGGTAGAAGTGTTTGGGTCTTTGATATCGCCAGAACAGTACCTGAACACAAAAATACTTGTGAGTGACTGAGTGAAAGGGACAGCCCTGCAACAAGGTACTGGTAGAACCACCTTCACCTTTTTTTCCACAGCCTTATTCAGTCTAAAGTCATTCCCCCCCCCCCCTAAATTCATCAGGTTTATGAGAGCATATGCATGATTATCTCTGTTCCCCTGATAGGATGGAATTTAGGATTCAGTTGCTAAGATGTAAAAGGTAGGAACAAAATCAAACATGGAAATAAATAATTGAATAGAGAATACTCCCCCTGAGTGCTTACATCTACTGTAAGCAGTAATCTCAGTGTGCAACTATTGAGGCTTGAGTTATTTATACATCTCTAATCCTCTTAGCTTCTGATCAAGATCATTTCAATAGCTTTGCATTTTAGACTCCCAACTGCATTATACATTTACAAATTTTTTTTTGTCAATGCTGTATTGATACAATTGTAATCTCCTAGGTATTAAGATAATTCATTTTTCTTTATCCTAATATAGTTCATCTCCATCAAAGTTGCATTTTAAGTTTTTTATGTTAATTTCTTCATGTAATTAATAGTATATTTAAAATGAATAGCAATTAAAAGAAATCATATATGCCTGTATGTCATCTACTATAGTCTTCTCTGATTTAATTAATTCTTAACTACTTAGAAGAGGCATGTACGATTTGTAATGCTTCTTTCATTTTTTTCTCCTCTTCTTTCTTCTTATTGCTCACTTCTGAGTAATTTCATCCTTCATTAACAATGCCATAATTAGGTGGGTAGGACAGATGGAAATATGTAAAAATTGCATAACAAACTTTACTTTCTTGTAGGGAAAAATGTATCTCAGAGTACAGACTATGTTATAAGAGTTGACAAAAGAAAAAGTCTGTTGATATAAAATAGAATTTCAAGCAAATTTAAGCCAGTCATTAAAATATATTGAACACAGCCTGGGCACACATAGTGAAAGTTTGTCTCTACAAAAAAAACACATAAATTTAGCCACGCATGGTGGTGTATTCCTGTAGTCCCAGTTACTCAGGATGCTGAGGTGGAAGGGTCACCTAAGTTCAGGAGATTGAGGCTGTGGTGAGCTGTGATCGCATGATCATGCCACTGCACTCCAGCCTGGACAACAGAGTGAGACCCCAACTCAAAAAAAAAATTGAACAATTACAGATAAATATTCTGTGAAAAAGTGACACTGACATGTTTAAAGCCACACAAAGACTAATTCTTAGCGACAAAGTCTCCACAGTCCCCTTTTTAACTATTCTAGACAATTAGCCACATATGCACTGTAATTAAATAAACATGAGCTATATCTTTTCTTGATTTTAATCAGTACATACATAATTATGCATAAATATATTGATTAGGGAGGGACGTATGAAGGGCAAGTAGTCAAGAGATTGAGGTAAGGTTAGATAATTAAGGGGTTCTAGGGGATTAGTTACTTCAGCCTACAATGAACATTCTGCCTACTCAGCATCCATTGAAACCTCCCAAATTGACCCCAATATGTATTCTTACATTCACCGTGTCCTCGCTCACACAATGTACTTAGGAGAAACTGATGCCACTCTGGGTTCCAGAGATGGATCTTATTTTCCAGGAATAAATCCATGCCCTTTCCAGCAAAGAGCTTTGGAATCTAGGTCTAAAGTGCCATGTGGGTTGGCTTAGGAGTCCACTGATGAGACTTTGAGAGGAAGCTGGTGAGGGCTTCTGGGAAATAATTTGTTGGTAATAGAGGGCTACCAGAATTCATGGCCCTCTTCATTTTGACTTTCGTGTCCATGTACATAAGGCTGTGGCAGCCTTACTGCCCGCAGCCTGAGGGTGAAGGCTGCACGAAAGGGGGACAAAGGACATTGCAGACAAGCAGAGCTGAGCCCCTGCTGAGCCCTGCTTCACTTTTGCCATTCCCAGACCTTCTCAGTCTGCTAGCCAGTGAATATCCTTGATTTTAAAGACATATTTATTTGAGGTTTCTGTTTCTGTAAGCCAAAACAGTTTAACCCATGTAATCTCAATTTGTAGTTCCTTACTGTTGTTTTTGTTAATTCTTTAATCTTTCAGGTTTGGAATTTTTTTCTGATTACAAACATGATACATGCTTACTGTAGGGAGAACAAAGAAAACATTAAAAAATTTAAAAAGATTAAAAATATCCATAACCCCATTACCCCTAGATAACTGCTATTGATATTTTGAATTGGTCTTCTCTTTATGGATACAAACATACACAGATATCTTACATATATATTTATCCTGCTTTAATGAAACTCAGTGGGAAAAATAAATCAAAAAAATCAAACAAATAGATGAATATATGTGACTATGGAAAGTTGTAGCCATTATTAACCTGTGTCCACTGCTGGGTCAGTGTTGCTAATAATGTTATGCCACGTCTTCACTTCATTAAAGAGTTTAAGTTAATAACTGTTAAAACATGATATACTTTAAAGCATAATATAACAAATATAACAATGTCTCATAATGCCGCAAAATCAACCAGTTATCACTATGTTCATTTGGTTTCTCTTCAGTAGGTGGTGTTTCTTATTTATGACAACTTTCCCTCTGTCTCCTTGTCTGGGTGTGATAATCTGGTGAGTTTTAGTCCATTGCCAGAGGGCCGGTTTCCTGAGGAAGAAACTCAAATAAGACAAATGTAAGTTTTAAGTTTTAAGACCAAAGGGGTCAATTTCTAGGTTTATTCAAAAGTCTCTCAAAATATCAGTTCCATGGGGAAATTGGACGGGTTTCATTTTGACAGTACACAGTGAAGGGTCCAGTAACCACCAGTGTGCTGGATAAAAACCCCTGGAGCAAGGCTTTAAATGTTTTCGAATTTCCATTATGATTTTCTAACCCAGGAATTGATTGGAGTAGTAGAAACATGGGAATTATCTGTTATCTTTTGGTTATTTATTTTTAACTACATAGTGATCAGAAAATTTGGTTGCTATGATAGCAATCCATAGATATGCAGAGGGACTTGCTTTATGACCCAGTATGTTCAAGTTTTGTAAATGTTTCACACATTCTATCCGGGTACAGTGGCTCATGCCTATAATCCCAGCATGAGCCACTGTAGGTGGAGGCAAGAGGATTTCCTGAGTCCACAGGTTCGAGACCAGCCTGGGCAACATGGTGAGACCTCGTCTCTACAATAAATCAAAAAATTAAGCCGGGCTTGGTGGCTCAGCCTGTAATCCCGCGCCTTTGGGAGGCTGAGGTGAGTGGATTGCCTGAGCCCGCAGGTTCGAGACCCGCCTGGGCAGCGAGACCTCATCTCTACAATAAAATAAAAAAAATCAGCCGGGCGTGGTAGTGCATGCCTGTAATTCCGGCTACTTGGAAGGCTGAGGCGGAAGGATCGCCGGAGCCCGGCAGGTCGAGGCTGCGGTGGCCAGGAGTGGCCACTGCACTCCAGTCTGGGCGACAGAGTGAGACTCCAACTCAAAAAAAAAAAAAAAAAAAAAAAAAATTAGCCAGCTGTGGTGGCGCATGCCTGCAGTTCGTTACTTGGAAGGCTGAGGCAGAAGGATTGTCTGAGCCCAGCAGGTCGAGGCTATGGTGGCCGTGAGCAGCATGCCACTGCACTCCAGCCTTTGCCACAGAGTGATACTCTGACTCAAAACAAAACAAAACACATATTCTTTTATTGTTTTTCCATTTTTAAAAACAATTATATATAAACTTTATATGTATATGTTTGTATATTTTAATATGTATATATTGTTTTACATATTCTTAAATGTATACTCTGCAGTTGTTGACAAATCTGCACGTATCTATTGCATTAAGCATGCTAATTGTGTTATTCAGCTCTTCTAGTCCTTTAAAGATTTTTTGATCCCTCTGACCTACGTATTAGTTTCTTGTAATTAACTGCTGTAAAAAAAAAATTGCTGGCTTAAAAAACCAGACATGTATTTACTCACAGTTCTGGAAACCAGAAGTCTGAAATCAAGGTGTTGGGGTCACACTCCCTTTGAAGAGTCAAGATAACTCATTCTTTGTCTTTTCCAGCTTTGGGTGGCTGTCAGCATTCCTTGACTGTGCCTGCATGACTCCAAGCTCTGCTTTTGTGGTCACTTTACTTCCTCCTGTTTGTGTCTTCTGTCAAATTTCCTTCTCCTTTTTTTTTTTTTTTAAATGACACATCAGTGGATTTATGGCCTACCTGGATAATGCAGGATGATATTCTCATTTCAAAAATTTTAATTAAATCTGCAAACACCCTCCTAAATAGGGTCACAATCACAAACTTCACGGATTAGGACACGGACATATCTTGTGGGGGGCCATATTCAATTCACTGCAATTAGAGAGATATGTAAAATATCACCTGATGGTAGATTTCTCTTTCTTCTTGTACTTGTCAATTTTTGCTTCATATATTTTGTGGCCAGGTCATTAGAGACACTTTTATGACTCTCATATCTTCCTTGAGTATTGGATCTTTTATTATTTAGAGACCCTTCTTTATCTCCAGTCACACCCATCTATCTAGAGTCTGTTGAAAACAAACTATAGGTTGTCTGAAAAAGATGTAATTTGTCTTCCTTCATCTTTCTTTTGCCACACATGGAATTCTAATACTTTTTATGATTATCCCCTTAAGCATATCACTTCTCTTTTACTTAAAAAAAATCTTTTTTGTATCCCCAAACATTGCAGGGCCAGATAATTAAAAACACGCTGTTAAAAAAAGTCATTGATTAATATGAGGCAACATTGTCTGAAATAAAATCATTGCAAGTGATTGGTAAAAATGTTTCATTAAATATAGTGCAAAATATATTGGGAAAAAGATATATATAGAGAGAAGCTGAAACAAATGTGGATAGAGTGCATTAGAGGTGACAATTTCTCAGTGGCTGAAGGGATTCTTCACACAAACTGCATATCTTGTGGAAATAAAGATTATCTGCTGACTTAAACGTAAGCGGGGTTTTTTAGACAATTTCCTTATCACCAGTAGTTTAAGAATAAACCACGCAATAAACAATTATATATATTCTCATATAATATAGCACTACTATCACTATAATTTGATAATGCAAATTTACTCTGAGGCACTTGGCACTCACACACAGCCTCCAATCTGCAGTCTGACTTGTGAAGCAGAACAAGAAGCTTAGCATTTTTAAAAGTTGGTTTTCTGGCCTCAGTGTATAGGAAGGAGAGTTACAGGACTTTAAAAACGCCTATGAATATCTCAAATGCGGTTTGTTTTTTTTTGCCACCCTGCCAAGTATAATTCGTTTTTTTTTTTTTTTGGTTTTGTTTGTTTTTTGAGTTGGAGTCTCACTTTGTCGCCCAGGCTGGAGTGCAGTGGCATGCTGCTCACGACCACCACAGCCTCGATCTGCTGGGCTCAGACGATTCTTCCGCCTCAGCCTTCCAACATGGCTGGAACTACAGGTGCACATCACAACACCTGGGTAACTTTTTTGATTTATTGTAGAGAAGCGGTCTCGCCAAGTTACCCAGACTGGTCTCGAACCTGTGGGCTCGGGCAATCCTCTCATCACGGTCTCCCAAAGTGCTGGGATTACAAGAGCGAGCCGCCGCGCCCGGCCTGATTCGGTTTTTATTCTCGGTCTTGAGGGTCTGGGTCACAAGAACCGAGGATGGGGCCCAAGTCCAGTCCGACCAAGGGCCGCGCAGGGCGATCCCACCGGTTTTTAATCTGCGACCCTGGGCCTCTTGTGGCCTCGTAGCTCCGTCCCAAGCAAAGGCTGGAAGTGCGAAGACCTAGTAGACCCAGCAGGTGCCAGAAAAACACCTCCAAAAGGCGGGCCAGTGCCACAGCGACCGCTAGCCCGGATTTGCGCACATCTTCAGGAGCCGGCCACCTTCTCGTCGTCCTGGGAACCAGGTTGGAAAGGCGCGTGCGCAACCAAACCCCTTTATCACGTGAGGCCGCGCCGGGGGCGGGGCCGACGAATGCCCGCCCACAACCCTTCGCACCACCCCTCTCAGCGCCGGGTCAGCTGAGGCGGGTCCAACCTCTGCCCTATTGCGTGGTGGGTGACTCACAGCTCCCGCCCCTTTTCGCTCCGCTTTCTCGCGGCTGGTCGACAGCACCACGTGCCCTCCTGGCCGTTCCCCTAGCTGCCCTTTCCAACGGCCTGTTGAAGCTGCTGTAAAATGTCGTGAGAGGCAGCGCCGCTTTACGGCTGCCTCTCCCAGACTGGAGCCCCGGAGCGCCCAGAGCCGTCAGCGGTGTCTCCAAGCGACGCGGCCCCGCGGACAGTGAGGAACCCGGCGCACCGCTGCCCTCCCCGCTGCGTCCGTTCCGGCTCCGGCGATGTGAACTCGAGGAGGCAGTGGTGCCCCCTGGCCCGGGGTTGAGACGGGCGGCAGGTGCCCGTGAGGCGGGCGGGTGCCGGGGGCAAGCAGGATGGAGGAAATCATGGAAGAGGAGGCGATGTTCGAGGCGATGATGGACGACCAGAACCACAACAACTGGGAGGCCGCCGTGGACGGCTTCCGGCAGTCCCCGCCGCCCCCCTCGTCGATCCCAGTCCCTGCCCGAGAGCCTCCGGGGGGGCAGCTGCTGGCGGTGCCCGCGGTCTCTGTGGACAGGAAGGGCCCCAAGGAGGGGCTCCCGATGGGGCCGCCGCCACCGCCGGAGGCCAATGGGGTGATCATGATGTTGAAGAGCTGCGACGCGGCCGCCGCCGTGGCCAAGGCGGTCCCCGCCCCCACCCCTAGCTCCACCATCAACATCAACACCTCCACCTCCAAGTTCTGTGAGTCTAGCCTTTCCCAGACAACCTTGGTTTTCTCCTCCCCGGCCGGACGCCGAATCCACCCCCTCTTGGAGCAGCCCTGCTTCCTTTGTTTCAAGGCCTGGGTCTCTCCTCTCCTTCCCTCCCAACCCGCCCCTCCCCCCTCGTCTGGTGTCGGCGGCCAGTGCCTGAGCGGCCCTGGCTTCTTGTGTTACCTGGCCTAGAGAGACAGCCTGGTACGTACGCAGCCCGAAGTTCTACAAACGCGATCCCTATCACAACTGGCTGTCCACCTTAGGGAGCTCTTTTCTCATCCGTCTCCCCTTAAAGTTTCACCCTCAAAAATAAGACCGTCTGAGTTTCGTTAGAGAGAGGCCTTCAGTCTTGTTTTTGCAGCCAGAGAAAAGAAATTTGGTAACATACGTTCTTGTGTTTTTAGCCAGTTTGTGTTAAGCCGATCAGGACTTTGAAAGTTAATCTATATCTACACCTTGTTCTTTCTATTCTGTGTACGCCTTTGCATCCTGCTAGGGAAATGTATGAGTTACTTCCCAATGCACTGGGAGCTACGACATCGTTTCGAAGTTAATGCTTAAGCTCACTTTTTAGATCCTACACTCATAAGAATAAACCATTCAGCGTGTGTCCAAACCTAAGATTCTGTTGCTTGTTGAACTTTGTTTTGTTGGTGATCGCCTTAACGCGCAACTGGCAGGTGAAAGATTTAAGATCAAAATCTGTTTTGTAATTGGAAACTGCCTCCAACCGGGTTGTTTGCTTCCATAACTAGGAAGAGTATATGCTTTTGCTTTGCATGGATTTTTTTTTTTTTGGTGGTGTTGAGGTGGTGAAAATGGATGTGACTGTCACAGCCAGGTTTTTCTCTCCTATTATTAACTGCAAGTTTTAAATGGCATCTGGTAAAGCAACTGGTGATTTCATTTCTAGTTACTAATTTTATCTAGCAGTACCAGTAATTGTCCAGTTAGCTGTGCAGAGAAAATATTTGCCTTGAAGCAGATATAGAGTCACAGCCTTACACAAATTTCTGTGTGTGTGTGTGTGTGTGTGTGTGTGTGTGTGTGTGTGTGTGAACAGCACATAAGCTTATTTACTTAGCTTCAAGATACTGCTTTAGTCAGAGATATTGACATGTAGGTTTGATTGGTAAGATTTGTATATGAATTTTTTCCTTATTATGAATGAGTATGTGAGAATAATGTTTATAATATTAGTTTGTATGTTGAAGACTATGTTGTACAGAGGAGCAGGATGTCTTACCTAAATGTTGAAGGAAGCTTGCTTTAATACTTAAAGTTCATTTGAAAAGTTCAAAAAGCAGCATAAGAGTAAGTGCAGAAATTAGTGAAATTGAGAACAAAAGGACTTGCTAACCCAAAAGATTGTTCTTTGAAAAGATTAATAAGCTAGGCACTTCTCTGATAAGATTGATCAGGGAAAAAATATGCCAATAAAATAAGTGAAAACTGGACGATAACTACATATATATATAATTTTTGAATCAGGGTCTCACTCTGTCAGGCTGGAGATCACAGCTTACCGCAGCCTCAACCTCCTGGGCTCAGGCAATTCTTCTGCCTCAGCCTCCTGAGTAGTTGGGACCATAGGTGCATACCACCATGCCCAGTGATTTTTTTGATCTTTCTTTTTTTGTAGAGACAAGGTTTTGCTGTGTTACCTAGGCTGGTCTCAAACTCATAGGCTCAAGTGATCCTTTTACTTCAGCCTCCTAAGGGATGGGATTACAGGCTTGGGCCACCATGTCTGGCCCAAATATCATATTTTTAAAAAATAATACTATGAATTGCTATAGTTTAATAAATTTGAAAGCCTACAGAAAATGTATAATTTTAAAAAAATTGGTACCAGAAGAGAGAGCCTTAACTGACTGATATTTAATAAAGTAGTAGTTAAAGTCCTCCACTTTTTTTTTTTTTTTTTTTAGTTGGAGTCTCATTCTGTCGCCCAGGCTGGAGTGCAGTGGTATGCTCATGGTCACTGCAACCTCGATCTGCTGGGCTCCTGTGATCCTTCCGCTTCAGCCTTCCAAGTAGCCGGAACTACAGGCGTGAGCTACCATGCCTGGCTAATTTTTTGATTTATCGTAGAGGTGAGGTCTCGCCAAGGTGCCCGGGCTGGTCTCGAACCCGTGGGCTCAGGCAGTGCTCTCACCTGCAGCCTTCCAAGCTGGGATTATAAGCTTGAGCCACTGCGTCTGGCGAAATCTTGATTCTAAAACTAGATGAGAATAAATTAAGAAGAAAATTATTCACTTATTAGCATAGAAATGAAAGTCCTGCACAAAATACTAGCTCATCAAATCCAGCAGTGTGGTAAAAGAATCATGGTCCTCTAAGTTAGCAAGCATGCATGGCTTAACATCTATTTATCTTTTATCTCAAACATAGACTTAAGGAGAAAAATGATTATCTTGAGTGCCATAAAAATCACTCATTAAGATCCAGCACCTATTTATTATTAAAAACTCTTAGCAAGCTAGAGAACTTGTTAAAAGTCCTTACCAAAAACCTACAGTAAATAATATTTGTGGAGAAATTTTAGATACATTTACTTAAAGATCAGTAACAAGGAAAGGATGCCCCATCACTACTATTGTTTATCATGTTAAGAAAGGTCCTAGCTAACACAATAAGCAAGAAAAAATGAGGTATAAAGATTGTAAGAGAAGTGATAAAATTCAATATTTGCAGATAATATGATCATATACCTAGCTGCATCATTAGAATCAAGAAAGAAACTGTTAGAACTAGTAAGAATTCAGCAGGATTAATAAATTTGATAGCATTTACTAAACTAGTGATAAACAACTAGTAAAGGTTGTTTATAATATTGTATACAATAATAACTATAAAACTATAAAATCTCTAGAAATTAATCCAAGAAAGAGTACTCAAGACCTTTAAGGAGAAAACTTTTACAAAGAAACTAGAAGATGCTCTAAATAAGTGGTACTAGCCCGGCTCGGTGGCTCAGCCTGTAATCCCGCACTTTGGGAGGCTGAGGTGAGTGAATTGCCTGAGCTTGCGGGTTCGAAACCCGCCTGGGCAACTTTGTGAGACCTTATCTCTACAATAAATAAAAAAATCAGCCAGGCATGGTAGCGTGTGCCTGTAATTCCGGTTACTCCGAAGGCTGAGGTGGAAGGATCGCCAGAGCCCGGCAGGTCGAGGCTGCAGTGGCCGGGAGCAGCCACTGCACTCCAGTCTGGGCGACAGAGGGAGACTCCAACTTTAAAAAAAAAAAAAAAAGTGGTACAGTTTTCCATGCTCTTGGATCAAATTACTTATAAGAATGTTAGTTTTCTCCATTTTAATCTGTAAGTTCAATTTAAATGGCATCAGAGTTACATTTGGTTTGTCTGACAAACTCAGTAACCTAAATCTAAAATTTATATGTTGGTTGGAATAAAGTTTGTGAATAACTAACTAAATTTTTTGTGGAGAGGGATTTGCCTTGTCAGAAGTTAAGATAATATGTAGTAATAAAAACTGGTATAAGTGCAAGAACAAGAAAAATAGACCAAGGGAACAAATTAGAGGGCAGAGACTTAGGAGAAAGGAATTATTTGTTAGGGAGAATGGCTCACTATATGGAGAAAAACAAATTTAAAACTATTAGCAGGATGAACTCAATGTATTAAAGACCTAAATGTGAAGAGAAATACTATAAAGTTAATACAGAATGTTAAGGAACCTCTTTTTCTAGGGACAGGAATAGATTTATTAAAGCTTCAGAAGCTTTTTCTTTCTGAGTTGGAGTTTTAACCTGTCGCCCAGGCTGGAGTGCAGTGGCACGCTCACGGCCACTGCAGTCTTGACTTGCTGGACTCAGGCGATCTTCTGCCTCAGACTTACCAGTACCTGGAACTACAGGTGCGCACCACCACACCTGGCTAATTTTTTGATTTAGTGTAGAGACGAGGTCTTGCCAAGTTGCCCAGGCTGGTCTCAAACCCCTGGGCTCAGGCAATCCTCTCGCCTCTGCCTCCCAAAGTGCTGGGATTACAGGCAAGAGCCACTGCACCCGGCTCAGAAGCTTTTAAGGGTGAAAAATTAATGAGTTTGATTATATAAAAATTATGGATTTTCATTCAGCAAAAGGCAGATAAAAGAATGAGAGAAGATATTTATAGTGCTTATACTTGACAAGGGATTATTACCTGTGTAGACAAGTACTATACATCAACAATAAGAGGTCAGTAGTTGCTAGAAAAATTGGTAAAGGATATTGATATGTAGTTTATTGAATAGGAAGTCCTAACAAACATAAGAAGAAGTGACATTATTAATAATCAGATATATGCAAATTAAAACAGTAATGGAAAATCTTTTACCATTAAAAGGTTAGGTTGCAAAAAAATGGAAAGCTGAATAGTGCCAAGTGTAGATAGGGATATGGGACTATAGGAAAAGTCATACTTGCTAGGGATAATAACAGCCTAGCGTGGACTTGTGAGCTGTTGTGATGCCCGAAGTCTCTGTGGACCAGATAGTGAAATGTAGCAGGAGTGAGCTATGACAATGAAGGTATGTTAGACTGTAAGGTGGAAACAGCTTCTGTTGGGTTCTGTTTTGGGGACAGAGGGGGCAAAAGCATTTGTTAGCTTGATGAATACATACTAGCAACCAGGGATGGTGTTGATGAGAGGACCATATCTGGAACAGCACCTAAAATTGGAGGTCACCACAGGATTTGATTGACTGTAATCCACATTCATTTTCCAAGACCCATTTCCTCTGCTCTGGCCAAGTAAGCTAGTGAAATCAGAATGATAGTAACCACTATTCCAGTCTTTCAAGTATGTGAAGTTGGTAGTGCTTTCTGTAGTTCCCGCTGGGTTGCGCTGTTTGTTGCTTTGGGTTTATTTTGGTAGGAAGTGGCACATGTAGGGAATTCCACTGGGTCCTTTCTATGCTAATAGCCCTGTTCAGAAACTGGGGAAATTACAGGATGTGACCATGGATCCACTGGTCCCTTTGTGACATGGATTGTGGCCAAAATACCACTTAATCACGTGACATCTATAAGTCTCTGATGACTGGTTTACCACATTGATCTGGTCCCTAAAGGTTAGTATTGGCTTGAGCAATCCTTTAAAAGTCTGAGTGATTTCCATTTCCTAAATTCTCTGTCTTCCTAATGAATAGCTGAATATTCTGTTAGAAAAGGCTAGTAGGAAGACTTTATTTTATTTTTATTTTGAGTTGGAATCTCACTCTTGTGTGAGTGCAGTGGCATGCCGGAGTGCAGTGGCATGCTCATGGTCACCTCAGCCTCGACCTGCTGGGCTTAGGCGATCCTTCTGCCGCAGCCTTCGAAGTAGCTGTAACTACAGATGCGTGCCACCATGCCCAGCTAGTTTTTGTGATTTATTGTAGTGACGAGGTCTCAACAAGTTGCCCAGGCTGTTCTCGAACCCCTAGGCTCAGACAATTCTTTTGCTTGGGCCTCCCAAAGTGCTGGTGTTACAGGCTGAGCCACCGAGCCCGGCCAGGAAGACTTTAAATATGCTCTTGAAGCAATTTTTGTAGGGTCCTTCCTCAGTGGAACCCATCTTCTTTATTCCAGAGGCTCTGTGTCTGTGAACAGGCTCATTCTGGGTTATTTAGGTAAGGTTCCATGACTTTGCATCTCTGTTTGATGTACTTAGAGTTTTTATTTTTCTTCCATTATGCAGACCAAGTAATACCTTAGTATACTGCCTGTCTGTTTTTACTAAAACACCATGGTCAACCACCACCAGAGATCCAAAGCATTCTGCTAATCACTCTGGCCTGCTTCCCTGTTATAATAATTATGCCCACTTTATGTCTGGGAGTTCTTTCTGCTTAACCCTTTGTCACTCTGGAAATGGAACTATCCCATTGAAATCAGGGAACCCCTTTTAATGGCAGTATTGACCGTCTTTAACCCAGAACTGCAGACTACCACAACATTTTTTTCAAGGACAATAGAGTCTCTCTCTCCAATATATTTTTCGATTTTTTAGTGAAGAACTTTCTCAGAGCATAACTTAGGGTGTGTGTGTTTGCATGTGCGTGTGTAGGCTAGAATATGATAATTCTACTCTGACATTCCTGTCTTCATAAGTCTGGACTAATTTCTCTAAATACTAAGAAGTTTCTGTTGTCCTGACCTCCTCCCTCTCACCCCCTCTCCTTTCTCCTTCCCCTCCTCTCCTCTCCTTCTTCTCTCCCTCCTTCCTCCTCTAGCTCGTCTTCTTTTTCCTCTCCTTTTTCCTCCTTGTTCATTTATTTCCTTCTACACCTCTTCTTCCTCCTCTTCCATTTATACTCAGTAAAGTGTGTACCCATTTTAGATGTTTAGTTTGATGCATTTTATCCTGTGTAACTGTCTGTTCTGGGATTAAATTTTACCCTACCTGTAAGCTTAAAACTGGCCTATTATTTGTTACAGATTGAATATCCCTTATCTGAAATGCTTGGGACCTGCAGTGTTTCGGATTTTGGAATATTTGCATTATACATACTGGTTGAGCATCCCAAATTCAAAAAATTCAAAATACAAAATGCTCCAGTGAGCATTTCTGTTGAATGTCATATTGATGCTCATAAGTTTCACATTTTAGAATTTTGGATTTTGGATTCTCAACTTGTATTACTGGATGCTGACCAAAGCCAGGGGAGACTGCTGGGTCAGAAATGCAGGAATTATTTATAGCATAGCACATAGCATGAGAATAACTGTATTTGCATAGATTCCCCTTCCCCCAGGTCCCAAGATGAATGCTTTCTCAGTGTGTTTGTGTTGCCACTGAAGAACATCAAACTTGGGGGAATTCTTTGCTTTTATAGATAGCCTACTTTTTGTCCATGGGGAGCTGTTATCTCATCTTTCAAGGTTACAGATTTAAGAGAGGTTAGTCACAGCCTTGTATACTGGGCAGACTCAGTAAGACTCTCTCTCCAACGGTAACCACCACGATGGTAGAACATTTACTTGACTGTGCTGCTTTGTAGTTAGTAACACTGCCCCTGGGCCCAGGCATCCACTCATCTGCTTTTTGTCACTGTAGACTTTCATATAAATAGAACTATAAAATCTGTATTATTTTGTGCTTGGCTTGTTTCCTCCTACCCTGTTTTTGAGATTCTTCCATGTTTTTGCATATATCAGTTATTTAATCCTTTTTAATGACTGAGTAATAGTAGTTTTGTTTTTGGATATGCCACACAGTGCTTATTCATGTTGGTGATTTGGGTTGTCTCCAGTTTTGGCTATTATGAACACAGCTGCTGTGAACAACCATGTACAAGGTTTTGTGTGGACATGAGTTTTATAAATATACAAGTAGAAATTTCTTGTGTATGGTCATATATTATTTATGTGAGAAAATGTTCCTCCATGTACTTATTGATGCTAGACTACATTTTGGGTATTGCTATTTATTTATCTATCTATCTATTTATTTATTTTTGAGTCAAGGTCTCACTCTGTTATACAGACTGGAGGGCAGTGGCATGATCATGGCTCATATTTATTTGTTTATTTATTTGTTTATTTTTGAGTCAGAGTCTCACTCTGTCATACAGGCTGGAGGGCATTGGCATGATCATGACTCACTGCAGCCTCGACCCTCTGGGCTAGATGCTCTTCGTACTCAGGTGATCTTTCCATCTCAGCCTTTCGAGTGGCTGGGACTACAGGCATGTGCCAGGACGCCTGGCTAATTTTTTGATTTCTGTAAAGACGAAGTCTTACTATGTTGCCTAGACTGGTTTCCAACTCATGGGCTCAAGCAATCCTCTTGCCTCAGCCTCCGAAAGTGCTGGTATTATGGATATGAGTCACTGTGTCTGACCCTGTCAGTCTTTAAAGTTTAGCCTTTATAGAGGGTAAGTAGTAGTATCTCATTGTGGATTTACTTTGCATTTCTCACTTACATGTGTTGTTGCTTTTTTCCATGTGATTACTGGCCTGCCTTACAATTTTATATGTGAGAATCTGTTCACATCTTTTGCTAATTTCTTGTGTTGTCTTCTTATTGCTTTTAAAGAATTTATTGGCCAGGTGCGGTGGCTCATGCCTGGCACTTTGGGAGGCTGAGGTGAGAGGATTGCCTGAGCTCATGAGTTTGAGCCCAGCTTGGGCAACTTGGCGAGACCACATCTCTATAATAAATCAAAAAATTCTAGCTACTTGGAAGGCTGAGGCAGAAGGATCACATGAGCCCAGCAGGTCGAGGTTGCAGTGGCTGAGAGCAACGTGCCACTGCACTCCAGCCTGGGCTGCAGAGTGAGACTCTGACTCAAAAAAAAAAAAAAAAAGAATTTATTGCAAATTTTGTATATATGTTTTGTCAGATAATATGTATTATGATTGTATTTTCTTTTCGACCTTTTTTTAAACAATATTTTATGAAGAGCAGATGTTTTAAAGTCTTGATTATGACTCATTTGTCAATTTTCTCTTCTCTGGCTTGTGTTTTTTGTATCCTAAGTTATATTTATCTATCCCAAAGTCAGGAAGATTTTCTCCTGTATTTTCTTTTAGAAGCTTTGTGATTTTACCTTTTGTGTTTAGATTTGTGGTCTGAATTATGGATTGATATCGCTGTATAGTTGAGAAAAGGCTGAGGTTCCTTTTTTTTTTTTTTAATATAGATATCCAATTGTGCTAGCACTATTTGTTGAAAAGACTGTCCTTTCCTGAGTTACGTTGGCAACTCTGTCAAAAAGTAACTGACCATATATGTATGGATCTCAATTCTGCTTTATTAATGTTATTTGTTGCACAATATGATGTTACGTCTTCTTGATTAATTGACTGTTTTATTATGATGAAATGTCCTTATTACTATTTCTTTTTTTTTTTTTTTTTGAGTTGAAGTCTCACTCTGTCGCCCAGACTGGAGTGCAGTGGCCGCTCCCGGCCACCGCAGCCTCGACCTGCTGGTCTCCGGTGATCTTTCCACCTCAGCCTTTCGAGTAGCCAGAATTACAGGCATGCGCTACCACACCTGGCTGATTTTTTGATTTATTGTGGAGATGAGGTCTCGCTGCCCAGGCGGATCTTGAACCCGCGGGCTCAGGCAATCCACTCACCTCAGCCTCCCAAAGGCGTGGGATTACAGGCTGAGCCACCAAACCCGGCCTTTTCACTATTTCTTACCCTAAAGACCACTTTTTCTGATAGACCAGGTTTTTCATGATTATTGTTTACATGATATATCTTTTCCTATTTTATTTTAACCTGTTTGTGTAATCAAAGTGCAATACTTGTAAACAACATACGGTTGGATCTTGATTTAAAAAAAAAAAATCCAGGTTGACAACCGCTCTTTTTTCATTTTAATTTTTTTGAGTCAGGGTCTTACTCTGTCTCCCAGGCTGGAGTGCATGGTATGCATGGCTCATGGGAACCTCAACCTCCTGGGCTCAGGCAAGCCTTCCACCTCAGCATACCAAGTAGCTGGGACTATAGGCATATGCCACCACTCCTGGCTAATTTTTTTATTTTTTATTTTTTTGTTGGGTAGAGCTGTGTTGTCCAGGCTGATTTTGAACTCTGGGTTCAAGAAGTCTGCCTGCCTTGGCCTCCTGAAGTGCTGGGATTATGGGCATGAGCCACCATGCCCTGCAACCTCTGCCTTTTAATTGGCATATTTAGACCCTTTATATTTAATGTAATTACCAATATGGTAGTTTTGCTATTATCTTGCTGTTTGCTTTCTCTTTGAAGCTTCTCTTTGTCCATCTGTTCTTCTTTTTAAAGAATACTGTAATCCCAGCACTTTGGGAGGCCGAGGCAAGTGAATTGCTTGAGCCCAGGAGTTTGAGACCAGCCTGGGCAACATAGTGAAATCTTGTCTCTACCAAAAAAAAAAAATTAGCCAGGTGTCATGATGTGACTATAGTCCCTGCTACTTGGGAGGCTAAGACAGAAGAAGCACTAAGCCCAGGAGGTTGAGGGTGCTGTTAGCTGTGATCCTCATGATCGTGCCACTTCACTCCAGCCTGGTGAGACCCTAGCTAAAAAAAAAAAGTTCTCTTTTATTTTTAAGATTCATGTTTTTCTCCAATTTGGCTTATTTAGCATACTTTTTTGCTCTTCAGTGGTTACTTTAGAATTTACAATATGAAAATTTAGTCTATAACAATCTACCTTCAAATAGTACTAGTTCACTTTGTGTTTAGTGTAAAAATCTAATGGCAGTATGGTTTCATTTCTCCCCTCCTGCCCTTTATGCTATTGTTGTCATAAGTTTTACTTCTATATATGTCACAACCCTCCAGATACAGTTATTAATTTTGCTTAAAATATTTCCTTTTAAAAAGTTGAAATGTATATAATATAAAGTTAACTATTTAAAATAATTAAGCAATTTAGTGACATTTAATACATGCACAGTGTTGTGCAACTACCCTTGTATCTAGTTCTAAAACATTTTCATCATCCCCAAAATCATCTGATATCCATTGAGCAATGAGTTGTCGTGTCCCCCCCCGCCCCGTGCACATCCACCAGCTTTCTACCTCTATGGGTTTACATATTCTAGATCTTTTTTTCTTTCTGAGTGTGAGTCTAACTCTTATCACCCAGGCTGGAGTGCAGCAGCACGCTCACAGCCACCACAGCCTCGACCTGTTGGGCTTAGGTGATCCTTCCACCTCAGCCTTACAAGTAGCTGGAACTATAGATGCACGCCACCATATCTGGTTAGTTTGTGTGTGTGTGTCTGTGTGTGTGTGATTTATTGTAGAGATGAGGTCTCACCAAGTTGCCCAGGCTGGTCTCAAACTCCTGGGCTCAGGCAGTCCTCTCTCCTTAGCCTCCCAAAGTGCTGGGATTACAGGCTAAGCCACCATGCCTGGCCCTATTCTGGATCTTTCATATGAATGGAATCATAGTATGTGAAATTTATCTTTTAAATAATCAAAAACTGGAAAATAAGTCTTTTGATATACCCAGATAGTTACCACTTCTGTCACTCTTCTTTCCTTTATGTAGATCCAAGTTTCCATCTTATTTTTCTTCCATCTTAAGAACTTTTAGTATTTCTTATAGTTATGTTGGCCTTGAATTTATTAAGCTTTTATTTGTCTGTAGAAGTTGTTATTTTACTTTCATTTTTTTAAAGGATATTTTTGCTGGATGTAAATAAAATTCTAGATATACAGTCTTTCTTTTCTTCCCCATCAACACTTTAAAGATACCTTTCCACTGTCTTCTGACCTGCATTGTTTCTTGCAATAAATGTCTGAATAGTCTTATCTTTGTTCCTCTCTATGTAATGTGTTCCTTTTTTCTGGCTACTTTTAAGTTTTCAGCAACTTTACTGTGATGTTTCTCAGGGTAGGATTTTCTTCATGTCTGTTCTTTTTTATGATTACCTACCTGCTTGGATTTGTCTGGTTTTAGACACTTTCAAAGTTGGAAAGTTATTGTTCACTTTTTTTTTTCAGAATCTCCTCCACCCCAATTACACATATGTTAGATTACTTGTTCTTCTATGAGTCACTGAATCTGTTTATTTTCTTTTTTCTTTTTTGCCTCTTTGTGCTTCATTTTGGATAGTTTTTATTGCTATGTCTTCAGGCTTACTGATTTTTTTTCTTTTTCAGAGTCTGATCTGCTGTTAGTCCTGCTCTTAAGAATCAGTGGGAGCCGGGCTCGGTGGCTCAGCCTGTAATCCCGCGCCTTTGGGAGGCTGAGGTGAATGGATTGCCTGAGCCCGCGGGTTCGAGACCCGCCTGGGCAGCGAGACCTCATCTCTACAATAAATCAAAAAATCAGCCGGGCGTGGTAGCACATGCCTGTAATTCCGGCTACTCAGAAGGCTGAGGCGGAAGGATCGCCGGAGCCCAGCAGGTTGAGGCTGCGGTGGCTGGAAGCGGCCACTGCACTCCAGTCTGGGCGGCAGAGTGAGACTCCAACTGAAAAAAAAAAAAAAGAATCAGTGGGAGTTCCAACTGTTTTTAATGAGAGTGAGCACTGAGTTCAGGTGTCAGTCATTTAACTAAGAAAACTGTTAGAACTGTACCTAGTTTCTTGAGGTAGTAAAGTGTGTAAAGAATCTTTAGTAAATGCATTTCTTTTGATAACTTCAGACTTATCTAAAGTTGTTTCTTCATTATTTAGCACCCTCAGAATCCATTCCACGTGTATTTCCACATTACTTGCCAGTATAATGTATTCAAGCCTTTTTTTCTTTTTTTGAGTTGGAGTCTCACTCTGTCGCCCAGACTGGAGTGCAGTGGCCAATTCCGGCCACCGCAGCCTCGACCTGCTGGGCTCCGGCGATCCTTCCGCTTCAGCCTTCCAAGTAGCCGGAATTACAGGCATGCGCTACCACACCCGGCTGATATTTTGATTTATTGTAGAGATGAGGTCTTGCTGCACACGTGGGTTTCGAACCCACGGGCTCAGGCAATCCACTCACCTCAGCCTCCCAAAGGCGCGGGATTTCAGGCTGAGCCACTGAGCCCGGCTTGTATTCAAGTCTTAAAGTTCTTTTAGAGTGTAAGTTGTCTTCTGTTCATTTAGGTTGGGTACTTGTTTTTCTGGGAAATCTGATTCTAGTTAGAGGACTGGAGGCAACTGAGTCCTGCTTAGAGAGAGAATCTCTTGAGAGGTTTCAGATAATATCATGGCAGGGTCTTCAGTCAGGTAAAGTTAGCCTCATGTTGGGGAGGAGGGCTGCTTCTTAGGCAGGGAAGGCTCAGTGAGTTTTTTGAGGTCAGGGTTTTCAGGTTGATCAGAGTCCACCAAACTGGTCCCATCCATATTGGGTCTTGGGGGTCCTACTATTTCAGAATCAGTGTTCTTATTTTCACTTAAGAGATCTGTCTAGGCTTTAAATTGAATTTATGAGTATATAGTAGTTATATAATCTTCAGAACTGTTCTCTTTCTGATTTTTGGCAGTATCAACTCATTGTCTGTAAGAATGAAGAGATTGTTTAATGGCAGTCATGGAAGCTCTTTTGTTGTCTATTCATTGAACTAATCAATTTATTTAGGCTTACATTGTCATCAGATCAGACAGCCCACAGTTTTTGTATTTCCATTTCCATCATAACTACCAAAGCAGGCTGTCAAATTGTTTATTTCAAGAAGAACTTTATTCCAGTTGTCCACAGGTGGTAAGTAACTCTGCTGCTGCATGTTGTCCACCCTTAGGATTATGTTTTCTAATGGTGGCAATGTTGTCATTACCTTTAAACTAGATCAGAAAACCAAAACCAGCTTCCTAGCTTTTGAGAGTCTGCTTCTTGTAACTTCTGTGGTACCAAATTTTTTGTTAGTTACAGTTCAGTGCAAGAAACCACTCAAGTATCCAAAGCAAGGAAGGATTTAATACTGGAAATTAGGTGCTTTATAGATCAGTGGAAAGGCTAGAGGTATAGAAGTCAGTGAGGCTGTTCCACTAAAGCTGCATTCCAGAGTGGCTGCTGCCATTGCTGCCATTCTGACATTGTCAGAACTGCCTTTCTCCTTGATGAAGTTGGTGACTAGGCACCAGAACTTGGAGTTTGCCACAAACTCTTATGTCTCTTAATTGCAGAACCACCAGCAATAAATAAGTCCTTTGCCTCCATTTAGTCTTCCAAATCTATTTTACTCGAATGCATCTCATTGGTGGAACCTGATTTGGAAAGTCTAATTATTTAACTTTCCATTCTATATTCAGCTTTTCTGTGAAAATAACCCCCAAATCTCTGGCACTTTCAGAACAACAAAGGTTTATTTCTTGCTAGTGACTGAGAGTTGGCTGTGGCTCTTTATACGTCAGCTCCTTCCGAAGATTAGGATCCGAAGATCTTTTCTGGATCTTGCCATTCTTGGCAGAGGCAAGAAGAGAGTGGACAGAGACATGCGATGTCTTTCAAAGCCTCTGCTCAGTTGTAGCGAATGCCACATCTGCTCCTGTTCCAAATACATTAAACTCAATAGGATGGTTCCTTGAATGTGGTGGGGAAGGGGGCATGTGGGACTGGGGTTATGAGGATAAAAGGCAATGAATGAATGGAGGATCTTGCACGGACTGATGTTGATGTGCCAGGGTCTGAGGAGACTTATTAACTCAGCCCATTGCACCAGAGGTTCTCTCCCCTAGATGAACAAAAGCTTCACAGTATTTTAAGTTGAACTTAGTAAAGTTATTCTGTTAAAATAATTAACTAATTCAACACTGTGTTAAAAACTGACCTTAGAATTGAATGAAAATGGTAACTGATTTTATTAAATCCTAAATAAAGTTGCACTTAAATTGATTAGATCCAGCTGCCAGTTTGCAGATGGGTCAATTATTTTACAAGTGGAACGCTTAATGCATTCAGGTCTTAAAATATGCACTGTTTGCAACTTCTGTGGCGGTTGTTTGATATCTTCTTGCCTTCCAGCTTAATGGAGTTGTGCTGCAGCAAGCAAGGAGATCTTGTCTTGCTGTTTTTTGACATGTATTGCACAAAATGACATTGATGGAACTGTAGGAGAAAGCCAGTTAAATGTTTGCTTAAAACTCGTTCCAAATTTCTAAAGAAAATGAAATACTGTTTACTTCCTCTATAAACTGTAACTCTAAGTTGTAGCCCATGTCTAATCCCATTGTAAACTATAAACCACCATATAAATATTTATTGTTGACATTCTTTTGTAGTATGCTTTGACAGTGAGAGAGAAGAAAAGACTGTCTGTCTCTTGTAAGTTGTCCATGGAACATTCAGGTAGAGAGATCCAGAAGCAGTTGGTAAATCCTGAGCTTTCTCATTTTCTTTGCCTTACAATGCTGGATAACCTGAAACAAAAATTTAATTTTAACACATTTGTTTTTTTACATTTCCGAGGATTTGAGATTCACCAAACTCTTTGAACTTTAACAACAGCAGCAGTAGCACTTTGCTCTTATTAAAATAATGCAGGTTTATAATTTTAAAACTCAAATTGTATGAAAAGATGACATTATAAAAATCAGTGGTTCCCTCCTCTGCCACTTCCCGTTCCTGGACCTGTTACCTAAAGTCAGTTATTTGACTGTAACTCATTTAGCTGTTTCTTCTGGTATTTATTCACATATTTCAGTGTGCTAATATTATTACTTAATTTATCAGTTTAATATTATCTGTTGACTTCCTATTATTAAGCTGAGGATTTAGTTCTTTATGCTTCTATGTACCTCACCTTTCCAGTTTTTTTAATGTCACAATTTTTGGTTTAATCAGTAAGCCATATTTACATTATAGCTATGTAAATATTCACTGAAGGACCAAAAGTATACTCAGATTACATTTTCTTTCTCGTAGAATGCTGTTATTAGTTGCCTTGTTTGTACTGAGGAATTTTTGTTGAACTTATTCTCAAGACTTTTCAACAGCTTTATTAGATTTCACCATGTACATATCACTGGTGTTTTTGAAATGCTCAAACAAATCAGGTTTTTTTGGCGGGGAGGAACATTCTGCCTGTGAAGCTATTAGCCCTGGAATGATTGCTTTTTTATGTCTTCCTTTTTATTGGTGAGTCTCCGAGTGTGTGTGTAGAACATATTTTCTAGTAGCTTCCTGAGAAAGACTGTGTGTGGATATATTTTCATGTCTTGCATATCTAAAAATGCTGCTTTCATACTTGGTTGACAGTTTGGGTATAGAATTCTTAACTAAAAATAATTTTTTCTTGCCATTTCTAAAGTGTTGTTTCATTGACTTAACAGCATTGCATGTTACTGTGGAGAAGCCAGGTGCCATTTTAATTACTATTTTGTATGTGACATTTTTTTCCTTTTGAAAATTTCTCAGGTATTTTTCTTTTATTAACGTGTCAATATTTCTCTTCCTTTACACTTTCTCTAGTCTCTTTTTTTTCCTGAAATTATTGTTGGTCAAATACTGAATTTTCTGTTTTGATCTTCTAAGTCTGTTGCCTATATTTTGCTCTATTTCTTTTTCTCTTAATGCTCCGGGAAAGTTTCTTGATGGATTTTGAACATTATGATTTATAAAAATTTTAATTTTATCTCTGTGAGAATAGTAATTATAATTTTTTTGTTTTTGTTGTTTTTGAGTCAAGGTCTCACTGTTGCCCAGGCTGGAGTGCAGTGACATGAGCATGGCTCACTGTAGCCTTGATTTCTTGGACTCAGGAAGTCTAGCCTCAGCATCCCAAGTACCTGGGACTATAAGTACACACTTCCATGCCTGGCTAATTTATTTTTTGTAGAGACAAGGTCTTGCTATGTTGTCTAGACTAGTCTTGAAGTCCTGGGCTCAAGCATTCCTCCCATACTAGCCTTCCAAGGTGTCGGGATTATAGTTGTGAGCTGCTGCACCTGGCCTATAGTTTTTTTAAAAAATGTTTTCTTCTATTCTCTAAATTATCTTTGTTTTTAGCTTTTCAAATTTTGTTCTTATCTTGTTTGAGATGTTCTTCAAATCTTTGGTGATCCTTAGCTGTTTATCCGTACTTAAAAGTGAAAAAGGGCTAATTGATAGTTTTGTGATAAGAGGCCTTGCCAAGTTTAGGTGTTAGGTTTCTCCTTAGGCTGATTGGATGCAGAGCTATTTTGTTGAGGAACTACCAAATATTAGTATGTGGACGTGTTTTCTCTAAGAGAAGAATCTTCCATTCTAAGAGAACAATAGAGTGGAGGAGGAAGTAAAGTGTATTTTTCCTGCCTGATAGTATTCTAGAATTAAAGGAACCGGGCTAGGGGTTTGAGCATTTCCCTTCCCTTCCCTTCCCTTCCTTTCCCTCTCCCTTTCCCTTTTTCTTTCTCCCTCCCTCCCTCTCACCCTCTCCCTCCCTCCCTCTCTCCCTCTCTCCCTCCCTTCTTTATTTTCTTGACATGGTCTCACTGTTGCTCATGCTGGAGTGCAATGGTGTGATCCTGGGTCACTGCAGCCTTGACCTCCTGGGCTCGTTACCCCCCCACCTCAACCTCCTGAGTAGCTGGGACTTTACAGGCATGTGCTTCCACACCCCTGGCTTATTTTTGTATTTGTGAGATAAGGTCTCACTATGTTGTCCAGGCTGGTCTTGGACTCCTGGGCTCAAGTGATTCTCCTACCTCAACCTCCCAAATTTCTGGGATTATAGGCATGAGCCATTACACCCAGCCTGAGTATTTCTTGTTTTAACTTTTACTTAATCCACCGGTTTTGTGCTTAACACCCCACCTCTCCTCCATGTGTGTAGGTCTCGGAATCCTAAGCCTTTGTCTTTCAATTTCTCCACAGAATAACCCTTCTTTTTTCTTTTGACTGTTGAGTCTGCAGACTTTTGCAACCAATCTTCACCCCACCCCTCACCTCCCCACCTGTAACTCTGCCTGTAACCCATGGTCATTGTATTCCGTCCTCAAGTCCTGATCTTCTCTGGACTCTGCAATTGGGCAAGAATAGTTAACTTATCATTGGTATCCACCTCGGCACCTGCCTTATGCTACTACTTCAGGTTTCAGACTTTTCTGGTCTTAATGCCAAGGAGAGACTGATTTGTTTAAATCTTGGAAGACATCTGCAGTTTAGCATAGTGTACACCTATGTTGTCTCCGTTGAGCAAATAACTTTCTATTTTGAATTTTGAATACTTTGAATTTTATGAGATTTTGGATTAGGTGAGATTGGAGCCATAATGGATGTCTTGACAGCTCTTGAATTTTTCATACATGTATGTATATCATAACATGCTCATTTTAGGAACTGTGTCACAGGTTCAGGATGTTGTAATTGTAGAACAGAGTTGTGCAATAATATTTTAAAGGAACGTAGATCTCAATCTTTTGGTAGGCCACTGCAGCTAGGTTTTTGTTTTCGTTTTTTAGACAGTAGTGATGAAGGAAGTTTCTACTATTCTATTACATTTCTTCAAATTGAAAAATACGTGGATTTCTAAGCAGTTAAACAGTAATAATAGATTTTCTGTGCAAATTTTACAGTGTTTTAGGTGAAGAGGCACTTCATTTGGAGACAGGCAAAGCAGATTATATAGTTTTATATAGTTGTTATGTTACGAACTTTATCTCACAGAACCCTTAAATAATGTGTTAACGAGGACTTATATAAACTAAAAATAAGACATCAATGTTATTTGGTTATTTGTTTACATGAATGTAACTTGATGTTTACCTAAATATTTATATGAAGGTAATGATAATATTCAGAATTACTTCAGAATGATGACTGTAAACATTTTATTTTATTTTTATTTACTTTTTTGTGTCAGATTCTCACTCTGTTGCCTAGACTGGAGTGCAGTGAACCAATCAAAGCTTACTATAGCTTAAACTCTTAGACTCAGGTGATCCAGCTCAGTCTCCTGAGTAGCTAGGAATACAGGCACATGCCACCATGCTCTGCTAATTTTTAAGTGTTTTTGGAAAAGACATGGTTTTGCTATGATGCCTAGACTGGTCTCAAACTCTTGGGCTCCAGCAGTCCTCCTGTCTGGGCCTCCCAAAGTGCTGGGATTATAGGTGTGAACCACCATGCCCAGTTGACAGTAGACATTATAAATTGTCCATAGTGTTTGTTTGTTTATTTGTTTATTTTTGAGTTGGAGTCTCACTTAGTTGTCCAGGCTGGAATGCAGTGGCACTCTAATGGCCACCTCAGCCTTGACTTGCTGGGCTCAGCCACTCCTTGCGCCTCAGCCTTCCAAGTAGCTGGAAGTACTGGTGCATGCCACCATTCCTGGCTAACATAGTGTTTAAATTGAATTATGTAAACCATAAACCCTAAAATGTAGAAACTTCCCAGACAGACACCTAAAGACACAATTTTTTCTTTTTTTGAGTTGGAGTCTCACTCTGTCACCCAGACTGGAGTGCAGTGGCTGCTCCCAGCCACCATAGCCTCGACCTGCTGTGGTCCGGTGATCCTTCCGCCTCAGCCTTCCAAGTTGCTGGAACTACAGGCACGCGCTACCACGCCCGGCTCATTTTGATTTATTGTAGAGATGAGGTCTCGCCAAGTTGCCCAGGTGGGTCTCGAACTCGTGGACTCAGGCAATTCACTCACCTCAGCCTCCCAAAGGTGCGGGATTAGAGGCTGAGCCACCGAGCCCGGCTAAGACACAATTTTTAAAAGGCTTTAACCTACTTTAGAAACAATTGCTTCATTAGGACTTAACATTTGCTGCCCTCTTGGCAAATCAAAATATACCTGAGTAGGTGGTGCAGGTTTTTTCCCCTCCAGTAATAAAGAAGATATTTAAAATAGTCATGTTTCAGTTAATGAAGGGGATATGTTTTGAGAAATGTGTCCTAAGGAGATTTTGTTAGTTGGTATAGCCTACTGTACACCAGCGGTATGGTATGTAACCTATTTCTTTAAACACGTTGGTATATACTGAATAGGCAGTTGTAATACAGTGGTATTTGTATATTTAAACATAGAAAAGGTACAGTAAAATTACTATATAAAAAATAGAAAATGATGTTCTTGTATAAGGCACTTACGTGAGTGGAGCTTGCAGGACTGGAAGTTTCTTTGTGTGTGTCAGTCAGTGAGTGGTGAGTGAATGTGAAGGTCTAGAACCTCACTGTATACTACTGTAGACTTCATAAACACTGTACACTTAGGCTGTACGAAATTTATTAAATTTTTTCTCGAGTTGGAGTCTCACTCTTCAAGCAGGCTGGAGTTCAGTGGCACACCTCAGCCTTCTAAGTAGCCAGAACTACAGGCGCATGCAACCACACCCAGCTAACTTTTTGATTTATTATTGAGATGAGGTCTTGCTAAATTGCCCAGGCTGGTTTGAACCCATCGGTTCAGGCAGTCCTCTCACCTCGGCCTCCCAAAGTGCTGGAATTACAGGCTTGAGCCACCTCGCCCCGCCCATGTTGTCTTTTTCAAGTAGTAAATTAGCTATTTTCTATGCATAGCATATAATTTGGCTACTGTTTCTTTTGGTCAGTCTAAACTTTACTGGGAACAAATTTGAAAGTGATACATTTCTCTAACAAGAGGATCTAGTTTTAAAGTTTAATACTATAACATACACACAAATATACACACACTTGACTGTGTCAAATTTTAAGGAAACTGAACAAACAGCTAACAGTTTTTGTTTTTAAACCAGGGTTTAGGTTGAGATAAGCAAGTAAATAACAAATATCTTAAAGTTTCCTAGTTTGTCATTTTAAGTGTTGGCTGCAGATTGTTATGAAGACCCTTCCTAATCTTTGGCTAAGAATATACACCAACTAGTGCTCATTTTTCAAACTACCTCTAGTTCTGTAGATGGTTGTGTTCTACAATTCTTTTGTTGCTATGGTGGATTGACTGTTCTCCTAAAAAAGTTATGTTAGCTAGCATGTAAGGTCAGCTGAATTGACTTCCTGTTTATTTTTTCAAGTAAAATATACGTGGAAATAGATGTACATTATATATAGTATTTGTGGAAATAGATAAAGCTTTTTTAATATGTGGAAATAGGCTTTAAGACTCTTGACTGTGACTCATGCCATTTTCACTTTTCTAGGTCTCTTTTCAAAGACATTTAAAAAGCAGAGCATTTCTAAGAAAAAATGCCACCTGAAAGATACCTGAGAGGCATCAGGAATCACTGCTTCTCTAGTGGGTCTCCGTTCTGTACTTGCCCTTGAGGACTTGAGATTTTTCTTTTTCTTCCTCCATGTCTTTGACTTGGTGGTTTGCTCAAGTGTGAAGCCTGTGTGTGAGGAGTAGAAGGGCTCCCCAGCTGGACCTGTACATAGGGTGTGGTTTCAGGGATCCATGTGATGGGTATGTTAGTTCTTGCAGTTTCCTTTTTGAGCATGTCAGTTACCTTCTTCAAGCCTCAACATTTGGTGTAGAGTAGGTATATGATATCATTTAGGTGGTACACTGGGATTCAGTAACCCAGAGTCATATAGTGAGAACTCAATTTCTTTTTCCATATTTTTAAAAAAAATCCTTCTGATTATATAAGTGGAAAGGTAGTATTTTGGATCTATTTTGTATAACACTTTTCAGTATTTGCCAGTCTTTTTTTTTTTAAACAGGGAAAGCAAACTTCATGCAGAATACCTTTAGTAGGCAACAGTACTTAGCTAGCATTTAATAACATTGTATTATTTCTCTGTTGTCTTCTTTTAATAACAAGTGACACAGCCTTTTTATTTTTAAATTTATTTATTTATTTGAGTGAGGTCTCACTCTTTTTTTTTTGAGGTCTCACTCTTTTGACCAGGCTAGAGTGCAGTGGTGCAATCATAGCTCATCGCAACCTCCATCTCCTGGGCTCAGACATTCCTTCCGCCTCCGTCTCTGGAATAGGTGGGACTATAGGCACATGTCATCACACCCAGCTAACTTTTTGATTTTTTTTATAGAGATGAGGTTTTACTGTGTTGCCTAGGCTAGTCTCAAACTCCTGAGCTCAAGCAATCATCCTGCCTTGGTCTCCTAAGGATTTCAGGCGTGAGCCACTGTTTCTGGCAAATTTTTAATTTTCTTCTTTTAAAGTGCAAGTAGTTTTAAGTGCTAGGGGTAACCCAAGGAAGCAGCTGTTGGGAAGTTGGAGAGGTGAGACAGGGAAGACTGGAAAGCTAGTAAAGTAAATCACCACTGTGGGCAGTGGGAGCTTAATGGCAGCAGGAACTTTGGGAGCCAGAGTTATCTTACCTGAGAGCATACCTTTAAAATATATTTAGAATCTGGGGGGTGGGAAAAGAAAAAAAATATATATATATATTTAGAATCTGACCTCTTTTTATTAACTTCATTGTTAACACCTGGCCCCAATCCCATCAATTTTCAGTGTCCTAAAAGTTTATGCTAACACAGCTGTTGGAATTACCCATATAAAGCCTAAGCCAGATCAAGTCACTTATCTGCTCGAAACCCTTCAGATGGTCCCAGAGTCTTTACAGTAAGGACTAGTGTGATCTGGTTTCCTCCTGCCGTGTGTGTGTGTGTGTGTGTGTGTGTGTGTGTGTGTGTGTGTTGTGTGCGCGCGCGCGCGCGCGCGCACATATTATGCACACACAGTCCTTTGTGTCTTTTAGCCTTCTAGTCAAAACACTCCTCTCCATTCCCTTCATTGTGTGCTATTGATTCATTTGTAAATTTGATTCATTTGTCACAGTTTGAGTCCATCTTTACCACTACAGTGTGGTTGAGTTTTTAAAAAATTTGCATACAGTAAATTCACTTTATAGTGTACAGTTCTGTTGGTTTTGACAGATCATGAAGTGGTGTATCCATTACCACGATTTCATGGGAAACAGTTCATTGCCCTAAAAATTCCCTCATGAGTCGGGCTCGGTGGCTCAGCCTGTAATCCCGCGCCTTTGGGAGGCTGAGGTGTGTGGATTGCCTGAGCCCGCGGGTTCGAGACCCGCCTGGGCAGCGAGACCTCATCTCTACAATAAATCAAAAATCAGCTGGGCGTGGTAGCGCGCGCCTGTAATTCCGGCTACTTGGAAGGCTGAGGTGGAAGGATCGCCAGAGCCCAGTGGGTCGAGGCTGCGGTGGCCGGGAGCGGCCACTGCACTCCAGGTTGGTTGACGGAGTGAGACTCCAACTAAAAAAAAAAAAAATTCCCTCATGCTATATACCTTTATAGATAATCCTTCTGTCTGTCTTGTGCTGGTCTATTTTCTTCTCTGTCGTTTTGCCTTTATTAGTGTCATATAAGAGACTTTTACAATATGTAGCCCTTTGGATCTGGCTTCTTTCACTTAGCAAAATGTGTTTAAGATTATGCCATGTTGTTTTGTGAACATTCTTCAGTAGTTCATTCCTCAAGTATCCTTTAAAATAAATATGAGTGAAAACAAAAGTGAATTGACTTAAAGAACATATTGAATAAAAATGATATAGGTGGTACATACATAAAAAAAATCTTGAACCTAAATGTCTAAGGTTTGGAAATCAGTAATGTGATAGAAAGATGCTGGGAAGACTTTGCTTTAACAGGTACCTCAGTCAATAATTAACCATGTGTTCTTGCAGAAATCACCCACTCTTCTCCCCAGTTTCTGGTGAACAGTGAAAAATACCTGATGTAGTAGTTGTTAGCTCCTGTCTCCTGAGATAACTGTGGTTCATAAGAAATGGGGTATTGATAGGTTCTTTGAGTAGCTCTTTTTTAATGTTAGCATTTCAGTGCTGTGAAACAGCCATCACCCCTGGATTTTAATGCTGTTAGGACCAGCTGTTAGAAATGTTTTATGGAAACTATAGTGAGAGAGTAAGAGCCTGTTAGCAGACATGAAGTAAGCCTTCGGGGTAAGTCAGTTTCCTTACTTTTTTGTTGTTGTTGGACTTATCTAGTTTAAGATCTTAAAAACTTGAGTTAGAGCTTTAGCAATGTCTGAGGTGCTGGTGGTACTGTAAATCTCAGCAAGTTTTCTAGCAAACTCTTGTGACTGTAGCATTTGGACCTTATTCCTCATAGTTCTGTCCTTAGGTAGATTTTTGCAGGGATATCTACAAAGATTGATTGTTGGTGTTCACAGTTTCCTGAATCATTCTTGTGGTTCACTGATAGAGCATTTTGTCACATTATTGACTGTGTATTTGAGGGTTGGAGCATGTTTGAGACTGCTCCCCTCCTGACAGATGCTTATAGCAAACCTGGAAGGAAACCAGTGATTATTGCTTGCTTTGTTATTTTTAAGATGGACGATTTATAGTGATTAATGGCTGCTTAACATCCCTGATCAGGTTACCTTTTTTATAAAATTTAAATAGGATAGTTGGGTGATACAGTGTCAATGTAAGATCAGAAGAGTAAGTGAAAGGAATTTGAGAGTGTGGAATTCCTATGATTTGTGTGTACTTCACACATGGCGCATAGTAATATTTATTTTACTTTTCATTTTTAGTAATGAATGTTATAACTATTGAAGATTATAAGAGCACATACTGGCCAAAATTGGATGGTGCCATAGATCAACTTTTAACCCAGAGTCCTGGTGACTATATCCCCATATCTTATGAACAGATATACAGGTAAGTCAGTATTGAATTTGCCTGGGTTCAAAAGGGTATATTGAGGTTCAGGAAAACTTGAACTATGCAGCACGCAAGATGTAATAACATATAATACGTAAGATAAGGCTCTGCGAATATTTATGTATTCCACACTTATGGATTGGAGATTTGATTATACCTTTTGATTCAAAAGTGGTTTTCAAATCAAGGTAGAGTAAACCACACTCTATTAGACTTCCTCCCACTTCAGCTTGCCACCTCCACCATATGTAATGCTGACACTGCGTCCGTGAAAAAAGTAAGAACGACTGCAGTATCTGGGAGAAAATATGTATTTTCAGTCTCACATGGAGATGTTAGTTTAATCTGTTGATATTCATAGGCACACAATTCTAACTCTCCTTGATTGTTTTGTTTTCCAGTTCTTAGTAAACGGAAGCAGCAAATTAGGAACTGGGGTGGGATATGAGGTCAGCAAAGTTAAAGGAGGAGGAAGTGACAACTGTTGTCTCCACAAGTGATATACTAAGAGGTTGTATTACAAACATTTTCATGAATTAGAAACTTTCTCTATACTAATTATGACTCTCTCCCTTATTCTGACATTCATTTAAAAAAAAAACAGCGAGAGAGAACCTAGTTTACAAGTAGTTAACACATTCAGACCCTAGGTTGTCACCTAATACTAGATGATCTAGTACTGATTAAATGCCTAATAGACTACTCACAATAGATTATTTTTAACTGATGGCACTAGCTTCTCTTCTGATCACTGATTGGGGTAGGTTGAATTTCTATTTAAAAGTTGTGGTTAGTCACTTTTTTAAGGTATGAATCAGTGGTGGCTGTATATCAAAAGTGCTTTAACCTTAGACTGAGTTAAATGCTTCATTATTAACTTGGTTTTTGTGGGTTTTTTTTCCCCCTTACAGTTGTGTGTATAAATGTGTATGCCAGCAGCACTCGGAACAGATGTATAGTGATCTGATTAAAAAGATAACTAATCACTTAGAGAGAGTCTCGAAGGAGCTGCAGGTAAAGAATTGATTATATTGATTTTAACTTCCTTGGGTTTTTTTTGACTGATTGGAATTAGCTGTCTAATATACATTTGGAGGCTTGTAGATTTCATTATGATATGTTTATAAATATTTTCTAGATGAATGTTGACTAAATTATCATAAATGACATAAACTGTGGACATTTTTAGATTTAATATATTTCAGACCCTAACTGATTTTGTTTATTACCATGTCAACATTAAAAAAATTTTTTATTTTATTTTAAAGATTTGGGGTACAATTTAGATTTAGGTATACAAGTGGTCATCATACAGGTAAAGTTTGGGCCTCCCTTTGGTCCCCACTTCACCTGGTTTGAGATCAGGTACGCTTATTGATGTTATGTGCCCAGCATTTTCTTTTACTTAAACCTTATTTTTCTCTGTTATGTCAATATTTGGTGACTATATAATTTTAAAATACATGTGTTTTAAAATTTTTAGGGGACTTGCATTGTTTTTGAGAAGTAGTTTGCTTACTAGTTTATAATACTTGCCAATACAAACAACTGAAGTCAGCACTTTATTTTAGAAGTGGCATCATCCCACTTCTAAAATCTGGGGCAGTTTGCAGAAAATGTTCTGTTTAAGGGAGCACTTGGCTTGATCTCCACTCCCCTCTTCCTCACCTCAGTAAAGCTTCTAGTGCTTTAAGGTTAAGTGCTATTTTTATGCCAGGGTCACAATCCATTTTAATTTTCATGTAGAAGTAACATGATGTCTACAAAAGTAACTCAGCAATAGATTGCTAGGATCTATACCACAATTAGGAAACATCCCAACAGTTTTGAAATAACCATAGTTTCTAGCAAGTGTTGGAGTGTGCTTTGGGCTTGGATATTATTCCTCACGTACCTTGTGGTCTGAAGTATCTTAGTCTTTTTTAGCCCAAACAGTTGTTGTACTAAGTAGCTTTTTTTCTTTTTCTTTTTAAAAATTATAATCAGAGCTATGTTTTATTGTAGTCAAATGTGTGCTTTTCATGTTGTTAGTGTAAATTATTTTCTTCATCTTTTTATCACTATATAAAATCTTGATTCATTTGACAGATCTGTTTGGTGTCTAGGCATTGTATGTAAATTGTAGATGAAACTCAAGATCTGTGCCTTGTAGCTTTGAATGATTTGCTTTTTAATTCTTGACTCTGATGGCTCCCTAAATTCTTACCAGAATTCAATTTATTACCAAACTCTGTTTACTTCTAGTCTCTCTCTTGTCTGTGTTCACTTCTGTTCACTTGCCAGTATCCTAGTCAAGGTTGCCGTTGTTTCTCAAGTGTTTTACTAAATGCTCATCTCAGCCGGTTGCTCTGCCTTAACTTTATTGATGTATCTTAATGTATTTGACCAGTTTTTGATTGAAGAATATTTAGCTTGCTTCCAATCTTTGGGTGTTACTAATAGTGCTGAAGTGAATAATCAGTCTTGTAAGTAATGTCATTTACTAAGTCTATATTGTGGTTTACAAAGGTTATATCAAGTTGTCCTCTCACCGGTTATGTATATATCAGAGTGTTTATTTTCCTCACCCTACTAATACAGCCTGTTAGGAAACTAACTAATTTTTATTTTTGTATTAATATAGGAATGATTCTTATTAAAAATTGAAACACAGGTAAGGGGCTAGTATTTTTAAAAGGGATAATATATGATATAAAACTAGGGAATTTATTTTTAGAATCAATACATGTCCCACTTTGAGTTTTATCCGTATGGTCCTATAAAAAATAATTGCTTCAAAATGATTCCTCTTATAAGATTATAAGGTTTGCAAACCATTATGAAATAGCAAGGTGAACGGATTAAAAACATGGGTACCTGGGGCTCTGTTCTCAACTCTACCACTTAGCAGCTGTTTGTGTGCCTCTTGATTAAACATATATATCATCTTGTAACTTTTTTTGTCATTGAAACAGATATCTATAGTTCCCTGACTCTAAGTAGTAAGATATTTTTTTCTCTGCTTCCTGCCTGGCAAATTCTTCATTCTTTTCTCAGGCTTAAACTCATTTGTGTCCCTCTCTGTAAAGCCTTCCTGGAACTCCCACACTTCTCTCAAAGTAGAACAGAGCAGACTGTTGGCATTTCTTCTTCTGTGGACCTATAGCATTTCAGCAGTAACAACTCCATGAGGGCAATGATTGTGTTATTATTTCTGTTTTCATGTCTAACTACTTCACAGGCCCTTCCTTAAGGGTAGGGACTCTGTCTTGTTTGCCTTTCTATCCTTTGTGGCTGGCATTACAGGTCAGCAAATGTTTATTGAGTGAATGTGGAGTAACTAAATATGACCTATACTAACGGAAGGAGTAGAGTAATCAGCCTCATATTATCATTAATCTTTATGCTCTTTAGACTCATAGGCATTTTCTCAATTTGTTCAGTATTACAAATATGTGATCTGGTGTAATCTCTGTTTTATGGAAACTTTAAGATGGTTTTTATGGAGGACAGAACAAGAGCATATATATGCCAGGCTTCACGAACCAGACATGTTTTATTTGAGTGGAGCATTTTGTTTGCAGTTCTAGTTTTTGTAATGAAATGTTGTTGTTATGAACCAAGAGTGTGGGGTGAGTTGCATTTGGCAGATAATCAGAAATTTAGTGTTGGAGTTGATAAATCAATGAGTTGGATGTACAGCCTCTGTCTGTCAAGGGCATCTTAAAATAGCTGCGAGTTTGTATAGTTTATATGTCAGAATGACTTATTTATCTTTATCCAAGGGTGTATCCTGTTGGGGAGACTGAAGAATATATGAAATACACCTATGGAGATGCTTTTTCCATTGCTCATAGCAGTTTTTGAACTTGTCTGTTTTGATGCCTTTTAGTGCTTCTTCCATTTTTTTGTTTCACCTACTCTGCATCAGCAAAATGTTTCCTTTTGAGGACTTTTTCTTTTGTAAGTTGGAGTTTATTAGAAGATAGGAAAACTCTCAGTAGTGAGAGGGGACCTGAAAGTGGGTTGCCTGAGGACTTTTTTAATCTGGGGAAACAAAAAGTTGCTTGGGGTGAGATCGGGCGAATAAAGAGGGTGGGGCACAGGTGACATGCTGTTTTTAGTCAAAAACTGCTGAATACTCAGTGTGGTGTGGGCAGGTATGTTTGTAAATCACCTGTCATGAAATGGACAAACACGTTGAAAGAATCTCTAAAAAAAAAAAATATTCACTGTTGCTGAATGCAGCCCCTCACAACAACACTAGCTGGTGTACTGATGCTGATGGGTTCCTAGAACACTTAACTAGCAGGGAAAGCCTGCACTACAAGGGGCCTGCCCTCCAAAAGATAACTCTGGGTGTTTTGGGGTCCCTTCTCATATGTGAGTATTAGATCAACAGTAATGGTAATGTAGGGTATAAAAATATATATAGTCAAAACTCAAGACAGTAACATAGTGGAAGGGAGTACATTGATCGAACATGTTCTAAGGCCCTTGCATTGTGTAGGAAATGGCAAAGCACTAATTTATTTTAGACTATAAGGCAAAGATGCAGCCTGGATTAAGATAACCACTAAATGAATAGTAAAAGAAAGTGTAATCAATAAGCTATAGGAGGGAGAAAATGGAATAATTTAAAAATAATCAAGGAAGTGAAGAAATAATAGAAAAGGTACAGAGAACAGATGGGACAAACAGAAAACAAATGGTAGGATAATAAGTTTGAACTTCAGCATATCTACTATTATATGAAGTGTTAAAGATGTAAGTACTGCAGTAAAAAAAGGAAAACAGTTATCAGACCGGATGAAATTCTACAATATTGCTAACAAGAGCTACACCTAAAATATTAAGAATACAAAAAAATTGAAAGCAAATGATGGAAAAAGTTATATTATGGAAATGTTAGCCAAAAGGAAGATAATATAGCTACATCAGTATCATAAAAAATAGATTCAGGCTGGGCATGGTGGCTTAAGCCTGTAATCCCAGCACTTTTTTGAGGCCAAGATAGAGGATTGCCAGAGCCCAGGGGTTCAAGACCAGACTAGGCAACTTGGTGAGACCTCGTGTCTACAATACATGAAAATTTTTTTTTTTTTTTACGTTTGTAGTTCTAGCTACTTGGAAGGCTGAGGCAGAAGGATTGCCTGAGCCTAGCAGGTTGATGCTGGGATGGCTGTGAGTGTGCCACTACACTCCAACCTTGACAATGGAGTGAGACTGGGACTCAAAAAAAAAGTAGATTCAGAGCAAGAAGTATTATTGGATATAAAGAGAACTTTTTATTGTAACAGAAGGTTCGGGTACTAGGAAGATAACAATTCTGAATTTGTATATTCCTAATAACATAGCCACAAACATTAACAAACGCAAAAGGAGAAACAAATAAATTCACAATCATGTCTCTTGGTAACTGAATAAGCAGAAGAAAACAATTAAAAAACAGTAGAGATCTAGACATTTTGAACAATCATAAACTTGACTTAATTAGAACTCAGCACTCATTAATCGCAGAAACATATTTTGTTCAAATAAACCCAGGTTGTCTACAGAAATGACTACATATGCTGCTCATAGAGTATGTTCTTTGACTTACAATAGGATTAAATTAGATGTCAGTAGCAAAAAAGGTAACTAAAATCTCTATATGATTGAAACTGTAAAAATATACTTTCAAAAACCCATGTGTGAGAGAGGAAATTATAGTGGAAATAAACACATCTTGCTTATTAAATAAGCACCGCATGGTGCTTATACAACCTATGAAGCCTTCTGGGTTTAAGCCAAAGTTTTTTTTTTTTAGGGAAATTTGAAGCCCTAAAATGTATGTATTGGAAAATAATAGTTTGAAAATCAGTGACTTTAGCATTTATTCAAAATTAGAAAAAGCAGTATATGAAACTCAAAGGATTAAATCATAATTTCTGCTAAGTAGACTAATGGAACAATAAGAACTATTCAGGGAACTATGGTGCCAAGCAGTACAAGGAAAGTGCTGTATAAGAGCAGAAGTGTCATGATCACACCCAGGTAGAGGAATAAAAATGAAGGCATCATTAACAGTGGATATATCATGAAGAATGGGGAGGTGTTTGGAGAAGATGGGTTTTGGTATAAGAGAACTTCATGAGCAAAGACTGGAAGAGGTTTGGGATGTACTCAGGTAGTAAGGAATGGTCTTATGAAGATCAATTGTAAGACATTTCAGGGGGATTGGGAGGAGTTAAGAGTAAAAAGGCATATAGAAGCCAGATTGTAGAAGCCTTTAAATGCCAGAAGTTGCACATTAGAAGATTGATGTGGAAAGAGAATATAAGATGGTTTGGAGTAGGAAAGAAAGGTGTAGGGTATTGGTGATTATAGTAGACTGGGTGAATTACAGGTCCATAGTTCTTTATCTGCAATTCTAAGATTTAAAAAATTTGAAAAATTTAAATTTATTGCCAAAACTTATGAGTTAGAGCCGGGCTCGGTGGCTCAGCCTGTAATCCCGTGCCTTTGGGAGGCTGAGGTGAGTGGATTGCCTGAGCCCGCGGGTTCGAGACCCACCTGGGCAGCGAGACCTCATGTCTACAATAAAAAAAAAAAAAAAAAAAAAAAAGCAGCCGGGTGTGGTATGCATGCCTGTAATTCCGGCTACTCGGAAGGCTGAGGCAGAAGGATTACCGGAGCCCAGCAGGTGAGGCTGCGGTGGCCGGGAGCGGCCACTGCACTCCAGTCTGGGCGATCGAGTGACTCCAACTCAAAAAAAAACAAAAACCAAAAAACTTATGAGTTAGTAAAACTTGATCTAAACTCTTCTGAGGAACTTAAGGGGAACATGCATTTATTTTCTTGCAGAGGTATCAGTGTGTTGTCCCAGTTCCTACTGGATATTTTGCATAATATGTGGTATTTATGTCATAATACTTTCTAAATCTGGCCCCTAGGCATCTTGGGTAAGAAATTGTGGGCCCTTAGCCGGGCTCAGTGGCTCAGCCTGTAATCCCGCGCCTTGGGAGGCTGAGGTGAGTGGATTGCCTGAGTCCGTGGGTTCGAGATCCGCCTGGGCAACTTGGCGAGACCTCATTTCTACAATAAATCAAAAAAATTAGCTGGGTATGGTAGTGCGCACCTGTAGTCCCCGCTACTTTAAAGGCTGAGGCAGAAGGACCGCTGGAGCCCAGCAGGTCGAGGCTGCGGTGGCTGGGAGCGGCCACTGCACTCCAAGCCTGGGCGACAGAGTGAGACTCCACTCAAAAAAACAAAAAATTGTGGGCCCACTGGTAATGAAAAGGGGGAGGAAGTGTCTGGGGATGCATTGTTGAAGTCAGAGAAACATTGTAAGGGCTAGTAATTTACTGTGTAATTTCCATATTCGGAAGAGAGTTAGGATGAGAAGTCTCAAAGTTCATTTTGGTTTCATAAAAATGTTAGGAGTTTAATAGAGGGGACTTGAGGTAGGAAGAGAGTGATAATGATTTTAGAATGTTCAGTTTAACATTTAGTGTTCATGTGCCAAGCAGTATGCTAGATGCTAGGGTTATAGGATAATTAAGATACATGTTTATTCTTTAGCACTTTTTTTTTGAGTTGGAGTCTCACTCTGTCGCCCAGACTGGAGTGCAGTGGCCGCTCCCGGCCCGAACCTGCGGGCTCAGGCAATCCACTCACCTCAGCCTCCCAAGGCACGGGATTACAGGCTGAGCCACCGAGCCCGGCTCTTTAGCACTTTTTAGGGGTAAGGTATACTGATAATTTTAATATACTGGGATGGGATAATAGGATAGGATAGGGATATAAAATGAGTTAAAAGTCTTGCTAACTTTCCACCTTGTGAAATATCTCAGATTTACCCCTGCCATCTCTCTAGTTTAAATTCTCATTGGTACTTGCTTGGACAATAGAAAATGATTTCTAGTTTATATCTTGGCCCTGCATCTTCTTCTAATCCATTTTGTTTGCGGTTCTCAGAATTATCATGTCACCCACTTTCTTTAGCCTTTTGACTCTCCGTTCATTCAAAGAGCAAAAATAATATTTTTAAACAAAGATTTAAAGACTCTTCGCGCTCTGAACTCAGTAATATAGTGCAACTATATATATATAGTTTTATATATATATATAAAATATATATATATTTTCTAAATTAAATATATATATTTAATTTAGAAAAGCTATGTCTTTTCATCTTTGTGTCTTTTCTCATTTGGTTTCTTTTACCACTACTTTTGATGTGGATTTTTCAGGTCAGCCTTGGCTTCAGGAGTGTCAGCTCAATGGGTCAGCCAGCCAAGCCCCAGAGAGGGTTGTGGAGGGGCTGGTAAGCCTAGCCCCACAAGTGTCAGCTCTAATGGGCCTGCAAGCCAAGTTCTGAGTGTTGTGGTGGGGAGGGAGGGCTGGCAAGCCTAGTCCCCAGGGTGTTGGATCTAACGGGCTGGCAAGCCAAGCTCTGAGAGTGTTGCTGGTTTGGTGGGCTGGCAAACCTAGCCCCCTGGGTGCCTCAGCTTTGGAGTCTTGCCTTCCTCTGGCAGCTCTTCTGGTTCAGCTGGCACTGTCGGCTGGCAAGCCAGCTTTTGAGGTGCGTGACTTTTCGACTCCAGTGATCTTCTGCAGCTCTTCAGGTTGCAGCTCTTCGGGGTCAAAGTTCTTGTCTCATGCCCAGGAAGAATGAGGGACATGGACAGCCAGAAAATGAGAAAGCAGGATTTATTAAGGACAGAAAAGCTCCCACAGCGGGAGGGGGCCCGAAGGGGTTGCCCATCTGGGACCCAAAACCTGGCGCTTGTATAGCCCTAAGTCCAAGCCGATTGGCTGGCACTGGTAGTGAGCTGTTGCTGTTCTGATTGGTTGCTTTTCAATCCCAGCAGTGAGGACTTTAGCTCTAGCTTGAGAGGCTTGCAGGGAGTTTGTTTACCAACACTGAGCCTGAGAGGCCTGCCAGGAGTTCACTACATTGTTACCAGAGGACTCTCTTGTCTGTCTGCCTAGCCTTTCTCTAGCTATCTCCTGTCTCACTTTTGTCCCCTCCCTTTCTGCAAGGAGGGCATTCTATTTGTCTGTTAGGATTTGCTCAGCTTTTAATTTCACTATTTTGGGCAGGCTTAATTAATCAAGTTTTTTTTCCTTTGCTTCTGTGAGAGCATTTTATGTTGCTGCTGTACTCCTCAGTTTAGCACTTTGGTGTATATTTAGTTACCAGTTAGAAATATCTCTTTGGCAACATTGTAAGCTTCTTAAAGGCAAGGAATCTGATTTAAGAACCTTGGTTTCTTTTGGCCTATTGTAGTCTTTAAGTGAAGCACTCATTAGTTGAATGTGATAGTCATAGTACTATTGACCAGATGATTCCAATTCCCTTTTCTCCTGCACACATGGTTGGATTGGACTTCTCTATCCCACTGAAATTAGACTTGGGTAAGTGACTTGATTTGGCTCATGAATTAAGAGTGAAGCTGAAATATTTATATATGGTGAAGTGAAGCCTTTGAAATTGGTTTTGCAATTTTTCATGTTTCCCTTTTCCTGCCAGTGTTACCTGGATTCTAGAGGATAACATGGAACAGGTTCTCAGGACTAGTTTTTCACATGAATGAGAAAGAAGCGTTGCTATATAGTTTTTCCCAATTTTAAAATCCATTTAAAATCCATCGTTTTTATTGAGATATAATTCACATATCCTTTTAGTATGTACACAATCCTGGGACACGGAGTGTGGCCCTGAAGGCTGTCGCCCCCTTGTCCGATAATGCACTGCACATTTGTCAGGAACCTGGTGCTAAACCATTTGTAGACGACCTGCTTCTGGGTCGGGGTTTCATAAGTAGCAGAGCAGCTCCCTCGCTGCGATCTATTGAAAGTCAGCCCTGGACACAAGGGTTTGTAAATAAATAAATAAAAATAAAATCTATGCAAATCAGTGGGGTTTTTTAGGAGTCACAAAGATATGCACCCATTACCATTAATTTCAGGACATCTTAGTCACCCCACAAAGAAACCTAGTACTCTTAGCAGTCACTCCGTGTTCTCTCCTCCTTCAGACCCTGGCAACCACTAATTTGCTTTCTGTCTTTTATATATTTGTGTATTTTCCCATACTGGATATTTCTTCTTCCTCTTCTTTTTTTTTTTGGATCTTATTTTGTCACTCAGACTACGGGTGGCAGCCTTGACCTCCTGGGCTCAGGTGATCCTTCAGCCTCAGCTGCCTGAGTAGCTGCGCCTACAGGCTTGTACCACACACCTGGCTAATTGTTTTGATATTTTTTGTAGAGACGAGATCTCACTATGTTGCATAGGCTGATCTCCAACTTCTGAGCTCAAGCAGTCTTCCTGCTTTGGCCTCCCAAAGTGTTGGATGTGAGCCACTTTCATACAAAGGGAATCTGTGGCTTTTTGTGTCTGACTTAATTAACTTAGCATAATATTTTCAGGTTCATTAATAATTCCCAATTAATATTTCATTCCTTTTTAGTGACTGAATAATTCATTTTGTGACTACACCATATTTGTTTATTCAAGCTTTGTTTTCTATTTATTTATTTATTTAATTAATTTATTTATCGAGTTGCAGTCTCACTCTCGCCCAGACTGGAGTGCAGTGGCCACTCCCAGCCACTGCAGCTTCGACCTGCTGAGCTCCAGCGATCCTTCTGCCTCAGTAGCTGGACTACAGGCGTGCGCTACCACACCCGGCTAATTTTTTGATTTGTTGTAGAGAGGAGGTCTCGCCAAGTTGCCCAGCAGACGGGTCTCGAACCCGCGGGTTCAGGCAATCCACTCACCTCAGCCTCCCAAAGGCACGGGATTAGTTATTTGAATTGACAGTATTTAAAATATCCTGTTTTGCCTCACTACAATTTGGATAATTGAATTTACAGTAGTCTCCCCTTTTCTTATCTGCTGAGGTTACATTTCAAGACCCCCTCAGTGGATATGCCTGAAACTTCAGATAGTATCAAACCCAGTTGCTATCAACACATTTGTGTCTTCCACTCACAAATTTAATGCCTTTTCCATCTTAACTAAGTATTTAATTATGCATTGTGGCTGTAACTTTTACTAGCTTGAGATGTTATAGGAAGATACTGTGAATTTCTTTTTCTTTCACAATTTCACTGTTAGAACATTTGTTCTTACTGTAGATCCTAACAAGTCAAGAAGTTTCACCTTTTCACTTAAAGGAAGCACTTTATAGCTTCTCTTTGACATATCCAAATTGCCAACATCTTTCTCTTTGGAGCCATGGTGAAATAAAATAAGGACTGCTTGAACATAAGCACTGTGATATAATGATAGTTTATCTGATAGCAGATGGCCACTAAATGACTAATGGGTGGATAATGTCATCAGTCTGGATAAAGGAATGATTTATGTCTCAGGCAAGATGGAGCTTGATGGTGCGATATTTCATGGTGCTACTCAGATTGGCATACAGTTTAAAACTTAAAAATTTGTTTCTGGAATGTTCTATGTAATACTTTTGGACTGTGGGTAACTGAAACATCAGACAGCCAAACTGTGGATAAGATAGAGTACTACTGTAATGAATATAAAATCCTTGACTCTTTAATTGTCTTCAATAATACTTCCACATTTCATTTTTTTAGTTTATTTCTGAGTCCAGAATCCATTGGAACAATTGTGAGGCATTTTCTCCCCAATTAATGTTGATAAATATTGTAAATGTGCTGTATCAAATTGTGAGTTTTCTTTTTCTTTTTTTGAATTGGAGTCTCACTCTGTCGCCCAGTCTGGCGAGTGCAGTGGCATGCTCACGGCCACTGCAGCCTCGACCTGCTGGGCTCAGGTGATCCTTCCCCCTTAGCTTTCCAAGTAACTGGAACTACAGGCATGCACCACCACGCCTGGCTAATTTTTAAATTTATTGTAGATATAAGGTCTCTCCAAGTTGCCCAGGCTGGTCTCAAGCCTTCACCTCAGCATCCCAAAGTGCTGGGATTGTAGGCGTGAGCTACCGTGCCCAGCTGAGAGTGTATTTTCACTTTCACCAAATAAAAGCATTCTGATGTTTTGATGTAATAGCTTTATAGTCAGTAACCCATTAACAGGGGTGTGTGTGTGTGTGTGTGTGTGTGTGTGTGTGTGTGTGTGTGTGTGTGTTTGCAGTGGTTTGGAATTTACACTGTGTATTAACCCCAATAAACAGTATTTAAACAGAGATTTGGGTCCCAGGCCAGGACAGTAACATTAAAGTGGGAAAACTAGAAACCATAATACTAGCCTGTATCAGAGTTCTGATGGGGAGAGACCACAAAGACAAAGGAGGAGGGAGAAGTTGTTGCAATTCTTATTCCAAATGGGGTAAAATTTACAATTGTTTAAATGCGTGTTTGTCAACTATTTTATTTAAAAGGAAGTTAACTCATTTGAATAACAGTAATTTTGATGTCTTTTAAGCTCTAAATATCTTGGTGTTAAGCTAAATATATAATTTAACTCTCAAACCAATTAATAATGAAAATTAATAGAAGCTAAACATAATCGGTTAACAGTACTTAACTTTGATTCAGTTTTCACAGACACCAGATTGTATATAAAAGCTTTCTTAACTACCTAACTGCCAATAAACTGAGCCAGAGTCTGCTAGTGTTTAAAATTAGAGCGAGAATTGCTTTGCTATTTATTCTTTGTCCTGTTGGTGGCAGCATAACTCAACTAGTTGTATGTGGTCATTTGAAATTTTGTATATCTTTGAAAGACTTTAATTTCTATATCTGTTGAACTATAAAGTGTATTATAAGAAAACTTTCCATCCCCCCAATATGCTATTTACTGCTTGTTAGAGTGAAGGAGATGTTAGATAATAAGAAACTTGCTTGATATCCTTTCTTTATAGATTTCATAGATACAATGCTAAATGGTAAATAACTCTTCACATGTGTATTCTGCTGAAGGTTTTTCTGAATAAGTTATTTTGAGATCTATTTTTAATTCAAACAAGAACTTAAAACAGTTGTTATAGCAAAGTTGTTTGTATCTCTGAAAATTTGCCAGTGAGACAACCTCCCCCTTACTCATTCTGCTGGTTCTCATCTAGACCATAAGTTTACTATCTTCCTTTGAAGGCAGAGACTTTCACTTTTTCATGTGCTTTCATAGGGCTTGTAATACCAGACTTCAAATTGAAATCCAGTAAAAATATTTAATGTAAATTAATAAAAAACATATGTTTGCATCACAGCTGACATTGCTAACATTAACTAGTTCCAGTTGAAACAGCATCCTGAACTTGAAAAATGAGCTAGAGAATAAAGTCACTTAAATAATTGACAGCTTTTTGCACTTGTTTATTATCACGTATATAGAGTACAATTATGAATTATATTCTTCTAAAATATACTCTGTTTTAAGACAGAGCTACATACTTAAGTTGGAAAAGGTAGGGAAAAAGATTTTCTTAAAAAAAAAAAAAAAAGCAGCTGGGCTCGGTGGCTCAGCCTGTAATCCCGCACCTTGGGAGGCTGAGGTGAGTGGATTGCCTGAGCCCGCGGGTTCAAGACCCGCCTGGGCAGGCGAGACCTCATCTCTACAATAAATCAAAAGAATTAGCTGGGCGTGGTAACGCGCGCCTGTAGTTCCAGCTACTTTGGAAGGCTGAGGCGGAAGGATCGCTGGAGCCCAGCAGGTCGAGGCTGCAGTGGCCGGGAGTGGCCATTGCCCTCCAGTCTGGGCGACAGAGTAAGACTCCAACTCAAAATAAATAAATAAATAAATAAATAAATAAATAAATAAATAAAATAAAAAAAGCAAATAGGAATAAATAGTGTTTGTTAAGTGTTATGAGGTGAGGTGTACAGGAAATTGAGAAGTCATCTTAGCGTATCTGGCTTTTTTGGATATTTTCTCCATTAAGTAATGCTTGAACCTTTTATAACTGTTCAGTATCACCTAGCTTGTCAGTTTAAAAGCTAGGATTAGAACCTAGATTAACTCATGGTTCTGTAGATAAGCTAAAGGAATCTAGAATCATGGAAACCAGACTTTAATTCAGTTTACTATTCAAGCCTAAAAAATACTTGGAAAATGAGAAAAACTTTATTTTAAACTATATAACTTGCTATTGTTTGGATATTCTAATATGAAAAAGTTTGCACAGCAAGACTGAGAATAGAATGAGAGTATTGTTTGTCTGGGAGGAAATTTCGTTTTTATGAAGTGTCTTTGTCAACTCTATAATGGGTGTTGCTTCTGGAGCCTTGACAGATCTGTCCATGTCAGAATGGTGCTGCTCAGGAAAGTCGTGGAATAATCTAGGATAAAAGTATATTGCACACTAGCAGATTTTGCTAAAGTTAGTATGTAGAGGCAGGTTTTTTAAAAAGGGAATTTCTTATTTGATTCAGAAAATAATATTAAGGATCCTTGAGATTGCTTTCAGGTCTATTATATACTAAATGCTAGAGTTTTACTTGGCATTATAAGAATAAGATTATGAAGAAACTGCTTGGGAATTGTAGCATTTCTGTTTGACTTATTTTTTATTTTTATTTTTTGGAGACAGGGTCTCACTCTGTTGCCCAGGCTACAGTGCAGTTGGTCACGATCATGGCTCAACACAGCCTTTACCTCTCAGACTCGTGATCCTTCCATCTCAGCCTCTTGAATAGCTGGGACTACAGAGACATGCCACCACACCCAGCTAATTTTTTTGTAGAGGCGCGATCTCACTATATTGCCCAGGCTGGTGTTGAACTCCTGGGGTCAAGTGATTCTCCCACCTCAGTCTCCCAGAGTACTGGGATTACAGGCATGAGCCACCATGCCCAGCCTCCATTTGACTCTTTTTAGAATAGTTTCCATTTATCTGCTGAAATTCCCCATCTTTTTGTGCATGTTGTCTACCTTTTCTACTAGGACATATTGCCTTTATTAATCATAGTTATTTTTATTTTTTGGTTTTTGAGTCGTAGTCTCACTCTGTTGCCCAGGCTGGAGTGCAGTGGCATGATCATGGCACACTGCAGCCTCAAACTCCCCCCGCCCAGTTCAAGTGATTAATTCTTCCACCTCAGCCTCTTGAGTAGCTGGGACTACAGGCATGCACCACCACACCTAGCTAAATTATTTATTTTTGTAGCGATAAGGTCTTGCTATGTTGCCCAGACTGGTCTCCAATTCCTGGGTTCAGGCAATCCTCGTGCCTTGGCCTCCCAAAGTGCTAGGATTACAGATGTGAGCTACCGTACCTGGCCAATTATAGTTATTTAAAAGTTTTTGTGTGATAGTTCTATTGTGTGGGCCATCTCTGCATCTGGGCATGTTGAATTCTTTACAGGGGTTGTATTTTCTTATTTTGGTGTTTTCTTAGGTTGTGATTGAATACCGGTCATTGTATATAAAATAACAGTAGAGACTGATATAAATAATATTTATGCCTAGAAATGGGTATGGTTCTCTCTCTGTCAGGCAGTTAGTTTGAGGAATTGAGTTAATCCCAGCAGTAGTTGCTAGTTTGATTTTGTTGTTGCTGCAAGCTTCAGATCCCTCTAATGATGGAGTGTGGATACCCTGCTTTTAATGTGATTCAGAAGGATTTTCTTTTGGTGCCTGCTCTACCCTCAAATCTTAGCAGGTCTGCCTCATCGGGAGGGGAGGGGTGGAGGGGTCTTTCTTTGCTTTATTGTCCCTCACTCAGCAGCAGATAGCTGTTGTTACTTGGTGCAATGCTTGGGATGGGAGTGCAGGGGAGGTTTTAGGTGTCTGTGTATGGTTTTTGCCCTCTTTTTTGGCCCCCATTCTCTTGTGCCTGCCTTAGTCATAGGTGGTGCCTGTGCCCCTGAGTCTCAGGGGTGGGGCTTTCTCAGGGCTCCCCCTTCTCACCACCCCAATTGCTGATAGCCTTTGAGCCTCCTCAGCTGAAGGTCCAGATCAGGGGTTAGTACATTTTTTCAGTTAAGGATCAGATATTCACAAGCCTTGTGGTAACATCTAATACCATACTCAACTCTGCTGTTGATCCCTGAACTAGAGTGTAGGTGGGTTCCCTCCCCCTCTCCCCCACATACCCTTTGGCAACCAAATTCTGCCTTGTATCTTTAGGGGGCCTCGGGAATGAGCAAGTTTCCTGCACTTCCATTAGCAGCAATATGTTTTTGCTTTGTAATAGTCCAGAATTCTGGGCATGAATAGATTGTCTACCATGCTGAAAATGGTAGTTGACCTTTGCCTGTCACAGGAGGGCGAGAGAATTACTTGCCCGTCTTCCTCCAGTGGTAGAAAATTTTTTCTTTAGGTCAAAGAAGGGTCAACAGGATGCAGGCGACTTTCTTACTCTTTCTCTTCAGCAAATGGCTTTTGTTTTGGACCTGAGTAGATTCCAGGGCACGGACAGTTTTTGACCACGTCTTTCATTGGCAGCCAATCACCACTTTTTTACTCAAGGAGGATTCCCGTGGGGTGTTGTTCATAGGCTTCTGGGTATTCCTGCCCTATCCTCGGACCTTGCCAAGGCCAGCACATCTGTGCCCAGAGGGTGGCATTTCAGATCTCTTTCACTGCCCTGTGTCCTCTTGATGACCCAGTGGAAATTTCTAGAAAAGAGTTAGACTGTCCTTGTGTTGGAGCTCTCAGGGATTCTATACTGTTAGTTCATACTTGGCCTTTAATGATTTATTAGAACTTCTGTTCTCCTTCCTGCTTTTACGGCTGCTATTGCCAATGGAAAAACAGATCATGTGTCCTTTTTTCCTTAGAGGAGCTTGTCACTCTGAAACGCATCTCACCTGGTTGGACATTGCAAATATAAGATAAAAAAAACCTTAGGTGTCTGATGAGCTCCAAAAATTATGATTATTTTCTTTAACCAGCTTATTCATATAAGGGTGAGGGTGAAGTTCTCACAGTTTTCTGCACTGTTAGTTGAGATGGAACTTCATAGTTACATTTTAAAAACTTTGTAATCACTGAATTTGATGCTACTCAAGAGCTGTTAATTTTAAAAGAAAAAAAACCTGTTGTCTAACACTAATGTTAAAATGTTAGTGTATCATATTTTTACTAATTGCAGGATAGTTTTCAGCTAAATTTTCTCATCATGTAGTAAAATGCCTTGTGTTGCATGAATGATAACTGCTCAACTTGACTTCTTTCCTGTAGAGCTTCTCTCATTCCTTGAAGATGCCTAAGGCAGAGGTTTCTAAATGTTTAACAGCCCTGGGCCAGTTGTTCACAGAATTCCCTGAAGTTTCCGTGAAAAGTAAACACCTCTGGAAAGATTCCCAGTGAGGACTTTGGAGTGTGGCAAAGTAATTCATGTCATTACTAATCCCTTCAGGTGATTTGGACAGTAGCCTGTTTTTAAGTCCACTGACCTTTGGAAACGTACAAGGAGTGCAGTGTATCATGTGTGTAAGTTTAAGATTATGTTGTCGCTGAAGCTACTCAACACATTTGCAGCACTAGCGTGCCAGTCTAAGTTAGAAGTATCCACACACACCTGGGTAATATAAACAGCAAAGCACAGCCTAAGTATCCAGTGAGGAGGGATTGATCACATAGATAATGATGTGTCCAAACAGTTGTTAAAATTAGGTTGTAGCAAAGAATTTGGTCTGGGGGAGCTGTTGATGATATATGGCTGAGCCAAAAAAAAGCAGTTGTCAAAATAATCCATATTTGTTTTATAGCAGATATACACCCAGAGACAGAAAAAAGAAAAGGTACAAATATGTTAGTAGCAATTGTCTGCCAGTGTTGGTAGTGGTTATTTTCTATAGCTGCATTTTAAATTTTTAAAAATTTCAGTAAACTTGTATTACTTCTATAAATATATATGTTAGTGGCTTTATGTTTATTAGATAATTTCTTTTATCTCCTCTTCATTCTTATTTCATTTTAACATGCAAAAGTTATTTTTTTATTTGAACACAAAATGTTTTTGTGACGATAAAAGCACATATTTTTAATGTTTTCCGTGTTTCATTTTGGTTTGATGTGGATGAGGCAGGTAGAGGAGAAGGGTTATAAATACAAAACTGTGAAACTTGTTTGTATTTTATATCTGCATTGCCAATTCATATGCATTCTAACAATTCAAATGAATTAAGATTAAGTAAAAAGTCAGTTTCTTAGTTTCATTGAATATATGTCAAGTGCTCAGTAGCAATTCATAACCAGTGGCTACTATATTGAAATAGTGCAAATACAGAACATTTTCATCATCACAGAAAGTTCCATTGGGCAATACTGACCTAAATTATAGTATATTTAAGTCTATTGGCTAGTAAAATTATTTAAACAAATCATCTTCTTCTAAAATTAATATACAACTTATTTAAGTGACTCGTCAACTAAACTTCCTGGTTTAACTTTGAAAATTAAAAGTGAAAAACTTTCTTTTCCCTTCCCTTCTGTAAAGGTATGGTATGTATATCAAATTTAACCTTTCCTTTCTTGCTGTAAGGCATTTATGTTTTTAGTGGTATTTAACAGATTGACTGTTTAAAACTAAACACTTTTTTTTTCTGAGTCAGGGTCTCACTGTTGGCTAGACTGGAGGGCAGTGGCACAGTCATAGCTCACCACAACCTCAAACTTCTGGGCTCAAGCGATCCTCCCTCCTCAGTCTCCTGGGGAGCAGAGACTGCAGGCGCATGACCTCACACTCCACTAATTTTTTTATCTCTTGTAGGCATGAGGTCTACAATAGGTTGCCCAGGCTGGTCTCAAAACTCCTGGACGTGCGCATTCCTCCTACGTTGTCCTCCTAAAGTGCTGAGATACCATGCCCAGCCTATTTTTTTTTTTAATATATTGATGCCTAAGATTATCATGTAGTTCTAGCTTTTTTTAACTTAAAAATTTTTCTTTGAAATTACTGTCTATAAAATGACATATAGGCATATAAAGTTATTCATTGCAATATTGTAGTAAAAAATTAGCAACAAACTGTCAATATGGGATATTATTGAGTAAAGTAGTACATAAATTGTACATTCAAGTATTGGACTTACAAGGATAGAAGTTCAAATGTGTATGTTTTAAAAAACTTTGAAGGTCTCTGAAGCCCTTTCAAGGGGACTATAAAATCAAAATCAAAACTGTTCTCTAACATTATCATCAATATGATGCTATTTGCCCTCTTTACTATGTTGACATTGGTTTTGGTGATTCGAAAGCAATGGTGGGCAGACTGCTGGTCCCTCAGCATGAATCTTCATTTCCACACACTTGCAGTTAAAAGAAAAAAAAGAAAAAAGAAAAAAGCCAGTTTCACTACTTAAGAATGTCCTAGTGAAGCAATGAAAATTACTATTAATTTTATGAAATTGTGACTTTGAGTGTAATTTAAAAAACTTTTGTATAGAGAAATGGAAAGCTGCACACCAAAGTACAGTGGTGGCTTTGGGAAAAAGCACTTGGGTAGTTGTATGAGTTTTCAGGTGTACTACCCCACCAATAGCACAATATTTTTTCTTGAAAGAATGACTAACAAACTATGGTTATTTAGACTTTCATATTTGACAGACTTTTCCTCAAAAATGAGTGAAGTAAGTCTGTCACTTCACGGAAAATGACAGTATTTGTGCCAATAATGAAATTTGAGCTTTGAAGTAAAAATTAAAATCTTGGAAAATTTGGCTCTACTGCTGTGACCTTATTAACTTCCCAGTACTAAAAAAGACTCTTTTTATGAGATAAATGGTGATAAAAGCAAATGTATTTTAAAAAAATATTGAATCGTAAAATGTATCAACATTGGGAAGATCTAGAAAACTCAGTGAATTTATGTTTCCCAAATCAGCAGTGCATGATTTTATAAAATGTGTGTTTAAAAGATCCATTTAAGTAGGGGATAGACCAGTGGGTTTTGGTGGAATAGGGTACAGAAAGTTCATTGATAGTTTCGGATTTCATGTTGCAACTAACCATTTAAGAAACTACCACTTGTCAAGTTTCAGGAGAAGAATATTTACAGTTATCTGAAAAAACTATAAAAGTTTGTCTTTCTTTTCCATCTGCATATCTGTGTGAGGCTAAATTTTTTTCATTTAACTAAAACAGCGCATCACAACTGATACTGATTCAATATAGAAACAGATATGACAACCCAGCGCTCTTCTATTAAGCAAGGCTCTGAAGAGACTTGCAAAAACATAAAAACAATGACACTCTTTTTGCTAAAAATTATTTTTTTGTTTTGGAAAATATAGTTGTTTTTAATAGAAATATGTTAAAATGCCATGAGTTTATTGTTATTTTAGAACAAATTAATACATAGTTTTAAAACCCAATTTTAATTTCTGTTATGATAAATAGTCATAGCTCACATATACACAAAAGCTTTTTGGAATTTTCAGTTATTTTTAGGAAGGTGAAGGGTTCCAGAGACCAAAATGTTTGAGAATCAGTAGAATAAAACCAACCGTAGGATACAGTATTAGAGAAAGTGCTGATCTGTGTGATTATAGCTTAGCATTTGTGTAAAGAGAGCTATAAACGGGACATTTATTTTCTTGCATAGGCATAAAATTCTTCTGGAAGGATATAAGAAAATTAGTATTGGTTGGTTCATAGAGGAAGTGTTTGAAAGGTGAATTCTTTACTCTAAACCCATTTGAACTTATGTGACTTTTAAGCCAGATGAATGTATTATTCATCATTTAAGAAAAAAAAGGAAGGAAGGAACGAGAAGGAAATAAAGAAGGGAAGAGAAGGAAAAGTAGGAAAGGAAAGGGGAGAGGAGGGAGAGGGAGAGGAGGAGAGGGGAGGAGGGAAGGAAAGGAAAGGGAGGGAAGAGAAGAAGGAAACATTCCACCCAGCTTTATTACAAAACTCAGGGAATCTAGGTCTGTTATGAAACATTGGAGCAAGTTAGAATAATGGTTATTATTTTTCTGGCAGTTTGCTTTTTCTTGTTTTGTTTGAGAAAAAACAAAGCTTGCTTATTTTAGGGGTAAAAAATTTCATTTAATGTCCAAGCCAAGTACTGTCATGTTAAAATACTAATGTGAATATAATAGGTAGCAATTTCTCCAGTGGGACCCAAAGTATAATGAACTTAAATTTTAAGGAGGAACACTTTTATTAGGTTTTTTTTTTTTTAATGGCAAATATTTCTAGGTTCCAAGTAAAGAGATTGGGTTTATTTTAGAACACTATTATAATCTATATTCCTGCCATTCATAAGGTTTTGAATAAGTGCTGCATGAAATGTAGAAGTAAAAAACCCTAAGTATTTTGACATTTGATTCAGTTCGAAAAGTACTTTTTAATACAACCTTTGAGGCTTTGGAAATTCTTGAAAAGAATAACTAAGGAATTCAGTTTTATTTATTCTGTCTGCTATTAATGTGCCTTTTGGTCCGTGTTCATACTTTTTAGCTTTTGGATAGATAAGTGTCCTTTTATAAAAAGGGAAAATTATTTTAATGTAACAGCTTTTAAGATTTTCTTTTTTCTCATAATACTTTTAAAATGTATTTCTTTGAATGCTGAAAATCATTGTCAGAGTTCTTTGAAGCTGTTTAGAGGACAATATTACACATGATTCTGTTCGTCAGTTATAGTTAAGTTTATCCATAATGTGGAATCATTTCTCCCAAGTTCTTTACTTAACAAAAGAATGCTTTTAAAAATGTTAATGGATGTTTTCAAGTATTAGACAAATAGGTAGTTCATTCAGAAAGGAATTTTATTTACTCTTACTAGTTGCCTTTGCAAAACACTTATACAATATTTTCATTGATTCTCAGCACATCTTGGAAGAAGCACAGTTAGTAATTTTCCTATTTTAGACATAGGAAATTGAAATGTAAAGGGCTAAATGAATTGCTTAACGTCATATAGCCTTGTTCAATAGTAAATAGGAACTTAGACTTAAACAAAACTAAGTTTGATTTAGATTTGAATTTAGGTTTTAACAAGACTCGGTCCTTGCAAAAAAGGCATTATCGGTACCCTCTCTGTTCCAGGCACTGTGGTCAGCACTGGAGATAAACAGATAAGACACAGATCTTACTTTCCAGGTGCTTGAAGTTAGCGGCAGAGATGGCCCAGAAGGGAGAAGTGTGTGTGGTGGTGTTCCACTGAAGGACCCTGTAGCTCAGATGTTGTTCAGGAAGTGACACAAATCTTGAAGAATGGCTAGGAGAAGTTAGCCAGAGTGAGTTTGGTTAGGTAAGGAGAGAGGTGTTCAGGCAAGGAGGCCTGATGTTTGAGAACTGCTAGTTCCATTGTGAGGAGGAGTAGACTGTGAAACTAGGGAATAGTATGGGAATATTTGGACATTTCTAAAGCAGTGTAGCTAAAATTGTTTTATAATTTCACGTTTTAAAATTTAATAATTGGAAATCTTTCAGTGTGACTTTTAAAAAATATCCTTGTTTGGGCGCGGCAGAGCCTGCCAGGCCTGGAGGCTGCTCGGCCTCCCCTGCGCCGTGGAAGGAGCCCGCGCAGTGTGGGGGGTTCGCCCTCGGGGCCGGTATCTAGATCGCCATGGCGACTGGACAGAGGTTGATGAGAGCTGTCAGAGTGTTTGAATTTGGTGGACCCGAAGTCCTGAAACTGCAGTCGGATGTGGCCATCCGATTCCAAAAGACCACCAGGTTCTAATCAGGGTCCACGCCTGTGGTGTGAACCCCGTGGAGACGTACATTTGCTCCGGGACGTACAGCAGGAAGCCACCCCTGCCCTACACGCCTGGCTCCGACATGGCTGGGGTGGTGGAAGCCATTGGAGACCGTGCGTCTGCTGTCAAGCTAGGTGATAGGGTTTTCACGACCAGCACGCTCTCTGGGGGCTACGCGGAGTACGCGCTGGCAGCGGACCACACTGCCTACAAACTGCCCGACGAGCTGGACTTCCAGCAAGGCGCGGCCATCGGTGTCCCGTGTTTCACGGCGTTTGGAGCTCTCATCCACAGTGCCTGCGTGAAGGCTGGCGAGAGCATTCTGGTTCACGGGGCTAGCGGAGGAGTTGGCTTAGCAGCGTGCCAGATTGCTAGAGCTTATGGCTTGAGGGTTTTGGGCACGGCTGGCACTGAGGGATGGAAGGTTGTCTTGCAAAATGGAGTCCATGAAGTGTTTAATCACCGAGAAGTTAACTACATTGATAAAATTAAGAAATCTGTTGGTGAGAGAGGAATTGATGTGATTATTGAAATGTTTGCGAATGTAAATCTTAGTAAAGATTTGAATCTTCTGTCATACGGAGGAAGTGTCATAGTTGTTGGCAACAGAGGTACTATTGAAATCAACCCTCGGGATACCATGGCCAAGGAGGCTAGTATCATTGGAGTTCATCTCTTTTCCTCAACCAGGGAGGAATTTCAGCAGTTTGCAGCCGCCCTTCAAGCTGGAATGGAAATTGGTTGGTTGAAACCTGTAATAGGTTCTCGGTATCCGTTGGAGAAGGTGGCCCAGGCTCATGAAAATATTCACGGTGGTGGGGCTACTGGAAAAATGGTTCTTCTCTTACGATGATGAATTATTTCATGCAATTTTCTATGTAACAAGAGGTTCTCTCTTCTCCATTTTTACTTAATTATCTGCTCTTTGTTTAACGTTCACTTGATTCTGCGAGTTTCTTATGTGAAAAAAGAAGATTTTTTTCTTTGGAGAACAGAGGCAGTGAAGTAAAATTGATAGCCGGCAATATTTTTTATGCCTCTGTCTCAGATCAGGAATCATCATATTAGGAAATAATGTGTTAGTGGTCATTGGCATTGAAGTGCTTTCCAGAAATTCTTAACTGACACTTGAGTAATTCCATGTCTTTGATCAGAACACGCTGATTCATAATAGGACTGCCCAGGTCCCACAGATTTCTGAGCCTACTCACCTCTACAAAGGTTCTTTAGTCTCTGATTAGCCTTAAATGTATTGGACTCTGAAGATTTACTGGACTAAAAAAGACTCTTGTTTCAAACTAATTTCGGCTGGGTCTGTAAGTCTTCTGGATGTGCAACAATAAGCAATGGCCAGGGCAGTTTTTTAGTTTTCCCAATATTTCTCCAAATATTAGAATACTCATGATTAGTTGGTTGCCAGTGACTTCGTATGTTCTGTGAAGACCGCAGCCCTCTCTTTGGTATAATATGATAACCTACACATGGTCTCCACATAGATAATACTTCTTTGATTAGATTTTCAAAGTAGATTCAGGGTTATCTCTTTGTGATGGGAGTCATATATTTTCATTTAGATTAATAAACTCACAAATTTGACACTTTAAGAATGATCTGCTTTTGTTTTATGACATGATCTGTAGTAAATTCTGCAGAAAATTAAAAAAAAAATCCTTGTTTGAAAGCAAGATTTTATGTGTGAGATATAGTTGTCAGGCTATAAGACTGCCACAAATTAGACCTTGTGTGGAATCAGTTGCATCGTGTTTTGTACCATGCCTATCTTAGTTAGAAGACCTGGGTATCTAAGCCCGCGGGTTCGAGACCCGCTTGGGCAGCGAGACCTCATCTCTACAATAAATCAAAAAATCAGCCAGGTGTGGTAGCGCGTGCCTGTAATTCTGGCTACTCGGAAGGCTGAGGTGGAAGGATCACCGGAGCCCAGCAGGTCGAGGCTGCGGTGGCCAGGAGCGGCCACTGCACTCCAGTCTGGGTGACAGAGTGAGACTCCAACTCAAAAAAAAAAAAGAAGACCTGGGTACATCATTTGCTAACAGTCTAATCTTAGACAAATTATTGGCCCATTTAAGTGTTTCTTTAATATTAAAATGGTACCAAATTCATTTAACTTTAAATAATGAAAGTGTGCTTATATGTGCTTTTGCAAAACACACTGTCTTAGGTTAGGCTGTCAGAACAAAATACTGTTGACTCTTGAACAACATTGGGTTGAACTGCATGGATCCACTTATATGTAGATTTTCTTTTACCTCTACCACCCGATACAGCAAGATCAACCTCTCTTCCTCCTTCTCCTCCTCTACCTACTCAATGTGAAGACAAGGATGAAAACTTTCATTCACTTTTACTCGCTGAATAGTAAATATATTTTCTCTTCCTTATGATTTTCTTTTTTTTTTTTTTTTTGAGTGGAGTCTCACTCCGTCGTCCAGGCTGAAGTGCATTGGCACGCTCACAGCCACCCCAGTGTCGACCTGCTGGGCTCTGGCGATCCTTCTACCTCAGCCTTTCAAGTGACTGCACCCCTTACCCCAAGTGCTGCCGTATTTGGAATAAGGAAGTAATTAAGAATACATGAAGTCATAAAGTGGTGCTACCACACCTGGCTAATTTTTTATTTTATTGTAGAGACGACGTCTCGCCAGATTGCCCGGCCTGGTCTTGAACCCACGGGTTCAGGTAATCCACTGGTCTTGGCCTCCCAAAGTGCTGGGATTACAAGCTGAGCCACCAAGCCCAGCCTGATTTTCTTAATAACATTTTTTCTCTTGCCCACTTTATTATAAAAATACAGCATATAATATAAAAATATATGTTAATTGTTACTGGTAAGATATCTGGTCAGTAGTTGGCTATTAGTAAAGTTTTGGGGGAGTGAAAAGTTATATGTGAATTTTTGACTGTGTGGCAGGGAGGGGACTGGCTCCCCTAACCCTGTGTTATTCAAGTGTCAGCTGTACCATAGACTGGGTGGCTTAAACAAAGAAACTTGTTTCTCATGGTTAAGGAGGCTGGTAAGTCCAAGACTAACGTATGAGCTGATCCAGTTCCTGGCAGAGCGCTCTTCACACCCTCTCACTGCAGTCCTCACATGGCCCTTCCTCTGCTGTGTGGAGGATATGGGGAGCGATCGCTCACACTCAGCTGTTTCTTCCTATAAGAACACTAATCCTGTAGGATCACGGATCCACCTTTATGACTTCACGTATTCTTAATTACTTCCTTATTCCAAATACGGCAGCACTGGGGGTAAGGGGTGTAACGTATAAGTTTTGAAGATACATATACGTTTAGCTCATAACATACAATAAAGTTAAATGTGTTTTCTTTTGATGACTTTGTGACTTGGTATTTTGTAACTATGAGTTAATATGAGGCATGTATAATATTTTATTGCTCTCCAAAGCTGCATATGTATATGAACCATTTAAGTCCTTGCTTTCTAACTAATAATATTTATTATTGATTAGCTGCAGAAGCAATTTATAACCAAGTTAGCATAGACCACTGTGTCTAAGGTAATTATAAAAATTCATTAGCCATTCTAATAGTATATTAAGCCTATACCACTTCTTTGAATTTCTCCCTCCATACCCTCCCATTTCAGGCTTAAGTATAGTTTGATTTCCATAGAAAATGTCTGTATAATTAAGTGATAATTTAAAAAATCGTATTATGTATCTTAATTTGGAATGCTTTTTTTTACTCATTAAGAGAGCAAACCTTTTAATTAACATGTTAAGGTATAATTTTTAAAGATGGCTAAACCAAACCTCAGTTTTACATAGCAGATTTTGGAGCAAAGAAGTTTTAACTAATTTTTAGGAGTATAAGCATCTTCCTTTTCTTCATTGTGAATCTCAGTATGAATTTTGGAATCCTGCTAATAAGTGTTTGCATTTCAGATTGTGGTGAAAGATCTTTTACCTGGTTTCCTAGAATGATGGCATTTTTGTTGTTTCTCACAGGCCAGCCCTCCAGATCTCTATATTGAAAGATTTAATATAGCTCTTGGACAATATATGGGAGCATTGCAGAGCATTGTGCCTCTTTTCATCTATATGGTAAGTTAGAGCTATGTCCTCCTTCCTAAATACCTAGATGTATTGTTCTAAGCACATATAGATACCGAGAGTTAAGCATGGTCTGTTTTTCTTTTGCTATATTTTGTGTTAGAAATGGGAGTTAAATTATTTCAGTAATATTTGATAGTTGTTGATATAGAAGAATTATTTTCCCTTTTCCTGTTTTGAAGTGCCATAGATGACATTTACTGAATAGACAAGTAAACATTAATTATCAACAATTACCCAGTGAGCATTTATTTTATTTCTGCCATGTGGAAGACATTGTGGTTTGGTTCTGGGAAAATAAAGATATATAAGAATTCTTGCTCTCAGAAAGTAGAAAGTTAAGGGCATGTATCTAAAAAGATCATGTTTGATAAATGCCAAGTAAGTTATTACCTAAGAAGTAGCACAATAAAATATTGCTTCTATTCTGATAATCTCTGTTTGGAGAGTTGTGCCATGAGTATTAATTGTAGACCATGACTTTGTTAATTAGCTTTCTCCCTGTTTTAAATATACAGAGTCATAGGGTCTTAATGCTCCTGTTGAAGGGAACGGTCCTTAGAAACCATTATCCCAATTTCTCTTTGTTTATTAGATTAATGAATGGTATGTTTATGTTGATCCTACATTTTTTAGCATATAGATTGCTATATGTGGATACCAGTCTTGAAAATGACTTATTCTCCATAAAATACAAATGTATTTTACTTTTTTTAAGTTTTACTTACCATAAACAAGCAAACAAACCAAAAAACTATCTCTACCTCTGATTTAGAAGGCACTTTCCAAGAGATCTTGTAGTATTTCATGATGTTCATCTTCTACTTATTTATTTCTTGGGTACTGACAACAGTTTTAAAAGTTACCAAGAATTTGCTAGTTAATGAGAAGGAACTGGATTTTGCCTGGTCTTTTACCAAAAAAGATATTGATAAAAAGGCTTTTTTTTTTTTTTTAAAGTTCCAGAACTCTTTTATGCATCATGAAACTAATGGAAAATATTATTGATGATATTAGCAATAGGTGCTTCTGGGTCAGCAGAATTAACTTCTTGGAAAGAGAATGCCTGCTAAGGAGGCTTATTGTATCATTTTGGTGAAATCTTAATAGGGTATTCATTAATCAGGCATGTATGTCAGGTAAATATCTTGTACTGATAGACCAAATATTTTCTTTCTATTTTAGCAAACTCCTTATTCTTGATGTTTTAAATTTTTTCAGTGGAGACCTTGAATAGAAGTAGAAGTGAGAGACAGGCTTTATTTGTAAATAAGGGAGTTAAGGGTGGGTGAATAGGTTTTCTTACTTCTGTATCTTCCATTTCAATGGAATTTACCATAAAGTATGTTGACTAGGTAGGTTAGTAATTTAAAAAGTCTAACTTGTCATGACTTGGATTTTGAGTCAAAAACGTGAATAGGTAATTTGTTTAAAAAAAAAACAACTAAATAAGACATGAAAGTGATTTACACTTTTCTGTAATACCATTGTTGCTGTCTTAAACTTTGTGGTAGAATCCCCCTAGGGTTTATGAAGTCTGTATCATTTAAGAACAAATGAACTTCAAAGTTATTCTTCTAGCTAGCAAAATTAAAGTAAAGGCTCTTACTTTTGTGAAGTGAAATTTAGCTACAGCTTTTCTTGTAGATTAAGAGCTTGAATTTACTTTCTAGTTATTTGTGAAAATTTTTTATGCAAATTGTTATTATTGTCCAGAAGACAGAAATTCTTTGAACTTGGTACTGCTTTGTTGGGAAAGTATATTACTTAAATAGCTGGAAATGTTTACCTGTTAGGCCCATAATCAGCAAAATGTCCTTTGTAATTACAGAAACAAATTAGCAAAAGTAGTATATTTGTTAGAGACTTGTCTATATGAATATTAGAAATCAAGTCATTAAACTAGGAAGTAAATTGTGTCTGAGACTCTTAAGTTACTAGAAAAGATTCTTGCTGAAAGGCAGAGGTCAAATAAAGTCATCAAGTATTTTTGTTTTGGAACTGACTATACCTGAGAAAAAGTTGAATGTCCTCTGTTATTTAAAGAGGTGGAATAACTAGTGTTTCCAAGTACTTTTGAAATATTCATACCAAATTTTTTTTTTTTTTATGGTTTCTGGGTACTTAATAAAGAGTAGTAAGGGCACATTAAAATACTGTGCATTAGGGTCTTAAATATTAATAGGGCAATATACCAGGAGAGGAAAACATTATAAATGAAGAGTTTCCTTTGGGAGATAATAAATATTATCTCTTATTATTGTATATAAACCACAAAGTCTCAGAGAGATGCCTGATTTAGTTTGAAGACTTTAACATATACTGCCAAGTCAACTTTTGGTCTAAATTTTGATTTAAAAATCTTAGTTGTGAAAGCAGCTTTATAGTTGAAATATCTATTAATTTGATTAACAATAAACTTTCACTAGCTATTTTCAAAGGTGAAAAGAAGAAATTCTTAGAAATGAAATATAGCAGAAAGTTAACTTAATCTCCCGTGATAAAATTGGAAACAAATTTCTTTAAAAGACAAATAAGAGGTGACTTTTTTCTATCTGATATTGAAATGAATGAGAAGGCTACAGTAATTAAAAGTGTTTGTCATTGATGTAAGGATGGATCAAGGGAACAGAGCCTAGAAATAGACTGAAGTAAATGTGGGAGTTTAAGAAGAAAAAAGTGACATTTCAAATTAGGAAGGAATAGATTATCCCAGAGCTGGTATTAGAACAACTGGTAGTCATTTGGAGTTGAAGGTAGGGGAATATGATCACTACTTTATTCTTTATAACAAATTCAAAATGGAATAAGTTTAGAAAAATGAAGTATTAGAGAACTAGAAGAAATTATACACATTCTTGGAGTGAAAAAAGGCCTTTCTAAATGAGACCTAAACCTAGAAGTCATGAAAGAAAATATAGACTATGGCAACATAAAATTTAAAAATCTTTGTGCAACAGAATACACCATAACCCAAAAGTAGGTGGAAGAAAATTGTGATACATTTGAAAAACATAAGAAGTTTGTTTTTCTTGATATTTAGTTTTTATGAATTAATTGGAAAAAGACCAATAACCCTATATTTCTTTTGAAAAATGAACAAAGGATATGAATAGAGCTTCACAGAAAAAAAATGAGTGTCTTATAAAGATAAAAATATATCCAACATCATAATTAAAGAAATTGAAATTAAAATACCTTTTTTTTGTTAACTTCTTTCAGTTAGTGAAATTGAAGAGTTTTGATAATTCGTTCAGTGAATCTGTAGCAAAAAAAGCTCCTTACACTTTTGGTGGAAATATAAATTGCTTAAACCTCTTTGGAAGACTATCTGATATTATTGTTCAAAGTTAAAAATGCACAAACTTTGACTCAGCTGCTGCACCTCTAGGGATTTATTGTACAAATAAACTCATAAATATATACAAATACATGTCAGAATTATACAGTTTTTAAATTGTAAAGATGTGTACAATTCAGGGTTAGATATACAAATGTAGATTATGTAGGTACCCTTGATGAGGTGTGCAATATGGTTTTTAATAGCAGTGTCTTGGGAAAAATCAGTAAAATCATCAGTGGGGGAACTATTGTGTAAATAGTTTATGGAAGACACAGTAGAAGAAAATATGCAGTGAAATATGTTTGCATGTTCTTTTAGAGAAAAATCATCTAAAATATATTAGGTGAAAAGCAAGGTACAAAACAGTGTGTAATATTTTCTCATTATCGAGTATTTTTATCTTTTGTGGAAAAGCAGGATTTACTGAGTAGACAGAAAAGCTCCCACAGTGGGAGGAGACCTGAAGGGGTTGCCCAGTGTATTTTCTGTTTTAGAGGGGGAAAAAGCAAATCCATATATATGCAAGGATCATTTTTAAAAGAATATAGAGTCTGGGTGTGGTGGCTCAATTCTATAATCCCAGCACTTTGGGAGTCCGGGGTGATGAGAAGATTGCCTGAGCTCACAGATTCGAGACCAGCCTGGGCAACATGGTGAGACTTGTCTCTACAATAAATTAAAAAAAAATTCAGTGGGGCGTGGTAGTGCATGCCTGTAGTTCTGGCTACTTGGAAGACAGAGGCATCATGATCGCCTGAGCCCAGCAGGTCAAGGCTATGGTGACTGGGAGTGTGCTACTGCACTCCAGCCTGGGCGACAGAGTGAAACTCCAACTCAAAAGAAAAGAAAAGGAAAGAATATAGAAAAGTTTTCCCTGTATAGAATGGGACTTTTGGGGATGGGACAGGGGGTCTGTGTTGGGAGACTTATTGCGTACCCTTTTATGTGCTTTTTATTTTTTAACCATATGTGTCTTATAATTTTTTAAAGAGAAAGAAAAAAAAGCTCGTTAAGAATTAACTGACCAAGTATGTGGCTCGCTCTTGGAATCCCAGTTACTCAGGAGGATTGCTTCAGGCCAGGAGTTTGAGACCAGCCTGGGCAACATAGGCAGACCCTTGTCTAAAAAATAACTTTAAAGAAATATATAAGGCCTGGCGCGGTGGCTCAACCTGTAATCCCAGCACTTTGGGAAGCCAAGGCGAGAGGATTGCCTGAGCCCTGGGGTTCGAGACCAGCCTGAGTAACTTGGTGAGACCTCTTCTCTACAATAAATCCCAAAAACTAGCCGGACCTGGTGGCGTGTGTCTATAGTTCCAGCTACTTGGAAGGCTGAGGTGGAAAGATCACCTAAACCCAGTGGGTTGAGGCTGCAGTAGCCGTGAGCATGCTATTGCACTCCAGCCTGGGGGATAAGAGTGAGACTCCAACTCAATAAATAAATAAATAAATAAATAAATAAATAAATAAATAAATAAATAAATAAGAAGAGAGAATCAGTGAGCAGCTTGTTAATCTTCCTCGTTGTGTTTCTATTCTTACGGATTGAGTTAACACTTAAACATGAATACATTCAATCTTTTTTGACTTGCCAGTTATTCTGGTCAGAATTTCGACTGCAAGCAACAAAATGTGATTCAAAGTGATTTATGTATATAAGAAAAAATATTATCTCTTGTAATAGTACTCCAGAAATAAGATTGTCTCCAGAGTTGGTTGAATTTGTGGTTTCATAGTGTCACCAAGGACTCAGGTTTTTATTTGTCTCTTTGCTGCATACATCTATTTTAACTTATTCTCCTCATGGATATAAGATGGCTGCAAGAAAACTTTTCCCTCAAGCCAAGGTTTCTCTAAATCTGATTGGGCTGCCTTGAGTTTCTGCTTCTGGACCAAAAATCGTCCCTAGGGAATATCTTAAGCTGAATGACTTCAGCTAATCATTGAAGTTGAATATGTATTGGGGAGTTAGCCAGTGCATGTCTACTGCTTGCTTTCAGCCCACATCACTGACCAATGGGCCACCTTATTATTGTTTTCCATTGTTGCCTTTAGGTGATGATGTATTTTTAGAGGGCATGTCATATAGTTTGGTTCCATAACGTCTGTACATCCCTGTCTGGTGAATATTGGGTATTGGACAATACCCAATATTCACCAAAATGCTATGATTCATAGCATTTTTTCTTTTAATGCTTTCAAAAAGAAAGCCAGAAAGGCGTGTAACTAATAGTGGGCTTTTATTTGATTTTGGATTTTTTGTTTTAATTGATACCTTTATGCATTGCTTTTTAAAATAATTTTAATTGATGCCTTTATGCATTGTTTTTTAAAATAGTATTTAGTGCTTCAGTTTTTTAGATAATAATCATTTTTCCCAATTGATACATGAAGAAGAATTTATTTTCTTTTTCAGAATAAGTTTTACATCGAAACCAAGCTTAACAGAGACTTAAAAGATGACCTTATAAAGCTGTTTACGGAACATGTTGCAGAAAAGCACATTTACAGCCTAATGCGTAAGTAATTCAACATCTTATAGGGGTGCCATAATACTAGCAATGATCTTTTTCTTTCCTTTTTTTTGGTCTTAGATCATTGTGATATAAACCCCAGTGTTGACATCTTCTGAACCACATACCAGGAAGTGTTGAAGCCTACTTTATAGGGAGGGACAATGAGGAATTAAAAATGTGGCATGAAGGTCACCTGGTGAGCTGGGAGCATCTTAGTCAGATCATTAGACAATGATGCCCTTTTTTGTTCTAATGTTAGAGGAAATATTAGGATATTCACTCCTAACTTTATTACCAGTAACTCTAGAAGGAGTGCAGTGCTAAATCTTTAAGAATCCTCTCTGATTTTTACTCTTTATTGCAGAAATCTTTCTTTTGTCTGTCTTTGTCATTTACTATGTATTTTAGGCAAGCTTCTTTGCCTCTTGTGGCCCTGCATTTTTTTCTTCTGTGAATGAGGATTTGTATACTGTTTAATGTGGCTATCTAGATTATGAAGTAAGTAGATCAAAGTACCAAGCTCAGTTAGTTTCTTCTCTCCCCATTCTCGGACCTTCTTCCATCTCACAGTAGGTAAGCATTTCATCCTACTTTTCCTGAAAGAATATATCTTTCCTGGTAGAGTTTAGAAAGTCCCTATAACCTAATGTCTCAGCATCTTTTTTTTTTAGTTGTGTTCTCACTCTTTCACCCTTGCTGCAGTGCAGTGGCATGCTCACGACCACCGCAACCTTGACCTACTAGGCTTAGGTGATCCTTCTGGCTCAACCTTCCAAGTAGCTGGAACTACGGGCACATGCTACCACACCTGGCTAATTTTTGATTTATTGTAGAGATGAGGTCTTGCCAAGTTGCCCAGGCTGGGCTTGAACCCCCGGGCTCAGGCAGTCCTCTTGCCTCGGCCTCTCAAAGTGCTGGGATTATAGGCTTGAGCCATCATGCCCGGCCTCAGCATCTTTTAAAAACTCACATTTAATGCAATATGCCATCAAGTCATTTTTAGAATTTGACAAAACTTGAATTTGCAGAATGTATTTTTTCTTTCCTATTAACAATAATTAGTGTTGACCACAATTAACTTTTACCAGAATTTTCAAAAGAATTGTTCTAAGCTTAACTACAAACTTTTTCCCCACTTTTGATAATTTAAGTGAAGGAATTGTTGAACACTGGGCCAGTTTATTTTAGAAAGTCAGAGTTTTCAAGTAGTAGCATACTTGACAATAATATCATTATTCCTAAGAAATTCCAGAATCAGAACAGAGGCCTAGAATTTTGGGAGTATGACATGCTTTTTTTTTTTTTTGAGACTGGAGAGATGCTTATTAACAGCTTTAAGTATCTCATGAGATATTTCAGCTATTAATTATAACCACTTAAGTATTTTCTCTGATGCTGACATTGTCTTTTTGCTTTCATTGCAAAATAGAGCACAACATTTTGAAGTCTTCCTTATTAAAATTCTGTAGGAAATGCTCCCATTTGGTAGAAAAGTATAATTACTTTGTAAATATGTTTTTATATTTGCCATTAATTTAGAAATTAATTTTTTTTTTAAGAGTCTCACTCTGTCACCCAGGCTGGAGTGCAGTGACATGCTCATGGCCACTGCAGCCTCGACCTGCTTGGTTCAGGTGATCCTTGCGCCTCAGCCTTCCAAGTAGCTGGAACTACAAGAGCGTGGCAACACGCCTGGCTAATTTTATGATTTATTGTAGAGATGAGGTCTCGCCAAGTTGCTTGGACTGATCTCAAACCTGTGGGCTCAAGCAGTCTTCTCACCTCAGCCTCCCAAAGTGCTGGGATTATAGCCATGAGCCTGGCCTTAGAAATTAATTTTATTAGATGCATACAAAGAGAATAGTCAAAAGAGAATATAGTAGCTCAGAACTGGTGAGGGAAAACAGAAACAGATTACTTATTTCTTTTGTTTATTACATAGTCTGCTTTATCGATAAAAATTACAGTTAAAGGTGGATGTATTTTTTTCTCTTCCAAGTAAATTGAAAGGGCTCGTAAGCTTTTATAAATTGGAAAAAAACTGTTTATCAAATATTTATGCAGCAGTCATCAGGCATTGTACTTAGAGTAAGTGATAAAGTGACTGTGTACCTCATTGGTTCAAGCTTCAGAACAATAAGGGACTCTGTAAATGTTTAATAGTCTTTTGTGGCTAACCATCAAAAGATTTTTACACACACACACACACACACACACACACACACACACACACACACACTCACTCACATGTGTGAGGTGTTCTCCAGATCCTTTATAAATATTAGCTTATTTAATTGTACCTGTAAGATAGGTACAATTATTACCTCCATTTTATAGATAGAGAAACTGAGGCAAAGAAAGGTTAAACTTAAACCATAATAACACAGCTATTAGTGATTGATGTGTCTACTTACACATTTTCTTATTGCTTACCCCTTATTCCAAGAGAACAAATAACTGTAGTTAATTTCTTGATTTTATGCAACCTGATGAGTAATTTTCTTCTCATGGCTTCAGATACATTTGGAAATGCTAGTGTTTCATTTATTATTTCATTTATTATAGCAAATCATCCAAAAACATAGTGGCTTAGAACAACAACAATTTTTTTTTTTTCTTTTTGCTCTGCAGTTTGGGAGGGCTTAGTGGGCAGTTTATCTTTGTTCTACTTAGCGCTGGCTGAAGTGTCTCACTTGGGGGCTGGGTTTTCAATGTGGCTCATTCACATTGCTGGTAAGTTGGTGCTAGCTTTTGGTTCCTCTCGTGTTTCCTCCACATGAGAATGTCCTAAGATATGGGAAATGGAAACTGCCAGTTTCTTAAGACCTGGGCTCAGAAACTGGCATAGTATCGTTTGCTGTATTTTACTGGATTCCACCTCTCAATTGGAGGCATATCAAAGGAATTTGGGAGCCATGTCTTAAAATCAATACAATAAGGCAAAATGAACACTCTCTCTTCTACTAAAGAATTGATACTTGAATAGTAGTACGTTTCACGAAAGAAGACAGTGCCTTCTCATTTGATATAAAGCTAGTATTCTATCAGCTCCATGATATATTCCTTTTTATACAGATTTGCTTATAATGTGGCTTCTCTTTGGGTGTAGTAAAAAAAATTGTTTTTCTTTTAAATTAATTTTTATTTGAATTAAACTCTGAAAACAGCAGAACTACTAGGATCTACATTAATCAAGGCATCTACATAGTATTGTTGTGTTGGTGATTTTGAGCAAATGTGACAGAATAAATATGTAGCAATGAAGTCAGTTAATGGTAGAAATTTCCTGGGAAAATGTGATATGCAGAATTTTGCAATAGAAGATCCATAGTTTAGTTTATATAGAGAGTTTTTAATGATTATATTTGAGTTAATTGCCTTAGGAAAGCCTACCTTTTAGTTCAAATGCTTGTAGTTTGAGATTTTTTGAAGTCAACAAGAGTATTTTTAGTTTAGTTTTGATTTTAAGAATTGCTTCTCAGATTAACAGGGAAGTCCCTGAGCAAGCTTGTAGCACTGAGGAATACTTGAAAGAGCAGAGGAGCTTGGTTCTGGTCTCAATTCAGGTATTAAAAAGATGTGTGACTTTCAGCAAGACACTTAACTTGTCAGAATCTGTAAAGAAAGTGATTTGGATTAAAAGTTACCTATTCTAGTTTTTAAACTATATAGTTTATTGACATCTGTCAGTATGGGATACTTGTTTTTTTAATATATGATTTTTAGAAGAAAACTATTATTAAGGGAAATACTTTGTATACCTCTTGCATATAAGATGAGCATTGTAGTGGTGGTATGGTGAAATAAAGTACAGAATTTAGAGTGAGACACAAGTTCTTGGACCTCTTCTGCCTCCAGCTAGCTCTGTGACTATGGATAAATTATTCACTGGGGTTTTGCTATTTTGTTTTGTTTCTAACCTCAGTTTCCTTATCTGTTAAAAAAAAAAAAGTAGATGATGATAAAGCTTGTGAAAAATCCCAAAGTAAATAAAGCTTTAGGCTGGGCTCGATGGCTCAGCCTGTAATCCTGTGCTTTGGGAGGCCGAGGTGAATGGATTGCCTGAGCCCGCGGGTTCGAGACCAGCCTGGGCAACTTGGCGAGACCTCATCTCTACAATAAATAAATAAATAAAAAATTAGCCAAGCGTGGTAGTACGCTCCTGTAGTTCCAGCTACTTGGAAGGCTGAGGCAGAAGGGTCGCCAGAGCCTAGCAGGTTGGGACTGAGGTGACTGGGAGCGTGCCACTGCACTCTAGTCTGGGCAACTGAGTGAGACTCCAACTAAAAAAGTAAAAAATAAATAAATAAATAAATAAAGCTTTAACTAAACATACGTGAGAAAAATAAATATTTTCTTTCCTCTCTCAAGTTACCCCTTCCAAATTCCCATTTCTTTTTCCTTAAAATAAGAAACTAATTAGAAACTATTAAATTTTAAACACTGTTTTCCTGACAGGAGTTCAGATGGAGAAGATTTTAGTGAAATGTTGCAACACCTTCTCAACTCTAATAATTTTTTGTTATTAACATGATTATTTTCAATTAATGTATTTCAAGTTAATTTGTATACATTTTATGTATGTCTTTGTGTTATAGTTTAATTTATCATTTCATCATAACTATCAAGTTTAACATTGGTGATTATAGTTAGGTAGGGATAGTTAGTAATTGTATGTACTTTACCACATAATAAATATGTGGTTGAATATGGAGAGTTAGTAGGAGTAAGGCTAATTGAAGGCCAAAGTGACTGCTGAAAAAGTAGGAAGATGGATTAATACAGAAAGAAAATTTGGATTCTGGATACATGTTAAAATTAGAACCTTGAGTAAAAAAGACACTGATAACCTAACATTTAGAATTAAAATTTTAAACACTGTGTTTTAAAGTAACTTGGTTTTCTGAAATGCTATCCTTAAAATTTACCTATTTCATTAAAAATTGCAATTATCTACCAATGAGATAAAATTGGAAGGGTAAACTTGAACAGTGCATTCTCTGATGACTTTTATCCTACAAATTCAGATGTAACTCACATGGTATGTCTGAAATTATAAACTCATTAGCCAAGTAAGATGATGCTTCTGTTTATAGAAGGACATGGACAGAGGAAAATCAACTTATATGTGACTTTACAAGGTTGGCTTAGAATAAAATGCCAAGGTTTTTTGCTGGTGTTATTAGTAAATGGCAGGTTGTTGAGGGATACATTAAAAACGAACTGTTTTAGGTCAATAGTATCAGCTGTATCTACTAAAAATGGAATTCGATTATATCTGTTTAGTGATGCTATCTAGAGGAATTATTATGTTTGTGTGGCAGTAGATAGCTTGAAAGAAAACTAACTCTATTGTCATGGTCAGAGTCAGAGTCATGTGGTTACCAAAGCCATGAAAACCATGAGCCATCATCATCTCTTACCTTTAGTTTTAGTAAGAAAAAAGTAGCAGCTATAGCATTTGGGAAGGCAAGCTTCTGTCTCTGATTATAGTTACTAAAATGACTAATTCTTGTCTTTTAGTAAAATGAGAAGACCCTCAGATATGGTGATTTAGGGGAAGGAGAAATGATTGAGGGAGTTAATTGTATGTCATTTTACTCTTCAAATGTAATGGAAGCACTTTCAACTCACTATATGCTATGAAAACTCTTGCTTTTAGAAAGGTTTGCTTCTTTTCAGAACCTCCATAAAGTGATTAATTTCCATTAGTGTGCCAGCAGTTTAGCCTGTTAGATTGAGCGGCTGTACTGGATTTGTCCTTTGGGCTATTCTTTTCTGGAACTTTTCCTTTCAGTCTTTGAAAAAAATAATAATAGAAAGAAATTTTGATAATCAGTTAGTGTTACGTCCTTTTAAACCTGTTTTCTCTTCTTATTACAGCTTTACTTTTAGAAGCCCAGTCAACACCATTTCAGGTCACACCTTCAACCATGGCAAATATTGTGAAAGGCCTATATACTCTCAGACCAGGTAAACATTCATGATTTTTGTTGGGTTTGAACCTATTTGTTTGTTTATATTACAACTTTCTCCAAGAGGGCATTGGTTCTGTATGTGTTTTGTGAGGCCTAATGGTCCTTGGATTTGCTAGAGCAGAAGGTTGAGTAGATATTAATTATTGTGGAATGTAAACTCAGAACTCGTGGAACTCTGCTAGTTAAAACCAGCTAGTTTGTTTTTTGTAGGATCCGTGAGGGTAATACCAGAAATAAATTGTAAAGTATATTTTGGATATAATTGAATTCCATGTTTGGTCTTAATTTCTGTTTGTTGTCATGGCGTTTCTACTTTACCTCCACCCCATGCTGCAAATAGACATAGACATGCACATTCACAACTTCTTAGACCTGTGATGTAAGTTGCAAGGAATCTAGAAGTGTTGGTAAAGTTATAGTCATTTCTTAAGGATGTTTTGTGGAGAGATAATCAGAACCAAGCCAAAAACCAAAGATCACTATATTCAAAGGCATGGCTTGAAAGTTAATGTGTCTATCTTAGACTTGAAAACATTGTGGATTTAAAGGAATCCCAAGGTCCTTTTGTATATATATCTTTCTGTTTGTAAGCCAGACCTTGAGCTTGTCATAGAGTTGTCTAGCCAATTAGAAAATGTTCATGGCGAGAGATTACAGAAGTTACCAGGATAGAACGTTGTTCTACAATCTATAAACACAAGGGATGCCTTTTAGGCAGTAATTACCTTTTTATGAAATTCTTTTGTTGTTTGAGGATTAAATGAAATAAAACATGATATAAAGAGCTTAACACAATACCTGATAACATAATGAGCATGCAAACATCAACTGCTGTTATGACTATTCATTTGAGTTTAATGGTTATTTTATTTTAGTTAATTGATGACTTGATTGTTTGCTTAATTAATTTAAAAGACATGTCAGAATTTAGCTAAAATGGAAACCAAGTGAAAACTGGTACAGAGTAGACTGATTTTAGAAATACCTTCTTAGGTTACTTTAAATGGTTAGTGACTTCTAGAGTATTCACATTTATTGTTACTTAAATTTGAATTCAGGTTGTGAGTTCTAGTCGTCTTTATAATTTTTAACAGAAATTTCTTGTGTAATTACTTGTATAAAGTAGCAGAAATATTTTATTGCATATGTTCAATAAACTGATACTTTTCTTTTTCTAGTTACTCAGAATTTTGAATTTTATTTTGCAACAGAGTGATGAAAAGTGGCTCATGAATTTTTGTGTACATGCTAGGCTATGAATGATTTTGTTTCTTTATGTTGGAAAGCATCTAGGCTCACTATGATAAATTCTGCCTCCCAAGTATGCAGCTTTATCAGCTCTGGCTTTTATAAGTTACAAAATTGTAGAATAAAGCTAATCACTAAAGGTAGGAAAAATTGTAGATACATGTTTATCTAAATGCCATTTTATCCAGGTTCGAGCTCTTGTAATAGGATTTATACTACCTGTAAGGAAAATTCTATATTTGAGAATTGTCCTTTTGAAAAGGAATATTTTATCACAGACTAACCTTTTGCTGCCCTAGGCATTTTCTGAGGTACTTTTAAATATATTTTGACATTTACATGTCTTGCCAGTACCCATTATGTTCCTGGTTTATTAAAGCAGTTTTATTCACCTGACAGATTAAGGTTAGAATATTTTGAAAGTTGAATTTTAGGTGTAAAAGTTTCTTCCGTTGCAGTTGTTCTCAAATACTGTGTGTGACTGCATCTAAATCATCTAAGGAAGTTTTTTAAGCTGTAGATTCTTGGACTTGGAGATTCTGATAACTTAACATTTTTGGCGTGTTTCTACCTGGTCTTTAGAAGCTCAGTTTAGAAATAGTTCCAGTGTCCTGTCCTGTGGCGTTTTTTTGGTTGTTGTTGTTGTTTCATTTAATACACACACTTTGTTTCTTCATCTTTATTTCTTTATTTTAGTGACCATCTAGATTTCCATAAAATAGTAGATAGGTTTGCAGTGCTTATTTGCCAACTTTAACTTAGCTGTTCTCCTGTTAGACATTTTTTTACTTCCACTTTTGAACTTACTATTGACCTAGCATTCCACAGCAACAAACATGGCCTTTTCTGATTTAGAATCATTTACTCAGATTATTGTTTTTAAAGTGGGAGGAAGGAAGGTAGAATGTTGACATTTTTATGATTTATTGTATATATAGCCACAATGTTTTCCAAAAGGGAAAATTTGAAAGGGCTAGATTAAAACTATTCTAAATGGATAGCAGTGCTAATTGAGGACCTCTAAGGAAAGCGGGGAAGGGAAGGGAAGAGGGTAGGGGAGAGAAAATACAAGTGGACATTGAATGTTTACTGAGTAGGGGAAGAAAATGTGTTTATTTTAGCTTGAATTTGTTTTGAGTACTAGCAAAGCTACTCATTCTGTTGACATTATTCTCGTGAATTACCTAGTTTTGTCTTTCAGTCATTTATCTGGTCTACTGAGCCATATAAATGCTTTATAATAAAGTTACTAATACATAATTGTCATGTCTGGTGCAAATATATTCCTGTGACTTCTTTTTGCCTTTTTATTTTCTATAGATAAGTCTTTTGAACTTTTAAAAAATAATTTGATAGCCACTTAATTCTTTGATTTAACTGTTGTATATATATAGTTTGCTATCATTTAACATGGATTAAAAAGTGCAGTGTTTTTATTTTAAAAGTATTAACCAAGTTACCTCCAGCCCACTTATTTTATTTATTTTCTTTTTATTCTTATTTAAAAAATTTTTTTATTTTAAAGTTGTGGGGTACTTGGGCTGCGTGCAGTGACTCACATCTATAATCCCAGCAATTTCGGAGGCCAAGGTGAGAGAACTATCTGAGCTCTTGGGTTCAAGACCAGCCTGGACAACTTGGCGAGACCTCATCTCTACAATAAATCAAAAAATTAGCCAGATGTGGTGGCACGTGCCTATAGTTCTAGCTACTTGGAAGGCTGAAGCGGAAGGTTCGCCTAAGCCTAGCAGGTCAAGGCTGTGGTTGTCATGAATGTGCCACTGCACTCCAGCCTAGGCAACAGAGTGAGACTCAGACTCAAAAAAAAGAAAGAAGTGGTGTATAATTCAGTTAATGAAATATGCCCCCCACCTCCCCTGGTAGTTTCCCACTACTGCCAATCCCTTTCTTACAGTATTATGATAATTGTTAAGGTCCACTTATGAGTGAGAACTTAGTTCTTTGTTTCTGTGATAGATCACTCAGTATTATAGACTCTAAGTCCATCCAAGTTGCTGCGAAGTTTATAATTTTGTCTTTCTTTGTGGCTGCTTAATATTCCCTCGTGTATATGTACCACATTTTTTTAATCCAGTCCTCTTTCGATGGACAACATGGTTGGTTCCATGTTTTTGCTATTGTGAATAATGCTGCAATAAACATGTGTGTGCAGGTATATTCCCAGTAGGGGCATGGCAGGGTCGTGTGGAAGGTCGATTTTTAGATCTTTTAGAAATCACTACACTGTTTTCCACAGAAATTGTAGTAGTTTATACTCCCACCAACAATGTAGGAGTGTTTCCTTTTCTCTGCATCCTCTACAGCATCTCATGTTTTCTGAGTTATTGATGATGGCCATCCTGACTAGAGTTAGGTGGTATCTCAGGTATCTCAGTTAGGTGGTTTTAATTTGCATTTCTTTGTCGACTAGTGAGGTTGAGCATTTTTTCATGTATCTATTGGCTTCTTGTATGTCTTCAATTGAGAAATGTCTATTCATATCTTTTACCCATTTTGTAATAAGGCTGTTTGTTTTTTTCTCTTTGGCATGTTTGAGTTCCTTGTAGATCTTAGATTTTAGGCCTTTGTCAGATATACAGTTGGCAAATAATTTTTTTCCCAGTCTGTGGGCTGTCTCCCTGCTCTCTTGATGGTTTCTTTGACTTTGCAGAAACTTGTCAGTTTGATGAGATCCCACTAAAGACAGAAGAAATTAACTGGTCCTCTATGATAGCATATTTTCTACAGTTTAAAGAAGTGAAATAACAATAGCCTTAAGTAGATTATAAAAAGTTAAGGATCTATATTTTAATCTCTAGAGCAGTTACCAATATAACAATGTAAACAATATGCCTAAAAAGTCAATAAAAATGTAAATGAAATTCTATAAATTCAAATAATCTTCCTCTAAAAATACAAGAGAGGGGAAACTGAAGAGTTAAAAATGTGGACATTTAAAAACAACTAATAAAATAATAGAACAAATCCAATCAAGTAACACTATGTTCAACCAAATAACTTACCATATGACTCAGTAATTCCACCCCTAGGTATTTATCCAAGAAGAATAAAAACATGTTCTAACAAATAATTGAATGTTTATAGTAGCGCTATTTGCTGGTAAAAATATGAAAGATGCATACATAAAGCGTATATTTTGCAGCTATGCTAATAATATCAAAAAACAAGAAGTATCACAGATGTTCATCAGTAGAACTGGCTGAATGAACTATGAAATATTCAAATGGTGGAGAACTGCGCATTCATAAAAAAATAAATATTTCTTCATAGACATATGTTATGCATATATTTAAAAATGAAAGAATAAATTGAAAACTAAAAAAATCCCAACAACAAGAAGAGAGAACTCTTTGGAGAAATGGTTGAGTCCAAACCTGTAGCAGGAAATGAAGAGAAAATGAAGAGAAAAATCCAGAACTTTTTATTATATTAGATAGCAAGGAAATGAACAAAGTTAACTAAAGTGTGTCAAAAAGATCCTGGAGCCTTTAGTCTGGTCAAAGATGAGGCAATTTGAGTATTAATTTAAGAATAAGAACTATATTTGTTCAAAATATAACAAATATGTTGAAATCTATGAGTAGCTCATGATTTAAAAGTCAGCATTGGCCCACCTCTGCAGGGTGCATGGTAACCAACTCATCAGTAAAAAAAGGAAAAAAACAGAACCAAACATTTTTTCCTGCCTTTCTTATCCTGCAGTATCATGCAGTCAAGATAACCAATTATTTGACAAAGTGAACTCTTTCTTTATAATTTCTCTTTATTCATTATTTTATAACAAATTGAGAAGAATAATGAAATTAGAATTTATCATTCTGTAAAATCTAAGAAATAATGTATCTAGGCAATGCTCATTAATGACTATTAGCAGAACAAAAGGAGAGACATCCAGACATTGTACATCTGATAAAATATTCTACCACCTGCATCTGACTAAATCCCCAGATCCAATGATTGATTTACAAAACATACAGGAGACAGAGGGACATAATTAAATGACACCAAAGGAATGCAATCAGAGGAAACACAGACTGGAAAACTCTACAGGATCAACGACCTGGTGTCTTCCACAAATAACTTGAAAGAATATAGAAATGGAAAGAGTGGGAACCTATAGATTAAAAAGAGACTTAGGAAAATGTCAGTTGATCACAACATGTGAATCTTATTTTGATTTAGATTCAAACTAATAAATTGTAAAAAAGATAAAATAAATTTATGAGACAATTGAGGGAAATTGGAATACAGATTGGAAATTTAATGAAACTAAATAATTATTGTTAATATTTTCAGGTATATAATGGTATTGTTTATAGGAATTTAATATTTATAATTTTAGAATTATGGCATCAAGATATAATTTTAAAAGAGATCTTTATCTTTTAAAAGTATATACAGAAACATTAATAGATAAATCATGTTGCCTAAGATTGGCTGCAAAATAAGTCTACTTAAAAGGGAGATGTGGGGAGAGGTAGAGATGGTCCTGGGCTATTGCTCACAAATTGATTCTGGGTTATGAGTCCATAGGGTACATGATACTCCTTCCCCACTTTTGTGTGATTGAACTTTCCCACGATAAAAAGGAGTGTGTGTGTGAATACACGTTTAAATAGAGTGAGTTCATACAAGTTGCTACAAAGTTCATAATTTTGTCCTTGTTTATGACTGCGTGATACTCCATTGTGTATATGTACCACTTTTTTTTTTTTTTTGAGTTGGAGTCTCACTCTGTTGCCCAGATTGGAGTGCAGTGGCTGCTCCCGGCCACCGCAGCCTCGAATTGCTGGGCTACGGTGATCCTTCCGCCTCAGCCTTCCAAGTAGCTGGAACTACAGGCATGCGCTACCACGCCCGGCTGATTTTTTGATTTATTGTAGAGATGAGGTCTCACTGCCCAGGCGGATCTCAAACCCGCTGGCTCAGGCAATCCACTCACCTCAGCCTCCCAAAGGCGCGGGATTACAGGCTGAGCCACCTAGCCTGGCTCTTGTTTGTTTTTTAAGTTGGAGTCTCACTCTGTCGTCCAGACTGGAGTGCAGTGGCATGCTCCTGGCCACTGCAGCCTTAACCTGCTGGGCTCAGGCAATCCTTCTGCCCCAGCCTTCCAAGTAGCTGGAACTACAAGTGTGTACTACCATGCCCAGCTAATTTTTTGATTTATTGTAGAGACAAGGTCTCACCATGTTACCCAGACCAGTCTCGAACCCATGGCTCAGGTAATCCTCTCACCTTAGCCTCCCAAAATACTGGGATTATAGGATTAAGCTACCACGCCTGGTCTGTACCACATTTTTTTAATCCAGTTCTCTTTCGATTGGCAGCATGGTTGGTTCCATGTTTTTGCTATTGTGAATAATGCTGTAATAAACATGCAATAAAACTCTGTTTCATAGAGTGATTTTAGTTTCTCCAGGTATATTCCCAGTAGGGGGATTGCAGGGTCGTATGGAAGGTCGATTTTTAGATCTTTTAGGAATCGCCAAACTGTTTTCCACAGAGTGTATACTAGTTTACACTCCCACCAACAGTGTAGGAGTGTCCTCTTTTCCCCACGTCCTCTCCAGCATCTGTTTTGTTTTGTTTTGTTTTGTTTTGAGTTATTGATGATGGCTAACCTGACTGGAGTTAGGTGATATCTCAGTGTAGTTTTCATTTGAATTTCTTTGATGGCTACTGAGACAGTATTTTTTTCATGTATCTGTTGGCTGCGCGGATGTCTTCTTTTGAGAAGTGTCTGTTCCTAACTTTTGCCCACTTTGTAATGAGGCTGTTTGTTTTTTTTTCTTTTCGGCATGTTTGAGTTCCTTGTAGATCCTAGATGTTAGGCCTTTGCCAGACAATACAGTTGGCAAATATTTTTTCCCAGGCTGTGGGCTGTCTCCCCGCTCTCTTGATGGTTTCTTTGGCTTTGCAGAGGCTTGTTAGTTCAGCCCACTTATTTTAAATGTTAGTCCTCCACCCCTTTTTTGGTATTGCTTCTTTTTATATGTCTGCTTATTATCATCTATACCATTCTGTTCTTGGGCTATATATATGGTGTTAATTAATGGCTAATAGGTTTGGTATTTCTGTCAAGCTTCTCCCCTCCAAGTCTCCTCCCACTCAGAATCAATTCTTTGGTAATCTTATTTGTGTTTTCCTCCATATTGAGAATTTTCCTTGAGATTCCTTAAAAATTTTCCTAAGGAGTTTTCATTAAATTCTGTTAAATCAGTAAAATGTAAATTGTCTACTTAATACTGTGAATTCTTTTTAGAAAGGAAATTTAGCTTCTTGTGTTTTCTTTACCATAATGAGATTGCATTAATTTTTTCCTTTTTTAAAGATTTGGTTTACTATATATTTTTATTATTTGGACAAAATAAAACTTTCTCTTTTCCATTTAATTTAATTTGTTCATATCATTTCCTTAATGAATCTTTTCCTTTCCTCACAGAGTGGGTTCAGATGGCTCCAACTCTATTTTCTAAATTTATTCCAAACATTCTCCCTCCGGCAGTGGAATCTGAACTTTCTGAATATGCTGCTCAAGATCAGAAACTTCAAAGAGAACTTATACAGAATGGTTTTACAAGGCAAGTTGGTTTCTTTTCTTTCCTTTAGTGTCCATTTCCCTAGGCCAATATGGCTTGGTTTAGAAGAGATGCCAGGGTTCTTAGAATGGGAAATAACTGTCCAAGAATATTACTGCTGCAAGAGGCAGTTAGCTGCTTGTCCATGAAAATGTTGAAACTGTATTTTGATTTTGTGAAACCTGCTGTTCATTATGTGCATTTATTTTAAAGAAGGGATTTCTCATTTGTTAGGCAGTTAGGTAGGCAAGCTTCAAGAGCTCTTCCAACTTTGATTTTCTCATATGAGTCCTGAGCATGTGGAGAAACATTGTATGTATAAATGTTATGATCAGAGTTAATAGTGTACTTTATGACTAAACTAGCAAAGAGGCTTTAAATTTTGTTTTATATTTTCCTTTTTTTAGTTGTTTCTTTTTCAAAAGTAGGGCATCTCTTTATGCATGTCCAGAAAGTCTGCCTCCCATGGTTTTGATAAATACATTTTGCCAATTTTTCTAAATTTTTTTCAGTTCGTTATTATGGCCATGTTTTATAAAATCTTACAATCTTTTTTTTCTAAAATGTATTAATATAAAATTGTTGTGATTCTATATGGGAAAATAACCTGTTAGATGAACAGATCATTTAAAGGCACAGTAATACTGTTCATTTTTATAATCCTTACTCTTAGCCCCTTTACATATCTCCTCTTATTTGTATCCCTGGCATTATGGAAGAAAGTTGTGGAAAGGAATACACTTGCAGTGTCTACAAATAGTAGGTTGACTCATTTATCTGGTTAGGGCTGGGGATGGACATTTATCTTTCTGAGGCTAAACTGAATTTCAGAAAAATCAGCCTTGACCAATATTATCACTGTTACTAAGTGTTCAGTTTTAGCACAGGTTAGGAAAGAAAGCAGGTAATTTGTTCTTCATTGTTCCATGGTTTGGTGTTTATTTTGTCCTGGTGGCATCAGTATGCCTGCGGTATTACTGAGTAATCCACTGTTCATTTGCCTCTCTCACTGGCAGCTTACATGGAAAGGTTTTAGTGAAGCTGTGTAGATAGGCCTGGTAAACCTAGCTCTCTATGGCTAAGGAAGGAAGGGGCAGTGAAAACTGCTAGTCTTTCTCCTGGATGTCAAGTGGTGTTGTTTTCATACTCAGAATGAAGCCATTAATTTTACTTATTCATTTCTGAAGACTGCTATGTATGTGTGGCTTAACAATCAAAATGATGCAAAAAGTATACATTGATTCTTTGTCTATGATAAGACAGCTGTTTTTCTCAGTTTGCCTTTGTTTACGATGTTTTTTTGTTGTTGTTATTCTTCAGAAGTCTTACGGTGTTTATTTTTTATTTTTACATGACTATTTTTGGATCTTCAGAGGATTTTTGCGACTTATGTGTGTCGAATTAGAGTTAAATGTTTTTCCTTGAATATTTTTAAATAATGCAAAATAATCTGTGTATAACTTCCATGGTTTTTTTTTTTAATGCTCACCATAACTTTAAAGTCTTTTGTACTTTTATGTATGTTTTATTTGAATGTTTGCTTTTAATTTGGGATGGGCTTACTAATACCTTTAAGAAAAAGCAAATTTACATATTTGTGAAGTAATGTAGGAATATAGATAGCTCTTGTGGACTTCTCTGAGTACGCTGAGTTTGCCTTCTAGAACAACATGTGGAACTGTTTAAATATATCAAAGACATTTTCCTAATCCTAATTTTGAAGCTGAAATAAGAGAACGGGGTGCAAGACTACTTGGTGTATAGTAGTTCTTATGTCAGATTTGCTTGGAATGAGTAAATAACTCCATAAATAACCTGAGGTAACATTGCCTTTATACATTAAGGACTAATGTGGCACTGTTCAGCCAAAGCTAAGTTGGTTATATTCAGAGAAGTGCCTTGGATTTTTGGTGTAAATTGGAATTTTTGTTCCTCATAATGGAATTTTTTATACTACTTCTGGTATATGATATAAATACTAGACAGTATTCCAAGAGGTGATAAAATTAAAATGTCTTATTTTATAAACGTAGTTGTCCTATTTTATAATTAAATTAACACTTTATTGACCATTTTCTTTGAGGGTTAAAGTTTGCCTCATAAATTATTCTGACAGGCGCTTTACACAAAATAGGCCCCCAAAGCTTATACCTACTTCTGAACTTAATACTGGCCAGCAAGAACGTGCACACTCCATACTTAGCAGTGATAGCAAGCTTCCTTTTGCTGTTGTGTGTGGACCTTCCATACTCTGCCCTGTTGCACTTAATACCTTCTTTGGTTGTTATTCGGCTAGGATTATTTTGGAAGAAGTGGTGTCCACTGATGCAAAAAATGTGAGAATAGTACAGACTGTCTAATAAGAATTCTGTTCCTGGCTGTTCTGATATGAGCAGTCATTTTATGGTTTATGCCTAACCATGATTCCTGTTCAGTGTTGCAGAATACTTTTCATATAAGATGATGTGATGTAGGAGTCCTGAATAGGCAGCACACAGCTTTAATGTGCATGGCACAGAGTAAGTCTTTCAATTGTTCTTTTAAAAGAGTATATCTAAATGTTGTCAAATATATCCTCTTTTGCAGTTAGTGGACAGATTCTCATTTGAGCTGAAATTTTTGTGAACCATGATCTTTAGGTAGACTTATTTCAAAACTAGAATTAACGTATCAGCTGAAAGCAACTTTTTTTTTTTTTTTGAATCGAGGTCTCACTTTCTTGCCCAGGCTGGAGTGCAGTGGCATGATCACAGCTTACCAGTGTCTCCACCTCCTGGGCTCAGGCAATCCTGCCTCAGCCTCCCAAGTAGCTAGAACCACAGCACTGTGCCCCCATGCCCAACTAATTTTTTTTTTTTTTTTTAGAGATGAGGCCTCACTATGTTGCCCCAAACTGGTCTCGAACTCCTGGGCTCAAGCCATCCTCCCTCCTTGACCTCCTAAAGTGCTAGGATTATAGATGTGAGCCACCGTCCAGCCTTTCTTTTTATCTCTTACCTACATAATTGAATTGATTGAGGAAGGGTGACAGTTTGGTGTCTTTTGTCAAAAATCACACTATGGAAGGTAACCACTCGATCTAATTAACCTAGGGTGAGAACCTAGATCTTTTAGCTGAGAAGGGTCACCCCCAAATTTGCACTGTTTTTTTAGTAGCAGGGATCTGGATTTGAGATAGCTTTCCAGGTTGTGGGATTCTCTTGTGTGCATCACGTTTGGATTCTTACTTCTTGCCTCCTATTGTTTTCACATCTGTATTTTTCTCCTATTATGTTTGCATGTTCAGTTATATTTAAGCCTTTAAGGTGTGGGGATGAAGGTTGTCTAAAAGTTGAGGTTCCAGATACAGAATTCTCTGTCTTCCTTTATGATCATTAACTTACTTTATTCAGAATATTTGGGGAATGCTGCTGTGATGATCTTAGTGTGAATAACAATGTAAGCTGGCCGGACTTGGTGGCTCAGCCTGTAATCCCAGCACTTTGGGAGGCCGAGGCGAGTGGATTGCCCGAGCCCGTGGGTTCGAGACCCACCTGGGCAACTTGGTGAGACCTCGTCTCTACAATAAATAAAAAATTAGCTGGATGTGGTAGTGCATACCTATAGTTCCAGCTACTTGGAAGACTGAGGCGGAGGGATCGCCGGAGCCCAGCAGGTCAAGGCTGCGGTGACTGGGAGCATGCCACTGCACTCCAGACTGGACAATGGAGTGAGACTTCGACTCAAAAATAATAATAAAAATAACAATGTAAGCTGACTTCGGCTAGTTGTATGTAGTGTTAACAACAGAGGTGTTTAAAAAGTGACATGAGGGCTGATCTGTTTAGAGCTCTCTAGGCTGCTGGGGGCTAGTTCATGGTGAATGTGGTGCCTGGAGAAAAACTCTTCAGAAGTCATGTGGTATTTTCTACCTATCCTTGGGCTTTCCACCCAGCCTAGCAAGAGATTTATTGCTCTGGTCCTAAACATAACCAGAGAAAGAAAGTGGGAAACTTTGGTTATCTGGAAGATTATTCAAAAGCAGGAAATAATTACTTAGGTTAGCATTTTAATAATCTATCTGTGAGACTATTTATTAATTATTTACTAATTTGTTAATTCAACAAATATTTATTGATGTCTTCTATGTGCTAGACACTGCTCTAGGCACTGAGGTGAATGAAACAGGCAGAGTTCTTGTTCTTGTTTCCATGGAACTTATACTCTAATGTTGAGAAACAAATAAATATGTAAAAAATAATTTCAGGTAATAATAAGTGTTATGAAGAGAATGGGATAGAGATTGAGTGGTCAGGGCATGTAGTGGGAGGGTATTCCAGCTAACTTGGTGATGTAATGCCTTCTGAGGAGGAGACAGTTGAGCTAGGACACACATGATGAGAAGACAGCTGTGATGCTGCATGGTCACAGCCAGAGAAAATAGTAAGTACAAAAGTACTGACATGTCCAAGGGACAGAGAACCAGGGTAGCTGAAGTCTAGTGAACAAAGGTAGAGAGTGGAGGAAAATGAGGTTGGAGGGGTAGGCAGGAGTCATGTTACAGAACTGGGAAATGAATTGGACTTGATTTTTTTTAAAACTGTGATGAGAAGCCGTGGAAGGATTTTAATTAGAGGCATGAACAAATCTTATTTATGTTTTTAATTAAGATCATGTTGACTCTTGTCTGGACTAATATTACTACTGGACTGTGCAGTCATGTAGGGAAGAGGTGGTAGTGATTTGGATTGTGATTGGAACAGTAGAATTGATGAAGAGTGGTTGATTTTGGATTATGTTCTGGGACAGAACTCTCCATAGTAAAGAAAAGAGAAGAATCAAGGATGACCAAGGATTTTGGCCTAGGTAATTGAGATGGAGAACTGAGGAAGGAATGGGGATAGAGTAGAGTCAACATTGTATTCTGGCCATGGTGACTATGCAATACATATATAAATTTCCCAAATGGACATGGTGATGAGGCAGTTGGACTTAGATATCCGAAGTATAGAGAGGAAGACAGAGCTGAATATATAAATCTGGGAGCCACTGGTGTGTAGAAAAATTTAAAACCACAGGGCTGGTATGATCATAATTCTAGACTAAGAAAAATGTACACAGAAAAGAAAAAATGGCTAAAGACAGAGTCAGCAAAGGGGATTGAAAAAGGAATGAGAGACAAGATGGAAGGAAGGTCAGGAACGTGTGCTGTAGCATCACTGAAGCTTTAAGAAGATGTTTCAGGAAAGAAGAGATAACTGTTTAGATCTTAGCTGCTTAGAAACTGGGGAAGAAAAAGCTAGTGAATTGGTCATTATTACTCATTGCTTAAACATTTTTAGTCATTTCTCTGGATTACTGTCTAAGAAACTGGAGAGACAAAAATAGAATTTATAGGTAGCATAGGACATCTATTTTCTTAACTCTAAAGTGGAACTTCTTCCATAGGTGTTTGAGGATAAACTGGTTAATATGTGTAAAGGTCCATGTTCTTCTACCTGCAAAAAAGGATATTATTGTACATTAAGATTCTGAAATTTTTCCCCCAAAGACTTTAAGCAGTTTTTGGTTTCAAAATAGGACTTTTACAGGAAAATTTTGAAGTGTCCCTTCCACCCTCTTCCGCCTCCCTCCCTCCCTCCCTCCCTCCTTCCTCCTTCTCTCTCTCTCTCTGAGGGGTACTCTGAGAGAGAGAGAGAGAGAGAGAGAGAGAGAGAGAGAGAGAGAGAAGGAGGGAGGGAAGGAGGCAGGTGGGGGAGGAGAATATCAAGATAGAATCTTGCTGTGTTACCCAGGCTGGTCTTGAACTCCTGTGCTCAAGTAATCCTTCTGCTTCGGCCTCCCAAAGTGCTGGGATAACAGGCATGAGCCATCACACCTGAACTGAACCTATTTCTAAAACTCAGTGTAAACCATCTTCATAGATGACCCTGCCTTCATTTAATAGTTTTCTATGTTTAAAAGACAGCACCATTTAGCTAGTAATATTCAGTCTATAAATGGATCTATTTATGTTTAAATTTAATATCTTTTAAAATAGATTGTTGATATTTCTGTTATACTTCCATTATCAGATATGTTGTTTTGTTTCTTTGTTTTTGATGTGTGAAGTCTGTCAGTTCTGTTGACTACCTCTTATTTTCTTATCCCTAGAGGTGACCAGTCCCGGAAGAGAGCTGGGGATGAGTTGGCTTATAGTAAGTAATGATGTCCCTCCCGTTTTGATGGTTTTCTGATGTAAGGCAGCCAGTGGTGATCAGGGAATATGATGATATCTGTGGTCCTGATTGATGGTGTTCTCATATGACGCTGTGTCCACTTGGTGGTAGTGATTGTCAGGCATTTGTCAAGAAGCCACCAGATTCTTTAGCATCTTCTAGGATGAGATAATAGCCCAGTCTCAGTTCCTGATTAAAAGCTCCCTTTCACGTCCTTTCAAGCTACATGGTTTTGAGGGACTTTTTAAAGTCCTTTGTTGAGGGGTTGGGAGAGGGTTGAAAAGTGTGTTTTCAATACACAGATTCTTGCTGTTATCGCATGCTGTTTTCTCTTCATCCTTTTTCCTCTTCTGATGTTTTTCTAGACAGCTCATCAGCGTGTGCAAGTTCCAGAGGGTACAGATAGTAAACATATTGAATGTACTTTCCTCCTGAAAAGAGGACACACTGGAGCTGCAGAGACTGTATTCAGAGCACAGTGGGGGCCTGCAGACACTCAGGAGCTCTGTCACAAAGCTGTTCTTGGAAGAGGATGTTGGGCTTCTTACTTTGGTTTGTAATTTTAAAAAACAAAAATTAACAAAAAACAAAAACATAAAAACAGTTGCTGCTAGACTTGGGGGTGATCTTGAAATGGGACAATCTTTTAATGAGTTTATCTACAGATTCTGAAAAGAACAAGCATCTTGGAAAGTGATCATTGCTAAGTGAAATCCAACAGCCAAAATCAGCAGCTTCCTCCAAAAATATAACAGCAGAAGAATCTTTTTTCTTAAAGCACTTGTTTTGTTCATTTGTGGATTTGGCACTTCGATATATTGGTTTCACATGTCAAGATACCATTTGCTTTAAAACCAAGCAGATCAATACAATACAGTATTTTTCAACCATAACCAGAACAACCCTTTTAAGTTGGTCTTTGTGTTTAGCATTAGAAAGTCTGGTTAAAGGAAAATGTTAGCTGTGCTTTCACTAAAACTTTCCCCCTTCAGTTCACAACTTTTTTCTACTCTGTGCCTTGAGCTTTGTGCACTTTGCAAGTGTGTGGCTGGCTGTGTTGTCAAATTCAAAAATGCCTCCTGGAGAAGTTTATGGTATCCAAACTAATCCACCAAGATGGCAGGTGTGACTTTGTGGCGTTTTGTGGCAGAATGCCCAGTTAAGTGGGAAAATAGAAACCTGTTGCACATTGGTCACATTTTCCCCTGCTTCACTAGGGCATATTCATGTTCATGTTGGGGAGCATCTCTCGTAGAGCACTTCCATTCTCTCTGTCACTGAACATGATGCCACTGGTTGCCATAGTGTTGGCAGTACTCTAGTTTAGGGGTGGGCGGTACTTCAGCATTAATGCCTCCCCTTTTATACTGTTGAGAGCTGCCTCCTGTAATGCTCTAGGAAGCAGATACCATTAATATATCCAAATATAATAAATGGTGTTAGATTTCTGATTCATTTCACTTTAAATAAGTGAGATAATTACTTTTTTAAAAGTCTGCAATATGCATCTTTTAAACATTATATTTGAGTGTAATAGGGAAGAAGTAGCACTGCTGTTTTAAGGCACCTTCCAGCTGCGGTAAAACTATATTTCCTGTTCCTCCACACCCACAGTGCAATTTAGCTCTTCATAAAAGTTTCTGAAGCTGTATTCTAGCTGTTTTTGAAAAGCAAAGAAAAATAGAAAGATGTGGCAAGGGAAAAATACTTTTCTTCTCAATTTTACTTGAATCTAAATTGAGCATAGGCTTCACTCTTCTGGGCTACATCAGACTGACAATATTTACCTCTTCAGTGAGTTTGATGGCAAAAAAGAAAACAGACCAGGGATGCTGTCTGATCTGCAGGTTTTTCATAACAGCTGCCTCTGCTAATTCAGTTTGTCATTTTTGGGGGAGTAGGGTGGGTGGGAGAGTTAGAAGTAGGATATTGGGAGCAAGTAAGTCATTTCATGATAGTAGAAGTCCTTGATTTGTAAAATTATTATGGAGAGAAGTAAAAGTAAAGGTTGTCGGATTTATTTTTTAAGTACTTATCAACCAGAGTTGGTCGATTTTGTGGAATACTTTAATTGGACTAATTTAACTCTGCGTCATTTTGAATTGCATTGATGAACACTGAACTACTTTAAGAGCATATACAGGCTGTCCCTGTACCTGTACAGTTTGATTTGCTATACCAGTAACATTCTAGTATCAAGGATTTATCATGACATTCAAATTTTACTTTTCTTAAGGAGTTGCTGCGGGCTTATAAGTAACACATGGAACTGAAGTTTCTCCTGAGTAGTTTTAATAATATTCTGAGAGGAATAAAATTGGAATGTTGATTTAAATGTAGATGAATTCTTCAGTATCCTAATAATATACCCAAGTGCTTTTTTCTGGGAGAGAGCATTCTTTTTTGGCCAAAACAGAAGAACTTTTCTTGTAAAAGCATTGCATTATGATGTGAATTGGCATTAAAAATTTTGGATGCATTATTAACTTAATAGAGAAATATTTTATATTCTTTTTATTGTTGTTTATATATTAACAAAAAGTGGGCAAAGTAAGTTTGCAAAATTTAGTTTTTCTGACTTTTTGCACAGTGACTGCAGCCAGCTATGAGTCAGGGCTTGGTACTACAAAGCCTTGTTAGAAGGCATTATAGAAAAGGTGTCAACATTCTTCCAGTGTATGTTATTCACCTTGACCCCTTGAGGTACATGGCAGTATGAAGAACATTTTTCTTTATCTTGAATCGAAATTGACTTTGCTTATGCTTACTTATTCTTAACAAAAATTTTAGCTTGCAACATGAGAGGAAATAAAATATGCACCCTCTCCCAATTTTGTATTGACTAAGCGCTGTTTACCAGGAAGTATTTTCTTCTCATGTTTTCTTGCCAGTGCAGTATACAGTTTCTTCCACTCCAGTTAAATACTGGTTTTTGTACCAAATCATTGAAGGCCCAAATATTGAAGGCAGAAAATTGCACATCCAGGTTGTCTGTCTGGTTAGTAGCACATGTAATTGATATGGCTAAACTGACTAATATGTATATGAAACCTGAAACTAGATCCTTAAAAAGAAAGCCAGATCAGTCATCTTGAAGTAATGACATGTAAAGTTAGATAGATTAACAATTATTTTGAGAAGTGATTCATATTTTAAAGATTGGCCTTAAGCTTCAGAAACGGTGTCATTTCATGACCTGTGTTGTCTCAGCTGTACCTTAACTTGATAGGAATTACTACTTTGTTTTCTATAGGGCAAAACGCAGAACCTGGTGTTGTGACTCTTAGCCTAATAATTCTTAGACTGAGTTGGTAAAAAGAAACACAAACCTGAATGCATGAGTTGTGTGCTATTAAATTTTGTGGAAAGGTTACTTTTTTTCCTGTCCCTTTTACTAATTTGCAGCAGTTAACCCTCCCTTCCTTTGGGGTCTAGGATGAAAGCTAATTTATAGGTAAATGAGATTGCAGAAGAATGGACATCCATGGCCGTAAACACTGCATACATGTCTCCAGTGCTCAGACCTGTTCAGCTTGCCACTCCCTTGCTGTTTGCCATGCTTTCTGTCGGGTTGCAAATTTGCACACATAAATGATTCCTCAGGAAGAGTTTGCACGTGCATCACCTCTCAATATTCTGTACTGACCAAACAAGGGATTTGAATGTTGTTCAGCACAAGGGTAACTTCTGAGTGGTGGTCTGTACACAGAGTAGCAAAGATAATGGTGATCTAGCAGACAAAATTGGTTTCTGCAGTTATAAAGTGAGCAGGAGCACTTGTACCATAGTATTTAAATAATCCTGTTTAACCTCTTTTAAAACAGATTAACTCTTCCAGATTTGTCTTCTTATTGAGGCTGGGTGTATTTTCCTCTTGTTTCATAGCAGTTAATTATTTCTGTGATTATTAGCAAGAGGCATTGCCCTTGAGCTAAAATTTGATTGTTTAATAAGCAGCTGTTATAAAAATAATAGCATTGTTTTATGAACATACACACTAATCTGAGATATTGAAAGCTTTACAACTGAAAAGCAGGAAAAAAAACAGCTACATTAGCTAGCTAGCCGTTGTTTGGATGTTTTGAGCTGATTTTTTATAATGGCTCATTGAGCTTTTTAGCTTGGAGTATTATGTTTACTTTAATCCAAGTTTAGACTTTCTAAGGAGTCCCTAAAATTCAAGGTCAGAACATGCATCCCTTTGATATCTATAAAAGGTTTATAGAAACTTTTTGGTTGTGATTATCATTTTCAGTAAGATTGCATACATGTGGTTTACTATTATCAGAAGTTAAAATGAAAGTCATAAGAGTTCATGGAGAAATGGTGCTCCTATTACATTCATTACCCTGCTGGAATTCATCCCAGTTTCTGGCCACAAGAATATATGAAAGGAGCCCTATTCTTTTCCGAGGGAAATGAATCCTCTTCTGTGCCCACTGTTGATTAACTGAAGCCGTGGACACCTTTCCTTCTCCATTGGCCAGACCTTATTTTAAACTTCTTTTCTGAGCTGAGTGGCATGAGTGCATATGTGGTTTCTTCTTGTGTTGATGGAGTGGCTGGTGAGAGAATTAAAGACTATGCTAATCAGAGATTCATTCTCATGGGAACCTATTATATATTGCACCCCTGCTGGTTGGAAATTATCTTCATTTCTGGTTGGACTGCATTGTTTAGAAATATGTTAATTGCTTACAATTCTGGGAAATCTATAGTGTGGCTCTGGGGTTAAGAATTCTGTGGTATGGAAAAAAAATAAATATTTTGTATTGATTCTCACATGTCATTTCAATGTTGTGACTATGTCCGAAATGCAATAAGTCTGTAGATATTCTCTTAGAAGGTGTGTTTTGTTAAACCGATGGCAATTTACTTGCTGTCATTAGTCCAGTTTGTCAATATCACAGCCATGCACTACAGGAGAAATTATTCAGATGCGAAGTTATGGGGAGCTCTGACTAGAAACAGCAGTGCTTTTGAAAAATTTGGAGGTCAAGTGCAGGCAAAAGGCTTTTGCCACCCACCAGCACAGCCAGAGCAAGGATGAAGCAATGAAGTCTAGTCCTTGGTAGTACTTGTTTGTCAGAAATCATGGGGCACTTGGAACAGGGTGTTCTGTACATCAACTCTTTTATTATCCCTAGAAAAACAAAATGATGGATGAAACTCTTATTGACCTGGATACACTGACTTTGGCTCTTGACCTTTAACTCTTGGTGGATTTTGAATCACTCCTTCTGTATTAGGGTGTGTACTATCACTCTAAAAGCATTGTGGTTAATGAAATAAATCTTGTACAGATGTCCTTGGCCTTGTTACGTTATGTTATAAGTCTTGTACAGATGCCCTTGGCCTTGATACCTGTTCCACTGGAACTTTCTTATAATATAGAACATTTGGTTTTGCTTATAATATATTCATAATGCCTTCTAAATGACAACCATACTCAGCACATGTCTGTTACCACAGTTAATTAGCCTGCAGGGTGAGTGTCAATCTTAACCACTGTACAAGTGATAAAAAAATCCTGTGTGTGTGTGTGTAACTATATACATATAGTTGCATATTCTATATACATCTATAGTACATATACATATATCTATATATGTATTTTTTAAAACACTGATATAATTTGTGAGCTTTTAATCAAAAATTTTGGACTTTGCATTTATTGTACCATGCTTTTTATAACCCTTTGTGTTTTCTTGCTATGAAATTAGTAATATCCCCTAAATTTTTTGTAACTTTACTTTATAATTTTTCTCTTGCTGTCTCTTTAGAAGTGCCCCATGCAAACCCCACCCCCCTTCTTTTTAACCTTAGCTCTCTTCTGATGTTATCTGCTTTTTGGTTGTCACATATAGCAGGATTTAGTGACTTGATCTTCTTTTTCTTTGCACTTAAATCACCTTCCAGTTCCTTTTCCTTTTTCTTTTTTTTTTTGATTTTGGAGTCTCACTCCATCACCCAGGGCTGGAGTGTAGTGGCATGCTTACGACCACCCCAGCGTCGACTTGCTGGGCTCTGGCAATTCTTCCACCTCAGCCTTTCAAGTAGCTGGAACTATAGGCGTGCTCTACCACACCTGGTTAATTTTTTTTTTTTTTTGAGTTGGACTCTCAATCTGTCACCCAGGCTGGAGGGCAGTGGCACGCTCCCCGCCACTGCAACCTCAACCTGCTGGGCTCCTGCGATCCTTCTGCCTCAGCTTCCAAGTAGCCGAACTACAGGCGTGCGCTATCATGCCTGGCTAATTTTTGATTTATTGTAGAGACTGAGGTCTTGCCAAGTTGCCCAGGTGGGTCTCAAACCCGTGGGCTGAGGCAATCCTTTCACCTTGGGCTCCCAAAGTGCTGGGATTACAGGCTGAGCCACCGAGCCTGGCCCTCAGTTTCCTTTTTCACTTTCCCACCATCCCCTGCAGCCAAGTAGAGTACTGCTTAAACCCTTTCCCTTTTAGCAGATTTGTTTTTTATTGCGTACAGAACTTGTCTACTAGAACCAGCTGTGTGCATATGTTTACATGTGTTTAATTTATTTCCTTTATTGGCCTACTTCTCAATAATCCAAAATTCTAAAACATTTTGAATTTCAAAAAGCATGATAGTAGAAAGAATAATACACAAAGAATCTGGGAGCAAAAGTTTTTGTCTCAACTTATCTAGTTGTGTTGTTGGGTAGATTTATTGTTTGAATCTGTTTTCCCATATTAATCCATTCCCCTCCTTAAATTACTAGTGATAGAGAGCTAGAAGGGTATTATAATTCTAGACTTTCTAATAATGCACCTGTGTCTAATAATATATTTCAAAATATATAAAGAAAAAATGAACACAACTATAAGGAGAAATAGGTAAGTCTACCAAGAAAATGGGTATTTTCAACATAATTTCCTTGGTAATTAATGGACCTTGCCGAAGACCAAATTAAGACTACTAATGACATAGAAGATTTAAATAACACAGCTAATAAATTTGATCTGATGGATGTATATACAAATACATTTAAAAAAATACATTGTAACCTTCTGTAGGAAAATAAAAAATTTTTTGCAAACAAAATCTAACAGTGTATTTAAAGTGTAAGACATGATAGCCAAATTGTATTGCTCCCAGGAATACAAGTTTGGTTTAATACAAGATTGGTTTAGAAAATCAATTAATGGGACTCATATATTGTAGAGTACAGTTGTGTGATCAGATTGTCTGTGAACATCCAAAGACTCTACAAGGCAAATTAGAAGACTTGATAGTTTATCAAGGTTGCTGGAACAAAATTGGTATGTAATGTCAATTTTATTTTTATGTACCAGCTACAAGCAGTAATGAGGCTTAAATTGTTTAAATGTAGTTAAGAAATACATTTTATAGTAGGAACAAAACAAAAAGTACTCAAAAATGAATCTTAATAAAATGTAAGTAACCTTAATGAGAAAATGATTAAAAACAAAACAACCAAATGTAACGGACCTAAATAAATGGAGAGGATATAATGGATAAGAAGACTCAATAGTATCTAGATCTCAACTCTTTCTCCAAATTGTGCATAGATGCAATGTAACTCCAATAAAAATCTCAATTGATTTTCATTGTGAAACTTGATGAGCTGATCCTAAAATAAAAATGGAAGAGCAAAGGGGCATGGTTACTCAAGACATCTCTTAAGTGGAGTGTGAGGGGAACTAGCACTACAAGATTCTAAAAATTAATATAAAATACAGAGTTTAAGACAATGACTTTGGAATAGGGAAGGATTTTATAAACAAGATAGAAAATGCAAACCATCAATTAAAAGATAAGTAATTTGGTTACATTAAAAGTTTTTTTTACCAAACGTGCTGTAGAATGAAAAAAAGATACTCAATCTGAAATATGATAGAGATATTCACAATATATACATAACTTAAAGAGCACCTGAATGTAAGTTGGTGATGGCAATAGCTCAGGAGAGGTAGATACCAGACACAGGCAGCCATCGCACAGATGAAGCAGAAATAGCCCATAGATGTGAAAAGATGTTCAGCTTTACTAGTAATCAGGAAATGCACATCAAAACTATAAATACCATTTCCTAGCCACCAAATTGGCAGAACTTATAAAAAGTTTGAAAATACCAACAATTGGAGAGATGACAACAGGAATCTTCATCTGCTGTTGGCATGTAAATCAAACCACTACTTAGGGAAACAGTATTATCTAGTGAAGCTGAACACAGATGTATCTTATAACCCACTGTTTATACTTAGAAAAACGTATGTGCTTGTGTACCAAGAAGGATGCACAGGAATGTTCATAGCAGCATTATCTGTAATAACCACAAAGAAGGAAGGAAGAAAGAAAGGAAGGACAGGAAGGAGGTAGTCAAATGCCCACCTGCCATTCCATACATAAATGAAGTGGATTTGTGCAGTGGAGTTCTCTAGAGCGATCAAGGCATCATGCTACTTAACCACTATGGGCATCCATGTGGATGCATCTCAGAAGTAATATTTAGTGAAAGAAGCAAGTCAGAAAAAGAAAGCCAAATAAAGGGTACCTTTATATAAAGTTCAGAAACAGGAAAAACTAAGTATAATGTTTAGGGACTCATACACAAGTAGTAAAACTAAGAAGAGAATTATGAACACAGCATTCAGGATCATGATTTCCTTAGGGAAGGGGCAGCGGAGGGGAACAGGAGCAGAGAGGAGCACAGAGGCTTATAAGCGCTTGATAGTAAGAACATTTGGACTATTGTACACATGCCAGTTCCCTTTGAGTGCAAAACCAATCCAAATAGCAACAGTATTTTTAATTAAAAAGTCATGTGAAAGCGAAACAGATGAAAGTAGGAAAATCTTCATTGAAAGGAAAAGTAGAAGTAACTTGTACCAAAGAATATGTCACCTTTTTTCAAGTGCAATTGAAACAGCTACACTGGTGTAAACATAGACAAGTTAATGGAAAATTGTTTAAAAAGCAGGCGTGAACTCAAATACTTTTTAATAATTTAGAGTATGATAAAGTGACTTTTTGAAAGATTAAAGCTGTAACTTTAAAACTAGAATATAATTTTTTTCTTGGGGTTGGACGTTTGTTCTAAGGGTACAGGCAATGGCATGAAATAGAAAACCCTGTATAAACTCATTTACCTTTGAATTCCATAGAGCTCTTATCCTCAGCATGTGTGTGTTTGTGTATGGAGGTTGCCAAAAAAAGTATACACATTTTAAGAAAGGAAAAAGTATATTAAAATTACAATATCATTAGATACCAATAACAAAAGATAAGTACAAGTCATGTTTGACTTCTCTAATTACATACAAGAGGTGCTCAAAGTGGTTACCATCAGTGTCCAGACACTTCTCATTACAGCGAACTAAAAGTAATACATAGGTAACATCTCTTAAAATGTGTGTGCTTTTTTTGGCATCCCGCGTATTTTTAAGCTAATGTTTGAATTTGAACATATGCTACTATGCTAATATACATAAAGCAGAAGAAATAGAAAATTAAAAAGATGAGGTAAAATGTTTTAAAATAATGTTTGTGATATTTGTGGCTAAAAAAACCTTGCTCTTTTTTTGTTGTTGTTCAGACGATCCTTCAAACCTTGCTCTTTCTAAAAAATTTTCTTTCAGTGAGAACCATATGATTTAAAATACTTCATTTTTGAAACTGCTAATTTTAACACTTTATAAAAACAACGTAATATTCCAGTTTTAAGGTAAGTTTATTTTAGTGCTTGGTTAAAACGGCTTTTGTAGCTTAAAAAAAAAGCCATGTCATTAAAGTCTGTGCAGCCAAATTGGCGGTGCTTACTGAAAACATTTTTCAGTTCTGTCCATCAGTTTTATTAAGGTGTTTGTTGAAAATTTTATAGTAAATTTTCAGCTTTCCCATTGTCAGTAACTTGTTCATGCTGAATAATTAGGATTGCCTTTTTACCATTGCTAACAAATGGGTTCAAAACCTATAGAAACTTATTTTTTGATTTCATCTACCAAGTTTAAGTGTGTACTTTTAATAACTGACAATTTTTGGCAACATGTTTTCATAAATTCTACTTTCTTACTCAGAAAAATGTTAGTATGTCATTTTTGGCAACATGTTTTCATAAATTCTACTTTCTTACTCAGAAAAATGTTAGTATGTCATTTTTACCTTGAGGGTTGGGTAAAGTCTACCCACTTTATAAAAAAAACCCTTGTAGATTACATATTACTTACAAACAGTTGTCACCACAGGAAAGGCTGGCAATTCAAGCATTTTTCTTTTTAGTAACAACATACATAACATCTTTAAGCTTGGCAGTATTTTTAAGAACGTTGCTATGAGATAACCAGCAAACCTCTTTTGGGGCTCACATTTCCTCATCTCATTATAAATGTTGTAAAGATGTTCTTATGCAAAAATCTGTAAGTCCATTTGGCTTATGGGGGCACCAAACTACGATGTTGTGGAAAAGAATGGTGCCACTGTCACTCTGTCTGCATTGTGGAGCCTTTACCCCTCCTTTGAGGATTCCTCTCCGTATGTGCTGCCTGACCACTTGACATGTAGAATGTGTATATTATGTATTGGCAAGGTGTCTTAACATGTAACTCATGATTTCTTCCTGTGCCTTAGTGGGTCATCTTGTTCATTTTGGAGACCACTGGTTTAAACAATTAGGGAGGTTTATTACCTCACAGATGTCAAGGTTAGGCAGTTCCATTAATAAGTACAGAAGCCAATTGACATCAATAAGGACCTGTGTTATCCATCTTCCTCCCTGCATAAGCCCTGTACATAAGCCCTGTCTTCATGTTGCTTCCTTTATGGCCCTCACTTAGCTGCTGCAGCTGTCAGACATCATGACAACAACCAGTTGAAGAAGAGGGCCTCCATTCCCCAGCATCTCTTTGTTAAGTGCATTGAAACTTCCTAGAAGCACACCAGCTTGGTTCCCTTCTCTTTTCATTGGGGGAAGTTGGGATACACAAACATCTCCAGAACAGTAACCGAGAAGGAGAGTGAGACCACCATGGGAAACTTAGACTAATTGATCTCAGCTGCTGGGGCTGAGTTCACTCTCACAATGGCCTCTGGGGAAGGAGATATCTGAATAAAGCCAGGTCTTAGGAAGGTGTATAGGAGGAATGGCTCTTGGCAACTCTTGGTTGCTTCAGTCTACTACATGGGCCTGTGACAACTGCTAATTGGGAGCCTTTCAGAAATGGCAAAATCAGAAAACTGATTCCACATCAACTTTGTTTTCCGTACACAAGTCTTTCCATCCTTCAAATTGAGCCAATGTGTTTTTGTTTGAAAGTCATGGTGGGCCAATTTTCCTAGGATGCGAAGACAGCAAAGAATAGTTATACTCCTGACTGGAATAGCCAGGGAGCTGTAATTAAAGAGAGTTGAAAAGATCTTGAGCTGGCAGAACATAGGCAAATGGCTGACAAGGAGAGGTTTTTTTCCCCCCTTTGGTGTGTCTAGTTTGACCCACAACAAAGCTAAGCAGAATAGTACAGTGTGTTGGTGAGAAGGCCTTGGGGAACAAAAATAGGGCCATGCTAGTTGAGATAGTGTTTGGTAAACCATCAGTTATGAAAGAAGATAGCTCGGCTGGGCTCACCCTGTAATCCCAGCACTTTGGGAGCCGAGGCGAGTGGATTGCCCGAGCCTGCGGGTTCGAGACCAGCCCGGGCAACCTGGCAAGACCTCATCTCTACAGTAAATAAAAAAATTAACCGGGCGTGGTAGTGCATGCCTGTAGTTTGGGCTACTTGGAAGGCTAGTTGGAAGGATCACTGGAGCCCAGCAGGTCGAGGCTGCAGTGGCCGGGAGCTTTCTACTACACTCCAGTCTGGGTGACAAAGTGAGACTCCAACTCAAGGAAAAAAAAAAGACAGCTCAAATGGCACAAGAGAGAGAAAATAAATGTTATCCGATTGTATACGGTATGGTAATGGTTGCTGTTTACTGGATACCTGCCCATGTGGCAAGTGCTTATGCACATCTTAAGAACAATCCTGTGAAGTGGTTACCTAGCACCACTATACATATGTGTGGTGAGCAGTTCTGCCATGTCGCTTCTGTGATTTGATTACAGACATCTCTTTGCCTCCTATGTGCTGTGATAGAAACTGCCACCTGGCAAGAAACTGAGGGTGGCTTCCAGCTAATAGCTAGCAAGGAGCTGAGGCCCTCAGTCTAACAGCCTGAGAGGAACTAAATCCTGCCAACAGCCACTAAGTAGGTGGCTTGGAAGGGATATTGATCAGTTGAACCTTGAGATGCTTGTGACACTGGCCAACACCTTGACTGTAACTGCTTGAGAGACCCTGAAACAGAAAACTCTGATAAGCTGTGCTTAGATTCCTGACCCAGGGAAACTCTGAAATTTTAAGTTTCTAAATTTTGGGGTAATTTGTTACACAGCAGTAGTAGATAACTACAAGGTGAGAAAGCCCAAATGTCAGCGATTTATATAACTTCCTCAAAGTCACATGGTAGTGGAAGATATGAATACTCTTCTATGAGGTGATTGTTTCACTGGTGAGTCCTCCCTGCTGGCTGCTTCCAGTGTAGGTAAACATTGCCTGTGGACCTCTTTCTTGTTAGAGGCAGAGCCATTTCTTAAGACCTGCTAAAATCATGCCTCCCCAGCAGGGGTGGTGAAACCATGCCCATAATAAGAGAGAGAGCCTTCTCAGACCAGGGTCCAGGAGAGAAGCCCTGCAGAAAATGATTAGAATATTTTCTATTGCTTTCCCCAAGAACAGTATGCAACTTTGAGGCGCACAGGAGAGAAGTTACCTATAACAGAGGCCTTGGAGCATACAGGCTTCATTCTCTCCAGGAACCCTGGTTGGAAAGGGCTGGGGAGGAGGAAGCTGAGAAGGGGGAAAACCTTGAGTGTGCTGTGGGGAGAAAAAGGATTTTCACATATTGAGTATGCCGTAGAAAGGAGGCATTCCTCATGAGGCAGCCTAAAACACTGCTGATCGGAGGCAGGAGCTCCCCATAAGTCTCAGGAGTCCTACTGGTCCAGCTCAAGGCTTGTCTCTGTCACTCCTCTAGCTTGTGGCACAAAACCTTTAGCTGGATTGAGGGTCTGAGTCTCCCTTCTAAGTTTCCTGTGTTTTCCTGGGGACTTCTGAAGTGGGAGGAGCCACATGAATGACAGGGCACTGGCGCACACCCCATTTCTGCACCTTTAGGGCCTGTGGGATCATTCACCAGGCTCCCTTTCTGGTTTTGTCTGGCTACCTCCCACTGGGGTAATTTCTCCAAGGATGCCAGAGGGGGTGCAGAGGTTAAGGAGGGCTCATGCTCCTCTAGGGTAGCTCAGCATTTTCTCCTAAGCCAAGCATTGTTGGGGCACACTTCTTTGTCTCAACCGCACAAAGGATCTGTGGTCCATGTCCTTGAGGACAATGTCTCCTGCAGGTGCAGTAACTGTACCACTGCACAATCCCATCCCTGTGTGTCTGCTTCTTGGGCTCTTTCTCAGAGCAGAAGATGTCCTGTTAAAAAGATGTGGTTGGGTGTGGGATTGTCTTGCAAAGACCAAAAACAACTGTTCAAACCCACAGCTCTCCTGGGATCCAGCATCATCCAGGGTTGTAGGTTGGAGCTCCTGGAGGCATGACTTGTTGGCCTGTCTGTTGGCCTTTCCCAGCTGCTGACTAGAGAGTTTACAGTGCAGAGTCCAAGCCCCATCACCAACAGACCTGCACACCCCCTTTATTCTCAGTGGCTTCGCTGCTCTTGTTTCAGAAGTCCTGGATTTCACAAATCTGTCTCTCTCTCTAGGGAAGAGATGTGAATTGCTGCCTTGTTCCCAAACCACCTAGACTAGGAATTTCTAACCGTTGTTGCTGCTAGCCACTCTTGCAGCGCTATCTGTGGGTGTGACATCACATGGAGCTCTTGGAAAGTAAGATTTTAGGTTGTGTTATTCAACTAAATGGGTTCTTGCAATGTGGCTGTGTTGAAAGCACCTAAAGTCTCACTTTCGAAGAGCTCCATTTGACTTCACAGAACCACAGGGGATCAACCTTCATAAAAGGAGTTATTTTATCTGGCAGCTGATCTCCAAGATTAGAGAAATGATTCTGCTAACTCACCCAGGCCTCCTTTTTTGGCCATGGAGAGTTCACTTTGGCTGAATGGGACTAACTTAATATGTGCACTTGAGCTCAGTTCTGAGTTCTGAGTGCTTGGAAGACAGCTGACATTATGGAATCTGCACAGTGCCCAGCACAGGCAACTTCCAGATGGTTTTTCCTTTCATCCTCACATAACTAACCCCATGAGCTGGGTGGGATGATCCCCACTTCACATAGGGAAAACTGAGACTTGGCCTGGTAAGCTGCCCAAAGCACATCACTAGTAAAGAATAGAGCTGAGACTAGACCCTGCTCTTTTATAATCCAAAACCCAAGTTTTGCAACTACACCCAGAGGTCATGACTTCTGCCTGCCTAACCACAAGGACCAGCTGATGTGTGAGGGGGATGGAATAGTCTATAACATGAAATAACATGTCTATAACATGAAATTATCTAGAACAAAGGTTGGTCTGCAGTTGTCCTGCCTGCGACCTGCCATCAAGGCCAGTCAGGTTTTGGGGCTGCTGTTAAGGTAAGATCACATGGTAAGGGAAAGTGCTTTGCTTCCTATGTGCAATGGCTATTGGAGGGATCAAGTTTATCCAGCAGCCGTCCCAAAAGAAGTTTAACAGAAGAAGTCAAGGTTGGGACTGAATTCTGCTTGACATCATTTGAGTTTGAATTTTATTCTGTGTAGAGTCTGTTGCAGCTCCTCTGATTGGGACAGTGGCACATAGCACAGGCTTTCAGAAGCATGATGGCCCAAGGACAGCTTGGTGAGCAGATGGTTCCTCCCTTTGGGAACAAAGGCCAAAGGATGACACAGAATATTATTATTCTTAACCAACTATCTTCTCCATGAGATGAAGTGCATTAAAGCAGCAATTAGTAATATTTGGGCCTAAACCTTGCTTATCCTTCATACAAGGCTATAAAGAGAAGATTCAGGCCTGCAATATTTGGAGAAAGAAATTACACAGAGATTTGAAGAGATGTTGAGCAGACCAGTGAAATGTTTTATTTCAGACAAAATGGGTGTTTTTTTGTCTTTGTCTTTGTTAAGATGAAGTAGGCTTGACTTCTCAGGCCTGTGGTATTGATTAAGGTAAAAGTTTGGCAAAGTCTGGGGCCCACTACTCAGGGCAGAAACCGAGACTGAGGAGGTGAGTGGTCTTTTCCTGGGTCCCTTTTGGTTTTAGGTGAGCAACTATTGGAATTTCTGGATCCACCTGGAAAGACAGAGGATATCTGAGACCTTCAAAATCCTTCAGACGCCTGGGTTTAGGGAAGAAGGGATAAGTCTTCTTTAAGAAGAATTACCGATAATAAATGTGAGAGGAATGGGGGAAATAAAAAAACCATCTATAGAACATGGCAGTAATAACAGCTACAGGCAAGAGCAATGGACACACGGTAAGTTAGTGAAAGTTGAAGGAGAAGCAGGATAGTTGCATATCTTGCAAAATATTGATTGATTACCATGGTGTTAATAACAAATCGATAACGTTTCTTCATTTTGATAAATGAACCATGGTTATATGAGGTTTCAACACTAGAGGGGCTGGGGGAAAGGACTTACAGAAACTCTGTACTCTCGTTGTAGCACTTATGTCAACCTACTATTATTTCAAAAACTTGTTTTAAAATCCCCTGGGTTTCTCAGAGATTTAAAAAGGAGCACGAAGTAACCATTTTCACAAGAATCTGAGCTTCTAATTGTCAGAAGCCATGAGGGAGCAACAACAATTCCAGTGTGCACGTGGTTGATGGGCCTGATGGCTGAGTTCCAAATTCGCAACAAATACTTGTTTTGAGATTATTTAAATGTTTTTTTTTTTTTTTGAGTTGGAGTCTCACTCTGTCGCCCAGACTGGAGTGCAGTGGCCGCTCCCGGCCACACAGCCTCGACCTGCTGGGCTCCGGCGATCCTTCCACCTCAGCCTTCCGAGTAGCTGGAACTACAGGCGCGTGCTACCACGCCCAGCTAATTTTTTTGATTTATTTTAGAGATGGGGTCTCGCCAGGTTGCCCAGGCGAGTCTCAAACCCGCGGGCTCAGGCAATCCATTCACCTCAGCCTGATTACAGGCTGAGCCACCGAGCCCGGCTTATTTAAATATTTAAATCAAAGGATCTGGACTTAACAAACTGGCATGTGATTCATCCGTGTTTTGTTTAGTGTTATCTTGCTGGCCTTGACAGTACATTTTTGGCTTCCAATCAGAGATTAGAGAATTGAATTGACATCGGTACTGCTCTGGCCAAAATGTTGCCGTGGGTCAGGGGAAGCTTGGAAGCAGGCATTTGAAGTCCTTGGTGGCCAACTTCCTGTGTCTGGGGTCTTTCCTGGGCATACAAGGGGCTCCCTGCACTCTTTACTTTCAGACTCTCCTCCCAAGTCCACACATACCTGGAGTTTCTGAGTCTGCCGACAGTCACGCTGCATCCGGTGAACTCAAAGTGGCAATGTGTAGTGCAGAATTGCGTCAGTACTACGAATGCAGCAAGGAGAAGATGAAAGGCACCAGGCCCGTCTGCTAATGCAGGAAAGGACATCAAAGGCAAGGAGGCAGGCATGCAAGGGCACTCTCCCGAGGGGTGCTCGCTTATCGGGTGCAAGAGGGCCTTGGAAAGGAAAATGGGAAAACCCAAGAGAGAGGCAGGCACTCTGGAGGAGATGGGACCCACACGTGTTTTTGAGACGAGATGATCACTCAACATCAGACCCTGGCTATGTGTAACTGGCCATCTTGGGCCGGGACCAGGGCCCAGGCAAATCTTTGTGGGCAGGAGACAGAAGGACCTGGAAGTTCAGGTGAAGGGAGCCAGCAAGTGGCAGAGCTGGGACATCGACCAGGACTTCCTAGAGGCAGCATGGTGCAGTTGAAGGAATGGAAGCTACAGACTCAGAAATACATTTGGGGTCAGCTACCAGCGGCTTACAAGTTGTGTGTCCCTGTGCAGGTCAGTTCAGCTGTCTGCACTTAAGTTTTCCCTGATGTACAATCAGAGTACATCTGGCTTTTCTTTTTCCTTGGCTAGACGTTTTTCATCTTTCAGGTCTCAGAATAACAACTACCACTACTGTACTGCTTCCGCTGTTATATACTGAGCGATTACTATGTGCCTGGCTCTGTGCAAAGCACTCTAGGCCCATTGTCTCAGTGAACTCTCACAACAGCTCAGTTTTCTAGTGAGGAAACTGGAGCTCACAGATAAGAAGTGACCTCAAGGACACCCAGCTGTAGCACAGAAGTTGGTCCTGAACCATTGCACATCGTCCAGGGTTGATATAAGGCTTCAAGGTTGCCGTAACACACAGCCTAGCACAGAACAGGCGTCCAGGAAGTACCCACTTCCCTTAGTAGCAGATCGAGGTTTGCTTCACCATGACTCAGCTGCCTGGATGGCAGAGGAGTCCGAGGGTATGGAACTTAGCCTCCTGTGACCAACAGTGTCGCCATCAGCATTCTCCATGTCAGCAGCATTCTCTGTTGGACAGTGCCTCTTAAGTGCTGGGTGGCCTATGGGTCTGTAAACAGAACCCCACCTGAGTGCCCCAGTGTGTGGGAGGTGCAAGACCAGACTTTTAGAGCACATGGAGGGAGAAATTCCCAACAGGACTGTCAAGAGCAAGATTTCTCAGCAATGCCAGAAACCTCCTAAACTGTCTAGAAAGTACAAATGAGTGGCTAATCCTTATTTGCTGTTCAAATGGGGGAGAGATAGAGGCCGAGGTCAAACATACTCAGGGAGGTTGAGTCCTTTGTAGGAGAGCTCATTTTAGCATCTGGATCAGACTAGGAATTTAGGCTCTACCATTAATTCAGGCACATCACTGAATCACTCTGACCTCCAGTCTCATCTGTAAAACAAAGAAATTGGCCCATGGTAGTGCACTTGTTTGGGTCGCTCACAACTTCTGTTCCCTTTTTCACATAATTTTCTTGGGGGAACTGCTTCCCCCCATTTAATGTAATTTTGTGGGAACTTCTGGTGAAAGGATCCCTGCCACCCTCAGCCAGCAGATGGGCATGTAACCTGAGCCAGTCAGTCCCCCTCTCCTGGAGCTGGAGTTGTGAGTGGGGCAACTAAAAGTTGAAAAGACAGGAGCTGGCCCTTTACAAGAGCTGAGACACCAGGAGATGGTATTGGGGATCCTGCTGCTGGATCCTGAAGCTGTCTGGCCCTTGCCCTCCCCAAGTTCAGTGTCACGATGGTCTTTCCTTCTTCACCATAAGGGGTGAGGGCTGGTCATTGCTTGCAGCTCACGTGCCCTAGGACCACCAGAGGCTCTCCTGGGTGCTCGTGCTTTCCATGCAGTTCCTTTCCCATAGATGAGGTCTTTGTTACCTGTTTTGAGCATTTCTGAAACAATGGTAAACAAATAAATGAATACATTTAAAAGATGGTGCCTTGCTGGTTTCTTTGCATTTTCTCTGGAGAGAAAGGGAAGACTGTCTCCGCTTATCCTCACTCCAGGGTTCCCAAGGTGGAGTGCCCAGGGACACAGTCCGTAAGAGCTCCCTGATCCTTGATCAGTCACTGGCAGAGAAACCCAGGCGTGCTCTCACTCTGGCATGGTGGGGTCCCTGCCCAACTCCAGAGTGAGCCAGCCGAGCAGGCTCCGGTGCATGAATGCTTCCGCGCTCTTGTGGGCACGAATCTTGAAGTCCTGGGTCACACTGTTTAATGGCTGCAAAACACTGCTAGCCATGTTTTTCCTCTGCTGACCATTTGTAAATTGCTTTTGCCCTGGTGCCTGACAAGGTGAAAAATGCATTTCCAATCTCCAGGCCACAGCAGGTGGATTCCTGCTGCCACCACAGCAGGAGCTCATGAGGTTGGCCCCGGTCCTCGCCCTGGGCTCTGGGTCTCCTGGTGTGAGGGGACTGGGCCCGTCTGGGAGGACATGGGCGGGAGACCCACCCCAGTGGGGGACCTCTGTTGCTCACTCAGCCGGCTCCAACGGGGAGGGTGGTCCTCTCGTCACTGGCCAAAGGATATGTCAGAAGAACCCCCGCACTCACCCCAGCCTCACTGGGTCCTGCACAGGACACTGGATGGCAGGCTTCAGTTCGCATTTTCTAAATGAGGCTCCCCGTGTGAACCCGGGCTTTGTGCTGAGTGCCTTGTTTCTCATGTTCCCACACAGGCCCAGGAAGCCCGGGCTACGGCCGTTCCCTCCATTTTCCATATGAGGTTCGTTGCTGGGCCCTCATCAGGGCTGTCTGACTCCAGGGGAACATCGGGATGGGTGGTGCTGCGAGGCCCGCTGGTGCTACATCGGCCTCCCTGTGGTCCTCCGGGCCTTCCCCCCAACACTATACACCTGGGCCCAGCCGACACCTGTCAGGGCAGCACCATGGGGGCCGCCTGGGGCTTCCTTATCTGTCCCCTTCCTCTTGGTGAGACAGAGAGGATGAGAACTGGATGCTGTTGGGTCATCTTCCCGGTGCCAGTTGGGAGCACTGGCTTCTAAACACTGCCACTGCAGCCATGTGACTCCGATCTCTGTGGCCCACAAATACACTGAGGAATACCTTCTGGGTACTAGAAATGGGGCTAGTACTAACCCTGGGAAAATGATGGTTGGTGCAATTGTAGGGAATTTGGATGAGTCTTTTCTTTAAAGGCAAATGGTTACCACTTAGTGTTGAAAACAACAGCAGCAATTACTGTACTGTCTAGCCAAAGCTCATTATTTGAGTTGCCTTTTAACTTTCTCCTCTTTGGGCTAAAATTAGATTCTTGTTTTCTTTTAACTCAATAACCAGCCACTGAGTGGCCTCCATGTATTAGATTTGACGATCTCCATGGTAATGCAGAGTGCCCAAATCTGACCGAACCTGCACCCAAGCCTCTGTCCAAGGCTGCGGGCCCCGAAAGGAAGTCCTTGTGTGAAAACCAGTTTTCATTATTGAGTGCTATTGTCAGGCTGTACGCCAAGCACTTTATATACAGGGTGGCATTTAATGACTAAAGATGGTCCCACGAGGGAGCTACTGACATTTTCAACCCCATTTTGCAGATGGGGTAAGCGGAATTCAGAAAAATTCAGCAACTTGCCCAAAGTCCCTCAGCTACCAGGGATGAGAGCTGGGTCCAACTCACATCTGACCCGGAGAGCTGTGCTTTTAGTCCCAGACCACAGTACATACCTGGTGAGTGGCACGGTGGGAATGACTCTGAGCCACTTTTGCGGTTCAGCACACCCACAGGGATCAAACGCCTGACTCCCAAATGCAGCTCAGACTTGCTAATTCGGCAGCTGCCTCTGATGAGCTGAAATGCTGTTAACTCAGCGTGTCAGCTCTGGAAGTCCCATTGTGGTCTAATTGGCCCTGATGGGCAGTTAAAGATGTGACTCATAAAACAGAGAACGAGTTAGCACGTGTGATGTGACAGGCGGCTTCTTCCCTAGCTTGCAGTCTGGTGGAGACTGGGAGCTACGTGACGAATGGGCTTTGTCCTCAAACCGGGATGGTTGGGGTGCTAGGTCTAGGGGCAGAGTTGGAGCTCGAGTTTCGCCCTCCTCTGCTCAGAAACAGGGAGTGATGAGGGTGGGGAACAGGAATCCAGCCCCAACGGATCAAGAAGGGCCTGAGGGACAAACACTGAGTAGCCCGTGCCGTCACATATGCTCCCACAACTACCCCGGGAAGCAAGCACAGGAAATAGGTTCCCAGTTTTCAGATGAGGAGCTGGGGCTCAGAGAGGAACATGGGGTCACACAGTTGGTAGGTAGCAGGGCCAAAATGGCCACACCCAAATCGGACTCCAGCCCAGGAGCCATGCTTCTTCCTTAAGACCCCACAGGCTGAGACCCCACCGCCTGGCATGTATCTACTCGCTGGCTGAAAGAGCTGCCTGCAGGAAGTCTGGGTTCCCTTATAGGCAACTGAGCTTCATGCCATTCACCTCTCACCAGTCCAGGCCTGGCCACTGCCCCTCACCCCCACTCTCAGCAACAGCGCTGTGTCCATACAATGTGTTCCCTGGCTGGGGACTCTTGGCCAGCTGGCTGCCCTTCTGTTTTCTCGTTGGCAAGAAGAGGGGGTTTCTGAACTTCAGCATGCAGAGCTGTCACTAAGGAAGCTCATCCATAATACTGATTTCACCTTCCCCTCATCCCTCCCCTCCTCCCTGAGATTCTGTTTCTGTAGGTCTCATTCTGCAGAGGCAAGAAACCTACATTTCTGCCTCATGCTCCGGGTGACTCGGATTTGCATGGTGGGCCCACCACATGTGGAGACATGCAGGTGCAGTAGCTTACACCTATAATCCCAGCCAGGGGGAATGCTTGAGCCCAGGAGTTCGAGACAAGCCTGGGCAACATAGTAAGACCATGTCTCTACAGAACATAAAAAAAATTAGCCAGGCATGGTGGTACATGCCTGTAGACCCAGCTACTGGGGAGGCTGAGGCAGAAGGATCACCAGAGCCCAGGAGATCGAAGCTGTAGTGAGCCATATTGGGCCACTGCACTCCAGTCTGGTTGACAGAGTGAGATAATGACTCAAAAAAAAAAAATTAAATTAAAAAAGAAAGAAAGAAAGAAAGAAAACCCTGATAGAGCTGGGAAAGGCTATGAAGAAAGGGTTCTCATACTTGAATGCCTGATAACAGAAACAATAAAAAAAGACTGCAAAAAAGCACAACCTTGCACAAAGGCCATCACAACTTTACACAAAAAATATTTCTGTAAAAACACCATCTGCTCAGTAATTGCCTGTCCAACTTCGGACTGATGCCACCCTTGCTATTGCTCTGGGTAGCCTAGGATAATTATTTCAAAACAACTATGTAATTAATCCTTCTTATGTGTTCTTCACAGCCTTTATCTTCCTTTATTTCTCTGAATATGCTCGTAGTTGGCACGCATATTCCCATTGCAATGCCCGAATTCTGAATACTAATTTTCTTGTAGAGATCCTGTCTCTGTTATTTAGGATGACAATGGTCTATTTGAAGACTAATTCTAAAATCATCTTTCAACTTTTCTCATCTTAGGGCTGAAGTCAGACTCCCAATTTAGTTGACCCTTTTATTTAATTCTGCTACTCTGTCCTGCGTTCCCACTATGACACAGGACCTGGGGCAGCAACTGGTGGGGTCCCTCTCCTCCATGCAGACTCACGTTATAGAGTCCTGGGCGGCAGCTCAGAGGAGTTGAGTGCTCGACACAGGTCCCTTCTGGAATTCACACTGCCTTTCTCCCAGAGTGCTCTTAGCCTCCTGGAAGGGATCCTGCCCAGGGCCCCTCCCCTCCTGCCATAACTCAGGCAGAGACACAGCATCTCCATGGCTGATCAGTCTGGGGAGCCTGCCATCTGCTGGCCCAGTCGAGATGGAGTGATCACCCAGCTAGCTGGCAATGGGGTGGGGGCTTTAGAATGGAGACCCCAGAGCCCTCTGCAATCAAGGGCTTAGATTAATGGGCACGAACAAGATTCTTGATTTCCTCAAATAAATAGGTTTTTGAATGGTTACTCTGGTAACCAGGCCTGGCCTCTTGCATTGTCTGGGGAAAGAGGATTTGGCTCATAGGAATTCTGTTCTTGTCCTTCTATTTTACAATCTGTGAGTCTAGGGGGTGGGGAAGGAAGTATATCATTTAAGGGCCTCCACTGACCCCTTGCATGAGGCCAGGTCCTGAGAGGGAGTAAGGCAGGTCTGGGGTAGATACTCAGGCTCTTAGTGGGCATCCCAGGCCCCTGAGTTCCAAGGCAGTGGGCTTGAATAGGCGGTTGGGACTTGCCACCCAGGGCCTTGAATGCCGGAAGCCGTGACTCTCAGTCATTCAAGGACAACATGAGGATTGCTTATGGACCATTGGGAAGTGTCCTGCTGAGGGGATTTGAGAGCCTCGCATGGAGGAGGGTCTAGACTGGGCAGGACTCAGGACCCTTCTGGGTAAGCTTCCCTTGTCCTACCCTCTACCCTGCCTAGCTTTGAGCTCCAAATGTGAGGCTTGTAGGAGGGACAAGAGCAAGAGTTAGGAAGGCCAGGCTGGGTCCAAGGAGCACCAGGAAGGGCCTTCTGGCAAGTGGAGCCCAGGTAAGCTCCAAGCCACATAGCCAGCTGCTCATAGAGTCACTGCTTCCAGCATTCAAGGCCCTGGGTGACAAGTCCTAACCTCCTACTCAGCCCACTGCCTTGGAACTCAGGGGCCTGGGATGCCCACTGAGAGCCTGAGTGTCTACCCCAGACCTGCCTTATCTCTCCATGGATACACTGCTGATCCTGCACGGACAACGAGAGCTGACGGATGCCAAAGGTGGGTCAGATAGAAACCAGTCTTCCAGAATCAGGTGGAACCTCATCTTCAACCTAACAAGAGCAGCCACCATTTCTAGAGCACTATGCTAAGCTCTCTGCATGCATGATGTCATTTCATCCAGTAGCTCTGTGAGGCTCAGAGAGGCTAGGCACTAGGCCAGAGTCACACAGCCAGCAAGCATGTGTGCAAACCCGTGTGCTGTGGCTCTGGTACCCACACTGGTTAAGGGCTCATGTAGCAGTTATTTATTGTCTATTTTATGCCAGGTGCTGTCTTTGCAACCATTGGAAGTCTTAAAGCTTCTGAGCACAGGTCTAGGGCTCTAGCATGCTCTGGAAGATAAAGGAAGACAAAAAGTTTTAAAGATAAAATGAGGAGGATGACATAATTGTTTTGAGATAATTGTCCTTGGTCACAAGGATCACTAACAAGGATGACACCCGTCTGAGGTTGGAGAGGCAGTTTCCGGGTAGATGTCCCTGCAGAAGCAGTCTTCATGTAAGGCTGTGACGGCTTTTGGGCAAAGTTGCCATTTTTGTGGAGCGTTTTGCGATAGTTTTTGTTACTAAGCACTTACGCGTGAGAGCCCTTCTCTTCGTCTCTTCATGACCCTTCATGACTCTATTTGTCAGTGCTTATTATTTTTTTTTTTAACACAAGGGACTCCATTTTGATTCTGAAAAGTATCAAAATCCCTTCCAAAATAACAACTTCATTCTTCACAGAGGTGGGAAAAACAATCTTAAAGTTTACATGGAACCAAAAAAGAGCCCATATAGCCAAAGCAATCCAAGCAAAAAGAACAATTGCGAAGACATCTTGCTGCCTGACTTCAAATTATACTACAAGGCCATAATAACTTAAACAGCATGGTACTGTAAAGAATAGACAGAATAGACAGATCAATGGAACAGAATAAAGAACCCCGAAATAAAACCACATACCTACAACCTACTGATCTTTGACAAAACCAACAAAATGGGGAAAGGACACCCTATTCAATAAATGGTGCTGGGAAAACTGGCTAGCCATATACAGAAGAATTAAACTGACACCTGCTTCTCAACATATACAAATTTAACTCAAGATGGATTAAAGATGTAAATGTAAGACCTGAAACTATAAAAATCCTAGAAGAAAACCTAAGAAACATTCTTGGACATTGGCCCAGGCAAAGAATTTATGATGAAGACTCCAAAAGCAATTGAAACAAAAATAAAAATAGACAAACGGGACTTAATTAAACCAAAAAGCTTCTGCCCAGCCAAATAAATAATCAACAGAGTGAACAGAAAACCTATGGAATGGGAGAAAATATTTGTAAATTATGCCTCAGACAAAGGGAGGCATATCCAGAATCTACAAGAAACTCAAACAACTCAACACAAAAACAAACAACCCATCAAAAAGTGGGCAAAGGGCATGATTGAACACTTCTCAAAAGAAGACATACAAGTGGCCAACAAATATGAAAGAATGTTTGACATCACTAATCATCAGAGAAATGCAAATTCAAACCACAATGAGATATCAGCCTACACTAGCCAGAATGTCAAAGAACAACAGATGTTGGCGTGGTTGCAGAGAAATGGGAATGAATACCCACAATCTGCGGGACTGTAAACTAATCCAACCTCCCTAAAAAATACAGTATGGAGATTTTTCAAAGAACTAAAAATTGAATTACCATTTGACCCAGCAATCCCACTACTAGGAATCTACCCAAAGGAAAAGAAATCATTATATGGAAAAGATACCTGTACTTGTATGTTCATTGCAGCACTATTCACAATAGCAAAGTCATGGAACTAACCTAATCCAGCGATTGACTGGATAAAGAAAATGTGGTAGATGTACACCATGGAATACCTCACAGCCATTAAAAAAAGAATAGAATCATGTCCTTTACAGTAACATAGATGGAGTTGGAGATCATCATCCAAAGTGAACTGACTCAGAAGCAGAAAAGCAGGTGTGTGTTCTCACCTATATACGAGAGCTAAATGACCAGAAAAATGGAAATAACAGACACTGGGAACACCAATAAGTGGGGGAGGTGGAGAGGAGTGAGGGTTTAGAAATTACCTTTTGGGTTCAATGCTCACTATCTGGGGAATGGGCCACCTGAGACCCAATCCTCACCACTAACTACACAATATGTCCATGTAGCAAACATGCATTTGAACCCTCTGAATCTAAAAAACAACAGCGAGAACAACAACAAAACAAGTGACTCCATTTTGATTCTGACAACTTCCACACATTCTTATTTCAAGACCCTGCTGGATGCAACCCATTTGTGCCCAGTAAGGCTGAGGTCATATCATTCCAGTGGCTATGAAAAGTTGGTGGGATGGCCGTTGAATCGGTAGCCAGGGTTTGAAGGTAGGGCCCGCCATTTCCTAGCTGAGTGACCTTGGGCAAATTATGTAGCCACTCTGAGCGGGTTTTTTCATCTGTAAAATGGGGAAATTGCTAGCAGCTACTCCAAAATGTTGTTCTGAGAATTAAAAGGGATAATTTGGTAAAGAGTACTTGAGCCCTAGAAGGGGCCAGGCCCATAGACACACTCCTCCAGGCCAGTGCTGACCATGGCTCAGTTAATGATGACTAAATGTTTTTCCAGTGTTCCAGGAACCTTGTTCCCTCACTTACTCCATACCACAGCTCTAAGTCATAGCTATTGTTCTTAGTGTCACGTGGCAGATGAGGACCATAGGAACACAGAGGGGTTATATAAGTTGTCCCAGGTCGCACAGCTAAGTAGTAGAAGTGCTGGGCTTCAAACCGGATTTGACTGATTCCTGAATCTCTTCTATTAACAATTACAGACAGTCTCCACTTGAGGATGGGCTGTAGTCTCGAAGGCAGTGGTTCTCAAAGCGGGATCCCCAGACCAGCAGTGTCAGCATCATCTCAGAACTTATTAGAAATGCGAACGTTTGGCACCCACCCCAGAACAACAGAATCAGAAGCTCTATGTGCCAGCCCCGCAGGTGATTCTGATGCAAACCAGAGTTTAAGAAACACAGCGCCAAAGGCCTTAGAACCTTTGAGTCCCAGCAGCTCACAGCTCTGGCTCTCACCCTGACCCCCGTTACAGCCTTCCTCTTGCTGAGGCTGCCCTGCTGTCTGGGCTTTAACAGGACTCCCCTGCCTAGATCTGCCAGGGCAATTGAGCAGATGCCTCTGTCCCCCTGGGCTGCTTCTGTGATCGCTAGCCTCCTGGTAATTAGCCCCATGCAAAGTGGTATGGACTGGGATGCCACTCAGTTGTTTTGAAAGGGATGTATGTCCCTGGCTGATGGCTGATTATGACTGACTGTGAGCTTCAGATGACAGAAATCAGGCCCCAGTGAGAGCATCTGCAAGAGCTTGGAGCTTCAAGGTCCCCAGGAGAATGAAGGGGGGCGGGGAGATGGAGAAATGTGAGACAGGCTGTGGCTCTGGCCCTTCCAGCACTCAAGGCCTGTCTGCACGTTCACACTACCCGGGGAGCTTCACAATACCTGGACACCTGGACCTCACCCTGCCAAGGAAGCCGAGGGCCTCTGCAGGGGGCACCTGAAAGCTGGCCATTTTTCAAGAGTTCCTGGAGTAGCGCTAATGTAGGCCACTCTAATTTAGCGCTTCTCAAACTTGAAGGACAGAAGGAAACCCCTGGGATCTTGTTCCAGCACAGGTCTTGATCCAGTGGGTCTGGGGTAGGGGTTTCTGCATTCTAATAAACTTGCTGATCACTTGGCCAAAAGACCAATGTGTCTCCACAACCAGACTTGTTTGATTTGGTAAGTACAATATTAGTGGCTTAGGAAAGGGAAGTTCATGCTGGCTTAAGATATCTTATCAGCAGAAAACCAATTGTCAGCAATTCGCTTGAGAATTTCAGAGCTTATGCTAACTTTTCTTTTCTTTTTTTTTTTTTTTTTTTGAGTTGGAGTCTCACTCTGTCGCCCAGGCTGGGAGGGCAGTGGCACGCTCCCAGCCACCGCAGCCTCAACCTGTTGGGCTCCAGCGATCCTTCCGCCTCAGCCTTCCAAGTAGCTGAAACAACAGGCAAGCGCTACCACGCCCAGTAATTTTTTTTTAAATTTACTGTAGAGATGAGGGCTCACCAAGTTGCCCAGGCAGGTCTCAAACCCATGGGCTCAGGCAATCCACTCACCTCAGCCTCCCAAAAGTGTGGGATTATAGGCTGAGCCACCGAGCCCGGCTTATGCTAACTTTTCATGTAAGATATTTACATGAAAGTTTACGTGTAAGATATTTCAGTTCATGTGGATAATCCAATATTTGGCAAAATGATTCCTGGGAGATGGGCTACTTTTCGTATCTGTGGAGGAGTCTCAGCCAGCCCTAGGTCTCCCTATGACAGCATAGGTAGGCCTTTGGGTGAGGCCCCATTTGCCCCAGAGCCCACTTAATTAATCAGACTCTGCTTTTAGCTCTCTTATATTTGAGAGATCTGCGACTAAAAGTGTTTGAAAACTGGATCTTTTAATACAAGGGCTGCATGTGACATTTGAGAGGCATAAGGCTCAGAGATATTAAGCTGCGTGCCCAAGGTTGCACAACCCAGGCCATCAGCCTAGATAGATGCTGTAGATACTGCTGTGACAACTCACTGCCAGAGCCAGGCCCATGACACAGCAGCCCCTGATGCCACAGGCCCACCCTCCTGGCAGGAGCATCTCTCAGCTGACAGATAGGGAGCCTAGACTGAGGGCTGGTGCCCCAAGGAGTTTGGAGTCAGCACCCTCCTCCCTTCCTCCACAGCCCTAGTGGCATGAACTGTCAGCCTCTGAGGGTTCCCTGGCCCCATATTCCTCTCTCTTGGTGGTGACAAGAAAGCTCACTTCTTAAACTTGGGCCCATCGAGGGTGTCAGAGGCCAGAGAACAAATGCCTGTGCCTGCAGTTCTTCTACCACCTTGTTCCTAAAGTGGACCACAATGAACGACTGTTGCGTGGACCCAAAGTAGCAGCAACGACGTCAGGACTGCCATAAAGGCAGTGGCTGAGGGGCTTGCGAGCAACTTGGACCTTACCTGGAAGACAGGCGCAGGATCCTGTGGGACTGGGCTGCCTCCACCTAGAGCCGGAGAAGGCTTCTGGCAGAGGCAGGAAGCATCCCGCAGTGGGGAACAGGAGGGAAGGGAGAGGTGAAACACCGGCCCCAGACCCCATTTGCAGTAACTGATGGGAAGACTTGAGCCTTGCCCTTGATCCTCAGCTGAGGTCCCCCAGCAGCCCAGAGAACAGGCAGGGGTGGCCATAGTCTCAGCCCAGGTGTGGGTGGTTGGAAACCTTCCTAGCAGGTGCTCCATATTGGCATGAGGCCTCAAAAGTATGCACACAGACCCATGCCAGACAAGGCTGTCCAAGCTGCTGTGCCCTTGGGGTTTACAGTGAATCTTGGGACTCCTCCCGGCTGTGACCACTGGCCCAATCAACATCTCAGAGGTGGTGGTGCTAGCAGAGCATCTAGTTGAATGTCCTGTACATTCCCAGTGCAGTGGGATGCTTCTGCCCTCATCCCTTGGGACCTTGGACACCCTGCCTGACTATTGAGGCACCACAGCACCATGCTCAGGAGCAGGCATACTGGGGTCGAAGCCCACCTCCACCGATTTGTAGCTGGGCACTAGACCTCAACTCTCTGCGTCTGGCTTTTATCTGTGGAGCAGAGATAGGATGGGGACCTACCACAGAGTAATGAATTGAGCATTCTGTGAGATGATCCATAGGAAAGAGGTAGGCTGATGATGCCTGGGCATAGTCATGTTCAGTAAGTGATTCTTTGTCATTGTGGTTGTCTTTGGAAGTGGGGAGGCAGGGGAGCTGTTAGAGGCAACATCCCTGGGGGAGGGAAGTAGGAGTGGTGACGGTTGAAGAGAGGGGGTCCAACTGGTCCACCAGACCTGCCAGTAGTCAGTCTCCGGCTGGGCAGTGGTCAGAGGCAGCAGCGAGAAGGACCAGAGGGACTCTGCTGGGGCAGGGGTTGTCCAGCAGGGTGGCAGGTTGACCTGCCTCGTGGCTTTCCAACCAGCCTTGCCCACCTGTCTCCAAAACCCCCTTCCCATTGGGTAGGGGCCCCTGTAGAATTCCTGTACCCAGGCACAGGCACCAGGACTTTGAAAGCATGTGGCCTGGAGAGCTCGGCAGACCTGCCTCAGCGTCCGGCTGATTTTGTCAACACCTTTGGTGAATGGAGCTGTGCCTCTCTCCTCCTCTAACTGGAAGTGGGGGTTTTTCTATTTCTGAGAGGCCTGTGCCAGGCATGAAGGTGGCGGTGTAGACAGCAAGCAGCCAGACTGGGCAGAGGTGAGAATGTTTTCCAGCTCCAATTTGAAAAACCAAACTGAAAAGCAGGCCTCCCATCTGACTCAGGGCCATTATCCCTAATTACATTCATGAGGCACTAAACTCTGCCTAGAAAGGTTCCTATGGCAGCGACTCGACAATGATCCACGTGTTGAGGGAGGGAGAGAAGTGGTCTCTCGGCAGACCTGCTGGCTTCTCAGCAGCTGCAGTTTCCTAGGAGAGAGCACGGACTCTGGGAAAGGAAGCCTCTGCCCACCACAAGGAGGTTCTATGAGAGGGAGTCTTGTCTCAGGGTGGAGCTGGGGGCGCATCACAGTGCCTTCAAGTCTCTGACTACACAGCAGTCAGGGATGTGGGCTCTGCTTCGTGGGACCTTTGGAGGCTGGTCCTGGACATTCTTGGTTCCCAGGATGCTACTTTGGGGAGTTTCTGCTCTAAGACAGAATGCGTCAATTTGGAAACATAAAAAGCTGCAGTTTCAGAAACATTTAGTATAAGCTGAATGTGGGCATTAAAAATAATGAAGTAGCTCTTATAGGAAAGAACCTCAAAAGGTATCTACCATATACTACTAAGAGAAAAAAGCAGTTTATAAAACAAAGTAAAATACTGTGTGTAGAGTGTATCTTGGTCAACTGGGGCTGGTGTAACAGAATACCACAGGCTAGGAGGCTAAAACAACGGACGTTTGTTTTCTCATAGTTCTGGAGGCCGGGAAGTTCAAGATCAAGGTGGCAACAGGGATGTTTCTAGTGAGGACTCTCTTTCTGGTTTGCAAACAGCAGCCTTCTTGCTGTGTCCTCACATGGCCTTTTCTCTGTGTGCTTGCAGAGAGTGAGACCTCTGATGTCTCTTCCTTTTCTTATAAAGGCACAAGCCTGTTGGATTAGGGCTCTACCCAATGACTTTATGACTTCATTTGACCCTATTTATCTCCCTAAAGACCCTGTCTCCTAATAAAGTTACATTGTGAGTTAGGATTTCAACATATGAATCTGGGGGCAGAAGGACACAATTCAGTCCATGATGAAGTATGATTTTGTATGGGTAAAAAGATGTATATTTTTGTGACAGATTTGTTGTCGTTGTTGCTTTTTATAACAGCTGTGTTCTCAGGAGAGTAGATCTGAGAGGGAGCCTGCTTTGGTCTGCTGATCCCTGGAGGGGGCTCCAGGTTGAAGGTGGAACTGAGAGCACCAGCTCCCCTTGCCTGATGGGTGGGGGGTGAGCCAGCTTGGATCTGCCAGAGCAGTCAGGAGGGGAGTCAGGAGGGGAGGCCACCATATACACATTAGGACCCCAACACGTCCAGAAAAGTTGAAACGCCCGAGAGGATCTCCCATGGAAATTGGCAAGGCAACTGGGTTCTGCACACAGATTGGTGGGTGTAGAAGTAGACACAGCACATGGGGTGCACAAGCAGACAAAGCCCTGGGGACTATAATAGCAGGGTCTTGTGGGCAGAGTGTGGGGGCTATGAATTGGCATGGTCTTACCAAACATACCTGGATCTCTGAGGAACAAGGGGCCCCAGTGCACAGTAAATATTTGAATATTGGAAGATCCAAGAGAAGGAAGCACATGCATTTTTCAGCAGGTGCTTTGTTGCGTGTGGGGTTATAGTGAGGGTAGGTGACATTATTTATAAAGGTAAGAATTGTTTCCTCTATAAGTTGATGTCTCGTCTGATTTTTATGAGTGTTCATTTCTTGTGTGATCACAAAAACAATAGGTTAATTTTTCTTTAATAAATACATCAAGAACATAAGCTGAGAAGTGAATTCAACAATTAGCCATTGTTATGGTTTAAATGTTTGTGTCCTCCCAAAATTCATATGTTGAAATTCTAACCCCCAAGAGTGATGGTATTGGGGCCTTTGGGAGGTGATTAGATTATGGCGGTGGAGCCCTATGAGTGGGATTAGTGCCCTTTTTCAAGTGGCCCCAGAGAGCCTGCTTGCTCCTTCCACCATGTGAGGACACAGAGACAGGGTCACCATTTGTAAATCAGAAAGCAGGCTCTCACCAGACACTGAATCTCCTGGCAGCTTTATCTTGGACTCCCTAGTCTACAGAAACATGAGAAATAAATGTTGGTTGTTTATAAGCTGCCTAGTTATGGTTTTTTGTTATAACAGCCCAAACAGACTAAGACAGCTATTAAGCACCCAGTATGTGCTAGGCACTGTGGTAGACACAGAGGTAAACCAGACAGACGACTTTGCTCATGGGCTTATATTCTAAGGGGAAAGCCAGACAACGAGCAAGAGCATTCATGATATATTCAACGTGGAGACAAGCTCTACCAAGGAAAGAAAACCAAGAAGCTGGAGGAAGGAGGGTAGCAAGCAAAGGTGGGATTGAGACTTGAGGGAGTAAGGAGGGTCCAGGTAGAGGGGAGAGCCAGGGCAGAGGCCTAAGGCTGGGGTGCCCCTGGCAGGTTGGGGGCAGCAGGGCCATTGAGCAATGGAAGCAGTGTGGGTGGAGGAAGAGGGTGGGTGCCTGGGCCTGACATCGCTACTCACTCACCAACCACCTTCTCAACCCTGGAGGAAAAGCCCTCAGGGTTCCTGCACTGAAAAAGGCAGTCCTGTGTTGGGAGGGAGAGTATCTTAGTGTGTTGGGGCTGCCTACCACAGACTGGGGAGCTTAGACAACAGACATTGACTTTTTCAGGAGACTGGAAGTCCACTCTCAAGGTTTCTGGTGAGGGCTCATTTGCTGGCTTGCAGATGGTTACCTTCCTGCTTGGTGCTTGTGTGGCATTTCCTCAGTGTGTGTTGAGAGGGAGCAGGAGGCGGGGGGGAGGGAGAGAGTAAGGAGGAAGAGAGGGAGAGAGAGAGAGAGCACTTTGCAGCTCTCTGATTCTAGTATCTCTTTGTATAAGGACACTAACCCTATTGGATCAAGACCCTGCACTTATGTCCTCATTTACCTTAATTACTCCATTAGAGACCCCATCTCGAAATATGACCACAGTGGAAGTTAGGGCTTCAACATAGGAATCACCCTATAACAGGAGAAAACCCTGGACCTGGACCTTGGGCTCCCACTGGCTCCTCTATCCAGAAGTTGGGTCATGTGGGTAAAGTGATGTGACTTCTTTGAGGTCCTCAGTTTCCCCTCCTGTACTCTGGGGGAGATTGTACTTATGCTATTCACTTTCCAGGACTGTTACAAAGATAAAGAGAAGAACCATGAATTTGTGAGAGAGCCTTGTATGCTGTGAGGGGCTCTACAATGAGAGACCCCATTACAAGAATTAAGGGCTTGGGACAATACTGTGGAGTCTCTGTCACCTCAGATCAGGTGGGAGCGTTTACAGAGTGACCCAGAGATCAAGGTTCCAGATGCAGCATCTGCATGGACCAGGGGCACAAACACAAATGCCTAGAAGGCTGGGCTGGTCCCATCAGTCAGGGTAGTGGGCATCAGTGGGATGAGAGGTTGCTATGGTAGCAAGGGACCCTGGAGCTAGCAGGCTCCACTTCAGGTAAAAGTCCATTTTTTCTGAGTTTCTCAGTTATCAGGACAATATGGAAACTGTTCCTCCAGCAGGCAATTAAAGAATACAAAACACTAGCGAACCAAACAAAACAGGCCCAATTTGGCCTGCTGTCCAGTTCTTTCTTTGTTGGTGGTATGGGGGGAGGTAGGGCCTTGGGAAGAAAAAGGATGCTGGAGAAAGTTGGGGTGGCGTGAGTGGGGTTGGGTACTCCTGGCATCTAGTGGGTGGAAATCTGAGATGCTGCTAAACATCCTACAATGCACAGGACACCCCATGACAAAGAGTGAACCTGGCCAAAATATTAATAATGCCGAGGGTGGGAAACCCTGATTTGTGTTGGGCAGGATGATTCTTGCTTGTTCAGATTGCCCTGTGTATTGTAGATTGTAGGGCACACACACACACACACACACACACACACACACACACACACACACACACACACCCTTTCCTTTAACTCAGAGCTAGTCAGCAGGACACACACACACACACACACACACACACACACCCTTTCCTTTAACTCAGAGCTAGTCAGCAGGAGATTATCCTTTAATATCTAGCCTGGTGCCCTCTCTTCATCTGAATTGCATTGAGGCCAGTTCCAAGCTGCCAGCTCCTTGTTCATAATTCTCACATCGAAGATGTTGCTGCAAATATCACCTCTTCTCAGCACGCCTTCCTGCTTGTTCTCAGCCTCTCTGGAGAAAAGTGCAGCCTAAATATTGGTTATTATCATGGTAACAAGATTACCAGGGGATTGTATCTGCAACGTTTTATCTCAAGTATGATCTATTGGGCTCTTCAGGAGAGAAGCAAACAAGCTCATTTCATCTGTGCAGATCGCTTCCCATTTGGAGCCCAATTTCCTGCTCCCGTCACCTCCCAATCACTATCAGGAAAAAGGGAGGCTTTTCTCTCCAAGAAAGGAGGGCACACAGGCCTGTCTGTCCTGGGCTCAGGGTCCTTAACAGCATCCAGGGCTACTTCTCCATGAACCAGCGTTCTCAGGAGTGTGTCTGCCATTTATTATTTGATTAGTCTCTCCAAGGGCATCTTAATTTCTCCTTCCTGGGCACGTACTCCAGCCAGATGGTTTGAGAAATTACATCTCTGAGCCTGCTGTAATAAGGCAATTATTCCAGCAGCATCCCACAGCATAGCAACAAGTCCTGGGCTTGGTCATGGCCTTAATTTCCATCTGGGGTGAGAAAACACAGAAATTTTGAGAAACTGCAGCTTTCAGATGACTGGCGTACAGAGACAAAACTCAGGCAGGGCCTTGACTTTGGGGGCCACGTTTGTTCCATTCTTCCCTCTTGTGGTCTTTGGAAATTTGGGAATGGTGAATGGGACAAGCACTGTCTTTGGGGCTCAAATAATGAAGCTGGAATCCCAGTTCTGCACTAAGTGTGTGGCCCTAGAAAAATTATTTAACCTCTCAGTTTTCTTGTCTGTAAAATGGGTATGGTTACAATCACCCTGAAGGTTTGGTGGATGTTTGCTCTCTATTGGCTGCTCAGCATCTCTTCTCCCTCATTTGGTAACAATTTCTTGATTTCCTTCTGGAGAATTAGTTCCCCAGAGGGATATAAATCAAAGTATCCTGTTCTCTCCTGGCCAGGGTCTCGTAACCAAACTGGGCCAATCAGAGTGAATCCAGGGACACCCTCAGAATGACCAGTGCTTCTCATTCTGACAGGGAGGCCTGGACAAGACTCCTGTGTGATGCTCTTCCTCAGACCCCAGGATCTGCCCAGCTTCCAGGTCCTCTTCTGAATCCATTTCTCCAGCTTTCTTGTCACTTCCACAAGCTAACCAGTATTCTTCAAATAGACTCATTTTTTGCTTACATTTCTTCAGGTAGTCTCTCTTGCTTGAAACCAAAGAGCCCTAATTTATCCACAGGCTTGTTGGGAGATGGGAGAAAGTAAATTTGTCATGTAAGTGCATGCCTGCCTTGGTGCCTGGCATACACAGGTACTCAACCTGTTCTCTCCTAATATCTGCCCAGGGGAGCAGAGTTTATTAAAGTAAGAGATATAGCCTGAAACATGGTACCAAGCAAGATGGGACATATCCCAGAGAGCTGAGGCTCTGTCTGGTGTGAGGACTCTCCACTTCCCTGCTTTGGTTCACCCATTCTCCTCAGAGAGGATAACTGCCTTTCTCTCTGGGGTCCTTTTCTCACTCCTTTCTGACTCCTTAGGGTGAGGAGGGAAAAGCTCAGGGAAGGGACTGGAGGGGGCCACTCTCTTGAGAGTAGGAACAACTGGGTCCTGGTGGAGGATGTCTGTCCACCCCCCTGCAAGTCTACTATGTCTGCCCTCCCAGAGCAGCAGCATAGCCGGGATGACTGGAGATAGTGTGTTCATATGCTGATATGAGCTGCCTGAAACCCCTCAGTTTGCTTAAACCTTGGAGAGGCAGGATTTTCTGGGGCCCACTAGACAGCAATCATAACATTCAAATGTGTCAGTGAGAAACAACCATTCACTGAGTTGCATTAAATGTGCAAAACCACTTCAGAATCACCCACTTCTTTTCCTTAAAAATATCTACTTTGTTAGAGATTAAATTGCACAGAAAAGTATTGCCTTAATCTATTTAGTATTGCTATAACTAGATATCTGAGGCTGGGCATTTTTTTTTTTTTTAAAATTCTAGAGATGAGATCTTGCCAGTTTGCCTGGGCTGATCTCGAACCTGCAGGCTCAGGCAATTCACTCACCTCAGCCTCCCAAAGTGATGGGATTACAGGTTGAGCCACCGAGCCCAACCTCGACTGGGCAGTTTCTAAAGAACAGAGGTTTATTTGGCTCATAATCTGCAGGCTGTACAAGAAGTATGGCTCTGGCATCTGCTCAGATTCTGGTGAGGGCCTCAGGCTGCTTCCACTCATGGCAGAAGGAGAAAGGGAGCCACGTGTGCAGAGATCACATAGAAAGGAAGCAAGGGGTGGGGAGGTGCCAGGGTCTTTTTAGCAACCTGATCTCTCTCAGTACCTTGAGGGATCCACCCCCATGACCCAAACACCTCCCACAGGGCCCTACCTCCAACATGGAGGATCAAACTTTAGAGTGACGTTTTTTGGGGGGGGACCATCCAGACTATAGCAAACACAAGAAGGATATATAACCAACACTCATATCATCACCACTTTAATTAGTGGCTATTAAGATATTATCCTGTTTTCTTCCACACTTTTTAAAAATAAACATTAGCAATAAAGGTCAAGTCTTGTCACACTACATTGCCCAGTCTCGTTTCACTCCACCATGCCCTTGAGTTAACCTCGAGCGGGAGGTTGTCTTAGATGCTTCCAGTCTGGGATGAGCACCCATGTATTCCTGTGTTCATAAGCAGGATTTGTCTTTTTGTGTGTGCTTTAAAAATGGACACCATTGGTGTTACTCTATACATATCATTTCCCACTTTGCTTTTCCCATCCAACATCATGTTTTTGAAATCTATGTTGATGAAACCCACACATATTTCCTTTTAACTTTTTAAAAAATAGCTTTAAGGGTATAAATAATTTTTGGCTGTATAGATGCATTGTATAGTGACAAAGAAGTCTGGGCTTTAAGTGTACCCTCCACCTACTCTTTTTTACTTCTGTGAAGTATTTTACACTATGAACATATCACTTTGTGATGACTCTACTGGACATTCAGATGGTCATTCCACCTAGATCTGGATGGCTGTGCCTATGCCTGCTTCCTTGAGAGCGTGTGTGTGTGTCTCTCTCAGAAGGGCATTGGGTTTTGCATTTACTAGATCCTGCCACAGTGTCGCCTCTGTTTTGTTCCCTCCATCCTGAGTCTCCCCGGCTGTCCCTCCAATTCTTACAGAGGCCCCCTCTTCTCTGATGGGTGCCCATTCACATCTTCCTGGTTTCTCTCCATCTCCTGCCCAATCTTGTCTCTCCTGCTTCCTTTACTGGCTTCTCTTCCTCCTCTCCTCCCCACTTGGGGCTCTTACTCAAGGCTCTGAACTAGACTTTCGTAGAGAGAGCAGATGTGGCTGAGATGCGTCTCATCTGGCCAGCACGATGTTCTCGAAGCATTTTGAATCCGAACTCCCCTCCCCCTCCCCATAGTCTCACACCAACTGCATTGATGTTTCCTGTTTGAAGCTTATAGCGGAGACGGTAGGTTGGCTCACTCAGCATCCATTCCAACCTCCTTTTGGGATTCCTTCCTCTCTGGAGGAAGTTGGAAAATTAAGATTTGCATGTCCCAAACTCTCTGCAGGTGTGGCTCTGGACATGATTCAGATTTACCAATCAGATGTACATGCTTAGGACTTGCATTCAGAATTAAGTGGGGAGAGTTGCAGCATCTGTTTTCTGTGGTGGATTCCAGTAGGGACAACATGGTCCTGAAGCCAGTAACTCTAGGGGCAGCTTCTTGAACCCTTGCCACCAGTGGTGTAGACCTCTAACCTACTTCCTGCATCTTCAGCTTCCTGCTTATAGTAAAAGTGAAATTTCTCTTCCCTCAGTGAAGCAGTTCTGTGGTGTTTTTTGAGAAATCCTCAGCTTAGAGTTTCTTTATTCCTCCTTCCCTTCCAGTGCTTCTGTAAGCATCCAATTCTCTGACTGAAATTCACTTCTAATCAAACTAGCTAGAGTGGTTACTGTCATCTGCAACTGAACTTGACTCATAGAGTGCTTAAAGGAGTGATGTGTTTGACCCCTGATTTATTTTCTTCCTCCCTCTGAGAGTACATCCCGACTTCAGTTTCATTCACTCATTTGTTGAATCATCCAAAAATATGTATGAAGCATCTACTAGGTGCTTATCACTGTGCTGAACATGGGGAATACAATGGTGAAATAAGTTAGTACCAACCAGCACCCCATTCCAGGCCTTGGGGTTACCATTGTCCCAAGAAACCACACATATGCCTTTGACTCCTTTTTTTACCCTCGTCTCAGATCCCCATGGCCCCTCTCTAAGTTCTGGCATCATTGTGAGCCTCAGTAAATCAACAATTTGATTCCACATGTTCGCAAACCGAGAAGCCATCCTATCCAAGCATATAAAGAGGGACCCCACAAATCCTGAAATTATCTTTTGGAGGGTAGACCCCTTGTAGTACACTTGGAATTTGTTCCTCCAAATCAAACAATCAACCAAAGCTTTTACTTGGAAGTTTTGAGAAGGTGGCTAATGATTTGCAGAAAATACATCTTCAGTTGTGGCAAACATGTGACCGGTTCTTCCACCATTTACAATGCACCTGGCCACACTATGCTGAGTGTTCAGCAGTTTCTGACCAAAAACGGCAGGACCCCCATACCCACTTCCCCCTATTCACTCGGTCTCGCCCTGAGCAACTTTTTTTGTTTACCCAGATGAAAAATGTCCTCAAAGGGAAACATTTTGCCAGTGTGGAAGAGGTAGACCAAAAAAATAACAGAAGCACTAAAAGGCATCTAAATAGACGAGTTCAGAAACTTTTGAGCAGTGGAAAAAGCATCTTGATAGGTGTTCTGTATCAAATGGAGAGTACTTTGAAGGTGACTGAAGTTTAAACACGTAAGAATAAATACACAATTTTTAATAAATAAATTCTGGGTTTTTTTTTTTAGTCCTCCCTCGTATCACCACGACCTGAGAAGGTCAACTGTGTTCTTGAGTTTTCCAAAGGGCAGCATTAGCGTCTGCCTCACGGGTGTCATCTATTTGGGAGCCCAGCAATTTGGGTCTGAGTACTGATAAATTGCCACTTCTTCCCAAGACTAAGTGCCTCAACTCAGCTGCCAGAAACAGCTGCTTCCCCTGCAGCTGGGTGGAATCACATCTGGGCAGGTTTTAACCAAACAGACCATTTGTTTTTGTATGAATATAAAAGGATGCTCTAAACATTGAGATCTGTTGTGCCCCAAGAGAGGGAGTGAAAAAAGAACATGAATACCTTTTACTTTAAATGAGCCAGGGCAGCTGCAGGGACATATGTATTTTCTTTTCCACTTTTAGAGTTGGAAAGGAGCTCATGAATTATTCAATCTAGACTTTAAGATAAGGAATCTCACCAGAGATGAAGACGAGGAAACCTTCATAATGATAAAAAGGCCAATCCGTCAGGAGACATAACATTCCTAACTGTGCATGTACCTAGTAACAGAGTTTCAAAATATAAGAAGCAGAAATTGAGAGCACTAAAGGGAAAGCAGGCAAACCTACTATCATAGTAGGAAATCTTATTACTCCACTGTCAGTAATTGGTAGCACAAAGGATCTTTGGTAGACCAAGGATATGGAAGATCTGAACAATGCATTCAACCCACTTGACCTAGCTGACATTTAGAGACCCCTACTCCCAATAATAGTAGAACATATCCTTTTTTCAAAATGCAAATAAGCATTCAACAAGATAGACCAGATGCCGAACCACAAAACAAATCTCAGCAAATGTCAAAAGGTTAAAATCACATAAAGTATTTCCCTAACCAAAATGGAATTACACTTGAAACAAGAAGCAATATTTCTAGAGAGTCCCTAAATATTTGGAAATTAAGCAACACAATTGTAAACAATTCACTGGTCAAAGAAGAAATCACAAGAGGAATCAGAAAGTATCCCAAAATGAATGGTACCAGTGTTCCCTTTCACTCTCAGAAGTGGAGTGACCGTCTCTGTCTGCCCAGAGCTATGTCACTTTTTTTTTTTTTTTTTTACTGAAAGTCCTTTGCTCTGAGAAACCCCTTAGTTTTTGGAAAATCAGGACAGTTAGTCACCCTATGAAATATTTTGGTTTCAACTATAAGTCGTGTGGTCATCTTGGGCATAGGACTTCTGCCTTTTCATGTAGGTAGCACTAGTGGTACAACAAAAAGATTTGGGCTCCAATCCAAGCTCTGTTATTTTTGTTTTTTTTTTTGTTTGTTTGTTTTTTGAGTTGGAGTCTCACTCTGTCGCCCAGACTGGAGTGCAGTGGCCGCTCCCGGCCATCACAGCCTCGACCTGCTGGGCTCCGGCGATCCTTTCGTCTCAGCCTTCCGAGTAGCCGGAATTACAGGCAGGCTCTACCACGCCCAGCTGATTTTTTGATTTATTGTAGAGATGAGGTCTCGCTGCCCAGGCGGGTCTCGAACCCACGGGCTCAGGCAATCCACTCACCTCAGCCTCCCAAAGGCGCGGGATTACAGGCTGAGCCACCGAGCCGGCAGCTCTGTTATTTTTAACTGTGTGACCTTGAACAAGTTACTTCATCTCTCTGGACCCCAGCTGTGTTATAGTCCAAATAAGGGATAACATTATCTACCTTGCAAGGTTTTTAAAAATGAGAAGTAAACGAAACGATGTGCCTGGCACTAAAGTGCTCAGTAAACAATGCTTAGTAAACAGTTGCTTAATAAACCATGTCTATACTGCTCATTATACCAGCTTGTTAAAAACAGATGTTTTGCTTGTTCAGCTATGAGGAAGCAAAGGGCCTTATAAGTGGGTCAGTCCTAATGACTCCTTTAGCACTATCATTATCATCATCACAAGAAATGTGAATATTCACTGAGCGTCTGCCATGAGCTCTCATGGTGATAACTGTTTTTTATGCGTCCTATGAGGAAGCTAAGTCTCAGAGAAGGGCAGATAGTTCTCTGTAGTGATGCAGCAAGTCAGAAGTAGATGTGGCATTCGCTTTCCGGCCTCTGTAGCTCAGAGATCATTCCACAAATCTTGGGGTTCTTCTAGTTTGGGGGCACCTCAGAAAGCAAGAACTGAGGGGGTTGAGCAGGTCCCAGAGCCCCTGCCGGGGGCCCAGCCTTTCCCAAGTTTTCCCTGTTGCCTGTTTAAAAATGGGACCAGGCTGGCCTGGGCAGCCACTCCCACCAAGCCCTGCCAAAGCCTGGGGGAGGCCCAGGGGTGGGAGGGGCTGCCTTGGGCACAGGGCTGCTGCCGCCAGCAGGAGATGTGTTTCCAGAGTCAGTACTTCTGACTTGTAAGCCAGTTCTAAGCCCCTGCTCTTCATTAGCCATGGCCCTATTGCTCGGAGCTTCCTTCTTGCTACAGTGAGGGGGAGGGCACCCTGACTTCCACCTGGCTCTCTTGTGACTTTTTTGCTCCCTCCCATCCTGGACTTTGCATGGGGTCTCCATTCAGCTATTTTGGCCAAAGCCCAGTGCTGGCCGTGTGAAGATAATTATGTTTCCACATAGTCCTTATGTGGTGGGGATAAAAGAGTCGATGTGAGGCCACTGATCTTGCAGAATAAGTGTCTCCCTAGAAGTGGGGCTCTAATTTTCTGCTTTATTTTCTCACTGAAAAGGTACAGAGCTTGTTTCTCTGGTGAAAACATGGCGACTATCCTCCTCCCCCTTTGCTGAGTTGTGAAATGCTTTGTTAGTACTTCTTTTTCTTTTTATTTTGGATTTGGCTGATCTCCGAGGCTCAGTTTCTCCAACTGTCCCCAGGGTACAGAAGTCCCTGGGACTGCATGATTGGCAGATGATCCATGCCCATGGCTATATCTTCTATCTGCACAAGAGAGCGCCCACCGAGCTGACTAATAAATCCACAGTGGTCATCTCTGCATAGTTGAATGACAATGCAAAGCCTACCCAAAATGAAATAATTATCCTCCCATAAGCGAGTTTCTCTTTGCACCACACAAACCAGAACCCCTGGAGTCTACCTCTTAACCTTTCTCCCTCCTAGTCATAGCCCATTTTCTCAGCATGAGTGAGTGCAACATTTATCAGGAGGATACCTGTGATATAGGATAATAAGAAAGTCATCGACATTAGCTAAAGGATACTCCTGGGAACTCCATGGATATATTCAGGAGAGACTTAGTGATCCAGGCTCCAGCCAGACTTTGAGGAGAAGAGGAATTGGAGGGAGGGAGGGAGAGAAAAACAAAAACAAAAACAAAAAAAGGAGAGACAAGAAAAAGGAAGACCTGAGCCTTGGTCCCCAGATGATTTTGAACTAGATGCACTTGAGTTTCTAAAATTGCTTGAGACAAACTCCAGCAGTTATGATCAGTCATTGAGCTGCTAGCTGTTGAGGTGGTTACTTAAAGCACTGAGCCAAACTGAAAGTTATAAGCCTTTATTCACTTACAGTGATAGAGCAAGGAAGGAGCCCCCAAAAGAGGAAGGCACCAGTTCCTCAGGGCTCTGTTTTCCCCCATAGAATGATGCTGGGTGACACCTGGATGGCACGTGGCGCAGACAGGGTAAACTGTTTTACTGTCCAGCAACCCCTAATTAAAGGTTTCTGCCTTTATAAATATAGGGCCCTTGGAGAGAAAAAATATTGAGTCAGAGTGGAGAAAACATCTCAGCTAAGGACTCCTGACAAGGAGGCCTTGTGTGGAGGTGAGTAACAGGTGTAGGCATGGCGTGATGAACGTTCATGCAAAACAGACATATTTGCACCCAAACTTCCTGTGGTTGTGATGTCAAATTTTGTTTTATTTTATTTTTTAGTGTAGCTACCAAAACTCCGGGGGATGAGATTAGAAAATATGGTTATTGCCGGGCTCGGTGGCTCAGCCTGTAATCCTGCGCCTTTGGGAGGCTGAGGTGAGTGGATTGCCTGAGCCTGCGGGTTCGAGACCCCCTGGGCAGCGAGACCTCATCTCTACAATAAATCAAAAAATCCGTCGGGCGTGGTAGCACATACCTGTAATTCCGGCTGCTTGGAAGGCTGAGGTGGAAGGATTGCCGGAGCCCAGAAGGTGGCCGGGAGTGGCCACTGCACTTCGGTCTGGGAGACAGAGTGAGACTCCAACTCAAAAAAAAAAAAAAAAAAAAAAGAAAATATGGTTATTATTTGTAATGATATCGGGAAACATGTAAATGTAAGGTAACCACTGTGCTGAAACTGACATATCATAATCAGATTGTGTCTTTGCCTTGAGGAACACAGTACAGTCAATATGGTAGAAGGTATATAGACTACGGAGGTTGTTCTGTGTATACTTTTTGGGTTTAAGTTGTAAAATTATTTTACCTAGCCCATGTATAATTTAGAGTAGACTAATGGCTTAATACAGTAAAATTGTATTTCTTCCTTTGTTTTTTGTTTTTCTTTTGAGTTGAGTTCTTACTCTGCTGCCCAGGCTGGAGCATAGTAGCACAATCATGGCTCATCACAGCCTGAAAACTTTAACCTCCTGGTCTCAGGCGATTCTTCTACCTCAGCCTCTCAAGTACCTGGAATTACATGTGCATGCCATGTCCGGCTAACTTTAAAAATTTTTTGTAGCGATGAGGTCTCACTATGTTGCCTAGACTGGTCTTGAACTCCTGGGCTCAAGCAGTCCTCTTGCCTCAGCCACCCAAAGTGCTGGGATTATAGACGTGATCCACTGCGACCAGTCAAATGATATTTCTTACTTGTGACACAGTTCCACAGTTCAGTGTGGTTTAGTAGAGGTCACTGGGGCGTAGGGGCAGGGTTTATTCTGCTTATACTGGATTGTTCCTTGTGTGTTTGGATGGAAACCTAGCGTTTGAGGAACCTAGGTTGGGTCAAAGGTGGGTGTGTGCTCTCTAGGTGCAAAGGGAAGCATGTGGAACAATCCAGGTTTCTTTGATCTTTTAAGATCTTGTCCTTTTTGCATTCAGCCAGCAGAAAGAAAAGGACGACCATGAAGGAGGTTTCTAGAGGCCAGATGTTGAAGTGGTGCTCAGCAATCCCATTCACATGGTGGCCAACACTTAGTCACATGTTGCACCTAACTGCACAGAAGGCTGAGAAACATAGCCCAGCTCATGTCCAGAATAAATAGGAGATGGAATTTGGTGAACACAGAACAGTCTCTGCTACAGCACATTTCTTCAATGACTTTGGATAATTTGATTCTCTTTTTTAAATAGTCTTGGCTAATATAAGGAATTACAGGATAAAAATGCTAAATATGTATCCATGCTCCTCTGAGAAACTAGAACTCAGCACGAAAGATGTCTGGGATAGGGAAATAAATATTGACAAAGAGAAGACAAAAATTAAAGGAGAATGGAAAGCAAATTCAAATATGGAGCGGAAGTGGAGAAAGTTGGAGAAGGATGTTAAGTAAAGCTTCAAGAGCTAATATTTTCTGTGGCTCTCTCCTTTTGTTTTTGTCCTTTGGCAAGAGTATGAGTTTGTTTTTCCTATGACACTGGCTGCTCTGTGCTTTAGGGCTCTTTGGTATTTCGCTGGGGAGAGATGTGGGTTTATCTTTTCAGATAGTTGGTACTCAGATGATGCTCTAGGGCAGGTCATGCCTACATCTACACAGTTTGGCGTCAATGCCAGAAAACTGAGCCAAAAGCCAAAAGCAGACAAGGAAACGGGAGCCTGCAAGCCCTGAAGGAAACAGTTATTTAAACACCTGTTCTGTGTGTTTAGTGAGGAGATTAATGGACAGTTCTTATGGGAAGGTGGATTATTTTTAACAGGGTGGTACCCAGGCACATGTGAAAGAAGGAGGGTTGCTGTGAGCTCGCTGCAGGCTGGTACTGGTGACTGCTGGCTGATCATGCCACGGGACATCATTAGGGCACATGGGTCTCTGCCCATGTGGAAACTCTTCTGGAAGATCTGGGCCAGAAGTGGGTGTGAGCTGGATCTCATCCACTTCTGAATATGACTGTAAGGGAGGTATGGTTGTATCCCAAGTCTCTGCAAGAAAAATAGAAGCCCTCCATCTTGCTTCTCATCTGGGAGTTGAAGCAATGGCCCCTGGAGACAGATTGCAGATCTTTTCAGGAAGGCATGCGCAGTGTGTCCACGAGATGCGGCATGGAAACTCCTTGGTCTAGATGCCTGTTTGCAGTCGGTTGTGTTGAAATACATATGCCCACATCTACCTGGGAGGATGTCAGGGTGGCCCCAGTAGAAGGACATTAGGGATGGGACATGTGAGAAGCCCCCCTGTGCACTGTAGCCAATTGCAAGGATGAGGAGAGTTCTATCTAGAGGAGTCAATGAGTCACAGAATGTTCCAAAGCAGGTTGTACCTGTTCCTGCCCGAGGAACAGGTGCTTTTAAGGGCATCTCTCTTGACATCCCAGCAGGTCCCGAAATGCAGTAGAAAAAAGGAAATTTGCCTTCTTGTCTGGAAAGCAGCCTACCTACACAATGGGCAGCACAGCACTTAAACCATTGTGAAAAATGGCAGGAGCAATGAGCACAAAGGAACGGAGAAGCAGTGGTGGAAAATAAAAAAGCTTCTGGATATAGCAGTCGGGTGGGGAGAGGTTTGGAAGTTGATAATACATCATAATGAAGAGAATTACATTAGTGGAGGATATTATTATTTTATTGGTATTATATTTTAGTGCAGAGCAGTGTAAGGGAGAAAATGCAACAATAGGGGTGGATGGGAGAAATAATCACATCTGACTCCTTTTCTAGACAGAAAGTTTAGAATGTCACTTGTTGCAGTGAGGGAAGTTTGGGCAGGATGACTTGTGTCAGAAGGGACATAAATCTCAGGTGTGAGAGGAGTAGATACGGGAGCCAAATGAGCCAATTCAAGAGGAAGGTGCTGGGTCAGCAGGTTTCGAGGGGAAGGAGAGAGGGGTCTTGGGGGAAGAGGGGAGAGATGACAGGAGGCAGTCCAGGTGGGTCAGCAGTGGTTTGCCTTCCGCTGGTGGCGGAGGGCATGGCGGAGAGCAGACCAAGTCCCACAGTTAATGGAACCATCAAGGCTGCCCTGGGCACAGGCCACTGTCCATTTCTCTGGCAACAGGCCCCCATTTCACCATCCTGACATTAAAATGAAGGCCGACAAGGGCCAGGGAAGGGAACTGTGTCGTGTGGGTGGTTCCACTCGCTCAGGACCTTGGGATGGTTTGTGCTGTAGACAAAGAATGTGTCATGAAGGGGATGGCTAGGTTGTAAGCCCAGATGTCTAGAAAAGGGAGAAAGTCCCCTCCTGGGAGTTGCTGGCCTGGGTTTCTCCTGTGGGCCTTGGAATGAATACCCAGGTCGTCTGGCCATGCCTGCCACCATGTGTGTGTTTGCAAGGAAACCCGGCAGTTGAGGAACCCAGACTGGGTGAAAGGCGGGTGTGTGCTCTCTAGGTGCTCTGGGGAGCACGTGGAAAATCCGGAAGACTGCTGCTTTTCTCTTCCCTTTGATCTTGCTCTCTCCCCCACTCCAGAAGTTTGGCCTAATCAGAGGTGGGAAAGGTGGGCAGGCGGACAGGGATTATCCATACTCCTCTCTGTCACCTCTGCCTGCCCTGCTTGGGCTCTTCTCCCCTCTCCCTGAGCCTCTGCCATAGCCTCCCTGATAGGTGCCCCTATTCCTGCCCTTCCTCACTTCAATTCACCCTCCAGACTCCCATCTGAAGAAGTTTTGCTCCTGTATTTAATACTCACCAGTAGGTCCCAGTTATTGGAGAATAAAGTTCAAATTCCTCAGCCCAGTTACAGGTTCCTTGGAGACCTGGTCCCGCCTCCCTCCACCCTGCCTTCTCTGGGCACCTGCCTCTCCTCACTGCCAACTCTGCTCAGTGGTCTTCTGGTTTGAGCCACTCCAATCTCCAAGTCTTTGCATTTTCTTTCTCATCTTCTGAGACTCACTCCAAGCATAACCTGACTCATTCCCCTCAGGTTGGAGTGGGCTACTTCCTCCCTTTGGGCAGGGCAAGAATGGAACTGGGCTTTAGGAAGAGCAGAAACCAGATGCCTGGACATAGTGAAGACTCCCTCTTGCTCTTTCTTCGCTACTTTCTGCCAGTCAGTTCCATTCTCTCTTTGCAGGTGAAAGCTTGTTTCACCTGGGGGGAAATAAGCCTGACCAGTGTTCTCTGTCTTACTGCTCAAGGCTTCTAACTTCGGGAAGGCTCACTCTCGTTCCCAATTTCAATTTGACAAGTCTTAGGAAAAAATTCTGATTGGCCTTGCTGCCATCCATCATAATCAAGGGCAAGGTCATTATTATTAGTAATGTTGTCTAAATATGAGTCAGTTTTCCAGCCATCCCTCTCAGCGAGTTCCTCCTGAACTGGTAGCCAACCAAAACCCTCATGCCATTCTACCTCTTCCACATAGCCTGCTACTAGGTTAATTCACAGAAAATCAAATGTGCTGATTGCTCAATTGTCAACTCGCCACCTTTGCTACTAAAAGAAACCCAGGTAGTTTAATTTACTTGTTCTCCCTTTGTCTTCATGGAAGTGTTTTAAGGAATGTTCAACTTGTCTCTGCCCTTGCTCCTTGGTGCCAAAGCCGGGGGCTGGAAAGAGAGAATGGTGAAGAGGGACTGGGAGAAGCGAGCCCCAGCAGAAATGCGGGAGCCAAGGAAGCATGAATATATTCATAAGGATAGACTCATAAGTCGATAGCCTTAAGCCGATGTGTTCATTGAACAGAATTAATTCTTTCCAAGATATAGGCAAGAAAATATATTCATAAAGATTACTCCTGAGGATAAAGAATTATTTTGGCTATATTCTTCTTTTGAATAAATGCTAATGAAGAATGTATTTGTGGGAATCTTCATCTTCAAGATAATCTTATTAATGTATTTTTATTGGGCCCCCGAGTCTTTCCTCCCTCTGCACCTAAGTCTTATCAACTGCGGTTATTTTGTTTCTTTAACCTAAACAGACTCAGTGTCTTCAACTTTCCTAGGTGTGACTTCTAGGTCTTTTGTCAGTTTGCACATCGCCATGTCATTTATATATATTTGTTCGACCTCATCTTTCTTCCAGACTGACCTCAGGGCGGGCTGAGCCCTATGTAAATAAATGGGGTAATGGGACAGTCATCTCCTGCACTCCCATTAATTATTATTATTATTGTTGTTGATGTCTAACTATGTGTTAGTCTCTTAATATCGACCTCTCACAGTGAGTTCATGCTGAGCTTGAAGCTGGATAAAACTGCTCACACCTTGTCCACATAACCTGCCCCGAGTGTGGGGAGAAAAGTGCATGTAAGATTAAAATGAGACTCCATCTTTGTGTTCTAAGCCCTTACCTTTAAGTGGAAATCAGGGACCTGCGATCTGCCATCACTTGAAAAGGAGAATTTGTGTTACTAAGGTTTTAAAATAGCATCAGGTACTTTTACATCATTGGCAACAGTTCCAATATTTGTCACATGTGCTTGCTACCAATTTTATGGAAATCCCAGCAACACTGGTGGATTGATGGCTTGAATCCATTTTTGTGCTATTGCTCACTACACTGGTGCAATTCTCCTGTTTATTAAATCACATCATGGCTTCATGGGAGTCCTCTGTGGCAAATTCTGCTCCTTGATTAGATTTTTATTTAACCTCAGAAAAGGAAAGCATATTCTTTTTCCAGACAGTGTTTTTACCTGAACTTGAAAGTGTTTTCCATCAGAGTCTAAGACCGAAGTGTGTGTTCACTGACGCCTTCAACCTGCTTAATTCATTCTGACTTTCATTGCTGCAGGCACATGTCAAGATTACCCTTTAAATACTGATTTAATCTCTGGCATAATTACATCGCTCTTAGCCCCTGAGGCTTTTAATTCTTGATCATATGCTGAAAAGTGGCAGAGTTTTCAGAACTAAAAAATATATCTATTTAATATTTTAAAATAAGCCTTGTGGTAGTAGGAGGGATTCTGCGTGGATTGAGTTACATGGAGGTGGCTGATCATTTGGGCCTGTGCACAGCTGAGCCACCAAAGAAGCCCCAGGCTCCTTCGCGCTGTGGATCTGGTCACAAGCAGGTGTGCCAGGTGCTTAAGGGAGGATAGAAGGAAGATTAGAAATCAGGCTTCAAGTCTCTGTCCCTCCAACACTCAGGTTCTTCATCTGTAGGATATGGGTAATAACAGCTAATACTCTTGGAGAACTTCCTGTGTTTCAGCTCCTATCCAAAGCTCTTAAGTCATTTGATCTTTGAGATAGGTGATGTCCGTTTTAGAGATGGGAAAACTGAGGCCACCAAGAAGTTAAGTAACAGCCCACCTGGGAAGTAGTGGAGCCTGAATTTGAGCCCAACAGTCTGGCTTCATCATCCCCACTCTTAACCCCGCGCTGTATGACACGGGGACAGTTACTACAGTTCCATCTTATAGAAGAATCAAATGTGTGACTCTTTTTTTTTTCTGAGTTGGAGTCTCACTCTGTCGCCCAGACTGGAGTGCAGTGGCTGCAGCCTCGACCTGCTGGGCTCCGGCGGTCCTTCCGCCTCAGCCTTCCGAGTGGCCGGAATTACAGGCATGCGCTACCACGCCCAGCTGTTTTTTAAATTTATTGTAGCGATGAGGTCTTGCTGCCCAGCGGGTCTCGAACCCGCGGGCTCAGGCAATCCACTCACCTCAGCCTCCCAAAGGCATGGGATTACAGGCTGAGCCACCGAGCCCGGCTCAAATGTGTGACCCTTATTTGTGCTGGGTGAACTGCTTTGCACACTCATGGTGTTCTTAGAACCACCCAATGCCCTGATATCTGGTGCCCTCACGTGAGTAGTTGAGTGAGGTTGATGGACCCTCAACCTCAGGCTACACTTAGGTTCCATCTCTTCAGCCATAGGACCTTTGGAAAATCATTCAATCTCTCCGAGCCTCAGTTTCTAAGAGTGTAAAATAGGCATGACCAGCTCATCTATTTCTCAGAGCAGCTATGAGGTGGAAACAAGGTAACATATGTTGGGAGCACCAAGAAAAACTGCAACCAGCTGGTAATGGTTGTTAACATTTACTGAGTGCCAGCCACATGCAGGGACCTGCACAGAGCCCTTAAAGGTGGTATTTCATTTAGGCTCATGGGAGAACTAGGCAGTGAGTATTGTCAGGAGCCTGATTTTACAGAGGAGGAAACAGGCTCAGGGAGGTAAGTGATCCACTCAGCATCACACAACCAGGAAGGGTTAGAATGCTTGAGCCCACGTTCCTTGCCCCTGGCATGCTGCTGCAACCACAGACCTCCACAGGAAGTGGTTCCGAAGGGGGTCTCTGCTTCCTCCTCCAAGAAACCTTTTTCATGGCTACCTTTTGGCGCCCACTCAGTTCACCCCATGCTTCCTTGCATATGCATTTCGACACTCCATGCTTGTTCTCAGGTGAACTGAGTCTCCTTATCATCCTTCTCCCAGTCCTGCCCCATGTCTTTTATTAGACTTCAACTTTCAGAACAGCTGCTTTTGAAAGGGTGGCCCCAGGGAGAGTATTTTCCCTCCCTACTCCCTTTCTCTCATATTCCTACCTCTGGATTCAGTCCTGGAACTCTGCATGGGGCTGGATGTTTGGTGTCTGTGATCCCGAGTGACTGTGCTTTGGGAGAGCTGCTCAAGACGCCAGGCCTCCCTTGGCACAGAGAATAACGAATAGGGCAGGCCATAGGATTGTGCAGCAGAAAATGTGGGTTACACTCATAGAATTAATTCAGAGGACGTGGATGCATTAATGCTACTAGACCACGTCTCGAGACTCCTGGGATGGCTGATAGGGAGTGGGGCTGAATGCGACGAGGTAACTTGTCAGTGGCAGGCTTATCCATGGCTCTTAGGCTCATCTCATTCTTAGTGTCTAAGGGAAATCCAACCCCTGGGTTTTCTGCTCTAAGTTGAGCTCTTCCGCAGTGGTGTCTGCTTCTGATCAAAGGTCATTTTAAGTGAAAAGGAGGCAGAGGAACAGGGATTGTACAAATCAATTCTTTGTCCTATGAAATAACTGTTCTGCCTTCAAGGAATTGAAGGAGAAAAGCAGGGTTGAATTTATGAAGCAGACGTGATACTGTCTCGCTCTGCCTCCAGGGAAAACAGTTTTTCTCATCTCTTCCCAACTGGCTAGAACACGTGTCATGTCTTGTGGGCATATTCTTGCTTAGAAGCTGGCTTCAATCAGTTCTGGGAGTTGTCAAGTCTCCTTCATCTAGATTTAATTTAACCAGACCTTACAGAATGCTGTGAGGAACAGGGGAAGAAAAAATTGCCATCCCTGGCTGGTCTCACAGGGACAATTAAGTCAACAAATAAAACCCAGAAGAAGGATGAACACAACGCTCATGACAGCTGGACCATGGGATAGTAGAGGCGACAGGCCTTGGAGGAGCTGAGAAGAGAGAGAGGGCAGTATGAGCTTGAAATGGTCTGCTTTTTCTTGATTCTATTTTTTAAAAGCAGGATTTAAAAAGATAGAATGACTGAGGATGCCCCTGGCTTCTGGGGTGAGCATGGCCTAGGTGGAGGCATTGACTTGGGAATGAACAAAGCTGACCTCCACCTGGAGCTCTTTCTCCCTTTTCCTTCTTCTGCATTCACAGCCAGCATGGTTTTCAGTTTGAATGAAAAAGAGAGACATATTATAAAGGCCCAGGGCAGCAGATGGAGTCTGGCACTCTTTCAGATGGCCATCAGTGTCACAAGCACAGGCTCAACACAGCTGAAAAATTGCCAGGGTTTGAGATCTGGAGAATCGGGGCCATGGCCTCACTTGCCATGGTATAGTTGGTGATCTTGGCCCATCCTTCAGCCCAGCCTCAGCTTCCTCTTCTGTAAAGATGCCTTTTGCCCTCCAACTCTGTGGTTGTTTTTCTCCCTGGCCTACTTGGGGAGCACTCAGTGCCGGGGATGGATTCTGCAGCAGCAATAGCGTCCCCAGCTTCCAGGTGTTTATATGGAGCCAGGGACTCAGTGGCCGGTGTAGTCAACAGTGATCTCTTTCCCATCTCCTCCAATTAGAAGGATTTGGGCTGTTCACGGAACATGGAATTTCAACCTGAAATCACTGGGTTGCAGAACAGCTTCTGCTCTCACCCAGGCTCACCTGGATGCCAGAATCTGCACTTGGGGCATCCAGTCCTTACTCTCTCCAGTACAAATAGCAAATGCGCTGGTGAAAGGTACAGGCAGGAGACAGAGGAGAGGTTCGGCTCTCAGCAAATCTCCCCTGTGACATCTCTATTCTATCTCCTCAAGACTTCATTCATCCGTCCATCTGTCCATCTCCTTCTGTGTCTTCATCTTATGTCCTATGTAGGGTGACTTCTCTCCCTCCCTCCCTTCTTCCCTGTCTTTCTTTGTTTCTCTCGGCATTGAGCAAACAAAGAGGGAATCCTTCTTTTAGGGGGAGGCCCTCTCCTTAAAATGCAGATGGGTTGTAAATAATAACACAGACATAAAAATTAGGGGGGAAAAGCAGGGTGGAGGTGAAGCAAGACTGTAGAAACAACAGGAAGACAAGGGTGCATCTTGTATCCAAATATGTGCCTTGAAGCCCCATGCACTTGCACAAAATGACCACAGATAGGGCTTCGGGGACCTCAGCACCAGGTGGGAGGTGCAGTCAGCTGCATGATCCACAGCTTCTACAACAGCTTAGGGAAAGTGGCACTGTGCAGACTGTGAGCTGTCCCAGTGGTCACTCCTTCTGTAAGCAATAGGATTGTATCACTTGCCTGTGCTCCCAAGCCTTCCTTGCAGCAAGGGATGGTGTGTGGGTTTTGGGCGGATGGAGTGGCTTACTTTGGGTATTCCTATGGTGAGGATTGGACATGAGTGTCTTGGTTGTTGATTTGCATCCTTCTGGTGGGAGAGTGATGAGAACTAGACCCAGAGACAGAAGCCACACGTTGAGGATGGCACAGCCCCTGTCAAGTCTGGACACCTGCCTCTGGGCTGTTTCAAGAAGGACAATTAACATTTCTCTTATTGCAGCCACTTTATATTTGGGGTTTCTTAGAAATATAAAGCTTAGCCTGGTTTCAAATACAATAACTGGTCTTGTACTAAGACAGTAAGATGCTATCTATCCAACTCAGTCTTTCCATGCTGATTTGAAGTGTCACCTTTATCATAGGCGATGTTGTATTTTCTGGAATGCAAAGCATCAGAAGCAATGAACTAGAAACATATGCTGCAAAATAGATAGGCTGTAAAAGCATAGTATTGAATAAGAAAATGATTACCCAGAACAAGATTTATGGCACAATAACACTCATGTAAATTAAGCTTCTCTCTAAGCCCCTATTATTTTATTTCAAGGATATACACATGTATTCAAGGACATATATGAAAACACTACAGTCAGTGTCTGAGGAAGGGAGTAAGTGAGGCAACACATAGATATTTACAAGACAGTGGCCTTGTTCAGACAGATGATGACAATGGGCTTGAATTGAGGAGTAGAGCTAACTTCCCATGGGAAATTCACACACATACCCACACCCATATGCACACACATGCACAGGTACATGCATGTGCTCCAACTGTATACACAACCATGCTGTGGAGAACAAAATAAGGATTTGGGTGACCAAAATGCTGTCTGTAATCTGTGGCATGGGAGGGATATTTCCATTGGACAACCCAGGAAGAGGTCGGGGCAGATCTCAAGCAGGTCATTTCAGGGGCTGATTTTTGGCCTGAGCTTCATGGAGGGGTTTTCTTAAATGACACTGGAATGCTTGCTCAGATGTGGAATGAGGGGAGGCAATTCTGAGCACTCCACAGATGGCAAGATGGAGAAGCTTCTAGCACGGTACTTCTCAGATTAGAATGTGAACACCAATCACCTGGGATCTTGTTAAAATGCAAATCTTGATTCAGGAGATGTGGATTGGGCCTGAGATTCTCATTTCTAACCAAAATCCTAGATGCTGCTGATTCTGCTAGCCCATGGATCATACCCTAAGTGGCGAGCCCCTGAAATATTTAAATCCATTTTTGGCAGACCAGTAAATAGAGTTAAACAAATGGAAGGAAGAAATGGAAGCAAGAAGATCTCGTGTCCTCGTGTTTTCCCAGGGTTGTCAGCTGCTTAAGCCCTTGATTATGACTGGATGGTTTCCAGGAAAACACTATTACCTTGTATCTTGTGTGTTTTCCATTTTGTTAATGAAGATACTTGCATAAGAAGCATCTCAGGGAACACCACACCTTAGCTATGTTTAATTTTGTGGATATGATGTAAGAAAAAATAAATCACTGCATTTATTAATTCTGTTCTTGAAATTTGCGATATGAAAGGAAAGTCACTGGGAAGCAGTAGAAAAGCTATTATAACATTTAAAAAAATCTTCCATACAAAAGCCTCATTATAACCAGCAGAGCCTTCATGTGGCTCGAAACACGAAGGGTGTGAGCTAGTAATTGTTTTGATTGGATCTGGTGAATCATAGGATCGAACAGAACACCACTTACTCAACTCTGAAGACTGCCAGCGGTTGCTCAGCCAACTTGCCTCACAGTGCTTGCCTCATACTCGCTTGAGAGAGGAAACATTGCTAGGAGTACACATGAACAGAATTATTTCCTGCTGGGACTCTTCCTCAGTGAATTGCGAACCCAAGGATTCTTTCCTAACATGTAGAAATGCTGGGACTGTGGGGAGAAAAGATAAAAGGAGTCTTAAAAGAATGTCCAGGGACACCAGAGAGATGAACACCTTTTTAAAAAGGCGAAACTGGGGACAAGAGGTATTGTTCAGGTGGGTGCAGAGATGTCGTATCATTCAGGTGTGTGGACAGTAGACAGGGACATCTCAGGACCACAGCCTCTGACTTCTGGACCATGAGAGTGTGTAGAGAGGGATTGTCTAGCTCTCTTTTCCCAACCTGCTTTACAGATGAGGAAACGGATATGCCCAGTTGGGCGGGGCTTGCTCTGGGTGACTCTGGAGAGTTACTGTCAGTAACCAGATTTGCCTCCTGGTGTCCTGGTTTGCAGTCCTGGCAGCATTACTGTCTCTCTTTAGGTCTCTGCAGACTGTTCTTTACCCTTCCCCACTCCCAGCTCTCTCCTGTAGGAGCCTGGCCGGAGGGCCCAGACTGTCTTAGTGAGCTCAGCTGATCCGGGGATCCAGTGACTTAGATTTTGGCCTCATTCTATTAGCCATGGGATTCTGAGCTTAGTCTCCCACGACATCCAGATTTAAAGACAGATTAGAATGGAGGCCCCTCTGCTGAGCCCAGAACGAGGTGGGTGGCAGAGCTTAGGTCGATGCATACACTTTACAAAGCTTCTCCTGGGTGAACCAATGTCTCTCCCGGGAGAATCTGTCCTCTATGAGGCCCTGGTTGGCAGTGGATTGTGTGAGGACAATGGCAACTTGCTGTGCCCCTGGGATCTCTGGATAAGTGTGGATGCTCACCAGGAGAAAGGTAAACACGCAGGGAAGTTGGGGGTCATGGGGGTCTGTGCCGATTTCCATGATGTTTACTGCAATAGCAGCTTTCTTTTCCACAATCAACTGACTGTTACAAGAATTCATAGGATATATAATGAGCTCTTACAATTCACCAAGCAAAGAGAGTCCTCAGCAGTGCTGGTGAGAGTGAATTGGGTCATTATCTTGTGATTCATCATTTCCCTTTGTAGAGTATTCCCTGAAGAAGCCCAAGGAGACATGTGGGAACATACCTATTGTAGTGAGGGTCATAGTAGCAAAATGTTGCAAACAACCTAAAGGTCCATTGTCACAACTTCCTTTCCATGGGTTCAGACACACAGAGGCAAATGCACAGGGAAAGATCTAGAATAACAAATATGACCTTTGTGGGATGGATGGAGATTGAGGGTGGAGGTAACAAAGGGGACTTTAGATGTGTTTGCTTTTTATTAAACAGGAGCATATGTTCATGTTCTGCTTATGTCATTAAAAATCATTTGAAAACAAAAGGTAGAACATAGAGAAAGTGCGGAGCTAGTACAATACAGTTGTTTTCCAATATCCATCATGCAAGGGGGGTGGGAGGGCTGAAATTAGCTGCTGGGCTCTCCAGACAGGGCGGCAGGCTGGGTTTGCAGCTGCTCTGTGCCCCTTGGCTGGCATCCTGATCATTTGAGGAGGGAGCCAGTCTTGTGGATTTACCTCCCAATGGCAGACTATAGGATAGTGGCTTCCATCCCTGAGTGTGCGTCAGAGTAACTGCAGTGCTTATTATAAATAAGTTTTCCCACCTCTCACCTTCAGAGATTCTGATTGAGTCTGTCCTGGGTCCAGCAATCTGCATTTTTGATAAGCACCAACGTTGATTCTGATGAAGATGGTCTTTGGGCCACACTGAGAGTAAAATATTACTCTCCAGTTACTTGCCCGTTCCTGAAAAATTGCCTCTGGATCTCCTCAAGGATGAAAGCCAGGGCTATTTCCCTGGTGACAAAGGCCCATCTGCCAAGACAAAACACAGGATCCTCTATCCTGTACATTCAGACTGCTATCCCGAATGTCACGTGCATACACAAACATGTATGACACAATCGAAAACTACCTTGAGAACTATTCGTTCTACACTTTATCTAAAAAAGAAAACAAGAAGATGTCACCTCATACTACATAATGACATCAAAATGAACTTAGATAATAGTTCTAGATAATAATTCAGAGGTAGGCATAATGAGATGTGGTTTGGGTTCATCACTGTGTTTTATTGGGAAACAGGTATTGATGGAATCCCAAATGAGGGATTTCTGCAAGGTCAAAGTCTCTGTCGGAATATGACTACAAAGAACCCTTCACAGGTAAATATCACAATGCAGATCCCAGATGATGGTTACCACCCATAAAAGCCACTTCTAGTTAATAATGAAGGAGGGTTGGGATAAAAATGAAAAAGCAAATTGCCTTGTCTCTATCTTTGAAAAGAATGTAATAAAATTGGCTTTCAAGTGCTTTGCTTTGGTATTTTATTTAGGTATGTATTTGTATATCCCATCTACTCCCAGTAGACTAAACTGAGATAGATCATTCATGCTGCTAATGTCTGAGTATGTGAATATTGATAAGAGACCAGTCGATGCTACAAAATGAAGGTGTGCTGAGATTCTGAATTGGGCAGGATGCTCAAGCCTGGTCCTGTAAGGGGATTATCTTTGCACAGGGTGTCACCAGAGAAGGTGCCCTGGCCGGGGCCTGGATTTTCAGGAATCTGGTGAGGACCAGGGATGGTCACAGAGGGCTGCCTGTGACCAGGGAACCCAGATAAGCCAAGGGCAGGGCCTGGAGCTGTGGTAAAATCCTTCAGGGGACCGGCAACTCATCTTGCCTGGGCCTCCCTGCAACCCTAGATAATTGCATTCAAAATGGGCCCTATTTTCAGCATCATTCATGGGCCACTTGGGATATTGTTAAAGACACAGTTTTCAAAACCAAATGAGATGATCAGAAAAAAGAAGGCAGTAGTGCCCTGTAGCAATATTACCCTGTTACTTTACTTAGGACCTGTCAGGGATGTGGGTGATCACTGGGAGTCCCTTCCCTCATCCTCAGGAATAAATGATGCTGAGCAGGTAGCTGGAGAAAACAGGAGGAGGTTTCTGACACAAAGCAGATCATTTCAATGATTCAAAAGACATAACGAATACTCTCTTCTCAATAATTTTATGCCATATAAGCACTCATGGAGATTCATAATGGGCCCAAATTGTTGTATATGCTGTAAACACACACATAGAGAGAGACACATTTATGCAACATGTACAATGTTGATGTGGCTGAGTAAAAACAATTTATGAACACTTTAAAGATGATTGTGCATTTATTTTATTTTATTTTATTTTATTTTTTAATCGGAGTCTCACTCTGTCGCCCAGACTGGAGTGTAGTGGTGCAAACTCACAGTCACTGCAGCCTCAACTTGCTGGGCTCAGGTGATCCTTCCTCCTTAGCCTTCCAAGTAGCTGGAACTACAGGAGCATGCCACCATGCCCGGCTAATTTCTTGATTTATTGTAGAGACAAGGTCTCACCAAGTTGCCAGGCTGGTCTCAAACCCCTGGACTCAGCCAATCCTCTCACCTCAGCCTCCCAAAGTGCTGGGATTACAGGCTTGAGCCACTGTACCCAGCCTGATTGTGTATTTACATAAATATGATCTGTAAGTGGGAACCAGTATCATTATCTCTCTTTCATAGCATGTGGTAGAAGCATTTATCATGGTTTGTACATCACAGTGATTATTCTAGATTCCCTCTTGCTCACTAGATTGCAAATTTTTTGGTAATGATTTTTTTTTGTTTTTTAAATCTCTGATTCTTTCTGCACTACCTGGCCCTGGGATTTGTACTCCTTTCGGTAATTGACTTTGCTTATCTTGGAATTTTCTTTTTTTAAAAAAAAAAAAATCAAGCCGGGCTTGGTTGCTCAGCCTGTAATCCCGTGCTTTGGGAGACTGAGGTGAGTGGATTGCCTGAGCCCGCGGGTTCGAGACCCACCTGGGCAACTTGGCGAGACCTCATCTCTACGGGAGCAGCCACACTACACTCCAGTCTGGGCCACAGAGTGAGACTCCAACTCAAAAAAAATAACAATAATCATTTTTCTCCACTTAACCTGTTGCTATTTCAGGAAAAGTGAGAGGACAGTCTGGGAAATGAAATGTTTCCAAATACAGTAATAGGTTCAAGATGTCCAAAGAGAGTTGACTACAAAGGCTGGCAATTCTCTAAGGAGAGTACCTGGTGAACTTTAAAATGCTGTATTTGTGTGAGGAAGTAGTTCTCAGCTAGGGGATAGTTGACAATGTCTGGAAATGGTTTGGTTGTTACAGTTTGGGTGTGTATCTACTGGCATCAGAGGGAGGAGGCCAGCGTGCTGTTAAACATCCTACAATTCGCAAGACAGCCTGGAATCCTACACAGAATTCTCCCCGCCAAGATGTCAAGTGAGCAGCATTAGAAACCCTGGTACAAGGTGTTGCTGTATTCCTTATATCTTTGGAAGCTAGTTTTATCTTTGGGTTTTATTTCTCATAAAGTGGAGCACATAATCACATATATTAGGGAAAGCTAAATTAATACTTTTATATCTATAATTCTTTCCTGTTTTCCTCTGACATTTTCATTCAAAATGATAGCGAGGCAGGCAGCAAGTTAATGGAGCATGTGGGTCTCTTAATAGCTTTTGGTCTTTAAAATCAGTGACACTGCTATTAAAGACTAATGACAGGGTATAGTAGACATTTGTCATAACTCACGGCTACCCATCATCTGCTAATATTTGGGGAAAATTATCTTCCCAGAGGGGAAGTCAAAATCCTGGATAGGTTACCTGGCTTTTGGGAACAGTGATAGCTGCAAGATGGAGACTCTAATTCAGAAGCGGCGTTGATGGTGGCAACAGTAGCAATTGGATTGTGTGGGTGGAGGTTTCTTCCTATATGGTGCTGGATGGCCTTGATGCTGATCCTCCACCCCCACCCCCATCTCAGTTATGTGGGCACTTTCCCTTTCCCAGACAATAGCAAGAAGATTGACTTTTTGTCTGCTATGGCACAAGCTTTGCTTGGAAAAGATTTTTATAACTTATTGAAGGAAGCAGCTATAATGAGATATGTAAGTCTGAGAACTGGAAACCAAGAGTCTGAGAGACAGTTGATTTACTAAATTCTCAGGGCTTTTCAGTTTAAAGACTGGGTTTCCTAGAGCAACAGCATCCTGGGATTGTTTCCATAGTCCTTCCAGCTAGCTTACTTTGTTTCTGGAAAATTCTGCATTACACAGTGAGCTCTTTGAGGGCAGGGAGTGTGTCTTACTTATCTTTTTTTTTTCTTTTTGAGTAGGGGGTCTCACTCTGTTGCCCAGGATGAAGTGCAGTGTCACAGTCATGGCTCACTGCAGCCTCAATTGTGAGCACGAATACTGGTTTTGGGGTTCTTTGGTTATTTGTGAACAAATTGGACATGACACCAGACTCAGGGCAACAAGGCAGAGTTTTATTGCAAGCAAGTAAAGCAGAGCAGAGTTTTAAGGCAAGTTAGAACACTCCTAAGAATCCAGAGGAGTGGGCTGTTCAAAGAGTGAAACAGCCCCATTTATTTCTTTGGTTTGGTTTTTTATAGTTTACTTTTCTTTGTCTTAGTCTCTGGTCTCGGTTGATGAGTTCCCTCTCAGGCTTGTTTTCCCTCTTTATGGTTAGGTTATAAATCCTTCATGTGACCTTTGACATAAACTAATGTTTAGATATTGTTAATTCTACCTCGTTAAAGTTACAAGTGTCTTTGAACAATTTTGGGGCTATACATCTTCTATCTTTTCATGATTTACTACTCATATATGCAATGAGCTTTAGTTTACAAGCCCAAGCTAGTAATTAACATGAAACATAAGTCTGAAAGTAATTATCATTAAAAAAAGGAGTTTACATTTTTAGGATTTTATGAAATTTCAAAAAGAGTTCGACAAGATTGCTCCTTCTCTAGGTTTGCAGACGTTTCTTTAAAGACGTGTTGCTTCTCCACATCTCTTGGTTACTAGAGGGTTTAATATGGCTGGTTGTCTTCTCTCAGACGTTAGCAGTGATTTACTAGATAAGGTTGGCCTCCCTAACAGGTTACATTGGGTGTGTATGGGGGGGGGGGGGTGGGGAGGAGGGGAAACACATTCCTAAGGGCAATGTAGAGAGAAAAGTACACTTTAAATCCAAGTGGCTTTCACATTCGGCCCAGCTCCTCATGAAAGAACATTTCTTTTTTTTTTGAGTTGGAGTCTCACTCTGTCGCCCAGACTGGAGTGCAGTGGCCTCTCCCGGCCATCGCAGCCTCTACCTGCTGGGCTCTGGAGATCCTTCCGCCTCAGCCTTCCGAGTAGCCGGAATTACAGGCGCGCGCTACCACGCCTGGCTAATTTTTTGATTTTATTGTAGAGATGAGGTCTCGCCTGCCCAGGCGGGTCTCGAACCCGCGGGCTCAGGCAATCCACTCACCTCATCCTCCCAAAGGCGTGGAATTACAGGTTGAGCCACTGAGCCCGGCAAAAGAACATTTCTAAGATGAGTAAATAACTAAATGTACTGGCTTCCTGTTTCTTACCCTTTTTCCTCTTTGTCTCCTGCTCATGTCTTCCTAACTACAAACATGAGCTGCTTGCTCAGGCGATCCTTCCACAGCCTTCCAAGTAGTAGTGGGACTACAGGCGCACCCCACCACACCCGGCTAATTTTTAAATTTTACTGCAGAGAGGAGGTCTCACCATGTTGCTCAGACTGGTCTAGAGCTCCTGGGCTCAGGCAGTCCTCTCATCTCAGCCTCCCAAAGTGCTGGGATTATGCCACCATGCCTGACATTACTTATCATCTTTCTCTCACTCAAGGTACATTTGCTCAGGGCTTGTCAAATAATAAATATATAACAAATATATGTTATTGCAACATGGTAACCCCAATTCTGAGAATGCTTGTGCATCATGTTTACCTGTTCCAAAGAAGTCACCTGGAGGTCCATCAGGAAAAGACATTGGTTTATTAAAAATTGCAGGAGGCACTGATGACATCAGGTCAGCAAAGAGTCTGCACCTTAGGGCAGTATAGCAAGTGTTCATAATCAGAGCAATCAAGTTAATCAAATTCCTACATGGCATTTACTATTACACGGATTCAGTTTGTCAACTACATTGTTTTCAGCTTTGCTTGGTCGCTTGCATCTCATTACTCATTACTGGGAATAGGCATACCCTTCAGAGACCAGCCTTGGCCAGAGGCCACTCCCTGAGGGAGGAAGCAGGAAGAAGCCAAGTATAGGGGGAAACAGTCTATGTCCATCAATACCTCACAGTTATATATATGGGCAGTGCCAAAAAACATATATACATTTTAAGTATGATGTTCACTCAAAAGATGGCGTTAATCAAATGATTGTTAGTGTCACCATGCAACAGGCAGGACAGTCAAAGAAAATGGCAGAAGTACGGTTGGGCGAATGTCATACTACACATTACTACTGTAATTTAATTCAACTTCAAAAAGTAATACATAGATAACATCTCTTAATATGTGTATACACTTTTTGGCACCCCCCCCATTTATGTTGAACTAGCAGTTTTCGTTATCCCTCTCCTCCTGTGGCAGGTAAAGTTTTTCTACCCTATCCCAACTCCTCTATTTTTCAGGGGGGGTTACCCACCCCTCTTCTGGGGAGGTATCCCAATCAGGATAACTGAAGTCAGAGAAAAGACAAGACTTTGCTAGTCTAGTCTACAGTATAAAAGTATACTCGTCTGTAGATTTTCTACTGTGAGGCCATGTCAGGAATGGCCACCTCTGTCCCCTAGAGATTCCCTGGACTCCATACAAAGTCTGCCTGAAATAAGTATAGCCTGATAGGTGACAAGTGAGAAAAATAAAGAGCTACTTTAGTTCAACCTCTGAACTCCACGTTGAGCAAGATCATCTAATAGTAAATTTTCTTTCTAGAAATGTTCTGCACCTCCTTACTCTTACAGAGCTGTAAGGGCATAGTCAAGAGCTTTTACAAGCTTAGATGGAGAAAGCCCAAGGGTTGCCCAGGCCTCTAGCCCAAAAGGCTGAGACCCAATACAGACCTCAGCTTGAAAGGAGGCAGAAGGTGGACAGCCCCACATGCCACATCGGAGATGCCTCTGGGATGGAGAGCACAAGGCCATTTGGGCCTCAGTTTTGATTGTTACAAGATAGGAAGAAAAGTCCAGCGAAAAAAGGACTGATTCTGGTCAGAATAATAGATTTCGTCTTTAGTCTGTGTTTGGGCAAAGCTTGGCTGGAGGGTTAAAACATGACTAGTGTGTGCAGGACTGAACTGGAAGAATAATTAGTATGTCTGGAGTCTGTGATGAAAAGCACTGGCTTGAAGTCATCTAGTGGAGAGACATGGTGTTTTCTTCATGTTTATATGAGCTGTCATGTCTGTTATTACACTGCCCACCACAGACTGCTCTGCCCTAAGTGGCCAGACTTGCCGTGAGTTGGAGAAGCTTCTAGAACCAGTGCATGGCTCAGTCGAGGAGCTAATGGGGCACCTGGCTCTTGGAACACCACACAGGTCAGGTTTAGAGGATAAAACTCACTTCCAGGGGAATTTATGCCCTGTTCTTGCCTGGCCTTACAAAAGTTTCAAACAAATTCTCTCTTTCCACTGGTAATTTAAAATGACTTCTAAAGGTTTCCCATATGTTTGGGCTAGCTGAAGTGTATCAGCATGAACTTAGATGGCATCAAATCTTCAAATCTCTTTAAGCAAGCTTCTCAGACCCCTAACTTCAGTTCTTATTTCTGTTGTTTGTCTTCTGTTTTCCACACCTTGTCACCTATTGACATCATTAGCAAAGATCATCTTCCAAAGTTCATACATCCCAAGGTTTTGTCTCTTGCATGGGATAGAGGCAAGGGACATTTTGGGCGAGGCATAGAGAGGTGTTTAGCTTAGACATGATAAGGCTAGAGTTGTAAGCACATTTTTCCAGAGCTTCTTTTAATAAGCCATTGGGGGAGTTTCTCTTATATTTATGCAATCCCATTTGAACCTCCTTGAATTTTCAGTCTGTGCAGGTGTGTGTCTGTCATTCATTCATAAACAGTAAAGTATAGTAGTTGAGTGGTTTGGCTCCAGAGTCAGGCAGATATAAGCTAGAATTCCAGCCTCAGTGATTATTAGCTGGGCTGTTATGATTAGTTACATTACTTAATCTTGATGAGCCAGTTTTCTCATCTGTAAATAGGTTTACTAATAGTTTTGAGGGAGATCAAATGAGACCATTCATGTGAATTACTTAGCAGAGTGCCTAGCATGTGTCAAGCCCTAAATAAATGGTAGCTATTTTTATTCCCTCAATCAGCAGGAACATGTATTGGGTGTCTGCTGGGATCATGGCATGTTGTTGGTGCAAAAATGCTTCAAGACATTGGCTCCTGTCCATAAAGAGCTTACAACCAGGGTGCGTGGAGTCAGGGAAGTGAAACACTTTTGCAATTTCAAAGGCAGAAAGTGATAAAGTACAGAAAAATTATGAAAGGGGGAAGTCTTTGAGAATAGAGTAATCTTTAAATTGGGTCTTGTGGGATATGAAGAATGTGGCCATGTAGGATTGAATGGGGATGAGGTAACTGACACTCTAGAGAAAGAATAGAAACCCCAAGAGAGGAACTGAATAGGAATGAAGAGCATATGTGAGCATCCAGCAAAGTTTGGCTTGGCCTTAGGGAGTAAAATGGACAGAGGTGGGAAGTTAGACCAAAAAAAATGAGGCCGGGCATGGTGGCTCACACCTGTAATCCCAGCACTTTGGAGGCAGAGGCAAGAGGACGGCCTGAGCCCACAGGTTTGAGACCAGCGTGGGCAACATGGCGAGACCTTGTCTTTATAATAAATAAAAAATTAACCGGGCATGGAAGTGTACGCCCGTAGTTCTAGCTACTTGGAAGGCTGAAGCAGAAGGATCGCCTAAGTCCAGCAGGTCGAGGGTATGGTGGCCATGAGCATGCCACTGCATTCCAGCCTGGGTGACAGAGTGAGACTCTGACTCAAAAAAAAAAAAAAATCAGGGAGGATCAGGATGGCAGTCACACTAGTAGGAAATGCCAGGTCAAAGGGTGTGGCCTTGGTTTAATGGACCATTTCAGGCTTTGGGGAATGGGACGTCATGGAATCTCCTATTTTGCTGGTTACTGTATCAAGTACTACCTTCCCTTCATGTGTCCTAAAAGTTTTATATTCCCAGTTCCTGGAGCACTATTAGCACAGGAAAGTCTGAACATTAGCATGGTTTAGTCATGATATACTGACTTCACTCCAGTGAAGAGAAGAGGGAATAAAGATATAACAAGGGTATTTTATTCTAAGATGTTCACTTCTTTTCCACCTTGCACATATTGATACACTAAAACCCTGCCAGACTTTATTTGGAATTTGGCAAATGACCAGCTCTCATCTCTGGAGGGTGCCAAAATATTGAACCTTCAAATACCAATAAGAGGGGGCCCCCCAAAACCAAGAATTTATTTGTAAAAAAAACTGTGCATTTATTCTTACATGTTTAAATTTCAGTCACCTTCAAAGTGCTCTCTGTTTGATGCAATACACTATCAAGATGCTTTTTCTACTGCTCAAAACAGTTTTTGAACTCATCAATGTTTATGCCTTTTAGTGCTTCTGCCATTTTTTGTTGCACCTCTTCCACATCAGCAAAACATTTCCCTTTGAGAACTTTTTTCATCTGAGGAAACAAAAAAAAGTTAAGACTGGGTAAATATGGAGGAGGTGGGGGAATGGGGGTCATGTTGTTTTTGATCAAAAACTGCTGTGCAGTGTAGGCAGGTGGGCTTCCAAGTCACCCATCTTGAAATGGGCAAACGTGTTGAAAGAATCTCAGAATAATTTTTTTTTTCATTGAAGTCGAACACAGCCTTTTACAACAATGCTAACTGGCACACTGATGCCAATGGGTTCCTAGAACACTTGCTTAGTGGGGGAGGCCTCTGCCAGAAGGGCACTCCCAAAAGATAATTCGGAAATTTTTTTGTTGCCCCCTCATATTTGCATGGCCTTTAGTTATTGACAAGGTTGTCTTCTTATTACTTTTACTATTATGTATAGGAGTTGGCCAATATAATGATATTGCCAGAAAGATGGCTCTAGTTACAAGGTCTAGCTACATCCCCAATTCTTTTTCACTGACTTTACCACAATTTTCTCTGCTTAAGATAATTTGAAGAAAGAGAGTGCCTCTGCTCTTGGGTACATACAACCCTGCTGGGGAACATGGTAAGAAAAATTACTAGATAAGGGATTAGGCAGGCATAGATTTTATCTTATTTAGAGCATTGTAGTTTTTCTTTTTTTATTTAGTCAGTGGTTTTAGCTCAATTGATGATAACTCAGTGACTGTCAGTTTAGGATGGATACGGGTACAAAAAATTGATTGCTTTTGTTCCAATGTTGACTTTTCTTCCTGCATGAGTGATTCATTTGAATTTGGAGGGTGAAATAATTTGCTACTTTTTCCCAGTCTAACCGAAATTAGACTGCCACAGAGGACAGAGCACCAAGGACTTATCAGAGAGGGGTCCATGAAGCTCTTTCCTCTGGAAAAAGGAAATAAAGACTGAGGTGAAGAGATAGCTCCTGAAGAAGAGTTACAAGGCTCCCCTCCTATGGTTCCTGCCCTTTCTGGTCCAGGTTAAGTGGCATTTCAAAGGTGACTTAATGCTACTAAAGATTTTATGAAACTTCTAAGCTTCTCAGATATTTATTACCTTTGTTATCCTAGCTGAAATCCTGCAATACTGTTTTTTTTTAAAAAATCCCCAAAATGAGGTGTTGAGGCCTGTGGGTGTTTCTTCAAGTAAGGAGAGACTCGAAACCCAGTCCAGAAACGTCGGTTCTGTGCTGAGAGAGTCAGAGTCAGGCAGATGTGGCATAGGTCGCGGTGGCTGAGAAAGAAAACACCAGAAAGGGCGAGTGAGGGAGCAGCAGGGGAGAGATACTGGAGTGTGTGTGGGATGATTGGCAGAGGGCTACATTTTCTGACTCAGCGAGTGAAAAGACGGCGTCGTCCTCGGCACTGCGTGCAGTGACCTGCAACCAGAGCAAAGCACGACCCTCCGACCCCCATCTGCCTGCACCCCACCCTACCCTTCTCGGAGCCGCCAGCCCCAGACCAGAGAACAGACGGCGAGGCTGCTCTTTGAACCAGGTCGGGTGCCTTCCCCAAATGCCTCGGTCCCTGAGTGGGACAGGAATTCCCTGATTGCTGTCCTTCCCCTCCCCCCGCATCCACCCACCGCGCGGCCGGGCCGGCGGGAGCTGTCCGTGGTGCCGGCCCCCTCCTTTGGTTTGCCCGCACCCGCCGCCCGCGAAGCGCGCCGCAGCCTGGGCGCGGGGCTCAGCGCGTCCGCGGGACGGCGCGGGTCGAACGCTCTGCGTTTCAAATCCCTGCCCGAGCCCACTTGTGACCCCGTCCCCGCAGCCGGGCCCCTGCGCAGGACCCAGCGCCCCGGAAGCAGGTCGCCACGTCCCCCCCACCCCTCCTGGCGCCTCTCGACCGCCCGCCCCTGCTCCTTCCCTCTCGAGGCTGCACCGGGTGTCCCGACAGCCTGACCCTCGTCCTCTGCCGTGCGCCCCGGCGCGCTCCTCCGGAGCGGGACTCTCCGGGGGCGCTGCCAGTTCCCGCGGTCGAGACTCCGCCCTCGGTACTCCGGGTCTGTGGGTCCCTCCTTCCTTTTCTAGTTGCTCCATCCTCCCCACACAGTCCTCGCTAGTTCTTGAAGCCCCGAGCCTGGCAGCGCGCGCTCCGCCCCCGTTTTCCATACAAGGGAGCGCGGAGGGGGGGGGGCGGAGGGGAGGCGCTCCCCGTCCTTCTCAAAAGCTCCGGTGGGAACCCTGGGTCCAGTTCCCGCGGAGGAGCGAGAATCCCGGGCCGCCGTCGTGGGCGGAGGACCGCTAGGGGACGGCAGGAGTTTTGCCCCTTCCTCTCTGGAGCTGTTTCGCGTCCGCCAAGCCCCTCTCACAGGTAGGACCACGCTCCTGGGTCTAGCCTACGTGGACTGCCAGGCTGTAAATTGAGTAGGAGGCATTTGAATAACCCGTACATGTCTAACTACGCTTGGGGCTATTTTTACAGAGGTGGGGGGGCAGAACTCTTGGTTGCTTTTGCTGTGTTCTGTGGCCAGTTATTCCAGAGGGAATACGTCGGTGGCGGAGGAGGGGCGAGGTTGGTGGAGGAAGATGCAGAACGGGAAGTGACGGACTTTATCTTTGGACAGGTGACCATGGCCTCACTGCCCACTCGGGGCCCTGGGGTCCCCGACTTGTTTTCTGGGCTGCTGCCAGCGGTCACAACTCCGGCCAACCAGAGCGCAGAGGCCTCGGCGGCCAACGGGTCGGCGGGCGGCCCCGGAGCGCAGGCCATCACGCCCTTCCAGAGCCTGCAGCTGGTGCACAAGCTGAAGGGGCTCATAGTGCTGCTCTACAGCGTCGTGGTGGTCGTGGGGCTGGTGGGCAACTGCCTGCTGGTGTTGGTGATCGCGCGGGTGCGCCGGCTGCACAACGTGACCAACTTCCTCATCGGCAACCTGGCCTTGTCCGACGTGCTCATGTGCGCCGCCTGCGTGCCGCTCACGCTGGCCTACGCCTTCGAGCCGCGCGGCTGGGTGTTTGGCGGCGGCCTGTGCCACCTGGTCTTCTTTCTGCAGCCGGTCACCGTGTACGTGTCGGTGTTCACGCTCACCACCATCGCGGTGGACCGCTACGTCGTGCTGGTGCACCCGCTGCGCCGGCGCATCTCGCTGCGCCTCAGCGCCTACGCGGTGCTGGCCATCTGGGCGCTGTCCGCGGTGCTGGCGCTGCCCGCCGCCGTGCACACCTACCACGTCGAGCTCAAGCCGCACGACGTGCGCCTCTGTGAGGAGTTCTGGGGTTCGCAGGAGCGCCAGCGCCAGCTCTACGCCTGGGGGCTGCTGCTCGTCACCTACCTGCTCCCCCTGCTGGTCATCCTCCTGTCCTACGCCCGCGTGTCGGTGAAGCTGCGGAACCGCGTGGTGCCGGGCTGCGTGACGCAGAGCCAGGCCGACTGGGACCGCGCGCGGCGCCGCCGCACCTTCTGCTTGCTGGTGGTGGTGGTGGTGGTGTTCGCTGTCTGCTGGCTGCCGCTGCACGTCTTCAACCTGCTGCGGGACCTGGACCCCCGCGCCATCGACCCCTACGCCTTCGGGCTCGTGCAGCTGCTCTGCCACTGGCTGGCCATGAGTTCGGCCTGCTACAACCCCTTCATCTACGCCTGGCTCCACGACAGCTTCCGCGAGGAGCTGCGCAAGCTGTGGCTCGCCTGGCCCCGCAAGATCGCTCCGCACGGCCAGAGCATGACCGTCAGCGTGGTCATCTGACGTCGACGAGCCAGCCTCGGCCGAGGAGCCCGACGTCAGCAGGCCCTCGGGCGTCGGCTGGGCTGGAGAGGTCATTCCCAGGACCCGAGCGAAGCCAGCACAGGGCAACGTTTCCAGCACAGCCCTGGCGTCCAGGGGCCTGTCTTGTCCTTGTGTCTTTGTAAAGTGTTAAGTGGGCGTTGGTGAGAGTCTTGTTCTTTGCTTAGAAGAGGCCAGGGAGAGGAAAGAGGATTTATTATTTCTTCCTCGTGCCCTGAAGGACAAAGCTCCTTCTCTGGGTTCAGGAAAGCATTGCGGAACCATGGTTGTCTTCCTTGTTTTTGCTCAATGGTGAGATGAAGGAGCAATGCATGTGGGATTTTAAATGACTGTGCTGGGCTTGACAAGGCTTTTCAATTTGCCATTTTATTTTATTTATCTATTTTTATTTATTTATTTTTGAGTTGGAGTCTCACTCGGTCACCCAGATTGGAGTGCAGTGGCCACTCCCGGCCACCGCAGCCTCGACCTGCTGGGCTCCGGCGATCCTTCCGCCTCAGCCTTCCGAGTAGCTGGAATTACAGGTGCGCACTACCACACCCAGCTGATTTTTTTGATTTATTGTAGAGATGAGGTCTCGCTGCCCAGGCGGGTCTCGAACCCGCGGGCTCAGGCAATCCACTCACCTCAGCCTCCCAAAGGCTCCGGATTACAGGCTGAGCCATCGAGCCCTGCTCAATTTGCCATTTTAAAAGAACCTAGCTGAGAGGACCTTGATAGTGCTTAGTAAGTTTGAACCCTTGAATTTTTAGGATTTCAGGTAAATATATACTACAAATCTACATTTAGGAAGAAGACCTGTATACACCAAAGGGTTTTAATTTTAAAACCTCTTGAATTTATAGTACAAAACCACCTACAAGCCACTTTCAATAGATCTTGTTTTTGTTTTCCCTCCTCATTCCCCAGCTACTATTTAAAAATGAGGTGCATTAGTCAATGAAGAGACAGATAAATAGAGGTAGACAAGGAAAAGGACCAATTCATTTAAGAGGACACTTAACTGTGCCTAAGGACATTGTGTGTGTGTGTGTGTGTGTGTGTGTGTGTGTATGCACATGTGCACACATACACACCCAGTGTCTGCCACAAGGTATACACATAAAATATCTGATTTTCTGAATACTTGATGTAAACTGTGTGCCACAGCATTCTCTTGCATTCCATAATTGCTCAGTTGCAACAGATCAACAGCTGTCATCTGACTGCTCAGTACCTGCTCTGTAGCGATACTTGGACTTTGACCAACCCAGAACATGAAGACTGGGAACAGTTATGTTAAAGGACAGAACAGAAGAATTAGCTGATGCCCACATGATGTGCAGCTCAACACTAATTACGTCCAGGGTTAAAAGAGCAGGTGGAGACCGTTGGGCATGATTCCAGGCTGGTCATCATCACTTTAGCCTCCTGAGGATTCTGCAAAGGAGGACAAGCGCCTCGGGACAAAGGTCTCCGCACTGAGTGCTGGATCGCCCACTGGGGCAGTGAGGGCAGGGATCTTGGGAGAGAAAACACAACAGCTAGCTGTCAGATCACCCCTTGTGTCTGCAGCTACTCAACTGCCATCTGTAAGGTTCCTGTGTTTCCCCAGCTCACTAAACACAAGAATCACCATCTCCCCTCCTCCTTTGCTTACTCTCAGAAATGAGCTCATTCGCTCAGTTAAGTGTGCCCTCAAAGGAGAGGAAAGGGGGATGGCATGGGGGTGACAAGGGTTAAATCCTACTGTGCTCATGCCAACAACCGTGGTGGGAGTGTGAGTGTGAGCCGCTGAGCCAGTTGGCAGGAAGGGCCCTTAGGAGTTACAGGACTAGGCTTTCTGTGCATGGGGTAGTGCCGGGAAAGGCTGGCTTGGGACAAAAGGAAGGGCGGCTGAGGGTGGGAGATGCAAGTCACCTCTGGCAATGGCCCTCTCTTTACTTTGCGCTTCACCCGCAGGTGGGAGAACAAAGAACGCAGCCCACCCCTACAGCATTGTGTCCCAGCACTTGACCCCCTGTCCCAAAGGAGCTCATCTCCCAGGCATCCCAGGCACTGGCGCCTACACTCCCAACAGTTCTATTACTTGGGAGGCTCAAGGGCAGCTCACATTTCCTCATTCTTTTGATGGGTACGTGTGGAGAGCAGGGGTTAGGGGAAGAAGAGAGATTGGTTTGGGTGGGATCTGACTCACTGTCGTCTTTTCATTGGAATGTTTCAATCACTAATTCTCAGCCCTGGCGACCTCTAGAATCACCCAGGGAGTGTTTTTAAAAATTGATGTATAGCACTTCTGGCCTGGGCACCAGCATTTAAAAAAGCATGTTAGTAATTCTGATGTGCATCCGAGGTTAAGCACCTTAAGAATTACCCTCTATTGAATTTCAGAAACACCCGAACGAAGTTTCACTTGTACCAGCCAAAGGTGTTAAGAATTTGGACCTGAATTTGACAGTGAGTTACATGTCATACTTAGAGAATACTCCACTAGTCTTCAGATAACACCTGATCAATCACACAGAGGCAGATCACTGTAATCCAAATACACAGGGATTTGTTCAACAGTTTCCTTACTCATTGCCAGTGCGTGAGGCCTGTATGAATGAGTCCAATCAATTTAGAAGAGGTATCATTCAACTTTAGGTCAATTGCATTATAAAGTTAGACACCACGAATTATTTTAAATCCTGGTTGTCATGGTGTTAGAAAAATTAAAGTGTTCCCAGATCAGTTTGATTTAAGGAAACTGTAAGGAAAAAAATGTTCTCATTAATTACTAGAAAGGCTGCCACCGGTTTCCGTCATGCCTACAACTTAAAGTTTTCAACATTAATGTGTAATTTATAAAGAGCCTAAAGAGGTTGGAGAATTAGGTTGTGCTTATAAATATGTTTTACAACTTGTAAAAATTGGCAACTGAATAATAACTAATTGATTCTTACAGCACCTGTAATCTATTTGGGACTAGTTTATGAATCAAACTTACTTTAAAAAAACCTCTCAGCGGTGAGTCCCAGAGGAACCCACATAGGATTGTAGGTAGAAAATTTTATTTACTAATTCATGTTGGTTAATATCAAGCATCAAAGATGTGTACCCAGGCCTCTTCCCGCAAGGAGTCATACAGGCGGTCATGCTGGGAACTGAGCCAGCTTGGTATTTGGCAGGATTTCCTCCCAAGGCTGCCAGGAGGTTCTGTAATCCTCTTTGCAAGTGTTGTCACCAGGTCTCACTTCTGGCAGCCAATCAATAGATTTATCTCACTAAATCAGCAGAGGAGTATTTCAATGTGTGCTGGCAACAGTTACCTGGAAATAGCAATTGCGAGAGATGCTAAGGTAACCATATTCCAGTTGCTGTAACCTTTCTAATTTTTTGTTCTTGTGAATGTTCAGTCTGCTTTTTTTTTTTTTTTTTTTTGGCCAGGGTAGCTAATTTCCAGCTTTATTTTCTCAGGCAGGCTCATCCACCACCTCTGTCCTGTGGTTTGCATTCCTGAACATCTAGTAGTCTTTTACATGCAAGGCACAAAACTGACTTCATGGAGACCTAGGCAAGAGTGTGGCTAGATCTGGGAGTGAACACAGGGCCTATCCCTCACAAATGAGAGGTCAGGAGCACTTTTGTCTCCCAAGGCAGATCCTCCATACATTGATGTCTTTGCTGTGTTTAAGATGCATGTGTTGCTGAGTCACTGTGCGAAGCTCCTCAGGCTGGGGCTCAATAAACATGAAATCAGTCTTCCGCTGTGGGATTCATAAACCAAGTCAGTTACACACATGGAGTAACTACACAACCTCAGGATGGTCAAGGTCAAAGCAAGAATGAATGTCAAGAAAAACATGCTATTCAATCTGGATTTGTTGATTCCAACTAATTCCAGAGATAAACTCCTCATTTTGGGTCTTCTGTTTCCCCTCTACCCCCAGCTTCAGTAATGCCAGCATTTTAATATATGGCACCAAGCTCTGTTCGCCCCAAGATTGTATGTGTCTAAATCCACAGGGCCGGCAAAGTGAGAGCAGAAAACTTCATGCTTAATTTCTATACCATCATGAATCTGGATAGCTATTTAAATGTGAGCATTTTGTCACCCATTTCTCACATATAACTTGGGAAGTTCTGCAACTATCCACCACATGAGTTTATAAACAAAAATCAAGGGGATTCTAAAACATTCATAGAGAGTCATAAATAAGATTTTCTGGTAGATCTAAAACACTACTTAAGAATGGATTTATGTACACTTTTTCAGGGACCCATTTATCCTGCAAATTGAGATGAACTAGTATACAGATGTTGGAGATGTAAAATGTTTATTTGGACTGAGTGAGAGTTGCAATATTGATTTGCTAAAGGAAAATACATTCCCAATCAATCTTTGAAAGCAGAAAGCCTTATTTTGAAAAATGAGTGTGCACATTTCTAAGAGGTTTTTGAATAGTTTTTAATCTGCTCTTCAACTCAATTTCTCTCATTCCCCACTCTTTGTTTCTTGATTTTGCCTTTTTATGCTACTTTTCCATATTATCTATAAAATGCCTCCTCTCTGGAGTCCCTTCTGCACCAGTAAGGGGAGGTGATGGGATTTAAGTATCCATCCTCTGGTCAGTCCTTATAAAGTGAATAATGGTAGAAAGAAACCCTAACTGATTCCACTGCAGAGGGCAGGCTGTACAAAGCTCGGAGTGGGGCCACAGCTTCCCATTTATTATGGGGTCTTGGAGGTCACACAATTAGTCATTTCACAGAAAAGTTCCAGGGCAAGGTGGGTAACAGGAGTTTGCACAGAATCTTTACAGGGCCCTTAACCTGACAAATCTCACAGAGAGTTCTCAGGAGGGCCTGACAACGAAAGGTCACATGTGTTCCATTTTGATGTTTGAGTAAAGTCTCTGGTCCCAGAACTCATCTCCTCCTTCTGGAAAGACATCTAATGAGGGACAGAAAGTTATACCACCAACCCCCCGTTATTGCCAAGCAATGAAAACAATCCTTTTGACCTGGAAAAATTAAATAAAGATTCCACACTTGACCTCAAGGTTAGAAGTCAGGCACTAGGCTTTTCTCCTGAGTCCAGAACACCACAACCACCCTTGGGTGCTCACTCTAGAAGGTCAGGCCAGTCACAGGGGTAAGAGGCCCAGTGCTGCAGCACAATGTGCTCTCAGCAGTCAGACATGGCAGCTTGGCCACTGCCTGTGTGCCCACAAACAGGCTCCTGTGAGGAGACAGTTCTGAAGCTACTGTTCTTTGCACTAAAATGCAGGGGGTTACTGACTTGGTTATTAGAAAGAAGATCCGGCCAGGTGCGGTGGCTCAATCCTGTAATCCCAGCACTTTGAAAGGCCGAGGCAAGGGAATTGCCTGGGCCCACAGTTCAAGAACAGTCTGGGCATCTTGGTGAGACCTCATCTCTACAATTAAAAAAAAAATTAGCCAGGCGTGGTAGCATTTGCCTGTAGTTCCAGCTACTTGGAAGGCTGAGGTGGAAGGACTGTCTGAGTCCAGCAGGTTGACGCTGGGGTGGCCATGAGCATGCCACTGCACTCCAGCCTGGGTGACAGAGTGAGACTCCAACTCAAAAAAATAAAATAAAATAAAATAAAAAGAAAGAAAGAAAGAAGACCCAAGAGCTGTCACAAGAGGGAAGCTGGAAAGTTTTAAATCCCTTCAATGGCCATAAATGTTTCTTAAGCACAGGCCTCTATTCTTATTTCCTTCCAACCCTGAATGAACTCTTCCAGCAAGCCCTTTCTCTCTGATGTAATTACAGAGCTTGGGGCATTTGCGCACCAACATTACTTTCTGGAATAGGAGAGAATGTCTTCTTCTTTTCTTCTTCTTCCTCTTCCTCTTTCTCCTCCTCCCCCTCCTCCTTTCTGCCCCCCTTCCCCTCCCCTCCCCCCCTCCTTATTTTTTGAGTTGGTGTCTTACTCTTTTCTCCCAGGCTGGAGTGCAGTGGCAGGCTCACAGCCACCGCAGGCCCGACCTGCTGGGTTTAGGTGATCCTTCTGCCTCAGCCTTCCAAGTAGGGAATGTCTTCTTAACACTTAAAAGTGCTGGGTAAGGTAGTCCCAGCAACTTGGCAGGCTGAGACAGGAGGATTCCTTGAGCCCAGGAGTTCATGCTGCTGTGAGCCATGATCGCACCACAGCACTCCAGCTTGGGCAACAGGGCAAGACCCTGACTCTTAAAAAAAAAAAAAAAAGCCGGGCTTGGTGGCTCAGCCTGAAATCCCGCGCCTTTGGGAGGCTGAGGTGAGTAGATTGCCTGAGCCCGCGGGTTCGAGACCCGCCTGGGCAGGCGAGACCTCATCTCTACAATAAAATCAAAAAATTAGCCGGCGTGGTAGTGCGCACCTGTAATTCCGGCTACTTGTAAGGCTGAGGCGGAAGGATCACCGGAGCCCAGCAGGGCGAGGCTGCGGTGGCCGGGAGCGGCCGCCAGACTCCAGTCTGGGAGACAGAGTGAGACTCCAACTCAAAAAAAAGAAAAAAGAAAAAAAAAGGCTCGGCTCGGTGGCTCAGCCTGTAATCCCAGCACTTTGGGAGGCTGAGGCGAGTAGATTGCCTGAGCTAACGGGTTTGAGACCAGCCGGGGCGACTTGGCGGCGAGACCTCGTCTCTACAATAAATCAAAAAAATTAGCTGGGCGTGGTAGCGCGCGCCTGTAGTTCTGGCTCCTTGGAAGGCTGAGAAGGAAGGATTGCCAGCGCCCAGCAGGTCGACGCTGGGGAGGCCATGAGCATGCCACTGACGCTGGGGAGACCATGAGCTCGTCACTGCACTGCAGCCTGGGCGACAGAGTGAGACTCCAACTCAAAACAAAAACAAAAACAAAAAAACGTAGAGTGAGACTGGGAGTATTATCGCACTGCAGCTGCGCCAAAGCAAAACAACCTGGAAAAAACCAAAAACCGAAAGCGAACCCGCGAGCTTCTACCACCCCGGAACTGGGCTCCTTCTGGGTGCCCCGGGGCCTAGCGTCTGGCGGCAGCCAAGGAGGATCACAGGCCTAAGGGGAGGACTGCGTGGGCGCCCGGCAACCCTGCTGGAGATTGTGTGCAGCGCCAGCACACCTGTCGCCATCCTGGAACCGCCCGGGGGCCGCCTGTGCGTCCGAGGCTGGCTGCTGGGGCCATGCTTCCCGCCGAAGGGCAAAGGTCGCCCGCCGGCCGTGGTGCCACAAGCCGCTCCTCATCGTGGGCTGCGCTCTCGACGCCTCCGGGGAGTCCGGGGCTACCTACTCCCCTTCTGCCCACACCAGCAGCAAGACCCCTCCTCGCACAACGTGATCGACGCGCCTTCCGCGCTCCTCGGTCGTGCTCCTGTGCCCACGTGCTTGCGGCTGACCTTGGCCTGCGCGGTCCAGTCTCGGCCCTGGAGGCACCGCCGCCCCGTGGTCCTCAGGCAGCCCGCGACCGCGCGGAGCCGGCGACCGCCGTCCTCTCCGTGAGTTCGTGGCTTTCTGGTTGGGAGCGGGGCCCTGCGCTGGTGAGCCCGGGGGTCACACACTTCCGTCGCTGATCTCGCCGTGGGCGAAAGGCGCCAGACCTACTCCAAGGGCACGCCACCGCCGACGCCCTGCTGGCCTCCCCGCCCGCGGCCCCGGACGAAGCCGCTCGGCCCCCAGCCCCTCTCTGCGCGCGGCCCCGCTCGTCCGCCGCGCGCCCCCAGGAGGGGTGCGGCCGCACGGGGCGAGACGCCGCCTGCCGCTCGTCAGGGCGACGTGCTACGTCTGCGGCCACCTTCTCCCACCCCGGGCCTGTCTTCGTCCGCCCCGGGCCGGACGTGAGCCTCGCCCTCAGCCCGATTTCAGGGGCCCGGACCGCTCGGCCGCCGGCGCCGCGGACGCCCGCGGACACCAGCGCGACCCGGGAAGTGCTCAGTTCTTGCCCAGCTCCGGACTTGGCCTCCGGTCTCCGGCTTCTGTCTCTCGCCTCGCTCTTTACTCCCCAAGCCCCTGGGAGGCCCGGAGTCAGGCTGGGTGTCTCGGCTTTCTTCCCGGCCCCGCTCTCCCCCTTCCCGGGTCCCAGCCCCCGGCTCTGCAGCGCGCCCTGCCCGGAGCGTCGGAGAATGACACAATCGGCGCTGCTGTTCGATTGTGTGCGCAGCCTGGCGCCCCGGCCTGCCGGCCTGGGAGGTGGACCCCCTGTTCTTGCGGAGGGCCTGCGGAATTGGACCCCCTTTCTTGCAGAGGGCCTGGCATTGGCGGCAGGGCTGAGGAGAATGCTCACAAACGGGCCCTCGGGCGGTCTGCAGGGACCTTTTGCTGCCCTGGCAAGCTGTCGGTTCATCCCTGGCTTTGGGGGTTCTTCGGGGACAGACTCTTGGGACGGCCACTGGGGCCCCCCTCCGCCGTCTTCGTCAAGTGATCGGCACTTGGTTCCTTCAAGTTTCTCTCCATCGTTGTGGAAACGACATCTCGACCTCCAAGGAGAAAGCCCGGGGCCCCCGGATGGTGCTGCCCTTCGCCGACGCAGCCAGCGGGCGGGGATCCGGTCGCCTCTGAGGTGGGGGCGGCTGGGCACGGGGGTTGCCCGGCAAGTGCTAGGCTCCCCGTCCAGCTTCTGGCAGTATTGTGTCGCGTCGGTCATGGTGCCTGTTTCCCGCGCACCGTCTCAAGCGCGGAGCAGCACAAAACCACTGTTTTGTTTGTGCGATGAGGACTTCGGGAGTTTGCATCCTTCAGCGTCCTGCTGGTTGGAGGGTCAGGACTAGGGGGCAAAGAGGGAAGGAAGCCGATTGCTGGGTCAAGACAGCCGCCCCGCGGGCTCTCCCAGTGGCACACCTGGAGCTGCAAGTTCCGGCTGCTCTTCCTGAGTGAGCAATCCCCGCAGCGCCCGGGGTTGGCCCGCAGGCGCTGGGAACCCGGGCTCCTGTAACCCGGTGAACACACATTCCACGTTTTTGTGGGAGAGGTGGGGTCAGCCCAGAAGAAAAGCAACACCCACCTGTTGGTTCATTGCCTCAGGCAAATAGGCCTCCTGCTGAAGAGCAAAATACAGAGAAACTGCAAGGTTTAGATTTAAAAAAAAAAGAAAAAGAAAACATAACAAATCATTAAAAATAATAATTGAACATCTCCCACTCACCTCCCCTGGGGGAAGTTGACAGTTCGTGCTTTTCCATCCCAGACCCTACCAGGACCACACACAAGCATATGCATAGTTTGTGTTTTACCAAAAAATGTGACTAAACTGTGTATCACTATTCTGTAAATTACTTTCACCTCCCTCCTCTTAAAATAACAGCAAGGACAACCTTCCATGCTGGGTCACAGTCATTCTGGCTGAAGAGGAATCCAGGGCCCAGATACACTGCTGTTTAATCATTTTTCATCCAGTGAGTAGTGTTGGTCGGAAGAGACAAACCTGAGGCTTAGTAGGTCTCCCAAAGCCCAGCAGGAAATGCAGAGCAGTTTGGATCTGTTGTGGTCACTCACAGCCACCAAAAACCTATCCCTCTGTCCCTGGGTGAGGTCCTCTTTGGAGCCTGCCAATCTGGGTGGGCTGGGGCTGCCGCTCGTTGACTGTTTCCAAATCTGGCACTGCACCCCATCGGGGCTGGTGTAGGCCCACCCCCCGGCTGTTCCCCAGCAGACAGTGGCTGAGGTTTATGCTATGACACTGCTAACCCAGGGTAGGAGTCTCCCTGCAGTTGGGATTGTGGTAGCGGTCCCTCTTCTGGCCATGAATCCACACAGGCACAAGTTCATGGAGAGTGAAGTACTTCATGTTATTTGCCTCCAGGTGAGTGTTCCAGCTAGGGTCCTGACACTGCTCGGGAGGGCTCACTAACACGGGGACTGTTGCAAGAGTGAAGGTGAGGAATGGTGCAGTAACTAACAGCAGAGGCGTTGGTACCATCTTTCAGTCCCAGGACGAGGGGAAAGAGGAGTTGCTGCAACTCCAAAGGGCAGAGTTATTTAGTGAAGACCACCTCCAGAGGAGCAGCAACCTTGGGTGGAGGGACAGAGCCAGCTGAGCTCTGCATTTGATCGTAGCCTGTCACTCTGGGACAGTCCCAGGTATCTCCAGAGAGAGGGAGCCAGTGGAAAAAGTTAAGTTCACAATAAACTAGAATACTCTCAGACACACCTAAGGATCAGAAAATTGAACATAAACAAGTGCCATGTGAATTCAGTGGAGGGGTGATTCATGCATGGCCTTTGGCATCAGAAGAGCCTTCATGGACGAGGTGACATTTGAACCAGATTTTGAAGGATGCCTGGGGTTTTATGTAACGAAGGGGGTAGTGGCAGGAGAGCATGCTATGGGCAGGGTAAGGTCATTGGCAAAGGAAGGAAAGGGTGATGCCCACTGGAAAGAACTAGGCTGCACATATGAGAGAGAGTAATAATAAAGGCTGACTGAAGCTAGATTCAAGAAGATTAATAATACCCATTAGATTGGTTGAATTCTAATTACTGCGTGTTAGGCACAGTGCTAAGTACTTTCCATTACGGTGTTTATTTCTCAACACATTAGGAAGTAGGCATTCTCATTATTGTTCTCATTTTACAGACAGGAAAACAGACACTTAGGGAAGTCAAACAATTTGCCAAAGTGTCACAATGGGTAGGTGGTAAAACTGGGATTTGGACTCCAAAGACTGCATCTCTAACTACTGTACACCCTACCTTGAATTTCAGCCTAAGGATTATGGCCCTTTTTTGGGAGGTGGTAGCGAGCCATTGAAGGTTTAGAATGAGTGGGAGATAAAGGAATGACTTATTCAGAAATGTACTCTAGGATTTAATGTTGGCAACAGGGAAAATGTGGCACAGGGAGACAGGAAACAGGGAGATAGGTTAGAGCAGGGGTCCCCAACCCTCAAACCGTGGACAAGTGCTGACCTGTTAGGAACCCAGGCTGCACAGCAGGAGGTGAGTGGCAGGTGAGAAGTGAAATTTTATGTGTGTTTATATCCGTTCCCCATTGCTTGCATTACCACCTGAGCTCTGCTTTCTGTTAGTGGGGGCATTAGATTCTCATAGGAACGTGAACCCTATTGTGAACTACACATGTGAGGGATGTAGGTTGTGTGCTCCTTATGAGAATTTAATGCCTGATGATCTGAGGTGGAGTTGAAGCAGTGATGCTAGCGCTGGGGAGTGACTGCAGAAAATGATTAGCACTGGCAGAGAGATTTAACTGCACAGAGACCATAAGTCAATGACTTTCAGACTCATGTCAAAACCCTATCAGTGAGTGGCAAGTGAGTTGATGTACTTCAATTGTACAGCTGCGTATGGTGGCAGGCTTTAAGTCAGAATCCAACACTTGTTTTAATTTGTGCATGGCCCACCCATTATTTTATTTTATTTACTACCTCTGTCTGCACCTCTTTTTTTTTTTTTTTGAATTGGAGTCTCACTCTGTCGCCCAGCCTCGACCTGCCGGGCTCCGGCGATCCTTCTGCCTCAGCCTTCCGAGTAGCCGGAATTAAAGGCATGCGCTACCAGGCCCGGCAGATTTTTTGATTTATTGTAGAGATGAGGTCTCACTGCCAGGCGGGTCTCGAACCCGCGGGCTCAGACAATCCACTCACCTCAGTCTCCCAAAGGCGTGGGATTACAGGCTGCACCACCGAGCCTGGCTTGTCTGCACCTCTTTATCTTAAATGGTGAGTTGTGTAATCATTTCATTATATATTACAATAATAATAGAAATAAAATGCACAATAAATATTATGTGCTTGAATCATCCCTAAGCCATCCTTCCCCCCTCCCCTGGTCTGTGGAAAAATTGTCTTCCACTAAATTGGTACCTGATGACAAAGAGGTTGGGGACCACTGGGTTAGAGAATCGTTACCAAAATCCAAGAGAGAGAGAGAATAAGGATCAGAACTGGGGCAGTTAAAGTGAGAATGGAGACGAGACATGTGGGAAGCCCTAGAGAAAAATTCGAATCAAGTATCTGAATATTTTATGAAGTGGTTAACCTTTTTGTATTTAAATGAGGAAGAGAAGGTAGCATACAGGATGGGACCTATGCCACAAGGGCCAAGTCCGCAGCTCTCCCTCAGTGCAAGAAAGTAGATGCCCCTTTTATGTCTTATTTAACACAATTGGGTGACATTACCCTAAATGCAAGGGAGCCTGGTAAAGAAACCCCTTTATATCTTTAAAATGGACTGTTCATTGTGGTCATTGGGTTATCCAGCCCACAGTGAATCCCACAAGTCCAGGGAAAGCAACTTCTTCAGGTCTTGTTCCATATTCAAGAAAGAAATGAAATGTAACGAACACATGTATTGGGTTCTGGAAAATGACAAATTGCGACTTGAGGAACTTGGGTCTGAGTAACTACTGTTCACTAATGGCTTCCGCCCATGCCTGCTAGTGTGCTAGTGTTGTGATTCACATTTTATGAGTCATAAGCTGTATCTCAGCGGAGAGCTGCCAGAGAGTTGAAGTTAATTCCTTTTAAAAGTCATAAATTAGTCATAAAGCATGGATACTTGAAGACTATGAATATGGATGAAAAATAATGTGAAGATATTGATGTTAAGCATAACTGTCCTCATTACTGTACGTTTTAATTCTTTTCAAACAAATGTTAAGTCTCCCAGATGATAAGAGGGAGAGTCAAACTTACCTGCTTTGTCCCCATACTCTCAAATGCAGAACCCTGGCTATTTTTTAAAGTTTTTTTTTTATATATAGATTTGGGGTACAATTCAGGTTAGGTATACAAGCATTGATTTGTAGGTACCCTTGTTAATGAGTTATGGCCCTCCCTCCCATAGCAGTTTCCCTCAATTGCCAATCCATCCTCCCTCCCCTGACAGTTTCCCACGATTGCCAATCCCTTTCTTACAGTATTATAGTTGTTCAAGTTACATTGATGAGTGAGAACATATGGTATTCTGTTCTTTGTTTCTGTAATAGATCACTGAATATGATTGACTCTAAATCCATCCAAGTTGCTGCTAAGTCTATATGTTTGTCCTTCTTGATGGCTGCATAATATTCCATTGTGTATGTGTACCACAATTTTTTTTTATCCAGTCCAGCTTCGATGGGCAACATGGTTGGTTCCATGTTTTTGCTATTGTGAACAGAGCTGCAACAAACATACATATGCAGGTGTCTTTTTTGTAGAATGATTTGAGTTCCTCTGGGTATACTCCCAATAGGGGAATTGCTGGGTCATATGGAAGGTCAATTTCTACTTCTCTCAGAAATCGCCACACTGTCTTCCAAAGAGGAATTGCATTCCCACTAGCAGTGTAGAAGCATTCCTTTTTCTTTGCATCCTCACCAGCATCTATTGTTGTTTTTTGTTTTATTAGTGACGGCCATTCTTACTGGGATTAGGTGATATCTCAATGTGGTTTTGAGTTGCATTTCTCTGATGATGAGTGAGGCTGAGCACTTTTTCATGTGTCTGTTGGCTGCCTGTATATCTTCTTCTGAGAAGTGTCTATTCATGTCTTTTGCCCACTTTTTAATGGGGCTGTTTGTTTTTTTCCCTTTTGGTGCATTTGAGTTCCTTGTGGAGCTTAGATGTAAGGCCTTTGTCAGATATACAGTTGGCAAATATTTTTTCCCATTCTGTGGGCTGTCTCCCTGCTCTCTTGATAGTTTCTTTTGCTTTGCAGAAGCTCATTAGTTTGATGAGGTCCCACTTGTTGCTCTTATTTCTTAAGGTATGGGTATTTAGGGTTGTGAATAGGAATTAGTTGCCAGTTCCAATTTCCATAAGGGTGTCTCTTGTGTTTTCTAGGATTCTTATAGTTTGAGGTTTTACATTTAGGTCTTTGATCCATTTAGAGTTAATTTTTGTATATGCTGATAAGTAGGGGTCCTGTTTCAATCTTCTGCATGGGATCAGCCAGTTTTCTCAGCACCATTTACTAAATAAGTTATCCTCTCCCCAATGGTTGTTGTTGGAGGCTTTATCAAAGATGAGTTGGTTGAGAAATTGAGGCTTTTCTTCTGGAGTCTCTGTCCTATTCCATTGGTCTATGTTCCTGTTCTTGTACCAATACCAGGCTGTTTTGATTACCGTAGTCTTACAGTAAAGTTTGAAGACTGGAAGTGTGATACTTCCTGCTGTGTTTCTTTTGCTAAGGATTGTTTTGGCTATTTTTGGTCATTTATGTTTCTATACGAGTTTCTGTATTGTCATTTCCAGGTCTGAGAAGAATGATGTTGGTAACTTAATGGGTATTGCGTTGAATCTGTAGATTGCCTTTGGTAGGATAGACATTTTAATAATATTGATTCTTCCTATCCATGAGAATGGAATATTTTTCCATTTGTTTGTGTCTTCTTGGATTTCTTTGAGCAGTGTTTTGTAGTTATTGTAAAGGTCTTTCACTTCTCTGGTTAGGAAGATGCTGAAGTATTTCATTTTTTTTTTGGTGTGTGTGTGGTTATTGTGAATGGAATTGTGCTTTTAATTTGGGTCTCTGCCTGCTTGCTGTAGATGTATAGGAAAGCAATGGTCGTTTGCGCATTTATTTTGTACCCTGAGACTTTGCCAAAGTCCTTTATCAGTAGAAGTAGGTTTTTGACAGATCCCCTTGGATTTTCAAGTTATAGGATCATATCATCAGCAAAGAGGGATAACTTGATTTCCTTTTTTCCTATTTGGATACCCCTGATTTCCTTCTCTTGTTTAATTGCCCGGGCTAGAACTTCCAACACAATGTTGAACAAGAGGGGTAAGAATGGGAAGCCTTGTCTTGTTCCAGTTTTCAGGGGAAATGTTTCCAGTTTCTGTCCATTTAGCAATATGTTAGCTGTGGGTTTATTGTAGATGGCACTTACTATTTTGAGGTATGTTCCTTCTATACCAGGTGTTTTAGGGTTTTTATCAAGAAGCGATGGTGGATCAAAAGCTTTTTCTGTATCTAATGAGATAATCACGTGGTTTTTGTTTTTACATCTGTTGATGTATTTAATTACATTTATGGTCTTGCAGATGTTGGACCAGCCCTGTATCCTGGGGGTGAAGCCTGCTTGGTCATGGTGGATGATTTTTGATATGTGTTTTTGGATCCGATTTGCTAGAATATTGTTGAGGATTTTGCATCTATGTTCATGAGGGATATTGGCCTGTAGTTCTCTTTTTGTTGGCTCTTTATCTGGGACTCTGGCCGTTTCAAGGCAAATTTGCAAGCATGGTTTTGCTGCTCTGCCCTATGGTTTGGGTCTCTGCATAGCTACTCACACTTGTTACTGCACCCTTGGTCAACCTTCCCTGAGGCCCAGGGATCAGGGTGTGTCTGCTGTGGACTCTTTGTAGCTCACGGAGTCAGAACTGGAATTTTCCGAGGAGAAGCTATCAAAGTCAACCTCCATCAGAACGAGGCATGGTCATGCTGGAATCTCACTTGGCTGAGGATATGTGGCAAAGCCCACGGTGGACAGTCCACAGGAAGACACGGCTATTCCCAAGAGATAACTTTACGTGATCCCTGGCCCTCCTTTTCTTAGTCCATCCTAAACTCAGTCTGGTGCTTCTGGAATACTATTTGCAATGACATCCCATTTCCTACTCCAGTGCCTTCTGCCTGGACTGCTCCTCCCTAACTCGTTTCCGCGAGAAAGATTTCTTCCTTCAGGTCTCAGCTTAAATATCACCTCCTCAGAGAAGCCCTCTCTGACTCATTTAAAGAGGACTTGACCTCCTGTTCTTTTGTTCAGTCTCTTGCTTTCTTTCTTCATTGTACTCACCTTGACTTGTCCTGGCACGTTTGCTTGTTTGTCCTTCCCTATGGTATGTGAGCTTCGTGGGGGTAGGGCCGAATCTGCTGTATTCACCAATGTGTCCCCGGGATCTAGTGCCCTTCTTGGCAGTGAGCCTGGCTGGACCCAAGAGGACCGTGACACTGAGTTTGTGCATCCTTGTGCCAGACCTGTGTTTTTGCCGAAGAATTTCTATTATGTTTTCTGCATTATCTCTGAAAGTACTCATAAAGGAACGACTTGTTCAGGAATATACTCAGATGTACTGAATTTCCTTTGTAGTTTTTTCTAATGGAATTTCCCTTTGTCACACAGTTGTGAAGTCGGAAATTATGGCACTTTTCAAATAGCAAAAATAAATGACTTAAGTGGCTTGCTTCAAAACGCAGGTGCCGTTATCCAGTTACAGTAAATTTAAAGGCTCCAAAATCTGACTGTGCATTGGGAATGAATTTTTTACGCAGTTTTAAAAAATACAGGATTTTTAGTTCCTATCTGAGACCTACTACTAGATAAGAAACTCTTGGTGTAAAATTGTATTAAAAATGGTGTTTGGGAATCAATTCCAAAAAAGTGTTGAGATAGTGGACACGTGAACAATAGCAGTCTTGCCAGGAGACACATCCCTGTGTTGTTGAGCCAGAATTCCAGTAGTGAGTTGGTCTAGGTCAGGGAGAGGATGCTTCTCAGGTGCCCTGAATGTGTAAGGTCTAATCTTTGGAGCATTTTCTCAGTCCAACTTCTAGCAAGAGAGGATAACTTTCTTGAGGGTACAGTGAACCCCACAGGGACATCAGGGCTCCATGCGTGCTCTAGAACCTGGGGAACAGGTTCTGGTAGGCCTGGGGCAGCACACACAGAGGACTCAGGGTCCTGCTGCTCTTGGTATGCAAAGGCGGCATGATCAGTGGCAGTAATGCCCTCTCCTGAAGTGCCTACTAAGTGCCATGTTCACACACCTTCAATACCCACAACAACCCTGTGGGGCTGACATTGGTGTCTCAGTCTTACAGATGGAGAGACTAAAACTCAGAGAAGTTATTTACCCAAAGTCAGTGAGTGGCACGGGGATTCGAATCCAGACCTATTTGGTCCCCAAGCCCCTTTCTGTCACACTGTCCTGTACCACATAATGGATATGATAATAATAACAAATAACAGCAATAATAACAATTGCTACATTTTGTTGAAAGTTTACTACATGTCAGGTAGCCAAGTATTTTATAGATAGAAAGAAAATTTATGAGGTTGTATGTAACTATGGTTATCTCCATGTATCTGTTAGTTTTTGCTGCATAACAAACCACCTCAAAGCGTAGTGGCTTAAAACAAACAAACAAAAAAAGACTTCTCCCAGTTCTGTAGGTCAGCTGGACGATTCTGTGGTCCTAGCTGGCTCTGCAGATTTCTGTGGACTAGGGACTGGCTGGGGCTATTGCCTAGGATGGCCTCTCTCACAAGTCTAGTGGTTGACATACAGCTGTTTAGGGGACACCCCGCTGGAAACATTATCTCTTCTCTACATGGCTTCTCATCCTCCTGTAGGCTAACCTGGCTGTTCACGTGGTGGCAGGCCTCCAAGAGAGGGAGCAGCAGTTGAATAGTTCATGGCCTGGGCTTGGGACTCATGCAACAACACCTTTGCTGAACCCTTTTGGTCAAAATAAGCCACAAGGCAGTCCATGTTCAAGGGGTGGGAAGTAGGCTCTGCCTCTTAAAGAAAAGAGTCATGAAATATTTGTGGCCTTTTGCGGTCTTCTTATATTGTACTTTGTAGGTCACGAAACTAAGTCACAGAGAGATTAGGTAGCTTGCTCAAGACCATACAGATTGGAAGTCAGTGGCAAAGCTGGGAATAAAACTCAGGCAGGCTCCTCCACAGCCCATATTCTTTATTGCCTACACTGTGCTACCCCTCAGGAACGCTACTATTCCCTAACGTGGTGATGGATTGTCCTGGGCTGCTCTCTCTCTGTCCCTGTTTGTGTTTCCTAGCATCCTTTGATGCTCAGGACAGCTGGTCTCCTGGCACATGTTGTGCAAAGTCTGGCCTTTAGACAAAGCTAAACCCACAGTGGGACTCCCAGACAAACTCATGCTTCTCTGGATGCTGACCAAGTGAGATCTGAAATTCTATCATTAGGTGAACTAGCTTCCCTCCTTCCTTCGTTCCTTCCTTCCCTTCCCCCTTCTGTACTCCTTCCCTCCCTTTCCCCTTTCTTTCCTTCCATTTCTCCTTCCTTCCAACACTGATTACCCATATCTTTCTGCCTTTGCTACTGGCTATTTTCTACTTGAATGGGAGGCTAAGGGATGCTTTGGCTGCTTGAATGAATGCCCTACTAAATACAGCAGTGCATGAGCAATTTACCAGGACATTACTGCTCAGATGCTCGTTATGATAATCAGCAGGTAATGACACTCTGGGGCTGCAGCGCAGGCCTGAATAGAAATCAGCCTGCCTGGGCTGAGAAAAGAAAGATCAGTAAGGATGTATTTATGCACCAATTTTTCATGCTTATTGTTAAGGTAGTTAGAATGTGTGTCTTAATGAATCCATTCATTCAGGTGATTTGGTTTTGAGTTCATTTAACACTCAGTAAAGTGTATGCATCATCCTTTCCCTGTGGTCAGCATACTTGCTCAGACAGCAGTAGGTCATCACGTTCTTTTTTGACTGCAAACCAGATTCACAGTGAACAGGTCAACTCCCGGGTACTTGCAGCTGATGGCACAGATTCTATGAGGGGCAGACCCAGCCTGGCACTTCACAGCAGTAAGGCTGGTTTCTGTATTTGACTGTTGTCTGTCACTCTCAGACAGGCTAGGCACTGCCCACATTGCAGAATTCTAGATGCAGCTGTGCCCGCTGGGACTTGGAGAGGATTGAAGGTTTCCTTGTGGTTGGTTGTGCTGCAAAATAACACTCAATTCCATTGTGGGAGAGACTGAAATACATGTCGAGTTCAAGATCCTCTAAAGGACCCTGAGGGAGCATCTGGTCCAATCCCCTCATTCAGTAGATTAGATGACTAAGGCCCAAAGCGGGTGTGGAACTCACACCAGGGCACACGGTCCGTGTTCGTGGCATAGCAAGAATACATGTCAGTCATTTTGTTCCAATTCCTAGCTGCCTTATTTTTCTAATTTTATAAATAATGAATTTTATTGTTAAAAAAACCAGAACAATACATGAAAATATAAGGAAGACATGAAAAAAATGTAATTGGTTTCTCAAGCTCTACGAGCCTGTCACTGAATTTATGCAGGATCAGGCTCACTTCAGACCCCGGGAAGATAAAGTAGCCAGTTAGGGTAGAACAGTGGCAGGTAATTGGATAGCAAATACTCACTGATCAGTGGGTTTTCTTTCAAAACAATTCATTGAAAACACATTCACCCAGCTTTTACCTCGACAGCAAGTCAGCGGATTCAGCTCCAGGGGAAGCTTACTTAAGGCAAAGACGTTGATTTTCTCCTCAGGATGCTCTGTGCTGGACCCTTGGACTCTGGGAGGAGAGGGCATCGCAGGATTCCCTGAAGTCAAGTCTGCAGGAGTTCCTGTTAGGGTTTGCTGCTAGTTATTTTTATCTTACCAGTAACCTCGACGAGATGAGTATTAGTGCATGTGTTTAGGTGCCAAGAGGTGCGTTTATCTTGCTTGAGAATGATAGCAGTAGGCTTGAAGCAGGACTGGTTCACTTGTGAGCATTGTGGGGATGAACTGATGTCACCTTCTTCCATCTCTGTGTCCCTCAGATCAAACTTAAAGTTACAGGGAGGGGACATTGATGAACTTTGGATTGTTTCCTTGGTCAATTTTATTCAAATCTCAGGGGATGCTGACTTCTGTTGGTACCTGCATGACAGCTACTCCAGTCTTTGGGCCTATACTCCATCCTCTGTGGTTTTATCAAGGTTTTCATGCCTGTTTTCTGACTCCGAAACAGTTATAAGTTTCCAGAGACAGAGACCATGTTTCGTCTCTTGTACTGCCCAGAGAATGAAGCTAGTGTCAAAAACTGTGAATGAGTAGGTAAATATGTGAATGAATGAGTGCGTGAAGTATCTGAAAGAGGCAAGCTACTATTCTTGCAGTGAGATTATTCTGGGAACATTTGTGTTTGGGGCTGCCCAGACCTATTCCCCCTTTCTGATAGCACTCCCACTTTTTTTTTTTTTGAGGAATTAACTCTTTCTCTGTGGTTCCAGATGAATGGGACTGCTGATGTCAACCCTGCTTATGTACAAGGTGTGGCAATCGCCGTGGAAGAGGTGGAAGGAATGGTCCACGGGCAGACTGCAATTAGGTTTCTCTCTGTGACCAAGGGAACAAAACCAGGTCAACATCTTTGAACTACATTGGACTCTATGCCGGAGAGCAGGAGAATTAACATGGTCTTGGAACAAGGCTGTGAATGTATTTTGAATGCAGACTTTTTCTGATCCTTTTATTCTGATAGGGCTGGAAAAGAATGCATTTGCCTGATCAAAGGCTATATATCACATACCAGAGGCCATGCTAATATGTTATAACAAAGATACCATATCCAGCACAGCAGCTGCAATTGAAGCTACCACTTGGTTGAGTCTGCAGTGTTCCAATGCCATTTTCTGGCATCCATCTGTTTTTCTCAGAGTCCAGAACTGTAAATAAAATGGAGACAGTTAATGAGCACAACCAACCTCTGCATCCTTTAGGTCTACAAGGGAGCGGTAATTTGTGCTGTTCCCCTTGGGATACAATATTGCTTTTGATGTACTGTTTAGACTGGAAGAATCTGTTTTAGATTCTCGTAACTCTTACTCCATAGGCTATGAAACTAATGTGGAGGTTATACTATCAAGTGAGTTTATTCTAGCTATTTGGGGACCACAAAAATGAACACCAGGTGAATCCATGGACTCAGTAGGCTGTTGTGAGTCATATTTGGCCATGTTTTCTTACCTGGCTCCCATATGCCCCAATTTTAATGGGGGAAGGCATGATGGAGCTTTGGATCTCTATAGATCAATGCCGACTTGGATCCTGTGTCTGACAGTTCTTGCATTGTTTGGGTATTTATTTTCCTTCAGTGTACTGCTGCCTACGTATGTGGCTATAGGACTCTCTAGGAAATGACTGGGAGAATCACTACCATGTACACTTACACTGGAGTTGTTGCATCGTTCCTCCTGGGGCCTAGGTCTCTGCTTTAGTCAATGAATTCTGGGTCTGAAAATTGGCTTGGGTACAAAAGCACACAGACGATGACTCTTTGTTGGGATGACCATTCTCATTTTCTGGACCCAAATTTTGGGTTCCTGAGCCCATATGTTCCTGTCCCATGTGTCATATCCCATTCTTTCTCAGTGGGCTCTTGACCTTGGCAAGGTTAGGTGAAAGAGCTTGGCTACTCTTTCAGTTAAGTGTGGGTTTGGTCCTCAGCTTTCTCTGCTCTTCTTGTATGCTCCCAGGAAGACCCTCTGGCTTTTACATATAGCTTTAAATAACCAATTAATCGTGTTCAGCCTTGTGTTTGTTTAGAAATGACAATCAAGTTTAGCAACAACCAACAGCCTTTCAGTGTTTTCATAGTTGCTATTCCTCCATATTTCCTGAGCACCATCTAGTGCATCCCCTTTCAGTTTGACATTCCAGTTTTCCAGCAGTGAACATTTAACAGATGCGCTGCTGGGAGCTATTGCTGGTTATAGGGTCCTCATGCCAGTTACAGGATTCCAGGCCAGCATCTGTTTTCTTGGACTATTCTTGGCACCAATGGCTGCAAGTTGGGTTACCAAAGAAGCAGATTGGAGATTAGCACATAGAGTATTTATTAGGAAGTGTTCCTGGCATCAATACCTGTGGAAGGGATGGGAAGGAGCAGAACTGGGTACAGGGAGACGCTGATTTTCGTTGTGTCAACAGAGGTTCCAGCCGACACTATAGATTGCTCTGGAGCTAGGATGACACTTGAGAGTTGTCCTGAGTAGGAGCAAGGTTTCAGGCTTTCATAGCTTGGTATGAATTAGTTATTGGATGCAGGCTATCCCTAGAAGAGACAGGACCCTAGAGGAGGCAGTTTTCTTTCCCGCTGAAGCAATTCTTGAAGGGGGCTGACAGCCTTGCTGAAGGTTATCTTCTGTCAGCCCTCCCAGCAGCTGGAGAATACATTCTTTGTCCCTGGAAGCAGATCTGGGTGACATGCCAGATAGTGCTCAGCATACTCTGTGTGCTCTACTAAATGAAGGGACTTTACTTACCTTCAGGCTCTAGGCTTTCAGAGCTTGGTACGAATTTGTTTATTGGATGCAGGCTATCCCTAGAAGAGACAGGACCTTGGGAAGGCAATTTTATTTCCCGCTGAAGCAATTCTTGATGGGGGCTGACAACCTTGCTGAAGATTATCTTCTGTCAGCACTCCCAGCAGCTGGGGAATACATTCTTTGTCCCTGGAAGCAGATCTGGATGACACGCCACAGTGCTCAGCACCCTCTGTGTGCTCTACTAAATGAAGGGACTTTACTTACCTTCAGGTTCCTCCTCTAGTATCACGTGAGAATCACTGTAATTTCAGAATTTCCTTTTTTCATTCCACCCTTCTTCACATTACTGTAATTGAAAGGAGCAAGCAAAATGGAGCTTTATATTCTTGCCTCTATCTCCCTACTTCCCCAGAAGACAAAATCTATTCATATATGTTCTAAATAATATATTCCTCCATTTTTTATACAATTAATGTGTGTGAAGGAAAGCAGAGGAGTGACATCTTTATGATGTTGAGTCTTTCAAGCCATGAACACTGTTAATTTCTTTCATCAGTGTTTTTCAGCACACAAGTTCTATGAATGTTTTGCTAGATTTATACCCAAGTACTTTGTTTTTTGAGCAATTGTAAATTGTTTTTTTTTTGTTTGTTTTTTCTTTGAGTTAGAGTCTCACTCTGTCACCCAGACTGGAGTGCGGTGGCACGCTTTCGGCCACCACAGCCTCGATCTGCTGGGCTGTGGCGATCCTTCCACCTCAGCCTTCCAAGTAGCCAGAACTACAGGTGCATGCTACCACGCCTGGCTAATTTTTGATTTATTATTGTAGAGACGAGGTCTTGCCAAGTTGTCAGGTGGGCCTCAAACCCGCGGGCTCAGGCAATCCACTTGTTTCGTCCTCTCAAAGTGCTAGGATTATAGGCTGAGCCACCGAGCCCAGCCTGTAAATAGTTTTACAGTTTTAATTTCTGTATCCATGTCTTCATTGCTTGTGTATATACATATAATTGATGTTTATTTTTGTTTATCTTTTATCTGTCACCTTGCTGAATGCACTTAGTTCTAGTTTTTTTTGTTTTTGGTACATTTCTGGGATACTCTGTGTAGATAATCATTTCATCTATGAATAGGGAAAGTTTTATTCTTCCTTCCTTTGTGATATGTCTTACATTACTTTTTAGTTCCTTGCTGCACTGGCTAGTGCTTCCGCCACTATGTTGAATAAAAATGGCAGGAGTAGATATCTTCGCCTTGTTCCCTAAAGTAAGCTGTAACTTTTATGCAGATGCTCTATTAAGTTAGGTAAGTTTTTCTCTATTCTTATTTTTATGAGAATTATTATCATACATGGTTATTGAATTTTACAAAATGATTTTTATGCATCAGATGATATAATCATGAAATGTTTATTATAGCTTGTTAACATGGTGGATTGAACCAGCCTTGCATCGCTAGACTAAATCCCACTTGGTCATGTTGTATAATTCTTTTTGTATGTTGCTGAGTTCTATTTGCTAATATTACTCTAAGAATTTTTACATCTATATTCATGAGGGATACTGGCCTGTACTTAAAAAATGTGCACTATCTTTGTCTGATTTTGGTATCAAAGTAATATTAGATTCATTATTATATAAAATTCAATAAAATTATTGAAAAATGTTCTTTCTCTTCTGTTTTCTGGAAGGGACTATGTAGAACTGATGTCAATTCTTCTTTAAATATTTGATAGACTTCTCCAGTGAAAACATTTTGGCCAGGAGATTTTCTTTTTTGAGGAGTTTTGAAAAATTACAAATTCAGTTTTCTTAATAGCTGTAGGACTATTCAAACTATTGATTTAAAAATGGGTAAGTTGTGGTAGTTTGCGCTTTCAAGGAAGTGGCTCATTTCATCCAACTTGTCAATTTTACATGTCAGATTTGTTTATAGTATTTCTGTATTATTATTTTGATATCTATAATGTTTGTAGTCATATACTCTGTTTCATTCCTGACATGTGTAAATTGTATCTTCTATCTTTTTCATTGTCAGTCTTGCTGGATGTTTGTAAATTTTATTAGTCTTTTCAAAGAATCAGTTCTTTGTTTTAATAGCTTCTTTATTGCTTTTTAGTTTTCACTTTCATCGATTTCTACTCTTATCTTTATTGTTGTCTTTTTTATGCTTGTGTTGGGTTTATTTTGCTTTCCTTTTTCTTGATCCCTGAAGTGTGAGCTTAAATGATTGATAGGGAGAATTTTCTTCTTTTCTAATGTATGTACAAGGGGGACCCCAAAACCCCTGGAATTTATTCATTTAAAATTGTGTATTTATTCTTACATAAATTAAACTTCAGGCACCTTCAAAGTACTCTCTGTCTGTTGCAATACACCTATTGAGATGCTTTTTCCACTGCTCAAAATAGTTTGTGAACTTGACAATTTTGATGTCTTTTAGTGCTTCTGCCATTTTTTTGTTTCACCTCTTCCGCACTGGCAAAATGTTTCCCTTTGAAGACTTTTTTCATGTGGGGAAACAAAAAAATGTGCTTGGGGCAAGTTTGGGTGAGTAAGGAAGATGGGACATGGGGGTTCTTGACATTTTTGTCAAAAACTGCTAGACACTTAGCACAGTGTGGGCAAGTGCATTGTCATGGTGAAAGAACCAGTCATCTTTTTGCCACAACTTAGGATGTTTCTTCTGCAAATTGTGAAACCTACTCAAAACTTCCACATAAAAACTTTGACTGACCATTTGATCCAGAGGAACAAATTCTGAGTGTACCACAGGGGGCCTTCCCTCCAAAAGATAATTTTGTTTTTTTGAAGGGGTCTTCTCTTGTATTTATTGCTATACATTTTTCTCTCAGCATTGCTCTGTGTCCCACAAATTTTTGATATGTTTCATTTCACTCAGTTATATGTATTTTAAAAAATTTTTGGAAACTTTCTCCTTGATCCATGGTTTATTTAGAGGCATACTGTTTAGTTCCCAACTATTCAGAGATTTTTCCTGTTATCTTCCTGTTGTTTATTTCTAGTTTAATTCCATCATGGTCAAAGAACACACTGTAAAATTTTAATTCTTTTAAATTTGTTGGTATTTGTTTTATTCTAGTATATGACCTGTCTTGGTGTATGGTCTATAGGTACTTGAAAAGAATATATATTCAGATGTTGGGTGGGTATTTTATAAATGTCAGTTTCATCCTGTTGATTGATAGTGTTGTTGGATTCTTCTATATCTTTGCTGATTTTCTGTCTAGTTGTTCTCTCAATTGTTCTGAAGGATATTTTTTCTAGGTATATGATTTTAAGTTGAAAACCTTTTCTTCTACCCCTTCAAAAATACGGTGTCTCTTCCATCTAGCCTCCATAGTCTCTGACAAGAAATCCATTGTCATTCTTATTATTTTTTTCCTGCAGATAGGAGTTATTATTTTTCTGGCCACTTTTAGTATTTTGTTTTGTTTTTAGTTTTTAGACATTTAGTTATGATGTATCTTGGCATGAATTTCTTTAGACATATCCTATTTGGGGTTTGCTCAGCAACTTGAGTCTGTAGGTTTGGGTCTCTTTTAGTATTTTGTTTTGTTTTTAGTTTTTAGACATTTAGTTATGATGTATCTTGGCATGAATTTCTTTAGACATATCCTATTTGGGGTTTGCTCAGCAACTTGAGTCTGTAGGTTTGGGTCTCTTTATAAATTTTGAATATTTTCAGATATTATTTCTTTGAGTACTTTTTCAGTTTCGATCTCTTTCTCATCTCCTTGTAGGACTCTGATGGCACAATCTTTTGCTATAATAACACAGGTTCCTGAGACTGTGTTCACTTTTTTTCAGTCTATTTATCTCTTTTGCTCAGGTTGAGTAATTTCTATTGTTCCTTCTTCTAGTTCACCAATGCTTTTCTTTGTCCTCTCCATTCTGCTGTTGAGCCTAACCACTGCGTGTGTGTTTTTTTTAAGCTGGAGTCTCACTCTGTCGACTAGGCTGGAGTGCTGTGGCACACTCAGGCCACCCCAGCATCGACCCGCTGGGCTCTGGCAATCCTTCCGCCTCAGCCTTCCAAGTAATGGAACTACAAGCGTGCGCTACCATGCCTGGATAGTTTTTTTTTTAAATTGTAGAGATGAAATCTCGCCAAGTTGCCAGGCCTGGTCTCGAACCCATGGGCTCAAGCCACCCACTCGCCTTGGCCTCCCAAAGTGCTGGGAGTACAGGCTGAGTCACCGAGCCAATCCCCACTGTGCTTTTAAATTAAAACTTTTAATTTGAGTTATTGTATTTTTCAGTTATAAAGTTTCCATTAGTCTCTTCTTTACATCATTTCCTTATTTAGGATACATATTTTTTTGCTGATACTTTCTATTTTTTTTTGGTTCATTTCAAGTGTGTTCATAATTGTTCAGTGAAGCATTTTTATCATGGCTGATTTAAAATATTTGCCGGTTTATTTCTACCATCTCTCTCATATCAGTATTGGTCTCTACTAACTGTCTTTTAAAAAAATCCAGTTTGAGATGTTCCTGGTTCTTCTTGGTATAAGAAGTAATTTTCGATTGAAATCAAACATTTTGGGATTATCTTCAGAGACTCTAGATCTTATGTAAGCCATCTCTTTTAGCTGACCTTCTTTGACCTCACTCTGATGGGGAAGGAGAGGCATTGCCTCATGACTGCCAGGTGAGGTGGAAGTCCAGGCTTCCATTTGGCCCAGAGGGGTCTCATTCCTACTGGACAATAGAGAAAGCCCTGTCACTCTACCAGACCTCCTCTAATATCACCACAAAGGGGCAGGGGGAGGGATCCTTTCTTACTGCTGGGGGGGTGGATGTCTAGTTTCCACTGATGTGGCAGGCTGGAGGATTACGGTGGAAGGGTTCAGTAAGGTCTGGCTGGAATGAAGGTCCTGGCTCCCTACTTGGCCTTCTCTGATACCACCCCAGAGGGAGTGCTGGGGTGCCTGGTGGGGGAAGTTTGGGCCCCTCCCTTGGCTTTTGCTCGTGTGGGTGTGGCCACACGTTTTCTGTGGTCTTTGGCTGGAGTAGTGTAGTTATTGTCTGAAAGTTATCTGTGTTGCTAAACTTCTTTCCTATGCTTGGCTAGAGAGCAGGCTTTTTGGGCGGCTTTTGGCCTCTGTCTAAGGGGTGTTTTTGTGTTATCAGGCTTTCCAGATCCAAGTCTGAGAGAAAGAAGGGAAAGAAAGAAGGGATGGAGGCAAAAAGACAACCTCGGGAACTCCCCACTGGGCTGTTTCCCAAGTTCTGAGGTCCCTAACTGGTCTGTCTTCTTTCTACCTTTCAGAGTCTCCTTATGTTTTTCTTAGTGTATAATATCCAGGATTTTTAGTTGTACTTAGCAGGAGAACTAGGGAAAAGGAAATCTGCTCTTTCTTCCTGGAAGCAGGAGTTTCAAGATAATGTTTTTCAATGCATAAAATAGAAGACACAAGTTTACAAAGGAAATCAATTATATTAAAACAGTTTTCAGAATACTTAAAAGCCCACATTTGAGATATATCAATATATATGTGTTTCTTTATTAATATAGTAAAAACAGTCTTTAGTGGCGGGTCTAATGGTCACTGTAATATTGAAGTAATGCTTTGCATAAGTGGTATTCAGAGGCTCTGCCTCCATGGCGGTGTAATGTCAAATGATCCGTGTGATTCCTGCTGATCCTGGTGTAGAGTCATCGGGTTCTCTAATATAACCCTGCTTTTTTTTTTTTTAGACTACGTCTATAACTGAAGGAAATGACAAGTTTTAGTTATAGATGCGTCAAAAAACAAGGTTAATTATTTTCTGATTCTGGTTCACAGACCCACTGAAGTCTTAACCCTTGTTAACAACCCGCTGCTTATAAGGATAAAATTGGATATATTCTTAACCTGAAGCCCAGAGCAACAATAGCATGCCTTATAGGCAGAGATTTCTGGCAGAGACTTAAAAAAAAAAACTGTCTGAGACCAAAAGTCACAGTGATCAATAAATAAGATCAGGTAGGGATAGCCAAGAGCACAGCTGGATCTGATTAGGGGATGACAGGAAGCCAAGTTTCTGGTTCAGATGTGGGATCTCAGGGATTCTTGCTGACCAGGGCCGTGGACACCCAGTTGGTCAAGGGCATAAGCTCTGTGAAGCCCTGGAGAGTCAGTCACCTAGGAGAGACTGCATCTGAGAAGAGGATGGATCTTTGACAATTCAAGTGGGCAGAGTTTAGAAAGAAGGCTCCCCACCCCTTCCAACAACCAGCCAATTACCCGCTCTGCGCCTGTTCCTGCTGCACAAAAGTGGTTTTCCTCCAAGGACATTGTGTTCTGAATTCCAGCATTCAGGGCTTGACTCCTGAACAATGACTATCCAGGCAGCCCCAGATTGGTTTGGCAAATGCACCGTGTTTTCATAAAAAGCAGGACTGCATTGTGAAGGCCTTGGAGGGCCTGGAAAGCTACATCTGCAAGAAAATGAAATAAGCATCCCCATTTACAAGTTCCCGGTTTGTGCCTATTTGTCTGGGGCAGGCCTGATGCAATTTGAAGGGCGGTTAGAAGTTTCTTTTACCTCATTCCTTGCTTTTCTCTCCTTTCCATTAAAGTAACAAATAACTGTGCCTCACATTTTAATGAAAGGGAGTGGTGTGTGCACCCGGGGGCTTCAAAAGGAAACCTGAAATAATGGTGTGGTTGCTAAGAAACGGGGCTGGACGAGTTAATTTTGTTGGCATAACATCTCCTCATTATTTAATCTTGTAGCATATTCATTTCATCTCTCTATCACCATGCCACCAAAGCCGGGAGAAGCTGCTAATTGCAACACCAAGGTTGAGGACAGACCTGTCCAAACCTTGTGTATATTTCAACTGTCAGAGTGAGGCCCCAAGCTTTGATTTTACTGCTGAAGAGACCAACCCCTTCTATTTTTAGATGAGAGCTGGCGAGGGGCCCACTGTTCAGTTCTGCCAGACCAACCTCTCTTGTGTACCCTGGGGAGTAGCTCTGTATTCTGGGTGAACTTTAGTTACCTGGGGCGCTTTAAAAAATGTCTTTTAACTAATGTCTAGGTCCCACCCCCAAGGATTCTGATTTAATGTCTCTGGAGATGGGGTCCAGGTATGAGAATTTTCTAAAAGGCTCCCCTAAGTGATTCTAATAGGTTGCTCAGGCTGAGCACCACTCATTTATAGAATTGCTACCTTTCCATGGCAGTGTCTTACTTTTACAGTCCCAAGCCTCTCAGAATTTTTTTTTTTTTGGTATTTTTCTTATTACTTTCTATCTCATGAAGAATGATAAGTATGATAATGAGCTTTTAATGAGAGATTTTGGGCACCAGGCAGAGTGTATGATCTCTGGGAATCCTTACAACAATTTTGTAAAGTGGGCATTTTTGTTATCCCAGTTTTGCAGACAAGGACACTAATGCTCAGAAAGGTTGAGTGCCTGGCTGGTAAGTGACATATCCAGCGACATGGGTCCAATGCTCCTGCCAGTGACTTCTGTCCTCATGGAGAACCCACTGGCCCACAGAAGCAAGCTCAGCCTCCATCCATGCTCAAGCCCAGCTCTCGTCAGGGCATGGTGGTTCAGATGACTCAATGGCTGGACAGTCACGTTTCGCCAGCTTGAATCCTGGGTCCTGCTCTGGGGAAGATGCTCAGGTGGGCACCTCCCCACAGCCTCTTGGATTCAAATCTGGTGTCCTTGCTGGTGAGTGACCTTGACCGAGTGTCCCAGCTTCTGTCAGGTCTAGTTTCCCCACAGGTTGATGGAGATGACAAATGCACCTGCTACACAGGATTGTTGTGAGGGTTAAATGAAATCACACACATAAAGCACTTAGAATAGGGTCTGGCACACATCACTCATGAAAAGTTAGTTTTTCCCATCATTGTGATGACCACAAAGCTAGAACTTGGAGGCTGCCTATTCTTCTGCTTTCCCAGGGCTCACAGACATCCAGTGCCTGGCGCAGTGTCTGGGTTCCAGTGCTAGACAGCTCTGAGGCTGTCTCTGGGTTTCTGGAAGCTGCTGCCTGGACTCGCTGGTTCAAATGCGAAGCCAAACACCTCTGCCTTTGGATAAAACCACGTCAGCCAAACAAGGACCTTTCTCCAAATGTATTTATAGGAGCTCTTGTAGTGTTGAGAGAGAAGCTCAGCTCAAGCTGGCTTTAAGGGGAAAGGGAATTATTGGCTAGTGTTGGCTGATGCAACTGAGAAGTCCGGGGTTGGCTCCAGGCATGCAGGATCCAAGGGCTCAAATGAGGCCCCCAGGCTTTCATCTCTCTCTTCAGTGCCCAGCTTTCCTTCTCTCTGCCATCCTCACTCACAGACAGCGATCTGACAGTTCAGGTCATGGCTTTATAACGAGCAAGCCCCGCTGTAAAGGAAAATTTCTTGACCCCAATAATTCCAACAAAAGTCGTGGAATGGGCTCAGATCAGACCCACTTGTTCAAGGCCAGCAGTGTAGCAGTATCCAGCTTGGCCCACAGACTGGCCCAGAATGGAGGAGCATGTTTTCTGGAATCAACAAATCAAACCAACTCCACATTTTATAGTCATCTAAAAAGTTAACAGCCTGGTGCCCAGACAACTTTCAGAAGCCCATCTTATGGCTTGTTTACACAGACTTGAGGCTGGTTTGAAGAAAAAATTAGATTGTGATGGATGGGAGATCTGCTTAGGGACATCTGCTTCCCCTCCAGATATTAAAAAGACAAAAGCAAAACAAAACTCAAAACCCTCGTGGGAATCAAGTGCACTTTCAGTTCTCAAGGGCTGGGTCTGAAACTGTGTGAACCTTGATCGCCACCTTGTGGCAAAGAGTAGAATTTTCTAGGATGAATTTTTCCTAGGAAAAAGCTTCAACCCCAGGATGGAAGGGAGGAGGCAGGGAGGGAGAGAGGGAAAGAAAGAGGGAAGAGAGGGAGAGGAGAAAGGAGGGAGGGACGGAAGGAGGGAGAAAAAGGAAGGAAAGGAAGAAGGAAGGAAAGGAAGGAGGGAGGGAAGGAAGGAAGGGAGGGCGACTTCAGATGTCACGGCACGGCCTGTCCCATGGAGTCCCACTCAGTCTCTTTAACGGTGACAAGAACGACCCACGAGTGAGAGAGCAAGTTTCCAAGTGGTGTGGGGCTCGATGCTAGGGGCACAGAAACCACACAGTCCCCACCGTGAGAAGCTCCCTTCCGGGATAACACAATATGACAAGGTGAGCTCTGTCTTGGATGAGAAGGGTCCCATTGAGGCCCCTGAGAGAGACAGAGAGAGGCACCATCTCTTTCCAGACACTCTGAAGGCCAGCCCAAAGCAGGCACACCATAAATGCTGCGTGAAGGAACAGCTTCCCCTTTCTCTGTTCTCTTTTTTGCTGGGGTCTAATATTCCCAGGACTAACATTAGTCGCTGGCATATTCCCAACTTTCTCAACATAGACATTTCTTCTCTCACTGCAGGCCTACAGATCTTCCTTATCTAGGATTTTAGGATTAAATATTTAACCTTGTCAATGGCAAATAGTCTTTGTTTGGCCATACTTTAGTCAGACTCTGGAAACTTCTCCTAGGCTCATCTGTGCACTTTCTTGCAAAATCCAGTTTTAGCAAAAGCAATAACAAAAAACCACACAAAGCCCCAAAGTACTGTTAAGTCAGTTTGGGCAGACCCCCCCCCCCATCCTCCATATCTGATCAGGTTCCTCATCCTCCAGTTCTCTGCCCACACCCCCCCTCCTGCCATGTGGTGTCTGATCACCCTGACCTGTCTTCAGCCAGAATCCTGTTAGGTCGGTTTAGTCAGAATCCCCTTTCCCCTGATGTTTCCTGTTCGTCATTTTTCCATTCACCGACCCCTACGCTGCTCCTTGACTATAAATTCCCACCTGCCCATGCTATATTCAGAGAGGAGCCCAGCTCTACACCGAGGTCTCCTTCTCCCTATTGTGATGGTCTTGAATAAAATCTGTTTTCATGACTTTAACTACTGCCCAGCTCTGGTTTTTGTTTGAAACACCCCTCATCAATAGAATTTGTTGTATAGACAGCACATGACTGCATACCATGAATTCTGAGAAGGCACAGCTTGAAATAGGACCTCTCCACCTGGAATCTGTGTTCTCAGGGCTGAAGTCATTGCTGGCGCACCATCTTTTTACACACATGAGCTGGGAGAGCAGATTGACCGGTTAGAGCCAGGTTCTCTGGCCCCTTAAAAGCCCACAGACGCCTGGAGTGCTGCAGGGTGACTTTGCATCTTTTTGACCAGCCATCCCAGCAAAGGGGCAGGACTCCAAGCACTCTGAGGGCCCAAGCTTGTCCTTAATCTTATAAACTGTGCCCTCAGCTGGGAGAGACCTAACCAAATTAAGGAGATCCCAGGCCCTAGCCTTCTCCCCGGCTTGTGTGGAGACCAATCTGTTCTCACCCCCCTTCGCCTTGTGTCCCTCCCAGTTCTGGCTGTTAGAGTCTCTTGGTGTCATACTTTGTCAGCGGTTTCAATGATATAAAACACAGGAGTGAACAGCTTAGGTCATCTAGAGGAATCATTAATCATGTAAACAACTAAGAATGTGTGAGCTGGTGCCGGACGCTGTCCCAGGTCCTGGGGGTGGAGCAGTGAACTGGATGAAAATGTTCTTTCCCCTCATGGACAGAATATTCTAGGAAGGAATTAGAAGTTCAGTGTTGTCGCGAGGAGTCACCATGAAGCGTTTTAAGCAGGGACTGCTCTGATTTCCTATTAAAAAGGGTCACTTGGGCCCTTGGCGTGGGGGCAGAGCAGAAGCGGGAGGGAAGAGCAAGAGTCAGGAGGCTCCTCTGGGTCCCTCTGGATGGTGAGGGGGGCGGGAACTGGGACAGCAGCAGCGTGGATGGAGATGGGCAAACCTGGGACCGTTCTGAGGGAGCGCTGCCAGGGCCAATGGACGGCACGTGAGAGACGGGAGGGAGAGAGGCCGGAAGGACCACTCCCAAGCTTTTGGTCTGGGCTGCTGGTGGACAACGGAGCCAGTGACTGAGATGGGAGAGCAGAAGGAGTCGCAGGTCCCGTGCAAAGACCTCGAGTTCTGGTTTGGCCACGTTAATTGAGAAAAGCCACCCAGATGAGGTTTCAAGGGCACCGTGTGGCACCTGAGGCTGTGGGGGAACGCCCCTGGCCCACTCCTTGGGTTTGCTCTTCGGAGTGAGGAGAGCGGCCCCTGGTGACAGGGGATCAGAAAAAGCACCTGTTCACGAGGCTGGACCCAGCACACCTGGGCAGGAAACAGCAACGTCACACTTCTTCTTCCCATACTAACCCGAAGGCGGCGGTCATCTGGGATGCCAGTCAAAATGCAGTCTTGGGTCCCTGCCCTAGAGGAGGGCTCAGGGAGCCTGCAATTGCCCCAAATGTGTATGTTTAACTTGGGTCCCTGACGTCTGCCATCAGGCAGGCTTGGAAAAACCTGCTAGGGTTGGCTACCCCATCTTTAACTTAGAATGAAGTCCCATGCTTAGCAGATGTCTCCTGCTACCGAGAGTGTCCCCTGAAGACTCCTTCCCCTCACACCTCCGTAGACTCACAGAGAGACAAGATGCAGAGTCATTAAGATTGTGGTTCTGAAGTCAGGTCTCCCAGATTGCATCAGCCTCCCCCACAGCCTAGCTGCCCGACCTGGAGGAGTCAGGGAAACTTTCTTCCTCATCTGAGGAAGGCCTCCCTGCCGCATGGCCACGCTCTAAGGCTTCTATGGGTGATGCAGGTGGAGTATCTGGTGTAAGAGACGGTGGCCTTACTAGTCCAATGGAAAACCCCTGACGCGTGGAAGCATCTGGGCTGACTCTCTGGACACCCTCTTTTCCATTCAAGGAAGATGTTGCCTGTCCAGAGCACCGGCCACTGTCACTGTCATTTGACCCAATGTGCCACTTCACATTTCTCCAGCAGGTGTCAGGTCAGAGCTGTGGAAAGGAAGTGGCTCGAGGGCCTGGTGGCGGCAGTCCCCACATGGAGTCAACTCGACTCCCACAGGGCCCAGGTTTGCAGAGTTTTGGAGGGGGCAGTGAGGGTTGGGAGGGGACCTGAAGGCATCCTGGCACCCGCAGAGCCTGGTTCTTCCAGCTCTGGACTGAGGTCACTCTTCCGAAGTTGGAGAGGAGGGTGCATTTGGGGGCACTGGAGCCCCTCTCCTGGCCATGAGAGCTCAGACCACAGGACCAGCGGGGATAAACAGGTTTCCAGACACTCTCAGATCTTTTGGTTTTGATAGTAGAAGGCAGTGGGATATATATGAAACACGTCTTTTTCTATCTATTGCATTACAGGGAACAATGGCCATGTTTCATACACTCCATTTTCCCTTTTGGAGCGACTCTTTGGGAAACATCCTCATCAATCCTGCACCCATTAGGGCCAAGCCCAGCTCAGGCTGGGGGACTCTGGCTTGTCTGGACTCCCTGACTGTGAGAGGAAGAAGAGAAGCTTCCAGAATCCTGGAATTCTGCTCTGAAGAGGACTGGAGGGGCCAACCTCCTGATGATACTGACACTGTTTGCTTGATTTCTTTTTGTCTCACCAGTCTGAAAGTACTGTGAAGACAGGAACCCTATCTACATTGCTCACCAGTGTCTCCAGCACTAACATGGTTTATTGTGGGATAACTGAGTAACTGAAGGCATGAATGCATTTGGGAAGATGAAACATAGCAGGATGTTCTCATGCCAGTGTTTGCTTTGCTGAAAAAATTGTAAGTTTGTAACCTACTAGCTCTGTGGCCCTGCAAAAGTTATTGCAACACTTTGAGCTTAGTTTCCTATCTGCAAGATGGGAAGAATAATGGCATCTACTGCATAGGGTTCTGGAAAGGCACGCCAGAGACAGTGCACATGCAGATGACGAACAACCTGGCATTTCCTCAGGGCTGCATCAATCAGCTATCTGTCCTGGTTGCCAATTGCTGTGTATCGAGCCCCCCCAGAGCAAGGGCATACAACAGTTTTATTATGATTCAGATAGCTGGGGTGATGTGAATAGCAAGAGCTGGGAACAGCTGGGACTGTCACTTCACTGTCTGGTGCTGGACATCAGGCTCGGCTGGGACTGTTGACTGCAGGAAGCCTCCACATGGTCACTGCAGCATGGTGGTCTCAGAGTGACTCAGGCTTTCAAAAGCAAGCTTTCCAGGGAGCAAGGTGGCAGCATATGGTCTTGGATGACCTGGTCTTGAAGTCACTTGGGCTCTCTTCCATCGCAATCTAAGGTGGAAGCAGACACGAGTCAAGGGACGGGGACGTAGATAGCATCTCAGTGGGAAGAGCACTACAGAGTTCATAGCCACGTTTAACACTGCCACACTCTTCCTTTAATTTTAATTTTTTTAGATTAGAAAATATAGTTTATTAAAAAATTAAATTACAGAAAGAGAGAAAGAGGAGATTCACCTCCCCAAGGTAGGAGAGGGGGCCAAAGCTTAAGAAAACATGGCCTGGCCATCGCTCAAAGAGCACATGATCTTATTTTAAATTTTTTGAAAACTTTTGAAACAACTTCAAACTTTCAGAAAAGTTGCAGGAATAGGTCAAAGAATTGTATTCCCTTCACTGAGCTCCAAATTTTAGTTTTTAAAATTTATCCCTTTCTTTCTTTCTATACTTCCACATTATTTATTTTTACTGAACTGTTGAAAGTTGCATCACAGATAACCCCCCATGTGTCCCCCATGCTTCTGTCTGTATTTCTAAAAACAAGGACATATTCACAGCACAGTGTCCAAAATTAGGGAGTTAACACACATGACTGTCTCTAATATTAGCCCATATTCAGGTCAAATTATCTATAAGTGTAAATGTCCATTATAAATACATTTTAGAGTTCCGGGGCAAGATGGCGACGGGGCAGCTCTGTCTGCGAAACTCTCCACCGAGGAGAACGCAAAGAGACTCTGATTCTCTCCCCGGAGGGTGCGGATCCCATCGTCTGCAGCCTACTCTTCAAACGGAGTTCGACGGTAGACTCTGCTGAGGCATCGCCAAGGTCTGGGCAGCTACTGTGGTGACTGTGGCTGCCGCCCGGCCGGCATCCATTCCACACCACACCACCAGTGCCTGGGGCGAGCCGTGCCTCCTCCGGGGCAGCAGAGCCGGGCGGGCCCTCTGAGGTGCTGCCGCCTCCCCCAGGTGGCGGAGGCGCCGCTGCCCCCCCCCCGAGGTGGTGGAGGCGCCGCCGCCCCCCCCAAGGTGGCCGAGCCGCCGCCTCCCCTGCCTCCTTGGAGGCAGCCAAGCAGCCGCCTCCTCTGAGGCAGCCACTGCACAGAGGCGGCCATTACATATTGCACTGCCTGTGCCAGTGGCCCAGCCACCACCGCTGCCACCGTTGCCGCTGCTGTTGCTGCTGCTGCTGCCACCGCTGCCACCAAGGCAGGGATTCCACATCGCACCGTCAGAGCCTGAGGGGCGGGTGGGCAGCTGAGATAAAGACCATCTGGAGTGAGAGATAGCACCACCTGCTGGCGATTCAAGCCCACCACCAGCAAGCGCTGGTCCGAGGCCTAGGGACCCTCAGTCCCACACAGGGCTGGATACTGCGGCCCCCTGCTGCTGCTGTTCCACCGTGTGCATGGGAGTCTCGGGTCTCAGCTCACTCCCTGGCTACATCATCTCTTGCCCGGCACCCAGCACCAAGCCCTGGTCACTCAGGGAGGCTCTGGACACCTGCCCCTCAGAGACACTGGTCCCATGCCTGGCTGAAGTACCCTGTGGGGGGCCCAGGGCCACTCTCACCACTCACCACCTGTCCGTTGGAGCTTTGGAGCTCTGGAGCTCTGGGCCCACCCTGGCTGAGGCACTCAGCACGTGACCCCAAGCTTGGGGACCTAGACAAGCGGAGAGAAAGGGATCTATGAAAGAGAATCTGCCTCTGCCTTTCTCCAGGCAGAGATTTCCATTGCCCTGCCTGCCTATCAACAAACTCCATCTCGATTCCTAGGGTAATGTCCCTAAACAGGAGACAAAGCCCCACCCCTAAGCTGAATCAGATGAAAGCAACTCTCAGGCAGCCAAACTCAAGCTGTGAGTAAACCTAGCTGCCAGCAATGAAAAACAAAGGGGAGAGGCCAGAAATCAGAGCTGAAATGATTTTAGTCTGATCTCTTATTGTGACTCATGATTTTATCATTTTGACTGTTTATTTTGATCACGTTCATTGCTTGCCTTCTGACTTACACTGTTTCATGATTATATTGGTCTGTCTCTGTGTAGCTATCAGTATTCTTTAGGGAATCTTTCTTATGTGTCTTTTTTCACTTCTTTCCGGCCTTGTGTCTCTTTCTCACCTGATAGTTGGTATGTATGTCTGTTTTCCCTCTCACTCTTCTCTCTCTGTAACTTCCTATTGACCCTCCCTTCCTCCATTATTTTTCTCATTTATACCCTCATTTTAATCTAGGAGCCAAGACTACATACTGCTGAATGGATAGATTGTAAGGCAGAGGGAAATAGGTTCCAGTGTGCTCATACACCTGTTTGTGGATGCTAGAATCAGCATATACATTCTGAACCACAGCTTCCCTCTCAATTAAACCTCAAAACTGCAAAAAGTACAGATTGCAGCTTACACTCCAACCTCAAAAGTGAACAAAGCCAGAAGTCCCTCATAAGGAAGAACAGGATATTGCAGAAGAGAAATAAAAGCAACCCAACCTTCCCTCAAAAACAGAATTAAAGAAGGGGAGGGAAAGGGGGAGAGAGAGAGAAAAATCTACACAAATGAAGAAAAAACAAAAGAAGAGTATGGGTCTATCCCAGACCCCTGGGAGTGCAGACACTGAGAAAACTGACTTCGGAATGCAAACAATGAAGAACCTCCAGAATGAAGGGTCTCAAACTACAAACATTGATATCAAGACAATAATGGAGAGACTAAAAAGAATTGAGGAGACACAAGAAGAAACTAGGAAGGCGCTGATATCTGAGATAACAGTAATAAAGAATACTGTGAATGAAATAAATAACAGACTGATAAGCATGGAAAGCAGAATTACCCAAGCAGAAGAAAGAATCTCAGAGCTTGAGGACCAAAATATAGAACTAACCCAAACTCTTACAAACACAGAAAACAAACTCAAAAAGACAGAACAAAACCTTCAAGAGGTGAGTGATTACTTCAAGAGACCAAACCTAAGAGTAATTGGCATACCTGAGGTGGTAAGAGAGACAGAGACACACTAGAACAAACTTTCCATGAGATCATTCAAGAAAACTTCCCTTATCTAATCAGTGATGCAAAAATTCAAACACAAGAGATTCAGAGAACCCCTGCAAGACAACAAATGAGAAGACCAACTCCTAGACACATAATACTTCACCTAAGCAAAGTAGACATAAAGAAAAAATCCTAAAGGCAGCAAGAGAAAAAGGCCAGATCACCTATTCTGATGGAAGACCAATCAGAATAGCAGCAGATTTATCTACAGAAACCCTACAGGCCAGGAGAGCTTGTAGTCCTATCTTCAAAGTCCTAAAAGATAAACAATTTCAACCAAGAATAACTTACCCGGCCAAGCTAAGCTTCATCAGTGAGGGAGAATTAAAATCTTTCCCAGATATCCAATCCCTAAGAACTTATGCTGCCACCAAACCACCTCTACACGAAACCCTTAAGAAAGTACTAAACACAGAAGAAAAGGAAAAAAGAACAACGTTCTTCACAAGAGCACAGGGAAAAGAATAAAATATGCATGAACCAACCCCAAAACCAAAAGAAAGACAAAAAAGAACCAAGTGGTAGAACAACAACTCTGTAAGAACTCTATGATAGGGATGAACTCTCACATTTCAATAATTAGTCTGAATGTGAATGGACTAAACGCACCACTGAAAAGACATAGAATGGCAAAATGGATAAAATATCACCAGACAACAATATACTGCCTTCAAGAGACCCATCTCACTAGAAAGGACATACACAGACTCAAAGTAAGAGGATGGGAAACAAACTTTCAGGCAAATGGAACATAAAAGGAAGGAGGAGTCACGATCCTAATCTCAGACAAAATACCATTTAAGCTATCAAAAATTTAAAAAGATACAGAGGGCCACTACATAATGATAAAAGGTTCACTCCATCAACAGGAAATATCTATCCTAAACATATATGCACCCAACATAGGTGCGCCAACTTTCATAAAGCAACTTCTAGGAAAACTAAAGAAAGATATTGACTCTAACACCATCATAACTGGGGACTTTAATACCCCACTCACAACCCTAGACAGATCATCAGGGCAAAAAATCAGCAAGGAGATCTGGAACCTCAATGTGACTCTGGACCAAATGGACTTAATTGATACCTACAGAACACTCCATCCAAAGACCACAGAATACACATTCTACTCATCACCTCATGGAATGTATTCTAAGATCAACCACATAATTGGTCATAAATCAAGCATAAGCAAATTTAAAAGGACCGAAATTCTACCATGCACCTTCTCAGACCACAGTGGAATAAAAATAAACATTGACACCAACAAAGTCCCCCAAAACCCACAAAGACATGGACACTAAACAGCATGATGCTAAACAACTCCTGGGTCAATGATGAAATCAAAACAGGGATCAAAAGATACCTGGAAACCAATGAAAATGAAGAAACATCTTACGAAAATCTCTGGGATGCCTTAAAAGCTGTAGTAAGAGGGGAATTTATATCCCTACAAGCACACATGAAGAAAATGGAAGGAATACAAACTAGCAGCCTAACAAGCCACCTAAGGAAGCTGGAAAAGCAAGACCACCAAACCCCTAACTTCAGCCGAAGAATCCAGATCACCAAAATAAAAGACCAAATCCAGGACAAAGAAGACAAAAAGATAATACAAAAAAATCAATGAAACAAAAAGCTGGTTCTTTGAAAGGATAAACAAGATCGATGGTTCCCTAGCTAGACTGACCAAGAAAAAACGAGAAAAAATCTAAATAAGCACAATCAGAAACACAAAAGGTGAAGTCACATCTGACCCTGAAGAAATACAAAAGATCATTAGAGACTACTATATACACTTGTGTGGAAACAAACTTGAAAACCTTAAGGAAATGGAGGACTTTCTGACATCACACAACCTACCTAGGTTGGAACCAGAAGAAATTGAGACCCTAAATAGACCAATAACAATCAAGGAAATTGACTACGTAATAAGAAAACTACCTACAAAAAAAAAAAGCCCTGGTCCAGATGGCTTTCCAGCAGAATTCTACAAGACATTTAAGGAGGAGATGATACCAATCCTACTGAAGGTATTCCAGGCGATTGAAAAAGATGGAACTCTCCCCAAATCATTTTACGAAGCCAACATCACATTGATATCCAAGCCAGGTAAAGATCCAACAAAGAAAGAGAACTACAGGCCAATATCTTTGATGAACATAGATGCTAAAATTCTCAACAAGATCCTAGTGAACTGGATTCAAGAACACATCTCAAAAATCATCCATCATGACCAAGTAGGCTTCATTCCTGGGATGCAAGGCTGGTTCAACATTCGTTGAATGTTGAATTCAACATTCGTTGAATCATGAATGTAATTAAATACATCAACAGATGTCAAAACAAAAATCACATGATTATATCATTAGATGCAGAAAAAGCTTTTGATAAAATCCAGCACCCCTTCTTGATAAAAACCCTTGAACATCTAGGCATACGGTGAACATACCTCAAAATAGTAAAAGTCATCTACGAGAAACCCACAGCCAGCATACTTCTAAACAGAAAAAAATTGGAACCATTTCCCCTGAAAACTGGAACAAGACAAGGATGTCCACTCTTACCCCTCCTGTTCAACATAGTATTGGAAGTCCTGGCTCGAGCAATCAGAGAAGAGAAGGCAATCAGGGGTATCCAAATAGGAAAAGAGGAAGTCAAATTATCTCTCTTTGCAGATGATATGATTGTGTACCTTAAAAACCCAGGAGAATTTGTCAAAAGCCTCTTTATACTGAAAAAGGCCTTTGGCAAAGTCTCAGCATACAAAATAAATGTGCAAAAAACAATGGCATTTCTTTACACCAATAATAAACAAACAGAAACCCAAAGAAAAACCACAATTTCATTCACAATAGCCACCAAAAAAATGAAATACCTTGGCATCTTCCTAACCAGATGCATGAAAGACCTTTACAATGAAAACTACAAAACACTGCTCAAAGAAATCAAAGATGACACAAACAAGTGGAAAAATATCCCATGCTCATGGATTGGAAGAATCAACATTGTGAAGATGTCCATCTTACCTAAGGCAATCTACAAATTCAATGCAGTACCCATCAAATTACCAGCAACGTTCTTCTCAGACCTAGAAAAAACAACACAGGAATTCATATGGAAACACAAACATCCAAGAATAGCCATAACAATTCTCAGCAAAAAAAACAAAGCAGGTGGTATCAAATTACCAGACTTCAAACTTTACTATAAAGCTACAGTCATCAAAACAACTTGGTATTGGTATAGGAATAGGCATATAGATCAATGGAATAGAATTGAGAATCCAGAAGCAAAACCTCAATTTCTCAACCAACTCATCTTCGACAAAGCCTCCACCACCCACCACTGGGGAGAGGAGAACCTATTCAGTAAATGGTGCAGGAAAACTGACTGACCACATGCAGAAGATTGAAACAGGACCCCTATCTATCCCCATGCACAAAGGTTAACTCCAAATGGATCAGAGACCTAAATGTAAAACCTCAAACTATAAGAACCTTAGAAAATGAAGGACATAGCCTCATGGAAACCGGAACTGGCCTCCAATTCCTGAACAAAACCCAAAACCCGCAGGTCATAAGAGAGAGGATAGACAAGTGGGACCTCATTAAACTGACAGGCTTCTGCAAAGCCAAAGAAACCATCAAGAGAGCAGGGAGACAGCCTACAGACTGGGAAAAAGTATTTGCCAACACCAGGTCAGATAAAGGCTTAACATCTTTGATCTACAAGGAACTCAAATGTGCTGAAAAGAAAACAACAATCAACCCCATTATAAAATGGGCAAAAGATATGAACAGTTCAAAGGAAGCTAAAGAGTCATGACAATGTTTATATACCTAACCCTGAATTGTATCCCACATCTTTACATTAAAAATAATTTTAAAAATTTAAAAATTTAAAAAGTCATAGCAGCTGAATGCAATGCACGATCCTGGGTTTTCCTTGGCTATAGACACTTAAAATGTATTTTTTGTTTTGTTTTGTTTTTGTTTGTTTGTTTTTTTATAATCAATATTTTTTATTATGATGTTGTGGGGTACAGTTAAGGGTTAGGTATACAAATACGTTTTAGCTTCCTTTGAACTGGAGTAGCTCCTGAGACTTGCTTTATGTCTCATGAATTTGTATGCTGAAGTCTAAAGCAGTTTGTTTTTAGAATGACCCTCCTCTGAGTTTGTCTGATGTTTCCTCATGGTCAGATTCAGGTTATGCACTTTTGGCAAAAGACATCAGAAGTGCACTGTGTTCTTCTCAGTGCATTGTACCAGGAGGCACATGCTATGAATCTGACCCATTACTCTTGCTGTTAATCTCATCTGCTTGGTTGAGGTGGCTGCTGCTAGGTTTCTCTAGCTTCAAGTTATTAGTTTGCCATTTAAAATTATCTTATGGAGAGATAACTATCAATAAGATAACTATAAATAAAATAGTTAACTACCTTATGGAGAGGTAATTTGTGACTGCCTAAATATTCATGTGCAAAAATAAAAATCTCACCCATTAGTTTAAGCATCCATTGATCATTCTTGTCTTAATCAATTGTTTTCATGATGGTGATTTTCTTTTTTTTTTCCCTCTTTTAATTTTTATTTAAAATTGTGGGGTACAATTCAGGACTAGGTATACAAATATTCACCATGCAATTACCCTTATCAATGAGGTGTGCCCCCCTCCCCAGGCAGATATCGACTACTGTCAATCCCACCTCCCCACCACATGATGGTGATTTTCTAATTTCATCATTTCCCCTGCATTTATTTGTTGGTTTTTCTCTCTAAAGAACTTTTCCTTTTTATTTGTGTATTCATTTATTCATCTATTTGTGTATTTGCTTATTTACATCTGTCTGGACTCATGGATTTCTATTTTCTTCAATAGGTTAAAATCCATTGTGATTATTGCATGTTTTGATGTTCAAATTGTCCCAGATTTTGCCATGAGATTCCTTTCAGGATGGCTTCTGAGTCCTTACATCAAGTCTCCATCTTTTTTGAGCACTTCCTTATTTGATGGCATGAAGATGTTCCAGGCTCATCTTGTGTTTTTTCTGCCCTTGCCCAGAATCTGCAATTCTTCTAATGATCTCTGTTTCATTTTATTGGATAATAGTATTTACAACCCAATATCTTGGTGCCAGTGGTCTATTGCTAGTGAGATGCCATTACTTCTAGGCTCTCACAGTGGACAGAGCTTAGAAATAGATGTATTCATGCACACACACACACACACACACACACACACACACACACACACACACACAACTATATTTGTATACAGAGCAATGTGTATATGTTACAACCCATTAGTTCCCTCTGATACCTCCAATTCTATTCCTAGACCACAGGACATATTCTTGCCTTCCCTCACCCATATTTGTAACTCATTTCTCCTCCAGTGGGAAACCCAGCTTCCATCATCTTCAGTATATTATTTATTTGCTCAGTCCTAGAACATATAAAAAATAGTGTCAGACTTGCGAACCCATGGCTCTGTGGGAGAAAAAAAAACTTGTTAACTATAGTTTAGTATCTGTTTAGAGTTAAAAAAATTGTAGTGCAAAGACATGTTGTCAAAATATTGTCATCGAAATTTACTTGGATCACACTATTCTTATCCAATAAAAGGGAACCCAGGTCAGAGAGGAAGAGTGACTTGGATCAAGTCGCCAATTTCCTTTCAGTGTCAGTCCTGTAATTGGAGCTTGCCTTCCCTCCAGAGCTATCAGCATCTCAAAATGGAGCTGCTGGTCACTGTTGATGGCATCCTTGGGACAGTTTGCCACCACTTGGCTTCTCATGAGTATACTTAGTGCAGGGACCTCAAAGCGTTCTGACTAGGGCCTGGTATGAGAGGAAATAATTTAATAACTTGGATTATTTTAACATTAGCCTAGTATCAAGAAAATGAAGAAGGCAAATGTGATTGCAAATAAAATAAGGTTGCACAGTTAGCGAGTCATTTCTTTCTCCCTGTGGTCAAGTTGCCTGGGGGACTTGTCGGGCAGAGGCCAAGGGGGTGACAGTGGCTCTCAGGATCTTATCACTGGCACTTATGGAGAGGATGATTTAGGTTTTATTTTATCTAGCAAGTACCTTTTTATGGGCATTGTACTTTTACACCACGCATTGGTGTAAACATCTTTGCAAGTGTTAGTTTATTTGACTCTCACAATATCCCTATCAAGTAGATACTGTTAGTATCCTCATGCTTGTAGACTTTTAAAATGAGATGGTCAGTCAGATGTGACCATAAGAGGCAACAGAGGAAAGGTCCAGGAAAAAACAAAGCATTATACTCACAGGTCCTAGAGACAGGAGGCATGGGTATTCCTTGCAGGGCTACATGGGAAATACACCATGGTGTCAGGAGGCAGAAGACAGGAGTAAGAGGAAGGTTTGGACCACTGTATTCATTGGGGTTTCTGGCAAGGCAGGGCAGGGCAAACAGCTTTGGACTGGCTAGTTTGGAAATTTTGGTAGGCTTTGGGGTACACGGGTAGTGCCTAGTTGCCTGGTACCTGGTTGTGAGATGATTAAGGCAGGGGAAAATTGTTTCCTGGAGTGAATGAAAAGTTGAGATAGAGGAGGCGGAGCTCTGGGTAAGTTAGTCTGCATGTCAAGGGCACATTCTATGCTAGACCATTTGTAACTTCTAAGAATTGACTAGCTCTAGAAAGGGCAGTCTCTCCCACCAGCCAGAAAGCTTTTTTTTTTTTTTAAGATGTCAAAACATCATGTTATATAGGTAATTAAAAAATATATATATTTATAATACATTTCATTTTACAACAAGAAAACTGAGGTCCAGAGATGTTAGATTGCTTGACAAAGGTCACAGCGTAAGTGAAAAAGCCAGGTTCCTAACCCAGGTGCTCTGGCTTCAAAATTTAACTCTTGACCTTTAATTGTTCTCTTCCTACTGGGTTATTCCCTCTTTAATCTGTTGATATGATGCATCACATTCGTAGCTTTCCTGGTACCGAATCATGCTTATACTCCAAATCATAGTTGGTTATGATGCTATTAGTATTTGAAAATGTTGCTTGATTTGCGATTTCAATTTGCATATATATTTGTACATTTTTTTGTTTTCATGGTATTGTATCTAGGCTATGCTAAGTTTGATGGATTGAATTGGGAATTGAGAAACTTACCATTTTTTACAGACTATGGAACTATTTATATAAAATGGAACTGGTAGTTGAAAGTTTAGAAAAAAGAAGTAGCCTGTAAAACCTTGTAGGCCCAGGAGCTTTCTAAACCATTTTTTTTTCAATTTTTTACCTACTCTTTTAATTTTTTGCAGGGTTACTACTCTGCTCAGATTTCCAATTTATTTTTTGGCAATTTGTATTTTCTTAGAAAACAGTCCATTTTATCAAGCTTTTCAAATTTATCATTCTAGAATTACACGTTATTTTTTCCATGACTTAAAATGTCTTCCATATCTTTTTTTTTTTTTGAGTTGGAGTCTCACTCTGTCGCCCAGACTGGAGTGCAGTGGCCACTTCTGCCTACCGCAGCCTCGACCTGCTGGGCTCCGGCAATCCTTTCGCCTCAGCCTTCCGAGTAGCTGGAATTACAGGCATGCGCTACCACGCCCGGCTGATTTTGATTTATTGTAGAGATGAGGTCTCGCTGCCCAGGCGGGTCTCGAATCTGTGGGCTCAGGCAATCCACTCACCTCAGCCTCCCAAAGGTGCGGGATTACAGGCTGAGCCACTGAGCCCGGCCCATATCTTTTTTTAATGCCTCTATTCATTTCTAATTCTCAATATCTGTTTTCTCTTTTTTCTTGACTACACTATCTGGAAATTTGTTTATTTTGCTATGTTCTCTTATTTCTTGCTTTCTGGTTAATTAATGTCTCCTTCTTATATTTCTTAATGCCTTTTTCCTGCTTTTCTTAGGTTTGCTGTGTTGTAAGGAACACTTTCCCTTTCTTTTGAGTTTGCAATCAGAAAACTAATCTTTTTTCCCTAGAAAAATTTTATGATGTTTTATTAACAAGATTATCATCACACAGTGGCAAAGGCTTCCATGATCTTCTATTAATTAATTCATTTACACATTCAGTAAAGCAAATTTATTTTTTTAAGAGTATGCTGCTGAATGGTTACATTAAATGTCTTTAGAGACATTTAGACTGTTAACAGCAGTTCAGTTTATAATTCATGTCAAGCATTGCAGATAGCAGTTTCAATTTTGCACCACTATCTGAACTGCCAATTTTCATGTGCACACATCCATAGGACCCGTCTTCATTTATCTACCATTTGCAATTAAAAGTTCTGTTTAGCCTAATGCATCTCAATATGATCGTGTGTCCCATTGTGCTATTTCGGAATAATGATAGCTCAGGACTTAGGCCTGTGGAGGCCCAGTTTCACGTAATAATATTTTTAATGGAGAAAAGGCAAGTAAAACAATAAGCATTCATTCAGCAACCAAGTGTTCAGTCCTGGGATAGGAGCTAAGTGTGTTAGCAAAGTGGAGAAAACATCCCAGCCCACAAGAAGCACCTAATTCTGTCCATTGGAACTAAGCAATGTGTAAGCTGCTTCTCATGTACTTTGTGATGTCTTCTTTTTTTTTCAGTTGGAGTCTCACTCTGTCACCCAGGCTGCAGTGGCTTGATCACAGCTACTGCAGTCTTGACCTGCTTGCCAGAGCAAGTTAGAATTCAGAAGCAAGATTCTGGAAAAGAGTTAGCTACAACGAAGGGAGCTCTAAAATTTTTCCCAAGTCATTGGCTGGCTTCTGAGATTTCCACACACAGCCCAAGATTCCAAGGAGCCTAGCAGAAAGCAGCAGTTGGGAAGCTAAATTTCTGAGCAGAGATTTCAATGCTTACCATTGCTGAGGAATTAGAAATTGGAATTTAAGTTCTCTCAAATTGGGAGGGGTTTGGTTAGTACCTCAGATTTTTTTGTTAAGACCATGGAAGGACAGTTCATTGAGAGAAAAGGCAAAACTGAAAGAGACCAGCCCTAAGAAAGTCCTAAAACTAAACTTTAATAGAATAAAATGATCTGTTGACTTGCCAGAAAAAAAAGAAAAATTTTAACCATTTGGGAGGGAAATAATATAATCCAGAGCTCCACACTTTTTTTCATTTGCAGTGTTCATCATTTAGCAAAAAATTATGAGAAATACTAAAGAAAAAGATGTTTAACTAGAAGTTAAGATAAATAATATCAATAAAACAGATCAACACGTGAATCAGATAATTAAGTTATTAGGAAAGGGTTTTTAAATTATGATGAATAAGTTAAAGAAAATGAAGAATTTAAATAGAAACCTGGATTCCATAAAAAAAGTGGAAATTCTAGAATTAGAGAATGCAATGCCTGAAATGAGAAATTTAATAGTAGATTAACATAATGGAACATGGTGGAATGCAATGAAGTGGAATATTGTTCAGTAGAAAGTATACAGATTGACACACACGGAAAATGATATATAAAATAAGGAAAGAGAGTAAGTTAGTAAGTTGTAGGAAAAGTTTCACATGTGTTTACTAAAAGTTCTAGAAAGAAAGAAGGCAGAGAATAGAACAGAAGTAATATTTGAACAATAATGCCTGAGAATTCCCCAAAACCAATGAGACATCAAACCTTAAATTCAAGTATATGAGTCTCCAACAGAATAGATGAAAAGAAAAATTACACCCAGGGCACATTTAGAGTTTTGAAACTAAGGTCAAAAAGGGACTCTTAAAAGAAGTTAGAGGAAAAAAAAAAAAAAGATATGTTACCTTCAAGGGAACAAATGTCAGGATGACAGCTTACTTTTCAACAAAAGCTATGCAAGTCAGAAGAAAATGTAATGACATCTTTAAGGAACTGAAAGACAACAACTGTCACCCTAGAAATATAAATCCAGCAAAAAATCCTTAAAAATGGAGCCAAAGATGTTTTCAGATAAATAGAAGCTGAGGTAATTTAAAGCTGGCAAACGTGCTCTACAGGCAATATTAAAAAAAAAATCTACAGAACAATGAGCCCAAAGAGAAGCACAGATATGCAGGAAAGAATGAAGAACATCAGGATGGGTAAATATGTGGGTAAATATAAATGAATATTGACTGCTTAAAATGATAATAATAACAATGTGTGGTACATTAAAATATATGCAGAAGTAAAATGTATGACATCAATAGCATGAACAGGAGAAGGCTAAATGGAGATTAACTGTTGTAAAGTTCTCACTTTTTTTTGAAATGGTAAGAATCTTAGTTTAAGGTGTGTGTGTGTGTGTGTGTATGTATATGTATATTATATATGTATAATATATATAATATTTTGAGTCAGAGTCTCACTCTGTCATCCAGGTTGGAGTACAATGGCATGATTCTGGCTCACTGCAGCCTTGACCTCTTGCATTCAGGTGATCCTCCTGTCTCAGTCTCCCAAGTAGCTGGGACTACAGGCACTTGCCACTATGCCGAGCTAAGTTTTTGATTTTTTTTTGTAGGGACAAGGTCTTGCTATGTTGCCTAGGCTGGTCTCAAACTCCTGGACTCAAGTAATTCGCTTGGCTCAGCCTCCCAAAGTAATGAGATTACAGGTGTGAGCCATGGTACCCAGCCAGGTATACTCTGATACATGAAATGTACATGTTTTTAGTCGATTGCCTAAACTAAAAAGCTAAGAGTGGAGAAAAATATAAAATACTTGATTAATCCAAAAGAAGGTAAGAAATGAAGAAACGAAGAAAGAAAGAACAAGTGGGGCATATAAAAACAAAGGGCAAGATAGTAGACTTAAGCCCCACAATATAATCAATTTCATTAAATATAAATGGACTAAATTATATTAAACTGTCCAACGTGGTAGCAAGTAAGCACATGTGGCTAGCTAAATTTAGACAACTTGATTTTAAATAAAATTAAAAATTTAGTCCTCAGTTGTACTAGCCATGTTTCAGGTGCTCAAAAGTCACATGTAGTTTGTGAATTCTGAATTGGACAGCACACATATAGACCATTTCCATCATCAAATAAAATTCTACTGGGTAATGCTGAAATAATCAATTAAAAGCGAGGATTATTAAACCAGATTTTTAAAAGTCCAACTATTTGCTAGTTGTAAGATAAATGCTTATGGGATCAGGGCACAGGTATATATACATAAACAAATATCCTAATTTAAAAAATTTTCAGCTTTATTGGGGTGTAATAGACAAAAATTGTGCAATGTGATATTTTGATATATGTGTGCAGTATGAAATAATTATCACAGTCATGCTAATTAACAGGTCAATTACCTCACATAGTAACTTTTTTTGGTGTGGTAAGAATACTGAACATCTACTTTCTTAGCAAATTTTAAGTATATACTATAGTATTACTGGCCGGACTCGGTGGCTCAGCCTGTAATCCCCAGCACTTTGGGAGGCAGAGGGGAGTGGATTGCCTGAGCCCATGGGTTTGAAACTAGCCCAGGCAACTTGGCAAGACTTCATCTCTACAATAAATAAAAAATTATCTGGGTGTGGTAGTGTGCGCTTGTAGTTCAGGCTACTTGGAAGGCTGAGGTGAAAGGATTGCTGGAGCCCAGCAGGTCGATGCTGCAGTGGGCATGAATGTGCCTGGGCAATGGAGTAAGACTCCAACTCAATATATAAATAGTATTATATAATACTATATATTATATATATATAATACTATATATGTATAATACTATCTCTCTCTCTCTATATATATATAAATAGTATTATTAACTCTAGTCATTATGCTGCAAAACAGGTCTTCAGACTGTATTCATCATTAATCTGTGAGTGTGTACGCTTTGACCTGCATTTCCCCATTTTTCCCATCACCCAACTCCTGGTGACCATGTTTCTATACTCTGTATGAGTTTGACTGTTTCAGATTTCACATATAAGTGAAATTATGCTGTATTTTCCTGGACAAATACATAGTATATTTTAAATAATGAGATGGAAAAAGATATACCACACAAAAAATAAGCAAAAGAAAGTTGGTGTGGCTATATTAGTAGTGGGTGAAGTAGACTTTAAGACAAAAATTATTACTAGGGATAAAAAGGAAACTTTATGATGATAAAAAGATCAGTTTAACAACCCTAAATATATATGTACTAATATATAACTTCAAAATACATCAAAGTGGATAGAACTAAAAGAAGAAATTCACTAACTTGCAATTGCTGTTGGAGATTTTATTTTATTTTATTTTTTAAAACCTCCAAACAAGCTTTATTTGGGAGGATTTTCTCATTTGTTAAAGCTGCAAGCAAGTTCTTTTCACAATTACAGTTCTAGAGATCTAATAGTTTAGTTTCAGAGATCCCACTGTTCAAAGGTATATTTCAAAATTACTGACAAAACCAAAGCCACACCAGAAGGAAACAGCTCATTGGATTGGTTTAGAATGTACAGCTATGGATTTCAGTTACTCTCCAAAGCAGGCACACCACTTCCCTGGAAAAAGGTGGGATGGAACCAATGCGCACAAAGGGAAATGTCTTTAAATAAGTTACTTGGACAGGATTATGCACTCCTTAGAAAACACAGTAAAGTCACAAGTCCCAGCTGGAAGGGCACATGGTACAGCACCAGTTTCACAGGGAGCTTAAAGGATCCTGGGATCAGTGGGTGTTGGCTTGTGGCACACACAATAAGAGCATTTACTGAAGTGGGGTGAGAACACTGGGGGGCAGGAGTCTCCCACAGTCCTACCCAGCCTTTTAACTTGCAAAAAGGAGAGGCTGTGTTCTGCAGCATCTTTGGAAACATTTGAGACAGTTCAAAAACAAAAACACACCCTTTAGTACTATTTCCCAGAAAGTCCATGTCTGAAAAGAGGGAGCTGGACAGGGTTCCCAGGGGGGATTGCGCCTCCCATCCACTTCCGTCTCCATGTGGTACAAGACATCAGCAAGGGTGTGCTCGACCACAGCGCCCCAGCCCATGTCACTCATAGGGCGGTATGTGAGATCCTTTGGCGGATACCTGAAGCACGGTCCAAAGTTAATGGAAACCGTGCAGCTCTTATACAGTGAGATGGCTGGGAAGTAAACCCCCTCAAAAATGTCTTTGTAGGCCACTCCTTGATTGACACCATTTTTATAAAATATTATCTCACTACGGGGAGTTTGCTTTAGGCTCTTCTCTGCTTTATCCACAAAGTCTTTCTCCTCAAAATACAGGTAACTCTTGAACTTTGTCAAAGCCTTATCTTTGTAAGTATCAGGCAATGACTTGGCTGTCTCTGTGTCTTCAGGAAGATTAATATAAAATCCTAGACGTCACCCCGTCCATAGCCAGAAGAGCAGTGTTTGCCAATGGACTGGTGGAATTTGGCTCCCTTTTTGCTCCTCCAAGAATAGCTAAATTTGTCATAACCTAAAGGAGCTTGAAGGTTACCTAAGGGCTGGGACCAACCCAGCCTGGCAGCAGTATCTGGTGGCATCTCATCCACAGTGATTTCAAAGTACCAGGCACCTTTCCGTACCCCATGAGAGGCCTGCACCAGGGAGCAGCCCTTCTCTCCAACCACAGTCAGTCGGTCATCATCGATTGTCGGAGAAGCTAGTGGGGAGGTGAGTTAGAGTCAGAAACATTCTACTCCCCTGCTAGTCACAGCGTGATCCTTAGGCATCACCTGGGAATTGTTAGAAATGGGAAAATCTCAGTCCCCACCCTGATAAGCAGCCTCAATCTGCAAGTACCACTCTGCTCCATTATTTTGCTAGGAGTAGGCACCTGGGATGTGGAAGAAGGTCCGGAGCCAGGTGTTTCAGTTGTAGGCTTTTCTGGAAAGCTTCATCCGTCTCTGGGAGAGCAGCAAGAAAATATTCATGGAAGAAATGAGTTGTGACTGCTGGCTGAGAGACAAAATCAACACAGCTTTGGTTGGAGTCTCACTCTGTCACCCAGACTGGAGTGCAGTGGCACGCTCCCGGCCACCGCAGCCTCGGCCTGCTGGGCTCTGGCGATCCTTCCGCCTCGGCCTTCCGAGTAGCTGGAACTACAGGCGTGTGCTACCACGCCCGGCTAAGACATCCTTATCTTTTCCACAGCCTCAGCTTCAGCCTCCTGGTCTCAGGCGATCCATGGATGCAAACTTGGTTGATGTAAGTGGTGGTTTGGAGACAGAATCCTCTAATGGAAAAGATACACTAGAAGGTGCTGGGGATACTTCAGAGGTGATGAATACTCAGGTGGATGAAGAGAATGGTCGGCAGCTGGGAGAGGTAGAGCGGCAGTGTGGGATATGTACCAAGTGGTTCACTGCAGATACATTTGGCATAGATACTTCATCCTGTCTTCCTTTCATGACCAACTACAGTTTTCATTGCAGTGTATGCCATCATAGCGGGAACACCTATTTCCTCCGGAAGCAAGAAAATTTGAAAGAAATGTGCCTTAGTGCTTTGGCTAACTTAACATGGCAGTCCAGGACACAGGATGAACATCCGAAAACCATGTTCTCCAAATATAAGGATATTATACCATTTATTGATAAATACTGGGAATGCATGATGACCAGAAAGAGACCTGGGAAAATGACTTGGCCAAATAACATTGTTAAAACAATGAGTAAAGAAAGAGATGTATTCTTGGTAAAGGAACACCCTGATCCTGGGAGTAAAGACCCGGAAGAAGAATACCCCAAATTTGGACTTTTAGATCAGGACCTTAGTAACATTGTTCCTGCTTATGACAACCAAAACAAAGCAGTGCTGTGTCTACCAGTGGGAATCTAAATGGGGGAATTGCCGCAGGAAGCAGCGGGAAAGGAAGAGGAGCTAAGCACAAGCAGCAGGATGGCAGGACCACAGGGACCACCAAAAAGGCCCGAAGTGACCCTTTGTTTTCTACTCAACGCCTTCCCCCTCATGGCTACCCCTTGGAACACCCATTTAACAAAGATGGCTATCGGTATATTTTAGCTGAGCCTGATCCCCACGCCCCTGACCCTGAGAAGCTTGAACTTGACTGCTGGGCGGGAAAACCTATTCCTGGAGACCTCTACAGAGCCTGCTTGTATGAACGGGTTTTGTTAGCCCTACATGATCGAGCTCCTCAGCTGTTGGAGATTTTAGCATCTTTCTCAGCAACTGACAAAATAAGCAGGCAAAAAAAATTCAGTGAAGATAGAAATTTGATTGACGCAATTACTCAGTTTGACCTAATTGACATTTATAGAATAAGCACACAGCAACTGGAGAATACACATTCCTTTCAACAATCATCAGGCTAGACCATATGCTAAACTAAAAGGAAGTCTCAACACAGATTATTAAAATCACACACAGTGTATTTTCTGACCACAGTAGGAGTAAATGAGAAGTCAATAAAAGAACGATAACTTGAAAATCCCTAAGTACTTGGAAGTTAAGCAGCATACTCCTAAGTAACTCATGAGTTAAAGAAGAAATAACAAAGAAAAGAAAAGAAACAATAAAGAGAAGAGCATAAGTCAATGAGATAAAAGCAAATATATAGTAAAGAGAATTTAAAAAGCTTAGTGCTTAACTTGGCAAAGCCTTAGCAAGACTTATCAAGAGAAAATACATATTATTAATAACAGGAATAAAAGAGTAGGGAACATCACTATATATCCTATAGATATTAGTAAGATAATAAGAGGGTATTATGAATAGTTTTACAACAATTAATTCGACAATTTGCATGAAATGAATAAATTCTTTGAATGACATAACTTCCCAAATTGCCAAAAAAATCCAGAAATCTGAGAACTCCTACATTTGATAAGAAAATTGAATCCATAATTAAAAATCTCTCCTCAAAGAAAGTGTATGGCCTAGACGACTTTAACAATGAAATTTAAAAATATTTATAGAAGAAATAATGCAATTTATACAAACCTTTCCAGATAGTAGAAAAAAAGGAAACTTTTAAACTTATTTTATGAGGCTAGTATAATCCTAATCACAAACCTGATGAAAACTAAATGAGCCGATATCTCTTATGAACATAGACACAAAAATTCTCAGCAATATTTTAGCAATGTGAATGTAATTATGTATAGAATTGATAACATATATGATCAAGAGGGATTTATTTATTTTGAGTTGGAGTCTCACTCTGTCGTCCAGACTGGAGTGCAGTGGCCGCTCCCGGCCACCGCAGCCTCGACCTGCTGGGCTCCGGCGATCCTTCTGCCTCAGCCTTCCAAGTAGCTGGAACTACAGGCGCGTGCTACCACGCCCGGCTAATTTTTGATTTACTGTAGAGATGAGGTCTCGCCAAGTTGCCCAGGTAGGTCTCCAACCCGCAGGCTCAGGCAATCCACTCACCTCAGCCTCCCAAAGGCGCGGGATTACAGGCTGAGCTGCCGAGCCCGGCTAAGAGGGATTTATTTAGGAACATAAGATTGACTTAATATTTTAAAATCAATGTGGCCAGGCACAGTGGCTCATGCCTGTAATTTCAACATTTTGGGAGGCTGAGGTGGGAGGATCACTTGAGGCCAGGAGTTCGAGTCCAGCCTGGGCAACCTCATCTCTACCAAAAAAAAAAATTATCCAAGTGTAGTGATGCACTCCTTTAGTCCCAGCCACTAGGGAGGCTGAGGTGGGAAAATCATCTGAACCCCAGGAAGTCAAGGCTGAAGTGAGCCAGAATCATGCCATTGCACTCCAGCCTGGATGACAATCAATGTAATTCACACAATCACAGAATAAAGGAGATAGATCACATAGCCAACCTGATAGATACAGAAGAAGTATTTAAAATGCAAAACCTGTTTATGAAAAAAATTGCAGCAAATTAGAAATGGAACTTTCATATCCTAAAAAAGGTTACCTACATTACTTTGAGCCATATGAAATTTCTTTATGTAATTATTATTGATCTATAAAATGGCAATTTCATGTAGTTCAGCTTAATGAAAAACTATAGCCAGCATTATACTTAGTAGAGAAATATTGATTGCTTTATTACTGAGTTTGGACATAAGACATTAATATGCACCATCACCATGTCTATTTAACATTGCATTGGTGAATTTAGCCACTGCAGCAAGGCAAAAAAAAAAAAAAAAAAAAGAGAAAGGTATAAGAATTGGGAAGAAAAAAGAAAGACTACTATTTTTGAATCTACAAAGAATCTACAATCCTGATCAAGATTTCTTCCAAGTTTTTTTTAGTAGAAACTGAGAAGATAATATTAAAATTAATATAGATGTGAAAAGAACTTCGAATAGTCATGACAACCTTGAAGAAGAATAAAGCTACAGGATTTATATTGCAGGATTTTAAGGATTACAGGATGAAGACAGTTTTGCATGGTACAAACTCAACCAAATAGATAGTGAAACAAAAGACCTGCACGTATACGGTCACCTGATTTGCAACAGTGATGTCACTACAGAGCAATAGGAAAGGTATTGAGGTATTGTTTTTTCTTTTTTTTTTCCATTTTAAATATACTTTTTATTTTAAAATTGTGGGGTACAGTTAAGGGTTGGGTATACAAATATGTATTGTGCAGGTACTCTTGTTGATGAAGAGTGTCTCTCCATCCCCAGACAGATATTGACTACAATTAGTCCCACCTCCCTTCCCCTCCATACCCCCCCATAGTTTTCCACACTGTCGGTCCTTTTCTTATAGTATTATGATAGACGTTCAAGGTCCACTATATGAGTGAGAACATGTGATACTCAGATCTTTGTTTCTGTGAGAGGTCACTCAGTATTATAGACTCTAGTTCCATCCAGGTTGCTGTGAAATTCATGATTTTGTTCTTTTTTATGGCTGCATAGTATTCCATCGTGTATATGTACCACATTTTAAAAATCCAGTCCACTCTTGATGGATAGTGTGGTTGGTTCCAGGTTCTTGCTATTGTGAACAATGCTGCAATAAACATACGTGTGCAGGTATCTTTTTGATAGAGTGATTTGAGTTCTTCAGGGTATATTCCCAGTAGGGGAATTGCGGGGTCATATGGGAGGTCGATATTTAGAGCTTTTAGGAATTGCCATACTGCTTTCCACAGAGGTTGCCCTAGTTTACATTCCCACCAACAGTGTAGAAGTGTTCCCTTTTCGCCACATCCTCTCCAGCATCTGTTACTTTTTTGAGTTATTGATAATGGCCATTTTGACTGGAGTTAGGTGGTATCTCAGTGTGGTTTTGGTTTGCATCTCCTTGATGATTAGTGAGGTTGAACATTACTTCATGTGTCTGTTGGTCGCTCGAATGTCTTCTTTTGAGAAGTGTCTGTTTATATCTTTTGCCCACTTTGTAATGGGGTTGTTTGTTTTTTTCTTTTCAGCACGTTTGAGTTCTTTGTAGATCCAAGATATTAGGCCTTTGTCAGACCTGGAGTTGGCAAATACTTTTTCCCAGTCTGTAGGCTGTCTCCCTGCTCTCTTGATGGTTTCTTTGGCTTTGCTGAAGCTTGTCAGTTTAATGAGGTCCCACCTGTCTATCTTATCTCTTATGGCCTGCGCGTTTCGGGTTTTGTTCAGGAATTGAATGCCAGTTCCAATTTCCATAAGGGTGTGTCCTGCATTTTCTAAGGTTCTTATGGTTTGAGGTTTTACATTTAGGTCTCTGATCCATTTAGAGTTAATTTTTGTGTATGGGGATAGATGGGGATCTTGTTTGAGTCTTCTGCATGTGGTCAGTCAGTTTTCCCAGCACCATTTACTGAATAGGTTCTCCTCTCCCTGGTGGTGGGTGGAGGAGGCTTTGTCGAAGATGAGTTGGTTGAGAAATTGAGGTTTTGCTTCTGGATTCTCAATTCTATTCCATTGATCTATATATGCCTGTTCCTGTACCAATACCAAGCTGTTTTGATGATTGTGGCTTTATAGTAAAGTTTGAAGTCTGGTAATGTGACACCTCCTGCTTTTTTTTTTGCTGAGGATTATTCTGGCTATTCTTGGTTGTTTATGTTTCCATATGAATTCCTGTGTTGTTTTTTCTAGGTCTGAGAAGAATGTTGCTGGTGATTTGATGGGTATTGCATTAAATCTGTAGATTGCCTTAGGTAGGATGGACATCTTCATAATGTTGATTCTTCCAATCCATGAGCGTGGGTTATTTTTCCACTTGTTTGTGTCATCTCTGATTTCTTTAAGCAGTGTTTTGTAGTTTTCATTGTAAAGGTCTTTCATGTTTCTCGTTAGGAAGATGCCAAGGTATTTCATTTTTGTGTGTGGCTATTGTGAATGGAATTGTGCTTTTTCTTTGGGTTTCTGTTTGTTTATTATTGGTGTAAAGAAATGCGATTGTCTTTTGCACATTTATTTTATACGCTGAGACTTTGCCAAAGTCTTTTATCAGTGTAAGGAGGCTTTTGACAGATTCTCTTGGGTTTTCAGGGTACACAATCATGTCATCAGCAAAGAAAGATAACTTGACTTCCTCTTTTCCTATTTGGATACCCTTCTCTTCTCTGATTGCTCTAGCCAGGACTTCCAATATTTTATTGAACAGGAGGGGTGAGAGTGGGCATCCTTGTCTTGTTCCAGTTTTCAGGAGAAATGGTTCCAGTTTTTTCTGTTTAGGAGTATGCTGGCTGTGGGTTTCTCATAGATGGCTTTTACTATTTTGAAGTATGTTCCACGCATGCCTAGATGTTCGAGGGTTTTTATCAAGAAGGGGTGCTGGATTTTATCAAAAGCATTTTCTGCATTAGTGATATAATCATGTGGTTTTTGTTTTGACATCTGTTGATGTATTTAATTACATTCATGGTTTTACGAATGTTGAACCAGCCTTGTATCCCAGGGATGAAGCCTACCTGGTCAGGATGGATGATTTTTGAGATGTGCTGTTGAATCGGTCTGCTAGGATCTTGTTGAGAATTTTATCATCTATGTTCATCAAAGATATTGGCCTGTAGTTCTCTTTCATTGTTGGGTCTTTACCTGGCTTGTGTATCAATGTGATGTTAGCTTCATAAAATGATTTGGGGAGAGTTCCATCTTTCTCAATCATCTGGAATACCTTCAGTAGGATTGGTATCATCTTCTCCTTAAATGTCTTGTAGAATTCTGGTGGAAAATCATCTGGTCCAGGGCTTTATTTTATAGGTAGTTTTCTTATTACATAGTTGATTTCCTTGATTGTTATAGGTCTATTTAGGGTCTCAATTTCTTCTTGTTCCAACCTAGGTAGGTTGTGTGATGTCAGAAAGTCCTCCATTTCCTTAAGGTTTTCAAGTTTGTTTCCATACAAGTGTATATAGTAGTCTCTAATGATCTTTTGTATTTCTTCAGGGTCAGATGTGACTTCATCTTTTGTGTTTCTGATTGTGTTTATTTGGGCTTTTTCTCTCTTTTTCTTGGTCAGTCTAGCTAGGGGACCATTGATCTTGTTTTTCCTTTTGAAGAACCAGCTTTTTGTTTCATTGATTTTTTTATATTATCTTTTTGTCTTCTATGTCCTGGATTTGGGCTTTTATTTTGGTGATCTGGATTCTTCTGCTGAAGTTAGGGTTTTGGTGGTCTTGCTTTTCCAGCTTCCTAAGGTGGCGTGTTAGGCTGTTAATTTGTGATCCTTCCATTTTCTTCATGTGCGCTTGTAGAGATATGAATTCCCCTCTTACTACAGCTTTTAAGGCATCCCAGAGATTTTGGTAAGATGTTTCTTCATTTTCATTTGTTTCCAGATATCTTTTAATCTCTGTTTTGATTTCATCATTGACCCAGGAGTTGTTTAGCATCATGCTGTTTAGTGTCCATGTCTTTGTGGGTTTTGGGGGAACCTTGTTTGTGTTGATGTTTATTTTTATTCCACTGTGGTCTGAGAAGGTGCATGGTAAAATTTCAATCTTTTAAAATTTGCTTATGCTTGATTTATGACGAAGTATGTGGTCGATCTTAGAGTATGTTCCATGCGGTGATGAGTAGAATGTATATTCTGTGGTCATTGAATGGAGTGTTCTTTAGGTATCAATTAAGTCCATTTGGTCAAGAGTCACATTGAGATTCCGGATCTCATTGCTGATTTTTTGTCCTGATGATCTGTCTCAGGTTGTGAGTGGGGTATTGAAGTTCCCAACTATGATAGTGTTAGAGTTGATATCTTTTTTGAGTTTACGTAGAAGCTGCTTTGTGAAAGTTGGCACTCCTATTTTGGGTGCATATATGTTTAAGATGGATATTTCTTGTTGGTGGATTGAATCTTTTATCATTATGTAGTAGCCTTCTGTATCTTTTTAAATTTTTGATAGCTTAAAGGGTATTTTGTCTGAAATTAAGATAGCAACTCCTTCTTTCTTTTGTGTTCTGTTCGCCTGAAAGTTTGTTTCCCATTCTCTTACTTTGAGTCTGTGAGTGTCCTTTCTAGTGAGGTGAGTCTCTTGAAGGCAATAAATTGTTGCCTGGTGATATTTTATCCATTTTGCCATTCTATGTCTTTTCAATGGTGCATTTAGTCCATTCACATTTAGGCTAATTATTGAAATGTGAAAGTTGATCCCTGTCATAAGGTTCTTACAGAGTTTTGTTCCTGTTTGTTTGTTGTCTTTCTTTTTGTTTTGGAGTCGGTTCATGTGTGTTTTTAATCTTTTGCCTGTACTCTTGTGAAGAACGTTGTTGTTCTTTTTCCCTTTTCTTCTGTGTTCAGGACTTTCTTAAGTGTTTCTTGTAGGGGTGGTCTGGTGGCAGTGTAGTTTCTTAGGGATTGGATATCTGGGAAAGATTTCAATTCTCCCTCACTGATGAAGCTTAGCTTGGCTGGGTAGGTTATTCTCAGTTGAAATTGTTTATCTTTTAGTACTTTGAAGATAGGACTCCAAGCTCTCCTAGCCTGGAGGGTTTCTGTAGATAAATATGCTGCTATTGTAACTGGTCTTCCCTGGTAGGTAGTCTGACTTTTTTCCCTTGCTGCCTTTAGGATTTTTTTTATAGCTACTTTGTTTAGGTGAATTATTATGTGTCTGGGAGTTGGGTCTTCACATTTGTTGTCTTGCAGGGGTTCTCTGAATCTCTTGTGTCTGAATTTTTGCATCACTGATGAGATGGGGGAAGTTTTCTTGAATGATTTCATGAAATGTTTGTTCTAGTGTGGCCTCTGACTCTCTCTGCCTCAGGAAGGCCAATTACTCTTAGATTGGGTCTCTTAAAGTAATCATTCATCTCTTGAAGGTTTTGTTCTGTCTTTTTAAACTTCTTTTCTTTGTTTTTGACAGTTTGGGTTAGTTCTGTGTATTTTGGTCTTCAAGCTCTGAGATTCTTTTTTCTGCTTGGCTAATTCTGCTTTCCATGCTGATTAGTTTGTTATTTATTTCCATCACAGTATTTTTTACTGCTGTTTTTTTTGTCATCAGCTCCTTCCTATTTTCCTTTTGTATTTCCTCAATTTTTTTTTAATTGTCTCTATTAATGTCTTGATGTCTGGGTTTGTTGCATGTGACCAGTTATTCTGGGGGCTCTTCATTGTTTGTGTTCCGAAGTCTGTTTTCTCAGTGTCTGACCTCCCAGGGGTCTGTGTGAGCCCTATATTCTTCTTTTGGTTTTTCTTCATTTGTGCAGATTTTTCCTCCTTACTTTTCCCTTCCCTCCACTTCCCTGTCTTCTTTAATTCTGTTATTCAGGGGTGGAGGGGTTGCTTTTAATTCTGTTTGTTCAATCTCCTATTCTTCGTAATGTATTTCCTCTTGCTTTGTTCAGTTCTGGAGTTGGACTGTAGGTTGAGGGTAGTCCTTTTTGCACTTTTGCGATTTAATTAAGGGGGGAGCTGTGATTCAAAATCTCTCTGCAGATCCTGGTATCTGCCAACAGGTGTATGGTTAGTCTGAAACCCACTTCCCACTGCCTTGGAATCTGTCCATGCAGTGGGGTTGTAGGTTTACTCCCTTGGATCCTCAGCAGGTGGTGCTATATCACTGCTCCAGTAGACCTTTATCTGTAGCTGCTGAAGGCTGCAACTCGGAGGTCACCCAGGAAGGGAGGGAGCCGGTGATGGTATTCATGGCGGCCACCTCCCTGTACATGGGGGAGCTCCACAGGCCTGGCTCCATGTGAGGGGTGTGGCTTGGCAGTGGCAGTGGCAGCAGCAGCCGCGGCAGTGGCAATCTTAGTAGATCCTGCTTGCGGGGGCTTCATGGACCGAAGTTGTGGGTTGCCTCAGGCATGGGTGGGCAATGACTGCAGTGGTGGCATTTGCAGCTGGAGCAGTGGCCCAGACTGTGGGGATTTTGAGCAGTGGCAGTGGCAGTGGCTGAGCTCCCTGTGAAGAGCAGGCTGCCAAAGATGGGAGCTGTGGCCCATGGGAGAGAGCTAGGGTCTTTATGAGTGTTCCCTTCTATGAAGGGTCTCACAGACCATGCTGCCCCATCGCCATCTTGCTGGAAGTCCCTGTTTTTTTCCATAAATAGTGCCAAATGAATTGAATATCCTTATGGGAAAAAAGCACTTCAATGCCTACCTCACACCATGCACAAAAATTAACTTGCCATCATAATCCTGGTCAGTGAACCCCTAATTCTGCCCACGGCACTCTCCCTCCTTCTCAGTTTAAACTACAATGCAGAGAAAAGGAGAGGGAGGGAGAAGTGGAAGAAACACACAGAGGAAATTGTGGACAGGGCATGAAAGAGTGGATTACTTGCTTATAAACTGGGGAGCAAAGTTAGAGCTGCCAAGAAAAAAATGAGAGCCCACCCTGGATCACATGGCCACATGATAACTTTGGAGGACAGTCAGCCATGATGGAGTTGAGCTCTGGGCACTTGTCCATAGAGTGAGAGGTCCTATGGGAATAGGCTGGAGAGTGAGGAATTCTTCCCTCTCCCCTTGCCAGGGGTCAGAGGTAGAGGGAATAGAGTTGTATGTGGCAGTGCGTTCTACCCCACTGTAAGTCCAATCTTATGGACATCAGAGGTTTTGAGAGATTGTTTCTAGTAGTCCTGAACAATGTCAGTTGTTTAAAATCTGGCTCCATTGAACCCTGGACACCCTATCAGAGACTTTCAAAGTTAACTCATTCTGAGTTTATATGATTTTACACACTTATTCTCTATCCCAAATAAATTAAATCATTTACAAGATAAACAATACACGCACACTTAAAGTAGACAGGAAAAAATTCCTGAGACATCTGCTATAAGAGATCCAGTTGTGAATTTGTGAGAACTTAGTATCATTTCCCTTAGATTTGCACTCAACAGGAAAACAGGAAAATTTGACACAATGATCTTTCCAAAGGATGATGAGGTTAATTAAACTTCCCAGATTACTCGGGGCAGGCCAAGATGCTCTTTCTTTTCTGATCCTTGGTGTTTCAAAAATTTCTAAAAGCTATCCAGGTGAGATGAAGCACACTAGTACCAGCTGCTTGGGAGGCTGAGGTGAGAGGATCACTTAAGCCCAGAAGTTGGAGACTGGCCTGGGCAACATAGAGAGACTCTAAAACACACACACACACACACACACACACACACACACACACACACACACACACACACATACACACACACACACACACACACACACACACACCCTTTAAAAACGATCACTTTGCTTTTTCTTTTCTATCTTGTTAGTAAAACAGCCCCATCACAATTAAGTTTCACCATCAAGACTCGAGATGTTTTTGGGGTCCCGATCATCATCATCCTTATTCCACAGTGAGGATTTGTCATTGCTCAGGATTACAGAGGAAAAAATGTGGAAGACGATTTACTGATCCTGACCCTACACTACCTTAGAGTGTAGTTCTTGGGTTATGTCCTTTATATCAGCATCCTCCCTTGTTTTTACCTCCTCCAATTCTCCCCTTTCTTCTAAGTTTAAAAAATTCAGTTTAGTGAGGATTTAGGTTAATTTCAGCATTGTTTTACTATAACACTTGATTTTCTGAGAGGATTGAGGATGGAAAAAGAGGAAATGGTAAGGAACATCCCCAATGAGTTGCAATTCCTTCTTGTTTGCCTCTGCACAGTCCAGAGAGTGAGAAGTCCTATGGGAATAGGCTGGAGAGTGAGAAATTTTTATCTCTCCCCTTACCAGGGGTCAGAGGCAGACAGCTGGTCTACCCAGGCGGACACATGAAGAATGGGTGAGAGAAACAAATTCTTGGTGACACTGAACACTTGTTTTCCTTCTTCCTGATTCCCAGCTTGTTCCCTCCAACCCCTTCAGTGTGGTAGCAGGACCCCAAGCCCAGCTCCTCTGTGGAAACCAAACTGGTGACTTTCCCATTTGTGGAGTGATAGTCACATCAAGGTCAAAGATCAAGCAGTGACCTTGAAAGTCATTTCGGGGAGACAGTCCATATCCAATGATGGATTGGTTGACATCACCTCCTTGAAGAGTTTTTCTGCTTATCATCATAGACAAAAAGAATATAGAAATGTGTATGATGAGATCTCAGTTTTCTGTTTGAAAGAATAAAGTGAAGTGCTGCGTTTCTATCAAAAGACACCTAGCCAAAAAACTGTTGGGTGTCTTTTCGGGCTGGGTCTGCAATGGAAGGGCTCACTGCCCTATTACAGCCAGGTTGTAGGTGGTGTGGGGGCTACTGGCCGCCTGCAAAGGCCCAGTCAGGGGGTCATGGAGAGAGCTTTGGATACATGGGCTCTATAGAAATTCAGAAAACAGTCTGAGAAACTGATGATTGGAATTTTTTTCTTTCTTTCTTTTTGTTGAGTCAGCGTCTCACTCTGTTGCCCAGGCTGGAGTGCAGTGGCACGCTCATGGCCACCCCAGCATTGACCCGCCGGGTTCAGGCGATCCTTCCACCTCAGCCTTCCAAGTATCCGGAACTACAGGTGCATGCTACCATGCCTGGCTAATTTTAAAAAATACATATATTGTAGAGATGAGGTCTCACCAAGTTGCCCAGGCAGGTCTCGAACCCATGGGCTCAGACAATCCTCTCGCCTTGGCCTCCCAAAGTGCTGGGATTATAGGCTTGAGCCACCATACCCAGCCTAATGATGATTGGAATTTATATCATTTGAGTTTTTGCTAAAATAATAAAACATTTTGAATGAACCTTTAAAGGGTAATTTGATAAGAAATATATAAAATGTTCCAGACAATTTTGCTTATATGTTTTTAATCTAGAGGAATGAGAGACATGGATAGAAAAAAACTAAAAGGAAATAGCTTGTACATCCCACTATTAGCCAGTAATAATGATTGCTACCATTTATTAATGTTCTGCTAATACCAGATGCTTGACATACTCATATATGTTGTCAAACAGACCCAATAAAGCAACTGAGATCCAGGATGTCAAGGGACTTGCTTAAGGCTTCACGGGTTGCAAATAGTAGGAGGAGGACTTGAGCTCAGGTTTGTCTACACCAGAGTCCAGGCATGTCCCATAATGCTGCAGTGCTCTCACAATAGGCATGTGGTTTTCTTTAAGGCTAAATGTCAGTGGTCTCTTGCATTTTATCCATTGAGTCCTTTTTTTTTTTTGCGTTGGAGTCTCACTCTGTCGCCCAGACTGGAGTGCAGTGGCTGCTCCCGGCCACTGCAGCCTGGACCTGCTGGGCTCCGGCGATCTTTCCACCTCAGCCTTCCAAGTAGCCGGAATTACAGGCATGTGCTACCACGCCCAGCTGATTTTTTGATTTTTTTTTAATTGTAGAGATGAGGTCTTGCTGCCCAGGCAGATCTTGAACCCACGGGCTCAGGCAATCCACTCACGTCAGCCTCCCAAAGGCGTGGGATTACAGGCTGAGCCACCGAGCCCGGCCATTGAGTCCTTTTTGAAGACATCTGCTGGCTCTGAGAGCTAGTGTCTTAGTCCTTTCAAACTTCTACAACAGAATACCATAGACTAGGCGACTAATAAATAACAGAAATCTATTTTTCACACCTCTGAAGGCTGGGAAGTCCAAGATTAAGATGCTGGAGGACTCAGTGTCTGGTGAGGGCCCTCTTCCAGTTTCATAGACATCTGTCTTCTCATTGAGTTCTCAAATGGTAGAAGGGGCAAGTGAGCTCTCTGTGGTCTCTTTTTTAAGGGCACTAATCCTACTTGTGAGGGCTTTATACCCATGACCTAATCATCCCCCAAAAGCTTCATCTCCAAATACAAATATTGGAAGTTGATATATTAATTTTGTAGGGAAACCAATATTCAATCAGCAGCAACTGGTATCTATGAATATAGATGCCTTAAGTATCCAGCCTTATACAAATGGTTACATTGAAATTTGGAAACTGCTTACATCTCTTTATACTTTCATTGCACTCGGTATCTGTTCCATAAGCTGTATGTTTGTGGGCATTTTTGGCAGGAGTTCAAAGGCACCTAATACGGGTTATGTACTTTCTCCGCCCTTGGGATCTACTGGTATTCATGAATACATCTAGTAGTATTTGCTTTTTTTTTTTTTTTTTGAGTTGGAGTCTCACTCTGCCACCCAGACTGGAGTGCAGTGACCGCTCCCGGCCACCGCAGCCTCGACCTGCTGGGCTCCGGCGATCCTTCCGCCTCAGCCTTCCAAGTAGCTGGAATTACAGATGCACGCTACCACGCCCAGCTAATTTTTGATTTATTGTAGAGATGAGGTCTCACCAAGTTGCCCAGATGGGTCTCGAACCCGCGGGCTCAGGCAATCCACTCACCTCAGCCTCCCAGAGCTTGGGATTACAGGGTGAGCCACTGAGCCATGCTGTATTTGCTTTGTTAATGAGTGTGCTTTGTTAGGCATCAACTTGGCTGGTAAGGCATTTTTGGGTGTGTCTGTGAAGATATTTCCAAAGGAGAGAATATATAAGTCTGAGTGGACTATGGAGGAAGGTCCACCCTCAGTGTGTTTGGGCACCATCCAATACACGGGGGGCCTGGAGCATCCAAAGACAGAGAAAAGGCGAACCCCCTGGAGTGGGAATATACTCGCTCTTCCTCTCCCATCCTTGGACAGCAGCCTCAGGCTCCCCTGCCTTTGGACTCAGGACTTGGGTGAACTGCACCCCTAAGGTTCTCAGGCCTTTGGTCTTGAACTGAGAATTGCATCACACCATTGTGTTCTCTGACTCTGAGGTCTTTGGATTTCGACCGAGCCACATTACCAGCATTCCAGCCTGCAGATGGCCTGTTGTGGGACTTCTCAACTCCATAATCATGTGAGCCAATCAATCCCCCTCATATATCTCTATCTCAATTATATCCATGTCTATATCTGTATATCTTATTGGTTTTCTTTCTCTGGAGAACCCTGACTAATAAGCTGGGAAAAGAAGGAGAACTTTTGGTAGGGGAAGAGGACCATGGGATAAAAAGGAAGGAAGAAGAGAAGGGTTAATAAGAGTTGCTACTCAGTTGCTCTATTGGGCTGGATAGGAGCCACTGTCATTGGAGGAATGAGAGTTGAAATGGAAAGACCTGTTTCCATCAGAGACCTTGTTAGCTTCTGGGCAAGGTCATAGCTGATTTGGGGCTCAGGTGACAAAGAGTATCTAGAAGGGCTCTGTCATCTGTAGACCAGAAGACTTGGAGAACATTGAGGGCATGCAGATAGCCCCTGGCGTTCTGATGACAGGAGTGGTAAGGAGAGGCTGTGAGGACCCAGAGGTGAACAAGTGGAGCTGAGGCAAGAGGGGAGGGCGGGAAATGCCACATGGTGACTACCACTGGGTGACCATGAGGTTCCTCTTCGGGACTCCCAGAAAGATCTGTGGAAGACTCTGAGGATAGCAAATGCTCAACTGTAAACTGGACAAGGATTGTGCCACTATCATTCTGGTATAAAGAGGAGTGTCATCTATTTTGTAGTAAAGCACAGAATTTTAGAGTTAGAAGGAGCTCATTGTAATATAATATTCCCCTTTCTCAGAAGAGAATCAAAAGTCACCTAAGCAAAATGATCCGTTTTTTCCCACTGCACCCCATTGCCATCCTTGAGACTATTAAAATAGCCCCACACTGGTTCCCTGCCCCTTACTTGATTCTGGCTTGTCTGGGCCACTTTGAACTCTGGGTGCCACCTCATGGACTTCCTGACAGCCTCCCCGCCTCCTTCCTGCTGAAGCCAGCTGGAGTTGGGCATCAACCTCTTGGCAGGCAAAGTAGTGCTAGATGAGGCACAGACACCACAAATATCCTAAAAAGCAGTAAAGTCTGACTGGGAGGAATGGCTAAGCAGTGTGTCCTCAAGTTAATGGTAAATAGCAGGAAAACAAACTCAGACTTCAGATGCTTCCACCCGGTATACCCCCAATCTGCTTCTCCGTGTATAATTACATGTATTAACAAGTTCAGGGGGGTGATACATGAAGCAGCATATTATGTAATCAGATTGTCTTTGATGGTATAGTTAATGCTAATGTGATGATTATGTGTGAACATTTAAATATATGACACTCATTATGAAAAATTGATTTAAGGACCAGACACAGGTTTTTTTTTTCCTTCCAGATTCTTTTAAGTTCTTTGTCTCTAAGTGCTTACTAATTCAATAGGATGGCATATGTCTAACTCACTCTTTAATGAAAGGACCTGGCTGGCCTTGAGTTTGCTGTGACTACCAGGCATCCTCAGCTCTTCTCTGGAATCCCTGGGCCAAAGCTGACCCAAGAGTTCTTCTCCAGGACTGGCCCAACTCCTCTCTTGGGAACTGAAAGAAGACATTAAAACACAAAGAGCCACACAGAATAAGGGAAGACTGACTGGGTGTGAAGAGATTTGAGTCTGGGGCTACCTCTAAATATCTGTGCTATCTGGCCCAAACCAGTCAACCTCTCTGGAATTCAATTTTCTCACGTATATAGTTGGGTACATAAAATGTCAGTGGGGAGGGGACAGATTAGATAAATTACAGGGCATATACTGCACAACTCTTAGAAAGATTGAGGCAGGTAGATCTCTTTGTTTTGACAGGCTCAAGATCTGTTGTTTGGAAAAAAGATTTCACATATGGTGTGATCCTATTTTTAAAAGATAATTAAAATATGCACACAAGCAAAAAATATCTGGAGGAATATGAACCAAACCACTCTTGATATTTAATTCTGTGAGGTGAGGTTATGGAGGACTTTTGCTTTTTAGGGCAAATATTTCTGTAATAGTTTGAATGTCTTATAATATGCAGATGTTTCTTTTGAAAGCAGAAGGAAATATAAATAATAAAAGCTAACAAAAAACAGAGAAAAATCTGACTGTTCTTCATGTTCTCTTCATGCTTGAAATAACACTTTTCTAAGGCCATTGTCCTTTCTTGGCGCTGTGTTATCCTGGGAATTTGGGACAAAGTGAGTCTTTGAGAGCGCTGGGAAATATTAATTCCAGTACAAAATCGGGGCTGGAGCAACAGGAATTAACTTCCCTTGTCTGGTTTGTATGAAACATGTATGGGAAACACATCAGCTCTGTGGTGCCCATGCGACAGGGTGACCTATTGGCATGGCCAGTGACTTGCTGTTCTCGCTGCTCAAAAGGAGTGATATCTTCCCTCTTCCATCCTGTATGGGCACCACACCTTCTCTCTGGCCTCAATTGCTGTCATTTTCAGAGTCAAAAATGCAACCTGCCTGTACCTGGGGGGTAACTCCCTGACCCACCTTGGCTTTGCTTTGAAATCTAGGCCCATGGAGGAGCCAAGTGAGGTTGCAGAGTGGCTCATACCAGGGGATGAGCTTGAGCTCCCCCAGGACTGGGAAGGGATGGACTGGGTGTGGGGGGTGCAGTCCCCGAGTACCCTGCATTGACCTGCGGCAGCATCCCCGTGGGCGGGCTGCTGTGAGAGGCTTCCAAACCTAAGGTCTGGAGTGCAGAGCAAGAAGGAGTCTCTGGCTGAGCTGTCAGTGGAGAAGGAGGGTGCTAGGGAGCACTTTTGAGCCCACCCAGACATCTGGGAATGAGGACTAGCCCTGCGGGAGCATCGCTTAGTGGAAGGAGCAATGATTTTCTGAGAAAGAGTGTCCTGTCAGGCCTAGACTTGGTGGATTGGGGACACAGGTGGGAGGTCTGGGGAGAGGAGTCAGGGAGGAGGCTGAGCGTGGGGTGGGGGTGAAGGGGCATGGGAACGTAGTGGTGGAGAGTCAAGATGCAGTGAAGACCCCAAGACCAAAGTCTGAACAGGAATCAGAAGCCAATCAGGGGCCAGTCATGCCAAAGAGTTGTGTTGGACAGGACAGGAACCCGAATGGCTGACACCAACTGTCACCGTGCTTTAGGCACTGCGCTAGTCATAACACTTTATGTGGATTATTTCTTCTCAGCCTCTGCAAGCCTATGAGGTAGTTGTCATGAATGCCTCCAGCTGTAGACAAGAGGACTGACCCAGAGAGATGAGGTAACCTGTGCCATGTCACACAGTCTGTGAGTGGCAGATCTGGGGTTTCTACCCAGTCAGTCTGACTCCAGAGCCCCAGTAAATAACCCTGTCTTCTAGGAGCTATGTACCAGAAACAAGACGTTCTAGAGGGTGGGGAAAAATGAGGTCCTGACAGGAAATATTCATATTCTTTCAGCTGAAGGCACTTACACCAGCCTCCTAACTGGGCTGCAAAGGAAAGATTTTGTGATATTATGTGTCAGAATTTCTTTCTTACTTTCTTTTCTTTTTTAGTTGGCGTCTCACTCTGGAGTGCAGTGGCATGCTCATGGCCACTGCAGCCACAGCCTGCTGGGCTTAGGAGATCCTTCCCCCCCAGCCTTCCAAGTAGCTGGAACTACAGGCGCATGCCACCACACCTAGCTAGTTTTTGTGTGTGTGTGTGATTTATTGTAGAGATGAGGTCTCACCAAGTAGCCCAGGCTGGTCTCGAACCCCTGGGCTCAGGCAATCCTCTTGTCTCAGCCTCCCAAAGTGCTGGGATTATAGGCTGAGCCACCATGCCCAGCCATGCACCAGGATTTCTAACATTCATTATCACGTTTGATCACCACAACTCTGCAGAGTAGGACTTATTTCTGTTTTTACAGATGGATTATCTGAGGTTTAGAGAGCCCAAGTCACTTTTCCAAGGCCATACAGCTAGTAAGTGGTGGAGTTAAGACTCAAGTCCAAGTTTTCTTCCAAAGCTGAAGCGTTTTCTACAATAATATCATTCCTCAAAACTGAGTAAGCCACGCCCTTCAGAATTCCCCAGTGAAGAATGGTATCCATGGCAGATAAGTTTGAGAAGTGTTGCAGGCTGCATTCTTTTCTCAGCAATTTATAGTTTCTGTATTAAAGACTCTCAGAAGTCCTGCATTGTTTAATTCTGAATTGCTCACACTTCTTTGAAAATAAGACTCTTTTCCCCCCATAACACATACGGTGAGAAACGTCATATTGCACCATGAGGGCCCATCAAAACCCAAAGAGGACAAAGTTTACTTTCTGTCCTTCCTTTCCATGAATTCTAGCTTTGGCCTGGAAAATGGTAATGGCCAACAGTAGCTATTGAATTTTGAGATGTGCATGCTCTCAGTCACCTTGGGCTGCTATAATAAATTACTATAGACTGGGTGACTTATAAATAACAGAAATGTATTAATTTGCAATGAGGGTCGGCAGACTGCAACTCTTTACGTGTTTGAAAAAGGAGGGGGGCTTTCTGAGGTTTCTTTTATAAGGGTACTAATCCTATTAATGAAGTGTCCACCCTCATTACCTAAGTACCTTCCAAAGGACCCACTTCCTAATACTATTAAGTTGGGTGTAAGGATTTCATCATGTGACTTTTTGTGGGACCCAAGCATTCGGCTTATTGTACATGCCCTTCATAAAAATACTAATACATGCACAAGGAAGTATGTATGAAGTCCATGCAGAGTCATTTGAGCTGGAAGAAGTTGGAAACAACCTAAATATCCACCTGGGGTGAATGGATAAAGAAATCACAGTATGTCTACACCATGCAATTCCACACTGTATGAGCATATGTGGTAAGTCTACGACATATTGTTGCATAAAAGACAGCAGATACAGAACACTATTTAATATGATACCATGCATGTGAAATAAAGAAACTCCACTCTACACGTTGCATGTAGACATGTGTGTGTGAATGCACAGGAAGGGGACTGGAAGAAGACATAGATAGATAACAGTTTTCACCTCTGATATTTGTGGGAGGCTGGTTGGAATCAATAACATGTATTAGTTAGAACAGGAAAGGCTACACCAAGGGCCTCTCAAGTGAGGTCCCAGACCAGCAGCCTCAGCATCATCTGGGGATTAGTAGGAATGGAAATTTGGGGCCCTGACCTATAAATCAGAAACTCTGGGGTTGGGACCTCACAATCTACATTTGAACAGGCCCTTCGGTTGATTCTGGTGCATGCTCAAGTTTGAGAATTACCAGGCTAGTCTATCCAGGGTCTTAATATAATAAAAAGAATCGGCGGGGCAACCTTCCTGCATCTTGAAGCTATGCCATGTGGAATAGTGATTTTACTGAAGACTTGAGGGAGAGGGCCGGGGATATTCTGTAGCACAGCAGTCCCCAACTTTTTTGGCATCAGGGACAAACTATCATGGACGACAATTTTCCACAGATCGGGGTGGGGGAGAAGGGGTGGTTTCAGGATGATTCAAGTGCATAACATTTATTGTGCACTTTATTTCTATTATTATTGCATTGTAATATACAATGAAATAATTATACAACTCACTACCAAAAAGAAGCACAGGTGGAAGTGGTAAATAAAACAAAGAGCAGGCCACACATGGACTAAGTGTCAGATTCTGATTTAAAGTCTGCCACCAGGTGCAGCTGTACAATTGAAGTACATCAACTCACTTTCCACTCACTGATAGGGTTTTGCTATGAGTCTGCAAGCCGTTGTTTATTATGGCCTCTGTGCAGTCAAACTTCACTGCTAATGTCAGTCTGTATTTGCAACCGCTCACTGGTGCTAGCATCATCGCCTCAGCTCCACCTCAGATCATCAGACATTGGATCCTCATAAGAAGCTCACAACCTACATCCCTCGCAAGCACAGTTCTCAATAGGGTTCACGCTTCTTTGAGAATCTAATGCCCCTGCTGATCTGACAGGAGGCAGAGTTCAGGCAATAATGTCAGTGATGGGGAGTGGCTGTAAATACAGATGAAGCTTTGCCCGCTTGCCAGTCGCCCACCTCCTGCTGTGTGGCCCAGTTCCTAACAGGCCACAGCAGGCTGGGTAGTAAACTGAGGCCCAGAGTTTGGGGACACGTGCTATAGCAGACAAGCAACTTTCTTTAAAATTGCTACCAATTTTCAGTTTTTCCCAACTTCCTTTCTGTTAGGCAGCTGCCTTACCCTATCTTACCTACAAACTCTTTTCAGCCTCTTTAGCTATCTGGCTCCAACCTCCTGCCCATCACACTCTCTTCATATCCCCTTGGTTCATATAACTCCCTCATCAAAGCAAATGCCTAGCAAAGCTTCACCTATTCAGTGAGAGAAGAGGGAATGCTTGGTCAGTCAGTATCTGCGTACAATTTTTTCTATCATGTCTAATTAACACCCAATGGACTTCCCATCAAAGCCACAGGCATGCTTCACACAGCCTTGCAAATAGCCACCTGCCTGGTCATCCTGAAAAAATGATATTTACATTAACAACACAATCTCCAACTTAGCTGACGAGTGGGGGTGGGAACCAGGGAAACAATTTCTTTGCTAGGCAATTTCTTTGGAGGAAAATAAGTGTATGTGTATTTCCAAAGGAGAATGATTGAGAAGATCCAGTGCATTGAAAGCCAGTGACAGGGTCAACTCATTCCAGGGTGTGTATTGTCAATGAAAAGAAACCTTAAATCATGGATATTTGAGGTTAACAGTGATTGAACCCCAATCAATCATCCCTTGACCAACCCAGACTCTCTCTGGACATGTTACACCAAGAAGGAACACAAAGACTGACTGGTGAGGGGCTGGATGAAAGGACAGGGCATTTGCCTCTGCTTCCTGGAGGTGGCATCTGTTTGCAATAACCCTTGATGCTAGCACAGACTGCTGTTTTTGCCAACACCCTTGTGAAATGATGCCAGAAAGTGGTGAGAAAGGGACTGCCTTCTCTCTGGCAGGTGCATTTTACCTTGAGCTCTTATGGTAGGCATCTTCCAGTCTCTGACAGCAGCACATGGAAGCAGGAACACTTGGATGTCAGCAACATTATGGTGCAAAGATAACTTCCTCTTCTTCCCTTCCCTCTCTCCAGGCCGGAAGTGGTCCTTTTTGATCTGAAGTCAACCACATAACGTCACTTCCGAGGCTTGTGCAGTGTGCTTCAGCTTCTTCTAATTAGAAACCTTGGACTCCAGGGGCTAGTGAGTGTACCCCAAAAGGGCTGCTGCAAGTGAAAAATGTCTTTGAAGTCTATTGTTTGGTTTTTAAAAATGTTAAGAATTTTGCATTCTACTGGATATACACATGTGTTTGTTTTGATTTAAAATGTCTTTTAGCATTGTTACACTTTTCCTCCCAAATCTTCAAGTAAACGTGTCATGTTTCTCCTTTGAGTTTGTGTATGCTGGCCCACTGCTGGATACACTCTGGGGTGCACTGACCAGCTGATGCCCCACATTGTTGGCCTGTCATTCAAGGCCCTGCTCCAGTGTTTTGATCCACATTCCCAGTGTTTTCTCCACTACTTCCCTACCATGCTCTATGATGCTGCTGGGTAGGGCTTTTTGTCTCTCTAGGGCCAAGGTGGGCACAGTCCGGGCTTCCTGCCTTGGCTATTGCTGTTTGCTAGGCTTTGAAATGACATGTCCCTCTAATCCATGTCTCCCAGGACCAGTTTTCCAGGCTCCTTTGTGACACCTTACCTGCTTCCATGCAGAAAGTGCATGCTTGCAGCCATCGCCTGTCACTGTATCGTGGCCTGGTTTTTCAGATAGGCTATGAAGCAGGGTCCCGGTCTTGTCCTCTGTCCATCCCCAGAGCCCACGAGCAAGTGACTGCTGAAGGGTGTGTGCTTCTAGCATCCTGTCCTCACAGGGCTGCTTAACCTCCCAGGGCGCCATACTCAACATGGCCAGCAGATGGCACCAAGGTTTCTGCTAGCATTGGCTGATTGGTTGGTATGTTTGGCTCTGATTATTGAAAGACAGAAACCTTAGGTTTTCCCAGAAGTCTGTGACAGTCCCTCTCCTCCAACCAGGCACAGATGTCCCTCTATGATTTCTGCCTGTTTGGGAGGGGGTGGGGCAGATGGTGGCTGCTTCAAGTTTCCAGAAGAATCCCAAGATTCCATGTCAGACAGGCTCCAGGGAAAGAGAGAAGGAGGATCAGCGTCAGGCAATCAATGGGAGAAATCCTGTCGATGTAAACCCAGACCTTTCCTGCCTAGGCGAGCCTCATCGCTGTTGGCTTCCCGAGGAAGTGCCTCAAAGCTGCATTTTAGAAACTGAGGAGACCCCAGTGCTTTCCTCTTCCCCAATTCAGACATGACCCAGTTTGGGCAGGAGTGTGTCTGGAGAGCCCTGTTTGGCTTTCCTCAAAGGGAGGCAGCCTGGTGAGGTTGAAAGAGAGAGGGATTTGGGGTCAGATCTGAGGCTGAATCCTGATTCCAAGGACAAGTGGTTACCTGAGGGTTTGGTCACCTTCTGGTGTTGTGCTTTGGGGAATCTTAATGTTCTTGTCTGTAAAATGGGATTGAGGGCACGAAACAGATCATGGGAACATGCCTAGCACATGCCTTGCCATGATGCTCAGTACCAGCTAGTCTCCCTCCCTATCCTGCACGCAGAACAGAGCAGCTGCTATTGGTGACAGTTATGTTTTTGACACAGATCAGAGATATCTCCACACTATGGCAACTGTGGCATCTGTGGTTAGCAAATATCCGTGTATTAATTGAAAAAATTGCAAAATTCATTATTTAATTAATACTTAATTTAAAAAATATTTTTAGTGTTAGACTTGGAAGAGATCTTAAAGATTATATATTATAAAGCACAAAACAAATATTTTCTCTTAAGGAATCATTTGTAATTGTCCAGCACTTTATATAGTATGAAATGCTTTCATTTATTTATTTTTATTTTAAGTCAGGATTTCAATCTATCTCCCAGGCTAGAGAGTAGTAGCACAATCACAACCTCAACTTCCTGGGCTCAGGAGTCCCTCCCACCTCAGCTTCCCAAGTAGGTAGGACTACAGACTTGTGTCACCATGCTTGGCTAATTTTGTGTGTGTGTGTGATAGTGATGAGGTTTTGCTATGTTGCCCAAGCTGATGTTGAACTCCTGGGCTCAAGCAATCCTCTTGCCCTGGCCTCCTAAAGTGCTGGGATTACAGGCATGAGTCATCATGCCCCTCTGTGAAGTGCTTTTATTTATCTTTACTCCCATGTGCCTTTATGCTGGTCTTGTGAAATAAGCAAGGCTTGTGTTCTTATCCTTATCTTAAAGATAAGAAAACTGTGGCACAGAGTACTGTGGTCAGATTTCTGTTACTGAATTCAACAGACATTTGCTGGTCTTCTCTTCCATACAGGATGCTGTACAGAGGAGAGGAAGGCGCTTGGAGAAAGTGAGATGTGGCCCAGCCCTTGGGAGACGTACCAACAGCATAGCTGGCTCAAGGGATCCCAAGTTCCTTCTAACACATCAGGCTCCTGATCACAGTGGTTGGTCAGGATGCTTTTTTTGTTGTTTGTTTTGAGTTGAAGTCTCACTCTGTCGCCCAGATTGGAGTGCAGTGGCATGCTTCCGGCCACTGCAGCCTCTGTCTGCCGGGCTCCAGTGATCCTTCTGCCTCCTTCCAAGTAGCTGAAACTACAGGTGCGTGCTACCACGCCCTGCTAATTTCTGATTTATTGTAGAGGTGAGGTCTTGCCAAGTTGCCCGGGTGGGTCTTGAACCTGTGGGCTCAGGCAATCCACTCACCTCGGGTTCCCAAAGTGCTGGTATTACAGGCTGAGCCACCGAGCCCGGCCAGGATGCTTTTGCTTTCACATGAAGTACAGATACAATGAGCTTAAGTAAAATAGAGACTTCATTGACTTTCATGTCCTTTGAAATTGAGAAATAGAGTTGACTTCAGACATAGCTGGATGTAGGAGCTCAGTGGTGATCGTCAGGATCCTATTTTTTGCATTTTCTTCTCTTGGCTCTACCTTTCTCTTTATATTGCTGTCCTTTTATCTGACAGCAAGAGGCTGCCTCAAGGGGTCCAGAGAAGATGGCCATCAGTAAGCCTGATATGTGTTGAGCAATGCTTGACCTAGAAGGCAAGACAACTTTCTCCACTAGGGTCAAACCCTTCCCCTAGTGGTTATGCTTGTGTCATGTCCCTGCACTAAAATCTGTGGCTAGGGGAATGGGATGCTCTGATTAGCCAGCTGGAACATGTGCTAACTCCTGTGGCAGGGTTATACAGAGTACCACGACTAATTGGGACCACGTGGAATGGGGAGAAGGGAGGCTGCCTCCAGGAAAAAATAATGGGAAGATAACCAATAACTGCCTACCACACATAGCACCTTGTTCTCTTTAACTGGGCAATTAAAGTCAACAGTCAATGACCAGAATGGAAACACTTTCCCTGGGATGATAGAGTGCTGCCCTGGGCCTGAAGAGGGGCGTCCTGGGTAGGCACCCTGGGCAGCATTAGGGCCTGACCCAGGGAGGGATGCCCAAGGGAAGGAAAAGAGCATGGGAAAGATGCTCTATGCCTAGCTGCTGGAACATGCAGCTGTAATGACCTTAGAAAAATGGAAGTCAAGGCATTTTGGAGCATCATCTGGTAAGGGCATTAGAGGTTATCTGAGCCGATGGTGTGAAAATTATTTTTATCTGCTTTATTAGCTAGCCATTGTTGCCAAACAAAATCAAAATCTGAAATCCAAAACCAAATCAAAAATTTAAACTTTAGTGGCTTAAATAAAAACATATTCTTAGCTCATGAATGTGCAGGTTGGTTGAGCTATTCTCATCTGAGCTGGTTTACTCATGTGTCTGAGGTCCAGTGCCCACGTGCTTCTGCAGGGGAAGGGCTAGCTGTCAGCTGGGTCCTTCACGTGTATGTATAGAAGCTCGTCTGGGATGGCTGGAGCGCATCATCCTTGTTGTGGTCTTTCATCTTCTTCCAGCAGGTTAGCCTGGACTTCTTCACGTAGCAGCTGGCTTTTATGAGCAGCAAAAGAACAAGACCCAATAGGCAAGCACTTTTAGAGTTGTGTGTCATGTTTTCTAATGTTCTATTGTTCAAAGCAAGTCACACAGCCAATTCAGACGAGATCAGGGTATGTTCAGGGCGGTATGAATGTAGACACTAGACCAACTCAAAGTCAGTGTTGAAAGGGAAAACATTTGTGACCATTTTGGAATCTATTACAGTAGTGAAACAATTTTTCAAATGAAATCTTACTTGAAATTTCATTTCCTAAAACAGATATTTTCTGTATAGGGCAGATATGGTGTGCCCTTGGCAGCCCTTAGGCATCCCAAGAAAACCCTAGGGCTCTGGAGAACGGAATTTGAAATTCGCAAGTCATGTTTAAACCCCTCGTTGTTCAGATGAAGAGTCCGAGGCTTAGCAGTTGTCCAATTTTGCACAGCTAGGTGTCAAAGGTAGAACTGTCTCTCTTGATCACATTTCTACCCCACAGTCATATGATATGAGTGGTTAAGGCATTGTACTTGCAGCAGGCTGATGCTGGGAGAAGACTGTAACACAGACTAATTTTGAAGATAGTGTCTCCTACAAGTTCTAGACGTCTTGGTTTGAGGAAGTGAGATTTAAGCGGAGAACTAAAGAAAGATTAGAACCCCACCATGTATTTAAGTGAGGGGAAAATCATTTCATGCTATTCCAATAAATATTCCATCAGGTTTTTTGTTTGTTTGTTTTAGTGAAGCTAGGAGATTGCTTATAAAGTTTATTTGAAGGAATAAACAAGCAAGGATAGCAAAAAATAAAAGCAAAAACACACAAAAAACTCACAAGCTGAAATTTAACAAATTCAAAATTAGTGAAAAAAGAATAGGGAGGGAGGGGGATAGCTCTACCAGATGGTAAAATATTATGACTTCAGTAATTAAAATAGAGTAGCACTGATGCGTGAATAGAGATACAGGCATATGTATCAGAATAGAATATCTAGTAATAAACCCAATGGCATATGGTAATTAAGAATGCAAAAAAGCCTACATCATAGTTCAGTGAGGAAAAAGATGGGACTTTTTAAGAAGCTGGGATGATAAATAATCTGTATGATAAAAGAGAACGTAGGCTCCATTATTGAACACAATAATAACTTCCAAGTGAATCATAGATTTAAGTGTAAGAAAGTGAAACAATACAAGAACTGGAAGAAAACATGGATAAATCCTTCTATAACCTGACTAGGAAAAACTTTACTAACTATAATATAAAATCCTAATGTAATAAAAAAAGATCAAGGCATTTGATTACATAAAAATAAAGGTAAACCACACTATAAACAATGAAAAAGAGAAATGTCAACCTAGAACTTTCCTTTTGTAATTTATATCACAAAAATTAATATTGCAAATATATAAACAACATCTAAAACCAGAAAAACCCTCCAAGATATAGAAAAATGGGCAAGATATATGATCAGAGAATTAACAGAAAAAAATTCAAAAAAGTCTATTAACCAAAGCTTGACTCCACTCACAAAAAAATGTAAATTAAAACTCTATCGAAATAGACTTTCTCTCTTGGTAATGGCTGAGTGAGTTACTACTGGAATTGCTTCTCTACAGATAACAATAATAAAATTAGGACAATATTACTAAAAGCAGCTGCCTGAAGGTTCTGGAGAGTAAAGAGAAGTAGGCATATTCTGGTGTGAAGTTTATGCTCATAGGAGGGGAGTTGTATTGGCACAAGTTTCATGTTTTTTTCTGCTTGTAGCAGTGGGGCAGGTGCAGTGAGTGCATACATGGAGTGGTGGTAGCAGTGGCTAAAAAAAACTTGATGGAATACTTCATAGCCATAAAGAAGGACAAAATTATGAACTTCGCAGCAAATAGGATGGGCTTAGAGTCTATAATACTGAGTGATTTATCACAGAAACAAAGAACTGAATATCACATGTTCTCACTCATAAGTGGACCATGAACAATTACCAAAATAGTATAAGAAAGAGAGTGGCAGTAGTGGGAAACTGCTGGGAGGGTGGGGGCCACACCTCATCAACAAGGGTACCTGCATGATGAGCATTTGTATAACTAACCCTGAATTGTGCTCCAAATTTTTAAAAACAAACAAACAAACAAACAAACAAATAAACAAACGGTACTCTTTCTGGTCTGGAGAACAAGAGTACTGAGCAGGTTGTCTAGCCATGGAAGAGAGCTAAGGGAATATTGTCAGGAAAGGGCTAAAGAGGGTGTCCCCGGCCTCTGTCATCTATCACTGAATGACCCCTGAAACATGCATGCACAGAGCACCTCTAAGAAACAAATGTCCAAAAGGTCTAGGATATGATTCAAAATTATCTGGCATACGATGAACCAGGAAAATGGGACTCGTTCTCAAGAGAAAAGGCAATCAAATGAGATCCATCTCAAGATGATTCATATGTTGTTCAGCCTCACTAGTCATCAAGGAGATGCAAATTAAAACCACACTGAGATACCACCTAACTCCAGTCAGAATGGCCATCATCAATAACTCAAAAAATAACAGATGCTGGAGAGGATGTGGCAAAAAGGGAACACTTCTACACTGTTGGTGGGAGTGTAAACTAGTGCAGTCTCTGTGGAAATCAGTGTGGCGATTCCTAGAAGCTCTAAAAATCGACCTTCCATATGACCCTGCAATCCCCCTACTAGGAATATACATTGAAGAACTCAAATCACTCTATAAAAAGGATACCTGCACACGTATGTTTATCGCAGCATTGTTCACAATAGCAAGATCATGGAACCAACCACGCTGTCCATCAAAAGAGGACTGGATTAAAAAAATGTGGTACATAGACACAATGGAATATTACACAGCCATAAAAAAGAACAAAATCATGAGTTTTGAAGCAACCTGGATGGAATTGGAATTTATAATACTGAGTGACCTCTCACAGAAACAAAGATCTGAGTATCACATGTTGTCACTCATAAGTGGACCTTGAACAACTATACTCTAGGAATAGGATTGACAGCAGGAAACTGCGAGGGCGTGGGGAGTGCTGGGAGGTGGAATTGGCAGTGGTGGGAAACTGCCTGGGGAAGGGGGGGACACACCTCATCAACAAGGGTAGATGCACAATGAATATTTGTATACCTAACCCTGAATTGTATCCCACAATTTTAAAATAAAAAAATTTAAAGGTGACAAAAAAAGATGATCCATATGTTGAAATTAGTGACAAAATTGTTGATATAGTTAGTATAAATATTATCAATGATAAAAAAGTATATATGTTTTCAATGAATGAAATAAAAGAAATATCAGCAAAATAACTAAATGGAAATTCTAGAACTGAAAATAAGACAATATAATACAAATTTATTGTATAAATTTAACAGTTAAAAAAGGGGAGGTCAGAGAAAATACTTGGTAAACTTAAAAATGGATTAATAAAAATTATCCGGGCTGAAGAAAAGAGAGAGAAATAAATTGTGAAAAAAAGAACAGAACTTCAGGGGCTTGTTAGATAATATCAGAGAGAGTAACCTATGTGTATCTGGAGTTCAAGGAGAGAAAAGAGAATAATGAAATTATGTATTTGAAAATAATGATCCTAAATTGATGAAAAATATAGACTTATATAATTCAATTTATTCAATGAACCCCAAGTGAAATAAACACAGATAAGGGAATGCCTAGACACATCATAGTCAAACAGTTGAAAACCAAAGAGCTAATCTTGAAAGCAGAAAATGTGGAAAATGACACACTATGTATAGAGAGTAGAAATGATTTGATTAATGACAAACTTCCTATCGTAAACTATGGAGGCAAGAATAAAATGGAACAACAAAAGACTGAATTTTTTTAAAAAAGTCAGTGCAGAATTTTATATCCAGTGAAATATATTTCTGGAATAGAGATGAAATACAGATCTTTTTATAAAAGAAAACTAACTTTATCACCAGCAAATCTCCATTACAATAAATGCTACCTCATATTTTCAGAGAGGACTAAAAAGCATTGGAAATTATAATATCTCAGTAAATCATTTTAGTAACTACTACTCTCTTCCTCAGGCTTATTTTTAATAATAAAAAATTTGTTGAAAGCAAAAATTCTGTCTATAATATATGTAGATGTAATAGATATAAAACAATTACAGCATAAAAAAAGAAATTAAAATTTTATTTTAAAGGTGTGAGGTGCAATTCAGAGTTAGGTATACAAATGTTCATTATGCAGTTACCTTTGCTGATGAGGTGTTACCCCTCTCTGTGGCAGTTTCCAACTACTGCCAATCCCTTTGTTATAGTATCATGATCATTGTTCAAGGTCTGCTTATGAGTGAGAATGTGGTACTCTGTTATTTGTTTCTGTGATAGATCACTCAGTATTACAGACTTTAAGTCCATCCAAGTTGCTGCAAAGTTTATAATTTTGTCATTCTTTATGGTTGCATACATTCCATCGTGTATATGTACCACATTTCTTTATCCAGTCCTCTTTCTTTTTTTTTTTTTTTTTTGAGAGGAGAATCGAATGTGTTTATTCCAGAAGTCTCAGGTGGAGTAGCCTCCCCAAACCTGAGCCCTGACCCTCAGTTTCAAGCTGCTTTTATAGAGCCTTTTGGTTACAACATACATGGGTTTGTCATTGGATCCAGTCCTCTTTCAATGGGCAACATGTTTGGTTCCATGTTTTTGCTATTGTGAATAATGCTGCAGTAAACATGTGTGTGCAGGTATCTTTTTCATAGAGTGATTTGAGTTCCTGCAGGTATATTCCCAGTAGGGGCATGGCGAGGTCATGTGGAAGGTTGATTTTTAGATCTTTTAGAAATCATCACACTGTTTTCCACAGAGGTTGTACTAGTTTACACTGCCACCGACATTGTAGGAGTGTTTCCTTTTCTCTGCATCCTCTACAGCATCTCATGTTTTCTGAGTTATTGATGATGGCCATCCTGACTAGAGTTAGGTGGTATCTCAGGTATCTCAGTTAGGTGGTTTTAATTTGCATTTCTTTGTCGACTAGTGAGGTTGAGCATTTTTTCATGTATCTATTGGCTTCTTGTATGTCTTCAATTGAGAAATGTCTATTCATATCTTTTACCCATTTTGTAATAAGGCTGTTTGTTTTTTTCTCTTTGGCATGTTTGAGTTCCTTGTAGATCTTAGATTTTAGGCCTTTGTCAGATATACAGTTGGCAAATAATATTTTTTCCCAGTCTGTGGGCTGTCTCCCTGCTCTCTTGATGGTTTCTTTGACTTTGCAGAAACTTGTCAGTTTGATGAGATCCCACTAAAGACAGAAGAAATTAACTGGTCCTCTATGATAGCATATTTTCTACAGTTTAAAGAAGTGAAATAACAATAGCCTTAAGTAGATTATAAAAAGTTAAGGATCTATATTTTAATCTCTAGAGCAGTTACCAATATAACAATGTAAACAATATGCCTAAAAAGTCAATAAAAATGTAAATGAAATTCTATAAAAATTCAAATAATCTTCCTCTAAAAATACAAGAGAGGGGAAACTGAAGAGTTAAAAATGTGGACATTTAAAAAACAACTAATAAAATAATAGCACAAATCCAATCGAGTAATACTATATTCAACCAAATAACTTACCATATGACTCAGTAATTCCACTTCTAGGTATTTATCCAAGAGGAATAAAAACATATGTTCTAACAAATACTTGAATGTTTATAGTAGCGCTATTTGCTGGTAAAAATATGAAAGATGCATACATAAAGCGTATATTTTGCAGCTATGCTAATAATATCAAAAAACAAGAAGTATCACAGATGTTCATCAGTAGAACTGGCTGAATGAACTATGAAATATTCAAATGGTGGAGAACTGCGCATTCATAAAAAAATAAATATTTCTTCATAGACATATGTTATGCATATAATTAAAAATGAAAGAATAAATTAAAAACTAAAAACAACAAGAAGACAAACTCTTTGGAGAAAGGTTGAGAAACCTGGAGCAGGAAATGAAGAGAAAATGAAGAGAAAAATCCAGAACTTTTTATTATATTAGATAGCAAGGAAACTAACAAAGTTAACTAGAGTGTGCAAAAAGATCCAGGAGCCTTTTGTCTGGTCAAAGATGAGGCAATTTGGGTATTCATTTAAGAACAAGAACTACATGTGTTCAAAATATAACAAATATGTTGAAATCTATGAGTAGTTCAAGATTTAAAAATCAGCATTGGTCTACCTTTGCAGGGTGCAAAGTAACCAACTCATCAGTAAAAAAAGAAAAAAAAAAACCAGAACCAAACGCTTTTTCCTGCCTTTCTTATCCTGCAACATCATGTACTCAAGATAACCAAATAGTTGACAAAGTGAACTTTTTCTTTATAGTTTCTCTTTATTCATTATTTTATAATAAATTGATAATGATGAAATTAGAATTTATCATTCTGTAAAATCTAAGAAATAATGTATCTAGGCAATGCGCATGAATGGCCATTAGCAGCACAAAAGGAGAGACATCCAGACGTTGAACATCTGCTGATAAAACACACCACCACCTTCATCTGACTAAATCCCCAGATCTAATGATTGATTTACAGAACACACAGGGGACAGAGGGATATATTAAATGACACCAAAGGGATGCAATCAGAAAAAACACAGACTGGAAAACTCTACAGGATCAATGACCTGGTGTCTTCAACAAATAACTTGCAAGAACATAGAAATGGAAAGAATGGGAATCTATAGATTAAAAAAGATACTTAGGAAAATATCAATTGATTTCAACATGTGAATCTTATTTTGATCTAGGTTCAAACTAATAAGCTGCAAAATAATAAAATAAAATTTACAAGACAATTGAGGGAAATTGGAATACCCATTGGAAATTTAATGAAACTAAATAATTATTGTTAATATTTTCAGGTATATAATGGTATTACTTATAGGATTTTTTTTTTTGAGTTGGAGTCTCACTCCGTCACCCGCTCCCGGCCATCGCAGCCTCAACCTGTTGGGCTCCGGTGATCCTTCCGCCTCAGCCTTCCAAGCAGTTGGAACTACAGGCGCGCGCTACCACGTCCAGCTAATTTTTTGATTTATTGATGAGATGAGGTCTCGCCAAGTTGCCTAGGTGGGTCTCAAACCCGTGGGCTGAGGCAATCCACTCACCTCAGCCTCCCAAAGTGCAGGATTATAGGCTGAGCTACCGAGCCCAGTTGTATTTATAGGATTTTAATATTGTTTATAATTTTAGAATTATAGCATGAAGGTATAATTTTAAAAGAGATCTTTATCTTTTAAAAGTGTATATGCATTGTTCACAATAGCAAGAACATGGAACCAACTGTGCTGCCCATCAAAAGAAGATTGGATAAAAAAAAAGTGGTACCTATACACAATGGAATATTATGTAGCCCTAAAGAAGAACAAAATCATGAACTTTGCAGCAACCCGGATAGAATTAGAGTTTATAATAATGAGTGATCTTTCACGGAAACAAAGAGCTGAGTATCACATGTTCTCACTCATAAGTGGTCCTTGAACAACTACTGTAACACTATAAGACAAGGATTGACAGTAGCGGAAAACTGTGTGTGTGGGGGGGTGGGATTGACAGTAATCGATATCTACCTGGGGTGGGAAGGCACACTTCATCAACAAGTGTACCTATACAATGAATATTTGTATACCTCACCCTAAATTGTACCCCACAATTTTAAAATAAAAATTAAAAGAGGAAAAAAAGGTATATGTGGAAACATTAATAGATAAATTATGTTGTCTAAGATTGGCTGCAAAATAAGTCTGACTAAAGGGAGAAGTGGGGAGAGGTAGAGATGGTCCTGGGCTATTGCTCACAAATTGAATTTGGGTTATGAGTTCATGGGGTTCCTGATACTCCTTCCTCACTTTTGTGTGTTTGAACTTTCCCATGATAAAAAGGAGTATGTGTGCATGAATGCACATGTTTAAATATAGTGAGGAAAGTTAAGCTGCAGTCAGGAAAGGCCAGATCCCAAGACTCTGAAGCAGAGAAGACTTTAATGTGTTTGAAGCAGTCAAGGAAGTCGAGAGGAACTGCAAGTTGGTGAGGAGAAGTCGCAAGGTGTCAGGTGGGACTGGAGCTGTAGATAGAGGCAATGTTCTGGAGTGTGGAGTTTGGATTTTGTCTTAAGAGCAATAGGAATCCATTGAAGGATGTTTTTTAAAGATATGGGGTACAATTCAGGGTTAGGTATACAAATGTCCATTATGCAGGTACCCTTGTTGATGCGGTGTCCTCCCCCTCACCCCACCAACCAGCAGATTCTCAATGCTGCCAATCCCTTCCCCAACCCAGCAGTTTCCTGCTACTGCCAATCCATTGAAGGACTTTTAAGGATGTTATTGATGTGACCTGGTCTATAGTTCACATAATGATAACATGATGTAGACTCCCTGAGCTCCTGTCAGGTGCCAGCTCCCATGCTAGGTGCTGTGTATTTACTGTGCTTGATTCTCACTTTGCCCTCCACCCTGAAAGGCATGTTATTTTCCTCTTTTTGCAGACACGTATGCTGAGACATAAGAGAAGTTAGTCCACTTGCCCAAGGTTACACAGCCTCTAAAGAAGGAAGATGGGAATTGAACCCAGGACTGTCAGATCCAAAGCCCAGGATTTTCCCAACAAGAATGGCATCAATGAACCAAAAGAGTATCTTGACCATTTCCTATATTGGCAGCTCACTTTCCTAAAATTTTGAGTCAGTTAAAAAATTAGTCTGGGGGGAGACTTAGTGATCACAGTCATCGTGCTGCCTAACACTCCTGTAAAGAAAAGGCATTGCTAATTTTGGGGCCGAGTACAAGTTCAGCTTGCTTGGATTCAGATTTACCTGAGAGAAGGATTAATCAAAATTTCTATTAAGCAACAGGATACTTTATCAGAGGGATATGGGACTGAAGTTAAGAAATAATAACAATATATAGAAATACAACCATTGCAGTCACCACGACCACCACTGCCATCCCAAAGACCGCTGTCACCACCACCATCACCATGTTATAAGAGCTTGCAGATTGAAGAATGTCTTACCTGTGTTATATACTTTATATCACTTGATATTTATTAGAGACACTTCAGGCAGTGTGACTACACTCAGGGAGCTCGGAGAGATAGTCTGGTAGGAGACCCATGTAACTATGGTTTTTGTCTGCACTGCACGTTTATTCCATTTCATGTGTTCTGTTTGGTTTTTTTGGGGGGGCAGTTTGTCCAGCAGGTCAGAAGAGGAGTGACGACTTGGGTTCCCCTAATGTGAGAAGAAAAGGTCACTGTGCATCAGCAGGACAGGGAGGAGTAGCTAAACAGGGCAGAGGGGCCAAAGCTGCCCTCCCACCCTCGGAGGGCTCCATGTGGCTCCCCACAGGGGACTAGAGCTTAAGGAATGCATGACTTTGCTCCTCCTGGGCACTGTGTACATGACTGACCTTTAGCAAGACCTTTGAAAGTTCCCCATTGGTCCTTCACTTGATATTTAGGATATGATAAAGGATCTTCACACCAAGGCACTAAAATGTTCATGATGATGGCCAAGAATACTGCAGGGCTCCCCATGGCGTCTTTCAGGGCACCGTAAAGACGGGGTGCAGTCAGGCTTCCAGAAGAATCCCATGCAAGGGAGATTTTATCTGAACATTAGTAGGAAAGAATGCCAGACTCCTTATTGCTGAAAGACCCAAGGCCATTGAACCGCTGATTATCCTTGCTCTTAGTCGTCTGAATATTACAATGGGGGAGCATCCCAGACTCCCCAGAGAAACTCTGCATTTCTTGCTTGGAAGGGCATCTTTCTTTGGGGGGAAACTTGTAGAAAGGAGGTTTTTTTTCACACCATCTGCTGGTGTGGGTGGATAGAGGACTGTCTTTATTTGATGTCATATATGTATGTGCATGTAAGCACAGCTGACATATGAATCAAGTCTGTATAAGACTCTGCTGGGAATGTGCCCAGGGGAAAGGTACAGTTCCAGAAGGAAAAAAGAAAAGTATATGTCTATTACTACAGTTTTATGCATCTAATATCACAGGCAGATATAGACACCTGGAGACTATCAAGCCAAAATTAAAAACTCATTGAAAGGAAAGGACAGTATTTGCACAGATTGCCTATAAATCTTCAATAACTAACTCTCTTTGGGCATAACATCAAATGTTCGCTTTCTTTTTGGTGTCTCATTAAGAAGGGAATTTATTGCCCAACTCCTGAACTATGTCAATTTTTTAAAAACATTGTGTGAATATTTCCAGGAACCACATGCTTAGTTTTATGTTAGCTTTATGCCACTGAACAGGAAAAGGCTTGGTCTTCCCAATGATGAAATGACACTAATCGTGAAATTAAAGGAGATAGCATGTACTCAGTTGGAAGCGACAGCAATTTCTCATAAATGTATCATGGCCCTGGCTCCCTTTGATAAGTTAGAGCGACGTCACTGCCTCTATCCCAGGCCAGCGCACAATCCACTTCCCCTGCTCCCCTGCCCCCAGCACCTTCTTCCCGTATCTAACAGGGGATCCAGAGAGGCCTTCAGAGGAACCAGATTCTCACGGTGGGGTGTGTTCCCCAGCTGTGCCTGTTTGCCTGCCATAGTGGAAATAGCTTTAGAAGGACCAGGAAGGAAAAGAAAAATGTTAAACAAAAATCAATGAATTGCATATGGTGCCCGTTAAAATATAATAAATAAGCAGAAGATGAAGGCCCGAGCTTACACATGTGAACATGTCTCTGCAAGGCCTTGGCGTTCAGAGGAGGTGGGAATGGTTGCTTCCTGTTCTTATTGTCCCAGTTAGACCACACTCCTATGGCGAGGGCTTTTTGGAACCACTGAGGGAGGTAAGGGAGGAGAGCAAGGAGACTTGAGGGTTGATCTGGCTCTGTTTCCCATCTTCTCTGCAGGGCTCTTCAAATGGGAGGCTGCTTGGGGCGTGGGGTGGAAACTCCCATCAAAGCAAGAGGGAAGCATTTCAGTTGCTGCAACACTTTGGAAAACCTGGGAAATGTGGAAGGTGGGCCTCTGTAACACTAAAACCAAGTCTCTGCTCACAGTTGGAAATGATATTGGTTGAGCTTATTTTATAGCCGACTGTACATCTCTCCTTTCCAGTTTTATTGTGTGATAGACACTGCCACCCAAGTTTCATTGCTGGATCTTGGTAAGACCAGCTGAGAATTCTCTATCTATGGAGATTTTATAAAAACAGAATGGAGATAGAAAAAGGGTATAATGACCATTAGAAAAAAGCAAGAGATACCTTAAAACTCCAGATTTATTCAACCTTTGGTAAAAAAAAATATTAGAGTGAGAGCGAGAGAGAGAGCGAGAGCGAGAGAGAGAGAGAGAGAGAGAGAGAGAGAGAGAGAGAGAGAGAGAGAGGCGAATGGAGAAAACGCTCCTCCAATGACTGAGAGAATGGGGAATAGAATAACTAGACACAGGGCCTCATTTTCCCTTCTGGTCCTCTGATTTATGACTTGGGTCTTTCATTAAGGGATGCTTGGATGAATGGCCCTTTCCCTGCAAAAATCGTTGGCCTCTGTTAATATACCACTAACATTTACTTTCATTTGTTCAACTAATACTGGAGTGCCTACTTGGCTAAAGACCCTGAGAGGTACAAAAAAAGGAGTCACTCACAAAGAACTAGTATTTGAATAAATTGATGTACTACTTTGGAATTATAGTATGAAACTATATATACATGTTTTTGTATATATATATGTGTGTATGTTTATATATGTGTTAATTAGTGTGCTTTTTAAATTTTGAAACATGTGTTAGTTTCTTTTAATGCACCAAAGCTGAAACAGGCTCAAAATATGACTTCTCAGATAACTCTGAAGGTTCTTCTAAGAAATAAAAATTACATATGCATCAGGAAAATTATGCATTTAAATACCTTAACTATATAACCTTAAACCCAGATTTGGAGTTATGGTAAAAGCTCAAAAGTTCCATTTTAAAAAATCCCAGTGTATATTCATTTCCTGGGGATGCCGTAACAAAGTACCACAAGCTAAGTGACTCAAGACAACAGAACTATAGTCTGTCACAGTTCTGGAGGCCAGAAGTCAGAAATTCAGGTGTTCGCAGGGCCATGCTTGTCCCTCAGCTTCTGGTGGTTGCCAGCCACCCTAGGCACTTCTTGGCTTATAGTAGCACCAGTCCACTCTATCTCTGTCATTACACAGTATTGTTGTCCCTGTTTCTCTCTGTGTCTTTATTTTTTTGGAAAGACATTACACTAGTCATGTTGGAATAAAGGTTCAGGGTACTCTAGTATGACCACATCTTAACTTACATCTTAATTAAGTCTGCAAATATCCTATTTCCAAATAAGGGGACGTTCACAGGTACCATGAATTGGGACTTCAATATATCTTTTTTGGGGCCACAATTCAGCCCACAACACTCAGTTAAGAATACTCACTTTTAGCATCACTTAACACTTTATTGTTTCAGGAAAGTCAGCTGAAGAAATAAAACTCAACATGTTTCCCTGTGTTTCTTCCCCAACATGCCCATGTATACGAAAGAATCAAGTTTGGGGGATCTTTTAAAGCACTCTCCCCAGCAATGCCCTTCTCATCTTCCAAATGAAATCCAAGAAGAAAGAGCTTGGGGATGAGGAGTGCAATTAGCATTCCTTGCCACATGGGGGCAGATGATAGATGCCTCAATTGTGGTCATTTTTGCAAATGTATTTATGTAAAGACACTTGCTGTTACTTCCAGGAAACTCCTGCAGTTGGTTTTTTTTTTTTTGAGTTGGTGTCTCACTCTGTCACCCAGGCTGGAGTGCAGTGGGACACTCAAGGCCACTGCAGCCTCAACCTGCTGGGCTCAAGTGATCCTTCCGCCTCAGCCTTCCAAGTAGCTGGAACTACAGGCATGTACCACTATGCCCAGCTAATTTTTAAAAATTTATTGTAGAGATGAGGTCTCACCAAGTTGCCCAGGCTGGTCTCAAACCCATGGGCTCAGACAATCCTCTCACCTCGGCCTCCCAAAGTGCTGGGATTAAAAGCGCAGTTGTTTTCATCAGGGAAAATGTGTGCTAGGGGGATTTGAAAGCTTTTCCTGCATTAATCCATCTTGGAGAGTCCATGGAGAGTTGGTTTGAACTATGAAATATGTCTTGAAACCATCCATTTCTCTCTATTCCATTGCCCACTCCCCCATCGCCCCGGCTCTGAGTTGCATCTCGTCTTTGCACAGAATGAGAAAAATCTCTTCAGAGCTTCAATCAAATCAGTTCACTTTCTTGTTTAAATATTCTATGAGTCTCCCTTACACCCTTGGCCTTTATTTTTATTTCAGTAGCTTAAGGGATACAAGTGGTTTCCGATTGTCCAGTGGTGAAGTCTGGTCTTTTAGTGTACCCATAACCCGAATAGTATACATTATACCCAATAGACAATTTTTCATTCCTCATTCCCCTCCCATCCCTGCAGATATGGTGAAAAGGAGATGTGTATACACAGTTTGTGGGAATGCAAATTAGTACAACCTCTATGGAAAACAGTATGGAGATTTCTCAAAGTAGATCTACTGTTCAATCCAGCAATCCCACTACTAGGTATCTACCCAAAGGAAAAGAAGTTATTATACAAAGAAAATGCCTGGATTTATATGTTTATCACTCCTTTGGCCTTTAGAATGAAATCCATTAGGCATGGGCTATATGCCTTTTTTCTACAGGGGCACAGATATCTTGGAATTAAGTCAATACTCTTGGTCTAGCTTGTTGGATTATTGTCTTATCTCTAAATCCAGCTCCATAGCCATGTTCCTAGAGTGGAGAAAGGGTTCAGCCCCATCCAGACCATGTGCTCTAACATGTGGGGGGAGGGATGTTGAAATTTCAAAGATAATTGGTGAGCCATTACTAGAAGACAGGATGCTGATCGGGCTGTTAAGACAGGTGTCCAACCCCATGACAAAGAGCTGTCATGTATCCTTCTGCTACTAATGCTCTCTGACAACAATCTGGTAGGACTAGAATGAATATAGGAGCCATAGGTTTATGGGGTGGTGACTGGACATAAAAGGTGGAAATTTGAGGAAAACATTTATTTAGGAGTAAACCAGAAGGAAGAGTGGACATAAAAAAGGGAAGAAAATGACCATTCAAGACCCAGAGAAGTGATGTAATTCCTATTTCCTGGAGATTCTTCAGTCAGAGTTCTAGAAAGGCCAGTCATACCTTGCTCTCAATCACTTCTAGGGCTACTCAGATGGGATATCCAGAGAACCAGATGGATATGAACTTCCTGACTTTTTTGCCACTTGGCTTATTGTATTCACATTTGTGGAGGGGTGAGAGAAGGTGAGATTATTCTTTGGATGGGAAGAAAGAAAGATTCAGGCACTCAGAAAGATGACTGCTAGCTCAACAGAACCTATGGAACATTGGTCTGATTGTGCCTCAGAGAGTGCAGTGGGGCTGGGATGAGGATACACCAGGTAGAGGAATGGAGATGCTCCCATTCTTGGTTGACTAAGATGCTTTGCTGATGCAGCAGCTTGCTCAAAGCATGCGTTTTACTTATGGAGCTCTGATCTTCAGTTTTAGAATTCTTTGTCATTATTCGAGTTTATACTCACAAGGTTAGAGGCTGAGTAAATATCTTGCTAGGCAAATTTGTATCTTATTGAAACTGAATACTCACGTGATAATGCTTTAGAGCTGGTGGTGGGGACTTTGTAAAGAGATCGATAAGGGTGTGTACAGAGCATCTTGTGAAACTCTACTTGGGAAATTGGGCTTCTCGCTGAACTCCAAAAATGGCCATGGTCCCATATACTCATGAAAGTCAGACTGGAGGTAGCTCTGGCACTGACCTCAGCCTGCCTCACAGGTCATCTTCCTTGTCTCTTTCCTCCTGAAATGAGATAACACATGTGGCCTGTGTAAGAACTGCCTGGTGGCCATGCTCAGCACAGGGTCATGTTCAGAGGACACATTGTTGTGATATCCACAGAACATTGAATTGTCCAAATCTTTACCAAAGTCACTCCAAGCAAAATAGAGATATCCTGCACAATTTATAGCGAAATTCTGCAAATATCTCTCCAATCTTCCAAACCTCTCTGAGCCTCAGCTTTCTCATCTGAAAAATTTGGAAAATATTCTTGTCTATGTGGTAGAGCTTTGGGTAGCACTGTTCGCAATAAGATCTGTAAAGTGTTCAGCATGGTGCCCAGGTCATATTAAACTCCCATCTGTCCAGTACTGTTGGATCCTCAGTACCTCATAAAGATCCCTTGGGTCTCAGTATAAACCTTGCCAATATGGCACATCTTACACACTCAAGGATGGCAAAAACCAGCCAATTATCCATTGATTTCCTTAGTTAATGACACAGCATTTTTCATCAAGAAGTCTGACATACCACGTACCACTGGGGAGAGGAGAACCTATTCAGTAAGTGGTGCTGGGAAAACTGGCTAACCACATGCAGAAGATTGAAACAGGACCCCTATCTATCCCCATGCACAAAGGTTAACTCCAAATTGATCAGAGACCTGAATGTAAAACCTCAAACCATAAGAACCTTAGAAAATGAAGGACATAGCCTCATGGAAATCGGAACTGGCATCCAATTTCTGAACAAAACCCGAAACCCACAGGTCATAAGAGAGAAGATAGACAAGTGGGACCTTATTAAACTGACAACCTTCTGCAAAGCCAAAGAAACCATCAAGAGAGTAGGGAGACAGTCTACAGACTGGGAAAAAGTATTTGTCAACACCAGGTCTGACAAAGGCTTAACATCTTGGATCTACAGGGAACTCAAACATGCTGAAAAGAAAACAACAAACAACCCCATTATAAAATGGGCAAAAGATATGAACAGACACTTCACAAAGGAAGACATCCGAGCAGCACAGACACATGAAGAAATGTTCAACCTCACTAATCATCAGGGAGATGCAAATCAAAACCACAGTGAGATACCACCTAACTCCAGTCAGAATGGCAATTATCAACAACTCAAAAAATAATAGCTGCTGGAGAGGGTGTGGCAAAAAAGGAACACTTCTACACTGTTGGTGGGAGTGCAAACTAGTTCAACCTCTGTGGAGAGCAGTGTGGCGATTCCTAAAAGCTCTAAATATCAACCTCCCACATGACCCCGCAATCCCCCTACTGGGAATATACCCTGAAGAACTCAAATCACTCTATAAAAAAGATACCTGCACACATATGTTTATCGCAGTGTTGTTCACAATAGCAAAAACCTGGAAACAACCATGCTGCCCATCAAAAGAGGACTGGATTAAAAAAATGTGGTACATGTACATGATGGAATACTACACAGCCATTTAAAAGAACAAAATCATGAATTTTGCAGCAACCTGGATGGAACTAGAGTCTATAATATTGAGTGACCTCTCACAAAAACAAAGATCCGAGTATCACATGTTCTTACTCATATAATGGACCTTCAACATCCAATGTAATACTATAAGAAAATGACTGACAGTGGTGGGAATATATTGGGGGGGAGGGAGATGGGATCAATGGCAGCAAATATCTGTCTGGGGACGGGGAAACACCTCTTATCAACAGGATGCCTGAATGAAACGTACTTGTATACCTAATCCTTAACTGTACCCCACAACACTATAATAAAAAATATTGATTAGTTAAAAAAAAAAGAAGTCTGACTTAGAACTCCAAAGGCAAGTTGTTTGCAGACAGAAAGTTAGGGAGGGGTAAGCTGAGAGGGAACTTCTGATTGTCACATTCCACTCGGAATACTTAGGACAATATTCATCTCTAGTTACATCCAAAGCTTTCAATGGAAGGGGCAGCATGGTTGGGAAAAGTCAGGAATTTTCGTTGAACAGTCCAGGAAGTTCTTGGTACTATAATCATAATCAAATTAATAATTATGGCTAAAATTAAAAAAATTATGGCTTACACAACACTCATTTCAGCCTCTTTTCCTTGCCTTCCTCTACTAGAAGGCAAGGGAATGAAAAATGCACCTCCTCCTTGACTCTCAGCTAGGAATGACCGAATGACCTGATGTCTTAACTTGTTTTCCACTGCTGTAACAGAATACCACAGACTGGGTAATTTATAAAGAATAGACATTTATTTGGCTCATGGTTCTGGAAGTTGGAAAGTCCAAGAGCCTGGCACTAGCATCTGGCAAGGGCTATCCCATGGCAGAAAGGAGGGAAGCAGAAGCAATTCTGAGAGAGAGAGAGAGAGAGAGAGAGAGAGAGAGAGAGAGAGAGAGAGAGAGAGAGAGAGAGAGAGAGAAACATACGAGGGGCCAGGCTTCCTTAATAAAAACCCACTTTCACTAGCTCCCTTGATAAGGGCTTTAATCCATTCTAAGTCCTCCTCCCTTATCACCTTATCAATCACCTCTTATTAGGCCTCACCTCCCAGAATTGTTGCATTGAGGATTAAGTTTCCAACACATGAATTTTGAGGGACACATTCAAGCCATAGCACATGGTTTGGCCAATCAAAAGGAAGTGGATGTGCACTGGGGATTTCTAGGACAATTTTAATTTTCATTTTCCTTTCCCCTTCCTTCTTCTTCCCCTCAGAAATGCAGATATGATAACTAGAGCTACAATAGCCATTCTGGGGTCATGAAGGCAAGTTCAGGAGAATCACACTACTTCAGTCCTGACATCCTAGAACTTGTTGAACCACCACCAACAGATGAGCAGATGTCTACTAGACTTTCTTATGAATGACAAAGAAAAAAAACCACTTCTTAAGTGCTTAAGCTGTGTATTAGTTAAAGTGTAGACTATGATTCTATAATAAAGTTGCTCTAAAATTCAGTAGCTTAAACCAGATAGCTCATTCGCTTTCTCATGTAACAGTTCAGAGATGAGGTACAAGAACAGGCAGGCTGCTCCATGCTGTCACCTAGGAACCCAGGGTTCTTCTGGCAGTAGCTCTACCATTTCTGTGATTGTTACTCTTCATGACATAGTCAAGGTTGGATTAAAAGAACCATATTTGGGCCAGGTGTGGTGGCTAATTCCTGCAATCCCAGTGCTTTGGGAGGCTGAGAGGGGAGGATTTCTTGAAACCAGGAGTTTGAGACCAACCTGGGCAACATAGTGAGGCCATGTCTTGATGAAAATTAATAAATTAAAAAAACAAAAACAAAAAAAGAACTATGTTTGCTTTCCAACTTGGAGAAAGATGACTCGAGACCTATTAGTTCATTTTATAAGGGGCATGACCCAGGAGTTATATCTCATTGGTTAGACCTTAGTTACACTGTCTTTCCCAGATGTAAGGGAAGCTGGTAAGTGTGTGTGTGTGTGTGTGTGTGTGTGTGTGTGTGTGTGTGTGTGTGTGTGTTGAGGGTGGTTTGTTTTTAAAAGGAAAAAGGGGAGAATGGATATTGTGGGGTTATTAGCTATATTGATTGCATTTTCTGTTTCTGATAAGTGCATTCTCTAATTAAAACATATAATAATAAAATCACTAACTGTACTGAACCTTTACTACATAACAGGCTCTATTCTAAGTGCTTTACACTCAAGATCCCATTTATTCATTATTTCTAACAGTAGATAGTTTTAGAGAATAAGCTTCCCAGAATCTTTCTTGAGAGGTAGATTTTTTTTTTTTTTCTGAAAAGGGCTTACAGATGTTTCATTATGATCTAAGCTCACTAGGAATTCTCCAAGGCGTTATGGACATGGAGACTGAGGGTAAAGTTATTTCAGAACTGGTTTACCTACAAGCCATGTGAGTCACAAAAGTCCTGCTCTGGGTGATTCTTTCTTGAAAAAATCCTCTGCCAGGGATCTAGTAGATCAGCACTGGGACTGGAAGGTTGGGCTCTCTGAAGGGGCTCAAATTAAATGAGGGAAAGCTGAAGACAGTGGACTGACCCCATAGTTATGCAAAGAAGGGTTGCAGGTATTCATGTGTCTCAGAACCAAGAGTAGAAGATGGTATGCCCAGCACTCTGATAACTACTGTGGTCAGATCTAACAGTCCAATTGAGAATCAGGAGCTACACATGAAAACGACACTATATTGGGAACCCAATAGAGTGTTCAGCTGAGCATTGGACATGAGGAACAAAAGACAAATAAGAGTGTTGAGCATTCTCCATAGGCCCCCACTCAGATTCATTCTCTACCCCTCACTGCTTGTTCTATGCTCGCAGGGACTGATTTTTCCATTTGGCATCACCAGGGCACCCTCTTGTTTGGCTTCCACCGGGCTTGGACAATGGGATGTTCTGGCTGGAAATTACAGAGTGGGAAGACAGGGAGGTTAGGGTACCTCTCCCATAACCCCTCTGCTTTGGTGCCATGTATCTAAAAATGGCAGTATTGCACACAACCACAGCTCCGCTGGGAAGTTCTTTCTCCTGGCGACAGCAGAGCATCAAGGCAAATCCAGGGCCCTTCTGAGTGGAGGGTCCTATGTAACTACTCAGGTCACATGGTCATGAAGTGCCTGGCGTTGAGTCACCAGGTGGGGCCCTGCCATCCTCAGGGCAGATGTTGGCAGAACAAAGGGAGTGTGAGCCCTTGAGTGGTGAGGTTTGGGTTCTAGTCTTCATATTACCACTTGCCAAATGTCTGGGTGAATGAATGATGGGTCTAAGCTCTGGTGTCCTCTGAAAATTAAGAGGAATTAAGTAAAATCACATTAAGACCAGTGTGTGATACTTCATAGCCCTTAGTAAATGACAGTTCTCTTTCATTTACTGGATTTGTTCTTTCTTGGTTAACTTGTGTACTTTATAACCCATGTTTATCTGGAACCCCATGGAGAACATGGTAGAATGTGACCAGAATCATGGATAATTTGAGTGTCAATGTGCAGTTACTTCACAGAGTCGTGCTGACACCCCATGCCCTCCTCCAGGACTGGCCAGTGTTTCAAAGTGGAGAAAGATGGTAACGAAACGGGGAAAAGAGCTTCTTTCTCTTTCTCAAACTCCCCGCCTCCTCATCCCTTTCTAAAATGACAAGCGGAAAATAAAAATTAATCTTCCCTTTCTCCTAGATGGCCCTTGTCTAGTTTTCATTTGGTGTTCGTGTCATGGAATGACCACGATCAGATCTGGCTCAGAGAGGAGGCCCTTTGGTTCTGCCACAGATGGAAGCAAACAGCTCTGTGCTCCCTTGAAGGTGGCAGGTGCTCCGGGTGGCACCAAGAGTGCCTGTCCTGGGATTTGTATAATGTGCATCTGACATGTGGCAATTTGGAGTGTGCAGGTTAGCAAGTGATGCCTGCTATCCCTGAGGAAGCATCACTTTCTGGAAGGAAGGCATGGGGGTGAGTGCTGGTCTTGGGGAGTCTCTGCACAGGAGAGCAGAGCTGGGGTGATGGAAGCATTTGGTCTGTCCCTCGGGGCACTCCATCCAGGAGCAAGTGATGAAGGAGCGCTTGGAGAGTTTTGCTTTGTTCTCCTTTTTAATGAAAACGGCGGCTTTTTGTCTTAGTTAAGGAACATGTTCTTTCCATTGTTTATAAATGGCTTTGGGAGGCCGCCAGGCTTCCATGCTCCAGGTAGAGAAGCAGCAAATTCCACACAGCATATTCCACGATCGGTGGTCTTGGCTGCTGGACACTGGCATGCAAACAGTTTAATCATGTGCTGAAGTTTGAACTTAGCAACATGAGCACAACCTCCTTTGATTGGAACAGAGAATTCTTAACAACAAAAGAAACTAAGAAAAGCATTGATTAGGAGCGTGGTAAAAATAATTGGAGGGTGCTGAGTTTTTGTTGTTGCTGTTTTTTAATGGCACAGTGTGAAGGAGCCTTGGAAATGAAAAAACTCCAAAAAAAAAAAAAGAATAAATAAAACACATACATAAAAATAAAATAAAATAAAAAGAAAAAAGAAAAACTCCCTCCGAATCAATCTGGGCAGACAATACGTCCTTGTGTCTCTGATTTCCATTTCCGCTCTGTGGTTTATGCTGGTGCATTTAGCCTTGGCGCGTGCTGGTGGTGTTTGGAGACGTGGGCTCTGAGTACACAAAGAGACTGAGTTAGATGACCTCATGGTGCTCCTTCTTCTACAAAAGGAGGTATGCAAGAAGGTCATTTCTTTTGGCTCAGATACACAAACAAATCCAAAAGACTGGATAATCATTTCACCCTCCTCTTCCCCCAGGCGCCACCTCAGGGAATATACAGTAGTCAGCATTACACTTTGAACTTCTTCTTAGTCAACAAAAAGTCCATTGTTTTCTCCAGCCAGTCCTGGAGCCCTCCAGTGGGCTGATTAAGGTCTCCTGCTGCTATTTATATGCCAAGGCAGAGACCCGGCATTTACCAAAAATAAATGTTGAGGTAAAGACTTGACATTTATTTTCAAAGAGGGATGCCATCTTCCCATCACAGCATCCAGTTTGCTAGGATGTTATTTTTATTAGACCAAATGATTCATGTTAGCAAATAAATATAAATGAGCTTATTAGGTCAGTCGGCTAACATGACCTCTGTTCACTAGGCTTTTATTGAAAAGGTGGATTCTGATTTTTCAGGGCAGACGTGAGCTGACTGAGGGATGGCCTATTAGAATATAGTAAGGCCATCTCCTTGAAGATTTGGTAGGTGATGTTTACTGTATCTTTCAATTTTGGTTTATAAATCTTGGGGTAGGATGATACCCAAGAAAGGCAATAGAAAATGAAATAGATTACTTTATAGTAATAGACTCAAATCCAGGTCCAGACCATAAAAGCCTCCCCCAAATAGGTTGTTGACAGTTCGGTGCTGGAGTTTTGGAGACTGGTTAGGTGAGTATAAGAACAGGCCATTGTTTGATCTGGAGAGTTCCGATACCTAGTGGCATTCTGGTTTTGCATTTAGTGGCTGTGCTCTAGTGGACCATTTCTTTGTGGTTTTACGTAGCCAAAACACCCAGCTTCTCACCCTTCTTGGAAACATTTGCTCTGCGGATCTCTTTTTCTCAATATCGTCCGCTTAATAGAATTCGTAAGGCATGACCAGAATTGGAGGACCTGTGGTCATATTTGGCAGAGGGTGACTATTATACCATAAACGTCAGGGAATAACTTCTGACCAGGAACAGCTATATACTTTGTAGGGTCCAATGAAAAATGAAAATGTGGGACCCTAGTTCACAAATCAAGATGGTAGCAGCAGGACCAAGTACAGGACCTTCTTTGTCAGGGCCATGTATATGGCACGGGTTATAAACCTGCAGAACTGTCCTTGCCCCTGGGGGCAGTGAACATGGGATTAGGATGAGGAAAGTCAACATCCCTTGAAGGTGAAGGGACCTGGCCCTGACTTAGTGGGCAGAAGTTCCAGGAAGTTTCTCCACTATCACTCAGATTAGGCTCCTGGAGAAAATTCATACATAAAGCTGGCTTCTGTGTGTAGTTATGGCAGACCACTTGGGGACAAAGAGAACAGTTGCTCAAAGACAAAGTTCTCTGCTGGGATGGCTCCAGCCCCTTGCTCCCTGCCTCCTCTTTAATCCTCTCATCATTCTCCACAGAAATGGTACTAGCAACCTCCATCATCCAGCTTTCCACCTTAAATACTAGAACATTTTTAATAGTGCCAGGGAAACAGGGAGGAGATCCAAGGATATATTTTATTCCCATCCCCACTTGTTTGGGATAAACTATGTGGGACATCTGGTTTCAAAACAGGAAACTAACACAACAGAGTCATGAAAAGCTTCCATGTCATACATGATAAAATATACAACAGCCAAATGATGGAGAATATATATTTGAAAAAATAATGAATTTCAAATCCTTATAAGAATACAAAAAGTATTTACATGAAATAAGAGGTGATAATGAGATAATTAAGCCAAAATAAAAGAGAAGTTGAAATAGATAAGAAAAAAATTTATGGAAACAGGTAGTGCTAAAATAGAATACTTAAATCATTTGAGAGCAAAACTGACAGTTTTGAAAATTTTTGTAAGATGTGTAAACAGGCTTGAGAAAACTCTCCCAGGTCCAGAGGAAAAACTCAAAGAGAAGAAATCAATTAGAGAAATGATAATTGATATGGAGGTGAGATTACTTAGTTTTGATGTCTAAGTAAAATTACTGAAGAAGATAAAAATATTTAAAAATATAATAGAAGAAAACGTTCCAGAACTGAAACAAGATATGAATTCATGGATTGAAAGGGTACAGCAAGTATAATAAAATTGATTTAAAAATTTCCAAGATATAGAGAAATACCTATATTTTGAATCTTAGGGTATCCTAGTTACCTACAATAGAAAACGATAAAAGGCTGGTTCCAGACTTTTTTGCAGTGTTAGATTCCACAAGACATGGAACAAATTCATGGAGGTTTGAGAGCAAAAAGGGCTGTGGTGCAAGAATTCTACGGTATGCAAAAATTCTATGCAAGAATTCTATGGTTGTGGCAGATACTTTTTTTTGTCTTATACCACATCTCTCAGGCTACTTGTGATTTTAGCTGCCTGTGGTGGCAGTATCCAGATATGCTTTCAGCTTCTCACTTCAAAGTCTCCAAAGCTTTAGAAGGCAGAAGTAAGAGGAATATGTTCCTGGGCATTTTTTGACCAGTTGGAGAGGGAAGTTGGTGGATAAATGCCCTGGCCTTCCATTCTTTGTGGAACAACTTTGAGGCATATTCTACAAGGGTCCTCAGAGGTCTCCAGTGGCAGTAAATCCCAGTTGACCACGGTAGTAATCAACTCAGTCATACACGATTTATTAGGTTTTGTTTTTGTTTTCTTATTAATTTTCTGTCCCTCCCTCCTTCCTCACTGATGTTTCCTGGGAACAGCTCCAAAATAAATTACCTACACCCAAGTCTTTGTCTCAGGCTCTATTTTAGGCTCTGCCTAAAATAAGATGCCTATCAAACTGTTATTTTTGTATGAAAGCAATGGAAATTTTCACAAATTTAAGGACACAGAAAATATACATCTATGTACCCCTTATGGTAAAATTACCTAAATATATACTGTATCCAAATGAGAGGCAAACAAAGTAGACTTCATGAATTAGAAAATGAGGGCTGAACATTTAAAAAGGACCAGCCATGAGCATAGAAACCAATTAAATGCAGAATTATCTAAATGACTTTGGTAAATGTGACCTTAAAGCAATGTGAATATTATAACTCTTGGAAAGAAAAGAAAATTAAAAAAAATAATAAACATCAAGAAATATGTCAAGGCACATGGCATAAAATGTAAATTTTAAAGTCTTAAGACTTTAAGATTAGAAGCACTCTTATCCCTTCGAACCCAGTTCCTGAATCATTCAGTTGCTTTTCCTATAGGAAATCATCCTATTTCATATCTTTCGGGAATATTCAATACTTATTCCAGCAACTCCCCATATGCCTCCCTCTTTTTTCCCACAAATAACATACTAAAGAACTTTGTTTTTATTACTTGAGTTAATTTTGTAGCAGTACAGTTTGGAAATTATTCTACCTTTTTCCTTTCTATGGCTACAGAGTACTCCTTTGTATGTATGGACCTTAAGTTATTTTTTTGTTTCCCACTATGGGCCTTTATGTTGTTTCTAATCTGTTGCTATTACAACAATGCCTCAATTAATAACCTTAGAGCAGGTGTGGGATTACTTGTTCCCTTTTCCTTGTAAGTCTCTCTTCTTTTGGTTTCCATGATATCATGCTCTCCTGTGAACTTCTCTGATTGCCCCTTCTTAGTGTCCTCTGCCAAGTCCTCTTCAGTGACCTTGTACCCCGAAAGTTGGAGTTACTGGGATTTCTCTTCTGTCTCCACACTTTCTCCCTAGTATGCACATCCATTCTAGGGCTTCAGAACCACCTATAGGCTGATGATCACCCAAATTCTATCTCTAATTAAATTTCACTTCTGAATTCAAGTGTCTTAACGATACCCTCACTCACACCTCCTACAGATATTGTAACCTGAACAACCCCAAAACAGGACTCTTGAGGTTTTTCTCCAAACTGTGTCTTCCCCCAGTCTTCTCCTAATCAAGTAACAATAGTGCCATCTCTCTAGTTTCTCAAGCCAAATCCTGGACACAATTTTCAATGTTCAATGTTTCCTCCAAAACATATTTTCAGTCATTGTACCTTTCCCCTCTCTCCAGTGTTACCACCATGGTGTAGACCACCATTGTTCTCATGGGCCATGGTCATACACAGTCTGGTCCTCCCGATCCTACTCTTGCCTTACAATCTACTCTGTGTTCAGCAGTGAAAGGGACTTTGTAGGATGTAAGTCATCCTTTTTTCTCTATACCATAGCAATGATCACACTTTAATATAATGGCTTGTTTTTGTGTTTGATCCCCTACAAGACTGGGGTCTCCTTGAGACACAACTTGTTACTGACTCTCCAGCATCTAGAACAGTCCGGAACTTATTGCAGTAAGAAATTCATGGGGAACCAAGTTTTGAAATTACAGAGTACATTTAGGTCAAGGTAACAAAGACATAATCACGATTAAAATATTGAAGGTCCATTAGAGCAAATGTAGGATATCCTGATCCATCTTCCCTCTCAATGCTCTTTCTTCTTTTCATCTCATAGTTTGATCTTTAGATAACTTAAAAGAATGTTTTAAGAGAAGCAGAGATTTCTATCATTATTATATTTCTGAGTCTTTGGTAAGGTTCCCTGTCCATGTGCAGGGAACTCTAACAATAAAGTGATAGTTTGGATAGACTTTCGAGATTCCATGTTATTATTCTATCTTTGAACAATAATAATTATTATGATCTATTCCTCTGTATAGACATAGTCATCTTTATAGAGTGGTTAAGCAACTGAGAATTAATTTATTGGTAATGAAATTTTCAACTTCATTAGATACTCAGAAGCCTACTACATTATCATTATCTGGATGCTAAATTTTAATTGCATGCAGCATGGTCCCTCAATAATTAACACATTGTATATCCCACCTAATTCACAAACTAATTGTCATTTCTTAGATCTTAATATTACTTGCTAATTTTGCCAAGGATAAAAAAAAATCTGACTGTCAAAACTCCAGAGTAAATGACATTACACAGGCACAATGGTGACAAAACAAGTTAATTTATTGCAAAGTCACAGAGAGAAGGAGTTTTTAATTGCATATTTGTTACCTTCATAAAAGACATAAATGGCTTTTTAGTTACATATTTGCTTATTTCTTACATATTAAAAAAGTGTTAACAAGCCTGATTAAAATTAATTGCAAAGGTCCAAGATCTGAGTAGAGATCCTAGCATTAGCAAACTTCTAATTGCAGCGCAATGAGGAAGAGCGAAAGGATATGTTGGAGGAATGGGATTCAGAACAGATGTTTGAGTGTGGAGATTGGAAATAAATGACCCACCAAGATAAAGAGAATCCAAAGAGAAAATCAAGTTTATAATAATAGAAAAAAATCCTAATAATATTAACAGTTGGTAACAGGGATTTTTTTCTAAAGGTTCAAGATGGAACAATAACCAATGGTGTTAAACAGCGTTCAAAGAAGTATACTCTGTTGCTATGATATGTACAAAATATGATAATAAGTGATTCTCTGAAACCACATAATCGCTTGATGATTTTCCAAATCAATGTTGGTTCCATCTACATGTAGTGAGTTCCATGTAAGCTTCTATTGCCAAAACATGGCATCTTTAATGAGCTGGGACTACCATATCATTTAGAGAGACTGGCAGATGGGAAATACTCATATTTGATTTTCATGATTGGTTGCTTCTAACATCAGAGAGACTACCATCCTCTCTCTCATGTGACATTTCCCTAGTCTTGCTTACAATAAATACCCCTCAGTACTGCCATTATCTGCACAAAGAGAAGATGTCTTGGAGCCCTAATACATAAGATATATCTCCAAAAATGAGAAGTAGCTTTTCTAACTACAGATAATGGATCATGCCTTCTAAAACAGGACTTTTCCAGGAAAGGGATTTCAAATAAAAAGGAAAATGACCATTTATACCGTATATAGAAGGGTAAGTAGAATGCCCATATATCCCATGAACCACTTAAACTATTCACATTCAATTTGTCTCCATGGTGCATCTGAGTCAATGTGGCTTTTCACTGTTTCAGCAACAAATTAATGATGTTATCTATCCTGTTCATAAAGATTTTTTTCCACAAGGTTACTCATTTGATTGTAAATACTCCTATTCAATACAATTAAAAATGGTTATCAGTCAGTTAATTGAAAAAATTGATTACTGCAGGGAGTTATAAAATATGACATATGAGTACTACACTCAAAATATTTTATTTTTACTTAAAGCATATATATATGCTTAATTTACCAATATTTTGATAATGGTGCCAAGGCCTTTTCTATGAGTGTGAGCTTGTTGATTAGATTCAACGTTGTTTTCCTGGTGTGTGACATACCCATAAGGCACTTCCAATCATTTCCAGAGTTAATTTCCTTAAACTGGTGCAAGAATTTGAAAATATTTGCGAACTAATTTAAGTGCGCCCTCTTATTCAGTAGCTAAACCTATCATCCTTTGGTCAAAGGATGAGCCTTTCCATGTGCGTAGGGTATTTGCTATATGTTATGCATACAGGTGGGTAAGAGAACTTCTACTTTAAAATATAAATTTAAAAATAAGTATTTTGGGTTGATTTTTTTAAATGCTTTATCTATGTGGCAGAATACTATAAGGGCATCAAAGACATTTTTGTCACATATTTAATAAATATCAAAACAAAAAATGGAATATTGAAAAGTAGTTCATGATCTATTAAGTGAAAAAGCAAGTGACAACACAGAGAGCATAATATTTATGAAAGTTTATGAAATCAGTATTTGTGCATGCACAGAAGACTGGATACTGAGTATCAAAAACATACTGAAATATTGACAGAGATTATCTCTGGATGGTAGAATTAACGGCAATATTTTTTGTGTGTGTTTTTCTGCAATTTCTAAATTAATGTATGTTGAATAAGCTTTTGCGTTAACATAAAGGCATACATTTTAGTTTTAGGTTAAAAAGCCGATTAGAGTCATTTCTGGTAAGTGTTCAAGGGGACTACATCCAAGGTGCAATGCTGGTCTGTAGCAACGGGGGAGGTCGGAGACGAAGACAGACCAGTAAAGGGAAGTGAGGTCTCTTGGGTTTTTTTTTTGTGATTCTTTTTTGAAAATATTTTATTTTATTTTTTTGTACTTTTATTATTATTATTATTGTTGCTGTTGTTATAAAGATGTGGGGTACAACTCAGGGTTAGGTATACAAACGCTGGTTGTGCAGGTACCCTTGCTGATGAGGTGTGCCCCTCCCTCCCCTAGTGGTTTCCCTCAACTGTCAATTGTTCAAGATCTGCTTATGAGTGAGAACATATGGTACTCTGTTCTTTGTTTCTGTGATAGATCACTGAGTATGATTGACTCCAAATCCATCCAAGTTGTTGTGAAGTCCATATGTTTGTCCTTCTTTATGAAAATGTTTTATTTTAAAGATTTGGGACACAATTCAGGGTTAGGTTTACAAGTGGACATCATACAGGTAAAGTTTGGGTCTCCCTTTGGCCCCTACTTTTCTTGGTTTGAGATCAGGTACCCTTGTTGATGTTGTGTCCTCTCCCCCAAACCACACCAGCAGTATCCCGCTACTGCCAATCCCTTTCTTATTGTATTATGGTAAGTGTTCAGGGTCTGCTCATGAGTGACAACGTGTGGTACTCTGTTCTTTGTTTCTGTGATAGATCACTATTATTGACTCTAAACCCATTCAAGTTGTTGCAAAGTCCATGTGTTTGTCCTTCTTTATGGCTGTGTAATATTCCATTGGTATATGTATCACTTTTTAAATATAGTCCAGTTTCAATGGGCAGCACAGTTGGTTCCGTGTTTTTGCTATTGTGAATAGCGCTGCAATAAACATGCATGTGCAAGTATCTTTTCTGTAGAATGATTTGAGTTCCTCCGGGTATATTCCCAGTAGGGGGATTGCTGGGTCAAATAAAAGGTCAATTTTTAGTTCTTTTAGAAATCGCCACACTGTTTTCCATAGAGGCTGAACTAGTTGGCATTCCCACCAGCAGTGTAGAAGCATATTTTTTTCTCCACACCCTTGCCAGTATCTGTTGTTGTTTATTTCATCAATGATGGCCATTCTAATTGGGGTTAGGTGGTATCTCAATGTGGTTTTGATTTGGATTTCTCCGATAATTAATGAGGCTAAGCACTTTTTTGTGTGTCTGTTGGCTGCCAGTATATCTTCTTTTGAGAAGTGTCTATTCATGTCTTTTGTCCACTTTTTAATGGGGCTGTTTTTTTTTTCCTTTTGGCATGTTTGAGTTCCTTGTAGATCCTAGATATTAGACCTTTGTCAGATATATAGTTGGCAAATATTTTTTCCCATTTTGTGGGCTGTCTCCCTGTTCTCTTTATGGTTTCTTTTGCTTTGCAGAAGTTTTTCAGTTTAATGAGGTCCCATGTGTCTATCTTAACTCTTATGGTATGGACATCTGGAGTTTTGATCAAGAATTGGCTGCCTACTCTGATTTCTGTAAGGGTGTCTCCTGCATTTTCTAAGATTCTTATAGTTTGAGGTTTTACATTTAGGTCTTTGATCCATTCAGAGTTGACTTTTGCTTGTGATGATAGGTAGGCGTCCTGTTTCAATCTTCTGCATGTGGTCAGCCAGTTTTCCTAGCACCATTTACTGAATAAGTTCTCTTCTCCCCGGTGGTTGTTAGTGGAGGCTTTGTCAAAGATGAGCTGGTTGAGAAATTGTGGTTTTGCTTCCGGAATCTCTATCCTGTTCCATTGGTCCATATGCCTGGCCTTGTACTAATACCAGGCTGTTTTGATTATTGTAGCCTTAAAGTAAAATTTAAAGTTCTGGAAGTGTGATACTTCCTGCTTTGTTTCTTTTGCTAAGGATTGTTTTGGCTATTTGTGGTTGTTTATGTTTCCATATGAATTTCTGTATTGTCATTTCCAGGTCTGAGAAGAATGATGCTGGTAATTTAATGGGTATTGCTCTGAATCTGTAGATTGCCTTTGGTAGGATGGACATCTTTACAGTGTTGATCTTCTATCCATGAGCATGGAGAATTTTTTCCATTTGCTTGTGTCTTCTTAAATTTCTTTGAGCAGTGTTCTAGTGAGGGCTTTTGGTAAACAGGGTGACTCTTTGGAAGCTGAGGGTGTGTATCACCCTCAATCATAAATTCTCTCTTTGTGCCAAAGGCAGAAGGTTTGGTTGATGAATTTATAAGACGTCCTGCTTTGAAATGCTTTGTGGTTCACAAAGCACTTTCAGCTTTCAGGCAAGAGAACCGGTTCTTGGCATTTGAGAAAACTTGACTTTCTGATAGGGAAGTCAGGGAGAAATGTAATTTGTAGAATAAACTATGGCAGCATCTCTACAATACGCAAAGTTTGGCATAAGATATTTGTAGAAATAACTCTTTTTATTTAAAAATTTTAGTAGATCCAATCTGCATGCATGCATTCCCCAAATGTCTCTTCCCTTTTCAGAAGGTGCCTTGAAAAGGGTGTTTCCATAGACGGCTATAAGAATGTAAGCCAATAATCTCTTCCTAGAGGGAATTTTGAAAATATGTATGCAATGGTCTAAAATTTTTAATCTGTTTGACTCTGTAATTCCATTCCTATAAAATATATCTTATGAAAATGCAGTTGGTGCTTGAACAACAGGGACGTGAACTGCATGGGTCTACTTATACATGGATCTTTTTCCACCTCTGAGACAGTAAGACCCACACCTAGCTCTTCTTCTTCCTCAGCCACTCGAGTTGAAGGCAACGAAGATGAAGACCTTTATGATGATCCACTTCCACTTAATGAATAGCAAATATATTTTCTTTTCATTATGATTTTCTTACTAACATTATCTTTTCCGTAGTTTGCTTTATTGTAAGAATACAGTATATAATTTACATAATGTACAAAATATGTGCTCATTGAATGTGTTATTGGTAAGACTTCAGGTCAACAGTAGTAGTAAAGTCTTGTAAAGTCAAATTATATGTAGATTTTCCTCTTCATGGGGGGCAGTTTCCCTAATTCTCTCCCCTAACCCTGCCTTGTCCAAGAGTCTACTGTACTCAGGAAGATGTAGAAAGAGTTAAGTACACAGGGTTATTTACATCAATGGAAAGTGAAAGATAATCTAAATGCCCAAGAAAAGAGGATTTAGTAAAATAAATTGTTCATCTACAAATGAATGCCATTAGCCTATTAATTGTCAAACTTCAGAAGAATGTTTAATAACACAGGAAAAGCTCAGAATGTAATAGATTATAAAATATACAATGATGTCAATTTTGTAACAGAAAAAAGGTGTGTTAGTCCATAGAGAATTGTTGGACATATACCCCAGTGTTAACAGTCTCATCTTTGATTTGTGAGATTATGGATAATTTCCTAAAGACTTAATTAATTTTTAAAAATAACAGTCTAACATAGAAAAAGGTATTTAGTAAAAGCTAAAGCTAAAAGACTTCCTTCAACCCCTGCCTCCCACACAACCAGCTTCCCTCTCTAGACGCAATCATTACAAGTTTCTTGTGTTTCTTTCTAGAGACATCTTGCACATATTAGGGTAAATTTTTATTTCCTTCATCATATTTTCTGTATTTTAAAAAACAAATATTTTAAAAGTATATTTTACTTTACTTGTTCTAAATCTTCATAAATAATTTCCACTAGATCTTGAATTACCATTATGTTATATAAATGAAAAGATGGAACCAAAGTTATTCAACATTTCATTTAGTTTCCATTTACATTTTGAAATGAAAAACAGCTTCTTGCAATTTTACTTAAATAACCAATTTTGATACTATTCTATTAGCCTTCTAATAGCATGAAGGCCCAGAAATTAAATTGTTCCACTTCCTTATCCATAATTATGTGCAATTAAAATGGTCACAGACCCTAAAGTTTTTTTCCAAGCTCCAGACCCTTCAACTGTCATTCTTTATTATCTTGAAGCCCAACACTTTTTAGCAACACGTTGTATACTGCAAGTTAAGTGAAAGAGGAGGTATTATATTTAACTGATGTGGGTGTTCTTTAATTAATCTGAATTAGCTTTTTGATATGGGGACTAATTGTTTTCTTTGAAAAAAAATCACCATAGATGTGTGACTCTTCTATGCTTGTTGCTCTTCAAGAAAATAGTTAATTGCAGAAAACAGGAATGTTACCTTTTCCAGATAAATAATCAGCTTCGCATCAGAACAGTCACTTTTAATCCAACTTTCTGACTTGTGTTAACAGGATATCTATAGTGTTTGTGAGCAGCAGCGTCTCCTCTGACTTTTGATGTTCTCTTTACATTTATTCATAAGACAGGAGGAATAATTACAACATGAAGTTGGAATAACAAGGGTTCATTTATTTATCTTTAACAACATCTAATAGCTACACATCAAAATATCTAAAACTCTTTATAAGAGAGTAAGGTCAAAATCAAGTTGATATCTACAACTATAGAGACAACTAAGCAAAACTGTTATCATTCTTTCAAGATTACTTAATTCTATTTATTACTAAAATGTAAATAGCTTAAATAGATGGATTAAACTACAATTGCCACACTCCACCCTCATTAATACACTCTTTTCAAGATCCAAGTGTTTTGAGCATTTATAAAGAAGTGTTACCCTAACAAGAGTGATAATGAGTTAAGTGCACATGAGAGTCAAGGTACGACTGAATAACTAAACTTTAAAGAGATCATTAAAACAATATTCTCTTTTTAAAATTTGTTCACAGTATTTTCAGATCACCTTTTAATGAATAAAGAAACTTATGCAGAATTCTGCAAAAAAAACCAAAAAAACAAACAAAATTTAAAAGACAATGATTAAAACCTGGTCATCAATTACACTCTCTGTATTTACTTGATATTTTTTTCCATTGGGCAATAGGATAATATCTTTGAAACTAGTCACTTGTGGCATGCATCAGTATATTATCTGTATTTTTTATCCAAGTCAGAAGGACTCTGAGTAGAATAAATAGCCATGTGGAACACTGGTGAATTATTCATGCTTCCCCCCATCCCCAAACAGTCTATGTATTTTACTCGTTAGAGCTCAAAACATCTTACTATGCTTGACTTCACCATTTTGGACTTTAGCTTGCAGCTAGCTCTCCCACAGACCACAGAGTTATTCCTTCACACATGGTGAGCAGAGGTAAAATACTCTGGGAAAAAAACAACACAGTTTAAGTGATAAAAGCATGCCATAAGCTATTTCCACTAGAATCACAAAAAATGATTTTCTGAACACTCGGTAAACTTGATTTTAGTCCCAAATCTTCTTTGAGCGTCACTGGGTTACTTCATCATCCACTGAATCTTACCTTTAAGTCTACATATACTTATTAAGGGCCTCCATACTTGCAGCACAGTGTTAGGAGAGTAACTGATAGGCACTGTGCTGAAGCAACTCTCACTCTATATGAAGATACAGGTCACAGGTGTGAAGAGTTACAGAACCACACTTGCCAGCTGTCTGATGGGGAGTGCAAAGTAGCCAGAGAGTAGGGGACACACTAGTGACTTGAGCTGAACTGTGGAGAATGGAAAAGGCCTATAAAGATGGAACGGAGCAGAAAAGTCCTCTAGGTCAAGGGCTAGGTCCAGAGCAGGGAGCTACAGTGAGTGCCTGGGATCCCACCACCAACTCCACCTAGAGAGAAGGAGTTGCTGTTTCTTAGGTATGGGAATGATATTACTGACAACTGTTGGAAGACGTGTCTTTGGGGTTGGCTTGTACTGTAGTGGTAGGTTTGGCTTATCTCTACGACTACTGGTGTCCTTGTAGAATGGCTGATAATGGCTAGGAGCTCCCTGGATCCTTGCCCAGAGGACAGCAAAGTGGCCCACGAACCTCAGACTTGGCTCCCTCCCCACCACACACTGGACTTTCCAGCCTCAGGCAGAAGAAGGATTCAGTGGTGGAAAAGACACAGCCAGAGGAACAGACCTTACTCAGGTTTATTCCCTTCCTGCTGCCCTGTGGAGTAGCATTTCTTGGCCATCCCAAGAACCCCTGTTGGGCAGGCCAGCCAAGAAGCAGTGGCAGGCTCTTCTAGTTCATTTCCCTGGTACCATCAAAGACAGGTTCATTTTATTTTTCAAGTTCAGTTGTGTAAATTTGTACTTGCACAGTGTTTTAACTGAGATATTTAATTTTTTCCCTGGGTTTACAAGTTTTTTTATTTGCTTGTTTTTGTTTGTTTTTGTGAGCAAGGCAAGTGTGTGTACTTCAACGTTGGAGAACCCTCGGCTTTGAAAAGCTTTGCCTGGTAAAGCTCTGATATTGAGGCTAATGATGTAATAAAACTACTACATATGAACCTTCAAGTTGAGAACTTTCAAAAAAACGAACTTGCATTCGTATGTCCAATCGTGTAAGCTAGTTCACGTGTCTAGCATACATTGTCACGAGCATGCATAACTGTGCTTTTGTGTACTCGACTGTACAGTACTGCGTAGAGTACAGTAGTACGCTATCTTTTTTTCAAATCCAGGATGTCCAGAAGAAAGCGTAAAAGCAGCAATGATGTAACTGGTACTGTATATCTGATTGTGTTAGTTGGGTACCTAGGCTAACTTTAGCATCGGTTAAACCAGACGGAAGAGGAGAGCATGAGATGCAAAATGAGGAACTTACCTCCACTCTCTGAGTCTCAGCTTCCTCTTTGTGAAATGGAGAGGGTGATTCAGGTTTGCTGTGAGAGTTATGTGACATAATGTGAGTCAATTGCCTGAAATGGCATCTGGCATGCAGTATGCCTCAGCAAGTGAAAGCCCTGATTACCAGGGTAGAAAAGGATTAAGCAAAATAGGTGTAAGGCCTGCTTGACCCTTATGGAGTTCAAATGCTGCTGCAGGGAATAGCAGAAAGACTGTGTGTGGGGGGGTGGAGGGGGTGGCGACATATGGACTGTTGCCAGGAAGGCCAGGGACATGGAATGGATAGGATGCTGGGGAAAGGTGCTGTCAGTGCTGTTTGGACTTTGAGGCACATGGTCCAGCAAAACCTGAGCAGTCTCATGGAAGTTTCTTTTTGCTAGAAGAGTGGGTTGGCAGGCAGAGCTCAACAAGAGGGAAATAAAGAGTCCCCTGGAGGTGAGTTAATAAGCTTGGGAAAAGGGAATTTACTGACAAACTCTGGTGACTGGGGTGAAATCTTTGCAATACAGGAAGGATCTTACTATAATCTGGCTTAACCATAACTACTTTTTGCTTTGTTTTGGCTGTGTAGAATTTAGCTAGAAAATAATATATTCTTTTTTCCCCTCTCATTAACAAAGAATAAATGACAACGATAGTAATCTTAATAACTGTAAAGTTAATGAGGGATTGCTTGAGTTAAATTCCAATTCTGACAATTGAAGTCTGCTTATCCCTCCATACCTGTTTCTTCATCAGTAAAATAGAAAGCAGTGGTAATAAATAAGTGATATTTTATGAATAATCTGTCTAAACACTAAGTACCCACTAAATGTTAGCTCTTGGTCTCTTCACTGGGTGTTGTGCAGTGCCAAGCATTGTGTGGTTACCAGACTTGGGCTGGCTCAAAGTTCCCACTGGAACCTTGGGAGGTAAGGGGATAGAGTATCAGAGGGTGGAGTATCTTGGCCAAGGCCAGTGAGGAAGTGCCTGACCAAAGTTTTTCCTTTCACCGCCTTCAACATCAGGGCAGCTGTCCATACTGGGAATTGAAACAGACCCATAGGAACAGCGTGTAAATGATTTGGACAGAGAACTCAATGGGAACTTAAAAAAAAATCTCTTTTGCATTATTCACTTCTCATTTTAAGTGGCGAGAACATAGTCCATAGCCTAAAAGATACTTGCATCAGTAAAAATGTGTTCATTTGTCATTTATAGATTGTTTTATTTTTAGATTAATGAAGCTCCAAATTAAACCATCGGAGCGCAATCATCCTGATAGTCCTTAACACATTTTGCTCATTATCACTTCATTTATATTTATGATGAACAGATGGTACCAATGTCATATTTCAATGTGTGTCATATCCAGCTATGAGGAAATATCTCATATTAGCTGAACTTATCAAAATATTTGTACTTAACAACAACAGAAATCTGAGCTTATGTACTATCTTGTCACCCTGTCGTAGCTACCATTTGAAAAAGACCATTTAAATTAGATATGTTAGGGAAATAATGCACCATTCATTATTGTTGAACAAATGCACTGAACTCTGAACAGTAAGTGTGGGTGAGTTGTAAGGAGAGAATCATTAAGCTTGAATGAAAAACAGCAATTAGAGTCTCTTGTTTTTGTGTATGCGCTTTGATTTAAGCTGCTTGCAGAGAGCTCCGAGAAGGAAAGAGAATGGTGATGGTAGGACAAGAGGTGCTAAGGCATACAATGGACATGGACACCTGACTGATGAGCCACTTTGCTTTCTAAATGGTAGCTCTAGGGAGAAACCCAAGAAAAGCCTGCTCTTGGAGGTGAGTTATAAAGGCCTGAGGGTCACTGTTCGAATGCTCTGTTGCATGCTTCATGTTGCAGGGAGTCTCAAGGGGTGAGAAAGTGGGAAAGCCCTCAATTCCCCCAAATCATAGCCCAAGGTATGTTTTCAAATAAGTGGTCAAACAACATGTACTGAACATCTATTATGTATCACACATCTGAGGGATGCCAAGAGGCATGAGAATGCTACTGTTCCAGTGAATTTATAGTTCCATGTGAAAGTCTGCCTGATAACAAATAATTCCAATGACAAAACAAAAGGCATTGTGTGCACGGTGACCAAAGTGGCCCAGAGGCAAAGGTTACCTCTGCATGTGGGAGTTAGTAAGGGCTTCATAAAAGAGATGATTTTGAATCAGAATTCTGAAGGTTGAATAGAAGTTGAATGATTGTATGAGGGTGAGGGTTTGAAGAACATTTGGTCGAGCAGCTGTTCGTTGGAATGGTCAAGAGCTGTTTTGGTGTCAGGCAGATGGACTTTGAATTTTAGTTCTAATTTCTTACAGTTATGTGAATTTAGGCAAATTAATTATTTCTTTGTGCTTTGGTTTCCCAAAACCGCAGAATTAGGCTAATAACAGTATCTATCTATGTATTTTTTTCAGGGCATAAACCCCTAGTAATTGCTTATAATCATGCAACAAGAAAGGCCCAGAAAAGAGAAAAAAGCCAATGTCATTACAAAATCTTTAAAGATAAAATTAAAACCCATTGCATTTGATGGTTTAATTTACCAGCAATTTGTTTAGAAAACAAAAAGAAGAGGTATCATATTTAATCTGAGTGAGGTTGCTGGAGCCATTTACAAGGAACCATTCTTGGAAGTGGGTGTAGTCACTTGAAGAACAGGGGTTTGGAGGAGCATTGGGCCTGGCACTGGCCTCAAGGAGCCAGGGGCCAAGTGGTCTTCTGAACACCAGGAATCTCTGAGTTCTTTGTTGAATGGCCAGTGCCCCTCACCATGGGCTCACCACTCTCCAAAAGGGACTGATCCCTTTCCCACAAGATCCATGTGGGAAAAGCAACAAGAATTCTGCAAAAGTCTGGTTCAGGAAAACTATAACAAGTGTAATGTAAAAAACAAATTTGACACAAAGAAGTATGAAAGAGTGGTGGTGATAATTTGTGCTTCAATCAGGACACATTTGCAGATGCAGGAATATTCAGCTGGGCACATTCTGCCTGTGACTGGATCAGAGACCAATGGTTTTCTGCTTGTCAAGCTGGCAGTACTATTCCACGACAGTGAGGTAGCAATGCCACCCTGGGGGAGTGGAACAGCAGGTGCCATTATGGGCCCTTAGCCACCCATGGACATCTTAATGCACCAGCTATTCTTGCTTTGTGAATTTGCTCTTACTGAAGTACCCTCTCCCTTGAACTCAGCAGGCTTGTCTAGTGGCTAAGGGTGAGGAGGTAAGCAGAAGAATACCTGTCACACAGGGCTAAACTAAGCTTTCCCTCTGCCCTCCAATCCAGGCTCATGTGCCTGAACTCTCTCTGCTTTAGGGCGAGTCCTTTCCCAATAGGCTCTGGTCCCTCTTGCACATAGACCCTTGGCAGCCTGCCTCACAGCCCTCCCAGATGCCTGGACATGTCTGAATCCTACCAAGAGTCCAGCTTAGGCTGCAAAATGGGAGTCCCGCAACATGGTGGCCCTAAACAGTCCAAAAATCATAGTTTGGCATGACGAGGGAATCTGCAGAGCACACAGGTGGTGAAATCTCAGTGATTCATGCTCCCAGCACATCACTACATGTTCCCAGCAACAAGCTCATTTCTGTGGGCTATGAATTTAGGTTTGAGCCTTCCTTCCCTAAGGTCATGGCATCACAGCCAACCCCAGAAGGACCAGTGCAGAGCAAATACTCCATGAAGTAACACATGCACCATGATTTCCAAACTCAGATAAACCAAGACTCCATGAAGTAAGAATCTTGAAGGTGGTCTATCCAAGCAAAATTGGGTCTCCAGAGAGATTATGATCACACATTCTTGTGTCAGATCAAGTTGGGTGACACTTGTTTGGCTACTGACTAGTTGTGTGACCTTGGGTAATTTACTGAACTCATCTCTGTTTCAGTTTTCTCATCTGTAAAAAAGAGTAAAATGATATGTATTTATGGAGTTTCATGGATAATCATAGGTGATAATGAGTGAAAAGTGCTTTGCCCAAGGTCTGGGAGTCAGGTGGCAGGGGCCTTGCAGTCACGGAAGCTGTGACTGCAACTAGACTTCCGGGGAGAAGAGGGCTGTGTCCAGAGGTCTGGGCATGCAGAGATGAGGCAGAAAAACCAGGGGAGGGTGAGAGGAGGTTTCTGACAGAGGGAACAGCAAAACAAAAGCATAGACAAATATGAGGTGCTGAGTACAAGAGGTTGGAAGAGCTCCTTGTAGAAAATCCTTCAGGGAAGTTTCTAGATCTTAGGGAGAGGTCTGGGTTCCAAAGCCTCCTCATACTCTCCAGCCTCTACACAAGTTGCTGGTTAAATCTAGGCCCAGCTGAAATGTCGAGACAGCCAGATCTAGCGTGGACGGTGGGCCATGCTCCCCTGTACATTTTGTGCAGGGGTGCTATCGTTTTGTTTCATGCCTGAGATGTCAATAGACACTGAAGTCTTTTCATGGCAAATTGCCAATTATGCTGAAAAGCAATCACAGGCTATAATTCAACTCAATTTGTACCAGCAAAGATTTGTTGATCATCTACTGTGTGATTAATACAGTCCCTTAGACTTAATGTATGCTTAATTTATCCATGTCTCAGTTTGCTCATCTTTTAAATGAAGCTTGGACTAAATAGCCTTTATCTTTTTTCCAGTTTTAAACTAAGAGGAGGTCCTAAAAAAGGTTAGAAGTTTGCTGGGAGGATCATTTTACTCACATTCCTAGAAAAATTATGTAAACAAAATATAACCAAGTATGTGTGTTGTACTAGCGATCAGTTTCATTCTGAGTTCAAAACAATAGCTGTTAAGCATAGTCAGTAAGTCTGGTCCCAATATGCATCTGGGTCTCTAGCAGGAGGAAAGCATTTCAGATCTGGGCTGCAGAGAATGCAGCCCCAAATCAAACCTCAATTCACTCACATCTTTGAATTATGAGAGGGAACTGTGGGGAGAGAATGTTCCAATGCCACTTTCCTCAAGAGTCTGTGAACCCAGCATTTGCTCGACGTGAGGTTATTAAAAAGGTGAGGTTTTTCTATTTCAGGTCTGATGGGAAGATTTCTATGTTTGGTGACTGTAATCACAGATGGATTGAGATGGTTTGTTCCCATTCAGCTGCTTATGAGCAAGCACAATTAGAAGTTGACAGCAAACATGCTTCACAAAAATTATCACATTTAGTGTGATTCCCATAATAAAAACAGGAGCGAACTCAGGAGTCTTTTCAATTTACACAAAGAGCCCTGGGGTCTCTTGACAGTCACTGCTGATCCAATGTTTCTGAGTAAACTTTATTAGGAAAACGGATTGAAAACTCCTGAGGTTTAGTTAAATCTTTGTTTAAAACACACACACACACACACACACACACACATACACACACACACACACACACCACATATGAACTCACACCTTATTATCTCTTTCTTTAGCCAAAGCATTTGTGTAAGTACTACAGATATTGAAATAAATAAGGCATCTGGGGGTCCTATTTCCACCACATTCTGTGATAAGCAAAGTATTAATAAAGCTTCCTAGACGTAGAGAATATTGTGACTCTGAACCTCAACTGGCTGCCAGTCTCATTATAGAATTATTAGCAGTACCCATTTGTGTGCAATTTTAACTTAAGAGGCCTTTTATGTATGTTTTCAGATTTAATCCTCATAACAATACTGAGAAATGTTGATAGAAGTAGTATCTTCTTTTTTGGTGTATTGGTTTAGAAGGGAGAAAATAACTTGCCCCACATCACCTGCTATAAGGTACTGAGTAAGGCTTGAATCCTGAGATAAATTGTGTCTCAGTTTTAATGCCCTTGCCTCTTTAGGCATGAGGAAGGCAAGAAATGGACACATAAATTACTTATTCATTAAAAAATTATTGAGCACTTATGCTATGATTGCTCACAGCTAGGTAGGCATCATGTATACAGTGGAGGAGTGGTGTACGTATATTATTACTTTTTTGTCTGGTCAATAAGGGAAATTATCCCTCTCCCCTCATTCCATATTCCTGTTCTTCCCCCTGCTTGATTTACTCTGGCTCAGTCTACTGTTCTGACCCTGACTAGCCAATTAGAATATGATGCACACCCACAGACACTTCTGATTGGTTTAACCATGAACATATGACTGCAAGTGGTCCAATCAGAGTCTGCCTTTGGGCTTTCACCAGCAGTTTCAGCAAAAACATTTACTTATTTCTCCGGAATTTTAGGGAACCACTGACTATGGAACAAAGAATAAGCAAGTAGAGCAGAGAGATAAAGAGTGCCAGTACCCTGATGGCTTATCTGAACTCTGGATCCAGCAATGGCACTCTGGACTTCCCAGTCATCTGAGACAATACAGACTCTTTTCTAAAATTTAATAAGTGATTCAAGAAATGAATGAGATAGACAATAAACCAGTGGACGAACACATACGTATCAAATTTCAAACTGTGCTATGTGTTCTGAAAGTAAACATAAGGACAAAATATTTGATTCAGACAAAAATTCTCTGGTCAGAAGAGGGAATTTTAAGCATGGTTCAGGAGGGGTGGGACTGATTTATTAGAGCAGGTGCCACTTATGTTAGATTTTGTGTAATAGGAATAATCATGGTGATGATGACTATGACAATAACAACTTCAACAACTGCAACAGCTAATATTTATTGACTCACTGTTAAGTGCTATATTAAGTTATCTCTTTTAATTTTCATAAAACCTATACGGTAGGAATTATTATAATTGTGTTTTACCAACGAGGAAATGAGTTCAAGAACCACAAAGTCACCTACCCGAGGGTCGTAGCTGGTAAAGGGCACAGCCAGGCTTGAACCAAAAACTGGCTCCAAAACCCAGGATCTTTAATTTCTAGGGTGTGTTTCGTAAAGAGGGGAGTCATGCTCCAGACACGGGAGTTACAATCCAGAAATTTTCCATAAGAGGTACAAAAGGGGAAATCTGGGAGTGTACAGGGGCTTACGTCAATGATCTTCCTTAATAGCCTAGTACACATCTGTTGACACAAAGCATTTATTGACTCCTGGCTCATGCCTGGCACTGGGCTACAGAAGTGCACAAGGCTCAGCCCCTGCCCAGAGGCCCTCAGCTCATACCATCTGGAGATAACACAAACAATTGAACACACATGCAACGCTGGACTGAACAGAAGTTTAATTTCCCATTGCTCCTTATGCAGTCTTCCCCTCTACTTTCCTCTCCTCTTCATCACCCCTTATTTCTCATTTCTTACATCTTATTTCTCTTCCTGACTGGAGCTAAGTTGGAAATGGAACCTTTAGTGGTGCACAATTAGACAGCAAATCCCCTTGGCTTATGTGCCACTTGATCCATCACCTGCTATTTTGCTTTCTGTGAGTTACTATGTGTGAATTACATACAAGCTGGATGTGAAAATCCAGCCCGATCAAATGCAGACCTTTCCTTGTTCACTGCCCTTCACCCCCTTCACTCCATTGCTCTTATTCATTGGGGTTCCTCCCCCCTCTCCCAGGTCTGACAAAAGCAGATTCTTCAAAATTATCCTTCTGGGACTGTCTATTTCATTTTGAACTTGACACAAAATTACTGTTTTTGACAGTTGAACTTTTCAGCATGCTTGATACAAATATTTTAATATCCTGTTACCTGAGCTGAGGGAGAGATAAAGTTTTACACCAGACACCTATAATGGCAAGGGAATAAGTTTTCTGGTGACTGATTTAAAGGTACAGTAATAGCAAAATGGTTAATGAGCTAACCATGCTTGGTAGGGCAAAGGTCAACAGAGAAAGCAACCCTATAACTCAGCAAGAGCTCTGGGACTCACTTGAACAAAGAAATGCTGCCTGTAGGACAATGCAACAGTTTCACCTCAAGCACATTCCCAAGAGCCTAGAAAGGAAAAAAAAATCAGTTGGCATCGAGATGTCTTCTGGCTTAACCCAAGAGATGGAAGGCAGGTGGGAAGATGTAAGAGTAGTATGGGTGGCAAGGAAGGAAGGCTCATGAGCGCTGGTGTGTTGGGTGAGATGGAAGGATGATTGTTGTCACTGAGGAAGCGTTGTATGGGTGGTTGTCTGGCCAGAAAAGTATATATAAAGATACTGGAATTACCTCAATGCTCAGCAAGCCAGAAAACTATGAAGTGTCAGGCATGGGAAGGCAGTAACAGTAGCAACAGTAACAGTAGCTGAACCCCTCAGGAAGCAGAACTGACCCAAGCAGCCCCAGGAGCACCTAGAGAAACACTAGCCAACAGAACTTTCTGGAATGATGGAGAATTTTGTGTTTTACAGCAATTGAGTAGTTACTGGCTACAGTGGGTTTTGAGCACTTGGAATGTAGCTAGTATGTCTGAGGAACTGAGTATTTAACTTTATTGAATTTAATTAATGTAAATGTAGTAGCCACGTGTGACTAGTGGTTAGTGTTGAACAGCTCAGCTCTGAATCCCAGGAACCTCAGAAGTCCTTGGATGCTGGCTTAAGTGCTCCACCACAAAGGAAACTTGGCTGATTCTTTTCTCTCTGCCACTGGTGTCTTTACCTCCTATTCTGTAATTCTTCTCTTCCACTTAAGCTTCTACTTACTCCTACTTGCTGCATCTTCATGATGCTAGCTTATGTTGACCTTCTTCTCTCTATATCAACAGTGTTAACTTACTATTACTATATAACAATATTACCAAAACATTGTGCCTAACAGTAACACACACATATTATCTTACAGTTTCCATGGGTCAGGAGTCTGTGGGTCAGCTTAGTCATGTTGTTTGCTTGACGGTCTCACAAAGCTGCAACTGAAGTGTCAGCTGTGACTGTGGCCTCATCTGAGTTGTGACTGGAGAAGGCTCCACTTCCAAACTCCTGTGCTTGTTGGAAGAATCTAGTTCCTTGCAGCTGGGCTGAGAATCTGTTTCTTTTTTTATTATTATTATAAAGATGTGGGGTACAATTCAGGGTTAGGTATACAAACGTTGATTATGCAGGTATCCTTGTTGATGAGGTATGCCCCTCCCTCCCCTAGCAGTTTCCCTCGACTGCCAATCCCACCCCTCCTTCCCTGACGTTTCCTACTACTGCCAATCCCTTTCTTATAGTATTATAATTGTTCACGGTCTGCTTATGAGTGAGAACATGTGGTACTCTGGTCTTTGTTTCTGTGATAGATCACTGAGTATGATCGACTCTAAATCCATCCAAGTGGCTGCAAAGTCCATATGTTTGTCCTTCTTTATGGCTGCATAATACTCCATTATGTATGTGTACCACATTTTTTAATCCAGTCCAGCTTCAATGGGCAACTCGGTTGGTTCCATGTTTTTGCTATTGTGAATAGAGCTGCAACAAACATATGTGTGCAGGTATCTTTTTTGTGGAATGATTTGAGAGAACCTCAGTTTCTTGCTGGCTGTTGGCTGCCCTCAGCTCCTTGACACACAGGCCCTCCCAGCAGGGCTGCTTGCTTCTCTAAAACCAGAAAGAGAGTGTCCTCCCAAGATGGGGACTGTAATCTTACATAATATAATCATAATCCTGTAACCACATACACATATTCTATAGATCCTGTCACCTGCATTGTATTGATTAGAAGCCCATGCTTGAGGGGAGGGAACTCCACAGAGGCATGAACTCCAGGAGGCAGGGGCATGGGGCCCTCTGGACTTGATCTTCCACACCAACATTTCCAGCTTAGGCTCCCACTGCCATGGGCATTGAAAATACCCATTTTCTGACTGACGGTACTGGGAAACTATGGGGGGGGGAGATGGGATTAACAGTAGCAAATATCTGTCTGGGGATGGGGAAACACCTCTTATCAACAGGGTGCCTGAATGAAACATACTTGTACACCTAACCCTTAACTGTACCCCACAAAACCATAATAAGAAATATTGAAAAAAAAAAAAAAAGAAAATACCCATTTTCTGGGTATTTGTGTATTCACATTCCAGAAATAAAAGAATAATTGACCAGCTTATTATTCCTTTGGGCCTGGCTACTCATACTTCCCAGCCTTAGGTCAGGTGGGCCACCCTTCTCAGTAGACCAGCCTTAGCCGGGATGGGGTCACATGGTGCAGCATGGCTGGGTCAGGCAATAACTGGCCCTTGGACACAGAAGTAAATGGGGCCAGGCCCTGCAACATTGGTCTATAGTCAGGTCCTGACCTGCATACGTAAAAGGCATGGCAAATCCTACTCCCAAACCCTGGAAGAGGCGAAGAGGTTTTCCTTATCCTCCTTCCTTGGCTCACAGTCTTTATCTGAGGCCCGCCGAAAAAAGGAGCTAGAAGAAAGGAGCCCTTTGAAACTGGATTCAGTTACGTTTTAGACAAATTAAAGGAAATGCTACAGAGTAGAAAGTAACCTCACAGAACGCTTCATGCCAAAAGCAAAGAGGGTAGGAATATAAATGTATTAAAAATATAAATGACATAGTCATAAATTATGTCTATGAAAATAATCCAAATGATTAGCAATATGGGAACAGTTAAACAAATTATGGCAAATTAACATCGTTGAATGTTATGCCGCTTTTAAAAAATGATTATATGGAAAGTAGAACAAGGAAAAAGTATTTTTGATCGAATGTTGTAAAAGCCCAAAATACAAACATTTAAATAGGAAAATATTAAAATTTTATAAAATCAGGCATGGAATGGAACATGGAATATTTTTGATTGTTAGATTATGATTAATTTTCCCCCAAAAGTCCTTTATTATTATTATTATTAAAAAGCAAAAAACATAAAAGTTAAAAATGAATGACTAAGAATAATAGCTAAGATGAACTGAGTGCTTGCTGCATAGCTGACCCTGTGCTAAATGCATTCCATACCTTCACCAGGGTGGTCCTGGCTATTACCTCTAATGTGAAGATGAGGAAACTGAGGGTACAAGAGGTCAAATAACTTGCTCCACCAGATAGAGGGATTTGAACTCAGGTTGTCTGACTCTTGTTGTTGGACTATTTTAGTCAATTTTAGGTCCTCTTGGCAAAGCACATGGGGCCTGCAAACTCCTTAATAACTTGTGGAAAATTAGAAACCAAACAAACAAACCAACCAACCCCATCGTGCATTCAGTCCAAATTCAAAGTCAAACTTGATAAATGTAGGATGGAATGCCCACAGAATGAGACAGTATTGTCAAGTTTAGGATCCCAACAATGAAAGTTTCTCGTTTTGTAAGAATTGCTGGTTGACTATGGTGATTTTTGCAAATCATGGCCAAGTAGAAATCAAATGGGTTGTTTTTAGACAAATGATTTCACCAATAACATTAGAAAAATCATTCCAAAAATGTTTGTAGCAAAAATAGTATAAGAAGTGAGTGCAACTGAAATATTTGCTGTGGTGTGGGCTCTCAAGCCTCTGCAAGTCTTCAAATAGCCCTGCCCAGAGCTCAACATTTCACTGATATCTATTCTACCTTTTCCCTACAAAGAGAGACTGTTGTGTGTTCAGCAGGGCACATCTCTTTGGGGCAATGGTGAGAAAAGGAGAAAACAGAGAACAGCAAGGGGAGAGGCAGGCAGGGGAGGAGGGGAGCTGTGGGGAAGACAGGTCCTCTAAGCCACAGGATGATGAACTCCATGGTTCATGAAGCTGGTCCTGTGTGGTCCAATACTTGAGTTCCTATTCTTATGCTCTTGTAAGGGTGTAAACTTTGTGTATGTGTATAGATACACACATGCACTTGTGGCATTCCAGTGTGTTGCCCAGTGGCTGTGCTTGTGGTAGAAACTCTCAGGTCGGTCGGATGCTGTTACATGGTAACCCCAAATCTGAGAAGGCTTGTGCATAAAGTTCTTTACTTGCTCCAAAGAAGTCATCTGGAGGTCCAGCAGGGAGAGACATTGGTTTATTAGAACTTAAAGGAGGCACCGTTGGAGGCCACAGGTAAGGAAAGAATCCACCTAGGAGGCACCAATGGCACCCAGTGGGTGAAGAAAGAATCTGCACTTTGGGACAATACGGCAAACAGTTTTATAGTCAAGCAAGTTAATTATTCAACTTGCTTCATGGTGGCTACAATCACAGTGAGTCTCTGCTCCATTACCTGCACCCTGTGACTCCTTGCTGGGAATGTGCACCTCCCGCAGAGACCAGCCTTGGTCAGAGGCTGCTTCCTGGGGGAGGGGCAGAAGGAAGGCAGTTAAAGGGGAAAAGAGTCAATGTCCAGACAATTATCTCACAGATATTCTCACCTTTTCTTGCCATTACAATTTTATGGGTCCGCATTTTTCAGCTGGCTGCAAACCCAAACGATAGCTGCCTCCAGAAACAATACTGTGCTTTAGGGTTAACTGAATTGAGGAATGTCTTTAAATAATTAGATGGCAATTGTTAAACAGTGTACTCAGCTCTCCTGCAGTGAGTGCTTAGTAAATTATGGGAGCTTACTTTATTCTTTGCAAATTTTCACACCCATTTAAAAGCAAGTTTTAACCTAGGTTGTGCTCTCTGTAAGAGTCACTCAGGGGCTTTTTAGGGTCCATCTCACCAGCATCCTCAGTTTCAGGGGCACCTATCAGGGCAATTATGCTGATTTCTGAAGCAAGTAAACCAAAATGCTTTGAATGGTGAGTTGCTTGAAATTTCATTATTGATTTTCCTCTCCTTCCTCCATTCTCCCTCCAGACCTGTTCACTACCAAAAGATTGTTCTCGATTTACAGGGGGCTTTTAAATATAACTTTTCATTAAGCTACTCAAAACAGTTATGAGAGGCAGCCTGTATACACCAACTGTGAGGCATTTATGAGATAGGAATATAAGATGACATCTTGAGATGGGAGCCTCTTACATTTCTGGCCTTGCAAACTCATTTTTGGTGACACCCTTTAAATGGCATTCATGGCCATTTTTTTTCTATCCTGACCAGGCACTGGGATTTCATTGTGATAATTGCAGGCCGTATGTTACTTGATCAGTGTAATGTAGTATAATTACTCGCCCATTGCACTTCATTACACCACTGTAATCGGTGGCAGGTCAGTGTTTCAGCTACAGTCGCTCTGAAAATTGAGCTGACATGGATACTGTGATAGGAATGATAGCACAGGGGCCCCCATGCAAATGGCAGAAATTAGCGTCCGGTCAATGGGTTCTGAAATGCGATATGCACCTCAGCCTGGGACACCTGCTTTGGGTCTCTCATTTTCTCTCAGATACAATATGATGATCATGGAATAATGAATCCTTCCACTTGTGTTATGCCTCATAAAAGGTCATTGAAATGCCAAAGAATGTTAAATAGCACGGAAATGTTCAGAGAATAACATTCCATAACACATCATCTAATTGTTTCTAATGGTCATTTTCACTGGTGCAGCTGACACCCTGTGTCACTCTAGATCCAGTCTGTAGATAGCTTTTATAATATTTTCACATTATAAAACAATGATAAATGGTCTAGAGTTGTAAAAAGGCTGTGAGATGACCATATAATTTATCATCCGAAATAGGACACTTTAGAAAATAAGAGGGAGTGATATTAATAATTACACAGGTATGAAGGGCATAAACCCAGACTGTTCCTGGCAAAATGAAATAGATGGCACCTAAGGCGTAAGGCTCAGCATTAATCTTTGTTCTCTCTCCTTTCCCTTGTAGCCAGAGTTAGCATCATTCCACTGGCCCTTCTAGTCCAGAAAGAGACATTAACACAGGCCTGGAGCTTCTGAGAGAAATCTAGGATAAATACAGAGATTAGGAGTCATCCTTGCATATCCTATATATGCATGCATTCATAGGAAAGCTCTACCTTAGAAAATGCCACCATGGAAGCCATTGACAGAAGAGGAGGAGCCATGGAAGCAGGAGAAGGAAGAGTCTAGAGGGAGAAGGAGGAGCACTAGGACAGTATGGCATCCTGGGAGTGAGAGAAGGACTGGCAGACATTCATCGGACCTGGCAGTGGAAGGTGCGGCAGCCAGTATCCCAGATGGCTCCCATTGGCCTTGCCTCCTGGTGTCTATGCCCTGCACAGTTGTATCAACATAGGTGAGCTGGGTAACCAATAGGACGTTGTGGAAATGATCAAGTGGGCCCTTTGCGGCTAGGTTGTAGAAGAGATTGTGGATTCTACCATGCTCTACTTTTGCTACCTCAGGCTGGGGGAAGATGGCAGCCATGTCAGGAAGACACTCAAGATGCCCTGTGGAGAGGGCCACATGGTGAGCCAATGAGACTCTTGTCAAGAACCATGGGAATGAGCCACCTTGAAAATAATATAGTTACAATGAATATATTCCTTTTAGGCTTCCCACCATAAATTTTCCCTAGCTTTTCAAGGGAAATACTATAAGATGTGACCAAAAGTAAAATTTAAGGCACTGCATGTAAAAAACTGCCTTATTACTTTATAGCTACACTTCTTGTTTTCCAGGGAAATAGCTTGAGTCTCCCATCACTTTTTCTTGCATTTTTTTTCCGTAGGTAAAGTTTTATGACATAGGGCAACCCATATGAAATAGATCCATAAAAATTATTCTAATAGGGTCAACTTATAGTACAGGTCACCTAGAATTACTGGATAATGTCCAAATGGCATAAACATTTTCTGAAAGACAATTGCGATGTCACATCATGATCTGAATGTGTTTGCAAAAGAAAAAAAAAAAAAAAAAAAAACTCGGCCACATGGCCCTGTTGGAGTTTATTGACATTCACTTCCTTGAAAGAGCTCAAACTGCAAGTGGCATTTGCAGGGCAAGCTGAGTTTTCTCTATTAGCTTCATCCAGACCCAGACTCTCCCTTTGCCCTGTATTTCCTTAGCTAAATCACATCCCTTGATCCACTCTAAGTCATGAATTAGTAAAGAACCAACCAACTGCCCTATCTGGAAAAGCATGTTTAATCTTTCATGGCCAGCTCCAGGAAGAATGCCCTTTAAATGGCTATGCCTTTTCTTTTTTATCCATCCTCCTCAAGAGTTGACCAAGACAAATGCTGTCTTCGTATTTTTTTTTAATGCTTGAGCTCACAAAATGAGAAAGGAAAAAAGGTCAGTTGACATCCAGGGACACCATGAACAGCTGTGTAGACTGTGCACTTTACAAGGTATGAAGCAAAGGAGGGAAATGGGCTGACATCCAGACCACTAGCCCAAATGTGCACCCTGGCCCGGTGGAGGACAGGGACCTTTTTATAATTTACACAAAGGCCCTGTTTCTGCCAACACTGGTCCTACCAACATTATTTCTATTGTCTATCTTACACTTGCTTTTGTCTTCCTTTCTCTTTTCACCTTAGCGAAAAACCAAAACAAAACAAGCAAATAAAAAATACATATGCACAACAAAAACTAAAACCAAAAAAACTATATGAAATCTCCTGTAATTTGTTTTCCTCCCTGAGGAGAGGTTAATTCTTCTAGCTGTAATTCATTTATAGGAAATCAGACACAGAAGAAGTTATGTGGCTGGATCTTTTGCAAAGAGAGATGGGACACCTAGGCTTCTTTGCCAGGAAGCAGCATTTATTTGTGCCAGCACTGGCTCATCCAAAGGCTGAGCCCCGAGCACAGGGGGGGCATTGCCTTATATACCTTTTTAGCTTCTTTACCCCTCTTGTAAGGCTACATATTGGTAAAATATGTTGTGATTGGGTATTTCATAGTTTAAGGTTGCAGCAGGGTTACACATGCACATTACAACTTGGGTCACATTCCTTTCCCTCTAACATAACTTTTTCTATTCTGGTAAGGCCCTTATCTTTTTGTGCTAGGAGGGCTCTTTCTTTATTCTGGGAAGGCCCTTATCTTATTGTGCTAGGAGGACCCCTGCCTCAGTTGGACACCCAAGATCATTTGAAAAGCCCCGTTGAAGCTCTTTTTCTTCAGGTCTGTTTACATAAGCCCTTTCCCCATCCTAATTCCCAATGAGGCCTCAGGCATCGCTCAGTTGGGTTCCTTGTGGTGAGGTTGATATCCCACGCAGCGGTTGACAGAGGCAGGACACCTATTCTGAGACATCTAGGGGAAACTAAACTGGACTGACTGGGATTTAGAACAGATTGAACTGTTTCCCAGAATTCCCTGATCTTCCCCATCTCAAATATTTCCTTCCAAAGGTTTTCATCAAGTTTTTCTTTTTTTTGAGTTGGAGTCTCACTCTGTCACTCAGACTGGAGTGCAGCGGCCGCTCACGGCCACCGCAGCCTCGCCTGCTGGGCTCCGGCGATCCTTCCGCCTCAGCCTTCCAAGTAGCTGGAACTACAGGCATGCGCTACCACACCTGGCTAGTTTTTGATTTATTGTAGAGATGAGGTCTCGCCAAGTTGCCCAGGTGGGTCTTGAACCCGCGGGCTCAGGCAATCCACTCACCTCAGCCTCCCAAAGCGCTGGGATTACAGGCTGAGCCACTGAGCCCGGTGTCATCAAGCTTTTCAATGTTTGTATGAGCCCAACATGATGGGCTTTTTTTCAATGTTCATATGTTTGATTTACCTGTCACGACATGATCAAAAGACTAAAACCCACAGATAATTCAGAAGTACCAGATGAAGGAAAGTTTGTAATCTTCTCATCCTCCTAAATTTTTTATCCTAGGCAGGCACAAGTTATAGAAATGATTGAAAGGACAGACCGAGAGTGGGAAGCCATTTTTCTTGTTCTTAAACCCTGACACAATGACGAGAAAGTAGAAGCTATGGTTTTGGAGAAATGCACACTTTAGGTATAATTAACTTTACCGACTTTGTCTTTTCAGAAACAGACTTCCAGGTATCAGAGGTATCTCATAGTGGCAATCAACCTTGCCTAGAGTAAAGGGAATTTACAAGGCCTAAGACATCATGCAATGGGCAAGGACTGTGAAAGTCATGAAACTTGTAATTACAAAAGTTAGACCCGCTCAGAGGGAGAGCAGGTGGGGATTCGCTCTTCTGTAAATTGGGCACTATCTACAGGGAAGCCAAGGATCTCCTGAAGCTACTCACTGGGAATGCCTAGGAGATAAGGGGAGGTACTCCTAAGAAATGTCGTTTGGGAAGGTGCAGGAGCATTAGAATCCTTGTCACACCCTTCTCTGGGGGCTATGATGATGTGGGCGGACATTAATGGGTCTCTGTGTCACAGGTTCTCCAAGACATCCACAGGCGGTGGATAAGGAAGTCACAGCAGTCACAGCAGTCACGGCAGTCACGTGCAACATCTCCAAGAGAAGGATTTAAGCCAGGACTCCGGGGGGCTACGAGGCCACAGTCACCTAGAGTGTAGGCCCACTCCTTGTCTGTGGGGGATGAACTTTTCTTAAGTAAATCTTTTCTTCTCTCACCTCTGTGTGTCGCAATTCTTTGCATCTACTCGGATCTCTGGGTTCCCAGTGCGGCACCTCCGGCTTGCCAGCCTCGGTGGTGCTGCATGCCTTCCCTCACCTCTCCACCCTCACCCGGTCCGTCCGGACCCTAACAATGATAAATTCTAGTTTTATCCTGATCTATTTCCATCTCCCATTGTACTGTGAGCTCCAAGTACTTATTCAGAAAGATTGCTATATTTTATTGTCTTTGTGACGTTATCTTTTCTTCTATTAAGGGTGATAGTATGTAGAATGATCTGGAGTTAATTCCTAGCTCTTCTCACTCTAGAAGCTGGGTCACCTTGCTTCCTGTTTTGAGAGATGAGTACATACTGCATAAGGAGGTTGTGAAGTTGAATAAAGACAACTAATTATATACATATATATGTGTGTGTGTATATACACATACCTACGTATATAATATATTCTATTGGTTCTGTTTCTCAGGGGAATCCTGATTATTCCTGTGATCAAATACTCATGGAACCCAGATCCTTTCCCTTCAGAATAGAATTCCCCACCTTAAAGAGAAAGCCTTTTTAACTTAGAACTTAGCAAAGGGCTTGTTGAGAAGATTGAACATGACATGGACTCTGCAGAATTCCTGTCCCTGGAATTACATATCATGTGGCCTGAGCAATGTTACCCAGCCCCCGGGTGCCTTGGTCTTCTTGCTTGTAAAACCTGTGGGGTGACAAGATGGTCTCTAGGTTATTCCTTAGCTCACATGTGCCATGAGTCTGAATCAATTTTTTACTGGTTATAACAATCATCATTAAGAGTCACAAAATGATCACTGATAATATAACTAGTGAGAATAGGCACTATTCAAATGCTTATCGTGTGCCAAGCACTGTGGTAAACACTTGGCAACCATTGTCTGATTTGATCCTCACAACATCCAAGCGAGGCAGGACCATTATCCTCAATTTACTAATGGGCTTGTAAGCAGTAAGTGGCTATGCTGTGACAAGCTAGGGGAAGCAGGTAACACCAGGATGGGCACCCGGTTCTGTCTCATTCCTAAGTCTAACTCCTAACCTCTGCAGGCCCAAGCAGGACAGAATTGCAATCTCTAAGCCCCATGCAATGTTACTGCATTTTGTTTGCTTAGTCAACACCCCCACCATTTTTCTATTGTGACCGGTGCTACTCTGAGCACAAGAATTGCCTTCTGGAGGTTCTTGTTGTCTTGTACAACATGATACAGTAACAATAATGGATTACTTTAGTCTACAAACTAGTATCTAAGGTTGTGCTTCAAAATATACTTTGTGGGTTAACATGACCAGTTTCTCATCTCTTTTCTAAACTGTCTGGTCTCTGTCGCCCAACCTGGAGTACAGCAGCATGCTCACGACCACCGCAGCCTCAACCTGCTGGGCTCAGGCAATCCTTCCACCTCAACCTTCCAAGTAGTTGGAACTACAGATGCATGTCATCATGCAAGACTAGGAAATTATTCTTAAAAGTGCTCAAGGGACTAAAACTAAAAGGTATATGTCCTATGACTTAGCAATCCACACCTGGGTGTATGATAACAGAAATGAGTGCTTATGTCTACCAAAGACATATAAAATATTCACAGAAACTTTTTGCCTGAGAACCCAAATCTGGAAACAACCTGAATGTCTATTGACAACAAAAAGTTGTGTAGAGTTATATAATGGAATAATAAATAGCAGTGAAAATGAACTCATAGCAACATACAGCAACTTGGAAGCATCTTATAGGTATGTATCAAGCAGAAGAAGACAGATACTAAAAGATACATAATATGTGCTTCTACATATATAAAATGAAAAAACAGGTCAAGCTAATGTATGATGCTAGAAGTCTAAATGGTGGTGTTGACCAGTAAGAAGTATGAGGGAGACTTCTAAGTGCTGGGAATATTCTGTATCTTAATCTGGGAGGTGGATATTTGGGTATACTTAAGACTTGTATCCTTTACTGTATGCCTGATATATTTCAGTAGAAGAAGAAAAAGAAAAACAGTATTCAAAAACATGTAGTTGTTGGGAATTGATGTTGTCTCCTGCCAGTTGACCTAAGATATCTAAGGTTACCCCCTTGCAAGACTCCCACAAGATTGCTCTGAAGTCAGTTCTGATCTAGTGGGTAGCCTTGATCTGTCAGGAATGCGTGGAAATCACACTGCTAGGGATTCAGTGTCTGAGGTAACTCATGTCATATTTTATTGTGAGCAGGTTCCCAGTGGGCTTGTCACTTTGCCTTGAACCTGGCCCACTGCTGCGGACACTGATACCATGCTTTTCTCTTGCTAGCATTTTTGTCCCCAGGTACCTGAATCCCATTTTTTACACCTCCAGTCATGGGATATAGGATGGACTGATCTTCTGGAACCATGCTGGTGTGACCTGCCTATGAAACTCCTCCTTACTTGGAGGCTTTTGCTGACAAACCCATGTCCTGGGTGGTTAACCACTCCTTCATCCCCATGATTTCTGACAGTCCCCTCTGAGACCATATACTGAACTTCTGGATCCCAGAGAAGCAGCCCTACAGGCAAGTCAGCTCATTTACCTACTGGTCCCAGCTTCCTCTTACCCCCCACCGGGTCATGTTTATGAGCAACTACACAGCACACTCCCTCAAACCTAGATCGAGACAATTAACCCCCATCAGCTGCTGTATTTCTGATAGGCCCATATCAGACGGGGTACTAAAGAAAACACAGATCTGTCTTTAAACACCATGAAACCTAGAGTGTACAATATATTAACACTTTCTTTTGAGCTCTTTCTTGTGGCATTTCTTTGGAAAGGCAAAGCTGTTCTGCTACTGCCCATTAACCATTAATGTTTTGAGGCACAGTGGGAAAAGGAGAAAGGAAAAAAGATAAAGGGATAATGCCTGTGAGACAGTCAACCCAAAAGGTTCACCATGACGTGAATTATTTCAAACATGTTCGATCTGTTTCTATAATTTTGTTATTCATGAGACATAAAGGGAATGAGAGAGCAAAGTAAACACGACCACTTATGAGATGGATGGAGCACACAAAAAGAAACAGCCACAAAATACAGCAAAAGAGCAGAGCCTCATAGGCAGAAAAATTACATCTGGATTATTCTACTTAAATAGAAGAAACATAAATCACACCAAGGGGCTCATAGCAATGTGCATTGGAGTGATAATGAATAGACCAGCCCGGACTGCCCTCTCCCTTCCTCACTGAGCCAAATCCTCTGCCTCCTGTGTGATTCGGCAGAAGTCCCGGGAGTCAGTCATGGTCCCAATTCTGCCTCCCAGTCCTGCTCAGTCTTGTCCAGTACAGCCCAGTCCACCGTGGTCTTGCCCCCTCTGTGCTCGCTAAGCTGTCACTGACTATATTCTGCCCTTGCTGATATACTTCCCTACTCATTTCATTGGTTATCTTTGAGTATGCTTTTGTCTTATCTTTTCTCTCTCAGACGCAAGCTTCTTGAAGGTCCTTGTGTCTTCCATGTCTTTGTACCTTTCTTTAGTGCCTTCAGCAAAATTTCTTATGCACAGCAAGGTATGTGATACAGTTGTATACTCAGTATACTCGTATATTTGTTGGCTGATTAATTTCAAAGGCTGTGATTAAATTTTCTCTGCAGTTTGGACTGTGATCAGAAGAAATCCTGCCTGCAAAGCACTTTTGAGGGGTAGATGGTAACTAACCACAAAGCCATCTGATATACTAATAGTATCTTATTGAGACTAACATATTCATTTAGAGTAGCTGTTTCTTTTAAAATACCTACAATTGGTTGATTAAAACAATGCAACAAGTTCAAGCATTTTACATAGTACAATTTTCGGTCTAGTTTTTTCCAATTAAGTTTACGTGGAGAGTCATTGAGATGTGATAACTGATACTCGTGTTATACCTAGTAAGGACATCACAAAATCAGTGGTTTGTCTGTTCATTCATCAATGATTTTTTTTACTATCTCAATTTCCACTGAATAAGGAATAGCAGAAAGCTGAATTACATGTATACCCTATTCAGCTGGGGTTCTATAATCACTATAAATAAAAAGTTTTCCACTTTTCTTTTAGGTCCACAAATGTTGAATTTGCATCCATCTACTTTTCGTCCTGAATAGTCAGTGTGACCTGGGAGGAAACGGTCTCTAGTGTTTGTTAAGTGCCAGGTATGATTTGCATGCTGTGTTCTTCTCCCAGGTATGAGGCAGTGAGCATAGAACCTTCCTGTGTCTGCATTTCCTCAGCTATAAAATGAGGATATTGAACTAATGTCAAAGTGTGATTATGAGAATCAGACTAGTTAGTATATGTAATATGTAGTCTAAGATTTATGACTGGCATGTGGTAGCACTACAGAAGTATTTATTGAAGAAATAAGGAAAAAATATATTTAATTCCCGCATCAATGCTTTGTGGTAGGTGCTTTCAAGAGTCCTTCTACCAAAAATCATTAAAACCAAGCTGATCATTTAGTTTTCTGTCCTTAGGTTTACAAGCAGTGGATATCACCAAGCAATCCTCTCTAACCCATGGCAGCAATTATTTATACAGCCTAGCAGTCTCAACTTTGTTTTGAATAAATAAATACAATTATATCCATTTTTAAGGCCCCAAGAAGCATTTTCTCAACACCAAGAGTGAGAAGACACACCACCATCTTTTTTGTAACATGACTAAGTCAGTTTCACACTTGGCAAAGAAGAAGCTTAGCAGAATGGGAAAATGTCTTAAAATATTGTGTATGACTGGGTTTCATACATTTTTAAATTTTCTTTTTTAAAAAACTTTTAATTTTTTATTTTGAAGATGTGGGGTACAATTCAGGGTTAGGTATACAAATGTTCATTATGCAGGTACCCTTGTTGATGAGGGGTACCCACCCCCTTCCCCAGGCAAATTTCTACTACTGCCAATTCTGCTCCCCTGCTCCCCTCCTGGCAGTTTCCCCACTACTGCCAATCGTTTTCTTATAGTATTACGATAATCATTCAAGGTCTGCTTATGCGTGAGAACAAGTGATGCTGAGTTCTTGGTTTCTGTGAAAGATCACTCAGTATTATAGACTCTAAGTTCATCCAATTTTTAAATATTCTAAAAGACACTAATGACAAGAACCTGTAGTGATTTGAAAGAAACAATGGCACACTTGCATTTTATTAGTTAAAACAAGTACAGTAACACTTCAGTGTTCTATTGTTTTTAGAAATGACCATTTGAGATGCGTATATTTTTCAAAGAAGTAAGTCTTGGTCTTTTAATCACAAAACTTTGAGGTTTTTTTTAATGGTGGGAACATATTCACTATTTTTTTTCAGACCAGTAGAGAATACAAAAACAAACAAACAAAAAAACAATAAAATGTTAGCTTTTATGTGTGTAAAGCAAGAGTCAACATTTGCTTAACTAAAGAGTGTTACAGTAGCATGTTAAGAGATTTCAAGGCATAAAAGAACCCTTTGCCCCTATCTTGAATGGCTCCACTATTGATGACTTATTAAATACAGTGCTGGGATTTTATATTTTTATTAGCTCATAGAGCACTGTGGAACTGTTGGTTTTCTCTTGTGAGTTACCAGCTATTAAAAACAATTAGAACTGGTTTCTGAGGATTAATAAAAAGAAAAAAGTAGATCAGACGGGCTCTATAACAACATATACCTATAACCATCCACTCAACAAAAAGAGGAGGTATGACTGGTGATTCAAAAAAAGGCGGAAAAAGAAGAGAGAAGGGTAAGAGGAGAATCAACGGGCATCCAGGAACTTATTCCTGTCTACCTGAGTTTGGCATACAATGGCGGTTGAACCTGTGCAAGAGTTGGGAGGGTCTGATGGATCCAGTGGAGAGTTTCTGGAGAGACTGGAGCCAGATGAGACACCCCAGCATAGATGCACTTCTAGGGAACACATTCTGGCTACTGGTGGGTGCTCACATGGAGAACCCTCCTTCATGACACCACTCATATCAGGAAAATGAAGTTGCCTTGCACCTCCATTGGGAGGGGAGTCCAAGCTCTTTTAAATATTTAAATTCATTTTTTTTTGAGTTGGGGTCTCACTCTTGTCACCCAGGCTGGAGTGCAGTGGCATGCTCATGGCCACTGCAGCCTTGACCTGCTGGGCTCAGCCGATCATTCCGCCTCAGCTTTCCAAGTAGCTGGAACTATAGATGCACACCACCATGCCCAGCTAGTTTTGGTGATTTATTGTAGAGATGAGATCTCACCAAGTTGCCCAGGCTGGTCTTGAACCCCTGGGCTCAGAAAATCCTCTCACTTCGGCCTCCCAAAGTGCTAGGATTACAGGCTGAGCCACCGCGCCTGGCCTATTTAGCTATTTTCACACCAAATGGAATAGTCTCTCCCAGAAAAGTCAAATTCTGCCAACCCTTATCACATGGTTGTTCACAAAAGCAGTGACGGCTTGAACTAGAAAAATAAACAAAAATAATGTAAATGGCAAGGGGCCCTAAATACTATAAGAAAAATTCTGAGCAACTAACCTTGCTGTCTTCCATTCATGGCGTTTAGTTAGCAGCAACACCAACCTGTTAAGACCTGATGGCTGCTCTGGGATGCTTGGCCATGTATTTCTTGTCTTCTACAATTGTCCTGGGCTTTTCCTAGGCCTTGGAACTTGAACTTGCCAATTCAGGAGCTCACAGATGTGACTGCACCTGGGAAGGTTCTTGCATTGAGTAACAATTACAGACAACTCTTGGGAAGAAGTGTAAATATATGAAGTTGATTCTACTGTATATTTTTGTTGGCATTGTGATAGTCATTATTATGGTTTGTCCTTGTGTCTGGTCTAATAACTTCCCAAAGCCTTCCCTGCATGCTTATCTCAGCACAAGCAATTGTGTGGGCAGGAATCAGCCTAAAGTCTTCACCCATTCCTTTTCGAGAAAAAAGAGACAGGATATTTTTAATAAGAGATAATTTAGCCAAATCTATTTCAGACTCTGCTCCAATGACCCTATAAGAGCTTCCTCTGAGAAACTTTGTCAGGTACTGAAATTCAATGAACCATTATTATCAGTGCTAATAACTGATATGTGCTGAGTATTTACATGGTCGTAGGCTTTACTGTGAGCAGCAGATGTGCATTCATTCACTGAATTCTCCAACAACTCTGTGGTACTGGTGTTATCCAGTCCCAGAGAGGAATAGGAGTCCAGACTAAGCAAGCGGCTTGCTTGGGGTCATGGAGTGAGTGAATGGTGGGGCCCTGGCTACCTTCTTACCAGAGTTATACTGTGTTTATTATGTCTATCAGGACATGAGTTTTGTCTCAAAATTCATTAAGTCCAAAATAGAGCTGAGAATGCAACTGTGCTAAGTTAAAAGATCCAGTCACAAAGATATATCTATTGTATAATTCCATTTGTATGAAATATCTAGAATAGGTAAATCCTAGAAATAGGAAGTAGATGAGTGGTTACCAGGAACCGGGGGAGGTGGTTGGGGGAAAATGGGAGTGACTATTGAGGGTTAAGGATTTCTTTTGGGGTGATGAAAATGTTCTAAAGTCGATTCTAAGGATGATTGTTTAACCCTGTGAATATACTAAAAGCCTTTGAAGTATACATTTTAAATGGGTACATTATATGGTATGTGAATTATATCTTAATGAAATTGTTAATAATAATAAGAAACCCTAAAGTTTTGAGTCTGGTCCCAAATGACTCAAAGCAAGAACAGAGGTGGCGCAAGAGGTCTCAGGCACATGTAGGGTTCATAACATTTGCTTATTAGAAGAAGAAAAGACTGATTAATTAAATTCATATAAATGATTCATGTTGATCATAAAAATTTAAAGCATTCATAATCTTGACTCTTAGAAACAATCATTGTTAATATTTTAGGGTTTATCCTTGAGGATTTTTTCTATGCATATATAAGTCATATATACAGAGAAACTGGATCCTACTATCTCTGTTGTCATTTATTTCTCTTATGCAGTTGGGTTCTATCTAGCGGCTCTCAACGTGTGATGCTTGTACCATTGACATCATCCTTACCTGAGCACTTCTTTGTTTGTTTATTTATTATTTATTATTTTTTTCTTTTCATTTTAAAGATGTGGGGGTACAATTCAGGGTTAGGTATACAAATGCTCATTATGCAGGTACCCTTGTTGATGAGGTGTGCCCCCCCCACTACCCTGGGAGTTTCCCACTACTGCCAATCCCTTTCTTGTAGTATTATACCCGGGCACTTCTTAACAATGCATACTCTAGAGCCCCATCTCGGGCTTACTAAATCAGAAACTCCAGGGTGGAGTCAGCAGTTTTGCTTTAAGAAGCCCTCCAGGTTATTACTGATGCACACTAATGTTTGAGAACCAAGGCTCATCCATCACTGCGTTTGCATTTAAATACATACAGACTCTTGCCATAACTTTTAATGACTAAAATTCCAGTTTTTGGCTACTATAAATAAGCTGCAAAGATCATCCTTACACTATCCCTGCATACTTGTCTATTTCCTCAGCTTTCTCTCAGAAGTATATTTACTGGGTCAAAGTCTAAGGCTTTGGATACTTACTTCCAAATTGCCCTCCAAAAGACGATCTTGATTTACATTCCTACCTATAAAATATGACGATGCCTATATGTTTTCCCATGTTTTGGGCTATTATTTTTAATCTGTAATGCTACAATATGTAAATAGGGTTGACCCATAATGTTTAGCTTATATTTTTTTGATAACTATGATCTTGAACATTTGTATGTGGCCATTGACTATATTTCTTCATTTGTGAATATTTTGTTTATACTCTTTGCCTACAATCCTGACATATTTTTCATATACATGTATTCATATATATGTATACATATATGCATTTTGTATGTGTAAACATACATACACACACATACATATTTCTGGTGGAATTTAGTATATCTTTAAGTAGAAAGGATACTAACTCCTTAAATATGTATATTGCAAATATATTTCTGGAGCATTTGCCTTTTAACTTTATTAGGTCTTTTTCATATAGAAGTTTTAAATTTTAGTTTAATAAATTTTGCTTTGTTGTTATTCTCTAAGACAATTTCCATACTTTATTATATAATTGCTTATGTCTCCTTTGTAGGTACTTTTATATTAATTTTTTTGTGCATATTAAATTTATGTTGGTGTAAGTTGTTTGTTTTTTCCCCTAGATTCTTTCTTGAATAGTCTTAGCTTTCCTGCTTGATTTGAAATCACAGTTTTATTATATATCAAAATTTCTTATATGCTTGAGTCTGCTTCTGGATTTTCTAGTCTATTTAATTAATCTGTCTCTTTTGGATTCAGTAGTAATTATCAGAATTTTCTATTTTAAGAGTTGAAAAGGCAAAGCCTCTCTCATTAGTCTTTTTTCCTCCAGACATTTTTTTCTGATTATCCTCTCTCATACATATAGTCTTCAAATAAACTTTCATCAAGTTTGAAACAACTGTATTGGAATATCAATAGGAATTGCATTCAATTAACAGTATGATTTGTCAGTAGTAATATCTTTATTTATTTATTTATTTATTTATTTTTTGAGTTGGAGTCTCACTCTGTCACCCAGACTGGAGTGCAGTGGCCGCTCCCGGCCACCGCAGCCTTGACCTGCTGGGCTCCAGCGATCCTTCTGCCTCAGCCTTCCGAGTAGCCAAAATTACAGGCACGCGCTACCACGCCCAGCTAATTTTTTGATTTATTGTAGAGAATTGAGGTCTCGCTGCCCAGGTGGGTCTCGAACCCGCGGGCTCAGGCAATCCACTCACCTCAGCCTCCCAAAGCGTGGGATTACAGGCTGAGCCACCGAGCCTGGCAGTAGTAATATCTTTAAATACCAGATCTTTCCATCCTGGAACATGATATGCTTTTTACAATTGTTCAGATACCCTTTTTTTTGCTGAGTAGAATTTTGTGGTTCTTATCATGTAGGTTTTAGTTATTTATTGGGAAGTTTGTTTCTAGGCATTAAATTTTTATGACTATTATGAAGAATGTATCTTCTAAATAGTTCTCTATATATTATTAATTTTTGTGAACAGATTTTACAACCATCCACTTCATTGAAGCTTCTTATGAATTTCTAATATTTCTTCATGAGTTTTCTGAGTAGATAGCTATATCATTAAAAAATAATGATGGCTTTTGTCTGCAGTTTCTAGTATTTAGTCCTATTGTTTCATGCCTTTTTCTATTGTATCAGCTAGTACGTCTAGAATAATGCTAAACAGTCGTAGTGAGTAGGCATCCTTGTTTCTTCCTTGCCTTTGAACAGAAATGTCTTCCATATTTTGTGGTTAATCATGATGCTGGCTATTGGTTTTAAAAATTATACACAAGGGGGACCCAAGAAAACCTTGGAATTTATTTATAAATAATTGTGTATTTATTCTTACATGCTTAAACTTCGGTCACCTTCAAAGTAACTTCTGTTTGATGTAATACACCCACTGAGATGCTTTTTCCTCCGCTCAAAAGTTTCTGAACTCATCAATTTTGATGCCTTGTAGTGCTTCTGCCATTTTTTGCTTCATCTTTTCCCTATTGGCAAAATGTTTCCCTTTGAGAACTTATTTCATCTGGAAACACACACACACACACACACACACACACACACACACACACACAAATGTTGATTAGGGCAAGATTGGGGAAATAGGGGGTCAGGGTATGAGGGTCATGCCATTTTTGGTCAAAAACTGCTGAACACACAGCACGGTGTGGGTAGGTTGTTCTTGTAAATCACCCATCATGAAATGGGCAAACATGTTGAAAGAATCTCCAAAAAAATTTCACTAAAGCCAAATGCAGCCTCTCTCATCAATGCTAGCTCATACATTGATGCTAGTAAGTTCCTAGAACACTTACCGAGTGGGGGTAGCCTGTTCTACAAGGGGCTTGCCCTCCAAAAAATAATTTAATTTTCTTTGGGTCCCCACTCATATATATCTCATATATCATGTATATACAGACATATACATATATACATATATATACATATACACTCATCCACACATTCACTCATTCATCAAGTCTGTTAGCAGCTTACATTCTTGGTTAACTAAGAGTTGTTGCTTTTTAACATGGACATTTATCAAATGACCTTTCAGAATCTATCAAGATGACATATATTTTTATTTTATTCCCCTATTTGACAATTATTTTTAATTCAATATTTATTGACCATCTATTATCTTATTAGCCATTTTACTAAAAGATGGAGAAAAAGATAAATTAGAAAAGCTAAGATATTTCATTTCCCAGCTCTTAGCAAATTAGAAAGTACCAAAGAGAAAGAAGGATGCTGGACAGAGGCAGGTGCTGTTGTTCAGCTGAAGGATGAGCCAAAGGAGTGAGCAGAACAGGGATCTCCAAGGTTCACACCCTGGCCACTTGTGGGGATCATTTCGGGGTGGGTCTTGAAAAACAAAGCAAAGCAAAAACCTATGCCTGAGCCCATTACGTCGATGTGTGTGTATGTGTGCGCACATGCGTGTGTGTGTGTATGTGTGTGTTTGTGTACTAGGGGAATGGGTAAATCAGGCATCTAGGTTTAAAATGATGATCTAATTTAGTTGAATGTTATCCTCAACTTTCCTTCTGGAGATGCCGTCAGCTAGTTATTTTGCAAAACTGGGGTGGCTCAAGTCTGCTTAGGGATATTACTATTATGACTACTGTTATTATTAGGTTGATCCATATAAAACTGCCAGTTTTGGTAGGTAAAATGTGGTCAAATATCAAAATTTCATATGAGACAACATTATTATTGAGAATTAGTCTTTGTTTTCTGTCATGTACTAGCAACTGGATTAGTATTTCCTACAGGTCATCTAATCTAATTTCCACATCATCTCCATGAAGTAAAAGCTATTCATCTCAATCTACAGATGAGAAAATAAGACCAGAGAAGTAAGGATGTTGTTTAAAATCACAGCTAGTAAGTGGTAGATCTGGGAGGCACATTCAGGTCTGACTCAATCCTATGCTTTTTCTTTGATAACAGGACAGGCTTGGGTTTGTTTTATTCACTGGCTTTTGTCACTGACCCAAGTACAGGAGTGAATCCTGTTCACCTCTTAGTTTTGTTGAGCAGGGACTCTGAAAATATGGTCCACAGGCCATCAGTGTCACCTGGGAACTTGTTATAAATGTAAATCCTTGGGCCACGCTCCAGAACTACTGGATCAGAAACTCCAGGGGTGGGGATAGCAATTGGTGTGATTCTGACACACATTAACATTGGAGAACCAACTTCCCAAGGTGTCAGTAACGATTGTAATGGCCTGTAATGGAAATTCTCACTATGCACCAGATCTGAACCATCCAACTGCCAGGTGGGGGTTTATAACAATCTTAATCCCTATTTCTGCAGAAGCAATATTGGAGCCTGACAGAGGGTAAATGGATTGCCTGAGAATCTGAGGAGAGCACAGGGCAAAGCCTTGGTTTGAACCAAGCTCTGATGACAGTCGATGGCTTTCACCACCATGTTCAATTGTCCTTAGCTCATAATTGTTGAGAGATACCAATGTCTCCTCCTCTGCAGAGTGTCTCCAATAAAGGATTGATGGAGAAGAGATGTTGCTTTGGCAGGCCTCTGGAGGAGATGACACAGCTCATCTACCATGGGCATCCCTAGGACAGGGAAGAAACGGAGCCATGGTTTTGGTATAAAAGTTCCTAGTTAGGGGGCTGGGGTATTCCTGATAAGATGCCCTTGTTTTCTTTCCCATATGCTAGGTGCCTTTATTCAGGCACTGTGCAATGACTTCACTTCATCTGCAGAATGCCTAGTGTGAGTAGGGGCTTTGTAAGTTGAGGGTCTTACTGGGAATTATCGTAAGGCAAGAATAATGGTGATATTGTTTGCAGAGCCAAGGTGGAAAATCAGACCTGGGTGGAAGATTTATTTTTCTGCCATAAAGCTGATGGGGAGCTCTTCAAAAGTTCACCGACTATGGCACTAAGTCTGTGTGGAAACACTCCTGGATGACATGGGCAGATTCTCAACTAATACTGTGCATACCCCTCTATCACCAGGCATCCAATTCCCAGCGAATTTTGCAATATAGTGACAGTAATGGAAAGCAAAATGATCTCTAAATAATGGTTTAAGATGGCTTCTTGATAAGGGGCCTTGCAATAATTATGATCAATGGAGCATGGATTCAATATATATTGCCCATTTAGATGCACCAGATTAGCTTAACAGCTTTCTTTAATGTTCTGAGTATTTTGTGTGTGTGTGTGTGTGTGTGTGTGTGTGTGTGTGTGTGTGTGTGTAAGAGGAAGGAGAGGGGAGAAGAGAGAATGCAGGCTGCAAGCTGCTGTGAGCACTACACTGCTTTATGTTGATCAATGTGGTTGAGGTGACAGTGCTGAGCAGGAAAGGAAATTGAACTTCAGAAGTTGCGTGATCTGTTACCAAGAAAAAGCACTCAAGTGTCATGTGTGGCAGACACGGCCTTTGTGGAGGGAGGTGGAGCAGGGGAAGGGGCTGAAGAGAGACACCTGATATGAGTTTAGTCATTTTGCAGAGGGCACTTTCTGGATGATGATTTGATGTAATCACAGAAATTAGGCATGCAGGCAGCCAGCCAGAAGAATCCCTCAACATCCCACGGCACAAGCGCCATAAACTAAGTGAGCTGGACAGGACGCGCTCTGGAAAGCTGTGCTGACCATGGAAATGTGCTTTACCAGGAGGGGGGAAATGATTTACTTGACATTGGTCCTAATCCTCCCCTCTCCAGCCCCCCAAAGAGGGAAATTTTCCATGACAGCCTGTCTAGAAATCTGGGCCCGTTCCCTACCTTTTATGTTTCTGGGCTGATCCCAGGTAACGCACAGGGTCTGTGATCAGCGTGTAATGATGAAGGCAGTGTGCCATATGGGCTGAAATTCCTTGGGATAATGAGGATAAAATGATTGCAGTCTTAGTCCTGACTTGCTTTGATTTGTCAGTTAAAATAACAGCCCCTTCTCCACCCTTTCATGAAAGGACATCAGTAGGAAGTGTCACTGTTCCACATGACAAGAAGCCAGAACCCTAAACCTGCTAATCTTCCCTGATGTCCCTGCTGATTGTGAATGGCTAATTGACTCAGTGATTTTCAGGCCTGGAAAGGCAGCTGGAGTTTAGATGATAATAATGACAGTTAACGCTCACTGAGCATTGCCTGTGTGCTGGGTGCTATAGTGTAGTGTTCTCAAACTGTGACGTGCACATGAATAGCTGGGTAGCTGATTACAATGGAGATTCTGATTCAGGACGTCTGGGGTGGGCCCTGAGGGTCCACAGTTCTAGTAGGGTCCCAGGTGGCTCCAATGCTACTGGTCAGCAGAACACATTGGGGACAGTGTCAAATCTCATTTGATTCTCACATTTACTCTCTGGGAGGTACTATTATTAATCACGTTTTGCAGAGGAAGAAATGAAATGGAAGTTAAAGAAGGCAAGTGTCTTGCAGAAAGTTTCACAGTTCTTAAATGACAGATCTGAGATTCAAAACCGGGCATTTCATCCTTCCGTACCTCTCTTTTCCTTCAGCAGCAACTGTGGAGATATCCAGAGTATGATGCATTGTGGAGTCAGGAGCTGGGAGCAGCCTGGATTCCTGAGTGACTATATGGAGGGAAGATGTCCCGCAGAGTCATCCAACCCAGATGGCATGAGCAAAAAAATAAATGTAGCTGTACAAAGCCACTGGGATGTCAGGGCTCATTTGTTGCAGCAGCTAGTTGTGTTATCCCAACAGGCACAACCAGACTCTTGGCCACTGTTCTCAGGCTATTGTGTGCATTTCACAATGACCATTCACCTCTGGTCATCAGGCATGCAGATTTGTCTGGAGCATCAAATTGTGAACTGGCTGTCCAAACGGGGCCATGAAGAAAATGGATGTAAGTGAGGACCTCCAAGAGTCCTGAGGGGAGGAAAGGTTATTTGCGTTACTTTTGAGTCTTCCAAGTGGAAAAGCTGGGCCTTAGGACTTTACCCAGAGCTCATCAACACCTCAGACCAATTTTCAAATACTCCAGGCTTGATTAAACCCAAAGGGCAGTTTGCCAAGTGCTTCCTCCCCCACCTTAATTGTTTAGATTGTGCAGCATTTGAGTAGAATTTAATCCAGATGTTTCTGATTCATTTAAGTTTAAATCACCAGAAAATGCTCTTAAGTTGCTATTTGATGTTGAAGAGGTTTTTCAAGCATTTTCCCCCTTCTTAATAGGAGAGGTCACATTTGGGTAGGGAGAAACTAGTCCCATGCACCTAGAGGTTTCATCCGATTTGATTTGAAAACTCATTTTTGTGAAATCTGAGTCAGAACTCAATTTTACTTTGACCTCCTTTTCAAATTCCTACCATGACCAACTCAAAGGGAGGACTGGAGTAATTTGCATGCAGTTGATATCAGAGATTCTTGTTTGGAAAAAATAATACTCCCAGACCTGGCCTTCTCTGGTTCTGGGGTCTAATTGGAGCTGGCAAGTGGCCACTTCCTTCTTTAACGATAGGAGATGCAATTTAGGCCAGGTGAGCACACTGATTTCACTCTATTTTGCAACCTGGATATTTATTCAGCCTGAAGCAAGTCAATCTGCTACCACGTGTCTGAGAACTGATAAATTAGTTCTTATGTAAGGTTATCAGCAATTGTATAGAGCTGTGATTTTCAAAGCTAGTCCCTGGACTAGCAGCATCCACATCACCTGGGAGTTTGTGTATCAGTTAAAAAAACCTACACAGAAGAAATGCATATGCAAGAGTCGGATCATAGACCTACTGAATCAGAAACTCTGGAGGTGGGGCCCCCAATCAGTGTTATTAATAAACTCTCCAGGTGATTCTGATGCACCCTGAAATTTGAGAATCACTAGCCTAGGCCCTTGGGTAATACTTGCTATCTTAGTAATACTTGTTACCTGCTTTGAAGGAATTAATGAACTAACATTGACACATGATTCAAGACACTCAGACCCAGGCCTGTAAGACTGACCTTTTTAATTGAATTGGAAGGCCAAAGAAATCAAAACAACCACTCAAGTTGATTTTTCCCCCTTCTGAATCGATTTTCCTCCCCTTTTACAGTGTCTGCATTGAATGATTGTTTAGAAGGCAATGTAGATGCAGCCAAAAGGCCTGTTTTAAACAGCAGCACCCTTGAGTTCTTCTCACAGCCACTGTCATTTTCTGGAGCTTGAAAAATACAGTTTCCTCAATGGCTTTTATGGTATGCACGTAGAGGGGTCGCTGGACTTAGCAGGTTGTATGATGAGATCCTCCTCTTCTCCCTGGGTTCATTCATCCAGGCTTGCGTTTGTCAAATGTGATTGGTGCTGTCCTAGAAGGGCTTGAGGATCCAAGCCAGAGACCAAGCTCATAACCCCTGTGCTTAACCTCAAATTCCTAGACTAGAGGTTGATAAAGATAAGTGAGCAAACGGGCCGTAAAACAAAGTTGCATAAGAGCATTTCCCAGCAACAGTGGGAGTGGGGGTCGGCCTGGGGTGACTAGAGGGGTAGCTCTGCAGGGCTCCCCAGAGAAGGGGCCACCTAGGTCTCAGAGGACAAGTAAGTGTTCCCAGGCAGGCAGGGATGGTGCAGGAAGAGGCATGGAGCCAGGAGCAAGGACACCAGTGCTTCAGAACCTCTTGGGTTCAGACAGCATAAGGGAGAGATGGAGCTGGACCTGCTGTTGGAGCCAGCTCATGAAGGGTCTTCATAATGTGCTAAGTTCCTTCTATTTGGAATCTTGTTTAAATTTGTCTTCTTCAAGGAGCATCCATATCATCTGCATCTCCATCACTCATTCTTCTCCTGCTGTCTGGGCACTCTTAGTTCTTGGAGAGGCAGTGAGGGGCAGTGAAGGGAATGGGGTCTAGAGTCAGAAGACTGAGGATCAAGTCCCAGCTCACAGCAATGAAGAGGAGCAATGCCCTGTAAACACCACCGGCTGTGGAATTGGTAGTGATGATGACGTCATCATTGCCCTATTTAGTCACCCACAAGATTGCAAGTCCTCTGCTTGGTCCAAGTCCTCTGCTTTGGATCAGACATGCTTGTACTCCCATTTCAACTCTCCCCTCTTGCTGTTACCATTCGCTGTGACAAGACAGCTTGACTGTTCCTCGGTGCCCATGTTTATTCCCACCTCAGCCTCTGTTCAGGTCACTTCTCCTGCCCATCTCAGACTATGCCTCTTTTGTGAACCTTACTGGCAACCCCAGTCCACAGAAAGCCATCTCATGAACGTCCAGAACTTCCCGTCCACTCCTTCATGGTATGGACCTCAGGGTCTTGTGTTTATTTGGTTCTCATTGGGGCTTTTGCTCTCCACCTTGAGGGAAGCATCTTTCTTACAGACTCCAGTGAAGTCTATGCACCACATGAGCTAATGAATGAATGAATGGTAACCTGGGAAGCTAATGCCCACAGTGACTTCGGAAAGAAATGTACCAATGGCTCAGTTGTATTTTTCACAGGGAAAATAAACCATAAGCTACCATATAAACCATAAACCATTAGGACCTACTGGGGGAGGGTATAGGAAAGAAGAGTTTTATGAAGGTGTAGATATATATTTCTAGAATGTAAATCTGATCATGCCAGTCCCCTGGCTGAAGCCTTCAATGGCTCCACATTCCTCCAGGATGAAGTTAAAATTCCTCATAATGACCCTCAGCCCTGGGCAGCGTGGGCTTGGCCTCCCTCTAACTCCCTCTTTTATCTCTTCGTTCCTACCATGCCAAAGGGCTCCTGAAGCCTGGAATGGGAATTTTCTCTCACCACTACACCTTCAAGCAGCCAGCAGGCTCTGTCCCCTCCCCAGTTGCCTGGCTAACTCCATTCTCTACTGTGGGTGCTTATGCATTGCCTCCTGCAGAGAACGGCTTCCCTGACCCTCTGGTCTGAGTTAAGTTCCCTTTTGTGTGTCTTCTGGGGCCATGGACCACCCCTCTCATTGCACCCGTCATAGCTGTGATGCCCTGAGTGTATCTAGATGATGTGCTCTGTCAGGGCAAGGGCCACTTCTAGTTCATGATGGATAGGTGGGAGGCTCTTGAGTTTTGGCTCCACAAACAAACAAATGAATGCTTTGCTGAACAGGCAAAGTCAATGGCTTACAGGTTAGAATAACATTCACTGTGCAATACTTGTAAGTAAAGTTCCTATTTGAGATCATCAGTAGCTTTTGGGTACTAGAGCAGAGAGAGCAATTGTACCTATAATAAAAACATCTTTTACTGAGGGTTCCAGCAAATCCTCTTAAATGACTCCATTTCTGTGCTTTTATTGACATGTATTCTTGCTACTGAAAACCTGTCATGACAATTTCACATTTCAAAGTGCTGAAAGAATGTGCCTAGGTTGAAACTTTCTGCTGCTTGCCAGGATGTCAAGTTTTATTCCTGGCTGCATTTTTTTCCCCCAGCCGGCTTTTCTCTACTCGATAATGGAGGGTTATAATGGAAACGCCGCCGGATCCATCTGCTGCAATGTGGTGAACATCACTGTTATAATACAGCCGGTGATAGGTAGCTGAGGTCCACGGAATGCCTCTTGACTGAACAGAAGAAGCAATTTTGAGGGGTGATAAAGCATGTCGTGCCTACGGGCTGCATCGTTTCCCCTGCAGAATCGTTGAAGAATTACAATAAGGACACGCGGCCACTATCATTCTTTCTTTCAAAGTGGCACTAACCAGTCATAATAAATGTGGTATCTGAACTTTAATGACACTGAAAAGGAGGGCTTGCTGTTGTTGTTGTAAATATTCGCAAAAGCCACCTCGAGACAAAAATCTCGAAGAATTTGCTTCAAAATAACCTGCCAGCCAAACATTTGCCAAATATACTAATTAGTCACATTTACAACAACACTGTCAGGGTAAGAAATGGGATGAGGACTTTTGAGATGATGGAATGGGTGATATACAAATATTTTGGGTGAGTCATAATCAGTTAATTGGTTTATTAAATTATAAAACCAGTGTTTGCCCGAAAGAGCAATAAAACTAACTAAATGAATAGTCACCCCTTTGAAGACTTCTTACATTAATTATGTTTATGCATCACTTGCAGCAGCCGTGTTAGACAAAGGGTTTTTTATCTTTACATGCCATAGCTACAATGTATTGTGGCACAAATGATGGCACCGACTTTATGTCTACATAATTACAGAAATCTTATCCCTTTTGTGTTTGCACATCATTTTCGGGTTTTTGGAATAGTTAAACTCCATTTTACTTTTTAATAACATTTTAGAAATCATTGTGATTCAGGTAAACAGAATTTGATTGCTTTGATGGATTGAAAATGGTTAGCTCAGCCTGAGTTTATTTGATTTGTTTCTTCAGGGATTACAAAGAATAGGATTTTATCTCCAGACTGACAAAAGAGACAAACTCTGCATTTTTGCCTACGCAGTGGCAGAGCCGCTAAGCCACAGCTCTCCCACAGGGAAATATATTAGGCAGGGGCTGGATTTTTATTCACGATCTGAGTTTTCATTCCATCATATATTAGGTGGGCGGGGAGGAGGCATACTTCATTCCTATTTTGTTTAGCAGATTTTTTAAAAAGAGAAAACCTAGGTTATTGCATGCCACTAAATACAATAGGTCCTAGGAAGATAATCTGATGAAGCAATACCTGTCCTTCTCACTAATAGTCACTTTAGGCAAAGGCCCATCTGCTAATTGAATGGGTTTCAAGAGGCAACCTGCTGGTGACTGCCAGGGCTCACCTAGAGACTCGTCCCTGTGGGCTTCCCGAAAGCTCCGTTCCAAGACCCAGGCAGATTGTGTGGTGTTTCTGATACTTCTCTTTATTTTTACCTGGTGTGACTTGATATTTGTGTGGCAGGAAGAGATCAGGAGTTTGTCAATGTACAACACACAGAAAAGCTACAACGCATTGCAGACACCCTTGTTACATCACCTGTGTGACCTCGGATAATTTTTTCTTTTTAAAATTGAGACAGACTCTCACTCTGTCGTCCAGGCAGGCGTGCAGTGGCATGATCGTGGCTTACTACAGCCTTGAACTCCTGGGTTCAAGCAATCCTCTTGCCTCAGCCTCCCAAGTAACCGCAGGTGTGCACAACCACACCCAGCTAATTTATTATTTGTATTTTTGTAGGGATGGAATCTCTGTTGCTCAGGATGTTCTCAAACTCCTGGCCTCAAGCAATCCCCCTGCCTCAGCCTCACAGAGTGCTGGGATTACAGACATAAACCACTGTGCCCGATTGCCGATAAATTTTGGAACCTCATTTATCTCAGTTTTCTTTGGGGGTCACTGGAAGGATGAAAGGATGAAGGGTCTGATGCAGGGCCTGGCATGAAGTGATGTCCAATGTGTGCTTGTTGGTGCCACTGTCTACTGAGGGCATGTTCATTGCTTTGAAGTGCCTACTATGGTTGAGAAGGTTGTATGCTGACGAGGGACAAATGTTTGAAACACACGTACCTTTCTGTACTAAAGGTCTCTAATGAGGGATAGCGTTTTAATACAACCCCTATAGGGTTACAGGAAATCTTGTTATATCATGATGGGGTCTTTTGATTGTGACGGAAACAGACCAATTTCATACAGATTCCATGCTAGAAACAATTGCAAATGTTCAGCAAATAACCACATGCAAATAACCATCAGGTCAAACCTCATTATCACAATCTAGTTTATAAAAAGCAAAAAAGCCAACAACCTAAAATATCCCTAATGGCACTAAAGTGCTCCCGAGTCTTATTTGCTGGTTAATTGATTTAAAAAAGGAACTGATGCAATAAAAATAATAGTTTGGGCACTCCTTTGAAATTTTATACAATGCCATTTGGTTTTAATATAAACCTAATACTAGAAACATGCAGAGTAAACTCATAATCAGAGTTAGGAGATGTTAGTCAAAGAAGGCTCTCAGGTAGAGGTGGTTTTTTCTTTTCTTTTTTATTTGAGACAGGGAAGAAAACTGAGGCTGGGAAAATTGTTTATGCACAAAGGCAGAAACAAAGCAAGTCATGGCAGAACAAGAGGGTAGCAATCTGATGGAAGAAAGAGAAAAGGGAGCAGAGGACTCAGGACCCAAGAGACAGGGCTAGTTCTTGGGTTGAGAAATAAGAATGGCATTTGAGGAGGTGCAGTTCTTACTACAGTAAGGACATAAAGGACGCTCAAGAAACTAGCCACTCAGATACTTTCCTGTAGCCCCTAATGTTACTCCAGTCCCCCTGAGTTTCCAGCTAAAATTATTTCCTTCAGCATCATTCACAAGGAGTTAAAACCATCTCGCAGATATTGGCACATAGAGCCCAATTTTTTCTCTCTGTTTTCCCCACAACGGGTCTGTCCTGTGGCTGTAACCATGCATTTGGGCAAGTTTAACTTGGCATGCTTCCTTGGAAGTGATCTCTCTTTCTTCTACTCTCCCTTCCACTGGGAGTTCTTCAGGATGATCAACAAGAAAGTGACCCACAGTGCAGGCAGGACCATTCAGGGGATGGGAGAGTGGGAAGGTGGGGAGAAAAGGGGAGGCCAGGAAGGGAGTGAAGCTGGGAGTGGACCACATCGAGGGGCAAAGAAGTCAACAGCAGAGTTTTCTAGTATCGGTGACCACAAAGGGTGTCCAAGAATGTGTCTCTCAGGCATTAATGTGAGAATCATAAGTTCTAGAAAGTTGAGTTGTCTTCTGTTCCAGAAGACAAGAGAGAGTCTTTGGACAATGACCAGAAGCTGCAGGCATGCAGATTTGTAAGGTTAAGGCCAAGAGGGGTCTGTGCTGAAGATGGCAGGTTTGATAGACATGAACACACACCACCCAGACTCCCAGATGGGGAGTGGGAACAGCAGGCAGCCTCCAATTGGTTGTTCCTTCAGGGCCCACCTCAGCTGTTGATAGCTGTCTTGTCCAGGGTCACCCATCCTTGGAGAAACCCATACCCAGTGACTGAACGAGGCAGAGGGATAAAGACCTGATCATTTTTCTCCAACAGGGGATAACTCTAATGGGTGATTTTTTTCTGTAGCTCCCCACCAAGTAGGCTGCCCAGTCCCAAATTCCTCCCCCTCTGGTCACAGGCATAGATCCCTGACAAACATTTTACAGCACAAACTCCATCACAGCATCCAGATGCTTCCATCACAGAATCAGCTTCCAGAAAACTCAACCTACATGGGCAGGAAAGACTCTGAACATGATGCCGAGAAAGGGGGGCGGGGAGAGAGAGAGAGAGAGCAAGATTTGCAGACAATAGGTGCTCAGCTTGGTGGCAGCACAATTAAGGTGCCCACTACTGCTGGGTAGTAGAGCAGGCAGAATATTGTGGACAGAGCCAGGAGGTCAGGGCAAGGTGTGGGCCACTAAGATAGGGGTGATTAGCCTTGATACCAGTCTCCAGATTCTCCCAGTGTGCTCCCTGGTAGGGCAGTCTCTTAACCCATTTGGGCTGCTATAACAAAATACCACATACTGGGTGACTACAGTCATTTATTTCTCACAGTTCTGAGGCCGTGAAGTCCAATATCAAGGTGCCAGCAGACTTTGTGTCTGGCAAGGGTCCACTTCCTGGTTCATAGACTGTATCTTCTCACTGTGTCTTATCATGGTAGAAGGAATGAGGGGAGGTTATCTTCCTGCTCTTTTTTATAAGGGCACAAATCTCATTTACGAGAGCTCCACCCTCATGACCTAATCACCTTCCAAAGACCTCACCCTGTAATACCTTAGGGGTGAGGATTTCAACATATACATTTTTGTGGGGAGAAGGGGTCATAAATATTCAGACCATAGTATGCAGGATGGTGTGCAAGGGACTGGACAATTTGGAATCAATGAGAAAGCAGATGAATAATTTCATCTGGTTAGAAAGAGGGACCATCAAAGAGTTCAAAGTAGAGCCTGATGATGTCCTGAATATTCCCTTCCTTCTTAAGCTAAGTGTCTTATGGTACCATACCTATTGTTTGCACATAGGAGATGCTTGATTAATAATGGAAGTATAAATACTTGAACAAATAAATGTTGAAGAGTGCCCACAGTCTGGCCCAGAGAGCAGTGAAGGTTGGCATAACCCAGGCCCTGGGGGAATGGAGTACTGGCTGCAGTGAGCATTTGTCCAGGGCTATTGAAGATGAATACCTTTGGCTCTGAATACCTTTCAGCATTTGGAGGTCTCGTATGAATTGAGGGCTGACAGGCACAATCCCAGCCAATTTGCATATATGTGCAGCTATTTGACTCCGTCTTGATTTCTTTGCTTGTCCAGCATTTCCCTTTACAGTTGACACGCCATGTCAGGTTCTACACTCTTTTCATCAATCTGCTCTTACGACCTTCTCCACCAAACTGTCCTTCCTGCGAGTGAATTTCAGGACTGACAGCCAGCAATTCAGAAGAGTGTATTTGTAGAGGGATAGATGCCTTGAGCATCTTTCCTCCACAAGGATAATCTCATGTCTGTATCTTACTGGAAGTGAAAATGCGTATTTAGGTTTTGAGGAAGAAAAATAACTTTACCTCAAGGACACTGCTATGGAATGTATAGGTCCTAGCATCCAAGGAACCTGATGCTAATAATTAATTCCTAATGAAAGCTAAACAAAGCAATTTTACTTGATGTTTCAATTTCTAATTTGCATTAACCACAACATTTTTGGAGACCCAGAGAAAATATCTCATGTAAAATATTACTAGGTTCCATTCGTGCCCTAGAGGAAACTTCTGTCAAAGGCAGGTGAAAGGGTCTTTTAATTTGCATTTCTTACGTGAACATATTTGTGATTTATGGAAAGAAAATTCTTCATAGTGTATAGAACATTATGCTATTTCTATGTGGCTTTCAGATTTTGTGTGGCCTTTGAGCTATGACTTCTGAGGATAGCTATGATAAACAAAAACAAAGAGGATGGTTTGAGGGTTTTTTGTTTGCTTGTGTTTTAAATCAGTTTAGCACATTGATTGTTAAGGAGCCTTAGCTCATAGAAAAAAATGTGCACTAAATGGATTTTTACCCACCTTTTCCATTCATACTGGCCTGCTTCCTAAGTGGATGTATCTGATAATGGGAAAGCCTCAGTCTCCATTTTACACAAAGCCCTTTTCTGATGTCAGTCCTAGTACTATTGTTATTGTTATTATTACTTTTGATCTTTCAAGTGCTAATTGGGCAAGCATGTGCCTAACCAACTACTTCGTTATGTACATCTGACTTCTGATCTTCTCGGTGGGTTAGGGGTTGAGAATTAAGACCAGGTAAAATTCTTTAGTGAATTATGGGACGCCTCATAAATTCGGTGCATGCATCTTACTGATGACCAGAAACCATGGGTGTCAAGTTGAGTGAGAAAGTGTGCTGGGTTACCATGACCCATCATGTCCCAGCAGTCTCCACTGCCAGTGAAAGGGGCCAACCACAATTGTTCTGGGAGAATGATGACTTCGGGTTGGTGAGACTCTTTGTCGTGCTATCCAATGGATGGTAAAACTGTTCCTGCACCTTCAGTTACTTTCCCATTGGAACACTGCCTGCTACTCTTGCTTTCCTAAGAATGTAGCACTGAATGAACATTCTTTCCTGATACGTGTCTTCCTAGTCAGAAAAGATGATTTATCCTGAGTCATAAATTATTATAAATGCCCAATGAAGACTGTTATAATAGTGATAATGAAAACAATAGCAACCTTTTACTGAAATCTGCTATGTACCAGGCACTGTGCAAAACACTTTATAGCTCTATCTTTAATTTTCCCAATAATTGTAGGACAGAGACATCATGATCTCCACTGACAAATGAAGAAACTGGAGCCCAGGGAAATGGTGCAATTGCTGGAGATTACACAGCTGAAGAGTGCAAGAGCCCTCAGGGCTGTGTGACCCCAGGGCCCATGCTTGTAACCACCATGCTGAGCTCTGCTGGAAGCATGTTAGGGCTCTGGGGCACCCAGGGGTGACTGTGCAACCACATCCCATCAATCCCATTACTTCCAGAATGTCTTCTGGTGCACATGTGCAAAAATTTCTCTAGACCCAGAAGAGATTGGCTGTACAGAATATATATAATCAGCTTCATAGATATTACTTAGATGCTCACTATATTTTATAAAATACCCAACACTTATTATTACTAAATGTCAATTAGATGTTGATTAGATACTTACTGGTTATTTATTATTAATTAATCTGTTAAATAGTAAATAGCGATTGTGCCAATTTAAATTTCCACCCAGCCATGTGAAGAATTTTCACTTCCTCCATATCCTTGTCTTCATCTGGATCAGGTATTGCCAGATTTTTTTTTTTTAATGGATGTTATGATAGGAGCTGAATGCTACCTCACTGAGGTTTTGGTCTGCGTTTTCTTTATTATTGATAGATTCTAAGACATATTGGCCATTCGGTTTCTTCGTCTGTGAATAGTCTACTCATACTTTTTTCTCTTGTTTGCGATTGGGTTATTTGTCTTTTTCAAAATTGGTTTATAGGAAATCTTCATATTTCTTTGTACAACATTTTCATTATCCACTGATCAATTGATGGGCATTTAGGTTGATTCCACATCTTTGCAATTAGGAATTGTGCTGCGAGAAACATTTGAGTGCTGGTGACTTTTTTGTGTAACAATTTCTGTTCCTTTGGGTAGCCTGCATACTAAGATTTCATTGGCCATTTGTGCTGTAAATGTTTTCTTCTGATCTCATGTGCTAACACTATTTTAAAATTTTAATTTATATTATGTTAATTAATTTATTTTGAATTGGGGTCTCACTCTGTCGCCCAGGCCAGGTACAGCGGCATGATCACGGTGATCATGGCTCACGTCAGCCTCGACCCATAGGCTCTGGCGATCTTTCCATCTCAGCATCCTGAGTAGCTGGGACTGCAGGCACGCGCCACCACTCCCAGCTAATTTTTTAAAAAATGTTTGGTAGACACAAGATCTTACTATGCTGCCCAGACTGGTCTCGAATTCCGGGGCCCAAGCAGTCTGCTTGTCTTGGCCTCCTAAAGTGCTGGGATTACAGGCATGGTCCACCATGTCTGGCTTTGTTAATACTATTTAAAGTGAATTTTATGAAAGTTTTATTGATCTACTTATTTTTTGAATATAATTTTTATTTGATTTCTTTTTAGCTTTTGAATTTTTATTCCATAGCTTCAGTGGGGGTACAAATAGTTCTTAGTTAGATGGCTGCATTGTCTAGTGGCAAAGAAATCTGGACTTTGTGTATTCACCCCTCCCACCTGTGCACATTGTACCTGCTGGTGACCTTTCAGCCCTCCACTCTGTTTCATCTCCCCCTTCTGAGTCTCCAGTATCCATTAGAACATTCTCTGTGCCTTTACTTAGTGTAGCACCCACTTATAAGTGAGATCACGTGGTATCTAGTTTTCTGTTCCTGCATTGGTTCGCTTAGGATGATGGTCTCCAATTCCATCCAAGTTGCTGCAAAAGAAATTATTTCATTCTTTTTAAATTGCTGAATAGTACACACACACACACACACACACACACACACACACACACACCCCACATTTGGTATATATGTACCATATTTCATTATCCGCTAATCACTTGATGGGCATTTAATTTGATTCCACATATTTCCAATTGGAAATTGTGCTGACATAAACATCCGAGTTCATGTGTCTTTTTGTATAATGACCTCTGTTCCTTGGGTAAATACCTAGTAGTAGGATTGCTGGATTGAATTGTAGATCTATTTTTAGTTCTTTGAGAAATCTTCACACCAGTTTCCATAGAGGCTGCACTAATTTAAACTCCTACCAAAGTGTATAAGTGTTCCCTTTTCTCCACACCCACACCAGCAACTATTGTTTTTTGATCTTTTAAATAATGGCCATACTGACTGGTGTAAAGTTTTAATTTGCATTTCCCTAATGATGAGTGATGTTGAGCATTTTTTCTTATGCTTGCTGCCCATTTGTATATCTTCTTTTGAGATATGTCTGTTCACATCATTTGCCCACTTTTTAATAGGGTTATTTGCTTTATTCTTGCTTTTTTGTTTGAGTTCTTTGTGGATTCTAGACATTAGTCCTTTGTCAAATGTGTAGTTTGTGAATATCTTCTCCCATTCTATAGGCTGCCTATTTACTCTGGTGATTATTTCTACAAAAGTTTTATGCAGTGCAATTATACAATCCGTTCTTTCTTTTCTAGTTATTTTTGCATTTTATTTATAGGTAGTCTCCTATATTTTTTCTTAACGTTTATGCTTTGGATTTCATACTTATGCCTATGGTACATTTGAAATATATTATCTTTCTTTATACCTTGAGGTATGATCTAAACTTATTTTTGTACAGAATAATAATCAACAGTCTTTGTGCCATTTGTCATGAGTGTCTCCTATCTGCTATGATTTATAATACACATCCCTTCTAGAGCAAGTTTCCGTGCATAGGTGGGTTTGTTTCGGAACTTTGTCTATTCTTGTACCAATACTGATTTATTAATGTATCTTTGTAATAAGCAAGTCATACTTCTTAATTATCCTTTAAATAGTTTTTGTTACTCTTAGTCAAATAGATTTTGACCTTGGTGTGCCAATAATCTACTAAAAAATGAACTTCTTGTATGATGATTTGAATTCATTCATCTCTCAGAGTTCAAGAATTTAAACATATAGCATACCCAGTTTCACCCACTAGGTGAATTCCTTCATTGTTATGATTCAGTCACAGTTCACCTGAACTAGCTTAATGCTGACCCATTGAGATATATTTTTAACCCTCATTGAGTGTTAATTAAATACGAGTCAGAGTTTCAGTCAATTTGAATAGTAAACTTAATATAAGGTCTACAGGTTAGAAGACAGTCGTTTTGGGGCACGGTAATTGTAGACACAAATCACCTGAAATCATATGAATCCTATGAAAAAAGAAAGTTATCTCGGCTTAGCTTTCCGGTTGCATCTCACAAAAACAACCACCAGAGGGCAGAATGAGCATGAGAGTCCCACGGGCTTCTCTGGGCAAAGGAAGATACAGAGATGTAGGAGTCCTCATTAGTTCTGACTGTGGGGTGGTCAGTGTGTCCAGCTGGTGCAACCATTTTTGGAAAAGATGTTTTACACTGCTGTTCAGGATGGTGTATGCTGCTAGTCTTATCTCAGCTGAAGTATTTTCCCCCAGCACAATAAAAGAGAAACTCACTTCCTAATTGTTGAGATCAAACCCTTGACTTTTGTCACAAGTACATGCTGTTTAACGAAATTAAAAAAGAAAAGCAAGCAAACAACACTCCGACCACTTATCAGAATCTCGAACACCCTAATGCAAAGTCAAGTGACAAATGACATAGGGAAATACTTCCAAATGAGCTGTTTTCCAGTTGGCCACACTATTTTGTATCTACTGATAAAGGATCCTATTTATGTAATTCAAAGCTGATCTGTGTATTTTTTTTACAATCAATATTTTTTATTATGATATTGTGGGGTACAGTTAAGGGTTAGGTATACAAATAGGCTTCGTTCAGGCCCCCTTGTTGATAAGAGGTGTCTCCCCATCCCCAGACAGATATTTACTACCATTAATCCCATCTCCCTTCCCCTCCCCCCCATAGTTTCCCACCACTGTCAGTCATTTTCTTATAGTGTTATGTTGGGTGTTCAAGGTCCACTATATGAGCGAGAACATGTGATACTCAGATCTTTGTTTCTGTGAGAGGTCACTCAGTATTATAGACTCTAGTTCCATCCAGGTTGCTGAGAAATTCATGATTTTGTTCTTTTGTATGGCTGCGTAGTATTCTGATCTGTGTATATTTTATGGCCTGGGCACTATTTGGTGGCAACCTTTGCTTGTGTTGCCAACACAAATAGCATGACTTTCGAGAGTACTGATTTCTGACAAATAGGAAAACCCATTCTATAATTCTCTCTACCAAAGGAAACAAATCAGGATATCATGTAGTTGTTCTGTTCAGGTTAGAAGAGAGAGGAGCCGAGCCTTCTGTGGGCATGTTTCTTCAGTTCAGCATATTTTGCTGAACGCCTGCTACACATTCTTCATTGTTTGAGGTGTCTTGGAAACTACTGCCTGTCTTTAATTTAAATGAACCTCATTGAGAGACAGAGAGAACTTCCCATAGGGGAAGTCCTTCAGAATAGCTAAAAGATAAAATCCTATATTAAACAGTGTTTAATATAGATCTTGAATTTGACTAAATCTACAGTAGTTGTGATTATTACTATTGTTATTTAGTTCAATGATTTTTATTAGAGGCCTTCTTCCATTTTTGTCTTCATGGCAAACCCTAGCTCAGATGGGTGTCTCTTCCTCTGGGATGCCTCCCTAGATGTCACCAGACAACATGAGCTACTCTTTTCCTTGGTTGCTTTTGCCATTGTCACTGGTATGGCCGATGTGGGTTTAAATGTTCATGTCCCAGTTGGACCACAAAGCCATTGAGAACAGAAACCATGGGCCCCAGACACCAGCACAGAGATGGGCACGTGACATAACTCCACCCACATTTGCTGAACTGAAGTAAAGGTCAATCTTCCCTTCCCAGACCTTGAACATAACCTCCAGAAGACTCCTTCAAGCTCTGACTAAACCATCACAGTGTAACCTAACTGCTGCTTCGATGGGCGGAGCTTCAGCCACCTGCTTTAACTCTGTGCTGACGTTCTGGTGTGTGTTCTCCAGAGCTCTGTAATATCTGAAAACTGATTTACACTAACTTAAATCCAACCCTTTTGACACTTCAAAAAGCCGAATTTTTCTCATTCAATATAATAAATGGCTTTTCTGTGGCTAGGAGTTTACGGTTTATGTCCTGGGAGGGAGAGGAAGGGTAATGAAAAGAACATGGCCATCTGGGTCAGTAATATGTACTCAAATATTTGTTGCATGAATGAATGAATGATTCGTAGGGTTGAAAAGATGAAATATGTGACAAATAATGCATGCATTGAGTGCTTTGTTAAGTGATTGACAGTGTGCAAAGTGCTTGTTTTGAAGTTTTGTCTAATTTAATCTTCATAGTGCTTTGAGGTTGGGACTCTTGCTAGCCCCATTTTACAGACAAGAAAACTGAAGCTCAGAGAGGCTGAGCAAGTTCCCCGATGCCACACGATTAGTAAGTGTCTGAACCATGACTCGAACCCTGCCATTTTGACACCAGAGCCTGTTTTGCTAAACCCTGCACCTGCAGCAGAGTTCCTGGCACGTGGAGCACATTAGATAAATAATAGCTGTGCTCCTCTTTCCTGATGCTGCCTCACAGCCTCCGAAAGCTTTTTAAAAAAATGATGCTATTACAGAATAATGCAGTTCTAAAAATATTACATACATTTCTATTTAATTCCTGGCTTTTCTGATCTTTCTCTAGTCAGGAAACGTCTGGAAGCTACTGTATTAGATGAAGACAGGACCCCAAGTCTCCAAGGGCGTGTACCTCCTGAAACTGCAAAGAGACCCCAGAGCAAACTGGTCTTTCCAGGAGAGACGGAGTTCGGTCATCACAATGACTCTCCTCTCATCCACTCACGACAGCACAGACTTGCCTTCAAGATCCCTAGTTGGAAACAACTTCAGCAGGAGGCAGCACTGGGGGATGGAATGGAAGCCAGAATTTGCCCTCCTAAATCTGGCCTGAGTGATAGAAGGCCTCTCTGGCCTGAAGAAGTGTAATACAAAGAAAATCCTAATTGCTACAGCTAAGTAATTAGAAGATCCAGCCTATGAATCATAGTGCAGCAACCCCTTTAATTATGCGCACAATTCAGTGGGTGACTAACGCATATTCTTCCCTAGATGAGTATATTTAATATCCTGTGATGGCAACAAGTTTCAAGCTGATTTATCGTTATTTTGTTTGGTCAGATGATTTTTCTGCATTTTAAATGTGTTTTGTGGTTACATATTTGCTGTGAACAAACAATGCTTTTCCCAGGTAGTGTGCTGTAAAGGGCTGGCTGCATGATTTGTTTACTATTCTTTTAGGCCTCTCAGAAATCAAACAACATTATGTACTTATTTTTAAGTAGCTGCACTAAAATCTTAAACAGTCTAGTTAGAGCCCTTCTTTCTCTGTCAGTGTGTACACACACAATAAAATATTTGAAAAATCGTCAATTTCTTAGGTGTCATTTTGACACTTGGATAGGAAGTTTTGATATGAAACTCTAACTAAATAATCAGAAGCATCTATGAACTCTGAGATAGTCTCTTAATTCAAAGGAGACAAGGACAACATATTCTAACATGCACATGGTACTGCATTAGGCACGTCACTGAAATTAAAAATAGTAGTAATGATAATAAACAGAACATTTAAAACTGCACTCTAAGGGTGGCACATGCCTCCAGCTTCTCAGGAGGCAGCAGGTGGAAGGATTGCTTGAGGCCAGGAGGTAAAGGCTGCAGTGAGCCGGGATCGTGGCACTGTACTCCAGTCTGGGTGACAGAGTGAGTCCCTGTCTCAACTTAAAAAAAATAAAATAAAAAGGCACTCTAAAAGCTTACATTCAGATTAAGTGGAGCGGTGGAAAGACTCCAGGCACTGGAATAACATAGACTTGAGTTCAAATCCCTTCTTATTAACAGTGTAGCTGGAGGCAAGTTGTTTACCTTCGCCGGGACTAAATTCCAGTAAAAAAAGGAATCAGCTCACCTACTTTGCAGAGTTGCTGGGAGACTTTTGTAATCACCAGCCTAGTGTCTGGCATACAGCAGGTACTCAATAAGTGCTAACTGCTATTGTAATTGTTACCCGAGTCTATTTGGGCCTTCCTGCTCACAGAATCTAAAAGAAAAACAAATCAGATACCAAAAGCCTTGACAATAATTTGTACATTATCCCCTATGGGACCTGTTCTTGAAAGGGCAGCAGAAGGGAAATTGCACACACAACACACAGCCGAACTCTTAAATATTCTCCTTATTGATCTTTCTCTCCAAAGTGTCCCCGGTATTTTTTTTTTCCTCCAAAACTCCAGCCCACACCTGTTCCTGGCTGCCTCCTGCTCCCTTGGGTTCCCTGTCCCAGCCTCCAAAGTGCTTTCTGTTCTCCAGCCTGAACTCCGACAATCGTGATGCAGGTGGCATCCTCTGGTTTGCATCTCCATCCAAGGCCTCGCCTCAGCAAGAGCAAGGTCAGGAGCCAAGTGTCAAGGAAAACGAGAGGAGAAGGTCAGAAAGTCTTAGGCTCTAATGTCGTCAGTTGTTGGTGAAACACCGTTAAGGTATGTTTGCAAACATTATTTTTAAAAAGCAGGTCAGGCTATTAGAGTTTATGCTCTCTTTTTTTGGAATGAGAGAGGTTGATGGGAAAATATAAGAAAACAGTAGGTGAGGGGAGTAGGTGGGAATGACAGCAGAAGGGTTGGGTGTGGCAAAGGGTAGAGGAGCGCTGGAGAGAGCCCTGAGTGCTATCGCCTGCCTGGGAGCCGATGGCTGTGTCTTCTGCATTCATAACGATTAGCTGGCATGGCTGGAATATTTAGTCACTGTTCCAGGCACTTTCATGTGGGTGGATATTCTTACAGTAAACTTATTCATTCTACGTGAATTGTTTTATTCTCACAACAGCTCTAGGAGGCAGGAACTTTAGTGTCTCCATACTACAGACGAGTCCACTGAGGCATAGCAGATCTAAGTGACTTGTCTGGCCACAAAGTCAGAATTCTAATACAGGCAGCCTGACCTCAGAGTCTGCGTCCTTGTCTGCAGGCTTATCAACCACCTGGTCACGAAGAGGGAGACATAGGGACTATCTGAACACTACAGATTAGTCCGCACCGAGTGAAATCTTTTAGAAGAAAAGAAAGAAGGCCTTTGGCAGCTCAACTGTTCCCCAGAGCCTAAAATGATGCTGGAGTGTGGTCGGTCCTGGATAAACATCTGGGGACAGACAGACAGATAAGGGTGTCTAGCAAGAAAGGGCATTTTAGCGAGAGAGGAGAAAGGCAGAGATCTCTCTGGAACCACACAATGGAGAATTTCCCACTGACATATTCTATACCAGATGGGCTAATACTAAGGTTTCATGTCACAAAGTAACCAGCCATTTAGAAAGACAAATCTTTCAAAAGTTTCATGGTGGTTTGGGATGAGTGGAAGTTGCTTTTTTGTTTTTCTTTTTAAAATATGGCCCGAATGCATAAGGGATATATATTTAGAATAAACCCTAGTATGAATTACACAAATATCCCAACATCAAAGGATATGCGTAAAAGCGCCAGGAACATTACCTGGCATAGAAACAATATCTCCCAGCAGGACATTGCAAAGAAGAGAACAGAGAATGTCCAGATACTTTAATTTTGCTTTTGTTTTAAAACAGTTTATAAATAATAAGGAGGACTTGTCTAAGATTCTAGCCTAGAGACCCAGTTTAAACAAATGCCACTGAAATCCAGTAATACAAACTCTAAGTCAGCTGTAGCCTCAGGGGACCTCTTCACCCCTCTGGATTTCAGAATTGTCACTGCGCTTCTTGACAGGACTTGAAATAAAAGCAGAGGAATCATCGCAGAAGGTCAATTTTTAAAAAGATTTTCTAATGCAGTTTTTCCTACCCAGTGCTAGGCTTTGGATTAGCATCCCAAAATGAAGGTTATTTCTTTCTATCCAGCTCTAATTCTGAATCTGTCGAGGGCTACCCGTCCTATTTAGTGCTGAGAATTTCACAGGCAGTAAACAGCATCTGGGCATCGCTCACCTCCTTTGATGTTTAACACAATTTACAATGAAAGCTTTGGGAGACATTTAAAACCGTGCAAGTTCCTAAATCATTAAAGGAATGTGGTGCTAGACTTTAAAAATGATAATTGAATGCATTCAACAATAAAGCTGCCAAATCTCAGTGGCCTGTTTGCTAGAGGCTCTTTTGGAGAAACTGAGCTAGATTTAAAAAAAAAAAGCACATGGCAAACTTTTCAAATAAGAAATTGTTATTGCACAAATTACACATGGAGTAAGGCAGGTAAAAAGGAAAAAGTAGATTAGCTAATAACATCAAAAATACTAATGACCAGGACATAAACATACTGAACACGTTTGGGGGGTGTTTGACCCAATTATTATACCTACTCTGAGACCCTGTAACCATTTGGACCATGTATCTGTAACCCCTTTTCCACAGGGCTAACTACAGCCTGGTCTGCCTGAGACAGTCCTAATTTATGTCTGTCATCCTAATGTAAGTTAAAAAAAACTTTTACTATGGAAAACTTCTAAAATATACAAAAATACACACAATAGAATAATACAACTCCATGTAGCCACATTTCTTCTCCTGTGCTATTTTTAAACAAAGACAAGACAAGAATGTAAAGAAAAAACACAATACCATTATTACACCTAAAAGAATGAAAGATAATTCTGCAATATAATCAAATATCAGGTAAGTGTTAAAATTTTCACTTTTTTCATAAGTGTTATAAATGTGTTCTTTTTTTCTTTTTAAAGTTTTTTTTCTGGTTTTTGGTTTGGATTAAGATTCAAATAAGAGCCGGGCTCGGTGGCTCAGCCTGTAATCCTGTGCTTTGGGAGGCTGAGGTGAGTGGATCGCCTGAGCCCGCGGGTTCGAGACCCACCTGGGCAGTGGTGAGACCTCATCTCTACAACAAATCAAAAAATCAGCCGAGTGTGGTAGCACGCGCCTGTAGTTCCAGCTACTTGGAAGGCTGAGGTGGAAGGATTGCCGGAGCCCAGCAGGTTGAGGCTGCGGTGGCTGGGAGCGGCCACTGCACTCCAGTCTGGGCGACAGAGTGAGACTCCAACTCAAAAAAAAAAAAAGATTCAAATAAGGGTACACATTGATATGTCTACTAAGTTTCGTTTCATCTTTAGGTTTCTTGTTTGTCTTTTTTCTTTCAATTTATTATCTTTGCTTTATTATTGATTTATGGATTTAAGTATATTTTATGTTTCAGTTCATTATAGCTATTACCCTTATTGATGCTTAAATTGTCCCATGTTTGGCCAATGGGTACGTCTTCAAGTTGGCTCTCAAGTTCTTGGATAAGAGCTCAGTGGTCTTTGATAGCTTCCTTGCCTCTAATATAACAATATGGCCCAGGCTTATCTTGTACCTTTTCTGCTTCAGCCCTGGAATTAACTATTGCTCCAAGAAGCCCTGCTTTCTTTTAGTGAGGCAGTATTTAGAGACCACAATCTAGGCACTTGGGGTACTCATTCCTATGGGTTGGTCATGGTTTCTAAGCCTCTTCCATGGATACAGCTAGGAACACTTAAAAAATAATGAATTTATACTGATACCTCCAATTCAAGTTCAGGATTACAGGATATTTACTTTAAAATTTTTATCTTACATTTGTATTGCCATATTTCTCATGACGAGAATATCGGTCTTTATTTTGATGCCTTTCCCACCATTTTGATCACATGAAACTTGATATTGAATACATTCTTCAGGAAAAGCTCATGAGAAAAATATTTTGAGTTTTTTATGTTCATAACAATTTATGTGAATTAGGCTGGATAAAAATATAAAATCACATTTTCTTTCCTTGATTATCTTAAAGATGTCACTCCATTTTCTTTTGACATAAAGTATTCTAATTCAAAAGACTAACAATATTATTATTATTTATTTATTTATTTTGAGAGACAGGGTCTTTCTCTGTTGCCCAGGCTGCTGGAGTGTGGTGGTATGATCATAGCTAACTGCAGCCTCAAGTTCATGGGCTCAAGCAATCCTCCTGCCTTAGTCTCCTGAGTAGCTGGGACTACTGGCACATGCCATTGCATCTGGCTAATTATAATAATAATTATTATTATTTTGTAGAGGAGGAGTATCACCATGTTGCTTAGGCTAGTCTCAAACTCTTGACCTTAAGCAATCCTCTCCGCTTGGCCTCCCAAAGTGCTAGGATTACAGGCATGAGCCACTGTGCCCAGATGTAATCTTATTTTCTTTCTAAGTGACTTGGTCTCTTTTGTCTGGATACTCAGAAGATTTTTTTTAAAATTCAATCTTTTTCAAGACTATATTTCAGTGCTGGTCTCTAAGAACTCGTTTTCTTCCTTCCTTCTTTCCCACCTTCTTTTCTTTCTCTCTTCCTTCCTCACTCCCTTACTCTTTTCTTCCTTCTTCTTTTTCTCCTTTCCTTCCCTCCTTCCTAGCTTCCCTTCCTTCCTTCCTTTCCTCCTTTCCAGGTCCATGCTATGCTCTTTCAATGTGTATTTTCAAGTGACTGTTTATTTCGGGAATGTTTTCTTTAAATCAGGTTTACAGTCTTTAATCTACTTCAGCTCCACTGCTTTGGCTTTCTTTTTTTGAGGTAAGAGACTCCTATTATACATATGTTGCTTTTTTTTCTTTTGCTTATTTCCTATTATCTGTCAGTTTCTTTTGGATGATTTTTATTTATCTATTTCATTATAATTTATTTTTTTTTGCCTTTTTGTCTTTATTTCTCATAAGACATTATATGGTGTGTTTACTCACATATATTTTTTAACAATTTGTTCTTCATTTATCAAGTGATTCATTATTTTATTTCTAAATTTTTCCTGGGTTCTATAGCCTTATTTCTAAATTTTTAAAGTTTTTAACCTATAATTTTCTTTTATATTTTCTGTAATTTTATATCACTTAAAAATTTAGCTCATTGTGAAATATTAGTTGCATTTTGTATCAATTTTGTAGGCATGTTTTCTGACATGCTTCTTATTCTCTTCTTTATTCCCTTTTTTTAGTTGGAGTCTCACTCTGCCCTCCAGCCAGAGTGCAGTGGCATGCTCACGGCCACCCCAGCATCAACTTGCGGAGCTTCAGCGATCCTTCTGCCTCAGCCTTTCAAGTAGCCAGAACTACAGGCACACACTACCATGACTGGCTAGTTTTTTAATTTTATTGTAGAGTCGTGGTCTCGCCAAGTTACCCAGGCTGGTCTCAAACCCATGGATGGGCTCAGGCAATCCACTCACCTTGGCCTCCCAAAGTGCTGGGATTACAGGCTGAGCCACCGGAGTCCAGCCTTATTTGCTTTTAAAAATAAGAACTTGGTATAAGATTCAACTGCAATTATTTTTTTTTAGCCATTATGTAAAATTAGTTTTTCTTTACTTTTAGGTTGGAATGGAGGCGTTAAAACACTTTTTTTCTCATTTCACAGCTCAATAGCTCCGACTTCTGAGTTTTTCCACAGAATGATTAAAAAAGCATGGCTCCATACTTCAGAGAACTGCCTACCCACAGTCTTGTTTGAATCTTAGGTTTCTCCTTTTCTGTTCCTGTCCTATTCTGAATTCTCCTAACATTTCTTCTGGGTGAGAAAGTTTGTCTTTGAAGGAAATTTTGCTTTTTAAAAATTTTTATTATAAAGATGTGGGGTACAATTCAGGGTTAGGTATACAAACGTTGATTATGCAGGTACCCTTGTTGATGAGGTGTGCCCCTCCCTCCCCTAGCAGTTTCTCTCAACTGCCAATCCCACCCCCCTTCCCCGACAGTCTCCCACTACTGCTGATCCCTTTCTTGTAGTATTATAATTGTTCAAGTTCCGCTTATGAGTGAGAACATGTGGAACTCAGTTCTTTCTGTGATAGATCACTGAGTATGATCAATTCTAAATCCATCCAAGTTGCTGCAAAGTCCATATGTTTGTCCTTCTTTATGGCTGCATGATATTCCATTATGTATATGTAACACATTTTTTAATCCAGTCCAGCTTCGATGGGCAACATGGTTGGTTCCATGTTTTTGCTATTGTGAATAGAGCTGTAACAAACACGCATGTGCAGGTATCTTTTTTTGTAAAATGATTTGAGTTCCTCCGGGTATATTTCCAATAGGGAGATTGCTGGGTCATATGGAAGGTCAATTTCTAGCTCTTTCAGAAATTGCCACACTGTTTTCCAAAGATGTTGCATTAGTTTGCATTCCCACCAGCAGTGTAGAAGCATTCCTTTTTCTCGGCATCCTTGCCAGCATCTGTTGTTGTTTGTTTTATTAATGATGGCCATTCATACTGGGGTTAGGTGGTATCTCAGTGTGGTTTTGATTTACATTTCCTTGATGATGAGTGAGGCTGAGCACTTTTTCATGTGTCTGTTGGCTGCCCGCATATCTGCTTTGTTTTGAGACTTTATAGGGCCTAGGCTACTGAAGCCCTTCCAGGCATTGTCCAAAAACCTTTGTATTCAGGTAAAAATCTCTCTCATTTTCAATTGCTGTTTTCAAGTTGATCTGCCACAATTCCAGTGTGTATCTATGGAGAACTTGGTGATTTTTGTTGTTCTCAGGTTCGTTTGATGCCCCATACCTTCCTTTTGCTTCTACCTACACAGAAGGTACATGGGTCTTGCAGCTAAAAGATTTAATTGCTTTTAGAGTTTATGGAGATGCCTATCAGTTAGTTTTATTGGTAGATATTGCTCATGGGTTTTGGTTTTGCTATCCTACTTCCTCTAACTGTAATCATGGGAGGGCTGGGGGAGATTAAGAAACTAAACTGCTACCACTGCATATTCTCAACATTTCCTCTTTAGGTAATCCTTAATAGCATCCCCTTTGCTTTCAGAAATGAAGTTTGGATGATAAATTATGTGGCTACCCTACTTATCCTCAATCAGAAATCCAAACAACTCTGAACACCACAATATTTTCTAATTCATTTAGGGTAAATTCAAACCTGATCCGAATTCATTTGACAGCAAAACCTGACCTGGCCTGATCCAAAGAAGTTTATAATTTTTATTTGTTTCAATTATTATGACTATCCATACATTTTCCTACAGAAATTCTTATGTCTTTAGTTTTAGAATATAGCTCCAGACTAAGTGATGATGTTTTGTAGCACACAATGTATGATCCACATTGTCACTGTAAAATGTGAAAAACTGTTAAAAACGAAACACATTTGGACCCCAAAATTTCAGATAAGGAGTCGCAAACCTGTAAAAGACTTCACCTCATTGACATTGAAAATTGTATCAGGATGGACATCTGTCCCAAGCCAGTTGACCAAATTTTCTCTTCCTGGAATCAGAAATAGGAGCTCTGGGCTGCTATTGAAGCTTGTATGTCACAAGTGCTTGAGCTGAAAGGACTGTAGAATCACCTGAGGTGGCAATGTCTAACCCATGTGTGCAGAGCAATAGAAAATGTCACCTGAAGACACAGAGAGGTGCATAAACTAGGTCTAATAAGGTCAGCTGTGAGGAAAAACCACAGGACTGGAGGCAGAGAGTCAATATTACTTATTTTGGCTTTCCAGCTCATGATTTCAGTCGCTCATGAGTCCCTCCTTTCCTAAAGGTTTTTGAGTCACTTTGAGTCCTGATAAAACCTAGAAAAAGCTTCTCACCCCATGGATGATCTCTCTTGCTTTAGCCTGCTGGAGTGGATTTATTGCAATCAGAGGGCTTTAATAAGACACACATATGGATACGGGCCTTTCCCCCAATGCCTCTTACACAGGGCTTCCACTGTATCTTAGCACAAGATGGTGTAAAGTCAGAGTCTCACCACTTGCCCATTGTCTCATTTATTCATCAGAGGACATTTGACCTGGCACCTAGGGCTGTGACCAATACAATATAAAGAGACGAGATGTAGAGGAACAGAAGGAATTGTCGCCACTTCTGAGGAACAGATCAAGAGTTCAATCAATTATATTTTTCTCATGGCTTCCCCAACCTCTACCAAACACTTCCCACTAAGGTGAATGTGAACACAGTCTAAAGGGCAGCTGCAGAAATGAGAAGAGAGTCTGAGCAGGATAGTCTTATGGAAAATGCAGAGTTCTTAGATTTGGAAGAACTTGTCATTCATTCATTCAGCCAATAAATATTTATGGAACACCTCCATCAATGGCACTGTTCTAGGCTCTGAGGAGGCAGCAGGGAGCAGAACAGAACAAAACCCTGACCTTCTTAGAGTCGACATTGCCCGTGGCGGAAGCCAGAAAACAAACAAACAAACAAACAAACAAATCAATCAGAGCGATAGGCATTATGAAGAACAAGAGATCAGGAAAGGGGAAGAGAACGTGCATGGGGTGAGGGTTGAGCTTTTTGTTTGTTTGTTTGTTTGTTTGTTTTTTGAGTTGGAGTCTCACTCTGTCGCCCAGACTGGAGTGCAGTGGCCGCTCCCGGCCACCGCAGCCTTGACCTGCCTGGCTCCGGCGATCCTTCCACCTCAGCCTTCCAAGTAGCCGGAATTACAGGCAGAGGGCTTTTAAAAAAGAAGGGGGAAGTAGTAGAGGACCAGGTTAGACAGGTAACGCGGCAGTCAGGTGAGGGTCAGGTAAGACTCCTAGGCCACTGCAGGGTCTTGGGCTTTCACTTTGAGTGTGGTGGGAGGTGATGGGAGAGTTCTGAGCCTGGGAGTGCCGTGATCACTCCAGCTGCAGGGCGGAGAACAGACAGGGCAGAAGCTGGAAGACCCGCTGGATGGCTGCTGTAGAAATTCCAGATAAAGGTGGTGGTGCCTGGGTCCTGGGAGCTGGAGTGTAGGTGGGGACCATGTGGGCTCCTCCTTTTCCTCCTCTGTAGTCAAATTTGCTGGATTCTTCCTGTGAGTTTTAACAGTGTGCTATCTTTATGATAATTACATGCTGCAGGTTTATAGGCGTCCCATATTTGATGCAGCAATTTATAAAACAATGACACCATTTCACACCTTTCATCTTAAGGTTTTGAAGAGGATGACACATTCTCTGCTCTGAGGAAGCCAATTAATTAACCTGATTCCAGCCTTTCCACAGAGGAGGGTATTACTACTTCCATTTCAGAGCTGACAAACTGAGGCCCAGTGCTGCACCTTGAAACCCCTTTAGCCTTCAGTTCTGCACTTTACGAGCAGCATTTTAATTTCAGAATATTCTCATCCAAACTTTTTTAAACTCTTGGAATGTACATGTACATAGAAATGGGAATTATTTAATCTGGAATCTTCATTGTGGTGAAAGGGGTAGGAACTCTAAATGGGAAGTTGAGCTTCCTTCCCAGCTATATTCAGGAACAAAGATTCTAGAAACCTTGTACAGTGGAGCTACTTCTCATGCAGTTAGCAAGGGCAAATTTCAACTATACGCTTGGAGAGAAAAGGCAGAAGAGAGTTGACCAGGCAGGAGGGAGTTCCCATGGAAGGTGAGTTATGTGCGTGTTTGCCTGACTCGGCAGTTCTGTGTTCCACCCCCTCATGGACATCTGCCAGAGTGATGAAGTGTCCTCAGCAGGTCCCAGCACCAACTTCAAGCTTCTTGCTTCTCGTAGCACAAGTCTTGAATTGAAAGATACACATTTTAGGTTCCTAAGTCTAAGCCTACTATTTCATCGATGTTCAGTCAAAGCAACAGCGATTTGTTCCTATACTGGAGGGAAAACCGCCTGTGCTAAGTGATCTGATAAGTCCATGTTTCCCCAGCAGAGCTGTGGTACAGTCCTGGATTCTATGGGCTGCATCAGGCAGTATCAAGACTGATATTATTTTGCACTGTGTACCTCTCTCGTTCTGGGTACTTCTCTGCTGTGAGGTCTTCAATGGAGGGCCAGAAGCTTTCCAGTGGATCTAGGAGGCTGTGAGCCTCCAGAAGAGAGTGGCCCTTTGTTTGTGGTTGGAACAGACATGGACTTGTTTGCCAAGAGTCAGCCAGGTTTACCTTGGCAGTTTTCTTCCAAAGTCATGGTCATGTGTAACTATGCACAGGCTGATGCACATCTAAGGACTTAGGAAAGCAGGGTAGTCAAGAATTCTTTGGATTCAGGGCAGATTTAATCATCTTTCCTTCCTAAACATGCTTCCTCCAGCCCCTCTGTTTCTCTGCTTTCTTCTGGAGGAGAAAACAAGGCAGTATCATCCGCATATACATGTGTCTTTTCTGATTGGTCTTGGTTTCAGCAACAGGCCAGCTGGCTGTTTAGAAAAAAAAAAAGAGAGAGCTCAGTGCACGTTGCCTGTGTGGATCTGAATCCTGCTACTCTGCCAAGGACTTCGAAGGGGCAGCATGTGCATCCACGGCTGTCATGGGCATTCAGGCTCTTGGATAACAAGATAAAGGGCAAAAGCTGAATTTTCTTGTGCCAAGAGGAGAAAGACTATCAGAGCCAAGAAGATCAAACCACTGCTGCCGAGAGTGGCTAAATGGTACCCATTAACCTCTGTCAGTGCTGGAGTCCTGGAGCGGGAATTTTGCCAGAAATCAGCCTTGAATGAAAAACAAGATTTGGCTGGCTCAGGATAACCATAGGGTGGGAGCATGGGAATTTACAGTGAAAGAAGTTAAGCTGTTCCATCCCCCGTCTGTAAGGACGGACCCCAAGGTTGGTGGGAATGAGGCATTCTGTGGACTGATGGGATGCAGGTCCATCTCTCATCCCATGGAGGAAGTGGACAAAGGGAGTTCCTGCTCGTTGTGGTCTCGCTCCTGGCAAGCAGCCGCCTCAGATGGAGAGTGTGCATATCCTGATGGCTGGGAGCTGGCCCACGGTGGGTGTCTGTCTTCTGAGAACTTGCTTCCATGCTTCCTGTTCCTGGCATCTGGAGGGACTTGCCGTTTTCTACTGCCACTCAGATTTGTTGGCCCTGTTTTTCACTCTGGCGTGAAAAGAATACTCACCACATGCTAAATGACAGATATATTGAAACCAGGATTTCACGTGCTTTGCTAGAAAGGAGATTGGAAGTGCTGATCACCTGAGGGTATCATTTGAAAGCCCACAAGCAAATACCCGAAAACCACTCCAGAAGAGATTTCTCTTCCTTCTTGATAGGCTGGCAAGCCTGGCTTAGCTTCTTAGCAAAAAACACCTTTTCCCCTGCTAGTGAAACTGGACTAATAAATTTGGGTGTTCACTGCAGCCAGACAGATAAGCCAAACACCGCACTGAGCTTTATGGAGCAGTTATTAACAAAAGCCATTTATTCCAAAGAAAGCAAAGAGCCCTAACATTAGGCCAACAGCAGCATACTACTACTGTCTGAACAATTCACCTTTCAGTAGAGTGGTGACTTATGATCTGTTCTGGATCTTGTATTATTTGAGTTTTCTTTTTCCAGTCATTTAAACTTTTCCAGTCATTTAATGTTAAGGACAACTGGTAACTTCTTGCAGGAGGTAATTTAGCTTTTTATCAAAGGTCTGCAGAAGCTAAGCTTGGATGAAGTCTTTTCCATGCCCCTGCCCCCAGTCTCTCTGACAGAGAAGGAAAGTAGGAGCTCATTTTTAGAAGGTCTGTAGTTTTTAAAAAAAATCTCATAAGTAATGTTTGAGCACATGTATTCTAGAATAGTATTTTTAAAGCTGTCGATGATAACCATAAGTAGTTTAAGACCAGTGAGAAAAAAATACTTTTTATGGCTGAGTAGTATTCCGTGGTGTATTATACCACATTTTCTTTTTCCATTCAGTTGTTGATGGGCACTTAGGTTGGTTCCATGATTTTTCTATTGTGAATAGTGCTGCAATGAATACATGAGTACAGAAATAAGATTATGTCCTTTGCAGCAACATGGATGGAGCTGGAGATCATCATCCTAAGTGAACTGACTCAGAAACAGAAAATCAAACACTGCATGTTCTCACTCATATGTGGAAGCTAAGTGGTCACAAAGATGGAAATAATAGACACTGGAGACACCAGTAAGGGGGAGGATGGGAAGAGGGTTAGGATTCAGAAATTACCTGTGGGGTACAATGTCTACTCTCTGGGGAATGGGTCACCTGAGACCCAGTCTTCACCACTACACAATATGTCCATGTAATGAATTTGCCCGTGTGCCTCCTAAATCAAAAATTAATAATAATAATAATAATAAAGTAAACCAGAATAGAGCAGAGTAGATCAGAACACAACACACACAATACAGGTAAGATGGACTTCTTGAAATTTTGTTCTAGTGACATGTATGTAAGTGTAACTAGATCACAATGGCAAATGTCTTGCTTACAGCAGCTCACAGTTAAGAAAGTTTAAAAGTCATTGTGTATAAGTAACATGAATTTTAGTCCCAATTCTGCCGCTGCCTCTGTGACCTTGGCCAAGACACAGTACTGTTATGGGTCTCAGTTTCTTATCTGTAAAATGAAGCAATTGTTTATAAAGTAAACCTCCCAAAGGAATCAATTTCAGCATTCAATGATTATCAATCACACACACAAAATTCTGCATCGCCAGCCTCTGTCTTCTGTGTTTTGGAAAGACATGTTTCCTGAGGAGCTCTGAAGTGTGCAGACCATACACATGGACAAAGCCCAAGAGAGTGGAAGCTACTTTATTAAGCCCACTTGGCTTAGCGGCAAACTCTTTGGGATTCTAACAGAAGTTTTGTGCCAGATTTCTCTGGTTACACTACAATTATATTTTGGTTATATTTGAAAATATATACAAATTCTCTTTTGGATGAGGAGGAGGATGGATGGGGGAGGGCAAATAATTGCTCAGGAAATGCTAAACTTGGTTAATTTGGAAACCACTCCCAGCTAATGTTGAGCCTTGGGCCACTCACAGTTCCTGCTTTGTATTATGACTAATGGAATGTCAAGACAACATTGATCTAATAAGAGCAACTAAGGAGACCAAGAGTAAGCCAGACTTCTGGGTGGAGGGCGATTGCAAGCTTACTTCTGGGCCAAGGTTCTTTCAAAACAGTCTTTAAAACTATTGCTTCCTTCATTTATAAAATCGTAAGAGCCTAAGAACATAATTTGGAAGGTACTTCGCACTATTACTCAGACCTCATTACGCTTGTTGGGCATCATCTTTCAAATGAATAGCCCCCTAAATTCACACAGAGAAAAACCAGGGCAACTCAGCACAGCCAGGAGAAGCCAGCTGTGTTCTGGGAGCTAAAACATATATCTTTAGGAATGAGTTCTACTGTGTAGCTGCTGTGTGGGTTCCAGGAATGAGACTGGGCTCGAATTCTTCAATCATAGGTCTGAATCTAAACTTGAGCTTTGCAGCAATAAAGGGAACATATGTTTATTACTATCATCTGTGTTCATTGTCCTCTAATTTTACCAGTGAGTTTTGTAGCCACCAGAATATCAGAATGGGAAGGAAGCCTGTTAACCTTCTTCTTCAATATCTTTATTTTCAGGAGAGGAAAATGAGACACCCACTTCTAGTCACCCTTTCTATGTGTGGATGCATTAAATGCTTTTGCCTCTTTACATACATTTTAAGAAGATATTATTTTGCTCTTGAAGTTTGACTATCAGTAACTGATTAGCTAATTGTAAATGGAGTTTTGCTTTATATTGACTTTTGCAATATTGAATTTCAGTATTTGTAAACAGAGTGCCTACCAATGCCATACAAAAATCTGACATCTTCTATGCATGACCCAGTCCCCTCAAACTCAAAGCCTGAGATGCCTTGACATATATAAGAAAAGTTGGGAGAAGGTTTTATTAACTTTGCTTTTGACCCCATTCTCATAAATTATGCAAAATGTGTCATTTATATGAATGGTCCAGAAGAGCAGTTGCCTGTTGTAATATAAAAAATGATACCACGGAAACTGAGACCTGGTTGTGGCAGATACTCTGTCAAAGGAATGATTTATAATCTGGAAATACAAGCAATGAGAGAGGCCCACCAGCTAGGGCTGTATCATCTAAAGCAATCAAATCCCGCAAATATAAAGCAATTTTGTATTACCATTTCCAAGTGCTCCCCACAATAAGGACTCTTGTATGCCCAAGTTTAATATTCAGAGCAGAAACCGCAAACTCTAACAGCCGCTCCTGGTCAAGATAGTTAATAACAGTTCCCAGGCAAAGGCAGGCTGTAATAGCATCGCTCCAAGCAGCTGGGGATTTGCTTGTATGTCAGGCTCTCTCTCTGAGAACTAGAAAACGATGGTGGGTCAGACATCCATTTGCTTTATATATTGATATAATTTCATCAGAATTTATGATGTGGGAATTATTGCACAGGCAAGAAATGTAATCTTACCTTCATCTCACACAATGCAGAAAAGATATTATGATTTTGAGAAAAATATACTGACTTGTTGAATCAGATTATGCATGTGCAATCCTAATGGATTTCAATATTTCCTTGGACAAGTCATTGCTATTTGCATTGTATGTATGAAATTGGCTTGTATATAAGACATTTTTACAAATAATAAAGAATTCTAATACCATTTCTTCTTTCATTTTCTCAAGTTCTGACGTGTGTTTATTCTGGTAAATTTTAAACATCTGGGCATATGTAATAGCATATCCTAATTTCTCTAGGATTTCTTCCCATATTTAGATTCTTAATATCCAAATATTGCAATAACATTTATAATTATCTTCCATCCTTATGAAGAGTTCATGGAGTTTCAATTGCCAAGTAGAATAAATGTCAATAGTTTTCAAGGACTGTTTTACAGCTGATCATCACAGTGAGTCCATAAGCCCTTCTACTACTTGAACCTTGAAGTCATTTTGATTATCTTGAGTTCTATAGTCTTCTTCCAATGGGAATGTGAATATAAAACCTGTTTTAAACAAGGGTACCTGAATAATGAACATTTGTATACCTAACACTGAATTATACCCTACATATTTAAAATAAAAAAATTAAAAAAAATTTTTTTTAAGTTAGGAACTTTCAAGGTGACGCTTGTTTTATCCTAGAATGAAATATTCCTTGAAAAAAGAATTCTTTTTGAGTATTTTAAGAAAGAAATGACATCTTACACATCCAGAGCAGTGTCCAAACCTGTCTACAGAATAATCTTTTTGTAATACTTTTTGACTTCTGCTAATGTCATGACTATGTCAGTCAATGATCGTGGATAATCTAAGCAATCAAAAGTCACTGTGATCGTTCTACATTGGTTCTGTTGAATTTCAGATACATTGTAGAGTTGAAATATACATTATCTGGAGCTTATTTTTTCAAAATATGTACCTAAAAGAAGGCAAATTTTACCCAAATAGGAAAATTCATGTTTAACTGACTGGCATCTCCAAATAATAATAGCTATTCTTCATTTCATACCTGCAGCCGCAAACTATACCAGGTGCCTAATGTGCATTATCTCTGGTCCTCAACTTTCCTCTACTTCAAGGTCACCAATATGAAACTCATTTTGCAAATGAGGAAATGAGAAAGTTTAAGTGCCTAGCTCAAGGACATATGAAAAGTGAGGGGTAGAGCCTGCATTTGAATGAAGGTATATTGAATTCCAGAGCCTAGATTCTTTTTGGTGTTTCCTGCAGCTGCCTCTTTCTGAAGGCGGGCCAGATTGGGGCTTCTTTCAACTTTTTGACCATTCAAAAGTCATGCCTACCTCTTTCTTCCTAGTTATCTCCCACTGTAGAAGCTCAAAAGTCTTTTTTTTACATTTTAACTTAGAAAATATAGATTATTTAGAAAATAAGAGAGGGGGGGAAGAGAGAGAGAGAGAGAGAGAAAGAGAGAGAGAGAGAGGAGATTCACTTCCCCAAGTTGGGGGTGGGGGCCAAATCTTAAAAAACATGGCCTCGCCATAGCTCAAAGAGCACATGTCTCTTTAATGAGATAAAACCAAATATCTGTGGAGGTAGGTAGTGTTCGGGAAACTATTTGCTTCTTTAAGGAAAGAAGACTAGGATCAGATGCAGCTGAACAGCCCTATCCTTTTTCCTTCTTCCTGCCTTGAACAGGGATGCAGTAGCTGGTGCTGTAGCAGCCAACTTGCAAGCATGAGGTAGGACTGAGAGCATTTCAGGTATGACATTCGCGATGTTGTTGAGCAGCTAAACCAGTGCCTGCAGCCCCCCACCTCCACATGTCTTATTGTGTAAGAAAAACAAAGTCCTGTCTAAGATGTTTTAAGTATGAATTTTGCAGCCAAATGTCCCCTAAGATACACTTACCACCCACCATGTGGAAAGTTCATTCAGTCATTTGTTTCTTACAGGAGATATTGAGGAAGAGTTTTCTTACCCCTGAGTCCCCAAGGGTAGAATTAATTTTAACAGACAAATAGACAATGCCTCAGAGGACCAGAGAAGAAAGGACCTTCTGCATTCACCAGGGACATAAATGTCACTCCTTTAGAATGCTTGCTCTTCTTCCTGTCCCCTATCCAAATCCAGACTTTCCCGTTGCCTTGGCTTTATACAATTTCCTGCTGACCCATTACCTGCCTTATTGATTCATGGTGCCAGTCTGTCAACTACTCTGGAAATTCCCAGAGGGCAAACACAGGACCCTTCATGTCTGCCTGCCTGCCTTGGCACAATGAAGGTCCTCAAAAATATTTGTAGAGTGAGACACTGATGTGTTTTTAAAAATAGGGCTTTTAAAAGATGGAGGAAGTGAGAGGATTATGTCACTTTTTAATGGCTATGGCACAAGTTAGTTGCTGAGCAACAATGAGAAGTCACAGCTCTGAAATTTATGATCACTCGTCAAATTGGTAGAGCCAGGCAAGAGTGGTATACACTTAATTCCCAACTCCATCTAAAACAGAATATCTTTGGGTCATTTCCTGCTCGTTACCTCCAAACAGACCCAATGTGTTGCTTTTCAGTATTCCTAAATGACATAATATTTATACAAACACTTGCAACATAGAAAGTCTTCTTTTCTTCAGCAGTGTGTCATCACATATCTTTAGAGATCCCTGTTGGGATTCTTTTTTGCTGGCCAGGGTCTCTGCACACTCTATGTGTTAAGAGAATCACTTCTGCCTATTTGATGGTTCTGTAGGTCTGTTTTTACTTAAGAGCATGCAGGGATGGAAAAGCAGCTGTTAAATTAATCTGGCCTTGGTGAAATATGTCTGCTTTGCTAGTAAGATTACTGAAATTTACATTTTTGTTACTCTTCAACGTAGGCAGGCCTTTAACTCCTCTTCACAAGGTCTTCCCAGAACACATATCAAGAGACTCAACTACTTCAGTAATGATGTTGGGAATGTTGGGGCTATATGAAAGGAAGAATTAACTCTGTTCTGGTGGTTTGTTCTTAACAATCACACAGGGATAAGGGCCCAATGGTGGGCTCATGATAGACCAGGCAGGGCTGTAAAGTGTGGTTGCCTCCTCTCCTGCAGCTCAAGGTCCTAATTAGATTGCCTGTTGAGTTGTGCTACATAGTTGACAGGGGTGCTTGCACACAGAAAGTTGATGAAAAGGCAGCCCTTATAGATATTCTTTGAGGGAAATGTGCTCACAAACAATTCTGATTGTCATTACTACCCAAGAAAAATGATAGTTGTTAGCATGTGAATTTGTACCATGTAAAAGGGGTTAACCATCAGAATAATCCATTGATCTAGTTCATGCTGCAGAACATCTGATTTGGATGAAGTCAATTAGAGCATCTCATGGTCAGCCTTTTTGTTGTTTGTTTCCCATTCCACTGTTATCCTAATTTAAACATGTGTTGCTACAGACACAGTCGTTACAAATCTTTTAATTGTTCTCCTCCCTCCAGTCACTTGTCCATCCATCTACTCCTAACCAATCCTTTCAAAATATCTCCTTTAGAGGGAGACATTTAGAATGATCATCAAACAGGAACAATAGGAATCTCTTCTTTCTAAATTCCATCAACACATCTTTATCATTATCTGAAACACAGGCTATTTTCAGAAGTTTCAGACAGGATTGGACGGTAAAATCTAAGAGTGCATAAATAAACAGAATGAAAAGTAGCTTTGAAAAAAGGTTTGAAGTGTGAAAAAAGACTGCATCAGAAATGAATGTTTATCAAAAGACCCAAAATATTTCTGACAATGGTTGGAATTTATGTTGAAAGAGCTAACCAGAGATGCATAGTTCTTAAACACGGGCATTCTGATATGGGAAGAAAGAAAGAAAGAGAGACAGGTAGGAAATGAGGGTGGGAGGTAAGGAGAAAAGAAAGGAAGGAGAGAGAAAAAAGAAAGACTGAATAAAAAAGGAAAACAGGGCATTAGCTCATCATTGGAAGTAAAAAAAAATCTGAATTAAAATACTAAAATTAGATTAGTTAAATGGAAGAGAAGCTTCCATTTGTGAGTTATATAATCAGAATATATAATAAAAAAATTTTATAGAACTGGAGGATAGAGAACAGATCCAAGGTGAGCAGTAGGAATTTCTGAAAAAAGAGGAATATGTGTATGCATGAGAAGGCTTGTAGATTTTATGTGACATAGAGACCAACACCAAACCATAGCCTCATGAAAATAAAGGGGATGCTGCTGGTTTACAAGTAAAAGATTAAGGTCACTTACAAGAATGAAAAAGGAGAGACTTTTCTCCTTCCCTTCTTAAATGATTCAAGATAGAAAGAGTGGGATAACATTTCAAGAATAAAGAACATCGCTAAAGAATGCTTTTCACTCACAAAGGCAACTGAGTCAGTAGTTCATTTATTCTTTTACTGTAGGACTCTTAGGAAGCATGAAAGATTTCTGGGTGGTGATGTTGGGGAGTGGGGTTAATGACACAGAGGCCTGAAGGATGGAATGAAACCATCCAGAAAAAGGGATAGAGTAGGAGAGTGCAGAGGGAAAGTGAGAGGAAAAGCTGGGTGGGCACATGGTGGACAAACCAAGTTCAGGACTTTTGACTCCATTCTGAGGGCACTGGGAGATACCAAAGGGTTCCAACCAAGCTAGTGATAAACAGTTTTCCATTAAAAAACAAACAAACAAAAACCCTCTGGATTTGGAGGGGAGAACGACTAAAAAGATGAGTAAAAATTGGTGGGAGAGGGATGAGTAAGGACATTGTTGCAGTTATTTCAACAAGAAACAATGGTAACTTGGACCAGGATGGTGGCAATGGAGTTAGAAACAAGAAAACGTTCTTGAGAGGGTTTTAAGATGCAGGTGGAAGGTAAAGAATGGGAGAGTGTGAAGTTGAAGATGATACTAATGTTTCTGCTGGAGCCACTGGACCAGGGAATTCAGAAGAAGGATCGGATGTGGGGAAATGATTCAGTGGGATTGGGCTGGAGATATAGATTTGAGTGTCTTCAGTATGAAAACGATGATTGGGTCATAGGTATAGATACAGTTGACGCCTGTAACTATGTAGAGTGAACTGAAACTAAAAGACATTTTCAGAAAAGCTGTCTTAGAACACTGATAATCCACAGAAACCTTTTTCATTAAAGAATGCTGCAGGATGCAACCACTGTGGATCAATAGGTGGTGAAAAGTAAATAAGCAACGCATATTAAAGAAAGGGTTGATGACAAATCTAACTCATTGGAGCTACCACTAAACTAAGAATTTTTTAAGTCTTTCAATTCTTTTGAAGGAGGAAAATAAAGATATTTCTGAATTTTAGGATAAATTTTAGGAAACAGGCTCAGTGAGGCTAAGAAATTGGATTACATTGATTTTAAATCCAATGACCTTTTCACTGGCGGATTTTACAAGAGCTTCTGATAACAAAAAATAGAGCAAGTAAAGGAGCATTATACCACTGCTATCATGACTATCCTCAACACTTAGAGTACTGCCTGGCATATAGCAAGCCTTCAAATAAATGCTTCAAATGACTGGATTAATTAATTAGCTAATTAATTAATTGAAACAATAAATGTAAATGCTCTACATTGCTCCCATTAAAAGGTACACTATCAATTACATTACTCAATAGTAGAGAAACATTAAAGGGAATATATATATAAACAAAAGCATGGGGTAAGAGGTATTAAAATGGAAAATAAGAAAGTAGGATCTAGATGAATAATAGCAGTAACATGGACTTTCATTTAACAGAGTACAAAATAAGATAAAGATAAACAAATGACAAAAGACAAACTAACAAAGGCACAATAATTCTGAGCAAAATAATGAAAAAAAATCTAAAATTCCAAGGGGAAAGAAGAGAGTACCACTACAGTAGGAGATTCAAACTTTGTATTATCTCCCTACATGTCAAGTAAATAGAAAAAAAGACATTGCAACGGTTGAAAAGATAAATGAGGGTGGAATTAATAACTATGTGCTAGATTTTTGTCCTATAACCATGGTACAGTCCTTGTGTATGTGTCCTTCAGATATTTAGAAACTGAATACAACATAATTCCACAAAGAAAATCTCAATAGACTTTAAATCCCCCCAAATGGCAATTTGCTAAAACTACACTAAATAGACCCTAAATTACTAAATATCTAAGAATTTATATATACATTAAATATATTACAATTGGTTAAGAGCAGACAATTAAAAAATGGTCATTTAAAAACCTATAGGAATATAAACATGTTTAATTTCTAAAAGCAGAATTTAGACTTTTAAATTAGATGTTCTTATTTGACAAAAGATAAAGTGATCTATATAATTTTAAGATTGTAGAGAAGAGAGAAAGCCAAAACAAATAAGTAGAAGAACATAATAGTGATACAAGCAGGAATAAGTAAATTATGAATATAAAATAAAATAATTGATAAATAAATTCAAGCACTAATTCTTTTAAAAGACTAATATATTAGAAAAATCTCTGAAAAGTGTAATTGTGAAGACAAAACAAAAAAGAAAATTGTAGCCGGGCTTGGTGGCTCAGCCTGTAATCCCCCACCTTTGGGAGGCTGAGGTGAGTGGATTGCCTGAGCCCGTGGGTTCGAAACCCGCCTGGGCAGCGAGACCTCATCTCTGCAATAAATCAAAAAATCAACCGGGCGTGGTAGCGCATGCCTGTAATTCCGGCTACTCCGAAGGATGAGGCGGAAGGATCGCCGGAGCCCAGCAGGCGAGGCTGCGGTGGCCGGGAGTGGCCACTGCACTCCAGTCTGAGCGAGAGTGAGACTCCAACTCAAAAAAAAAAAAAAAAGAAAATTGTAAATTAGAAAAATATAATAATAAAAATAAATATAATATTAAAATAGTAATATTATGCTTGAATGTGGTGAATTCTGAATGCCCATGAAATTATTGATGTTCTGATCATTCAAAAACTAAAAATGAGCTGGGCTTGGTGGCTCAGCCTGTAATCCCGTGCCTTTGGGAGACTGAAGTGAGTGAATTGCCTGAGCCCGCGGGTTCGAGACCCACCTGGGCAGCGAGACCTCATCTCTACAATAAATCAAAAAATTAGCCGGGCGTGGTAGCGCGTGCCTGTAGTTCCAGCTACTTGGAAGGCTGAGGCGGAAGGATCGCGGGAGCACAGCAGGTAGAGGCTGTGGTGGCCGGGAGCGGCCACTGCACTCCAGTCTGGGCGACAGAGTGAGACTCCAATTCAAACAAAAACAAAACCAAAAAACCCCCAAAACTAAAAATGAGCATGAGAAGTTTTCCACAGTCAATAAATAAAGAAGGGATAGAAAAACTATAAAATCATATTACTTCTCTCTCACCAACACTAAAAAACAAAGGGAACCAATAGATTAATATAAGAAATAGAAAATTTCTGTTTTTCATATAAAGCTGGTTTTGAACATAGAAACGTATGGTAAATTATCTAATTTAGTCTCCATGAAAATATAGTAAAATCTCAGTAGTTATCATCCCAAACAAGATGAAGATAATAGAAAACAGGTGTGGAAAGACCTACAAATATATATGTAAAAATTTAAAATAAACTGTAGTAAAAATTATTCAGCAAACCTTTAAACAAATATTAGTTCATAACCAATAAGTTTATTTCTAGAATGCAAGGAAGTTCAACCCAAAAACCAAGAGTATAATTACTGAAAAATAATTGATGAAATAATTTACACTCGTAGATTACATTTTAAAAACCATATAATTCTTAAAAGTAGCTAGCGAAAAAGAACTTGAAAAAAGTTATTATTCATTACTAACTTTAAGAAATTAATTGGAATAGGCTATTTTCTTAATATGGTAAAGAGAAGCAATTTAAAATACAAATAAAATGTCAATAAACATTGTGCAGGAGTGAGTTTAAAATGATAAGCTCTAAAAAGTACCTAGGATCAGATGGTCTATGGTATTGAATAAACTGTCCTGACAATCAGCTCTGCTGAGGGAATGATATAGTTTGGATATTCGCATCTTCCAAATCTCATGTTGAAATCTGATTCCCAATTTTGGAGTTGGGACCTGGTGGGAGGTGTTTGGGTCACTGAGGTGGGTCCCTCATGAACGACTGGGTGCCAATCTCAGGGGATAGGGATAAGAGTTCTCAACCTTAGTTCCCAAAAGGAACTCTGTTTGTTTTTTTTTTTTTTGAGTTGAAGTCTTACTCTTCCGCCCAGACTGGAGTGCAGTGGCTGCTCCCGGCCACCGCAGCCTCGACCTGCTGGGCCCCGGCGATCCTACCACCTCAGCCTTCCAAGTAGCCAGAATTATAGGCATGCGCTACCACGCCCAGCTAACTTTTTGATTTATTGTAGAGATGAGGTCTTGCCAAGTTGCCAGGCGCGTCTCGAACCTGCGGGCTCAGGCAATTCACTCACCTCGGCCTCCCAAAGTGCAGGATTACAGGCTGAGCCACCAAGCCCAGCCTATAAATTCAATTTTTTTTTTTTTTGAGTTGGAGTCTCACTCTGTCACCCAGACTGGAGTACAGTGGCCGCTCCCGGCCACTGAAGCCTCGACTTGCTGGACTCCAGCGATCCTTCCACCTCATCCTTCCAAGTAGCCAGAACTACAGGCACGCGCTACCACACCTGGCTAATTTTTTTGATTTATTGTAGAGATGTAAAGATGAGATCTCGTCAGTTTACCCATGTGGGTCTCGAACCCGTGGGCTCAGGCAATTCACTCACCTCGGCCTCCCAAAGCGCGGAATTACAGGCTGAGCCACCAAGCCCGGCCAACTCTGTTTGTTAAAAAGAGACTGGCATATGCCTTCTCTCTCTCTTGCTCCTTTTCTCCCATGTGACACACCTGCTTCCTTGACACGCCTTCTGCCATGAATGGAAGCTTCCTGGGGTTCTAACCAGAAGCAGATGTCATGTTTCTTCTTCTTTTTTTAAAAAAAATTTATTTTAAAGATGTAGGGTACAATTCAGGATTCGGTAAACAGTGGTCATCGTACAGGTAAAGTTTGGGCCTCCCCTTGGTCCCCACTTTGCCAGGTTTGAGGTTAGGGACCCCTATTGATGCTGTGACCCCACCTCTACTCCAGCAGTATCCTGCTACTGCCAATCCCTTTCCTATAGCAATATGGTAAATGTTCAGGTTCCTCTTATGAGTAAGAACATGTGGCACTCTGTTCTTTGTTTCTGTGATAGATCACTGGGTATGATAGACTCTAAATCCATCCAAGTTGTTGCAAAGTTCATGTTTGTCCTTTATGACTGTGTAATTTTCCACTGTGTATATGTACCACTTTTTTTATCCAGTCCAGTTTCAATGGGCAGCATGGTTGGTTCCATGTTTTTGCTATTGTGAATAGTGCTGCAATAAACATGCATGTGCAGGTATCTTTACTGTAGAATGATTTGATTTCCTCTGGGTATATTCCCAGTAGGGGAATAGCTGGGTCATATAGAAAGTCAATGTCTAGTTGTTTTAGAAATCACCACACTGTTTTCTAAAGAGGTTTCACTAGTTTGCATTCCCACCAGCAGTGTAGAAGCATTCCTTTTTTGATGCCACACTTCTTGTGAAACCTGTAGAACAGTGAGTCAAACAAACTTTTCTTTATAAATTACCTGTCTCAGATATTCTTCTGTAGCAAAGCAAAATTGACTAAGACAGAGAAGGACTGACATTTTCTAATACAATTTGATAAACTTAGTATACATGCTGAAGAAAAGGCTGCTCACTTGCTTCAGGCCAAAGAATTATGTTTGTTTAGTGACAGAAATCTGTGGCACAGACACTTACTAAATAGTTACTTTCCCCCTTCTCTCACAAATTGATAAAACCAGCCAAGCACAAGAGATACAGAGAACCCCCATGAAACATCAAATGAGAAGACCAACCCTTAGACTCATAGTAATTTGCCTACACAAAGTAGGTACAAAAGAAAAAATCCTAAAGGCAGCAAGAATGAAAGGTCAGACTACCTACTGGGGAAAATCAATCAGAATTGCAACAGACCTACTGGCAGAAACACCACAAACAAGAAGGGACTGGAGCCCCATATTCAAAGTCCTCAAAGATAAACAATTTCAGCCAAGAATTTCCTATCCAGCCAACCTTAGCTTCATCAGTGATGGAGAATTAAAACCTTCCCAGACATCCAATCCCTAAGAGATTATGCAGCTTCCAGACCAGCTCTACATGAGACACTTAAAAAGGTATTAAATTCAGAAGAAAGAAAAAAAAAGAATGACTACACACCTCCCAAGAGATCAGCAGAGAACAGAATCAATAGAGAATACAGCACAACAAGAAACTTGAAAACACACACATATATCAACCCCAAAGCCAAAAGAAAACAAGCAAAGAAAAAATTTTTATAAGAACCCCATGACAGTGATAAACAGTCACATTTCGATTATTAGCCTGAATGTGATTGGACTAAATGCACCACTGAAAAGACACAGAATGGCAAACTGGATAACAAACCCTGACCCAATTATTTGCTGCATCCAGGAGACTCATCTCACTACAAGGGACACACACAGAGTCAAAGTTAATGAATAGTAAACGAGTTTCCAGGCAAATGGATCACAAAAGAAGGCAGGAGTCATGATCATCATATCAGACAAAACAACCTTTAAGCTACCAAAAATTTAAAAAGATGCAAAAGGACACTACATATGGATAAAAGGTTCAATCCATCAACAAGAAATATCCATCCTAAACATATATGCACCCAACATAGGAGCATCAGCATTTATAAAGCAAGTACTAAGTAAACTAAAAAAAGATATTGACTCTAATACTATTATATCAAGGGATTGAATACCCCACTAACGGCCCTAGATAGATCATCGAGGCAAAAAATCAACAGGGAGATCCAGAACCTAAACTTGACACTTGAGCAAATGGACTTAATAGATATCTACAGATTATTCCTCCCAACAACCACAGAGTATGCATTCTACTCATCACCACATGGAATGTACTCCAAGAATGATCACATCCTTGGCCATAAATCAAGCATAAGCAAATTTCATAAGGTTGAAATCTTGCTGTGCACATTCTCAGACCATAGCGGAATAAAAATAAATATCAACACCAATGAAATTTCTCCAAAGCCCACAAAGACATGGACACTAAACAGCATGATGCTGAACAACTACTGGGTCAACACTGAAATCAAAGCAGACATTAAAAGATTCCTGGAAACAAATGAAAATGAAACATCTTACCAAAATCTCTGGGATGCCATGAAAGCAGTTCTAAGTGGGGAATTTGCATTTCTACAAGCACATATCAAGAAAATGGAAAGTTCACAAGTGGAGAGCCTAACCAATCACCTAAGGGAGCTGGAAAGAGAAGACCACCAAAACCCCAGCTTTAGCAAAAGAATCCAAATCACCAAATTAAGGGCCCAAATATGGGAAATAGAAGACAAATATCATAGAAAAATCAACAAAACCAAAAGTTAGTTCTTTGAAAGAATTAACAAGATTGATGGATCCCTAGCAAGAATGACCAAAAAAAAAAAAAAAAAAAAAAAAAAGAGAGAGAGAGAGAGAGAAAGCCCAAATACACACAATCAGAAATGATAACCTAAATGAAATGGAGGACTTTCTGATATCACACAACCTCCCCAGGTTGAATCAAAAAGACATTGAGACACTAAATAGACCAATAACAACCCAGGAAATTGACTCTGTCATATGAAAACTATCTATAAAACAAAAAACAAAACCCCTGGACCAGATGACTTTCCAGCAGAATTCTACAAAATGTACAAGGAGGACCTGATACCAATCCCATTGAAAGTATTCCAGGCGACTGAGAAAGAATGAATTCTCCCCAAATCATTTTACAAAACTAACATCACACTGATACCCAAACCGGGTAAAGAGTCAACAAAAAAAGAGAACTATAGGCCAATATCCCTTATAAACAGAGATGCAAAAGTCCTCAACAAGATTCTAGCAAATTGGATCCAAAAATGCATCTCAAAAATCATCCACCATGAACAAGTAGGCTTCATTCCCAGGATGCAGGGCTGGTTCAACATTTGCAAGGCCATAAATGTAATTAGATACATCAACAGATGGAAAAACAAGAACTACATAATAATATCATTAGATGCAGAAAATGCTTTTGATAAAATCCAGCATCCCTTCTTGATAAAAACCCTCAAACATCTAGGTATAGAAGGAACATACCTCAAAATAGTAAGTGCCATCTATGATAAACTCACAGCTAACATATTGCTAAATGGACAGAAACTGGAAACATTTCCCCTGAAAACTGGAACAAGACAAGGCTGCCCACACTCACCCCTCTTGTTCAACACTGTGTTGGAAGTCCTAGCTTGGGCAATTAGACAAGAGAAGGAAATCAGGGGTATCCAAATAGGAAAAGAGGAAGTCAAGCTATCCCTCTTCGCTGATGATATGATTCTATACCTTGAAAATCCAAGAGAATCTGTCAAAAAACTTGCTTGCACTGATAAAGGACTTTGACAAAGTCTCAGGGTACAAAATAAATGTGCAAAAGACTGTTGCATTCCTATATACCAACAACAAGCAGGCAGAGACCCAAATTAAAAGCACATCACATTCACAATAGCCACCAAAAAAATGAAATACCTTGACATCTTCCTAACCAGAGAAGTGAAAGACCTTTACAATGGGAACTACAAAACACTGCTCAAAGAAATCCAAGAAGACACAAACAAATGGAAAAACATTCCATGCTCATGGGTAGGAAGAATCAACATTGTTAAAGAGCCAATCTTACAAAAGGTAATCTACAGATTCAACACAATACCAACATCATTCTTCCCAGACCTGGAACTGACAATACAGAAATTCATATGGAAACGTGAACGACCACGAATAGCCAAAACAATCCTTAGCAAAAGAAACAAAGTAGGAGGTATCACACTTCCAGAGTTCAAACTTTACTGTAAGACTACAGTAATCAAAACAGGCATATAGACCAATGGAACAGGATAGAGTTTCTGGTAGCAAAGGCTCGGTTTCTCGAACAACTCATTTTTGACAAAACCTACAACAACATCTACTTGGGAGGAAGAACCTATTCAGTAAATGGTGCTGGGAAAACTGGCTGATCACATACAGAAGATTGAAACAGGACCCCTACCTATCACCATACACAAAAATTAACTCTAAATGGATCAAAGACCTAAATGTAAAACCTCAAAGTATAAGAATCTTAGAAAACGCAGGAGGCAACCTTATGGAAATTGGAACTGGCAACCAATTCCTATTCAGAACCCTAAATGCCCATACCTTAAGAAATAAGGTAGACAAATGGGACCTCATCAAACTAATGAGCTTCTGCAACACAAAAGAAATCATCAGGAGAGCAGAAAGCCCACAGAATGGGAAAAAATATTTGCCAACTGAATATCTGACAAAGGCCTAATATCTAGGATCTACAAGGAGCTCAAATGTGCTGAAAAGAAAAAAACAAACAGCCCCATTGAAAAGTGGGCAAAAGACATGAATAGACACTTCTCAGAAGAAGATATACAGGCAACCAACAGACACATGAAAAAGTGCTCAGCCTCACTTATCATCAGAGAAATGCAAATCAAAACCACATTGAGATACCACCTAACCCCAGTAAGAATGGCCATCATAATAAAACAAACAACAACAGATGCTGGCAAGGATGCGGATAAAAGGGAATGCTTCTACACTGCTGGTGGGAATGCAAACTAGTGCAACCTCTTTGAAAGACAGTGTGGCAATTTTGAGAGAACTATAAATTGACCTTCCATATGACCCTGCAACCCCCCTATTGGGAATACACCTGGAGGAACTCAAATCATTTTACAAAAAAGATACCTGCACACGTATGTTTGTTATAGCTCTAGTCACAATAGCAAACATGGAACCAACCATTTTGCCCACTGAAGCTGGACTGGATTAAAAAATGTGGTACATATATACAATGGAATATTATGCAGCCATAAAGAAAGGCAAACATATAGACTTTGCAGCTACTTGGATGGATTTAGAGTTGATCATACTCAGTGATCTATCACAGAAACAAAGAATAAAGTACCATATGTTCTCACTCATAAGCGGACCTTGAAGAATTATAATATTATAAGAAAGTGATTGGTAGTAATGGGAAATTGTCAGGGGGAAGGTGGGTGGGATTGGCAGTTGAGGGAAACTGCTAGGGGAAGGAGGGGCATACCTCATAAACAAGGGTACCTGCACAATCAGTGTTTGCATACCTAACCCTGAAGTGTACCTCCCCATCTTTATAATTAAAAAAAAATGTATTTCCAAAAAAAACACAAAAAACAAAAACCGTTTTGAGCCATGGAAAAAGTGTCTCTATAGGTGTATTGCAATAAGCAGAGAGTACTTTGAAGGTGACTAACGTTTAAACATGTAAGAATAAATATACATTTTAAATTTTTAAAAATGGAGGAAGTGTTCCTTTCTTTCCTCTTTCTTCCTTCATCCTGCTGCTTGGAATGAGGAGATGATGCCTGGTGTTCCAACAGCCATTTTGGAACATGCAGATGAAAGTCATTGTAGGTTGGAGCAGAGAGCTGTTCCATTAGAGATCCAGCTTGACTATGAATCTGTGAGACTCACTTCCTTGTCTTAGCCATGGTTTCATGAGTCTCTACGACTCTTTCCCATAGGTGATAACATTCCCAAGAAATAATTTTGAATTGACTCTAATATACAGATAAAAAAGTGATTTTGGTACCAAAGTCCATGACCATCATAAGTTTTGCTTAGTCAATTTTCAAGGAAGTAGAAACTTAACTTACATTATTAAACACATTGACTATTGAAAACTAATCTAAACACCTTTCAAATAAACTACTTGCACAATCAGATAACTGAGTAAGGTAATTTGCTATGAAAGGCTTTTGGCTATAAATAAGTTAAAAGTGAGAACTATCTACCAAGATGACTGCAGAAGTGTAAGTTTTATAATAATTCATCTACAGTCTTTTTTTATAGCAATAACTAACTACATATACTAAATATGTATTTCTATATATAAATTGTGTTTGGCTAAATATATGTATATTTGTTGCTAAAATATATAAATATAATATATAGATATTTTATTTTTATTGTTAGAAAACATTTATTAGAATTTTTATAATATTCTAGTGAAATATATGGTTTTAACTAAGTACAAGTTAAACATATAAGATAATTACATTCTTCTATCTAAATAAAAAGCTATTAGAAATTACATAAGGGCCTGTTGACAATAACATTCAAAAAAATATTTTAAAAACTCTAAGAAATAGCATAATAAAATATCAATGACTTACATAAAGACATTTTTATTGGAAAATAGAAAAAATTGGAATAAATAGTCTAGAAAAAGTTAGCATAAATAAAGTATACAATACTATTGCTTTTTCCTAAGACCTCATATAGGCTAAAACAATGTCACTTGAAATTCCAGGAGTTTACTTTGGAAAAAACAAAAATTGTTTATGACTTCATTTGGAAAAATAAATGGGTGTGACTCTCAAAAGTGTTGTTAAAAAAAAAACTAGTCCTGTCAACTATAAAACCATACTGTAAAACAACAGCAGTAAAAAAAATACAAGACTAGAATCTTATCAAATAAAATAGGTTCATGGAATAGGATAGAAGCTCATAAATTAAATAGAAAAATGTAATATGTAATAAAGCATCATAAGCAATAGGAAATGAAGAATTATTTCTTAAATGTTGAGAGTGAGGAAAATTGTTTTATTCCTTACTTTCTATATGCCAAAAACCATTTCCATATGGGAAAAAGATTAAGCTGAAGAAATCAAATCAATGAAAATCAGCCAAAAATAAAATAGAACCTTAGATAGTTGGAAGGATGAGCACTTTTAAAAGATGGAAGCAAGTGAAAAAATTACAAAGTAATAAATTGCAAATGGATTTCAAAGTGTCTCTACAGTGAAAATACAGAAAATAAATGTAAGCAGACTGTTAGAAAATGTATTTAAATACAAAATAGCAAACTGTAGTACTATTTGGTAGCATATGTATATAATACTATACATTAAAAAAGATTCTTTTTAAAGATATGGGGTACAATTCAGGGTTAGGTATACAAATGTTCATTATGCAAGTACCCTTGTTGATGAGGTGTGCCCCTCCCTCCCCTGGCAGTTTCCCTCAACTGCCAACCCCACAGTATATTTACAGTATATAAAGATCTTTTTTTTTTTGAGTTGGAGTCTCACTCTGTTGCCCAGACTGGAGTGCAGTGGCTGCTCCCAGCCACCGCAGCCTCGACCTGCTGGGCTCCGGCGATCCTTCCGCTTCAGCCTTCCAAGTAGCCGGAATTACAGGCATGCGCTACCACACCCAACTGATTTTTTTATTTATTGTAGAGATGAGGTCTCGCTGCCCAGGCGGGTCTCGAACCCGCGGGCTCAAGGCAATCCACTCACCTCAGCCTCCCAAAGGCGCGGGATTACAGGCTGAGCCACCGAGCCCAGCTTAAATCAACTTTGTAAAAAAATAATATCAAGACTCCAATAAATAACTGGACCAAAGGTTTTCCCAGACAATGCAACTATGAAGAAATACATGTAATTTGTTTTAAAATGTTTAAATTAGCTAGTAACAAAAATGCAAATGAGAAGTACCATGTATTTCTATTAAGTAAGAATTAAATAACCTAATAGCTGATGATCATGAGATTTTTAGTAAAACTGGCACACAATAATTGTTGGAATTAGTAGAAGTTTGTAGAACCCTCCTGGAAAACAATTTAGTACTTGTGGAATTTCCTACTCTCTAATACAGCACTACCACTTATGAGAAATAATTAAAAGGAAATAATTAGAAAGCAAAAAATCGTATATGTAGGAACATGTTTACTAAAGCATTGTTTTTAAAAGTAAAAAATTTTAAAAACTAGAAAAGTTTAAAAAAGGAACTAAACAATCATTGCAAATTATCATTATAAGTATTATGCAACAATAGAGAAGTTTTACATAACATTAAGTAAAAAAGAGCATATCACAAACTTGTATCATAGCTGCAGTACAACTATATAAAATGTGGGTAACAGCTTAAAAGAAAGTATTAAGAAATTATAAAAGTAATATCATGCTGAAATTATGGGTAATTTAAAAGTGTTATATAATTTTGTTAGGAAACCATTTTAATCAGTGTATGTGTGTGTGTGCATATAGTATAGTGGTTAGTAATTATATGACCTTGAACAGGTTACTGGCGATCTTTAAGCTGCAGTTTGCCCATTTGTAAAAAGAAGATAATAATAGGATCTACTTCATAATGTTGTTACAAGGACTTAATGAGGTACTGCGACAAAATTCTAACATCTGGTGCTGAGTAAAAGTTCATCATGGTTATGGAAGTGGCAGTGACTTTGGGTATGATGGTGACGATTGTTGCTGTATCTTTGTGTATTTTCACTGGTTCTCCACAGTTTACAGAAAATTGCCCAAATTTCTAATCTTGACATGTAAAGATCAGCATCATTTTACCCTTCTACCTATCTAATTCATTTCAACTCCCTAAGATGATTTTTCTGCTCTAGTTAGGCCAATCTGAGATTTTTGTGTACAGTTTGGTAAACATTCAGTCTCTGAACAAATACTGAGAGACAGTAGTTCTTCATGTGCTGCAGGTACATTTGTATTCTATAGGAGGCAGACAGACAAGAGACAAGTAAACAAACAGAACAAGAAAATTCTGAGTACTCACAAGCCAGGTTACTATTCCATCTTTTCACACTGTTATGGTTATGTTGGTTGTGAATGACAGGTTGCATCTACTCTGGTTGGTACTTGCGCCATGCCTGCTAAATATTCAATACCATATCTGCTGTTAAATATTTTAAATATTACAAAAGGATATCAGTGTCCTTGTCTTTGCTTGATTATTATTGTTTTTTTTTTTTTTGAGTTGGAGTCTCACTCTGTTGCCCAGACTGGAGTGCAGTGGCTGCTTCCGGCCACCGCAGCCTCAACCTGCTGGGCTCCGGTGATCTTTCTGCCTCAGCCTTCCAAGTAGCCGGAATTACAGGCACGCGCTACCACGCCCGTCTGATTTTTTGATTTATTGTAGAGATGAGGTCTCGCTGCCCAGGCGGGTCTTGAACCCGCGGGCTCAGGCAATCCACTCACCTCAGCTTCCCAAAGGCGCGGGATTACAGGCTGAGCCACCGAGCCCGGCTATTATTGTTTTTGATAATAAAAATAAGTCCTCTTCACTGACCCAATCTCTCTCTTTTTTTTAATCAATATTTTTTATTATGATATTGTGGGGTACAGTTAAGGGTTAGGTATACAAATATGCTTCATTCAGGCCCCCTTGTTGACCCAATCTCTTAACGTTCTTCAAAGCTCAGCTCACACTCAATCTGCTGCAAAATGCTTTCTCCCTGCACTTTATTCTACTCCTTTCTCCTTTCTCTGAACATTAATATCTATTCTACTCATATTTCTCTAACTAAGTAGGAAAATCCCCAGGGCAGAAGGCATGTTGTTGCTGATGATTGGTTAGTGGTTTTTTTGTTTGTTTGATTTTGCTTTTAAGAATTTCTCGCCATTTTCATCACAAAGCTGAACATAAGATGTGTACCCCATAAATGTGCATTTGAATCAATGGGACATTTTAACTAAGAAAAGAACATCTATTCATCATGACTCTGGTTTACTTCAAGAGAAGGTTTTAAGATTACCAATCAATAACGCCTAGAGGAGATTTTCTGAAATTATTTTCCCTAGGCTTGTTTCCATAATAGACGAGTTCTGAGAGCAAACTGGTGCCTTGATCTGCAGCCCGGCCAGGAACAGTGTCAGCTGCACAGTTATGACACACTCAGGGATTTTCTTACAACAAGGCTATTTAAAATTAACCAATGTGTGAGCAATAGCTAAAATCTTGGAGCTGGAGCTGCCTTGCCTAATTAAGGGCCTTTTTTCTAAGATGGTACCTTGTTGTCAATGCCTAGACATACAACTCACAGGAGGAAACACAAGCCGTAAAGACGATAGCTTAACACTCAGCTTGGATGGAGAGTATGACTTAGAGAAAAGGCTGTATCTTCACCTTGAAAGTGCCTTGTTATAAAGAAATCAGTCAGCTTTATGCTGGCAGTGCCCCAGCTCTGTATTAACTTCCAGATTAATGTCAGATCATACCCCAGGAATTATTCATGAAGCCCCTCTGTACAATGTAATTGCAGATTTTGGCATCCAGAGTGAAGTCTCATTGTTTTATAGATTAGCTTCTCTTCCTGTACTACGGAAGAGACAATGATCTGACACAACTTAGTCTAGGGGGAAAAGGAGTTCATGTATTTCACATGAAAAAGCATTTGTCAAGGGAGAGATCCTAGGTCTCACTTACACTCCACCTTGAAAATGGGGACTTGCAGCCACATTGAGAAGGAGATGACTCCAGACCCATGAATGGCGACTTTCATTGTGGATCTTTCTCAAGTGAATAAACTGGCTCTTTATCTGTGTTTAAGAATTAGTTTTACCAAATCACAGCTCTACTAATCTCTACTACAACATCACCAAATGTAATTTATGCATGTGGAGGAAGAAACCTACCAGTTTCCAGCGGGTTACCAAACAACAAGCTATCTAACTACAATGAATCAATGGAGAGTATTCAGTGTAATAAAAATATTAATATACCTAAAAAAGGTTTAATATTTTATTGCAAATGCCAGCTATTTTAGTAATCAACACACTTTAATGGTGAGATTTTAGACTCTAAAATAATTCAGACTGTGACTTTTAAAAGTGAAGAATGGCAGCTTGTGTCTTGTTTAAGTGAAATTTGCTTATTTTACCATGTTTACAATAAAGATAATGGTCTTGAGAGTTTTTTTACATTTGGTACATGGGCAGTTTGTATTCTATGGGATAAATGTGTGTGTGTGTTCATGTATGTATATCTAGGGATATGCATGTATGACTATACATACACACACACATTCATATACATACACATATATATAACTTTTATATAGAAATAAATATGTTCTTCTGATTATAATTAAAACATTTCCTGGGGAAATTTAACAGATTTTTTACCAAAATGGGTCATGTACTAACTTAATAAGAACTTATATTTTTATTCTCATTAAATTATATTAAATGAAAGCAATCAATCCATACATCCTAGGCTCCTGGTCAATATAGCAGGTTAACAGGTTTCATTACTATAATATTTTTCAGTTTGTGAAATTTTTCTGGAAGGATAATACTGAGAAATACATTTTCTGTGAGTTTGAATCATCTTTCTCTCTGTTGTCCCTGAACCCCTGTTATCAGATCAACCATTTATTTAGCTCTTCGAGTCCCCCACCTGCTTTGTCTATACATATAGACAAATTGGAGTATTGGGAAATCATCTGGATCATTTAACTCAATGATTTAAATACCTGAGCAATAACACTCTCACATGCATCTCATCTCTACTTAACTGTTTATTTATAGCTTTGACCTGAACATGGTAAGTTTTTGATAAAAAAAGATTAAGAAGGTGAGAAAAATCAGGAAATACTAAAAGTACAGCTATATGGAAAACTTTTGGAGGGTCCTCAAAAGCTAAAAATAGGATACCATGATTCAGCAATCCCACTTCTGGATATTTTGCCAAGAGATTTGAAATCATTTTATTGGAAAGATGCCTGCACCTCCATGTTCATTGCAGTGCTATTCACAATAGGTGATTAAGTGTCTATCAATAAATGAATGGATAAAGAAAATGTGATATATATATACATACACACACACACACACACACACACACACACACACACACACAGTGAAATACTATTCAGCCTTAAATAAACAAGGAAATTCTGCCATTTGTGACAACATAGATGCAATTGAAGAACCTTATGCAAAGTAAAATAAATCAGGCACAGAAGACAAATACTGTGCATTCTCACTTATAGGTAAAATCTGAAACATTCAAACTCATAGAAGCAGAGTAGAATGATGGTTACAGAGCCTGAGAGGTGGGAGAAATGGGGAGGTGATAGTCAAAGCCTATAAAATCTCATACAGAAAGAACATGCTTTTTGGTTCTTTTTTTTTAGTTCTGTTGCACAGTGTAGTGAATATAGTTAAGAGCAGAGTATTGTATATTTCAAAATTGTTTAGAGTAAATTGCAAGTGTTAATTATTTGAGGTGATGAATATGTTAACTATTAATTATCCCACATTGTATTCATAAATCATAAAACCACTTTGTACTCCATAAATTTATACATTTATAAATTATTAATTTATAATAAGAAGAGAAGAAGATACATTACTAAAAATAGGGGTTTCTCACACTGATAAAAAATAGGCCATCATCATGGGCTTGTTCTGTGACCCATGAATAACCTCAAGTTGTTTTTTCCATAGAAATTCATTAAAGAAAAATGTAATCCAATATACAGTAGATTGTAATACTAATTTAACTTGAAGCTTATAAAGTATGATTTATCTTGGCCTAATGAACCATATGCAATTATTTCCCTCATATCAAATCAGCTATTTGGAAAGAGCGATGAGGGAGAATTCATTATATGCAGTATACACCGTATATATCTGTATCTTATATCTACAGATGCTCCACTTCTCAGCAGAGAAAAAATACTTTCTGGCAGATCTGTGATGTCCCCAGTTGCTCTTCAGCAACCCTTAAGAGTGTTTGAGTTAGCACCTGCACAAGTCTACCAACCCACTTTAATTCTGAGAACCCTTCAGGAATATTCTGCTCCACAGTGGCATGAAGTTCTATCGAGCACTGAAAATGCAATTCTATTTCGTATAGATGAAACTTTGAGCTAAGGATGTAATGTTTTGCTCCACGTATTACTGAATTGGTATTGCGAATCCCATGTTATTTTTTTGTGGGCAAATATGTCCTTTCCATTTGTTGGTTTTCCAAAATACAAAATCTCCCCTACCCTCGATAATGAGGACTTTGTAGCGTGTCTATCACTCTTTTAGGACGTTATGACATCTTCCAGGACATAGATCTCTTTATACAAAGAAATCTCTTGTAAAATTAGAAAGTGGGACCTCTGGATTAGGTTTTGTATTCCATAATGGTCCTTTTAGACCATTCTTCACCTGTAACTACTTGTTTACTGTCTGCGTTTCCCCTCAGTCTGTAAGCTCCATAATGTAGGGATCTTGTCTGATTTATATCTGCATCCTGTCTATAGCCTTGGCTCTGTAGATATACAGTGGTGCACATTAAATATTTGTTGTACAAGTGAAGAGATAGTTTCCTCCTTAATATGTGCCTAATATTTAAAATCTGTTTCAACTATTAATCCTCCTTTATGAAGTTCTTTAAAGAAGAGATCACTAATTCTTGTGAAGCTAGGTCTCCTTTTCAAGAATCATAATGTAAAAAGTACTGGTAATTGTTTACTTCAAAATCTTGCTGCCAGAGAAGACAAAGAAGATATTTCTCCAAGTAAGATTTAACTGAAAGTTTTATTTCTTTTCTTGGAGATGTGTACATTCTAAATTTAGAAGCTGCAACATCCATTCCCTTTGAATGCATGTTAAACATCGTAAAACAAAGCTCTGGAAAATATGTACTCCAGCCTATATTCCACCATGGACATTTAATTTATATTTTTTGTGTTGTACTATTCATATGATAGTATCCAACACTTATGGAGTGCTTTCTATGGGCCAAACACTAATCCAAGTTTTGCATATATATATATATATATGCAAACAACCATAGGAGACAAATAGTATTATAACTTCATGTTATGAAGCAGGAAATTCAAGAGATTGTTTAACTTGTCCAAGTCACACAGTTAATAAGTCAGAGTAGGATTTGCACCCAGGCAGTCTAGTTTTATGGTCTTAACCCTGATAATATTCCATTCCATAATGCTGTGAAAATATGAGAATGGTCTTGATTTGATGTTATTTTTACTTGTTGACAGATTATTGGGACCGGGGCAGGGACACATATAGTACTTGAGTGTCAGAATTCTGATGTTATAATTCTTCATGGTTTTAACTCTGACAAATTCTCTCCATGTATTTTTTTAAAACATATTTTTATTTTAAAATTGTGGGTCCATGTATTTTTTAATTAGCTATGCTTTAAAAACAGAAGAGGAAGCATAAACTGGCGTGCCTGTATGTCTGAAGAGAGAAAAGTGCATTTCTAAGAAGCTCTGACAGAAAAGAAAACTTTATTTAAGGAAAAAACCCTAATTCTTCACTTTGGCTTAGTGAAAAACCCACCCATCTTAATCTGGGCTGCCTTGGAAACCTCTGTCGGTTCATCCAGCAGAGGGCGGAAGAGGTAACAAAAATCTCCAGGTTTCCAACGGTGCTGCCTGGGCGCTCAGGCAACTCTGGTGAGTTCAAAGCGACAGGCTGAGGATGCTGTGTAAGATGGTTGTTGCCAGGCCATTAGTACAGGGATAAAAATTCCCATTTCTACCGGAAGAAAAATAGACAATAAAAAGCCCTTGGTAGAAGAACTTGGCATGCCTCTAGTGAGAAAATGAACTGCTTGTGTGTTAAATTTGGAATTAAAACAGAGTTGACTCCAAGGGCACTTTGGCAGGACCTCGACTGTATTTTCATTAAGGAAAATGCTAGTGGGGGTGGGATGGGAGTGGGAGGGGCCAGGATGTGGGCGGGGGGGACCTTGAAATGAAATCACAGAGTTTAGATGTGAAAGGCTATGGAGGAGGTTTAATTGCCGCAGAAATAAACTTAAGTTATCCTAGCTGAAAAAGTAATAATATTTTTGTTGCTGTTTTATTTTATCACTATTTTCACAACACAAGGTGGTAAGATCAGGGGACGCAGTTAGGCAACCATGCCTTTTACCTTTCTCTGCCATTTTTACATTTGTGACCTGTCCCTCCCCTGATGTACTGGCCTCATAACACTGTTGTGAGGATTCACGAAGGGTCTAGATCATTGAAATCAGAATCTATTATTTTCATAGAAAACAGTCTTCAACACCATTAATTCTGTGCGGCGGTCACACAGTGTTATCATTTGGGAACTCTTTTGAACTCAAAGTTATTTTGAAAACATGTGGTGTGTTTCCTATGGTATGAGACAAAACTAGAAATTCAAAACATTGTGGTGAGCTCTCAAGGTTGATCTGTGAAAGCCATGATAACTCCAAACAGATATGGACTGGCTGACTCCTCAGCATTGCGTCATGTGTTCTTTCCTCTAGGACACAAGTATTGTGTTCCTACAATGTATTGTGGATAATTCTGATTACCAGGCCTTCAGAATAGGGTGCTGATGCCACAGTACATTATGTGGACTTTCCCCTCACTCTATTTTATTTCTGCAACTGAACAACATAGAATGGGCAAAAACCTGTCATTTTCTCACTGTGACAATAATGTAGCAACAGTACCAATAATAAATAATAAAATATGCTCTCGGCTAGAAATCAGTGGGCTTAATTTCAGAGCAATACCAGTTTCCATGGCCGGGTTATCAGCGCCGTTATCAGTGCCGTTTATTTGTAAAGAAATTACCAGCAGCTTCCTCTGCAGTGGCAGGTGAAGGGCTTGCTCTTACAAACACACAGAATTGGGATCGGACAGTCAAGTGTCTCTGGAATCCCTGATGTCATGATTTGTGCTTTCTTCACCCAGGCAGGTGAACTCTTCATCTGAAAACTATCGTGTTTAGCCCTTGCTGGAATGGATGCAGCCAGGAGCTGATCTGTCCTTCAAAGGGCACGATTCCTTTCTGTGCAGAAAAATAGAAGCAGCAGCCAGAAACTTCAATCAGTGCTTTCAGATTCCAAAACTATGACACTGTCATACTGGTGTCATTAAAGCTAACTAACCATATTAAACGAATATTAAAATATGGGCTCCTTTGCATAACATAATGAGCAAAACCGCTTTTAAGTTTCTCCCTGTGCTTTGAGGTGAGGTGGCATTTACATTCCCAAACTTTGAAGTCGGAACAAAATGTACAGGTAGAGGGTACTAGATCAAATAATAATCAACTTCAAAAAGCATTTTGGCTGTTGGATGTCCCAGGGCTAATTTCCTCTAGACATTTTAAATGTAAATGTCTAAACTCATTTAAAAATTGTAAATTGGTCTAGGTTCAATCAAAAAGCATCCTGACGCAGAAGAGGGAGACTAGGCTAATTGTCATTTGTTTGTCAAATGAATTCCATTTGGAAAGCAATGAAACCTCCAAGCTAATTCTTTTAAGGTGAGCTGGTAGTTGTATTATCAGTTAAATGCAGTAAAATGCATAATCATACGATGATAATGAAAACTGAACTTGTGTTAGCATCGGGGCTCTGCCTGCCACGGGGCATAGAGTGATGAAACTTAAGTACTGTAATGTTGCCTTGGCCACAATGGTACCAAGTCTGGTCTTTAGCCTTACAGACACTTTCTTTGCATTTTAAAAAACTTTATCAAAGCACCGTGGCAATATAGAAAATGTCAAAGTGAAATGCACTGTAGGCAAATTGAGATTTCATTAAGTTTAAATTTATTGCTTTTGACTGATGTATTACCATGCTTGTTAAGAACCAGTAATTTAGAATATCTGTCTGCCTGGTAAAATAGCTTTGTCTCCTTGCATATTACTTTGTATAGACTTTGAAAGACCACAGTAATTCTGAGCAAGCATGGGCTGTTTTTTTAGTAATGTTTGGAAAATTATAAGGCATCTGGCCTTGTGCTCTGATAAACTTCCACACACTTTGTCAAGGTATTGGAGGTTAATTGTAGAACTCACATTACAAACTTTTGTGAGTTTTGCCAAATGGTATGATGTGTGTAAAAGTGAAGAATTGAAACCATCTCTTTTGCTGATTTGTTTCTTCCTCCTACTCATGAAGTGGGTACAGGGGGGTGATGAAAGATGAATAATGATACACCATGTGCAGTCAACAGGGAAACAGGACTATTGTGGTTTAGAAAAGGCAGATGATATAGTTTGACCTAGATATTTTACAAACAAGGAAAAGGAGACCCAGAATTTATGCAGGTTTGGCAGAAGTAAACGAGAACCCAGGATGGCCTGTGGTCATTTAAGTCACAGTCTCAATGTCACCGCCTCAGAGAGGCCTTCCCTCCAGGCTCTAGCCTCCTCCCCCCACCCCATGCCAGCATTGTGGGTCTCTAACATAGTAGTTGGCAAACTTTTTATATAGAGGGGAAAGAGTAGGCAAAATTGATGATATTATGTAGGTACTTAAATGATAGCAGAGAATACACATTTGCATGATTTTAAAAAATGAAACTCAGAGCAGCTGAGAAAAATTTTTTTTTGTAGTATCAGTCCACTAATAAGAAGAAACATTCCACTTATCAAGTTCAAATGTAAAAGCCATTCTTAGCTTATGAGTCATATAAAAGCAGGCAGTGAGTTGAAATTGATCCCAGGTCATCATTGGCAGACCTCTGCCCCAGCATATTACAATATTTGTTTTTCTCCATTGGACATAACATGCTCTGGAATTACCTTCTGATTGTTTACTGTTTAATTAGCAGTCTGTCTTCACTAGAAAAGGAGGGTTCATGAGAACAGAAGCATTGTTTCAGGTTTGCCTCTGTATCTCCAGCTCTTAGAATAATAGTTGCGATAGTCATGTGCTTAGTGGTTACTTGATTGACGTTTGATGAATATACAGTGAATTCAGATCCTATCACCAAACCAAATAGATAACAAAATATGTAACCTACCTAGCAAAGGGAGAGGAGATGTTCATTGTTCTTCTCATACTTCTTACTTCCCTTACAGCGATGATATCACTAAAATAAATAGCACAGACTTCAGAGTATTTCTGATTTATGTCAGTATTTTAATTCCTAAATTTCTTCCTAATTTTACTATTACCAGGAAATGATACTTTACCAGCACATGGCATATTTTAACACCCTTGCTATTCTGTCATAATTGGCAGTTCATAAACACTCTCTTGGTCATGGTTGTAAATGGGTTGAACCCTCTGTCCTGCTGCCCTGCCTTGACCTCCACACCTGGGCTTTCTGCAGATGAAAGCAGCACCCGTGCTGCCATGTCCCTGGGTTCAGGTTGATACCCTTTGTGAAGCCTTTCCTGAGGACTCCGCCCTTCCTGGAACCCCTTCTTCCGAATACAGTGTACTCCATGGCATACACCGAGCCTGCACCGTTCTGTTTCGCAGTAGCACTTTATTCTCGTTCTTTTATTAAGAATGTCAGTGTTATCAGCCCTGCCCACATGGGTTTTGAGTAAACCCCTGAGGGCAGCAGTCTCTCTCCTGCTTCTTTGATATGCTACACAATGCCTGTTCCACTCATGAATATGTTTCTTAATTTTTTTTTGTATTGGAAGAATGATGTGAAAATAATTTTTACTTATTTTTAATTTTTTAATTTTTTATTTTTTTGAGTTGGAGTCTCACTTTTGTCGCCCAGGCACACTCCTGCCACTGCAGCCTTGACCTGCTGGGCTTAGGTGATCCTTCCACCTCAGCCTTCCAAATAACTGGAACTACAGACGCACACCACCAAGTCTGGCTAGTTTTTTTTTTTTGTGTGTGTGTGTGTGATTTATTGTAGGTCTCAGACACCAAGTTGCCAAGGCTGGTCTTGAACCCCCGGGATAAGGCAATCCTCTTGCCTCGGCCTCCCAAAGTGCTGGGATTACAGGCTGAGCCACCGTGCCCAGCTGAAAATCATTTTTAAAAGTCCATCTTATTTTAAAACACACATACATACAAGGCAAAGAGCTTTTTGAAGCGTTCATAGCCAGCTCAACATCTCATACCACTAAATTACAACGAAAATTCACAATCAGAATCGAGACTTGAGTCAGTTTAAATGCGCAACCCATAAATAATTTTCTCATTACTCTCAATGTAAGAAACATTTTGTGAAGATGTTTCACATCTATGTTTTTGGTATGGTTTTCTTGTTGGCTTCCAGTTAATCAAGGAATTCAAAGAACTAGCAGAATTGAATTTGCCTGACTGTACTTTGTAGAAAAGCGAACCCTTTGGAAATCTGTTGTCAAAATAGATATATATCCTGAGTGACTGGCTCTAAAATCTCTACCATGAATGTGCTTATGTCTGACATAAGCAGTCTATTCCATAAGACTCTGTTGGAATGAAGAAATCTCTCTGTGTTGTTTGCCTAGTCAAAAGAATTAGTAGGAGAAGACAAAGAGGCAGACTTCCAGAGGAGTCATTGGTTATTTCCACACTGAGTAACATCAGCAGGGAGAATATATCCCCTTGGCATTTCAATCTAGGCCTGGCCTTTAGGGTGGTTGCTCTTAACTGGGGGAAGTGAGGTCCATTTTGCTTCCCAAGGGACATTTGACAATTTCTGGAGACATTTTTGGTTACCTCAACTTGGGAAGGGGGATGTCACTGGCATCTTGTGGGTAAAAGCCAGGATTGCTTCCTTCAATGCACAGGATAGCCCCCACGACAAAGAATTATCTGGCCCCAAATGTCAATAAAGCTACCATTGGAAAACTGTTTTTTAAAGCAAATTTTCTTCATTTGGAGCCTCCACAGTGCAGATGTGGAGCTGGGGCTTCTTGTCTTGAATTTAGATCATATAGAATGGGACCAAATAATGCAACTATAGTGAGATCAATGGAATCTGAAGTGCAGTGTGGAGAAGTACATTGGAGGATGTCAGTCTCTGAGGCATCCTGAGCATATTGAACGAAGAGGTGCACCAAATCACACTTCCCACGTGATCCCCATAACCACCAGTGGCTCACTCACATAATCTGGTTGAACTCTACCTTCCATACTCCTCCAGCGTCCTGTAACAACTCACTACTTTGTCAAATTAGTAAGCCCTAATTAACTAAATCACTTATTTCCTAGATCTTTTTCTGTGCTGTGGAGTTTTCATGGTGAGGAAAGAACCACAAGAAATCTGATTTATAATAGAAATTATATATATTTAAAAAATTCAGGTCAAATTCCAGTATCACAACTCACTCAATATACTTTCTGTTAAAAGTACAAAGACAAGCTGATCTAAATGGCTCTGAAGCAATATATGACCCTAACTCAACAACGAAAGATAATTTGGAGCTGCTTATTACTTCATAAGACAGGAGAATTAAAAGAAATTTCAGCCAGGAATGAAGCAAAAAAGGGTTTCTTAAAACTTCTGCTATTCAGAAAATTAAGTTATCATATTCTAATTAATCAATATTTTATGGAATGTAGTAATGTTGCATATTGAAGAATTATATCATTATAGAACATAGCTTTCTCGGAGTTATCTATAATTCAGAGTTATTTATCTTTGATTTATCTATAGTCACCTGGGTTCTTTATAGTTCTCTATAGTTATTAGAATGTTACTAGATTGAATCTTCTGAAACAAGTAGATGAAAATATGTTCCAACTATGCTAGGTGCATTCAATACGTGTTTATATTTATAACCCTTACAACAATTCATTGAAATTTATATTCTTAGCCCCATTTCATAGATCTAAGGACTGAGGTTTAGAGCTACTCAATGCCTTGCCCAAGGTCATATAGCTGGGAAGGGCATAGCTATCTACAGACAAAGGTCTATCTGGCTTAGCCACTGCATGTGTATATTGAAATGATTAAACACTCTTTGTGGTGATAGGGTGAAATTTTTATGACTCCTTATCAAGGTGGCATGAAAGAAAATAAACATGTGTTAAGTATTTGATTGATCTATCTGGCAAATCTATATTACTAAAGGCAGAAATGAGATTTAAATGAACAGAATTATTTGAGTTTATATCAACCTAATTAGGTTAACTGGGAAATAACCAATCCAACAATGAACAAATGAACAAACAACACTTCATTTGACTCTAGAGTAATGGTTCTCAAAATATGGTCCCCATACTAGAAACATCAGCATCACTTTGAAACTTGTTAGAAATGTAAATGATAAGACCACAACCAAAGCCTACTAAATCAAAATCCTCAGGGGTGGAGCTGACATTCTGTTACAACAAAGCCCCGGTTATTTTGTTGTACGTACGTATTTCAGAACCTCTGCTCTAGATATAACCTATATTACCCATTATGTCCACTTGTGCTCCTAAACTCCACAATATTACATATCTAGTACTTCAATTGGATTTTTTTCATGTTCTATACTCTTTTATTGGCAAGAAATGGTTGACAATAATAAGCTAAATCTCAGATTTGTTTAAAAGACCAACTCCCCCAGGTATATCCTAATAAATTCAGCATGTGGTCAGCTCAATCTCATACATTTTCTACAATTATGAGATTATAGGAGGCTAACTGATGGCTCAGTGTTGACATCATATTGGTGCAAATTCCTGAATTTAGGTGAATTTTATTCAAGACAGCTTTAGAATTTGATGTAGTTTAGTTTGATAAGGTTATTTAAAAATTGGTAACCCATATTTGATATGGATAACTCTTAATAATATGAAATAGTTAAATATTTTTAAACTATTCTAAGCAAATGGGAGATTGCTGTCTATTTCTTTTCACTCTGGAGTTAGCCAGACTTTTAATAGACAACAAAGTACCTTCTTCAGATGGTCAATATAAAATAGAAAAACTTACTGATTCTTGGAGAATTTTTGCTTTATTCACACAATTTCTGAATTCAAGAGCTTGTAGGATTGTAAATGCCTCATAAAAAATTATTAGAGCACACCTGTGTTTGAGAGAGAGCTTTAGCTTTGATCCTTTTCTTCTGTCCTGTGATGGCTCTTGGGAACTAGCTCAGGTTGGGAGGCTGGTGAAAGAAAACTAATGTTCCACTCAGCAGGCTACTGTCACTCCCTCTGCAGGGAAGTTAGACACTTGTCTTGCATGAGTTTGCCAAAGATAGTACTTATTAACTTAATTCTGTTGGAGTTGTAAGATACGACATGCAAATTCATATAGGTTACTACACTCATTTATGGATATGTGTGTTTACAGGCAAGAACCAATCAAGATTGAAGAGAGAAGTGATAGCCCTGTTCTAAATTACCCACCTGCCATCCTACCATCTGGATCTCATTGAGATTATCTTAATTCAGGCTTTTACTGGTTTTCAAAACATATTCTTTAAGAAGGGAAGTTATTTAATTTCAAATTAGAACATGTAACACTGTGCAACATAAAAATATATTTACCTGAGTTGTTGTTAATGTTGCCATAGGAGGGAGGCAGGGCAAGTGCATCACTTTGAATAAGTTTTACCTTTTTTCTTGTTATCTCTGAGCTTGTTACTGAGTAATGAGTAGTTTGTGGACCATGTTTATTTCAGCTCTGGAAATAGGGTCTGCGATTCGGGAGGAAAGAAGATAGATGTTTCAAATAGCAGTGATAAATAGCCCTGTGTGAATAAGTTTGAATGACGGAGGCTCTACAAATCCTCTCTACTTGCATCATGACACCCTGCAAGAGGAAACTTGTACTGGAGAAAAACCTGGAAGCAGTGTGACACATAAGAAGAGGAAAAACCCTAACCAACTTCCCTCACCACCCCTTGCTCCTGCACCCCTCCACCAGTCCAGGCCCTTCTGTCTAGAAGCAACAGAAGTACAGCCTCCACCTGGTTCAAGGTCTCTAAGTTCTGTTCAACGTAAAAGTCAGACGGCTGTGAAAGTCCAGTCTGCAGGACAGTATCCCATGGATCGGTACGAAATAGCACCCATTGGACAAAGATATTGAAGTCATCTGCATAGCTGCCTCACCAGGGCGAAATCATTCCTTGTGGAGGCAGACATTTGGAAACAGATAAAGCCCACGAAGAATGCTTCTTTTTGACTTCAGAGATTAATGTAGATGCGAACACATTACTGCTGTTTTAGGGAGACTCTTCTCTGTTACAGATAACCGGGATTGGGAATATTGGATTACCTAATAATGGCTCGCTTTAGTTCTGCCATCAGCACTTATCAGGTACATTAGTTTAAAACCTGCAATTTTGAACTTAGCATTATTGAGCTTTCCAAAGATTGAATTACTGAACTTTTGTTGGTGAGTGTCTCTGCGAAATTTCCTGAAAAGGATAGTCCTCCTTCTTTGTGTGAAAGTGAAGCCAAATCACATACTTTATTGATATTTATAGACATACAAATGATAGTGCTAATGTACTTTAATGTCTGCTACTTGATGGAAAGGCTGTGGGCTGTGCTTTTGGGCTTTTGTTTTTCTTAAGATAATGTGGAGTACTGTAGTCTCTTTGTGAGCTTAATCGGAGTAGGTAGCTTTTTTTCTCTTTTTGTTTTCTCCTAAAGCCTTATTTCAGAAGAAGGCTTACACCAAAAGTCTATTTTTAAAAAAAGGCTCTATGTTTGCCCCTGATATGGGTTCAGTCTTTATACAGTGTTCTATCACCAAAAATACATGCCTAGGTCTGTCCCCTTAGTGAAAAATTTAGGAACATGGATGCTTTAACAAAATCAAGTCGATTTTAACTCTCTGTACTATAAAATACCTGCACTGAGGGAAAGAGTCTTAATCTCCAAGTCATGAAGATTTAATGTTTTCAGAGTAATTTTACAGACATTCTGCCTGTCAATGCCCAGTAGGGTTTAGAGTTCTCGAGTCACCACAGGCTTAAGCATCCAGGTATGAACCAACTTTGTAATTTTTGAGCAAGAGTAATAAATGTTGATACGTGGTGACTGAGCAGAATTAAGAGATAATTTACTTGCCCTCTCTTTAGAGAGTTTGCATACAACTATGTGTTCGTTATAGGTGGGGCTTATAAGACAACTTACGGAAAAAACAGAAATGGGACCAGAATATTCCAGCCAAAATGGGTAATAAAGTCTTGAATTTCTCTGAGAAAGGAAGAAATATGCAAGGATAATGGCAAGTGGCCTGCACAGATTGCTAAGATGTGGGAGAAAGAGGTGGGGTTTATTAAAACACACACACACAAAATTCAGTGTACACCAAAGTCCATTTCTATTTTGGTCATTCTGAACATTCTGAAATCTTAGGTTTCTGATAGCCATTGGTAAAATGAATTTTTGGTTACTTAGTATGACCATTATGGTCGTGGTTAAAATGTACTTTTGACCTGAATAATCTGTAGGGCTTGGTAATATTTTGATCTTTAAAAAATTGATTGAAAATTTTGTAGCAAATACAAACAGCAGGCAAAGATGAGAAAGCTGCTTTATACCTAAATTTTATGTAGCAAAAATAGCATTTTCAGGTTATTGTATGCCATTATCATAATCCATAAGCATTTAGCAACTTGTGTAAATGGTATTTGCCTCTCAAGTAACACCAAAAAAAACTATCTTAATGAGTCAGAAAACTGTAACCTGTTCGTGTATCATTTCATTTAATCAGAAGATATTTTTAGCAGTGTGTTGCCTTAAATGGTGAATCTAAAAGTAATACTCTTAGTAACCCACTGGCATTAGATAGAAAATTCTGAGTTAGCCTTCTCTCCTATATTGGTTCTGAATCCTAAATTTGGACATAAAAGGAATCTTTCTAGGAGACTCTGTTTTCCTGACCTGAATTAGAATTTAGAGTGGGCTAAGATTCCCACCCCTCCTTCTAGATACCCCCAACTTGTGTTTCTCCTTGGTATATATTCAATTGTTTATTACATATTCACTCCCAGGTGTGGGAATGTGTGCAAATACAATTATCTCCAATCTGACAAGTGACTCTTTGGGTCTGGCCAAATTCTTCTAAGGGTCTCAGGCTTTAAATGGAGCTTTAAGTACACTGTTTATTTTACTTTTTACTCAAGTATCAGGAGACCATCTACTTAGACTTTTTCCCTAGCCATTTAAACCACGTATGAATTAAGACAGTGAGAGGAATTGAGTATTTCTCTTTAAACAAGATATACTGTTGTCAATTGAGGATAAAGGCAGGAGTTAGATTTTTACCTGGGATGCTGAATTCCCCTGGAGCACAAAAGGAGTGCAGAGGACAAATGGGTGTGGAGACACTAATGGAACATAGGGTTCCACAGTTCCTTCTCAGAGACGTGACTCCAGAGAGACGAAGAAAGGAAAAGCCAAGAGTGAGAGGTCACCCCGATAAGTACAAAGAAGTCGCTTCCAGTGCTTTCTCCCATTGTGCCTGTTACACTTATTGGTGTGAATAATGTTGTTTTGTTTTCAGAAAGACAGTCATGAGCAAAAAAAAGAACGGCAAGTGATAAGCTGAGCTCAGGAAATTTGAGAATGACACGTTTGTGATAATATATGTTAATTTAGTTGGAGAGATGTGAATATTTTCATAAAGAACAAAGAGAAAGACGGACTATAGCTTAGAGTCACTCTTTTAGACTTTTATATAGGCATTACCCATGTTCAAAATGCACAAATCTCCTGGAAACAGTTTTTTAAAAAAATACATTTTGTTGTGGTGGTTTATTTATTTAAAATTACCATATTTTTCCTGCTTTGGAGATAAAAACTCTAGTGGAGCCAGACTTCAAATAGATGATGTTCTGAGCACATCAAAACAAAGAAAGTGTTTCTGAAACCAAATGAAAGCATTTTTTGAATGACTCCCTCATCCATTCACGTCGCCTTTCAGCTTAGCGGCTCTGGCTCAGATAAAGTCCTGAACACCTCACAGCCTATTCAAAAGTATCAGATTCAACTGAAGGTGAAGAAAATGGGCTATCTGCAATATTCATGAGTTGGGAACTTCCCAAGTTTGACCATTGTCTGAATGACTTTACAACTGCTTGGGGTATGCATTACATAACAGATATTCACAGGCACCCAGTGCTCCTATCAAGCCAAGCCTTGTAAGCGAGTCCAAAAGACACCCCCCCGCCCCAGCCCCATTCTTTCCTAATTCAGGTCCCAAGAAAAATACTGCCTAGTCTTTGAAGTGTGCTATCCTACTCCTTGGTTTACCAGACTGAACTAAAGGCCTCGATAACACTTCTTCAAGTTCACGAACTAAAATGTTTTGTTTTCATAGCATTTCGGGTAGTTTTTTTTCTCTAATTGAAACAAAGCACTGTTTAGTACACTAAAACTTTCTGAAAGAAAGAGACAGATTCATTTATTGGGACAAGGTGAGATCTAAGCAGGTCTGAGTGATCCTGGTTCTGTTCTGCCCCACAGGAATAGAATTTTCAAGGTCCTGTTTTTGGATAAGGAGCAGCAAGATGAAAGTGCTGCCTACTTTTAATAGTTCCTCCTCAAAGTAACTGCTATTTGCTTAAAACCCAACCTGTAACTGAGGTCAAACATAAGTACCTAGAACCTCATATCGTCAGAGCATGGAACAGTGGAAAGAGCTTCTGAGTTTGAGTCCCAGCTCTGTTTCTAAACTGCGACCCTGGGCAAGCAACAGGTTTTTCTGGTCAGTTTTTCTAACTAATGGGGGTACTGGATTTCATCTCTAAAGTCACATCATTTAATCTCTGCTGTGCTCCTTCTACCCATGTAGCTTTTCCTGGCTACACGGTGAGCCAAGTGTGAGGTCTAAAACTGACCCTGAACCTGGTGGAAAAAATTGAGAGCACAGACCTTGAAAATACCAACAAATCTGGCTAAGTATTTGTAGAGGGATGAATTGTGTCCCTCCAAAAGATTTGTACACATCATCCTAACCCCTGGAACCTTTGGATGTGAACTTATGTGGAAAAAGAAACCTTGCAGATGTAATTAAGTTACAGATTTCAAGATGAGATCATCTTGGATTACTTAGGTAGGCCTTGAACCCAATGACAAGTGTCCTTATAAGAGACAAAAGGAGAAGACACAGACACAGAGGGTGGACAAAGTGGAGGCAGAAGCAGAGACTTGTGTGATGCAGCCCCAAGCCGAGGAATGACTGGAGCCACAGAAGCTGGAAGACAGAAGGAAGAATGCTCCTCTACTGTTTGGAGGGAGTGACCCTGTTATGTTCTTGATTTCCAACATCTAGACTCCAGAACTGTGAGAAAATAAATTTCTATCTCTTTAAGCCACCTAGTTTGTGACACTTTGTTATAGCTGTCCTGAGAAATGAATACAGTGCCGGTGCTGGTATGGCTGCCTCTCATTTCCCCCCAAGGAACCATAGGCACTTGCTGCCTTCAGGTTGCATAGGACTATGCCAGGCACAGACAGCCTTCTTCTCAGGTGCCAGTTTAGACTCGGGAAAGACCATACTGGAACACTGCAGTGCTGTGGACATGATTAATCACTATTTTGGGAGACGATAGCTTCGTCTCCTGGCTTTTCTGTGTTGCCCCCACCCCCACGGTAGCACTGAAAATCCATGTACTTGAGCCCACACATTGGATTCAAGTCAATGTTTCTTGACGAAGTGAATGATCCACTTGCAAATTTTCAGAAAGGTTTTAGAAGGCAAAATTTTCTGGGCATAAGTTATTATTAGTCATTGACCTCAGCGGAAGGCAGAGAAAAAGGATGAAGAAAAGGGTACCTGCTCTATTGTCCTACCCGACTCTTCTTGGCCATCTGCAGAGAGTATCAGGTGGTGAAGAAAGAATGGAGGTGTCATGGGATGGCCAGTAGGCCCGACTGAGAGGGAAGAATTCTAGCCTGTGGCCCAACCTTCTGACAGGTTGTTTCAGTCCCTTCCACATAACTCTGAAGTTCTCCGAGATCCCGCTGTCTTGTTGGAAGGAGGGAGACAGTGAGAGCTGAACCAACCGGAGGTGTGGCCTCCCCTGTTAGCTTTCACCTTCAGGGCTAGAGCTGCAACACACCACACTTCCCAGCAAGAATCCCAGGAGGGAGGTAAGATGACTGGGCACAGATTATAAGAGCCATTGACCCTGCTCTTGGGGCACTTCCAGAATTGCTCTTATCCCAAGAGCATTCTCCTACTCCCATTTTTTTTGAGCTGCAGTTTCTGCTGGACTTTAGATTTTCCCATAGATTTGATCCCTTCTGTCTTTCAGAAATTCCCTAAACCTCTGGTCAGTCTCTCATATTTTCCAGCACTGTTATTAAAAAAAATACCCCCTTCTCATGATTTGTGGCATGTGGAATGTAGGAGGGGGCAGACCCGTGGGCCTTGTCTGCTCTCCTGAGCCCGGTTGTGACAACTACTCTATGTCCAGTGCCTAGCATTGGTACTCGACAGCTGCTACACATGGAAAAAATATTTGTTGAGAGAAGACATTAGTTTTTGCTTTAGGCAGTTTCTAACATTTGATCAAGGACAAATGCTCCCTTAAAGGAACTCATTTGGTACTGATTTCTGTTAGTGGATTATCCTTCAATTAACTACTCACAACTACAAGATATTGTACAGATATATGTGGGAATAAAAGTGGGATTGGATTGAGGGAAAACATTTGTATCTTTAATTTCCATGTAAATTCAGTGTAGCCTTAAAACCTCCTACCAGACAGCAACAAGTATATTTAATGGAACTGAATTTAATGAATTGGGTTTGGAAAAAAAAATGTGTTGGTAAATATACCAGGCACTTTGCATTTTTAAATTCCTTTTGAAGATGTGATGTCACTTAGACTAAAAGGGCTATGAGACTGTTCATGGGACAGCATCAAAGGATGCTTAAAAAGAAGTTCATGCCCGAGAATACTTGGCTTAAATTTGCCAAATTCCACTTGAGATTCGCAGAAACACTCCAGCAACCTGGATTCTATTTACTGAACCCAAACGGGCCCTCCTCTCCAGCCCAAACTCGCCCCTGTGCTCCCGCTGACAGGTGCTGCAGATGTGAGGCCTGCTGGGCCTCCTTTAGCAGCCATCTGTCAGTGAGGCCTTCGCTCCTCCAGGCAACAGGCGTGTTGATAAGGATATACACTTTCTGCGGTTGACAGACTTTGCTATTCAAAACACTGTTTAAAAAATGGCTATAGGAATTTAATTAGCAACTTCCATTAAGAGATTAGATGAGAAGAACAAAGAGAAACCAAGGGAAAGGCTTCTTAATAAAACCGGAGGAGCTGCAGAATTATTCACAGCATAACAAAGGAAACGGAGAATCTGCTCCACAAATTGTTAGAGGTGACAGATCTATTCCAATGTTTTTTCATGGTATGGTTGGTCTATGACTAATGAGGCCCAGCATGAAGGGCAGAACTTCAAAGAGCACCTCTTACTGGTTCCAGCAGGTAGCAAGTATGGCAAAAAGCACTGCTGTAGTGCAGAAGGACCTGTGTGCTTCAGATGTAGCTGTGTGGCCCTTGGAGTCTGTGGTTAGTTGACTTTGTCCTGATGTTCAGGGACTGGCCCTAAATGGGTCAACTGGCTTATCACTGTGACGTGGCCCCCCGACTGCCTCCATCAGTTGGTCAGTTGATTCACAGGTGTGTGCTGGGTCCACAGGTGCCATAGGGTATAAATGAACCAGAACAATTTCATCCCTTCTACTAAGAAAACTGATTCTGTGGAGGTGACCAGCAGTTTCACTGTTATGTGTATGCAGTGGGAAGGCAGATAATCAGATCTTACACAGTGTCAGGGGAATTGTAGAGCTAATTTTGTTTGTACCCCTTATACTGGCTAACAAAACAAATGCTTGGTTCAAGATCCAATGGCTGAAGACCAAGCATGAATTTCTGTGATTCCTTAATGTCTATACTCTTCCTAAAGAACACACAGTAAAGGAATCAGGCGAAGAAATAGGCCAAGTAGAACTGCACTCTGGAAAGCAGGCTTTGGCCCCAAATGCTACCAACCATTTCTCACCAGTAGCCACCTCTATCAGACTGAACTATTTTGCCATGCCCCTGAAACAGAATGGTTTCTGTGTCACAAAGCATCTTCTAATTGTTATTGAATTTAAAGGGTTGAAAAATAGATTCATATAAACTTGAGTGTGCAGCACAACTGACCCATACTTTAATGTCATGCATGAACATACATTTTACTAGACAGATATGACTAGTAAAGTTAAAATGAAATTCTTATGAGATTAACCGTCCTTGGCTCTAAAGTCAAAATTAGGTAAAAATGCATTAATTAATAACTGAGTATAGCTTACATACTGTGAATACAAGATATCTCTATAATGGGCTCTAGTTACTAAAAGGTTAATTGATTTTTTTTATTTCCAAGAAAAAGTAAGCCTAATTCAGGATAATAAGATAGATGGATGGATTTAAGGAGAGGGGAAGAAAAGCTAGAAAATTGCTGATGGCTTGGCAAAAGAACCAAAGGAAATTATCATTGACGTCTTCTGTTCTTGTGAACTCAAAACTGTTTCTTGCAGCTGCTAGTGTAAAATGAGCTAAATTAGAGAACGTGTGATTTCAGTGGTTCCTGAATGTAGACTGGCCTATTTATGTGGGTCATAAGTGCTGCTCTCAAGCCTTTGCAGGCTAACACATGATGGCCTGGACCCATTCTGGGACTTGGGTGTCCTGTTGGGCTTTCTAATGTCAACATTCCTTCTGCTCACTGTCTATGACATCTTTCTTTAAAACTTTAAAACTTTAAAAGTCTTTAAAACTAAGATAGAGAGTCCCTGATCTGTATTTCCTTAAAAAGAATGGGATAGAAATGGCCACTGGAAATATTATTTCTTGACGCTGTTAGTAAAAAGAGATCTCTCCCACCCTATAGTTTCCTTTTTTCCTCAGTACCACTGTAGCAGGCAGGAAAAACTTAGCTTTCTCTGGATTTGTTTAGCCAAATTTCGTAATTGAACACATTTCCGTATTTCCTCCATGTACCCGGGAAACAAAGGAGTTTTCGTGGTCTTTTCTGGTGTCCTCGAATGTCCCTGCTGCCCTTGGGTTTTCTCTGGCTACCAGCTAGGCTTAGCCCCTTGTGCTTTGTACTATACCACGAAACTCTCCCAGGCTTCAATTCAGACACAAATATATTTGTTCTTTACATATATCTTGAACACTTGCCACATGTCTGGCCCTGTTCTGGGCATTGGAGATTTTGCAGAAGAAAAGAGAAAGAAAAAGAAGGAAGGAAGGAAGTGTTGGAGGGAGAGAGGGAGGAAGGAAGGAAGGACGGCAAGAAGGAAGGCAGGAAGGGAGGTAGGTCTGCCCTCAAAGAGCTTCCATTATAGTGTAAAGAGCTAGGCAATAAACAAGTACAGAATCTATCACAGAAGCAAAGAACTGAGTACCACATGTACTCAATTATAAGCGGACCCTGAATATTTATCATAATACTATAAGAAAGGGATTGGCAGTAGCGGGACACTGCTGGGGTGGGGTTGGGGGGGGCACATAACATCAATAAGAAACTCAAACCAGGCAGAGTGGGACCACAGGAAGGCCCAAACTTTACCTGTACAATAACCACATATGCACCTAATTGTACCCTATGTCTTAAAAATAATAATAAATAAAGAATGGTAGTATGCACGATGGAGTTTCCATTAGCTGAGAGAGGAAAGATGGGTACTTCCTTCTGGATATGGTAATGTTAGTGGAGAAAGGGAATTTATGTGTGGACTGTGAGTAGGCATTAGAAGGTAATCCCCCAAAGGGCAGGAGCCATCTCTGGCTTGTGTACTTCAGGGCTCCAATGAGAAGAACAAATATCAAACATATCCAGTAACTCCCTTATAGGAGGGCCGTGTGGATTTTTTTTTCCCTCACAAAGAGAAGCTCACAGTTATGACTTAAATCTATCATCAGTTCAAGAAGGAGTGTGCACATGAAAATTAAACACCTCCTTAGATTTTTTCTAAAACCAAACATGGAATAGAAAATCTTGGCATGAGGAAGCATCCTTGGCTCTTGATCTTAAGTCAGAGGTGGCCAAAGCTATTTGGGGATGGAGAGGCCTATCTGATCTTCAGGGAACAGCCAGCCAGCTGTCCCCAAGATTATCCTTCGAGGAAAAACACTGTCCCTCCATCCTGCAGTATCTCTTTTAAACTTATGTTTAAATAGCTATACTTAAATGATAAGGCATTAGCCTTTCACCTCCAGGATCCTAACTGGATTCAAACTCTAGTCTTCTGGGAAATGAGTTTGGTCCTTTAAGCTGAGCCTCGTAGACAAAAGTCCTTATCTCCAAACTCCAAGCATAATTCAGCCCATCATGGCAGGACTGGAAGTCTGCTCTTGGGGAAAGAAAAGGAATGAGCTGGGGTTGAAAGTAAATTATTGAAGTAGTTAAATCAATCCTGAATTCAAATCCCAACTATTTAAACGATGTTACCTTCCTGTCCAGACTACAAAACTGCTTTTCAGCACCATGCTTTCTAGCTGCATTCCAAAAGAAGGGAAAAGTCACTTAGAGCAGTTAAGCCTCCAAAAATGAGGTCAAAGCTACAAAGAAGCACAAGCTTGAGCACCTTAATAAATTTACATTTTCTTTGAGTAGTTTCCTTATCTATCTCAGAAGAATTCTGTACGTCTTTGCCCCATATATGCTGCAAGCAACAAACACGACTTTTATCTCTAATATGCTTGAAGATGTCTAAGCATGTCGGGGAAATATCATGTGCAAAGATTGTGGGTTCTAAAGCAAATTCGGTCAGTTTGGAATAACATAACCAATGTTGTTCCCAAACACTCTAAAAATAAAAATAAAAATAGAATAGAACCAAAAATGAAGGGCAGAAGACCTGTCTCCAGTTTCTGCTTCACTCAGAAAGGCATAATTACAGGCAAGGAGCTTTGACGACTTAGCCTATTGATGAGAAATATGCTATTGAGGAATACTTTGACTGTTTTGAATAGTTTGCTTTCCAGGTATTCAGAGTCAGGCATTTATTTCCCTTGCTTTTGGCCGGCTCCCACCCCGCCACGTTCCATTTATCAAGTTAGCATTTTGCTCACAATAAAATGGATGACAGTTTCATTACAGAATGGCATCACTTGTCAAACTTTGAATTACTGATCATAAAAATATCTGTTATGCTCTGAAGGATTGTTGGAGGACTTCCATTTATATATATATATATATATAAATATATATATATTTTTATCAGTAGGACTGTTTAGTGCAACATGCACAAGGGAAGAGCAGAGAAGGGGGAGAAGAAATCAAACCCGGCTGGGGAGCCCAGGGTTTGCTGTATCCTACCCATACAAACAAGCCTCTATCACAGCTCTAGACAGCAGAAATAAAAGGGAGCTTTTTGGCTCACAGCTATAAAAAAATTATCATAGTGATGAAGTTCCTCAGCCATCAACAGAGCTGTGATAACGCTGTTTGATGATGATTTTCCCATGAATGTTAAACAGCCGCCACTGCGGAGGCAAAGGAGCTTATCTGCACCTAATACTGATCTCTAATTCCTGCCCTTCTTGAACCATCCATTTTCTAACAGCATTAACTGGCAAATTTACATCCCATCTTAATGCTGCTAAAGAGGACAGGAGATGAAGAGTAAATGACAGCAGTGTAATGAGGGCGGCTTTTTTCTCCTTTCTCTTTAATGGCTGAAGATTTACACAATTGTCTGTAAGCTTATATAGAGAGCTTACCTGAACCTTTTCCCAGCATGGATTCAACTTACAGGAGCTTTTGTTAACTAAACACACATAAATATTTTTAAGGAGGTTTAATAGTATGACTTCAAAAGGAAACCAAAGGATGGAAAAAGGAAGAAAAAACCCACAAATTTTAAAGACATAAATAATATAAATGTCTCCAAGGGCTAATGATTTCTGAACAAACAAGGTTGTAAAAATGATGTTCCATTAGGTTACTACATACCTAAAAACGTTTCAAATATTAAGAAATGGTTAATTAAAACAAGGATATAAAGAGCGTTATGTTTTTCATGCCACCAAGACCCAGGATTTCTCTGATCATATAACCTCCATCCAAATACTACCTGTTCACTAACAGGGTGTGAAGAGATAGAAGGCAATTTCAGTGGTAAATTTGAATATAGGGAACTACAACAGCTCCATGTGGGAAAATCCCATTTGTGCATCTAGATGATAAAAGTAAACCCAATAAAAATCACCATGGACGAGTCATTTAACATCACAGGCTAGAAACCCTGAAGTTGTCTTTTGACTCTTCCCTCTCTTTCATCCCCTTTATCCAATCCATTACCAATTTTGCTTTTCCTTCCTTTGAAAATGTTTTTCCAAATTTACTCCCTTTATTCTCCCACTACCCTAACTCATGTTTCCAGCATCTCTCAATTTAAACATTGTGGACTCCCGAGCTTTTCCTGCTTTTAGCCTCTGTGGGTTCTTCCACAGTATTAAAATAATACTTAAGGATTTTCACCATGTAATTTGACTTTAAAAAAAAAACTGTAAGTATTTCCTGCCCCCACTGCTTCCAGCAACGATTCTCAAGGTGTGATCAACAATAATAAGTACTTAGGCATACATTTAAGGAAAGATGTGTAAGACCTGTGTATTGAGACTACAAAACACTGCAAAGGGAAATTCAAGAGTTCAATAAGTGGAGGAAGTGCCATATTCAAAAGGTAGAACGGGGATTGACAAACTTTTTCTATAAAGGGCCAGATAGTAATTATTGTTGGCATCTTGGGTCACACGAGTTTATGAGGAATATTCTTTGTTATCACCCTTTCGAAATGTAAAATATATTCTTAGCTCACAAGGGTACAGAAAAAGGCTAGATTTGGCCTGCAGACCATAGTTTACTGATCCCTGATTAGGAGATTCAATATTGTTAAGATGGCAATAAGATGGGAATCCTCCTAAGCTAATCCATGGAATCAGTACAATATCAACTAAAATCCTAACAAACTTTTTTGAGTAAATTAATAATCTTAAAATGTATTTGAAGAAACAAAAGACCTAAAATGGCTAAAACAACTAAAAAGAAGAAGGTCAGAATTGGAGGAGTCATACTGCCTGATTTGGTGACTTGCCATGAAGGTGTAGCGATCAGGAGAATAATGCATTTATGTAAAAATAGATTAAGGAACAGAACAGAGGGCCCAGAAATAGACTCACGATTACATGGTCAATTGATTTTGATCAAAGATACTTAACAAATGGTTTTGAAACAATTGGGTATCTATCTATCTTCCTTCCTTCCTTCCTTCCTTCCTTCCTTCCTTCCTTCCTACCTACCTACCTATATCTATCATCTCCCTTAACCATTATCTCACACCATACACAAAAATGAACTCTAAATAGAAAACATTTCAGACAGAAAAAAATTAATCAAATGAGTTTCATAAAGATTAAAAACTTCTGTTTTTTGAAATATGAAATTAAGATAACAAAAAAGACAATCATAGGCAGACTGAGAGAAAATTTTGCAAAACATAAATCCAACAGATGGTCTATACTCAGAATACCTAAGAAACTCTTATAATTAATAATAAGACAACCCAATTAAAAGAAGAGCAACTGAACACAAAACAAGACAGCCAATACGCATATGAAAACATGTCCAACATCACTAGTCATAAAAGAAATGAAGATTTAAACCATAATGAGGACCAGGTGTGATGGCTCATGCCTGTAATCCCAGCACTTTGGGAGGTCAAGACAGGAGGATTGCTCAAGTCCAGCCTAGACAACATGGTGAGAACTTGTCTCTACAAAAAAAAAAAAAAATCAAAACATTAGCCAGTTAACGTGGCTCGTACCTATAGTCCCAGATACTAGGGACGTTGAGGTGGAAGGATTACCTGAGCCCAGGTATTGAGGCTATGGTGAGCTGTGATTGTGCTGCTGCACTCCAGCCTGGGTGACACATTCAAACCGTGACTCAAAAGCAAAAACAAAAACAAAACTGTAATGAGAAACCACTGCACATCCACTAGAAAAGTTAAAGTATAAAGACTGACAATGCCAAGTATTGGCATAGAGGTAGAGCATCTGAATCTCTCATGTACTGCAGATTGGAAAGCTAAATGGTGTAACCATTTAGGAAAACTATATGTCAGCACATTATAAAATTAGATATATAGTTATGGTATGATCTAGCAAGTCCACCCAGAGGTATTTACCTAGGAGAAATGAAAATGTATGTCCACATAGCAAATGTGTAGGTAAAAGTTGATAACAGCATTATTGTCTATAGCCAAAAACTAGAAGCAGTTCAAATATATAACAGTTGGTGAATATAATTAAAAAATTGTGGTATAGCCATACAATGGAATATTACTTAACAACAAAAAGGAACAAAGTATTAATATATGCAGCATGCATAAATCTCAGAAATATTATGCTAACTGAAAGAAGATAAATATAAAAGACTATGAGTGATTCAATTGATATGAAACTTTAGAAAAGACAAAACTATAGTGACAGAAAGCAGATCGTTGGTGGCCTGGAACTAGCAGTGAGGAAAGGGAAGTGAATGCCAAATGCCATGTGGTTATTTTTTAGGGTGAGAGAATTGTTCCATATTTTGGGACCAGTATTAACTTTCATCGCACTGTCCATTTAAAAATAATGAATTTTTTGTATGTAAATAATACCATAACAAACAAAAAAGAGAAACTATAAGTTTTTATGTTTTGTTGGAGCATACATAATGATTATCTACAATTACTTGAAAAAGCTATTAAATTTACTTTCTCCAACTACACATCTGTGTTAGAATGAACTTTCTTCATGTGTTTCAACCAAAGCAGCATATCAAGGCATATTAAATGGAGAAACAGATTTAAGACTCTAGTTGCCTTCTATTAAGCTAGACATGAAAGAAATGTGCAAATATATAAAAACAGTATTCTCACTAATTTTTTGGTTTCACCTCTTCCATATCAGCAAAACATTTCCCTTTGAGGATTAAATTTTTCATCCAGGGAAACAAACAAACAAAAAAGTCATCTGAGTCGAGATTGGGTGAATAGGGAGGGTAGGGCATGGGAGTCATACTGTTTTTGGTTAAAAACTGCTGAATGCTCAGTGCAGTGTGGGCAGGTGCATTTGTAAGTCACTCATCATGAAATGGGCAAATGCACTGAAAGAAACTCCAAAAAAAAAAAGAAAAAAGAAAAATTCACTGAAGCTGATTGCAGCCTCTCACAACACCGCTAGCTAGTACACTGATGCCAGTGGGTTCCTAGAACAATTGCCTAGCAGGGTAAGCCTGTACAACACGGGGCCTGCCCACCAAAAAATAATTCCCTTTTTTTGCCCCACCCTCATAGAACTGAATCCATACTAAGACTCAAAAGTTCTGCAAAACTGGGATGTTCTTATTCTTCTAATTTTATCCTCACTACTCCTCCTTGGAACTTTTTTCAACTGGGGGCTCTCTCCAGTTCTGATTCCAGTTTTATGCTTTACTTGTGTTGTTCTCCACTTTAAAATTCTCCCTAATCCTACTAGGGCAATTTTTTTTTATTTTTAAATCTGTCAGTTTCTTCATGTGTGAGGATCATAATAGAACCAACTTCATAGATCTGTTGTGAGGATTACCTGAGTTTACACAAAGCACTTAAAATAGTACCTGGCAGATGGAAAACTCTCAATCACCTGAGGGGATACTGTCATTGGCATTGCTAGTGTCACCTTCTCTGCTTCCCTCTCATCTTTGGAAGTGCTGCTTCTCCATGTTGCCCAGACCCACCTCCCCAGTGAAGCTCTGATGTCCATATTAAATGAGTGCCACTCAGTTTCGCTCTTTTTTTCAATTGCTTGAAACATTTCCATTTTGCCTCCTAAACTATATTTAAAAATTCTAGAAACCAAACTTTTTCTTAGGCACTTTTAGTTAACACAGAACTAGATAAGCAACAAATGCCTAACAAATAATTATTGGTTTGTTAGTTTTTAACCATGTTGTTTGAGAATAAAAGTAGTGTTTTTATTATCTACTTCATGGATTTGTTATGATAATATGTGAGAAAAAATTTCATTTTCTCTAATGATGAAAAGATCATAAGTCAAGCCAGCTCCTCTTCGTTGAGTCCCAGTGTGTACTAGGATCACAATATGGAATATTTTTGGATACCAATTATTGTTAAAGAAATGCCCTTATTCATATTTTCCCTTAGTACTCTGAATTCCTTTGGCATATTGAATTTTTTATACCTAGTAACGCTGTTCTGTCAAATAAGCATTTAAGGAAATAGCAAAGTCTTGGATTTATGGGACACGTGAATATATATCCTTGCTTAAAATTTGTATTGTTAAGTTTCTGCCCATGATATTCTCAGGAGAGAAAGGATTAATCCATTAAAATCTGAAACAAACAAGACCTCACTGGCACTTTAAAAGCATTTTTGAAACATTATTATAACTACTTCATTCTGCATAGAATTTTTTCAGATATAGTAGTCACTAAATTTTAGCTAAAATTCTGACTTTTCTCAATGTTGAGCCTAAGAAATCTTGGGTAAAATAATTTTAGAGGTTGCTATTACACCAAAGGCACATGTGGTAAGTTATCACTCTGAAATGATTTCGATGACCCTGTGCTCAACGGACGGAGAGTACTAATCCATTCAGAAAACACTGAGCATTGACTTATGTTCCCAGCACTGGGACGTGGGGGAGGGGTTGATTCTAGTGGCAGGAGACAGAACAGAAGTGAAAGCTACATCAGTGAGAAAACTTCAGATAGTGATAAAGGTAATGACTGTGATATCATCGGATGACAGGATAGAAAATGACTGGGCCTGGGATATTATTGGATAGAATGAGCAGAACCTGCAGTTAGTTATATTTCATATCTCTTCAAAATATACGTCTAGTGAAAAATGCTAACAAAGATCATCTCTGTGAAGGGTGATTTTATTGCCTTCTTTGAATTTTGCTGTTTTCCAAACTTTTTGCATGAGTATGCACTCCTTTCATAATCAAAGAAAATTATACATACCAAACTTTACTCTGATAGCCAACAAATTCAAATTGTGTTGACCCTTTGAATAAATATATCACAGAGATCTAAAATTCTAAAGAGAAACTATTGTCTGTAATTTTCTATATTCATAATTCAGCTGTCTATTAAATAAATTACGATTTGTAAACCACCTAGAAGAGTGCTTAGCACCTAGTTAGTGCTTTGTAAGTGTTTGCTAAATTAATAAATAGGTAAATGCATTGAAATGATGTTTAATGCAGTTCAGCAAATAGCTTTGGGGAAAACTACCATGCACAAATATGTTTTCTAAGCATTGTGGAGTATAAAATAATGAGCATGACATGGACTGAGATTAAAATTTAACTGAATATGCTGTATTTTTTATTCTTTCTCTCTCTTCGCTCCATCCTCACCCTCTGTTTTGTTCATTCTAGCAGCCCTGTCTTCAAGAAACTTAGAAATCTACCGGAATAGAAAAACATACACACAAATGTCTATGTTACTAATGTTCCTTTTTTTATCCAGCAAAAGCTCATGTTTTTTAACAGTTAATTTTGGCCAAGAAAGGAAGGGGTTTTTTGGGGGGGAAGGGTCCGATCAAATTTAGAGAAGGAATTGAATGACTTTCCTTTATTATTGTACTACTCCCTCCAGTGGGTAAGAAATCTAAACATTATCCTCTCAAGGAAGTACATACACAAGCTTCATAAAGAAAACTATAGTTATTTGTGTGGATGAAGTGTGACAGGTTACCGAAACATCCCCCAAGAAGAAATTCTCTGAACTCAGGCATGGTGTGCTGTTCTGGAAATGGCCATCCGCACATTCACACTTGCTTTACTTTGTCACATAGAGACAACTCCACAACTTCCTGCCAGGAGACACCAGCTAGTGACAGTACACAAAATGCATACATTTAGCAACTTATTTTGTGAAGGTATTTCTCATAGGAGAGCCTAGAATGACTGGGCTTCCGTTGCGGATGCACTCACTGTGGACAGAGGTGAGCCCACCCTGAAGACAGCCTCAGAACCCCTGGCACAGGATCTCTTCTATTTAGTGGAAGGAAGGAACGTTTTGATAATACAATAGAGTGTCTTCCCCTCTCACTTCTTGTCAATGCTTAGCCCCAAATATGTGGGTTTCTGAAAAGCCCATCCTGAAAGTACATTTGGGAGGAAAAAAAATTACAGAAAATTTTAATCTGGTATATACAAGCTGTTTTCACTTTTTACCTCTTCATTCTTCATATCTCTGCTTACTCAGCACTGCTTAATATAGATGGAAATAGGAAGTCTTCAGTTTACGAATGTGCCTGGTAAACTCTAAAAATTTACCTTTAGGCTGATTATGTGGCTCTGAGGACACAGTTTCCCTAAGGAAATAAAAAATGTTTTAAATGGTTGTCCAGTTCCCAGACAGGTCTAAAAGCCAATCTAACCCAATGTTCCCCCAAAATAACAACCTCAGGAAAGAAGAGAGTATATGTGGGTATGTGTACATGCTTATGTATGGATTATTCCACTTTAGAAAGATCCTCAGTCAATAGGATGTTGCTTTTGTGCCTTTTGAACTTTGACCCATTGGAAATAGATATATTCCAAATTTTTAACTAAAAAAATAAAAGGTCACTTACAAATGATAATAATATCAAGATCTGGTCTCAGGAACAGGAGGTAAACTGAGAGGAAGAAGGAAAAGAATTTCACCTTTCTTCCTGATTCATAGCTGGTCCTAAGTAAAATTTGGGAAAGCAGCAACAACATAAATAAACTTCATTTTTCTCTTTCTTATACATCTCTTCTGCCTCCTGATGCTCCTGAACTCTGCCTCAGTTGTTCTCATGGCTCCACTAACCTCCCCCCCTCTTCCTCACAGCACCATTTGTTTTATGCTATTTTGCCTTCTCCCTATATTCCATCAAACCTCATATTGACCCCTTGCCACTTGTCAGGAGGAAAGCAATGTTAGGAAACTACTGTACAGTGAATGTGAATGATTGAAATTTCCCCAACTTTCAATGAACTATTGCATAGTTCAAAGAAATTATTCTTCAAATAAAAAAATCCAAGTATTGTGGGGTAGTCACATCCTGGACCTGGGGGGCTGTTCCTGGGTTAGCGCCTCCTTTTGCCTTTTGGTTTTTTCACATCTGAATGGGAAGTTCCCCTAAAGCTTTGGGTTTCCTCCCAAGGTCTCTTATGGGAGTGACTGAAGGAACCCCAGAAGAAAGGCTGAGGTGCAGTAGGATTTTTGCAATGTTTCTCCTTTGCGGTAGCTGGAGTGGGCCCATCTGGGTGCCGGTCAGGCCAATGGGGGCTGTGTATGGCCCCAGGGTCAGAGTGTGAGCAAAGCACACCACCTGAGATGTCCAGTAGTGGACACAGTCAGAGGTCAAGAAGACCAGAGTCCTTGAAGGACACCGAGGCCGAGCTAGGAAAGCTTCAGTCAGCTTGCAATGCCAAAGAGAGAGGTGACATGGAAAATAAATTCAAGCATCAGAATCCTGGTAGACCTGGAAGGAGTGAAAATCATGAGAAGGAGGTTTGAGGGGGCAGCCATGAACCATGCTTGACTGTCCCTGGCCTCCCTTATTAGGTCATCAGCTGGCTGGTCCATGGTCAAGGTGGAATGACTTACAGGTACAAGGCTGGGTGAACAATGTGTTCAAATAAGCATTACAATGTGTTCTTTGGTCTGCAAGTATGATCCTGACTTCCTCATGGTTTTTGTTCTGAACAAAAACTTGGAAGATTGTGACTACATTCAAGATTTTGCTTTATAATACTTTGTTTTAATATGTGACAAAGAAGTATCTGTCCACAACTGTTGTTTCCTGTCACCCAATAGCAAAGAGAACATCCTTTGAAGTTTTTTTAAAAAAATTGTTGTCAGCACCAGTTCTAATCATCAGAGAACCCAGACTTTTCCACCTCAGCTGCCAGTAATGGTATTTTGTCCCTGTGGGCTTTGCCCTGCCTAGGTCTTCTGGTATATTAGGAACCCTTACCCAGGATCCAGTGGAGTTTGGAATCCCCACCTCTGATGTCTAGGCTCCTGGAGTGGGCAAAGTTTTGGATTGCATGAACCCTGAGCTGTTCCTTTCCTACACCCCAGTGCAAGACAAACCTGCCCATCTGGCTCTTCTAGCCCAGCCTCTCCTACCTAATGCCTCCCTGGAACCTAACAGCCCTGATTCCAACCCTTTCTCCTAGGATCTACCAGCTCCCTTTCCTTAGAGGTAGCCCTGGTTTCCTAGACCCGAGAATAGATCTGTTTACTAATGACCTAGACTTCTCTGGATATTGACAATTGTGTCCACCTGGAATTTTCAACATTGCATTTTAATCTACTTCCTGAATGGGTTATTGTAAACGTATCCTCAGCATCTCATATTTGGGATAACTATCCTGAACCCTGCCTGGTCCTGACCTTTTGGTGATGGCTCCCCTCAGTCTCTCCACCCCACCTTCACCTCATTGAGGTGGGTGTGTTGTTTTCCCTGGCTTCTATGAGAACTGGTTCCAGCTCACAAGCAGCTTACATCGTGGCTCCCAGCATGTCCCTTGGCCAAAGCCTTTCATCACATTGGAGAATCTCTGCCCGTGCTTTCCTGTAGCCAACACCTCTGTTACTAAAAATGACTACATCTCAGAGATCATTTGCTGATAGTAACAATATTCCCACAGCCCTGTGGTGTATCATACACTAATTTGATATGCATAAAGCCCTATGAAATAGGCAGGCCCAGTATAATCCCAGTTTATAGGTGAGAAAGCCAAGACCGTGAATCATTTACTTTTTGAAATATAGTCATAAATTACTTGGCTGAGGTAACATAAGGAAAAGGCCGAGTGAAGAACTGATTGGGATACTCTTTTCACTAACTCATGCTACCAACTCTGGTGAAGAAGGTCACACAAGAAAGCCAAATCTGATGCATAACTGGCTTATGATCTTAATCAAGAGGTTGGGTGTTATATTCATTCATTCAATAAGTTATACTGAGTACCCACTATGTGCCAAGCATTCTTCCCAAGCACTGCTTAAGACACCAGTTCACGAAAGGGACAAAACCCCTCATTCTCATAGTGCTTGCATTTAGTGGTCCACTCCTCAGGAATGCTAGGTTGTTAGTACGGAGTTTAGACATGACTCTGCCCCTAGCTGGTCCTCTACAAGTGGAGATCGTTGTACAGGTGACTCCAGGTTTTGTCTGGCTTTGGATCTGTGATCCTGTGGTTTGTCCCTTGAGGACTCCTTTCAGTAAGGAGCTGACAGTCCCCCTGTGCGTCACTGATATATTCACTCCTCGTGCCAGCAAAACAACTGCAGCAAATCTGGACAATACTGTTGAAAATTATCTCAGAGAAGAAGCAAGAAATAAGATAACACTATTCCTTCTTAGTGCAGCTGTTGAAACGTGTTGGTGATGCAACAGATAGGGCACCTTTTAATGTCAATATTTCCAGTGAAGCTGAATGGAAGCATTGAACAAAAAAAAGAGCAACTTTACTATGTGGCTTGATTTTCAGGTGGTTTTTACAGAAAAAACAACAAACAACAACAACAACAACAACAACAACAACAAACTATTGCACTGGTAGAAATCACCTGAGAAGAAAAACATGAAATCCAAATCTAGGCTAAAAATACAGCATTTTTGTGGCACATATTGAGCTTTAGCATAGAAAATACATAGTTGATTTGATTCACAAAATAAGCCTAAGAGATCTGTTACAAACTATAATTATCTTAGAATCTTTTGTACAATAAGAACATGAAAACTCGACTCTCTGTGCTGTCAGAAATGTTTTCTTTCATTCCTTCCCCCCCCTTTTAATCTTCTTTAAAATATTGGTGTGAATTAAACTCACTGAGGAGGAAACCAGTGAACATCTTCTATAATGCAGTTATGAAAATAAGAGCAGAGTTGTTATTACTCCCATCTGGGATGCCAGATGTTTGCAGACTGGTGTGGGAGCTGCAGCACATTTCTGACCCCAAACTCAAGACCTGGTTAAATGTGTTTAAAATATCCTCTTTCCTGCTCCAAACATGTAAATGCAATTGAGTAAGAGCAAAAACAAAAATATGAATACCTGCAGTCTTCCAAGAAGGCATGGGAGATAATCATTGGCAAAGCCAGATGGCTTAATTGGAATCTGGTCATACTTATTGTTTATAATATGAAAGGGGGGCAGAAAGTTTGAATTGTGCTGAACAGGCTTTTGTTACTTTAGTAAAACCACACCCTGTCTGACTACTGCCGAAAGCAGGAAGTCCAGTATAGGAAGCTTCCTCAGAACTTTTATCTGGAAATGTCAGAGATAATATAAATTTTCCTTTATTCAAATATCTAGAGGGTCAAGAGTGGACACATATAACAAAAATGAAAATACTCTATAATCGGTTGTAATATTTCTTTGTCGTTTGTTTAAGGCCAAATGGTCCACCCATTTATCATCTTAACACGAAAGTCTGAAGGAAATGCGCTCATCTGGGATCGGTCCTGTGGCCCATCACTTTGTTCATCCATAATCTTTGGAGAGTAGGGCTCCCTTTGCAGACTTCAGTGAGAGAGGATAGGGAAATGAGATGTCTAGCAGAGTGCTGAACTTCTGCTAACAACTTCTGGACTTCTAGAAGTTTCTTTTAAGTACAAAACATTTGAGAAATGCCCTTGATAATATATGTGCAACTCGATAGGCCTAAAATATGATTAGTTCTTCAAGTTCAGAAAAAAACATATAATAATTGTCTTGACCCACAATGGTATGAAATAGTTTTCATGACAGTTTGATGACAAGGATGTAAGGAAGGAGTTTCTATGCAGTAAAGATCATGAATCTCCTTAACTCTGTTGACAGTAAAATGCGGATTTCAGCGTAGTCTGTGGCTCAGTAATATACTTGGTTGAAACTGTAGTTTTATGTCTTTCTTTTATAAGACCAAACAGGATTACAGGTAAGACTGGAACAAAAAACAAAAAGAAAAACCTCAAGGATTAAAAAAAATTGAACTTTAAGAAAACATTAGTAAATTAGAAGATAAGAGTTTATATCATATTAGGGTTAGTGAATTTCTTAATGTTCACATTTATAACCAGGAGCCAGTGTGCTTCCCTTCTAAATGTAGTCATATAACATAGAATTTTTTTTTTTTTGAGTCAGAGAATCTCATTCTGTTGCCCAGGCTGGAGTTCAGTAGCCTGCTCACAGTTACTGCAACCTGGGCCCACTTGGCTCAGGCAATCCTTCTGCCTCAGCCTTCCAAATAGCTGGTATTACAGGCAAGAGCCACCACTTAGCTAATTTTTTGATTTATTGTAGAGATGAGGTCTCGCCAAATTGCCCAAGCTTGTCTTGAGCCCCCTAGGCTCAGGCAATCTCTCACCTCCACCTCCCAAAGTGCTGGGATTACAAGCATGAACCTCCACACCCAGCCAGAATTTTTGATGTGAATAATTTTTATGTATACTAGATAAAGATTTATATAAATAAACCAGGAATGCTTAATTTTATAAGGCAGATCATTTATTTAAAATGTACAGAATAATCCTTTAATATATCTGTTTTAAACATTTGGACTTTCGTGTATCATCTTTCTTTAGAATGACCCAAATGTGTAATTTTCAATCAATAATTAAATAGGAATGGAAGGAAAGGATGCCTAACGGTATAGAGACAACTACATATTACTCTAAATCTCATTTAATCCAAAGGTTTTTATAATAAAGTTTTATTAAAAGCCAATGCTTATTAAACTTTTAAAGAACTACATAATTATTCTAAACCACAATAAGGTTTACCATCTTATATAAATAGAATTTTTATGAAATCTTCATGTAAAGTATATACAATGACAAGGCAGTTGTCTACCTTAGTTTCCTCTCTGCAAAATAAAGAATTTTATAACTTATGTCTAATAACTCTCATATCTCATGATTGCAAATAATTGTCAGCAAGTAGGGAAAAAATGGTTAAAAGAAAATTTGTGTGTATGCACTTTATAATGGGCTTTGGGCCTCAGAATTAAAATCTTCTCTCCTTTGTATGTATTTTCTGCTTAAGGACATGCTATCAATGTACAAAATGCGATTAGACATTTACTTATTTAAAATCAAGGGAGGGTGGCTTATTACTATAACATCTCATAGGCTCTGCCCAACATATTATTATTTTCATCTCGCATTTAAGATAGAGAGGCCTGTTCCTCACTTCCCTTGTGGATAGAGCCAGTAATGAAAGCATGACATTCAAGTGGTTACTACAAAATCTGAAACCCATTCAGAGGGCTGTCCTTAACAGATGTCTTAGTGAGAGCTCCTAAGTGGAGTGAGGGAAGGGTGGAGAGTTAGGTTAAACTGAGAGAACAGAAGTAACTTGCCAAAAAGTCAGTGCAGAGAGCAAGAAAAAGGCCCCTTTAACTTATCACTTGGGATGGGGTCTGGTTCTTTCTCTGGGGGTTGGGGAATAGATGTTCCCTCTGACTTTTTTCTGGAGGAAACCACTGACTTTTGGTGTACAGGAATGCAGAGGTGTATATGACCTTTTGTTCATTGCATTTGGACATTTCAAAGGCTAACAGACTTTGAAGGGATGAGGAGTAGCAGAGGGTGGGCACCAGTTGAATTCTGGCTCTGATGCTTATTAGCAGTGGAATCTTTACAAGTTTACCGAACATTTGAAACTCAGCATTCTCATCTGTAAAATGGGGAGATAGTTCAGTCTTTCACGAATTTTAAGGCTCTCACAAATTAGACAACTTGCCCCCTTTAGAACTCTTTTTTCTAATGGGGCCAGCCCTTGCTTTTCCCAAACCCATCCAATTATTGACTCATTTGTTTTCAGTATCCTGCTCAACTGTTCCTTTTTTTCTACCCATAAATAGGGCTAGTTTTACTTATCCTAAAAACCATTTCCTTGGCTCTGCTGCCTCCTCACACTATTATTCATAATTGCAACATTTTATTAAGTATTAAACCTCTTAAGAGAGAAAAATCTATATTTTCTGGATCTCCCCAAGTCCCTCTTCAGCACACCATAATTTGGCTTCGGCTCCCATCCTGCTACCAAAACCAGCAGTCGGGTTACCTTGACATCTGCAGATCATTGTGATGCAAATGGATCCACATTGAAATATTTATAGGCATATTCACCATACACATAAATTTCATTGCTCCAGCAACTGATAGGATCTAGAATCAATAACACCCTAGTAGCAATGAAACTTACCTCCTGCCCAGATCTTAACTTCCAATATCATTTTCTAATAGAAGAAACAAGGGCTCCTCAGAGAAATAAGTGGGCAAGAAACAGACAAGGTGACTCCAGAGCATCTTGTAGTGCCAGAAAGTGTCTTAGTGAATTCAGGCTGCCATAACAAAAATACCATAGACTGTGTGGCTTAAACAACATAAGTTTTTTCCTTCACAGTTTCAGAGGCTGAGAAGCCCATGATCAGAATGCCAGCATGGTAGAATTCTGAAGATCTTTGTCCTGGTTTGTAGACAGATGTCCTCTCATTACATCGTCACATGGCAGAAAGAGAGAGAGAGACAGACAAACACACACACACACACACACACACACACACACACACACACACACACACACACACACAGAGAGAGAGAGAGAGAGAGAGAGAGAGAGAGAGAGAGAAAAGAAGAAGAAGAAGAAGAAGAAGAAGAAGAAGAAGAAGAAGAAGAAGAAGAAGAAGAAGAAGAAGAAGAAGAAGCAGCAGCAAGTCTCTATGGTCTCTTCTTTTTTTTTTTTGAGTTGGAGTCTCATTCGGTCGCCCAGACTGGAGTGCAGTGGCTGCTCCCGGCCACCGCAGCCTCGACCTGCTGGGCTCCGGTGATCCTTCCGCCTCAGCCTTCCGAGTAGCCGGAATTACAGGCATGCACTACTACGCCCGGCTGATTTTTTGATTTATTGTAGAGATGAGGTCTCGCTGCCCAGGCGGGTCTCGAACCCGCGGGCTCAGGCAATCCACACACCTCAGCCTCCCAAAGGCACGGGATTTCAGGCTGAGCCACCGAGCCTGGCTTATGGTCTCTTCTTATTAGAGCATTCAGTCCATAATGAAGGCCCCATCTTTGTGACCTAATTAATTCCGACAGGTACCATCCATATACCATTACATAGGAGATTAGGGTTTCAACTTACGAATTTTGGAGGGCAGACGCAAACATTCAATGTTAGTAAGAAAGTGTTAAAAAACAAAATAAAATACCTCACAACAATAGTATTATATCAAAGAAACACAAGAGTAAACTGAAAAAATTTCTAAAGGCCAAAGCTGAAACAATTTAAGCAAAAAAATAATTAAATTGGTATTGGCTTATGTTGCAAATGTAAAAAATATCTATACTTACATAAATAAGTGATTAAATAAATAAGCGGAAGAGAATGCCCACATGCAGAAGAATTCCAAATAATTTATGTAGATATTCTGCCCTCAAGAAGGTGGAGCATAATTCCTTATTCCTTAAGTATGCACAGTGCACAGTGACTTCCTTTCAAAGAGTACAATATAAAAATGAGAAAAAAGACAGATTTTACAGGGGAGAAACCACTACTGTCAAGGTTATCAAAAACAAGAAAAATCTGAGAAACAGCCAAGGGGAGCCTAATGAGATATGATGACCAATTGTAACATGGTGTCCTGCATGAGATCCTGAAACAGAAAAAGGACATTAGGTAAAAACTAAGGAAATCTAAATAAAGTATGGACTTCAGTTAATAGCAGCATATCAATATTGGTTCATTAATTGTAACAATTTTACTGTGCTAATGTAAGATGCTAAAAATAGGGAAAATTGGGCAAAAGAAATCAAAGAGCCAAGAAGAGTACATGTTGCAAGTTCCCATCAACATAAAGCTACAAAAATAGCAAAGGTAATTGATGGTTTTAGAAGTCAGGATAGTGATTCCACTTGGGGAGAAGGAAGAAGATAATGGTTGAGAGGGATATGAAGGGGTTTCTAGGGAGCTGGTGATGTTCATTTTCTTTAACTGGTTGTAGTTACATGGGCACGTACACTTAGTGATAATTCATCATAATGTTGCATTTTCCCAGTGGGCAAGTTCATCTTCAAATAGATGAGAAGTTAATTTACAGATACTTTTTGAATTCAATGATTAAAAGCTTTAGTAAAACTGGTCTAAACAACTTATTAATTTAATATGTATTTTAAAAGTAAATTATCCATCGGGAAAAAGACAAGGGTGATTACCTTTGCCACCGCTATTAACATTGTTCTAGAAAATTTTAGCCAGGATAATTAGAAAAGAAAAAAAAGTCATCAAAATTGAAAAGGAAGAAGTAAAACAATCTCTATTCACAGATAACATAGTCCTATATAAGAAAAATCCCAAAGAATCCACACAAAAATACCAAAGCTAGAAAACAAATCCAGCAAAATTGCAGAGGACAAGATAAACACACAAAAATATCTATGCTTTTATACACCTGCAATGAACAATCTGAAAAGGAAATTAAGAAAGCAATTCAATTTACAATACTGTCTTAAAGAATAAAATAGGAATAAATTTAACCAAGGAGATGAATGGCTTATATAATAAAAACTATAAAACATGACTGGAAGAAATTAAAGAAGACCTAAATACATAAGTGGAAATCCACTTATATTCATAGGCTGGAAGACTTAATATTGTTAAGATGACAATACTTTCCAAAGCAATCTAAAGATTCAATGCAATCCTTATCACATTTACAAGAGTCTGTTTATTTATTTATTTATTTTTGCAAATTCTCAAATGCATATGAAATTGCAAGGGACCTTAAGTAACCAAAACAACCTTGAAAAAGAAGGACAAAGTTGGAGGAATCATACCTCCTGATTTCAAAATTTACCACAAAGGTACAGTAATCAAAACAGTTTGGTATTGGCATATGGATAAATCAATAGAATAGGATTAAGAGTTCAGAAATAAACTCAAACATCTATGGCCAACTGACTTTTGACAAAGATTCAAATTCCATCTAATGGAGACAGAACAATCTTCAACAAATGGGCCTGGGACAATTGGATTTCTACATGCAAAAGAATAAAGTTGGGCCCTTTCTTCACATGATACAAAATCTAACTCAAAATGGATATAATAACTAACACTATACAACTCTTGGAAGAAAACATAGGGATATATGTTCTTGACCTTGAATTTGGCAGTGTATTCTAAAAGCACAAACAGGAAAAAATCAATATAGTGTATGTAATAAGTGAAAAGACACTAACAGAATTAGAGACAATATTTGCAAATTACATAACGATTTAATATCCAGAATATATAAAGAACTCTTAAAATTCAACAACAACACAAACAACCCAATTAAAAAATGAACTTTTTTTTCAAAAAAGATAAACAAATGGCCAATAAGCATATGAAAAGATATTCAACATTATTAGTCCTTAGGGAAATGCAACACAAAATCACAATGAGGTATCAATGTGTACCTACTAGAACAGCTAAAGAAGAAATTCACAAAGAAACCCCAGAAAGTTACAAGTGCTGACAGGGTATAGAGAAACTGGAACCCTCCCTAGCACCATATGACCCAATAATTCTACTTACAGGTATATACACCAAAAAACTGAAAACAGGAATACAAGCAGATAATTGTACATCAGTATTCAGTTTAGCATTATTCACAATAACCAAGAGATGGAAATAACTCAAATGTTCATCAACAAATAAATATATAAGCAAAATATGATATATACATACAATAGAATATTCTTTAGCCATAAAAATGAGTGAAATTATCATGCAAGTTAAACATGAATGAATCTTGAAATTACTATGCCAAGTGAAATAAGCTAGACACAAAAGAACACATACACTGATTCCACTTAAATGAAGTATCAAGAACAGGTAAATTTATAGAGACAGAAAGCAGATTAGACATTACCAGGGGTTGGTAGAAGGGGAAAATGGGGCATTATTGCTTAATGGATACAGATTTTTCTGTCCGGGGTGATGAAAAATTCTGGAAAAAAATAATAGTGATGGTTTCACGACACTGTATATGTAATAAATAGCACTGAATGTACACTTAAAATGATAAAAATGACAAATTTTATGTTATACATATTTTACCATAATAAGAATATTTTAAAAAGTTAGCATGCATAAGAATCACCTAGAGAAAGAAAAAAGTAATTATTCAACTATTTTTGGGACCAATCCATTGCTAAATTGCATGCTAGATTAAATATATCTATTAATATATATGGTGATGGTTGTACAACATTGTGGATGTAAAGTCTCCGAATTGTACACATAAAATGATTAAACAGCAAATTTTATGTTACATATATTTTACCAAAATAAAAAATGTTTAAAAAACCAAAGATTAGGGAGATTAGAAAACTTGCAAGTAAGTAAATAGTAAAGACGGAATTCAAACTCAGGTTCTTCTAATTTGATGGCCTATATATTACCAGACATAAGAAATAAGTTAAACTGTGCAGAACTATCTTTCATTTAGGGGTTTTAAGCCAAGAAGCAATAGAACAAAAAATGACCTTTACCTAAGGCTATCCTAATGAGATGGATAGGTGTGGAGAAAGAGTGGACCCCAAAGATCATTTAGTGCAATAATACAAGGAAGAGAAAAGTAGAATCTAGTTCAAGGATGTACTTATGTTAGTGGAGAGGAAGGAGGTGAATCTAAATATAGTTCAAGGGAGGAAATTATGGTGCTTAATGCCTAGAAAAAGACAAGGAAGGACACAAAAATTCAACTCTAGGAAGGCAAGAGTGGTGTGTAACTGCTGGCAGAAATGAGGAATTTGAAGAAGTCCTCTCATTGTCCTAACATGTCCTAAGATACTCAAGAATATGTCCTCATGTCCTGACCAGATGAATATTAGGGTCACCAACAAAATTCAGCTCATTTTAAATTGGGCTTTTCCCACAGCTGGCATACTGCTAAACAGACAGAAATTGGAACCAATTCCCCTGAAAACCAGAACAAGACAAGGATACCCACTCTCACCCCTCCTGTTCAACATGGTGTTGGAAGTCCTAGCTAGAGCCATCAGAGAAGAGAAGGAGGTCAGGGGTATCCAAATAGGAAAAGAGGAAGTGAAGTTATCCCTCTTTGCAGACGACACGATACCTTGGAAACCCAAGAGAATCTGTCAAAAACCTCCTGGCACTGATAAAGAACTTTGGCAAAGTCTCAGGTATAAAATAAATTTGCAAAAGACAGTTACATTTCTATATACCAACAATAAACAAACAGAGCCCGGCTCGGTGGCTCAGCCTGCAATCCCGAGCCTTTGGGAGGCTGAGTTGAGTGGATTGCCTGAGGCCGCGGGTTCGAGACCTGCCTGGGCAGGCGAGACCTCATCTCTACAATAAAATAAAAAAATTAGCCGGGCGTGGTAGCGGGCGCCTGTAATTCCTGCCACTCAGAAGGCTGAGGCGGAAGGATCACTGGAGCCCAGCAGGTCGAGGCTGTGGTGGCCGGGAGTGGCCACTGCACTCCAGTCTGGGCGACAGAGTGAGACTCCAACTCAAAAAAACAAAAACAAAACCAAAAACAAACAGAAACCCAAATAAAAAGCACAGTCCCATTCACAATAGCCACAAAAAAAAAAAAAAAAAAAAAGAAAGAAAGAAATACCTTGGCACCTTCCTAGCCAGAGATGTGAAAGACCTTTACAACGAAAACTACAAAACACTGCTCAAAGAAATCAAAGATGACACAAGCAAATGGAAAAATATTCCATGCTCATGGATTGGAAGAATCAATATTGTTAAAATGTCTATCCTATCCAAGGCAATTTACAGATTTAATGCAATACCCATTAAATTACCAGCAGCATTCTTCTCAGACCTGGAAATGGCAATTCATATAGAAATTCATATAGAAACATAAATGACCACGAATTGCCAAAACAATCCTCAGAAAAAAAAGCAGTATCACACTCCTAGACTTTAGAGTTTATTGTAAAACTACAATAATCAAAACAGCCTGTTGTTGGTACAAGAACAGGCATATAGACCAATAGAACAGGATAGAGATTCCAGAAGCAAAAGCTCAATTTCTCAACCAACTCATCTTCTAAAAAGTCTCCACTATCAACCACTGGGGAGAGGAGAACCTATTCAGTAAATGGTGCTGGGAAAACTGGCTGACCACATGCCGAAGATTAAAACAGGACTCCAGCCGGGCTCGGTGGCTCAGCCTGTAATCCTGTGCCTTTGGGAGGCTGAGGTGAGTGGATTGCCTGAGCCCGCGGGTTCAAGACCCCCCTGGGCAGCGAGACCTCATCTCTACAATAAATAAAAAATCAGCCGGGCGTGGTTGCGCATGCCTGTAATTCCGGCTACTTGGAAGGCTGAGGCGGAAGGATCGCCAGAGCCCAGCAGGTCGAGGCTGTGGTGGCCGGGAGCGGCCACTGCACTCCAGTCTGGGTGACAGAGTGAGATTCCAACTCAAAAAACAAAACAAAACAAAAAACAAAACAAAAAAAACAGGACCCCTGTCTATCTCCATGCACAAAGGTTAACTCCAAATGGATCAGAGACCTAAATGCAAAACCTCAAACCATAAGAACCTTAGAAAATGAAGGAAATACCCTCATGGAAATCAGAACTGGCCTCCAATTCCTGAACAAAACCCGAAACCCACAGGTCATAAGAGAGAAGATAGACAAGTGGGACCTTATTAAACTGACAAGCTTCTGCAAAGCCAAAGAAACCATCAAGAGAGCAGGGAGACAGCCTACAGACTGGGACAAAAATATTTGCCAAATGTATGTCTAACATAGGTCTGACCTCTAGGATCTACAAGGAACTCAAATGTACCGTAAAGAAAAATACAAGCAACCCCATTCCAAAGTGGGCAAATGATAGAAATAGACACTTCTCAAAAGAAGACATACGAGCAGCCAACAGTTACATGGAAAAAATGCTCAGCCTCACTAGTCATCAAAGAAATGCAAATTAAAACCACACTGAGATACCACCTAACTCCAGTCAGGATGGCCATCATCAATAACTCAAGAAACAACAGATGCTGGAGAGGATGCGGGGAAAAGGGAACACCTCTGTACTGTTGGTGGCAGTGTAAACTAAAACAACCTCTGTGGAAAACAGTCTGGCGGTTACCAAAAGATCTAAAAATCAGCCTTCCATACAACCCCACAATCCCCCTACTGGGAATATACCCAGAGGAACTCAAATCATTCTATGAAAAAGATACCTGCACTCGTATGTTTATTGCAGCATTGTTCACAATAGTGAAAACATGGAACCAATTGTGTTGCTCATTGAAAAGGACTGGATTAAAAAAATGTGGTACATATACAGATGGAATATTACGCAGACATAAAGAAGGACAAATTTATGAACTTTGCAGCAACTTGGATGTACTTAGAGGATCTAATACTGAGTGATCTATCACAGATACAAAGAACTGAGTATCACATGTTCTCACCCATAAGCGGACCTTGAACAATTATCGTAATACTATAAGAAAAGGACTGGCAATAGTGGGAAACTGCAGGTGAGGGGTGAGGCGGTGGGGGAGCGGGATTGGCAGTAGTGGGAATCTGCCAGGGGAGGGGGGCACACTTCATCAATATGGGTACCTGCATAATGAACGTTTGTATATCTCACTCTGAATTGTACTCCACATATTTAAAATAAAAAACTAAAATAAAAAATAAATTGGGTTCTTGGACGCTAGATGTCTGAGAATGAAAACCCCTTTATAGGCTGTCTCCTTTCTATGGAGACAATGATTCAATTAATGTATAGTCAATGGGACAGAGGAAGGAGAGAAGATAAAGGTAAGATACAAAGTATATTTTTGTTCTATCTGTTACTCGAATTAAGTCAGTGATAATTGACACACTCGATTTTATTGTCGTATTTCCCTTGGCACAAAGTTCTACCTGCTTTTTTGCCAAGGAATCCAGGTTTTGTTGTTGTCTTTACATGTGGACTGTAACACAGATACAGCTAAGTAATAATTAACTATCAGTACATGTGATTACTGACTGAGAGGGAAGGAATGAAAGATCGGGAAATGGTGGGGACGCAGGGAGGGGAAAGTTAAATTCCCACCTTGTGTTCTCTGGCTTTGAATGCTACTCTGCACATCTATGGCCAGAAGAGAAGCCATAGTCTTCTTCCATAATTGCTGCAGCTCAAGTTAAGCTGACAAATCATCTTTTGCAGCCCACGGAGACTGAGCAGAGTTATCTAGAGACACAAAGACTACTGATGCTTATGCTGTACTCCTTGGTTCTCACATTTTCCCCCAAGAGGCCTAAGTGACAGAGTTTGAGAGAGGTTGCTAGAATTTTACATTCTAACAAGCAACAACAACAACAACAACAAAAAACCAAAGCAAGTCTATTAGTTCAACGAGAATTTTACATAATTATGTGTTCAATTGCCATCTCTTAGCACACTCAGGACTTTTCACTACGGGAAGGAGTGTATTGAAGCGGTAAGAAGATATTCTTGAAAATATAGCACAGAAGAGGTTTATCATCATGTTGGTATATAGCAAAACAGATATGCAAATGTAAAGATATCTCAGGCTACCATATAGTTTTACAAAAGTGAAATCAGAAGAAATCAGAGTTTAAATGTCAGTAACACTTAGAAAAGTACCTAGAAATTGATAATTATATTTAATTTCATAGACTTGAAGAACCTGGAGCAGTGATATATCAAGTGAACAGTCACATTCACTGCTGCATCTCCAGTGTCTAGCATAGACACACAGAAGGTATTTAATATGCATTTGCTGAGTGGATGGATAGTAATACCACTCAAGGGGACTTTAGTGAGATCATATAATCATTCTAACTATATTATGGGTAAAAGATACTCTGGTTACACTGGAGAATATAGGAGGATTTTCACGTATTGTTTGGGAAAAAAAGTTACTTTAGTGCAAAGTTACTGTAGCTATGAATTTAAATCTAATGTAATTATACTTGTAAACATTTTAAGTTTGCATGGTAAGTTTGAGGTTGATGTCAACTGGCTACTCATTTAACTTGAAGGGATTGGGAAGAAATCAGAAATTATAACTCTTAACTACTTCTCAAGGTTGCAATCTCTCTCTCTTTTTTTCCACCGCCATTCTAGGATTGCAATCTCTTTTCACCCTATTCCACTTCACATTTCTTCAATTAGTTTTGTCTTGTTGTCATATCTACGCAATGTGGGAGGATTTTAACAACCCTAGTCATCTTGACCCAGATGTGGCTAAATCTCTTCTACCTTTGGCTTGCCAGAGGGGAGCTGGAATATTTCAAAACTATCTTCACATACTCCATTATGGAGTGTCCCGTATCCTTGGTCACATATCCAATATCCTCAGTCATAGATGGCTTAGGTAATGTGATCTTCTACAGCAATACATGGTAAACTGTCATGTCCACAGGAATTCCTGGAGACCATGTTAAAATGCAGATTTTTGCTTAGGAAGCCTTAAGTAGGGTCAAAATTCTGCATTCCTAACCAGCCTCCAGGTAAGGCTGCTCCTGGACCATACAAATTTTATGCCTCATATTTCTTTTAGCTGCACAAGATGTATGAGAATCTGTATATTTGACAAAGGCCTAACATCTAGAATCTGCAAGGAACTCAAATGTGCCGAAAAGAAAAAAACAAACAGCCCCATTACAAAGTAGGCAAAAGATATGAATAGACACTTCTCAAAAGAAGATATACGACCAGTCAACAGATACATGAAAACATGCTCAGCCTCACTAGTCATCAAAGAAATGCAAATTAAAACTACACTGAGATACCAGCTAACTCCACTCATCAATAATTCAAAAAACAACAGATGTTGGAGAGGATGTGGCGAAAAGGGAACACTTCTACACTGTTGGTGGGAGTGCAAACTACTACAGCCTCTGTGGAAAACAGTGTGGCGATTTCTAAAAGATCTAAAAATTGACCTTCCATACGACCTCGCAATCCCCTTATTAGAAATATACCCGGAAGAACTCAAATCACTCTATGAAAAGCTTCCTGAACAAGTATGTTTATCGTAGCATTATTCACAGTAGCAAGAACATGGAACCAACTGTGCTGCCCATCAAAAGAGGACTGGATTAAAAAATGTGGTACATATACACAATGGAAATATTACACAGTCATAAAGAAGAACAAAATTGTGAACTTCACAGCAACCTGGATGGACTTAGAGTCTATAATACTGAGTGCTCTTTCACAGAAACAAAAAACTGAGTATCACATGCTCTCACTCATAAGTGGACCTTGAACAATTATCATAATACTATAAGAAAAGGATTGGCAGTAGTGGGAATCTGCCTGGGGAAGGGGGGGCACACCTCATCAACAAGGGTGCCTGCATAATGAACATTTGTATACCTAACCCCGAATTGTACCCCACATCTTTAAAATTAAAAAAAATTAAAAGAAAAAAAAAGATGAGAATCTAGACTAAACTACTTAATCTCCTAGCCTGGAATAATTTTGAGTTGGTGATACTGCTCCTTCAGGTGGGATTCTTGGTCCCATCCAGAATTTTCTTCCAAGTCTCAGCTTCAGATGTGAGCCCAAAGACCACTTCCTGCCTTGCTCTGGGCTACTCTGCAGCTCTTTCCCCCTACCTCCTCCTTCACAGAAGTGGCCATGGTTATTGTCCTCTGGGATGTGGAGGGTCCCTCCCATCTAACCCCAGTGATTCTTCTGGTCTAGATGGTCCTAAACTGACTTTGCCAAAATTTCCTACAACCTGAATCCTATGGGCTTCTATATTTCCAGTCTCTGGAAGCCCTTGTCATTGATTCATTTCATTTTTCTGCATAATTTCATAAGTTCCTTGTTAAGCTCCATTATTCACTTGTGGTAACAGTTTTGGACCTGGAATTCATCAAGTCACTGCCCTAGTCAAAGCCAAGACTTACTTGAATGTTGATCTTCCTAACTCACATGCCATTCCACTTTTGCCAACCTCCATTCTGCAGTTAGAATGATAGTTTTGAAATATTAATCTAAGGATCTCTCTCTCTCTCTTTCTCTTCACCACTCACTCTGTGCTGGTGAGTTTTCCTCATTAACTTTTGGCATGTATCAGCTTCATGACAGGGGTTCAGTTGTGACTTCTTACCCCTGCAGCCCAAAGCATCATTTCCTAGCCAGATCTTGGGGTTCCTGAGATCAGTAGCTTCTACAAGGGCAGCCAGGGCATGGCCCACTGCTTTTACTCAGTTTCTTTTCCAGTTCTAGTGACTGAGGGCTTCCCATGTTTAGAATTCAACCATGTCATAAAAAGAGTATTTGCTGTCCTGTATGCACTTCCAGGTGCTTGTACAGGGCTGTTTTTAGGCTACTTGCTCCTCCATATTGCCAGAGCCCTCTTGCTTTCTGACTCACCACACAGGACACCCTGCAGTTCCTCCAGGGCTCAGTTCCTCGTCAGGATTTTTAATGCCAGTCTTTCCACTGGGAAGACCCTCCCTATTCAAGCTCCAAATCCCCAGGAAAGATAAATTACATTTCAGTTTTCTCTCTTACACGTTTCCATAGTTCCCTGTTCTTCTGGAATAGCACTTATTACAATTGTACCTAATAATGTCTGTCCCCTTCATCTAAAAGTTAAGGTTTTTGATGGGAGGAAAGGGGTCTCATCTGTCTTGTTCTACACTGGACACAGCCCCCATAGCACACCACAGAAATAACGATAGCTAGCATCCATTGAGCTCGTTCCATATGCCTTACCATAGTCCCTTTAGCACCTCCATTTATCAAAAAAAGGAAACTGAGGGGTAAAGATATGAAGCAAGTCGTCCAAGGTCCCCAAATCAGTACCTGGCAGATCCGAAACTAAATCCAGGCAGTCTGTCTTCAGAACCTACTATCTTAACCTCTGTTTTTTTAATACATGGTTGTTGCTATGTAAATTTTTGTGGAATGACTTTTCCTGAGAGTCCATGAGCTTCTGCACTCCCTGCCAGAGACAGCCCAACCAGGTGTCATTTTTTCATTTTCATGGTAGTTACTTCCCCAAGGATCCTCTATGTCTGCATTTTCTGGCATGACAGGGATGGGTGGAAAGCCCTGAGCTTGGTCACATCACTGGCCTGCCTCCGATCCCAGGTTCTCTATGATAATTCACTCAAGTGACATACAGAAGGGACGTTTTAGAATGCTGCTACTATTGATTAAGGCAGACCCCAATTTACTAGGTCATGGGTACAGCCTGAGTTTCTGCAAGTGATTCCAAGTGATGCCGATCTGCAGATAAATTTTGAATAATCAGGAGCTAAAGCAACATGCTCTTCTAACCTTTCATTTCTTAGTTTATATTTGGAGCTAATACTATCTGCCTTGCAATATTAACATGAGAATAAAAGAATATGTGTAAAGTACCTGGTATGATGATTGGAACAGATTAGGTGTTCGATGAATGGTTTTGTTGTTTCCCCAATTTTATTTTTCTAAACATAATTCATTATAAAATCTGTAAAGATTTTATAATCCGACTATAATATTTCCACTGGGATGTTAACACACACACACACACACACACACACACACACACACACACACAGGGAGAGAGAGAAAAAGAGAGAGAGAGCGCGCGTGCGAGAGTGAGAACACTCTTGGATCATTTTTTAAAAAGGTATCCAATCAATGCATTAAAAATATCCATGTAACTTTACACAGTACTCCACCCCTTGGAAACTCAAATTCACTCCCTAACTACCTAACCTCCGGATGTTCTCTGCCTGACTATTAAAAGCTGATGATGAATCACACTAAGAAGACACTCTTATTGCTTGTGGGTTCTCACCATTACTGCAAATCCGTAAATTGCCCAGAACTACAGCTTTGAAGGCTGTTAGCTCCTAAGATTCTATTATGAATTTGCACTTAATCTTTGATCCTGACATATCTTTTAGAGTTCCTATTTAATTATTTACTAGATACACCTTTAAAAGTACCTGTGAACCAGCCGTCTCTCTGGATGCTGTCCCTGGCTCTTGCCTCTCTGTGTGTCTGTAGCTCATGTCTTCCTAGGACCTGTGCTGCACTGCCTGTTGGTGTTTTGGAAGACTCGCCTAGCAGACTGATTGAGGAACTTCTCTTGGTCTGGAACTCTGTTACTGACATTTTGACTGACACCAAGCATGAAAATCACATTATCCTGGTTGTATAAAACCTTCACTGGCTACCTGTAAAGTACAGGATTATGTGTAAAGTCCTAGTTATTAACTTACAAGTCCTTAAATTGACTTGGGTTTGAATACCTCAGAGACATTCTGGAACCATACATCCCCAGTCGTTTTCTTTGGTCTCACTCAATTGGATTAGTTCTTTTTGGCTGAAGACATTGAGCTACGGGGCATTTTTAATGTTTGCTCTCTACTTATGGAATTTATTAACCATGGAGGTCAGGCTGTCTTACTCTCTGTCAAGCTTTCAGTCCAAATTTAAGAGGTACCTTTTCCAGATTGCTGATTTGGTTAAATAAGCCATAAATCGATCCACTGTTGTTTAGTTTTTGAATCACTGTTCTTCCTTGGTATTTTTATGAATTTGCTCTAAGAGTTTGACATGTCACAATTAGATTTTATATTATTCCACTTAATATCTTTTTTTTCTCATACTGGCTTGAAACACTGTCAAAGTGAACTTACTAATTAAATGCTTTGGATGACATATTACCTTTTCCCATCTGCTTCAGAAGGTTGTCACAAGGACAATGAGATGTTATATGTGAACGTACTCAGATTGTGAAATATCAGATTTTAGATTCAATTATGTTCATATATTCACCTTATTTTGGTTATTAATCAATCATTCCACTATTATGGTGCTCAAATATTAATTGTTGAATGGTGAATAAATGCCAGACACAAAGAGGAATGCAGGTATAGGTCATGGATTTCTTTAGCAAATCTTAATCTAATCTCTTTGGATAAGGCATAAATATGTCTAAAGTTACTAACAATAAAATATTTAAATAGCAGGTTGAGACAACAAAAAAATATGCCACAGGGCACCACACAATTAATGGCCAAATGTATTCCATTTGTAATCATAGTTCCACAATTTCCAAGGAGAGTGAAGTTTCCTTAGGCTGGGGGAGTGAAAGGGAAATCTGATTGTGAGAGATCGGGTTTGTGTGTGATCCACATGAATGTGTGGTATGGGGTAGCCAAATAAGAGGTAGAGAAGTTGTACGGTGTTACAAGAAGGTAGAATAATAGCAGGAAAGAACAAATCCCATGGTTCTATTTAAGTTGGAGGAGGGGCATATAACTTCAACCCAGTTGGCTGAAAGATGATTCAGAAAAAAGGTAGTAAGCAGGACTTTATTACACATTATCAAGTTATCAAATTAAGAGGTCTTCCATTTTTTAAAATGAGGAGAAACTATTTCTTTCATTTTTCTTAAGGTCTCAACACTGGAATGGGGTAGGCAAGAATGGGGACATGAGGAAATTTCCTTAGGGAGGTAAAAATAGACTCAGAAAGGTATTTTCCTTTCTGTCTTGGCTTGTTTGCAAACAGGCTGGTGGGATGGGTGATATTGATGAGATAAGGTGTGAGATCCGATGCTAAAACATGATTGCTTATTTTAGCATCACTGCTTCAAACATATGAACATATAAAATCTCCCCTAAAGTGCTCCCATATCAGTCTTTAAATCCTGTTTGGAAAGAAATGTATATAGCATAAGAAAGCATAGTTGGTCCCATCCAATCTGACTCAATTCAATTCAGCAAGCAATTGCCATGCCCTTCTGCGCTACGTCATCATCACTGCCATCAGGGAGTAAAGAGAAGTCGCAGAGCTTAGAATCTATTTGCAAAGATAAGTTTTACACCCTGGAAATATTTATTCATAGGGTGAGATAGAGACTAAGTACAAAGCTTAATACCAGGTCTTGTCTCCCTGTTCTCCCAGAATTCAGAGGGAGACTGAGGAGGAAGAGAAAGGGTTTATTTGAAACAAGAAAATCCTTGTCTTGCTTAGTGGAGATGGAGCCTTATCACTCAAAGTGTGTTCCCTGGACCAGCAATACCAGTATCCCTTGGAAGCTTGATAAAAATGCAGACCCTCAGGCCTAATCTCAGCCCACCTGAATCTGAATCTGCATTTTAACAAGACCTGGGGTGGTTCACACACATCACAGTTTAGGAAGCACGGTGTCAGAAGACTCCAACCAATCTGTGCAAGATTGAAAACATCACACAGAGACCCTGAAGAAAAGAAACCCAGACCTGCTGGGTGCCCCAATTGTAGCTGTGTACTCCCTAAATCTCTCCTTTTGGCAGAGCTCCTGGAATTTAATGGACCTTGCACAGAGTATCCAAGGGCAAGTTTGACTTCAAGTGGAAGGAAAATGCTGCTTAATGGCCAACCCTGTCGAAAGATACTCCTGAGTTCTGACAGAAATGTAGAAATATTTGGAAAGTGGGCACAGGCTTGGGAATAAGCAAAGACTAAAAATGCCCTCTCTAGCATGTCTGGTTCCATATATAAATGCCTGCAGGTATGGATTTAAGCCATAGCTTTCAAAAGCTAAACAAAAAATACACATGCCAAAGAAACAAAAACAAAAAAAAACCTCACCTTCCTGTTTCTGTCATGAGTTCATGCTTGTCTGGTTTGAATTAGTTAGAGTAGTACGTTATGGGACAGGGAGAGAATAGACATTTTAATGGAATTGGCAAGACCTAAGCTACAATGCCCAGCAGAATAGGCTAGGAGTAAACATCTAGGCCTTGACTTTCTTCAAATGAAAAGGGATCCTCATGCCTAGAATTAATAGAGTGATTAAACAGCTATACAGAGCATATTATAGTTATTATAATCCCCTCCCTCCCTCCCTCCCTCCCTCCCTTCCTTCTTTCCTTCCCTCCTTCCTGGGTCCTTCCTTCCAAGGCTTTAAAAAATAATGTGGCTTCTATGCAAATCAAAACAAGCTGAAATCTTGCCAAGGCCAAGATGTAATTGAAGATGGCATTTAAGTCTCTGTGTCTCCTTTGTCTCCAGAGATATCATCATAAAATAAAAGACTTCGTCGTTAATGTTTTCTTCATTATTCAGCATCACAATTCTGAAGCAAAGAAAGATAATTAGACATACAGTGCTGTCGACACATAGTTTATGAGGAGCTTCTAGTTAATTAGTTATGGTAAAAGGTTTTTATGTAGTCATAATTACTTCATATTTCAGAAGAAAAGAAGCAAATATACATGTATTCTATGTTACCTGGTGACAAGTTTATCAAAGTGAAGCTGATGTTTTGACGATCCTTCGGCACCTTCTTCAGACTTCCCAGGATATAATGCAAAGTGTCATGAGGGAGTTTTAACAGAACAGCTCTTGTGAACTTTAATAGGAGCTACACATCTAAAATCTTTACACATCATCTTGCTAGATTCTATAAGAAAATATCATCTTGGTGTTCTGAGTTTCCTTTGTCATCAATGGAAGGTTTATATATTATCTAATTTAAAGAACAGTGAATTTTGTTTAATATATGGGACAGACCGCCTTCATCAGAATACTTATTTCACCTTAGTTTCTGGAGTTAGCCCCTGAAGCAAAAATGATGGCAAACATAATACACTGGGAAATGTAGCACTCTATATTTGTTTAAAACTATTTTAATTTATAAAAGCTATCTTTTAAAATCAGGTGCTTCAACTAAATTGATATGCAAGATCTCAATATAATTAAGAAATGAAGATAATTTAAAAGTAAGATCAATATTTTTGGCTTTCCTTTTTGTGTCTGAACCAGTTCCAATCATGTCCTAATTGAGAAAACAGTCAGTTCACCTCTGTCGTGTCTTACACCAATCTGGGTGCCCTGGAGCACAGGTTATCCAATCTCTAGTGATGACTACTCCTGAGAGAGAAAATTAATAAGGAACTACATGCCCTTGGTGATTGATCTCTTAAGATGTCATATGACTGATATACAATCAAGGTATATTCAACCATAAGGCTGGAACATAACTTTCCTCAATCCCAGTTGAATGCTTTATCTATTAGGAAGGAAGACAGAAACCCGAGGTATGTGTTAAGAAGGCAAATGAACTGATTTTCCATGGCACCATGCAGAATGCCGAAGTCAGCTTATCCACTGACAGTTGCCAGCTGGTCAACCCCAAGAACTGATGGCAGGCTCATGCTTCTCTCTACTACTGCCACCTTATCTGACAGCATAACATTTGGGAAAAATAATTGTTGTCATTTCTTCAGTGATTAGTGATGCTTGCACTTTATTGCATACTACATGGATTTTTTTTTTTTTTTTACTTAGTTAAGGCCTTTTTAGATGAGTGACTTGGGGCAAGGAACTTAATCTTTCCAAGCCTTGGTCTCTTTTATAATAGGTTTAAGACAGACAACAAGTGCAAGAAGTTTAGCACAGTGCCAGACACATAGTGAATGCTCACTGCAAACTAGTTATTTTTATTTTTATTCTGAGAATAACTCTAAGAGTTAAATGCTTACGATTATTATCTTCATTTAACAGTGTGAAACTCTGATTTCTGGGAGGTTAAGCCACATGGTTAATAGGCGGTAGAACTGGAACCCAAATCCAGGTCCCAAACTTCATCAGAAACAACTGTAACAACGCTGAACCATTATCTTCTCCCTTGACTCTTTCCCTTGACTCTCCATGCTGGTAGACATACTGGAAAGTGGGATCTAAAGCTCTGGTTTCTGGCATTTGGCTCTTTGGGCTGGGTTTCTTGTGGATTTGGAAGACCTTGGAGCTCGGTCTAGGTATTTTCTACTTTGCTTGCTTCAACTTGCTGGACTTTAAGTGCCCCCTAATTTGTTTACTTCTTTTTAAATGTGGATTGGGGGAGGGGGAGCACCTAACTGGAACTTCCCGAATATGCTTGCTCTCCTAGTGCACCTGACTGATCTTTTGTGATGAATGGTAAGGCCCTCACCACTCTGGTTTTTTTTCTCTATAATCGTCTCTGCACGGTTTCTGTTTCTAACATTATTCTCCAGAATGCTAACATATTTTTATTGGATAAGTTAGGAAGAGACCTTCTCATTTCCCTAGCGAGAGAAAAAAAGTCAGTCTCAGCATTCAGCACCTTCAATATTCCTTCTGCTTTTTCAAGTGAACCAAAAAGGTAACGGATTCTTAGTAAAGGCTGCAAGTTTGCTAAGTGCAGTCCTATAGTGTGCTGATAAATTACATAGGAATCATGTTAATAAACTATGGCTTTCATAGCCAAACTATAGAAAGTGACTACATAAATGATATTTGACTGGGGGCATGTAGCATGTAGAGCCTGAATAAGTGAGATCAAATAGTTTCTGTGCTGTTATTAATGTTATTCATATCCTGCATCCTAATTTGCACTCTAAATCTAAACATATGAATTATGGTCCAGACATGGAATTATGACACAGTTATACCCTACAGAAGAGGAGTCATCTTTAATCTTATTTCTGCAAGGCAATTAAGACAACATTTACTATTTCTATATCATTTTAATGGGAATGTATTTATTTATTTATTGAGCTGGAGTCTCACTCTGTCGCCCAGGCTGGAGTGAAGTGGCATGCTCATGACCACTACAGCCTTGACCTGCTGGGCTCAGGTGATTCTTCCACTTCAACCTTCCAAGTAGCTGGAACTACAAACACACACCACTATGCCCCGTTAATTTTTTGATTCATTGTCGAGATGAGGTCTTGCAAAGCTGCCCAGGCTGGTCTTGAACCACTGGTCTCAGGAAATCCTCTCACCTCAGCCTCCCAGAGTGCTGGGATTACATAACTGGCCCACTGCACCTGGCTCAATGGGAATGGTTTTAGCTATGCTTGAAGTCACTAATAAACATCCCATCATCTAGGAGACATGTGTAGATTTATAATTAGAAAATAATTCCTGGAAATAATATCTCCTTGTCTCTTATTAAGGGAATAAAAAGTTTTAATGTATTTAAAGTGGATGTTTTCTAAAATTTGTGTTACTTCATGTCCGATTAAAAGATCAAGCTTAAAACAGCCCCATTACAAAGTGGGCAAAAGATATGAATAGACACTTCTCAAAAGAAGACATACAAGCAACCAACAGATACATGAAAAAATGCTCAGACTCACTCGTCATCAAAGAAATGCAAATTCAGATTACACTGAGGTACCACCTAACTCCAGTCAGGATGACCATCATCAATAACTCAAAAACCAACAGATGCTGGAGAGGATGTGGTGAAAAGGGAACACTTCTACACTGTTTGTGGGAGTGTAAACGACTACAGCCTTTATGGAAAACAGTGTGGCGATTCCTAAAAGATCTAAAAATCGACCTTCTATATGACTCTGCAATCCCCCTACTGGGAATATACCCAGAAGAACTCAAATCACTCTATAAAAAAGATACCTGCACACGTATGCTTATTGTAGCATTGTTCACAGTAGCAAGAACATGGAACCAAACATGCTGCCCTTCAAAAGAGGACTGGATAAAAAAAGTGGTACGTATACACAGTGGAATATTATGCAGCCATAAAGAAGAACAAAATGATGAACTTCACAGCAACTTGGATAGACTTAGAGTCTATAATACTGAGTGATCTTTCACAGAAACAAAGAACTGAGTATCACATATTCTCACTCATAAGCGGAACTTGAATGATTATCGTGATACTGTAAGAAAAGGATTGGCAGTAGCAATGAAACTGTCGGGAGCGGGGAGGGTAAGCAGAATTGGCAGTAGTGGGAAACTGCCAGGGGAGGGAGGGGCACACCTCATCAACAAGGGCACCTGCATAATGAAAATTTATATACCTAACCCTGAATTATACCCCACATCTTCAAAATAAAAAAGTGAAAAGCTTGAAAAAATAAAAAATAAAATAAAATCTCAAGCTTATTTTTATAGAACTCTCCAATATTCAAAGTTCCTGAATAAATAATTCTCAATTAAATGTGATAATTAATTCTCAGTTAATTATGTTAGCTTACACTAATTTCTTTAAAAAATTTTTTTTCTTTTATTTTTAAAATTTATTTATTTATTATAAAGATGCAGGTTACAATTCAGGGTTAGGTATACAAACACTGATCATGCAGGTACCCTTGTTGATGAGGTATGCCCCTCCCTCCCCTAGCAGTTTCCCTCAACTGCCAGTCCCACCCCCCTTCCCCTGACAGTTTTCCGCTACTGCCAGTTACTTTCTTATAGCATTATAATTGTTCAAGGTCATCTTATGAGTGAGAACATATGGAACTAATTTCTTTGCTTTTGTGATAACACTGAGTATGATTGACTCCAAATTCATCCAATTTGCTACAAAGTCTATATATTTGTCCTTCTTTATGGCTGCATAATATTCCATTGTGTACATGTACCACATTTTTTATCCAGTCCAGCTTCAATGGGCAACACAGTTGGTTCCATGTTTTTTCTATTGTGAATAGAGCTGCAACAAACATACATGTACAGGTATCTTTTTTGTAGAATGATTTGCATTCCTCTGGGTATATTCCCAACAGGGGAATTGCTGGGTCATATGGAAGGTCAATTTCTAGTTCCTTCAGAAATTGCCACACTGTCTTCCAAAGATACATTAATTTCTAATGTAATTACAAAATTGAAGATTAACCTGGAAATTTGGAGGAGCAATGTTTCTGTTAACTAAACAGGAATAAATTATACAGGCAAGAGCAGAGGCAGGTTTTTTTTTCATTTTGTCTGGCTGGTTTGATGCCTACAAAGTTCAATATACTGTAGGAGTATCTGATTTCATTATCTAATCCACCTGCAAAATCATGGAATCAACTCTACCATCCATTTCACTCCCACCTGTATCCCTTGTCCTCAACATTCCTGAAGTTTTCAAAAGCTGGTACTATCAATAAAAAGATCATCTCTAGTCATAAAAGGAAAAATAAGACTAGATCTTTCTAAAGCATTTTGTCAGTATCTGCCAAGACTGCTGAAAAGTCACAAAATTGCTAGATCTGTTGACTGTTTGAGGAGACTAAGGAAGTGTGAGTAATCTTTGTTTGCTGAAGCCAAACTAAAGACTGTGAAGGACGTTCTCATTGTGACTGTGGCTTGCATTACAAGGACCACTTTCTTGCAAAGGTTCAAATAGATGTAAGAAAAAATTGGGGGTGGCAGTTACAGAGTATAAGAAATGCCATTCCTTAACCATTGTAAGGAACAGGGGTGTCTATCCTTGATTCTATGTGTTGCTGTACTTTGAATACTAAATTATACTTACAGAGCTTGAGGGACTACATTTTACTATGACTTACTGATATTCATCCATTTAGTCGATTAACTACCATTGTGTGTGTGTGTGTGTGTGTGTGTGTGTGTGTGTGTGTGTGTGGAGAGAGAGAGAGAGAGAGAGAAGAGAGAGAGAGAGAGAGAGAGAGAGAGAGAGAGAGAGAGAGAGAGAGAGAGAGAGAGAGAGAGAGAGAGCGCGCGCATTCTTTGTGTGTCAGGCCAGGCTCTATACTAAATCTTGAGTATATACAGATGAAAAAATAAAATCTCAGCTCCCAATAAGCTCTCATCCAAGCAGAGGTAATATATGTTTCATAGTTTTCTGAGCATAAAATTACTGCTTAGAGAACACAAGTTTTCAATTGGGAAATAAAAAAGACTACTAGGGAGAATTGGAGGAATCAAAAGGCTGGAGCACTTTGAGAATATGACTCATTGACAAGCAATTTCCAACTCACAGTTCACATTGCTGACCTGTCCTGGACTTGTGGACGGAAGTATTTTGAGGGTTCACATACGATGGAATAATTCACCTCATTCCAAACCTGTAAGGAAAGAGTCATCTTTGCTACTTTTACCTCAGGGCTCCAGGTAAGGTATTTCCCCAAGAGCTAGTAGAGAAGAATCTACTGGAATTTGATATAAACCTTATTTCCTCTCCAAAAGGCTTGCTGAATAACATTAGTTCCTAAGCCTACTTTTAACTCCTAATGAAAACAAATGTTCTTTTTCTGAGGTAGAGCATCCATGGCCCTGGAATGCTGTGAAGAATAACAAACAAATGTTTCTGAAGTACTTAAATATCCAAAGTGAAATTTGCCACGTTAAAGCCAGATTTTATTAATGACAGAAATTGCTAACGTGCTAAGAACAAAGGAAAGCACCAAGCACTTATCATTCATCTTATACTTTTTCATTTATTGTGCTTTTTCTTTAACAGTAAAACAGATCTTGTTATAAATTATTAGTCATAAATTACTTGTATAAAATCTTATGACTTCTCATTTGAGTAAACCATGAAGTAGATGTCTGCTATAATTTAAAAAGCTACCAAATGAACTTTAATGTCCAAATAAGAGCTATAAAGCAAAGGAAGAAAATGAGTTATGACTACATTGCAAGAGTTCACTTCAGAAAAATATTTAAAAACTAAATATTATTTTCAGCACATTGGGATTAACTATTATTTGCAACTCAACCATTTGCAGCACTTTGTTTCAAGATAGAAAGTGCAAAAATGCGTGATCAATCCTGACATGTTACCTATTAACATTAATCTAGATTAGTGTCTCCTAACCCTAGTTTGTTTCAGCTCTAGGGCATTTTCAGCTCCCTCAAGGGATTTTATGGAATTCTTCCAAATTCCCTAAACAAAATTAATTTAAATTCATATTAATGTTAAAAATAAATATATGCCATATGACAGATTAAGGGCCAAAAAAATACTAGAAAATTAAACTAATCACTTAGAAAAAGACTATAAATCATTAGCCAATTTGAGGATTCAGGTAACACTTTTTAAGCCTCAACCTTTTAGCAAATAGGAATGTAGTTTTGAAACTAAGAAAAATATTATTGACTTTTAAGTCCTCAAGTTATATATTGAGGTCTCTGGATGGAGCACTTTTCTTTACAATACAAAGATTCTAGTTTCAAAAACATGTACATACTTTCTTGTTCTTTCAGTTTAAGCAAAGATAATGTTCTCCCCCTCTGTGTAACACTTCCACATACAGTAACTCAACAGATAATTAATGCTGGGGACATGACTCTTGTGGAGAAAGAGAAACTGAAGAGGCTAGCTCAGTGAATGATCTTCACTAAACTAAACCTCAGGTGGAATCAGGTTATAAGACGCCACTGAGAGTTTAATATTAGCCCTGGGGCACTTGAGAGAGAAATGGGAATAGGGGAGGCTGCTGCCCTGCCCTTGCCTCCCCAGCCCCAGCACCACCTGTCAAAGCTCAAGGAGGCACGGGCTTGTCTTCACTCGGTTTCTCTCCCAAAGCCAGTAGAGGGCGGGATGATCAGAAACCAGAGGGAAAGGGGATAAAAGAAACGGATTCCCCATAAACTGAACGTAGAGTAGGTAGTATGGGTAGTGATCACCTGGGGAAACTGGGTGAGTGGGCAAGTAGACCATGTAGGTAGAAACTGGAAAGCTCAGAATGGGACAGTGTGAGATAGCATCTATGAAGCATGACAATTAAATTCGCAAACTCATCCTAGAAAAAGTGATACAGCCGGGCTCGGTGGCTCAGCCTGTAATCCTGCGCCTTTGGGAGGCTGAGGTGAGTGGATTGCCTGAGCCCGCAGGTTCGAGACCTGCCTGGGCAGGCGAGACCTCATCTCTACCATAAATCAAAAAAATCAGCCGGGCGTGGTAGCGCGCGCCTGTAGTTCCGGCTACTCGGAAGGCTGAGGCGGAAGGATCGCCGGAGCCCAGCAGGTCGAGGCTGCGGTGGCCCGGAGCGGCCACTGCACTCCAGTCTGGGCGACAGAGTGAGACTCCAACTCAAAAAAAAAAAAAAAAAAGTGATACATGCCTCATCACTACGGTCACCTTCAAAGTCCTCCCTTGGGAAGCTATGCACTGATGCCAGTGCCTAGTCCACCCGTCAAAGTACCTTTGGAACTCTTTTTCTGGAATGGTTATCAGAGCTGTCATCACGAGAATGTTGAATTAGAGCAACAAACAAACATTAAATTTCTTATTAAACTTAGCAAGAGTGGAAGTGAAATCAGGGACACGTGAGTCCAAGTTTATGGGGATAATGCCATGAAGAAAATGGCAGTGAACAAATGAATTCAATGTCTTTCTGAGGGGAGAGAAAGCGTCACTGATGAAGAGAGGTCTGGATGGCCAGTAACAAGCAGAACTGATTGAAAACATTGCAAAAACTTTGTTGAATTGTGTGTCAAAATCACTGGCTGACTGTGAGAAGTATGGAGACCAAATAAACATCGATAGAGAAACAGGAAAATATTAACTGAAAATCTTGGCATGAGAAAGGCGTGGGCAAAAATGGTCCTGAAGGAGCTCTTGCATCATGACAATGCACCAGCTCACACAGCACTGTCTGTGAGGGAGTTTTTAGCCGTAAACTAATAACTGTATTGGAACACCCTCCCTACTCACCTGATCTGGCCTCCAATGACTTTTTTTCTTTACCTGAAGATAAAGAAAATATTGAAAGGAAGAGACATTTTGATTACATTCAGGACATCAAGGGTAGTACGATGACAGCTCTGATGACCATTCCAGAAAAAGAGTTTCAAAACTGCTTTGATGGGTGGACTAGACACTGCTATTCGTGCATAGCTTCCCTAGGGGAGTACTTCGGAGGTGACCATAGTGATCTTAAACAGTGAGATATGTAGCACTTTTTCTAGGATGAGTTCATGAACTTATTTGTGAGATCTGGTACATTGCTCGGGTTTCAGCTGGAAAATGAAAGTAAGTTTATTCAAATGACAGAGAGCAGGTTGCTCCATAGGCAGAGCAGTCTGGGCTGCTCTACAGGAAGAACAGCAACTGTATATTGCTAGAGTTTTGTTTTTACAGATCTTTCCTGATTGTATGTTAAGCAGGAAGTGGAATATTCATGAATTTCTTGGGAAAGAGGTGGAAATTTCTAAGATTTAGTGTCTATCCAGTTTATAACTGTAAACGGGCAGGGTTGGAATAGTCATGGTACTGGGGGGTGTGTCATTTAGCATGCTAATGTATTATAATGAGCATATAATGAGAGGCAAGGTTAGGTAGTGGGCACATTAGTTGCCCTCTTGGTTCCAGCAGACTCTAACTGGTTCTCAAGTGCATTCTATTTTTCTCTGTGGGGGTTCAGAAAACCAGGCTGTTCATCTGTCTACAGAAATTGTCTTAGCTACCACTTCTGAGCAATTAGCTTTGTTGTTTATCTTAGGAAACTAGTTGGGCACAGAGTGTATGATGGACAAGCAGAAATACAGGCAGGTGTAAAACATGGCAGGAGGGTAAATGTAAAGGGGAAAGGTTCTGGAACATCAACAACAAAAAACTTTTACAACACAAAAACCTTTAGGAAAACAACATTGGGCTTGGTAATCATTTTCGTCTTGTACTTTTCCCCAATTGAATTTTCTAGTAGATAGTTTATTCAAAAGAATACCAACCTAATAAGAGAAAATCAACAAGAAAATATGACTTTCTCTCTAGAAATATGCTCTACTGTTTGTCTGCTGGAACCACTTATTTTATACTAAACTCATGGATTATTTTTAATATTTGAGAGTACTTACCTAAACAAGTCTAGAAAAGATTTGTGCCTTGATTGTGAAGAAGTGCCAGATTCCTATAATCCTATTGAAAAATTAAAAGACTTCTAGTATACAAATTTAATAAAACCACAATCTACATTTACAACTGAACACTTGCAAATGAGACCAAATTTCCATTTCCTGTGTTTCCTCTAGCTATAATATTACCAACTCTACTAAGAAACTGTTGGAAGTATACCCATCATGAAAATTGCTCAATTTTCAAAATGATCTATGAATCATAATGGGAATCTTGGTAGTTAAATGCCTACAATAACATAAAACGCCTTGCAGCCCTTAAACAGGTGGTTGAAAGAAGTCAGAAATGACTCTTCCAATGGTCTTTTAAAGCTTCGCTTAAATCTCTGTATATGAGACAGCATTAAAAGAAATATTTTTAAAAATAGAGGATGGTTCTAGTAAGATATATAAGCTTATTGTATGATAACATGATACAGTTATCATAGACAAGTGCCTGGGTTAAAATCCTGGATTCATCACTTATAAGCTGTGTGACGTTGGACAAGTTATTGAGCCACTCTGCATCAATTTCTATAAAATGCATGCAACAATAGTACCTACTAAATAAGTTATTACGAGTATGCTAAGTGTTCTGTCATTACCCCATTAGTTCCACCACCCAACTTTCTCCTCCTTGCTTTGGTACCCTGGGATGCCACCTGTGTAGGCTGATGACCGTTCCAGAAAAAGAGTGGCATCCAAGGATTCTACAGGTGGCATCCAAGGACTCTTTGATCTCTGACTTTTGGCCAGGTTTGGATAATGAGAGTCACCGGGAGGCAGAAGAGTGAGGTTAGAGGAGAGTGGGGTTAGGGTGTTTATCTCCTTTGTTCCCTGCCTGCCTGGTTGCCATGGATTGTCTACAACCCAATGCTTCTGTCAAGCAGCAACTAGGAAGAGGCTTTCTCTGGGTACCTCCAGCCACTCCCTCTCGGTGACCCTACAGGCAGGCCTGGGGGTGGTAAAGGCTCCCTGCTGCTGTGAGCCAGGGTGTTGCACAATCCCCTATTGCATTTTCTAAATCCCACTCACACCTTTGTAAATATTCCTTTTATTCAATTCGCTTCAATTTATCCAATTTGAGCATGCCATCTGTTTCCTGCCAGGATCCTGACTAATAGAATGAGTTCCTCTTTGTAAAGCTCTTAGAATAATAGCTGGTACATGGTAAGCACTATATAAGTATTTGCTAAACAAATAAAATAAATGAGATTTAGAAACTTTTTCGTAGTCGACATTAAACATATCTTTCTCTATCCTGTGATACAAAGCAAAAATCTTCAGAAGACTTTTCCCAAATAAAACTGTTCTCTTCAATAGGCTTTTTGTATACAGAATAACCACCATGCTATTTTTAATCATGTTTGTAGTGCTTTGGTTTAAAAACTGCTACGTGAAATATTTTTAAAGTTGTTTTTTATTTGATACGAGCCTACAGGGAATTTATATAATTATATTCATTATAATGATCATGTAGTTATTTTTCCCTTTTTTAGTACTTTGTTGCTCGGTCTCTATATATCTTTTATCACATGTACAATATTGTCTCCTTTGATGTTTGAAAACAATTTGGAATGTAAACACCTGTATTTTGTAGTCAAATCGTCAAATAGAACAGTGCTTTGCAGATACTTCTAAAATTTTAAATATGTTTGATAGAAACCATAGACCTGTTGCCTTTTTGCTTGAAAGATAAGAGGTTGGATTCCACCTTTCCCATTCTCCATTTCTTTAATCTAAGGTTCTGAGATTCCTCCATTTTATTCCAGGATACTTATCTATTTTCTTCACTACTATTTTTTAAAAAATCATTTAAACCAGAGGGCAGCAACAGCCTTTTAGTGTGAGCTCTTGCTTGCTTATTTCTGTTTTACAAGTGGTTACTTCTGATTCATCTTAGGAGTAACATCTCCATTCAGTATTTTTAAATTTGAGTTCATTTCCTAATATTCTGGAATACAGTCTTGAAAAAGATGCCCCCCCACCAAGAGTCTGAAATGTCTTGGTTCTGAGAGTTTCCTTTCCTTTACATTTATGCATGAATGACAACTTGTGTAAGTTGAGTATTTCAAGGTTTCCAGACTTTTCCTAAGAGTTCTAGAGATGTTACTTCAGCATCTTGTAATCATTGCTATAGTAGAGTAATATGAAGGTAGTCTGGTTTTTAGCATTTTGAAATTAAAGTTTCTGGCTAGAAGACCACAATACAAAAAGAAATTATACTTTTCTTTACTCCAGCAACAAACTGGAAAATATACATTTATTCAAAAAAATATTATTTATAAAGCAACTAAAATCTTTAGATACTAGGAATAAATTTACCAAAATTTATAGAACTTTATTGAACTATATTTAAAAATATCTATATAAATGGACAGGTATATTTAACTCATAATTAGGACTAGAAAACTCAGTATTATAAAGATGTCAATTCTCCTCTCCAAAAATCCATATATTTAACTTACTACAACTGGGAAAATTGATTCTCCAAATGGAAAAAGAGTTTCTAACTCATACCATAGAAAATAAAGTCAATGTGGATTTAAAACCTAAATATGAAAGCACAATGTTAAAACTTTTAGATGCAAATAAAGAAGAATATATCACCTCATGACAGGGAAGAGTTTCTTAAGTAAGGTGAAAAACCACAAGTCTCACAGAAAAATGATCAATATAACATATCAAAATTGAAGACTTTTTTGTTCCTCAAAAAACACCACTTAAAAGGAAAATTAAGCCGGGCTTGGTGGCTCAGCCTGTAATCGCGCGCCTTTGGGAGGCTGAGGTGAGTGGATTGCCTGAGCCCGCAGGTTCGAGACCCGCCTGGGCAGGCGAGACCTCATCTCTACAATAAATCAAAAAATCAGCTGGGCGTGGTAGTGCACGCCTATAATTCTGGCTACTTGGAAGGCTGAGGCGGTAGGATCGCCAGAGCCCAGCAGGTCGAGGCTGCGGTGGCCGGGAGCGGCCACTGCACTCCAGTCTGGGCGACAGAGTGAGACTCCAACTCAAAAAAAAGAAAGAAAAAAGGAAAACTACAGAAAGAGAAATAAAAATCCATAGACTAGGAGAAGGTATTTGCAAACTATCTAGCTGAAAAGAATGAATATAGAAGTCAATAAGAAAAACAAGACACATAATCCAATAGAAAAATGGTAGATGACAGGGACAGACATGTCATGGAAAAATATGGATGACTAACTAACAAATGAGTAGAAAAATGATCTTGCTGATTAGAATTAAGGAAGACTAAAATAAGATGCCAGTATATACCATTTATCAAAAAATTAAAAGTTCTGAGAACAAGAAGTGTTGGTAAGGATGTGAAACAGTAGATTCATATAATGATGGGTGTCAGTGTAAGTTGATATTGTCACTTTGGACAGCCATTTGATGTATCCAATGAAGATGCACGTACCCTCCTTTGACCCAGTAAGTTCATTTCTAGGTTAGTGGTTCTTAAACGCAACAGTGCATTAGACTTTCCTGGAGGGCTCATTCAAACACAAACTGCTGACTCGACCCTCAGAATTTCTGATTCAGTAGGCCTGTGGTGGCATCCAAGCACAGTATTCATATTGTCAACAAGATCTCAAATGATACTCAGACTGCTGATACGGACCACACTTTGAAACCACTATTCTAGAGAAACTCTTAAACATGTACCTATGAATTTATGTACAGTAAAGTTCACAGCAGCGTTTTTGGTAATAAAAAATTATAACAAACCAAATGTTCATGGGAGGGAGAATGAAAAAATAAATTGTGATGTGGCCATAAAATAGTGTAGAGCAGTGAAAATGAATGAACAGCAGTTTCATGCATCAGTTTAAATGAATACCAGAAAATACAATGATGAATTTTTAAAAAGTTTCAGAAGAAAACACAAAGTATAATACCACTTATTTTGAGTTGAAAGGCATGAAAAATTAAATTATATATTGTTTAACAATATGCACATTTACAAGGGAGGGGTTCCCCCAAAATGGAATTTATGTATTTAAAAATGTGTATTTATTCTTACATATTTAAACTTTAGTCACCTTCAAAGAATTCTCAATTTGGTATAATACACTTATTGAGATGCTTTTTCCATTGCTCAAAACAGTTTTTGAACTCATCAATTCTGATGCCTTTTAGTGCTTCTGCTGATTTTTGTTTCCCCTCTTCCACATGGGCAAAAAGTTTCCTTTGATGACCATTTTTCATCTGATGGGGAAAAAAAGTGGGTGCGAGATCGGGTGGATAGGGAGGGTGGGGCACAGGAGCCATGCCACTTTTGGTCAAAAACTGATGAACATTCAGCACGGTGTGGGCAGGTGAATTTATAGTACAAGATATGAATTTATGTATCAAAGTCTCCATTTTTATTATGTGAAAAGACAAAGCAAATTCAGAAACATTTGAAAAGAAGGTGTTGTTTACAGCTGGCAGAATTTTAGAAAATATGTTGTAGGAATTGGTATATCTATGAGCCTGTAGATAGGTGGGGATAGGAGGAAAAAGTGCTTTAGGGGAAGAAGGAGAGAACGAAAGAGGAGGCATAGTGAAGTCTAGGTATCATAAATTGTGACACAACCTTCTCAAAACTTCCAGAGTACAAACTTTGGTTGACTGTTTGATCCAGAGGAACACATTCCAAGTGTACTACAAGGGGCCCACCCGCCAAAAGATAATTCTGGGTTATTTTTGTGTCCTTCCTGTATATTAAGAAATTAAGGTAATGATAAAACTCAATATACTGGTTACTATGTGGGTGTGTCTATGGAAAGAGGCAAAATGCAAAATCAGAAAAGAACAAATGGTGGTGTATCCTCTCAGGCATGACCACAGCGTGCTGTAGCCTGGAACTCCTGGGATCTGGCCTTACTCTCTGGAGTAGCTGGGATTGCAAGCACTTGCCGTTAAACCCAGCTTGTTTGATTTCTTAAACTAGGTGGAGAGTACACAAATGCTTGATCTTTTTTTTTAGGTTGCTCATGACATACGAAATATTTAAAAGTGAATATAAAATGATAAAATTTAAAAAGGAATCCAAACTTTACCTTTCTCTTTGAAAGTTAAAAACTTTCATGTCCCACTTTTAAGTGGCTAAGGATATTTCTTGGTTTATGATATTACTGCTTTCAGTTCTGAAAAGTATTACTCTGGTGTGACTATCTTTTTTGTATTTTGTTATTTGTTTGATCTCCAGAACATTTTTCACACAATTTGGATATCCCTGTCATTATCCTACCATCAGCTATCTTTCATTTTTTCATCTCTACCACATTCCAGACATATTTCTTAAATTCATGTTTTAGGTCCTTATTTACTTTCTAGCATTATCCATCTCATAAAAACTTTCAACTTATTAACAGCTAGATTATAGCTATTTACATTTTATTTTGCAGATTTTTTTAGGTTTACCTCTAAGCCAAAGATTCTTAATTAAGATTCATGAAATCTCTGAAATCATATATAAAATGTATGTTTGTGATTTTTTTTTTGGATCTGAAGAGTCAAATTATATTTTTATCAGATTTCTTAAAGTGGCCTATAACCAGAAAGTGTTTAATTTTGAGAAACACTCTGCTCTTATTATGTTGGAGAATATTTGTCTCAAATTGTTCTTCTGTTAATGTATATACCTTTAAGTTTTCCCTACTAGTAAAAATAGTTTTATTTTACAGTTATGTTAACAAAGTATCACAGATCAGTTTCTTAGTTTAGATTTTGATTAACATCCAGATATAGTTATTGATCTAAGCAAAAAATTAAAGGCTAACATTTTAATTCCTGACTGTAGTACTGCACGTCTATGAATCAGGCTAGGAATCAGAGGCATGATATCAAATAGTCTTCATTTTTATGTGAAAAGACAAAGTATTCAGAAATCTTTGAAAGGAAGGGGTTGTTTACAGCTGGCAGAGTTTTAGAAATTGTGTTGGAGGAATTGGCGTATCCCTGAACCTGTAGGTAGGTAGGGGTAGGAGGAAAAAGTGCTTTAGGGGAAGAAGAAGGAGAGAAAGAAGGAGAGGGGCATGGTAAAGTCTAGGTATAAGAAAACTGACAAGAGTTTGGTAAAATGAGGCATTTGCAGGGCTGAAGACATGTATATGGTGGTAGCATGAAATGTATTTTGCCTTTTTTTCTTTTCAGTGATGTTTATAAACAGTAAAATGCACGTTTTAAGGGATGAGTTTTGACAAATGCATACACCTGTCTGTCCCAAAACTCTATGAAGCATCTGTCCAGAAAGTTTCTGCATGTCTCTTTCTAGTGTGTTCTGCTTCTTACTACTCACTTTGTCAAAGAAAATCACTGTTTTGATCTTCCAACATAGATTAGTATAGCCTCTTCTCAAATTTCATATGAATGGAATTATATGGTGTATCCTCTTTATGCAAGACACATAGCATGATGTTTTTGAGATCTGTGCATATTGTACCCTGTATCAGTAGCTTGCTTCTTTTTATGGCTGAGTAATATTCCACTGTATGAATATACTATAGTTTGTTCATTCATTCTGTTGATGGAATGTTTTTTAAGTTTCAACTATTATGAATAAAGCGGCTGTGAACATTCTTGTGCACATCTGTTTGCAAATATTTGCTTTTGCATCTCCTGGAGAAGTACCTCTAAATGGGAGTGCTGGAACACAGGGTTCATGTTTGTGTTAAAAGCAACTGCCATGTTCTTTTCCATTTTACTCCTGTATCTTCACCAACATACGGGGATGTCTGTCTTCTCAATTTTACTAGTCAGGTCAACCTCTTTATGGTTTTAGTTTGCCTTTTCCGGAGGACTTGATGTTGAGCATCTTTTTTATAAACTTACTTTAGACATATGCTATACACACGTACCTAGTACATGTACAATATATTTGTATATACATGTGTAAATAAGTGTGTGTATTTATAAGCATCCGCATCTTTATAAAATATGCTTACATTTTTTCTCATTTTCATAGGATTTTTTGCCTTTGTCTCTTTATTATTGACTTGAATACCAATCTTTTGTTAGATATATGTTTTGTAAATATTTTCTCCCAGTCTGTGTTTACTTACTTATTTTCTCAAGGGCGTCTTTTGATTAGCAGAAGTTTCTAATTTTGCCTAAGTCTTTTTGTCAATTTTTGTTATGATTATTGTTTTCTATATCTGGTTATGGAAGTTTGGTTTATCTCCAAGCCTTGACGGTATTCTCTCCTGTCTTCCTGTTTCTTTGGCTTTATAATTTTAGTTGTTATGGTTAGGTTTGTGATTCTTCCCAAATAAATTTTCATCTCTGTATGAAGTAGAAGCTGAGGTTCATGTTTTTTCATATGTATATCATTGGCATCATTTGTTAAACTGACCTCCCCACTAAATTCATTTCACTAATTTATGCTCTTTATTTTTACTTTTCCTTTCTTTTGATTAACTTGGGTTTGCTTTGCTCCTATTTTTATAGATTAAATCCTAGGCCATTAATTTAATATAAGTTTTTTAAAGCTATGAATTTCTTTCTAAATATTGCTTTAACTGTATCTCACAAATTTTGGGGGGGAGGTTGATATTTTATTAATCAATTAATTTTTTTAAACATATTTTTTATTTTAAAATTGTGGGGTACAGTTAAGGGTGTACAAATATGCTTTGTTCAGGCACTCTTGTTGATAAGGGGTGTCCTCCCGTTCCCAGACAAATATTGACTACCGTTAATCCCACGTTGCCCTCCCTGTTCCCCCCCATAGATTCCCACCACTGTCGATCCTTTTCTTATAGTATTATGATAGACGTTCAAGGTCCACTTATGAGTGAGAACATGATCTTTGTTGCTGTGAAAGATCACTCAGTATTATAGACTCTAGTTCCATCCAGGTTGCTGCGAAATCCATGATTTTGTTCATTTTTATAGCTGCGTAGTATTCCATCGTGTATATGTACCACATTTTTTAAATCCGGTCCTCTTTTGATGGACAGCATAGTTAGTTCCAGGTTCTTGCTATTGTGAACAATGCTGCGATAAACACACGTGTTCAGTATCTTTTTGATAGAGTGTTTTGAGTTCTTCAAGGTATATTCTCTGTAGGGGGATTATGGGGTCATATGGGAAGTCGATATTTAGAACTTTTAGGAATCGCCACACTGCTTTCCACAGAGGTTGCACTAGTTTACACTCCCACCAGCAGTGTAGAAGTATTCCCTTTTCACCACATCCTCTCCAGCATCTGTTATTTTTTGAGTTATTGATAATGGCCATTCTGACTGGAGTTAGGTGGTATCTCAGTGTAGTTTTAATTTGCATCTCCTTGATGATTAGTGAGGCTGAACATTTCTTCATGTGTCTGTTGGTTGCTCAGATGTCTTCTTTTGTGAAGTGTCTGTTCATATCTTTTGCCTACTTTGTAATGGGGTTGTTTGTTTTTTTCTTTTCAGCACATTTTGAGTTCCTTGTAGATCCAAGATGTTAAGCCTTTGGCAGACATGGAGTTGGCAAATACTTTTTCCCAGTCTGTGGGCTGTCCCCCTGCTCTCTTGATAGTTTCTTTGGCTTTGTAGAAGCTTGTCAGTTTAATGAGGTCCCACTTATCTATCTTATCACTTATGGCCCGTGTGTTTCGGGTTTTTTTCAGGAATTGGATACCAGTTCCAATTTCCATGAGGGTATGTCCTTCATTTTCTAAGGTTCTTATGGTTTGAGGCGTTACATTTAGTCTCTGACCCATTTAGAGTTAATTTTTGTATATGGAGATAGATAGGGGTTTTGTTTGAGTCTTCTGAATGTGGTCAGCCAGTTTTCCCAGCACCATTTATTGAATAGGTTCGCCTCTCCCCAGTGGTAGGTGGTGGAGGCTTTGTCGAAGATGAGCTGGTTGAGAAATTGAGATTTTGCTTCTGGAATCTCAATTCTATTCCATTGATCTATATGCCTGTTCCTGTACCAATACCAAGCTGTTTTGATTATTGTAGCTTTATAGTACAGTTTGAAGTCGGTAATGTGATACCACCTGCTTTGTTTTTTTTTTTGCTGAGGATTGTTCTGGTTATTCTTTCTCACAAATTTTAATATGATGTTTTCACTATAATTCAGGTAAAAATATTTTCTAGTCTCCCTTATATTTTCATCCTTCATCTACAAGTTATATCAAATGTGTCATTTAACTGTTAAATATTTGATGTTGAGCATCTTTGAATTCCCTTTAGAGGGAATAGAAGTATATTTTTACTATTGTTTTCTAACTCAATTCCATTGTGCTCAGAGGACATACACTGCCTTCAGTCTTTTTATATTTAATTGCAACCAATAGGCGTGTATTTGTCTGATTCAAATGTGGTCAGTCTTGCTTAATGTTTTATCTGTACTGGAAAAATGTGTATGCTGCTGATATTTGGTATAGCATTATGCAACTATCAATTAGATCAAGATAACTGACAGTGTTGTTTCAATTACTCATATTACTTTATTTGGTTTTTTGTTTAATTTTTGAAAATCAATGAATAAGAATGGGGGATTAAAATCTGCAACTATAATTATGGATTAGTCTATTTTCCTTTTTTACTTGGCAATTTTTAAAAAAATGCGTTTTGAAACTCTCTTGTAGGACACACTTATATTTACAATTGTTATGTCTTCCTTGTGCAACATATAAATAATATATACATTTTATAGCCTATTTCCCCTATGACCTTCACTGTGTATATTACATTGACATCCACTAAATTTCTTCAGTATTTTTTGTATTTAATTCTCTCTTCTTTTTCTGAGATTAATTATATGTATGCCAGATCTTTTTATATTGTCCTACAGTTCCCTAAGACTGTGGTAATTTTTTACCAGTATTTTTTAATATGCTCTTCAGATAAAATTACTTCTACAGCTCTATCTTAAAGCTGTCTGATTTTTAAATTAAAAAAAAATTTTTTTTTTTAGTAATTTCCATTTGCTGTCAGACCCATGCAGCAACATTTATTGCAAATATTATGGTTTTGGGTTTTAAAATTGCCAGTCGGTCACTTTTTAATAGTCTCCAGCTTTCTGATATTTTGTATGTGTTAGTTATTTACAAGAACGTTTCCCTCTGTATTCACGAGCGTAGCCGTAACGGCCGATTTGAAACCCTTGCCTGCGAATCTCTTATCTCAGTGTCAGTCCCCACGGATTGCTTCTGGCTCACATTTTAGTTTTTTCTCATAGGCCTGGCATTTTGGATAGTATCCAGAGAAGGTAAACACTGTGTGGCAGAGCCTCAGGATTCAGCTATGTTCTTCTGAAAAGTACAATTTGTTCTAAGCAGGCAACTAGCTCAACTGACTTCGAACCCCAGACTGTCTCCCTTGCAGTGAGCAGCAAACAGAAAGCTCTGTTCAGTTCCTCTATCCTTGGAAGGCTATATACATGCATGGTTCAGGAGTGAGTCAATGATGTGTGTAGAGTTTATATACAGAACATGCTATTTCTTCCTCTTTGGTTCTCTCCTTTCCAAGATTTCGCTCTCACTTTCCAGTCGTTATAATTACCCTGAACCCTAGCTCCTGGCTCTTTATGCCAGTAAGACTATATATTTTCTATTCATGTTTTAGTTACCTTTATTTGTCATGAATGGGATCCTGCTATCTAGCAAAGAGCTGTAATAATGGGGAACTTTCCCATTACCATTTCCTTCTTCCAAATACAGATCCCCCTCCATTGTCAGTCTGCCTGGTTGCTCTTAAGTACCTTCAGATGGCTTTTAATATTTTGTCCAAAACTCATAGTTTTTATGTGCAAGAGGATTACAGAAGCCCGTTCCATTTCTGTTTTAAGTTTGTATCCCATAGTTTTTTTTTTTTTTTTTCCCTTCTCCATTATTTATTACTTTTTCCTTCCTGGATTCCAGGGCAGCTCTTCTAGTGCCCAGAGTCTCACTGCCTCCCCTGAAAACAGTCCCAATAAGCCTTATCTTTCTAATCACAGCGGCTCAAATTAAGTCTACAGGGCCAGATAGGGGATGAGGATATGCTATCAATGATCTTAGTTCACACCTTAGCAGCATAGTTTATAGATCAGCAGCCATTTATTCAATTCAGCAAATATTTACTGAGTGTGTACAAGGTACAAGGCTCTATGTTAGACCTTTTTGATACATTGATAAACAATATAATCAGGGATCTTTCCCCTTGAGGAGTTAGCATTATGAAGACAGACATACAATGAACTATAGACATAAAAATAAGTATTATAGTATGTGAAATAGAAGGTGTTCGTTTACCACCTTAATTCTCATCCTTAAAGCAGTTTTGCTTGTTTTAAATCAGTCATTCTAATATCTTCATTTTCCTTAAGTTTATTTACTTGTTAGAATTATTTCCCCAGATCTAAGAAATAGGCAGTGAACCCTGAAAGAAAAACACCCTGCATTAGCTGTTGCAGTGACTCAAGTTCACCACTGGGTGGGAAAAAAAATGGAAAGAGCTAAAGAGTAATCACAAAGGAATAGATGGCAAAGGAAGAACCACTCTTCATTGATTGCTAAATTCAACCTAACTCAACTCTAATCTACCTTTAGAGTAAGAGTCATACAATGAGATATTGTGCCTAGAAACTGAGAGAGTTTTTTTTTTCTTCTGGGCACAGGAGTGTGTGTGTGTGTGTGTGTGTGTGTGTGTGTGTGTGTGTGTGTGTGTGTGTGTGTGTGTGTGTGTGTATTCTACTCACATTATACTCACGTAATTTCTGTATCACAGAGTCTCCTGAAATTATCTAAACTAGCCAGTCCTAAACTGGCTTACCCTGCTTCCCTTTCCTAAGATCCTCAGCTAAGGTTCCTGCCCACATTCCCCCCTCACTCCTTCTGCCTCCTGCCTGACCTTGGCGCTTCTGCCCTGTGGTCCAGCTTGGTGTGCCCTGCCTCCTGTTTCTAGGAATCTCTGAATATAAGAACTTTCCCCCTTCATGACAGTCATTTCCATGTGTGCATATCCTATCATATCTGATTAAAACAAAATCCAGGTACATTTTAAAACATACTTTTGCAGTTTTTTTGAGGCATGGATTTCCCTGCAAGACAATTTTACATACATACATGTGCATCACCATGTGCACCACCATAATCATTATCATCGCTCTTATTTAATAAGTTTTCTATGGCCCAAGTGTGTGTTAGGTACTTTGGGGTATTTAATCCTCACAATAACCCTACAAAGCAGATACCATCATTATTTCCCTGTTACGGATGAAGAAACTGAGGTGTAGAGAGGTTAACTCAACCAAGTTAGAACTAGGAGTTAAACTCAGTGCTGCCTGACAAAGCCATTATTCTTTTTTTGAGTCGGAGTCTCACTCTGTCACCCAGACTGGAGTGCAGTGGACGCTTCCTGCCACCGCAGCCTCGAGCCGCTGGGCTCCGGCGATCCTTCCGCCTCAGCCATCCGAGTGCCCGGAATTACAGGCGCGCGCTACCACACCCAGCTGATTTTTTGATTTATTGTAGAGATGAGGTCTCGTTGCCCAGGCGGGTCTCGAACCCGCGAATTCAGGCAATCCACTCCTCAGCCTCCCAAAGGCGCGGGATTACAGGCTGAGCCACTGAGCCCGGCTGAAAGCCATTATTCTTAACTAGGGGTCAGCAAAAGTTTTCTGTAAAGCACCAGATAGTAAAATACTGTCGGCTTTGTGGGACATATGATCTCTTTTGTACCTACTCATCTCTGCTGCTGTAGTGTGAAAACAGTCATAGACAATACATACATCAATAGGCATGTCTCTTTTCCAATAAAAATTTATTTATAAAAATAGGAAATGGGCTGGAATTGGCCCTTGTGTCAGTTTGCCTACGCCTGCTCTTAACCACTAGGCTCCCCACCGCCTCTACAAAGGCAAAGATTCTGATCACAACAGAAAACTCTTCCTCTCTCTCACATTATAACAATGCTCATCAGAACCAAGTCACTTGACCACTTTGAGCTTTGATCCCTCAGTTAGTCCTTCACTGCTCTGGATTGCAATCCCTTAGATATTGATGGGAATAAAAATCTGACCTACATTGCAACTCTGAGTTCTGTAATTATGGGTTTTCAATAACTGAGCTCTGCTACAAGGAGTTGCAGACAGTCATAGTAAAGGGAAGAGTATGTCAACGACCATATGGGTATGTGGTTAAATCTGTCTAAGGGAGACATTCAGGTGAAAACTGTGAAAAAAGCCTTCTCTTGTTTCTTTTGCTTCCATAATAGTACATTAAATGGTGTACCACACCACAGCCAATGGGTGGGTAAGTTGGAAATTCTGTTTAGGAGAAAGAGCATGCTTAAGTGAATTTTAGTATACAACAGGCACAATGCTAGGCACTTGACAACTGTTATTTCACTCACAATATCCCTATGGGGGTAGGTGTGGTAGCTTACAGGTGAAGAGGAGAGCAGAGGGGATGTCGACATCCGGAGGATTGCAGGCAAACACCTCCCAGGACAGTACCTCATTTGGGAATCTGGTAGATCTGAAAGTTAGCTATCATCAGTATGTTTAGTAATGACAAACTCAGTTACTAAATTAATAGGCTTTATTCTCTGATGGATAGGCCAGAGTATCAATTTATTCATTTATCCAGGAGTATTCACACCTATGGGGAGTTGGTTCAATGAAGGTTTCTTGAACACCCAATATGTGCTAAGGCCTTGAGAACACAGATACAGAATAAGACATGGTTTTTGCATTGAAGGAAATTTCAGAGAGTTGCTGCATGTCTTTGAGGGATATGCTGAGTGCTGGGTGGAGATAAATCAGGGACATTCTGAAAGTGAGCTGCACCTCAATGCACCTACCCATTGGGGAGCATTCATCTGGAGCCCACGCATGGAAGAGAAGAAAGGACACTTAACAGGCCACCCCAGTGATCTTTAGCTCTTGCTCTACTTCTTCTGAGACCTTGAAAAATAATGATAATGACTTATATGTACTGAGCATTTACAATGTACCTAGTACTGTTTGCTAAGTGTCTTGCATATATGACCCGACAAACTGAAACTGAATTCCCGAGTGTGACAGTGCAGTCCTTCCACGACTGGGCCCTAATATCACATGCTAGTTTTTCTATTCTACATGCACCCTAATTCGCAGCCATACTGCATTGCTTTCCATGACTTTCACATTCCAACTTTAGCTGACATAATCTCTTCCACCTGGATTGACTTCTCCCGCTCAGTCTGTCATAAAGCTGGCCATCTTTCCAGGCTCAGCTCTTCCTTGAAAAGTTTCCTTGGTGTGGGTCTCTCTTCTGAACGCCTATAAAACTTTGTACCTCATTCAATGGCACTTAAATGCCTTTAAAAAGATTCATCTTAACACTATCAGTTCTGATTATAAAAGTAAACATTGCTCATTGTAAATAACTCAAACAATAATGGTGAAGTTTTTGTAACCATATCATACTGCCCTTGAGATTTTAAGTTCCTCAGGAACAAGACTGGCTTTTGTTCATTTTTATATCCCCCCAAGAGTCTGCCCACTTTAGCACTAGAATGTCTACCCCAGGCTTGGTTCATAGTGAGAGCTAAATAAGTATTTATTTAAGTGAATGAATTATGCTTAGGACTAATAAGCATAGAGCTGATTTTTTAAAATTTTGTGAGATTTATGGTTAATAATGTAGTTAACATGCCTTTATTTCTAATATTATAATATACCTTCTCTAAAAATTACTAATAAAATTATTTTGTTGTTAGATTAATGAAATGCCTGTGCCTTCTTGAAGTGTCAGGCCAAATTCATCTCTGATCATTTGTTATTACTGGAAATTCTATTGCCTCTATCTTTAGACTACTTTAGAAATGAATTATTTAATTCATGTGAGAACATTTCAGTACTTCAGGTTGTTCACCTTTCAAAGTTCCTCAGGTATTTGCAAGAATTTGTAGTTAAAATATTCCTGGGTTATAGGTCTTAACTTCATTGAAAATTGACTGCACATTTTTATCATTAAGTCATGAGCATCAGGTGACTTTCACATTTCAGCTGAAGGCATGTTTCTTATTAGGCTAAAGCTGTTCAGTCTGTACAATTAATGGTTCATAGCACACTAGGGAACATTTATTAATTTTCATTTTACTTGTTTTTTGAAGGTTATGAGGGTTAAGGGTTCTAAGTTGGAGTTATTGAAATTTTAAAAGGTGTAAATAGGTAAATATTATGGTTCCTGGGAAATGAGACATTCTTCCCTTTAAGCATGTGATTAATATTACTAATAAAAATGTCATCAGCCTTCTTTGCCAAGGTGATGCAGTTAGAAATACATTTTGCGTGTATATGTATAGTTTACTTTCTATATCTAATATGACATTTTGAGAGATCACTTAATATAAGAAAATTGCTGTAAAAAATAGATTATTGATGCTTTGTTGGTCTTATACAATAATTCTAAGTGAAAAAATAGTGTCTTCCTATGCATTTGTGAAAGATTTTGCTTGACTATATTTGGTAGCTTATATCAATGTTTGAGACACAGGAATTTTCTCTCATCAGATCATGCAACATGAATGCCATTCTTGTTGAAGGTTGAATTTCTGGAAAGCGGGCCTCCTTCCTATACTTTTGTGGATAGATCATTTATCTTCTACTTCAATTTATTTTCATTTTTAAGCTAGTTTCTTAAGAAATCATTTCCTTATGCTATCTTCACAGCACATAGTGTTGGTTTTACCATATGTAGTAAAATATTTAATTTTGGTATAGATCAAGTAGTACTTTTAAAATAGCCTTATTGAGATATAATTCACATACTGCTGTAGTTTACCCACTTAGAATGCAGTATTCAATGCTTTTAGTCTGTTCACAGAGTTGTGTAACCATCATCACGATCTAATTTTAAAATATTTTTGTCACCTTGAAAAGAACCCTGGAGCCTATTAGCTGTCACTCTGTACCCCATCAGCCCAAGGCAACCACTAATCTACTCTCTGTCTCCATAGATTAAGCAGCATTTTAAAAACAAATTTTAATTATATCAAAGTTTAGGTGATTTTATGATCTTATGAAGATGAATACATTTAATATAATACTCAGGTATGTACTGACATTGTTCACCTTCTTACAATTTTTATTTTTAAAAGGAAGCATTGTAATTTGTAATAATTTCATATCCATTGTTAAATTGTGGTAGTGCTATGTGTGCCTGTGCTGCCCTTCTAATTGGTTGATACTACAAGAATTTTATAGCTATAGCTACACAAATGCTGACTTGTTAAGTTAGAAATATGGGGAATATTTAAATGGCTAGCATGGAACACACTCAGCGGAGACTCTAAGGCAACTGTATCGTTCCTCCTTTGTATTCTTCAGATTTTTTCTCCCTCACCAACAATCACACATATAGACACACACACTCACATGGTCACATTTAGTGAGTAGACTTTACATAGTGACAACAAAAGTAGCAATACATGCTCAGTATTGATATATTCTTATGCACACTATAAAATAACATGTGGTGTGTATTTTGATTGCATATACATATGGTTTATTTCTAAATCATAGTGGGAATAACAGAATGTTCTCTAGAGGTTAGAAGTGCTAAAGCAGAAAGCAGAAACATAAAAAATAGTATTCTAGGTAGATGTTTCATTCTACTGGTTTTATTTATGACATTATCAGAAAACCTGGTAATCATTCATCTATCTAATCATTTGTTCACCACACTTTTATTGATTAATGAGAATATAAAGAGCACGGTGCAAAACCACTAGTAATAGTAACCAGCTAAAATTCAGCTTCCTTGGGAAATGTTGTCCAACTTTAGCACATAAAAGGGTGGGCTGTCTTCTCACAAAGAAGGAGCTCAATGAATCATACATCCTTTCCTTTTTCTTGAAAAACTGCAGCCTATATTTTTCAGGAAAATTCAACATAATTGGTATAGACCCATCTTTTTAGGTGAATTAGGCCTTAACTGACAGATAACCCATTTTGTTCTAAAATTCAACAAACTCTCGGAAAATCTTATTCCACACAATCTTTTGAATATGTCATTTGCCATTTATATTTGATGGCCTTAAGAAAAAAAGTTATAAAAAGGTATTAATGCAAGTAGATAATAAAGCTGCATTCTATAAATCTATAGCAGCTTACAGTAATCATTAAAGCATGCAAAAGCCTTTCATCTATTCAAAAATATGCAGTGCACAGAATGTCTGCTAAGGTGCATGACAAGTCAGAGTTAAATATATATTAATAAATGAATTAGCTTCATAAATAATAGCCATAATGACATTTTAGGAGACAATAAGTCTGAGGATTGTCAGAAAACGGTTGATGTATGAGCTTCACGTCTCAGTGATTCTTCAAAATGAATAGGCTTTGCGAGATAGTTCAGACCCGCGACCAGCCTATTTCCTTGAATAATTTACTTGTTGTCAATTTGTACAGCCACATTACACATGCAAATTGTGCTGCCTGTGCAAACACCACTTGGAGATGATAAAAACAAATTTACGAAGGCTATAGAAGAAGGATTTATTTCACTTTCTCACCCAGGTCAAGCAATACATGTATCTGACGATTGTGTGTACCCAATTTTGTTGTAATTATATCAGCAAATTATTCCTTATAATCTTATTATTTTTAGCAGTCTCCTTGTGCTTGGGATAATTAGCTTTCTTCACTCAGTGTAAAAACAATTCAACTTGCCAGCCAGGTAGGGCATAGCTCCATTATCTGTTTTGGGTTTAAATTTGTTCCCTATATTCTTGGACACTTTGTGTAAATTAAAAATTTCATAGTCCCTAATACTGTACACGCTGTTCATTCAGTGATGAATTAAGGCCCCTAAACCTCTCCGTTTGCTATTAGATATCTCACCCACTTTATATGTTAATCTGTGCTAATGAATTCCACAACCCCTAGCCACAGTGAGATGACTAAAATTATTACCACTTACAGAGATATGCCTTTTTCATTTAAAGTTCAATTCAAATTGCTCGCATAAACAGTCTGCCACACAAAGATACCTCCTATAAAGGAGAGTTACTTACCTATAAGTAGAGTTCTCTGAAGGTAGTATTATCTTTGGATGCACATTCCTAGGTCACGTGCCCTCAGGTCTGTGGCATGGGGGGGAGAGGATTCATAGCTGATGGGTAGGTCTTTCTTTCCTTGGGGCCCTTCATTAGCTCTGTGGCCTGGATTCCTGAGGGTTATTTGTGCCACACCCCTTCACACAACCAAGCGCATCCTTAGCACGAGAGGCCCCAAGGGAAATGGGAGCAATGGAGTCACCAAACGAGAGCTGAAGGACTGGTTACCACAAACAACTGCTGATGAGCAAGAAACACCGTTTCCACCTTAAAGAAGTTGCTGTCACGTAACATGCCTAGGAAGTGAATTACTGCGTATGTAATTTAAGATCTATACTTATTTAGTTTTTATATAAGTAATGTTCTTATTGTGGAAATAACACAATTCTCGTTATAGAAGACTTAGCAAATACAAACAAACAGAATAAAAAGCACACACATTCCTACCAATGGTCTCATCATCCAGTGATAGTCACCACTGGTATCTGGTATCTATTTTTGCAGACTAGCTTGCTACTTAGATGCCCTCATAAGATAACAGAATCATTTGTCTTATCTCACCCCTCCTTTATACAATTTTTATCTTAAAGACATGGAGTACAAATCATACCCTTTCCCAACGCATTCCAACCACAGATTCTAGTACAAGGTGCCTGCTCCATTTGCTCCTGAGTCTCTAGCTGAACCCGTTTTCAGAATGCTGCTTGCTGTTTTCCTCTAAAGTTGAGTGATTCCCAGCGCTTTGGGCACTGAGCCCTTTACTCCTTCTACTTCTGTCTCCTCAACAGAACATTCAAACAAGTTCTCATCGGCTTTAGCTCTAATGTACTCTGTAATTACCACCTTCCCAAATAACCTATCATAAATGATACAGCAAGGAATAAAGTGTAAGGTACAGTGTAAAGGTGGGTCCTTGAGTTAGATGTCACTGTCCCTTGTGTACATGAAATGTCTTAGTGGTGCTTCAGTTTTGTTGCTGCCTCGGCGTTTTAGCCTCACAACCATGGTGGAGATTGGCAGAGTCGTGTTGCTATTCCTGTTTTGCAGACGGAAACATCTAACGTCTGGGAGGTTAAGTGACTTGTGTGGGAGAAAAGAAAGAGTGCACAGGTCTTCACAATCCTCAACTCAGGACTCTCCATTTTAATTTCTGCCCTAAATGGTCATTTATGACCTTGGAACTTAGGGCACTTGGTGTGTTTTTCAGGAGTTCTCCTTAAAGAGAGATCATTTTCAAAGATAAATCTTGGAAAGCTTTTTGATTAAAGATTCGGAGCTTCATACATTATTTTATTTTCAAGTTCCTTAATCATTTATTACCTTGAGAAGGTTATTTACATCAAGCAATTAGTTTGCTTCAGGAGAGTTTATAATAATCTACGTCTCATAGTATCCTTTGCTTAAAAGTCAAAATGACTTCTTGGGAATGAGGTCTTTTAGTTGCAGTTAACCCACAGATTAACTTAATTCAATATCCCACCTGGATGCAGTACCTTTAGGACCCAAACTAAGTCCTTCCCGCTCTGTTTGCACTTCTCTTTTTTGCCACAGGGTCAGTCACAGCATTACACACTCACACAGTTAAGAAGGCAAATCACATGTGATATATAGTATGGGAGTGACATCAATTTAAAGGAACAATTTAATGCATCATTTAAAAATTTGAAATCATCACATGAATGACAGATTGAGTAGCCTGCAATTAACCTGAGTTAATATTTGGCAGAGCCAGATGGACAACTCAGCATCAATCGCACACAAACTCCTTTGTGTTCTTCAGTGGTTAAAATCCAAATATACTTTATTTCAGCATCTTCTCTGGAGTGCAGTGTGTTCACCTACTTGTCTTATTTCCATTTATGAATCGCAAATGTGACTTTGGTCTAGCAAGATCAGCTTGGAAAAATGAGCTTCTCCACTCTCCCTCCTCCCGGTGTGCGTCCACCCCTTCCTCTTGGGTGCCCTATGCTAATCACCCCCCTCCTCCCCCCATTAAAACTACCTTTCCTGAATCTAGCTGGCCATCCAGTCTCAGTGCAGTGCAGTTGACTAATGAAACTTACTGCACTGCATTATTTTAGCTTTTACAGGGACAGACCCTACAGACAGTATTCAGGGATCAGGAAAATGTTCCCAGTGATCATCAAATGATGTGACTTGGCTCAAAGTCCTCAATTGTTATGGACATTTTATCTGTAGTATTGTTGAATGCCGTGCAGAAGATCTGGGTTCTTTTCCTGGTTCATGTGTCCTCCCTCCCTCCCTTCCTTCCTTTCTTCCTTCCTTTTTGGGGGGGTATAGTTTACTCATGTGCAAAATGAGGATAACAAGAAAGCTTCCTCATGTGACAGCTGTGAGAATTAAATTGGTTAATATGTATAAAAGTACTTGGAATAGTGCTGGCATTTAGGAAGTACTCAGTTCACTTTTTAGACATTCTTCCCCTTCCTCGTCCTCCTCATTTCTTGGGGGAGGCAATGCGATATAGAAGAAAGCATATGGGCTTGGGAGTCAGGTGATCTTGGGCTCACATTTAAACTTTGCCATTTATTAGCTATGAGCACAGAGCCTTTCTGAACTTTTTATTTCCTCTAATATAAAATAGGGAAAATAAAAGTATCTCATATCATTGTCATGAAAATTAAGTGAGATAATGCCTGTTATGTTTAGCAAGGTGCTTTTTACCTAGTAGAATACATTAGTAAAATAATTATTATCAACACTAATAAAAGCAGAAGACATAGTTAAATTCAACAGCACATTTTAAAAAATATTAAATTGCTTCTTATAGTCACTTAAATATGAATATCAACTTGCTTACATTTAAATAGTATGAGTTTCCAGGTTTATGAACCATAGATACCATTTTCTTTCTGCGAATATTTTCCCACTACCCAAAACACAAAACCAAATAAAAGAAAACACTAGTATTTTTTGGAGAAACCATTCCAATGAAATACTAAGGAGATGCTAGTGAATGGATTGTGGCTATAAAGAAAGATCTAATATAAGGGAAAATATGAAGTATGTGTTAAGACTCTAATGAACAAAAACAATAAATAAAAGATACAAATTCTGTTAAGCAAAATTATGGAGCAAGGTCTTTGAGCTTCTATTTAATTGAAAAAGTAGAAAATTTTGAAAGTTATTTCTTCTCTCAGCATCTTTCAAGTCCTGTTACCAGTTAAAAATAGTTTATGGTTATGTTAAAATATAATATTTTAAATAATTGCCTTTATATCAGAAAAGTGAAGACACAACATCAATAAGGGTACCTGATCTCAATCCAGGTGAAGTAGGGACCAAAAGAAGGCCCAAACTTTACCTGCAGAATGACCACTTGTATATCTAATCCTGAATTGTATCCCACATTTAAAATAAAAAAAAATCTTTTAAAAAGGAGACAAAGGGAATTTTGTATTTTTATAAGAAATTTGAGTGTGTTTTTTTCAGTTCTCATGGAAATTTTTAAAGAAAAATAGGAATTATTAATTAGGTACTCTTGAATAGAATGACTTTTCTCAACAAGCATACTTACTCATTATTTATCATTTAAATATTGCAACTGTCAAGGTGGTGCTGAACATAAAAAGTTTCAGTCCTTGATCTTAAAGAATAAAAGCTAAAATGGATAAACTCTAACAGCAAAGAGATTCTACAAGAAATACAAGGAATGTTTAAAAAGATATGCATTTGGGCTAAACTCAGCGGCTGACGCCTGTAATCCTAGCACTTTGGGAGGTTGAGGTGGGAGAATATCTTGAGGCCAGGAGTTCGAGACCAGCCTGGGCAACATAGAGACCCTATCTCTACAAATGTATATGTAAATATAAATAATATTTTTAAAGCTCTGGAAAAAAGATATGCATCTGTTCTTGGAAGAAGAGAAAGGCAAGGGGTGACTTTACCATTTGTTTCCAGCTTTTATCCTGAGGCCTTGGCGTAGCTGGAGCTTCGTAGGAAGGTTAGATATTGAAAAGAAATTTGGTCTTACTTGGGAAGACTTTGGGTCAATAACAGCTGCGAGAAAGTTCTTGGAAAGAACAGAGACAGAGGGTGAGCATAAATTCTAATATAAACTATGCTCTAATCTCTGGATAATCCTTTAGCTATGTAAGCAAAGGGCAGACTTCAGGGAGCCTAGCTAAGACTAAAATAACTGCACTTACATTTGAGCTGTTATCTATTGCCAGGGAGACAGAGCTTGCACTTTGGGCTCAGCCATGTTAGCTGCCTGCTTTAAAAAAAATAATAATTAATATACTTTGGAGAAGATAATATAATCCAGAGTTTCTCCAACATATCCTTCATAATTTTAAGGATAAAATCCAAAACTACTTGTCATATAGAGATACAGAAAAACGTGAACCAGTTTTAAGAAAAAAGAAAATCAATAGAGACTAATTCTGAGATGACCCCAAGGTTAGAATCAAAAGATAAGAATTTTAAAATAATTATGCCTTTTTTCTCCAGAGTTCTTCAGCCATCATGAAAAGAATTTTAAAATAATTATGCTTAAGGAGTGAAAGAAAAATATATTATAATAATGAAAAGACAGAAAACCTTAGCTGAGAGATATAAACCATAAAAGGAAAATAAATACAAATTCTAGAACAAAAAATAAAATATATAAAATAAAAAATTCACTACATGGCTTAACTGCAGAAAGAATATGATGAAATCAAGAATCAGAGAACTTGAAGATAGACTAATAAAAATGACATATTCTGAAGAATGGAGAAAATTTTTTTTTAATGATCAGAGCTTTAGAGTCCTGTAACCATGCTTTAAACATAAATATGTTAAAAATAATATCAAATATTTTGATATGGCAAATATCAAAATACTTAATCCTGGAGTAAAGTAATGAGAGTATGGATTAGATAAATTATTTGAAGAAACAACAATTGAAAATTTCCCAAATTTGGCTAAAGATATATTTTACGGTTCAAGAAATTCAGTTAATTTTAAGCAAAATATATCAAACGTGAGCAGCTCATCTAGAAACATTATGGTCAATCTGCTGAAAACTAAAGATAAAGGGACAATCTTGTAAGCAACCAGAGAAAAATGACACATTTCAAAGTGGGGAGCAATGATTTGAAGGACATTTAATACTGCATCAGAAACAACAGAGGCTAAAAGACAGTGGAACAACAGCTTTAAAATAATAAAAGAAAAAACCATTAACTTATAAAAATATCTTTCAAGAACGAAGATGAGTTCCACCTTTATGAGAGATGCAAGAAGTTACAAAGAACATCAATCTTACTCTAAAAATAAGTACTGTATGAAATGAAAACATTATAACTTTCCTTGAAACCACAGAACACTAAGTTCACCGGGCAAACAAGTAGCTGGAAATCCAAGGAATGACAAGCTTCTTCTGAAAAGCATAGAAACGGGAGCACTGGCTCACTTGAGAAAAGCATGGGAAGAAGGAATAAAGAGGAAATGGAACACACAGAATATATTTAGAAAGATGGTAGATTTAAATCTGGTTACACCAATAATTACATTAAAAAAATAAATTTTCCAGCTACAACAATTAAAAAAGCAAAGACCCAGGATAAAAAAGCAAGACCCAAGCATGTGTTGTCTATAGGAAACACACTTTAAATGTAAATGCACAGGTATGTCAAGAATAAGATAATGGGAAAAGATAGTCCATGAAAAAGCTGTAGTGGTTATTTTAATATCAAACTAAAAATAGACTTCACAACAAGGAATATAACCAAGGTTAAACATAATTATTACATAATAACAAAAAAGTTCACAAAGAAGTCATAAAACTCCTAAATATTTATGCACCTAAAAACATAGCTTCAAATGCCTGAAGCAAGACTAATATAAATGAAAGGAGAATAGACATATCTGTAATAACAGTTGGAGAACCCAAAATTCCTCTCTCAGTAATCAGCTGAACAAGGTAACAGAAGAAAAGTAAGAAAATAGGAAACCTGGCAGGGTGTAGTGGCTCACACCTGTAATCTCAGTACTTTGGAAGGTGAAGGTGAGAGGACTGCCTGAGACTAGGGGTTCCAGACCAACCTGGGCAACTTGGTGAGATCTTGTCTCTACAATAAATCAAAACATTAGCCAGGTGTGGTGTCACGCATCTGTAGATCCAGTTACTTAGAAGCCTGAGGAGGAAGGCTCTCCTGAGCTCAGCAGGTTGAGGCTGTGGTAGCTGAGAGTGTGCCACTGCACTCCAGCCGGGGCAGTAGAGTGCGACTCCGACTCAAAGAGAAAAACAGAAAACCTGAGCAACACTAGCAACCAGCATGATCTAACTGATGTTTACAGAACAGTCCACACAATGGCAAAATGCACATTCTTTTCAAGTGCATGATCAAAATTTAAAAATTGTTTTTATATAATAGAAACGAGAAGTAGGAAATTGAAATTAATACCAGTTCCAATATAGTTTTCTTTCTTTCTTTTTTTTCTTTTTTTCCTTTTTTTGAGTTGAAGTCTCACTCTGTCGCCCAGACTGGAGTGCAGTGGCCACTCCCGGCCACTGCAGCCTCAACCCACTGGGCTCTGGTGATCCTTCCGCCTCAGCCTTCCGAGTAGCCGGAATTACAGGCACGCGCTACCATGCCCGGCTGATTTTTTTAATTTATTTTTTTATTGTAGAGATGAGGTCTCGTCAAGTTGCCCAGGCGGGTCTCGAACCCAGGGGCCAATATAGTTTTCAATAGCAATTTACAATATATCATAAAAAACATGAAATACTTAGATATAAATCTTTTTTAAAATGTGCATGATCTATATGCTGGAAACTACAAAATATTCAGTAGAGCAGTTAAGGAAGACCTAAATAAATGTAGTGGTAAACTGCTCACAGAATAGAAGATTCAATGTTATCAATTCTCTTCAAATTGGTCTATAGATTCAGTGCACTCCCAATAAAAATCTCACCAGTATTTTTTGTAGAAATTGATAAATTAATTCTGAAATTTGTATGAATAAGCAAACAAATGAGAATAGTCAAAAATTTTGGAAAAAAAAAGAATGTGGTTGAACGATTCACACAACTTGATTTCAAAACTTATCGTAAAGCCACTATATTTAAGAAAATGTGGTACTGGAGAAAGAATATATGCATAGACCAAAGGAACAAAATTGAGAGTAGTCCAGAATACATATGTACACATATGTGGTCAATTTGGTTTTCAACAAAGGTGTAAAGGCACTTCAATGAATGAAGGAGTTGCAATAAATCATGCTGAAACAATTGGATATCCAGGTGCCAAAAAATAAATCTTGACACATAATTTGCATCATATACATAACTGACATAAAATGGCTCATAAACCTAAAATCTAAAACTATAAAAATGTCTATAATAAAACGTAAAATAATATTTGTGATCTTGAATAGGTCAAAAATGTCTTTGCCATAACACACAAAACAAAAAAATTAATAAATTGAACTTCACCAAAATCAAAACTTTTGCTCTTTGAAACACATGATTAAGAAAGCCAAAAGTTGAGCTAGATACATCATAAGTCATTAGAGAAGTTAAAACTAATACCGCAATGAGACATCACTGCATACTTATTTGAACAGCTAAAGTTTTTATGGCCATACCAAGTAATGCGGAGCTACAAGAAGTCTCATACATTGCTGGTGGGAATACACAATGATACAGCTGCTTTGGAAAACAATTGGGCAGTTTCTTACATAGTTAAATATAAACTTACCATAAAACCCAGGAATCCCAAGCCTAGGTATTTATCCAAGAGAAATGGAAGTATTTTTTTTACATGACAACTTATATGTAAGTATTTTTAGCATAATTGCTCATAATTCATAATTGTTAAAAATGGAAAACAAATCTTTAAACTAGCGAGTGGACAAACTGTGTTGTAGCTATACAATGTAATACTAATTAGCAATCTAAAGGAACAAACTTTAATACATGCAACAACACAAATGATCCTCATATGCATTAAGCTACGTGTACTAACTAGGCCAGACTCAAATGACAACTTACTATTTGATTTCATTTATGTACTTCTCTGGAAATGGTAAACTATGAGGACAGCAGACATTTCAGTGGTTTACAGGAGCTGGGGGTGGGAGAAATGGCTGATTACAAATAGACATGAGGGAACTTGAGGAGTTGATGGCAATACTCTACATACTGATTGTGGCAGTGCTAACAGGACTATATGTATTTGCCAAATTTCATAGTGTACACATTATAAGGAGTACAGTTATATTGCTTGTAAATTATATTGTATATAAATTATACCTCAACAAACTTCACCTGAAAAAAAAGGAAGGTAAAATAAACATATTTTCAGATAAAAGAAAACTAAGAAAACTTGTTGGAAGCAAATCTACACTACAAAATATGCTAAAGAAAATTCTTTAGAATGAAGGTAAACGAAAGCAGATGTAATCTCAATTTTTTTTTTTTTTTTTTTAGTTGTAGTCTCAGTCTGTCACCCAGACTGGAGTGCAGTGGCTGCTTCCGGTCACCGCAGCCTCGACCTGCTGGGCTCCAGCGATCCTTTCACCTCAGTCTTCCAAGTAGCCGGAATTACAGTCGTGCGCTACCACTCCCGGCTAATTTTTGATTTATTGTAGAGATGAGGTCTCGCCAAGTTACCCAGGCAGGTCTCAAACCCACGGGCTCAGGCAATTCACTCACCTCAGCCTCCCAAAACTTGGGATTACAGGCTGAGCCACCGAGCCCGGCTGTAACCTCAGATTTACAGGGAGGAATGAAGAACATTGAAAACTGCAAATATGAGGAGGGGCCCAAAGAGAGCTAGACTTATTTTTTGGAGGGCCTTCCCCTTGTAGTACAAGCTTCCTCGACTAGGAATCCATCGGCACCAGTGTATCAGCTAGTGTTGTAAGAGACTGTGTTCGGCTTCAGTGAATTTTTTTTTTTTTGGACATTCTTTTAATACATTTGCCCATTTATTCATGGGTGATTTACAAGTGCAGCTGTCCACATCACACTGAATGTTCAGCAGTTTTTAAAATCTGAAATGGCATGATCCCCCTGCCTCCCCCTCCCTATTCACCTGATCTCATCCAGAGCAGTTTTTTTTTTTTTCTCCCAGGATGAAAAAGTCCTCAAAGGGAACTGTTTTGCTGATGTGGAAGAGGTGAAATGAAAAACAGCAGAAGCACTAAAAGACATAAAATTCGACAATTTTAAAAACTGTTTTGAGCAGTGGAAAAAGCATCTCGATAGCTGTATTGCAGCAAATGGAGAGCACTTTGAAGGTAACTGAAGTTTAAACATGTAAGAATAAACACACAACTTTTAATACATTCTGGTTTTTTCCAGCCCCCTTGGTATGTGGGTAAATGTAAAAGACTATTTTTTACCCCTTTAAAATATGCATGTAATTTAATGCAAAAAAACACACCCACTTTAATGTAAGATTTACCTTGTATGGAGATATAGTATATATGACAACATCAAGAATAGATCAAGAACTTAAACGTTTTGTATGAAATGTTAAAATATTAACTTTAAGTAGTCTGTGAAAAGTTAAGGATGAGGACTGTAATCCCTAGAGGGACCATAAAAATAAGGCAATGAGGTATAGATGAAAAGTTAATGTATAAGTCAGAATGAAATTCTAGAAGGGACCTGATGTGAGCTTGGGAAGAGGCAGACAAAGTCCCAGGAGCTGGGAGGGCAAGATGGCAAAGCCTGTGTGACTCATTATCTGATTTGGTTAGGTAGGCTGAAAACATGTCTATATTCCAAGACCGTAGACTGGAGGATGCTTTTCTTAACTGAAATTAAATAGGTGTAAACTTACTCAAGTGAAAAGATAGAATACAATTTAAGGAAATTTCAAAAGACAGAACACAGTAAGGGAAAGATTCTATGAGGCAGATCATTCAGGATGCCCTCAGTTTGCAAATACATGGTTTTGAGTGTTTATGTTTACATAGTTACAGAAAATTTAGCATCTTTATTTTATTAGAGACAATGTTTCAGGTGGTGATTAAATTCTAGGCCATAGTGTCACATTGCAAAACTAAACAAAAATAATTAAATAACACTAAATAAGAAATGAATTCCCATTGCTTTGAGTAGTGGAAAGTTTGGAAAAGATTTTGAAGCGTTCTTCTGGCCACATTCAAGGTGAGATGTAAGTCTTCAATCCTCACTTTAAACTTACAGCTTTCATTTCTTCACAAGCACATCATCACCTTGTGCTTGGCAGTTAAAATTAGTGTGGTGAGTAGTGATGTTTTGTGGGTCACAAAAAAGGATGGAGAACAAGACACTCAAGTTACTGGGCTAAAGTTGGAAAAGAGGCTTCCAGATGGTACACCTGTACCTGTATTTGTGTGGAAGAGATTTGCTAACTCCTCTAGTTGTAGGAGACAACGGAGAGATCAGAGAGCACTTTTTAGGTTAACTCTATACCAAGAGGAAAAGGTTTTGGATCAGCTCTGAGTGGAGGCCATTTACATGACCACCACTCACCTGGAACAGCTTTGTTGTTGTTTAGAATAAATTGAGAATGTGGTGCTGAAGGTGGAAAGGGGCTAAGAGGTGATATACACCATTTTTGTAGGGGAGTGTTTGAAAGATTTAATTACAGATATTTTATGAAAGTTGTAGTAAAGGAAGGATCCCCAACGGCTGGGTTGAATTCATAAAACCGAACACAGAGTATGCATGGATGGAAAGCAGGGAGCAATAATACAAGCAAAGTTATAAAAACAAGAATGAGAGGGAATTAATGAATGGTTGAATGGAGAAAATATTAGACTTGATGCTGAGAATTGCCCCTTATCCTCTATTTCCATTGCCTTTGTCCAGATGCTAATCAGTTTCCATAAGGTCCTAGCCAGGTGCCTTTTGCGTTGGTTCAACTACCTCCAAAACTATCACTCAAGGAGCATCTGCTTCATCATGTCATTGTCTTGATAGAATCCTGTCATTCCCTCTACTCTAACAAATTAGAACTTGACTGTCTGTCTTAGGGGGGGGTTCCATAGTCTGGCCCAAGCTGGTTTCTTGTGTTTTTCCTAAATCACAGCATTCCTGTCCCTCTGCATGTGTTCACATGATGTTCCTAAACCACCTTCCCCATATTTGTCTTCATCCTATGCATTGACATCCTCTCTTCTGCCATCCATCCATCCTCTCTGCAAGCATTTATTGAGCACCTACTACATGACAAGCACTGCCAAGAAGGAGCTCACAACCTCAGAGGAGACTGACCCAAGACAACTAATCTGATAAAGTCCTTCTTGTGCTATGTACCAACAATTCGCTTTTATTTTTATTTATTTTTATTTATTTGTAGAGCCAAGGTCTTGCTATGTTGCCCAGACTGGTCTTGAACTCCTGGGCTCAAGCAATCCTCTTGTCTTTGCCTCCCAAAGTGCTGGGATTTTAGGTGTGAGCCACTGTACCTGGCAGTGCCAACTATTATGAAGGCATAGAGAAGAAAGGCATGAGCTGCATGAATCAGGAAAGATTTAACTCAGGAGGTAATAGTTGATCTAGGTTTTAAAGGATGAAAAGAAGTTTTACAGGTATAAAAGAGAAAGGTTTTCAGTCAGAGGAAATTGTATTTGTTAAACTCTATCTAGCTTACTTTTCCATTCTTAGGACTTCTATAGTTCACATATCATGAACCTTACAATCTTAGTACTTATGGTATAATATATATCATGTATAACCATATTATATGCCTTAGACTACAAACTTCTTGACAGGCCAGTTTCTATACAGATCTTCTTTTGAATCCTCAACCTTTAGCACAGTGCCGAGTATTGGGCATATAGTAAGGACCATGAAGACATTGAAAGATTATCAATATTTGTGAACATCTTAGTTTTTATATGTAAGAGAAGGAAACTAATATTTATTTGCAACTGACTTATATGCCAGGCTCTATGTTAAAGCTTTATGTGTCTTCCTTCATTTAGAGAAGTTAATCAGGCAGTGGGGTATTTTGAATATGAAGGTATTGGGAAACTAACATAGACGTCAATGTAGCAAACCATGAATAATTGAACAAGATGCCTCTGATGGGATCTAATCTACTCACTAGGAATGGAGGTAGAAAGAGAGAGAAGACTTTGCTCCTGAAGCTGCGCTTTTCATGAGCTCTCAGTGAATATACCGTGCCCTGAACAGTAATGATGTCTACTTTACTGACTGCACTGCACTGGCATTTATCAGAAACCTCCTCTTGAAAGAGGCATATGTGGGAGTGAGGAGAACATGAGTTTTAGAGTCTAGTGAGACTTCTCCATCCTGGTTCTGTTCATTACTAGACATGTGACACTGGGAAAATTTCTTAAGCTCTTGATGCCTCAGATTTCTTTAGCTATAAAATAGATTCAATTAAAAAATAGCCACATCATAAAATTACATAGAATTTTAGATGCAAATTACCTAGCATACAGAAATACTCAATAAGCCTCCCTCTATTGTTCCACCTCCCTTCCTATGTACAGCTGGTTGGACCTGAAAAATTTGAGAGTCCTAGACATGACCAACAAAGAAAAAACACTTTACTTTGACAACATCCTATATTACAGAAATTTTGTTTTCTCAAATGTCAGTTCTTGTCGATGACATACTGTTAGTTGTTTAACATATTCTTGGAAGACTAGCATTATTTACAAGCTTCAATTTACAAACAAAAAATAAATCCAGATCGAGAAATTGTCATTCTTTAGTCATGAAAGATATTAATACAGTTCCTGAAATTCAGAACTCCCTAGTTTCAATTCCTTTGCTTAAGTCATTAAACCACTTTTTTTCCTTCAGTGCCAAAAAAGAGGCATTCTGTACAGAAGGAAATTAATATTCCTTTTCTCAGTTTTAGCAAGAAGCATATTTATTATATGCTCAACAAAGTTGCATTCATTTTTTCCACCTGAGAAATATTTAAGGGATTTCATTATATTTGGAGAAATTCTTCATCAATCAGAGATTTAGCAGCCACCAAAAAGAACTCCATAATTAATCTCTTATGAGTGTGACTTATAATCTCTGCACTAAAAAAATTATTAAATGTAAGGGAAAACTATTTATAATCTATAATATTTTTGGCAAAGAAAAAGTGCTTTGTGTTTTTAAAGATATGGTTGAGAGTTTAAATGAAAGTTACATGCTTGAAATTAGTGCCAGATGCAACACAATTCAAGCACAATTCACTAGTTGCATCAGGTATTTTACTATGATTTAGTAAAAGATATTTCACAATTCTGTGTTTCATAGAAATATCACTAATACAAGTATTTCATTCACAAAATTCATGGTTTGGCAGGTTTCCAGGGAAGGAATTTGCTAGAGGGAGGGTAAATTTATTGTTTAAAATAAATCAAAGGACTGACATGTTCCTTAGAAAAGTGGCAAAACAATAATATCCAGAAACTGAAAGTCTCACAATCAGAACCAGAATAAAAATCTCAGGTATTTGAGAATCCTCAAATTAACACTGAGAAATTTAATTTTAAAATACTAGATCTTTTTGAAGTAGGACTTTCCAAAACCTTTGATATGAAACCTGGTGTTTGTCTTTGTAGTAGTTATAATTATTCTACCTCTATCCCTTGCACATTTATATGCATTAAATAAGAGCATTCTTCGATAGACTTTATGTAGAAACAATCCAGATCCTTCTTAACCATGCCAACAATACTTCCTTCCTACCCCATGCCTCAGTTCTTCCTCTTTTGCTCTGTCTTTCCCCATTCTAATCACATTTCCACCATCAGCAATGGCTGAACGTTTGTGTACTTCCAAAATTCATATGTTGAGGCCTTAACCCACAGTGTGGCTGTATTTGGAGATGGGGCCCACATGGAAGTAATTAAGGTTAAATAAGGTCAGAAGGTAGAACCCTGATCCAATAGGACTAGTGTCCTTATCACTAGTGAGGAGTCACCAGACAGCTCCCCAACCTGTGCACACAAAGAGGTTAAGGGAGCATACAGGAAGACAGTGGTTGCTTACAATGCAAGAGAAGAGTCCTCAAAATGAAGCCTTTCATATTGGTGATGAAAGTTGACACCTTGATCTTGGACTTCCCAGCGTCCAGAAATGTGAGAAATAAATTTCTATTTTGTAAGCTACCCTGTCTGCAGCATTTTTCTATGGCAGCCTGAGCAGACTAATAAAGCAAGTAAGAGGCCTGATGCAAATAGTTGCAACAGCACTTTCATACACATCCTTTAACTGCTTAACATTTTAAAGATTTGGATCCAAGGAAAACCCTATCGATAAGCTGAAAAGATTTGGCCAGGAGTGTTTCATATAGATCCTGAAATCATTCAGCCTTGCTTTTACTCTAGAATCAGAGAATGTGTACATGGAAAGGCACCTCAGCGACCCAAGCTTGTTGATTCAGGTTTTACTATGATTCTGAGTTTATAGAAAGTGACTCTTGGAGCATCTTCCAGAAGATGCTGTCCATAAGGTGAGGCAGTGGAGAGATACTAGGCTTAAACATCTGTTTATGCTAAATCAAGATATATTACTCATTACAATGCAAACTTTTTACCTTTAGCTTGCTTAGAAGAAAGTTATTATTGATAATGTTAACAACAACAAAAAAATAACTAAGAGAAAATTATTGTGGGTCAGGTACTGTTTTAGAGACTTTATGTGTTCAGTAGTCCACCCTTATCCATGGAGAATGGTCCAAGACCCCCCAGTAAATAGTACCAAACCCTATATATGATTTTCCAATTTGATAACTGAGACAGCTACTAAGTGACTAATAAGCCAGGAGGTATACAGCTTGGATACACTGGACAAAGGACTGATTCACACAGCTGGAGATTTCATCACAATACTTTAAGAATAGATTCCCAATTGAAAACATAAATTGTTTATTTTTGGATTTTCCACTCAATATGTTCGGACCTCGGTTGACCACAGGTAACGAAAACCATGTTAAGCAAAATCACAGATGGGGGACTACTGTGTTTTCTTACGTAATCATCACACCACCAGAAGATAGGCACACTTAATCTTATCCAATAAGAACACTATTTCGTTCAATACAAGCATTTCTAAAATAGCCCTACTCAATGTTGCTGTCACATTCCGCTGTGTTATCTTCTTCTCAGTGCTTTTTTCCTGGCCCCCATCCCTCTGCCCCTTGCTTATTTTCCATACTTTCCAAACCCCTCCTCTGGGCACAACATGGTGCCTGCCACGGAGAAGGAGTAGGGTAAACTTTTGGCCGCACCGCTGGTCAGCGGAGCATAGTGGACTCCATCACCGAATGGCAAGCGCCACGAGATCAAGAGCCTGGCCGTTTCCCGCTAACCCGGGACTGGCTTGGTGTGTGGTCCAAAGTGGACGCTCAATAAATATGTGCGGGGTGGGGGGTGGGGGGGAAGGAATGGAAGGGAAAAGGATGAATGAAAGGAAACTTTTGCAGAAAGGTCCAGATAACATCTGCACTAATTCTGTTTTTTGGTGGCAGGAACTCTGTTCAATGTCTACGTCAGTCCTTTCCTCGCCCAGACGCACTGGCCTACGGCAGGGAATGGAGAAAGAGCAAAGCTTTTAAAACTTTCGGAAAAGAAAGCAAAACAGAAAATTACAAAAGAAGAAACAACCCCGCCTCCTTCAGGCAAAAGAGAAAGGGAAGCCCGGCGAGGCCGGTTGCCATGGCAACGCTAGGGCCAGAATGGCCCTAGGCCATTGGCTGAGACGCCGGAGCCAATGAGAAGACGCAATGTTGGCAGGGCCTTAAGATGGCTGCCGAGCGGCAGCTTCCTGACCGGTGAGTACGGCTTCTTGCGGGCTGGTTACTTGCCAGTTCGCGCTCTGGCGTGATCACTGGTCCGGGAGGGTCCGGTGCAGGCGGCCGAGGGAGGTTGCGTGTGCAGCCTCACAGCTCCTCGGCCTGGCCGCGCGAAGCAGGCTAAGAAAGCCACCGGCCTGGGCCCACGGGAGCGACGGCGGGGCCGCCCTGGGCTTTCCTCGGAAGGTGCGTCGCAGTGCCTTCCCAGCTTGTTAGTGGGAGAGGGATTCTCCGACCCACCCCAGCCAAAGTAAGGGGGGGGGAGTGCGGAGGCTTTCGATCGGGAAACAGGCTCATGTTTACGGTTGCTGTATCCCGGAAAACAACTCCAGGGAATGGGAATGTCAGCAGGCTAGATTTCCAACGCCGAAATCTGCGGCGGTTAGTTCTGTGCCCGGGAAGGGATTCTTCCTGTTTTTTTGGGATTGGAGTGTGGCAGAGTTCCGGGTTGTGCAGCCCAGCAGAAAAAGGTGTACCTTTCTAGAGCTACTTGCAGTCTTGAACCTTGTAAGTATTCTTACAGAGGAATCTACTTAAAATGAGCCTTGAAATGTTGCTGGTTAATGGTAAATCTTTCCTAGTGGAGTCTTGAGTCTGGAGGATAATTTTCCGGGCCTCGACTAAACAGACACTCTTTAGTTAAAGCATATGCATGCATGCAAAATCTTGCTAAATAGTTTATCTGGATAAGCAGCTTGTCAACTTAAATTCTACCTCAGTCCTGTGATGCAATTGTACTTTCTGTACCTTTTTGAGAAAAGGGAACACATTTCTTTCAAAATAAGGCATTTACATTAATGTTGATGTTACATGCTTAAAAATACATATAGTTATACATATATAACTATTTTCAAGTCACAGAAGCTGATTATTATGTAAATTATTTAATAGAATCTTCAGATTTGTGGGTGGTGGCTTATGATTATTATACAAGTATGATTAGTTTTCAATCAGACAAGGTTCGGGTGTTTGGGGTTATTTCTAATTGAATACAAAATATGAGAAATAAGACAGCCTCATATGATGAAAATGAAATTTAAATTCTGGAATAGAGGCAGGACACATTTACCCATTGAGGTGTTCATATTATATCTTCTGGGTTTTTGTTATAAGCAACTGCCTTGTTGTCTAGAAGATATGAAACTACTACTCAAACCTCTGTGACTTTGATGTATGCAGTTTAGTATAGTATCTTATAGCGTTCTGTACTTAAAAAGTACAAAAGAAAAATTCTTAACCAAATTTTAATGAGCCTGTAATTATATTCTTCAGATCCAGTCTAAAATCCTTGCCCCAAGAATACGTTACCATTACAACTCTGCCCTCTAAAAGTTCATAATTTAAAGCTATAGGGCTCTATTTTTGTAAAATAAGTGGATAAAAATATATTATGTCGGTTAGTTACCTTATCTGTTAAGGGATATGGATGGTAATTCCTAGTGGAAAGGTTGCTGTGAGAATTAGTGGTAAACCAAGGCCTGCCACATTGTATGCTATGTGTAGCGGTGACCTGCTTTGTTTCCCCTTTCTATTTCTTTGGTCTTCTGTTGTAAGTAGGGTTTCCTTCCTCTTCTCAGGTCCTGAAGTGTGCAGCCTCTCTGAAAACTAATAATCTTGGCTGCTAGATGGAGAAAAACCTTATTTACTAGGATACTGAGGTTTAATTAGTATTTCATCTAACTGGGAGGAAATGGAGTGTTGCATCAAGGATTGAGGCGGCTCTGGGTATTTGGGGCACTTATAATATTAAAATCATAAAGAGGCATTTTAGAGCTGCAAGATATATCAGAGATCATGTTATCATACCTTCACTTTATAGTTAAAGAATGGAAACCCAGACTAATGCAGTGGTTTGCCCCTAATTATGTTTCTCAGGACTAGAAGCCGTCTTCTGACTTTGAAGTCAGTGCTTTCCTCCCATAACCAATGGGTCCCAATCCTTGCACAATCTAGAATGGTTTTTATTATAATTTGATATCTCCATGGGTGCTATGTTTTAAAGATTATGTCTACTAACCTGTACTCACTCATTTAAAAAAAAAAAAAATCAGGCCTATAGCTACCAATTAGAATATCTGATGACCATATGATGAACAATAGTGTGCTTCACTGAATTTAAGTCTCCTTACCTAAAGATGGTTGTTACTGTCCCACTGGGAGGAAAAAATGAAATATGTTTGGCTTTCTGAATATTTAAATTAGCTGAGAGACCCCCATTCCTGTCTTCATAAAATTTGTAAACAGATTAGGAACAGCTGAACTGCACCCTGTTCTTGATACATTGTTATCTGACCAAGTTTGCTGAATAATGACTATGGTTGATTTTCAAGAGCAAAAGAAAACCTAGCTATTCAGACTAGGACTATGCATAAATATTTTCAGTTCCTTGTAAACTGTGTCAGCATAGGACTAAAGATATGTTCTGTGTAGTACACACAGAATGTTTTTAAGAATAATTGTGGGATGGAGTAAATCTTAACTCCAGAGGTGGAAGGTATATAAAATGAAGAAGAATGTGATATTCAAAACCACAGAGAAAAAAAGGGATTTGAAATCATTTACATTTTCCTTAGGGCTTAAATAATTAAGTGAAAAATTATTTTGGTTACAGGCTAAAAAAAAAAAAAAAGAAAACAGAAAGCTTATGAATTTAATGTGTTGGCTGATATATGAACCTGGCTGCAATCTGCGCTAAAAATAGTTTCTATTTCTTAGGTATTTCATATCTTTTGAGAGTGGCTGAGTAAATTTTAAAGAGTAATTTGAGATTATCTGCTTTAAAATAAAGATCTACACTCTGAGAGGCATGAGTAAGAGACAGTTCAAAGAAATAGACTCATCTTCCAGAGCAGCCATAACTGGAATAACAGGAGACCTAGCACGATGCCAGTTGAAAGCTGTGTGAATGACATGTATATACTATGAATAGAAAGACTGTTTTCAAACATGAGCCCAAAGCAAAAGTCACTAAGCAGACACTTCATATTGGCTGATGTACAATTGAGTTGCTTCTTACACAGGCAACGCCGTTTTGCAGGCTCTGCAGTGAGTGACAGCAGTTATCTGTATTTATTAGTGGCTACTGAGTCTCCCTTGTATTTGGGTTTTTTTTTTAATGCAGAAAATGACACATAACTTTAAAGAGTTCCAAGAGCTGAGTTCTGAAACATAGCTTATTTGAATTTTGCCTTACTTTATGGATTTGGAGGTAGGCTATGCCCTTTTAAAGTTGTTTTAATTTTTCTTTTTTTTTTTAAAAGCTTATTACTGCCCCCCTGCTCCTCAACAGCAGAAATATTTTCATTAATAGTAGGATATCTGTTTTTCAGTATTGGCATACTTTATATGACATCTTTTTTGCTAAGTGTCTCAAGAATGTCATTATCCTAACTTTTAAAATATACAGCCTAGGTTCAAGGATAGATCTGGGTTTTATGGGGACCAGAATTTGTATGGTTTTGGGTCTCTTCTTTTAAAAAAGAAATTTAAATTCTGAATAGGAAATCAGGTGTAGTGCTTTGAAAGTGCCTGTGCAAATGAGGAGTCTTGAAGCTTAAGCTCCATTATCTTCCCCGTAATTTACCTCTTGTTTTATTGCTCTATTCGGAAAACAAAATACATTTTTTATGGACACTTTACTCTAGACTGTGAATATCAGGGAAGTAAATGAGTGCATCACTTGCTAAGTGAGTGCACCACAGATATTAGAAATTTTAAAACTGTTTTATGAGCCTTGCTGTTCATACCAGAAATGGTAAAAATGCAATACATGGCCACAGAAATAATAATAGCAAAGAGAACTTAACATTTATTGAACCCCTAGGACTCTCTAAACACTGTGTTGAGGGGCTTATCTCATTTAATCCTCATTTAATCAGAATAACTCTATAAGCAGTATAATTATCCCTGCGTTACAGATAAACTGAGGGTCAGAGATGTTAAATAATTTCCTCATACCACTAGTAGGTGGCAGAGTCAGGATTCCAGTGGGAGCAGTTAGATGCCTCCTTCCTCATAAGAAGCCAAGAGAATATTTGGTGAGGATGTTTCAGAGAGCCAGCAACTGATGAGGCTGGACCAAAACCATAAAAAGTAAGATTTGATTCTTTGGACTTGGGAGGAGTTCTTAAAAAGATAGCAGAAATCTATTATTCAGGGTAATGCAAAATCTCCTGATACCTTTGTTCCAGAAAGAATGGTGATGGTTTTCTTACTAGGGTTTTTTGTTTCTACTTTTCTCACTATGGTTTTCTTACAATGTGGGACAGTAAACTCAGAAAAACAAAAGTCTATCCCTCCATTTTATTCCTTTAGATTCATAGTAAGTCATGAACAATACAACCAACTTCTCTATTTTAGACATCTTTTGAAGGAACTGGTTTGGCTGATACGTATGCTAAAATGTATACTGAGGAGATCATTAGTGAAAATGTACTCAGTTATCATAATTTTAGCAAATGATTATGGTACTGATTTTTAAAATCTAATTTTATTAAACTTAACAATAGTTAATGGTTCTCTCTACCAGTGGGCTGTATAGCTAATGCTAAATATTATCCTGCACTTTAACATTAGTTTCCCAAATACAGTATTGTTATTCAAAAAAGCTGCATGTGTTTGTTAAATTATTAGGATTATATGTCATTTAGCAAACAATATTAAATTAAAAACTAGGACTTCCTTTTTTTAACCTCACCTTCCTCAAACTATACTTATATAACTTAAAAATTTCCCTGTAAATTACTATTTCTTGCTCCTTAGACATTAAGCCCTTTGGAAGCAATATTCATTAAAATATAGGTGAAGCATTCAACATTATTTTAAGCTCTAACTCGTGTAGCATGAAATATAGTATTTTAATTCTTAAATTACCTGCAGAGTATATTATTAGGCTCTTCATATTCTTGAACAATGAATGCTTTGCTGAATTCCATTTTTTTAAAGACAAGACCATTCATATATTAGAGAGGTTCTATTTTTATTTATCTGTGGTGTGTATTGTAACAAACTTGTTTAAACTACTTTTAAACTTTTTTACTTACACAAATGAGAATTTAAGTACTTTAATATGAAGAGATCATCCCATCTCATTTTATATGGGAAAAAAAAAGTTTAGATGGACTGTTCCCAAACCATCGTTATAACTATTAGGCTCCTGAAGGGTCTTCTAATGTTTTTGAAATCATTTCCATGGCTATTGTATATATCTGAATTCATCTTTTTTCTCATAGAAGAAAAGATGTGGAGTGGGCTACTGCCTCCTGGCCTAAATGAAAGTGATGTTGAGTCGGATTCGGAAGATGAAGCTACATTAGAGAAGTCTGCATGTAACCCACAGGAAGATAAAGAGGGTGGGGCCATTAAAAAAACAGCAGAACTCTCAGATTTCCCAACAAATGGACCCCAAACCGAAACTGAGCCAAATGTAAATGCATATGAAGAGTGTCCTTCTGGAATTCCCTTAAATATGTGGAATGTAGGTTTCTCTCATGTGCATTTGTCAAAGTCTATGCATGTGTGTCTGTGCATATTCATCTGTGTCTCTGGCCTGGTCAGAATGTATCTGTTTTTAGGACCTAACAGGGAAGATGGGCTCAGAATACTTTTACTTTTTTTTTGAGGCCCTGACTGCTTAGATACTTGTTTTTATTTTTGTTTTGTTTTTCATAGAGAGAGGAAGAGGGAAAAAAAACCCACATTACATAGGATTAGCTATTTTGCTTAACATGATACATGAGGTGTATCTGCTTTATGTTTTTGTTATCTGTGTGAGTCATTGAGTTTCACTCTCAAATTATCCATCAACTTATTTTGAAACAAATTAATATTAAAACTCAGATTGTGAGAGTGTCAGAATGGAATATCTTAAAAACTGACTTCTTTTGTTAGAAGCTGTCTTTATAAATGCCAGCATTTCATTGCTTTTATTACTTAACACGTTTGTTATTTTTTTAATATATATTTTTCTGCAAAGTATTTGCCTCTCAATATTTTTTCTTTTACATAGAAATTTCAAGATCTGCATCAAAAACATTCTGAACAGAAAAACTCAACCTCAAGATTCAGAAGGAAAAAAAGAAAACGCTCCAGAAAAGGTGTTTTGTTTTCATTCAGGTTGTCAGTAATACTAATACTAAATTGTGACCAATTGAGTTCAACAGTTGTTTAAAAATAATTTTGAAACAATTGAATACTTAGGTATTGACACTTTGTGAATTCTTTTCAGATAAATTGAAGAATGGAAAAAAATCTCATAGGTAGGTAGAATTTACAATAGTTTTCTATTTGAAGCAGTTGTAGAACTTATCCAGATAGTTTAACTACTTATCTCTGGTAGTGATCAAACATAAGAACTAGTAGTTGTAATATAATTGTAGTAACCATTTAAAACCAGTAAATATAAAGATGAGTACATTTTGTGTAAAGCAAAACTTATTGTGTATCTTCTTGCAGTGAACAGTCCTCAAATGAAACCCAATGGAAGGAGCTTACTCAGTATTTTGGAGTCAATGATAGATTTGAACCCCCTGTTAAAAGGAAAAAAGTTGACAAGGTAAGATGTTTTTTAGTGCATCTTATATTAGCTAGTAGGATACGTTTGTCCTTAGCCTTGCCTAAGGTACTTGTCCTCATTAATTCATTTAGTTAGTTAGTAATAGAAAGTTAAAATGCCTACTGTGTACTGAAAGATACTAAACAAGTAAATATATAGTTATAAATCATTAAAAACTGTTAAGAACAGGTTGTTTGGACAACTTAAAATGGAGGTCCCACTTTTGCTTGTGTCAGGAAGAGCCTTTCTTAGAAGATGCCATTTCACTGAGACCTGAAGGACAGGAAAACAAACAGACATCTGTATAAAGAATGCTAGGGCAGAGACATGGGTAAAGATTCTGGGGAAGAAAGGGCTGTCCTGGAACATCCAAGTTGGAATGGGCCAGCTTGGCTGGAATGGGGTCAGCAAGGAGGAGAGTAGCCCACAGTAAGATTAGAGAGGCAGGGACCAAACTGTATAGAACCTCAAAAGGTATAGTAAGGAAATGGGTTTTATTCACAATGCAATTGAAAGTCATTAAAGAGTTTCAAGTCAAGGGAATGACATAATCCAATTTATGTTTAAAAAGATTGCTCTGGCTGTTATGTGGTGAATTGATTGTGAGGCAGCAAAAGTAGATGAGATCCGGAGAACAGTTAAACTTCTAGAAATGAGATGATGGTGAATTGAGCAAGAATGATGCTGCTAAAAGATGGGAAGAGTGCATGGATTTGAGGTATATTGTGGAAGCAGAATTGATGATACTTGTGTTTGGATTGCTTGTGAGATGGTAGGGAGGGTTTGGGACATGAGGGGAGGAGGCATTCAAGGTTTTGCCTTAAGCAGTGATGGGAAGAGTGATGAGGACATGAGACAGGTTGAGAGGAAAGGACTGAGAGGGAGCCTAGTCCTCTCAAAGTTCAGTTTGGGGCATGGGTGTTATTGGAAAGCAGGAACAGAGCAGATGGTTAGTATGATTAGGTAGGGGTGCATAGGAAAGTTTGACTTGAGATAAACATTTGGAGTCATGAGTCTCTAGATATAGTCGTACTTAGTAGAGGCTTGAATTAATGAGTAGCTCACGTGTTCACATCAGGAAATGTTGACAGGCTCACAGAGCATGAAAATCAAGTCCTGAGTGGTAGGGCCAGAGGCACAGGGGGCTAGTTGAAGCCCAAATGTATTGTATCCTATGTTTATAGACAGATGCCTCTTTCATGAATCATTATTATAGACTAATATGTGTACTTAGAGATCTTTGCCAATTTCTGTGAAATGAAATCATTTTCTATGATGTTCTTGTGAAAAATCTGATTTTAAATCCATCATTGGATGCTTTTGGCTATTGAATTACACACATTAAGGAATTGTCACAACAGATTTCTGCATGTGAATTTTTTATTCCAACTTTGCAAAAAATTCTTATCTGAAAATAGTTCATGGAACACCAGGATTTTCTTTCTGCTGCAACTAATTACTGCTGCTGAGCAATCTTCTTTTTTCAAATCTTCATGTGGGTGCAGAAATGCTAAATTTCTTACAGCAAAAGATCATGAATAGAGTTGAAACTTAAACCCAGGTTTATGACACCATTCTCAGTTTCCTAGGCTAACTGCAGAACGTGGGTGTGGTAACTGAAATATACGTGCCATGCTCCTGGCCTTGGTGATTCTGATAGGCTAAGAGGAGCAGCTGGCCATGTGAAGGGTTATTCTCTTGACTGTGCCGAATCTATCCTAGAGCATCAGGGAGGAAGATCATGCTGACCCCTGGTCCACATGCCATCTTCCACGTGCTGTGCAGTCCTAGCCACGGACTGGATTGTTCTTTTGAGGAAAGTGGAAATCTTTGTTCAGGTTTTACTTATGAGTTAGTAATGTGATTTTCTTTGATTTTCAGTTATTTACAATATTTGTTGTGTTTTCTAATAACTATATTGACTTTTTTTTTAAACTGGGGTCTCACTGAGATGCCAGGCTAGAGTGCAGTGGCACAGTCAGGGTTCACTGAGGCTGTGACCTGCTGGGCTCAGGCAGTTCTTCCTACTCAGCCTCCTGGGTAGCTGGGACTGTAGGTGCACACCACCACACCCGGCTAATTTTTATATTTTAAATTTTTTTGTAGAGACGAGGTCTTGCTATGTTACCTAGGTTAGTTTCAAACTCCTGGGCTCAAGCAGTCCTCCCACCTCGGCCTCCTAAAGTGCTGGGATTATAGGCGTGAGCCGCTGCGCCTGACCTATATTGATGTTAGAATGTCTGAAATGCTCCTTAGTGAAGTTAAAGCCATGAAATGAACTTTTTAGCCATTCTAAAATGTAGACCTTTAGAGAATTTTTTTTTATAATCCATATTGCAATTTTATTATAATCCTACATATTAAATTGTACCTTTTTTGATACTGGCTAGAAATGGCTTACTTTTATTCATCATCTAGAATTGGGAACTTGTATGAGTTACTTTAGTATACTAGGATTCCTTGTGCAAAATTTTTTAAACAACTTAATTTTATGAACTAGTGTTCGATTTCATACTATGCTTTAAAGGTGTTCTAGAAGAAAATCATAACTCAAACACCATTTTTAAAATGAGATTTCTCTTTAAGGGAGACTGGTATTAAGTCCTTTTATAATCACTCATTGATCTGTTTTATAAATATAGGTTTTTGTACTAGTTAACATTCTTCTATATAAGTGACATCTGACTGAGCAGGTTACGGTAATCTTCTAAACAAGGAGACTGAGATGGCTCGGGTTGTATCTGTCCAGAATTTTGTCAGCACTTAATATTGACTTTTTTTTTTTTTAATTGGGGTCTCACTGAGATGCCAGGCTAGAGTGCAGTGGCACAGTCATGGTGCAAGCATAAAAGGCAAGGAAGGATTTAGTGAGGCCAGATACTTTCATGTGTTCTTGGTAGTTCAGTATAATTGCATGCCAGGTTCCCACTCATTCTTTGGTTTGGGATTACTGTTTTACATGGCACCCCTTTTGCTGTCTTGCTGAAGTGTCTACTGTGAATCCAACAGAGTAAATACATTTTAAAGAATGTTCATGTTGGAGGCACCAAGATAAAAAACTAAGAATAAATGTGGTCCAGCAGATAGTAGCTACTGCTCATGAAATCTGGAGAAGATCATGAAAATCTGTGATGCGGTTACAACAAAACTAGCATGGATTTCTATCCATTATTTTATTTCTCTGGAGCAGAAGCTGATCTGTTACTGTATCTCAGAGAGCCTTTTTATTTTGTATTCACTCAACCTTCTAGAATGGCAAAATAAAACAAACTTCTTAATCTTGTGTCTATCGTGCAGTTTTTTTTTTGCTTTCCTTTTTTTTTCTTTTTTTGGAACACTGCCAAGCTGAAACTCTTGCTCAACCAAGAATGTCTATTTACAACACTGCTGTCACCTGCTTCCCAGACAATGCAGAGGCTTGTATTTTTAAAATGTAATCTTCCTAATATCCAAAGTTATTTTAAAGTGTTCTTTGTATAAAATACAGCTATAATTGTGTTTCTGGCAGCAGTTCTGGGACTTACTAATAATTCTGTAATCATAACATAATTATTTTGAAACTGGAAATTTCTTTAGAATAAATTTCACTCATTAATTTTACATAAATGTTTCAAGTATTCTTTAGTTGAATCAATTTGATTAGTCAGCAGTCATTATTGAAGTAGTGTTATATATACCTAATAGATAATTTTGGGCATGAAAAACCAGAGGTACTCTATTAAATTTTGGAGTAGTTGTACAATATCTTTGATGATTTTTAAAAGTTGTTTATGAGAAGAAACTACTGTTATGTCGTGTAGCTTTTTCAAACTTTTTTTTTTGAGTTTGATTCTCACTCTGTCACCCAGGCTGGAGTGCAGTGGCACGCTCCTGGCCACTGCAGCCTTGACCTGCACCCCAACCTTCCAAGTAGCCAGAACTACAGATGTGTGCTACCACACCTGGTTAATTTTTGACTTATTGTAGAGACGAGGTCTTGCCAAGTTGCCCAGGCTGGTCTTGAACCTGTGGGCTCAGGCAATCCACTCGCCTTGGCCTGCCAGAGTGCTGGGGTTACAGGCTGGGCCACCGAGCCCGGCCTCAAACTTATTTTTTTAGCAGAATACTTTTCAACCAGACTCCTACATGGTACTCCAATTCATAGATTATTTTGCCTAATAAAACAAGCAACAGGTAAGAAGTGAACTGAGACTTTAAACCCAAGTCATTTGGTCCCAAATCTAGATTTTTCTGAAGTAATAGCTGAACTTAGTTTTTACTTAACTGACTTAAATGATTTAAGTAGATATGATTTATGTATAACGGTAAAAACATAAATAAATGAACGATTTTATATATACCTCTTTTTCCCCCTTTTTTTCCTTATTTTAAAAATGTGGGGTACAATTCAGGGTTAGGTACATATGTGGTCATCATACAGGTGAAATGTGAGTACCCTTATTAATGTTATATGTCCTCCCCCCAGCAGTGTCCCACTACTGCCAATTCCTTTCTTATAGTATTATGATAAATGTCCAGGATCCACTTATGAGTGGTACTCAGATCTTTGTTTCTGTGATAAATCACTTAGTATTATTCCGCCTTTCTTTATGGAGAAATTGCCCCATTTTTTTTCTGGATATTTAAGTCCAGTAAAGCAAACTTTAGTAGAAAATTCATCTGTATTAAAGTTTAAAAATTGAATATACTATTCAAATAAATATTTAGTAGCAAAATTTCTATTGGAATATGTTGTGGTACAGTTTGACTTGAAAAGCTTTAGTCACATATTAAAAGGTATTCTACATATGCACATATAGCTGTTAGTCCATAGTATTAAACATTGTACCTATACATTTCTTAGATATATGTATTTGTGTCTTCTTGGCATCTGTAGCAAAACCTTGTTAATTAGAGATTAGTTGTTGCCTTGTGGGAACCTGTTAGATACCGCCTTTAGATGAATTTTCTACCTGTGGCCAAATTGCCATTTCTAGGTTTGTCTATGTTGAGATCTCTTTTTTTGTTTTGTTTTGTTTTTTTGAGTTGGAGTCTCACTCTGTCGCCCAGACTGGAGTGCAGTGGCCGCTCCTGGCCACCGCAGCCTCGACCTGCTGGGCTCCGGCTATCCTTCTGCCACACCCTTCCACGTAGCTGGAACTACAGGCACGCGCTACCATGCCCGGCTAATTTTTTGATTTATTGTAGAGATGAGGTCTCGCTGCCCAGGTGGGTCTCGAACCCGTGGGCTCGGTCAATCCACTCACCTCAGCCTCCCTAAGGCACGGGATTACAGGCTGAGCCACCGAGTCCGGCTTGTTGAGATCTCTTAAGGTAGGTTTTGATTCCAGCCAAAAGGCAACTTAGAAGCGCGCCAAGGCACCGCAGTCTGTCAGCAGCTTCTCTGCGCCTTCTGCCACTCCTGTGGTGTGGAAGAGGCCCTAGATAAGTCAAATAAAGTCTGCTCTTGAGTCTAGCTTAAACCTTTTTAAAAAATGTTAATACTCAAATTTGAGACTACTTACTCGAAGTTAAATTCTTGGGTCTTGTGCTTGGGTCTGAGCCCTTGAAGAGCTATAATGAAGTCTGTAGCCATATAGAGATAAGACTTCTCTTTACATTAATGGTGTCTTGATATTTAGATATAATAATAGGAGCAGATTACTATATTTAAAAAACTTGGCTAGGTATTTTACATATATTTTCTTTGACCCTTACCATAACCTTGCAGAGAATGTGGTTTTATTCTCATTTTGCTGCATGTGAGATAACTGCAATCCACAGAAGTTTAGAACCTCACTCAGGATTGCTTAATTCATAAGTAGAGAAAGCTGGTCTTTGGACCCAGGTCTGACCTTGCCTGCTGTGGTCTATGAACTTAAGGAGGTGGGACTATTTTACAGAAGAATGCTTTTTACTAATACAAGAATTTCAAATGTCTTAGAATATTAATATGTTCTTACAGAAACAAGGTTTGAGTGTGCACACAGAACCAAAAATTTTTCAAAGCCAAAAGGAGCCATTATATTTTCCTTAAATAAATTGCCAGAAAGAAAGAATGACAGAGAGAAGGGCTAAACACAAAGTTGAAAATGTAGTAGAAATCTAGGAATTTTACTCATGAGGAAACTGAGACTTTTGAGTCAAGTACCTCCATTTACCCAGAGCCTTGACCACATTCCAGTGCTTCCAGTCCAGTGCTTTTTACTGTGTTAGCCATCACCTTTAGATGCTGCTCTGAATGACTGAAGGAATGGCAGTTGGCTGATGGTGAAAAGATTTGTAATTTTAACTGCTTTATTTTTAAGTGAAAATTATAAGTTTGGTGGTCTCTATGAGTTTCTTGATTAAGGAAGAAGAGATAGTGATTAAGGAAGAAGAGATAGTGAATAGTTTCAAGAATGAGGCTGTAGCTGACATAAATTTTAGTGTGCATCAGAATCATATTGATTGCTGGGCCCCAGCCCAGAGTTTCTGATTCAGAGAATTTGCATTTCTAACAAGTTATCAGGGAATGCTGATTCTGCTGGGAATGAACTTAAACTTTGAGAGCCACTGGCTTAGAGTTTAGTTGATAAGAGTAATCGTGGATTGCAAGCTAGAGAGGAGAGATCAGAAAATCCAAAATACAGGAAGAGACTGAAGTATAAATGAGAATAAATAAGTGAGACTAAATACGGGGATGCCAGGGAATAATGTTCCAGCTGAAGACAGAGCAAGTTTATTGGATACGAGGAATTGGGAGATGTAGAAGAATTGTATTTAGGGAACAGAATTCTAGATTGTGCAGTTTTGAAGGTAGAAGTTTTGGGAGTTGTCTATAACAATTCTACTCAAAGTACTGGTCTACAAAGATATGAAGTGTGTGTGCCTGAATGTAACTCAGTGTACTACTTTCCTCATTAAGAAAGTCTTGTACCTTCCCCTCCTCCAAAATCATCTAGATAAAACTCTGTTTAGTTATGAAGCTGATTTGCATTTTGGCACACGCTCCTTATATTTGCATGGACCAAAATAAACAGTTTATGGATTGATACTGTGAACAGACCAGAACTAGTACACGGGCCATAATTTGAGTGGCGCTGGTCTAGAGTATAGACGTTTGAAGTAGATAGAGTTAGAGGTTCCTGAAGATGAAGGATGTTGGGGAAGTGAGTCTGGGGTATTGTTTGGACCATCAGGAAAACATTTCTTTAGAAATACAGGAAAGGGAATTTCTGGAGACTAGAAGTAGATGATCACAGGACAAGAATGGGAGGAGAGTATTAGAGCCATATGGCCTAGGGTCAGATACCATGAAGGAACATTGAATGAAGCTACAGAGGGGAGCAAACTGAAAAGCCTATTGGCCTTGCAGGTATTTAGATGGGGCTTATGAAAAGGGATTATGGGAAAGAAAGAACAATGTTCCCTTAACAACAGATATCAATGATGACCTCATTAGTTATTGTTTCTGTGATCTTTTTTAGGCAAATTATGTTGTTATTGTCTCATCTCAGCCAAGACTACCCAGGAACAGAATTTCTCTCAGTTGACTGGGATAATCAAGCAATATACTGATAGAAGGGATGTTCTTAGGACTTCCGTTATTACATAAACAGGGAGAAGACTATAAGAGATACAGTATTGACTGAAAATGTGAAAGTTGAAGGATACACTTGATAAGCCGTTTTTAAGATAAAATCTTCTTATAAGAAACATATATTAGACTGTATTTCAGAATTTTTATTTGTAATGACTTTTACCAGCTAGAGCTCTAATTATTTAAGCCTTCGCATCTTTTTATAAATATATGATAAGTTCTAGCCTAATCTGTTTGGTAATCTCACAAAAGTATTATGATTTCCTGAAGTATCTTTATTAAAGGAATTTCTGTAGGCAAATAAAAGCATTCTTTTATGTTATTTTCCTCCTACATTTAATATTTAACTTAGTGTCCATAAGTCAAATACTCTGAAGGATTGTTGAGTAGAAGTCTTGAGCTATAGGAATGGGCAGTAAGAAGAGACACAAGAAAATTGTGATTGAGAATGCAGGCTCTGACTAAACCTGGATTAACGTGATAGCTTTACTACTTAGGGACACTGGCCTTGGCCAAGATAGGGAGTCTAAGGCTCTGTTTCCTCATATTGAAAACAAGATAACATTGTTATTCATGGAGCTGTTACAAGAGTTAAACTGCTTTCTTAAGAGTACTAAGCTCAGAGTCCACTAGACAAGAAACACACTGTAGTTTTTAGCTATTACTATCATCAACATTATTCTTATTATTAGGGGAAAGCATTGGCTTGGAATACACAAAAATCTGGATTTGCATCTCTTTTTTATTAGTTCAAGAACTTATATGACCTTAGGTAAACCATTTAATGTCTCTGAGATGGTACCAAGGGGAATGGTACCATCTAGCATATGAGGTTATTGTGATAATTAATTGGTCTACGTATGTAATGCGTTTGGTGTAGTCCTTGATGTAGTCTTGACTAGGAAATATTTGCCTTTCCTACCAGTCCGTAATTTTTAGGTTTCTTTTCTATCTAGTCAGGCCTTGAAAAGAGGATAGACCAGGCTGTGGAGGAGTGGAATATTGAGAAGGCTGAGGAACTCAGCAATCAGCTGGCTACTCGAGAGGTAAGTCAAACTAATGGCACATTTTCTGTATTTTCAGATTTTTCTAAAATGAGTATGCTTTTTATGATCATTAATAAGTTCAGTATTAAAATATTTTATCTAAGATTTTCCTTTTCATTTATTTTCTTCCCTCTTATTCTGTCACTTATTTTGAAATACTTAGCTTTATTTTTGTCCTTAATGTTTTTAATTTATTCTGGTCTAAAACTCATGCTGGAAATAATCCATGATTGATACATAAACGTAACCTTAGATTTTACCTAGGTCGGAGAGGATTTTTAAGGTGTGATTAAAAAGCAAGTTTCTTTTTCCAGTTGCATCTTTAGCTGTTTGATTCTTCCTGAGGGCAGCTCATGTTCTAAAGTCACATCCCTAAGCATTTTCTTAACCCTTGCTAACATGCTTTCTTATTCTGTGTTTGGCACATCCCCTTGAGCCCTAAAACATTTTAGTCCTTCTTTCCTGTAGTTTAAAATTAATAAATATGTTGAATGTTCTTTTTTCAAGTATAGAAGGCCACAGGAAGATTCTGACTTACATTCCTGGGGGCGGGGTTGGATGATATTCCTTAATTGAGACTTTATGTCACATATAGATTACTGAGCACATATTGGCATGTGGTTTGTTGTTTTGTAATTCCTTTCTGTTCTTTCTGGGAAAAGTCTTCACTGTAGCTTCTCATTTTAATGCCTGAAACTTTGCCTTTTTTACCTTATACTTTAACTCTGACTACTCCCATCGTGTTTCATCCTACAGAGAACATCATGGGTTATGTGTGTAAAGTGCTGGCCACACTCACTGTTCTCATTGACTTGCAGGCAACTTTTTTTTTCTAAACTGAGACTAGAGATAAACTTGTGGTTTTAGTAAATTCTTCTGTAGAAATATTGCACTCTTCCATTGTCAGATCAGATGGCAAAAAAATCTACCACTGATGGATGTTTGCATTTTCTTTTTCTTTTTCTTTTGACTTTAGGCACTAAGTATCTTGTAAATTTTATGTTTTGGTGTAGAGAAAAAACAAATTTGGAAAAGGGATTCAGAAATTATTTTTTTTTTCTTAAACCTTTTAAAATCATCTGACACATTAAATAATTCTGTGTATAAGGTAGGTGTGTGTGTACACTAATGGCTAATATAAAGGAAATTATAAAGCTTCAGTTAGATAAGAAGTAGCATGAATGGCAGTTATGAGGTCTATCCAAAAATAAACTGACATTTTCTATAAAGTGTTTTTTATTGTAAAGTATATACAACATAAAATTTATAATGTTAACCACTTTTAAGTATACAGTTAAGTGGCATTAAATACCTTGCTGTGTAGCCATCACCACCATCTATCTCTGCAGCTCTTTTTATCTTGCAGAACTGAAACTGAAACTCTGTACCTGCTAAACAGTAATTCCCCGTTCTCCCCTCCACCTAGCCCTTGACAACCACCCCTCTGTCTCTATGAATTTGACTATTGTAGGTATCTCATACAAATGGAATCAATATAAAATTTGTCTTTTTGTGTCTGGTATTTATCACTTAGCATAGTGTTCTCAAGTTTCATCCATGTTGAAGGGCGTGTCAAAAGGCAAAATTATACTCTGTTGTGTATATTTGTCACATTCAGGTATGTATAACATTTTGTTTTTACATTCATCTTTCAATGGATGCTTAGACTGCTTTTACTTTTTGACAATTATGGATAATGCTGCTATGAATATGGGTGTACAAATATGTATTTGAATCCCTACTTTCAATTCTTCTGTGCCTATACCCAGAAGTAGAATTGTTGGATCCTAAAGTATTTTTAATATTTTTTTCTTATATCATGCTCCTCTTCCCATTTTATAATACTTTCTGTGCTTGCAGTTGGACAGTTACTCTCATCTCTAAAGTAGCCATATTTTGATTCATTGAGTATAGCTTTCATTGTGTATAATAGTGTTTTATTATTCTTTTTTAGAATAGAAAATTCAGATATTATATTTTAATCAAATGAATTTGAAAGTGTGTTGCGTGCTGCCACAAACTCAGTAGGATTTCAATGTTAGTTGTTGGTTACTTTTTTTTTTAATCATTTTAGATTCGGGGGTACACATGCATTTTCATTACTTGGATGTATTGTGTAATTCTTGGTTATTGAGTGGTTTCTTCAGTATGAATTGGATAGAGGACTTTATTCCTAAATGATGAGCTATGTGTCAAAAATCACCTTTAAAATTTTGTTCAACGAAACAGTATCTGTTGTTTGTTAGTGAGTAAACTATTTTGGCATTTGGAGCTTACATTTTCAGAGAAGTGCTGTTACCAAAGAGTGGCTTCATTTCTTGACCAGCTTGAAAGTATAGTTACTTTCAATAACTGTACTTGGAAATATAGCAAAATTATACTGGTAGAATATCTAATCTCTAAATTTTGAAGAGTTGACTATGAATATGTCAGAGAATGTTGGGCAGGGGCCGTGTTTATGGGACTGGGAAGACTCCAATGGGTAGCTACCTTTTGTAGTTGTAAGGATGTGGAGTATATTAAGACATGATGGGGAGAGTGAGGAGTGACTCAAGATTTAAAGGGGCTTTTAGGAACTGAAAAGCACATAAGGCAACAGTAACCAGTCATGGGGTGGAGGGGGGTGTAGAAGCTGGTGCCAGCCTGGTCTGAATATCTACCCCATTTGGATCAGGAACAAGAGTCTTTTAGAGAACTGATGCTTAAGTGCATTGCTGCTAAGTATTCCATGTTGTGCCACATGTCGAACAAGTGTCTCTTGGATCCCTTTAACAATTCTGGAAATATGTTGCCAGTTGCTTTGAGATGCTGGCTGATTTGGAGTCTGCTAGATAGTTCCGAGTAAAGCTTAAGACAGGCACATAAAAAAACCCCAGCAGAGCCCTAGAGTATGACTGCCCTATTGTATTTAGAAATGCTATGGATTTCTGTCTCTTAACTGTTCTCATCAGGGTCATAGGACTCAACAAGTTGGTGTCCTGTTGCCATTGCTTGTCCAGTCTTTCTTTTGAAGTTGAGTATTGTATGATACCTAGCCAATAACAAGTGACCTGCAGAGTCCCCCAGGTCTGTCAGTTTTCTCAGGTTTTTGCCTTGCTAAAGGAAGAAAGGACAAGACAAAGCCTAGTTTACAGCGTTAAGATGTGGGATCTGTGCGATCCATCAACTGATGTCCATTTGTCATTTTGTCTTTTCTGCTTAGTAGCACCCCCACCTGAAGTGAGGGAAATTCATAAGGAAGCATTTATTTTACTGAAGGTTCCATGTTCCTTTTAGTCAAGTTAGTAATACTGAAATTTTGAGTTGAACACATTTTATTTTTTGTAAAAAACTTTGTTTTTAAATTATACATATTTTTTATTTTAAAATTGTGGGATACAGTTAAGGGTTAGGTATACAAATATGCATCGTTCAGGCATCCTTGTTGATAAGGGGTGTCCCCCCCATCCCCAGACAGATATTGACTACCATGAATCCCACCACCCTTGCCCTCCCTGCCCCTGCCCATAGATTCCCACCACTGTCGATCCTTTTCTTAAAGTATTACGATAGATGTTCAAGGTCCACTTATGAGTGAGAATATGTGATACTCAGATCTTTGTTGCTGTGAAAGATCACTCAGTATTATAGACTCTAGTTCCATCCAGGTTGCTGCGAAATTCATGATTTTGTTCTTTTTTATGGCTGCGTAGTATTCCATCGTGTATATGTACCACATTTTTAAAATCCAGTCCTCTTGATGGACAGCATGATTGGTTCCAGATTCTTGCTATTGTGAACAATACTGTGATAAACATACGTGTGCAGGTATCTTTTATAGAGTGATTTGAGTTCTTCAGGGTATATTCCTAGTAGGGAGATTGCGGGGTCATATGGGAGGTCGATATTTAGAGCTTTTAGGAATCGCCACACTGCTTTCCACAGAGGTTGCATTAGTTTACACTCCCACCAACAGTGTATAAGTGTTCCCTTTTCACCACATCCTCTCCAGCATCTGTTATTTTTTGAGTTATTGATAATGGCCATTCTGACTGGAGTTAGGTGGTATTATTTTGAAATTATCTCAGGCTTTCAGAAAGTTGCAAAGTTTGTAAAAAGATTTCTGTTTACCCTTCTCTCATATATCCTAAATGCTAACATTTTGCAACATTTATTTCATTCTTTCTAATCTATTCATTTAATTTGCCAATTGTCCCACTAACTTCCTTTATAGCAAAAGAAGCTTTTATTTTTCTTGGTTTACAACATGGCATTTTTTGGGTCATTTTCTTTAGTCTTATTTAATATGTGATAGTTCCCTAGTCTGTCTTTATTTCTCAGGACTTTAACATTCTTGAAGAGTAGAGGCCAGTTATTTTGTAGCATGTCCCTTAATTTTGGTTTGTCTGATGTTTCTTCATGAAGTTATGCCTTTTTTGGCAGGAAAATCATAGAAGTAATGCTGTGTCCTGCTCAATGCAAGCTGTGCAGAGGCATATTGTATCTGTCCCATTTATTGATAGTCTTACTTTGATTATTTGGTTGAAGTGATATCTCTGGGCTTCTCCACTGTGAAGTTGCTATTTTTCTCTTTGTAATGAATAAGCACCTCATGAGGAGATCAGAGATACTCTAAGACTGTATAAGTGTTCTTTTTCTAATTATACTTTTGCCCACTAGTTTTAGCATCCATTACTGATTCTTCTCTTGCTTGTGACAATTACTAGTAATTGCCAAATGACTTTAGATCTTTAAAACATGATTTGTTGCACCTTTCATCTTTACCTGGCAAATCAAATCTAAATGTTGGTTTAAGAGAGATATTGGATTATAGACTCTCTTATGTATTCTTGTTAAATCTCTGAGTGAATCTGAGCAATTGAGAATTGAATATTGTTTTTCTAATGATGCACTGGACTGGGATGGGGACATTCTGCCCGCCAGCAATTGTACTTAAACTCTGACCTTGTCTACCTCACTAGTACTCACTGGTGAGCTTTCTTTTCTACATGCAGTTCGGAGCTGTTTGTCAAAACATACAGAACTCTAGTGCTTTAGAGGCTTCAGAAATTTGTGCTTCCTTTGAGGATGCTAAGTTTCTGTTTTTGTATGTTGTTTTGTCATATTGTTTTTTTTATAAATGGGAATTGTATAATACTAAGTGTTTTCCATTTTAAGGGCTTCTATTTCCTATCATACTTTATGACAAATGAGATTGCTTTAGAAATACATGATATTTTCAGCAGGATAGTTTTTCTCAGTATTCTTTTTACTTCCATACAAATATAATACTTTGTTCCAGTAAAATAAATTAAATTTATTTAGTGTGGGATTATAGAATACTGATTAAAACAACAACAAAAAAACCCAATAATTTGAACTTTCTTCTTTTCCCTGTATAAGTGGAAAAGCATCAGAAAATAATTGCTGTACAGACATTGACATTGAAAAGATACTGATGTTATGTTCATTAAGCACCCGTGAAGAATAATCAAGATGGAATTCTTGAATGGTTTAGGATTAAAATTTTCATATTTATCTTCTTGGTGCCAATCACTGTGTTTATGAGAGATGGGATTTTGAGAAGTAACTGAGTTTGGGGCAGAAGCCCCTTATGAATTAAATGTATACGTGCATGGTAAATGTCCTTTTGGAAATCAGGTATATTGGCTTTTAATCAGTAACGTTTTCTTTTTCAAGCAGCAGTGACTGGGACCTGCTGATAAAGCCTTTGCTCAGAGGCACAGATCCCAGAGTTCTTAAAGCCTTTTCCAACCATAATAAGTGAAACTAATTTTTGATGTTTAACATTTATAAGCCTGTGAAACTAATAGGGCAGCATCAGTGTTGAGAAAAACGAAGCCAAAAGTAGAACCATGGCAGAGAACAGGCCTTGAAAACAGTTCCTCAAAAACAAAACAAACAAAACAAAAAGCGGTATGTGCTATCATTGTGACACAGCAAGTACATAGTTTTCTAAAGTCGCATTCCCTTAAATTAATGATGACATTAAGGATGTATAGAGTCTGGTTTGGGGAGATGATTCAATGAAGCTCACATGCTTGAAGCCTAGATCGTGCTGTCATCTTTGGTTTGGCCATGTAGTAATGTGGTTGTTTTGGGACTCTTCCTCCTGTTGGTTAAGTACTTTTTTGTTAACGGTCTTGGAGGAGAGATGAAGTAGAAACATATACTTGGGTTTGTGTCATACTGGTGAAACTGTTATAATTTGAAATATATATGTTTGAAATAAATATTTCACACACAAGTATTTGAACTTATTGTGGCTTGTGAATCTCAGACTTGGTTGGAAGTACACTCCATTCATTGATAGGGATCCTTGAAAATGCCATTGTTTGGATATTGTCTTTTCTGACACGTTATCTTTGTTACAGTTCAGATCATACCAATTTGTAGAAACTGGTATTTTAAAATTAAGTGCTAAAGCCTAGATTTAACTAAGTAAACAGCAGGTAGGTTGAATTTCATATTTTGTAAGGAGAATTTCTCTCCAGGAATCTTCATGCTAGCCTGCTGTAAATAAAAACTAACTTGGTCTGGCAGCCGAACAGTGAGTTTCTGCCATCCAGTGAGTCATATCTATTGCTCAGGTTGATTTCAGTTATACCTGTACAGTGTGATGGTAGAAATGAACAGGCAAGAGAGGTTGCCTGTGAATTTCATTTAAGCTTTTTTTATGCCCTTAAAGATTAAGCTTTTTTTTTTTTATAAGTAACTCAAGCAGGATAGTCTTTTATAGCACCAAGTAAACTTGACTCCTTGGATACACCAGTATTTCATGTTGGAACATTATAACAATTTTGTGTAACCTATAAGGGATAGTCATATTGCTTTTTGATGATTTGTAAGGTATTAATATTTACATCTGAGATCTTTTTGTTATAATCCACTGCCATCTTTGCTAAGTCCAAAACCCTTCGATTTAGAGTAATGATATACAATGTTTCGTATTTTAAGACTCATTTTCTTTAACTTAAAAATGAGGATGTAAGGTAATGACTTTAGCCTTTAGTGCTATGGAACTTAATATTTATTTAGAATCCAACCAAGTTATCACAGGTAGAAATTATATATATATAATATATATATATATTTTTAATAGTATCATCTTTATAGTTACAAATCAATATACTGGCAGGATGAATTAAACCAGGAATTTAATTTTAATATTATTACAAAGTAACTGCTTAAATTTTTGGATTGCACAATGTCGGTAAAGTGAATAATGTTGAAGTAGTAACATTTTGTTAATAAAGAATGTAGGAATGGCCTTTTTAAAAAAAAATGAAATAAAATTTGGGGCAACCCCTTTGGGTCCCCTCTCACTGTGGTAGCTTCTCTGTTCTCTGAATAAATCCTGCTTTTAAAAAAAATAATAATAAATAAAATTTAAATAGACTGCTATATTCTTTTATAGCTAAGTGAATTAAATGCTCTCTAAATTTAAACAGACTATTAATTTGTAGGTGAAGCGCTATTTTTTGAGTGACTTGCTAGAAAATCTCAAGGCATTCTCATTAAAGAGACTATATATGTACATGTGAGGAGACAGGTTCAGCATTTTATGCTAACATCTAAAATGTAGTCCTTTCTCAGCAGTGCTCTGGATGTTGTAGCGTTTCCTCTAGCACTCAGAAATTTTCCTGTCAGTTTATTGTTAGGTTTTGGTTTTCCCGAGGGGATTTGACTACAATTCACCCTTTTCATTTCAGTTATTAGTTTTATGTAGATATAAGTGCTGTTGTCTTGATGGGATAGGAGCTTGAGTTCCTCCCCCCTCAAAACAAATCTTCCTTAAATCATACAATTTTCATCAAAGTACCTGGATTATTATCATATCTAGAGTTCAAAATAAAACATTTGTTTAAGTTTTTGAACTAGAGATGCTGTCAAACTTAAGTTTAAAGTTGCTTCTAGTCAGTGCTGTTATGTTTGCATTTAAAAAGCTTAGTTGAAAGACATAGTGGAGCAGATCTTTTGATTCTAAATCTTTTATTCTATAATACAGAGAAAAAATTATTTTCTACCTTTTTGTAAACACTTTCTTTGTGTAGAAGTATCTCGACAACATGTTTCCAAGAAAAACCAGTTTGCTCAGATATAAAGCTGAACAGTATATTCCAATTAACTATTATAAAAATATATCCCTGGAACCTATGACCCTGCAGATCCTTTCTGTTGTCTTAATTATTGTGATTTCTAGCCATCGAAGATTGAGTAAACATAGTGAAAAATGCATTAAGTATTATTTATTTATTATACATATTAAGGGTTTAAATTTAATATCTCCATTTCAACATTTTATTTTATGGAAAGGTGATATATATTGTTGCTAGTACCAGGGGTGTATGGCAAATACAATCCAATCTAACTACAGATTTTGCTCTAAAAGTAAAATTTTTTATATGATTATTGTATACAAAGTCATGCAGTGTCTGCAAAATATATTTTGTGTCTCTCTCAAATTTTACTACTTTGCCTTCAATCCCTTTTTCATTTATTGTTTGTTTATTAATTTTTCCTTTTCAGTTAGACTGTAGAGTTTAGGACCATTTTCTTTTTGGTATATTTTTACTAATTAGCAATGGGAACGAATATAGGCGAGTGGGGAGGGAAAAAGCCTCTTACTCAGTAAGCTTTCTCTGGTCAGCAACTATCAGCCACCTCAGGAAGGTGGGAGCTCTCTCTGCCTGCGGGAGGGGCATGTGTATTAGTTAAGGATTGTCTTGAACTGACTGTCTTTCATTAACTTTGGTCATCTCTCAGTGCTTTTTAATTTGAAAGATCCCCCGTGTATAATTTTGTATTACGCACATGGTCTGGATGACTTTTAAATGGCTATTTTAATTCTTTGAAGCTTTGTTCTAAGTTCTTATAAGTAATTCAGTTATTACATATAGATGAACAAATTAGCACAATGTATGGGAAATAAGCTATGTTTGTCCCAGTAAGGGAGGATTGGATGAATTCCTTTGAATCTAGATTAAAAATATGTTCATTCTCAAAAAATTGCGTATTGCCATGACGTTGGAACATTTTAACATTAGAAAAATAAGATTAGTATTTAGTGATGGCTTTTATTTTTTTCTTCTCTCAGGGTTTTAGGTGTGCTTACTCATATCTCATTGCGCTGCGGATGTTTTCTTACAACCTTTGGGGTATGATTGGGTGATCACCTCAAATGGCATTCCTTATGCTCTCTTTTAATTATGTTTATCTGTGCTTTTAACTAACCTTAAAAAAAGATTTCAGATGTTACAAGTCTAATTAAAGAGACAGACAAAGCACAGTTTATACTGTAGATTTTTTCTGCAGTTCAATTAATCAGCATGTTTTCTCTTTTAATTAAAACCATTTTAGTAAATTAAAGCCCACAGCAAAACACATATATAATTTGTTTGTAATTAGCTCTTAATTGGTGGTAGTTGAAGCTTAGCACCCTTGGTTTCTTTCTTCATGATTGCCATTTTATTAGCAGCTAGTCATTAATTAATCTTTTTCTAATTAGCTTATAAAACTGTTGATGGCACATTATTGTAAATGTGATTTTAAGTTCAAAGCTTGTTAATAGGCTTTCTTACTTAGAAGAACAGAGATAAAGAAATTGCTGAAAACAGTACTACAGTTCTTTTTAAAAAACTGTCTTTCTTATGGGGACTGTGTAAAGCATCTAACAGCTTATGGTTAATTTTTTAATGCTTTTTTCCCCTTATGAATGGAATAAGTTGCTTGAATATAAATGTCTGTATCCAGGAGTAATTTCAACAATATAGCATCTATTCTCCCTCCTTTGGAATACTGTAATCTACATATGATTTGAAGCCTTAATAGTCATTATTAAAACAGGTGTTATGCAAACTATTTCACCATGAAATCAAAGTTGAGTAAATGAATCATATCATATGTATGTATACACCCATATGGTAAAATATATTTGTGTGTTTTAAAAACAGGATTTTGGGGTGATGCATTGAAATAAAATTATATGAAGTTGTAGGCATAACAATAAATAATAGCTGTGCATACAATTGTACAGACATATAAATATATGTAGTATACAAACAGGCAAAGTTGTGTGTGCACATTTTAAGATAACAGTGAAATTAGGTTATTTCCTATAACAGAGAAAATGACCTGATTTAAAGTCAGAGTTAAATGACTGAATGTGGCATAGCTTATTTGCTATCAGGGCTTTGACATCTCAGGTGTGACCATGGAGAGAAAGGTACAATCCAAATGTAGATGTCCTCAATTTGTTTAGTACATACCGTATGAAATTGTGGTTTGAGGGAAACACATTAGCCACATTACAGTCTATTGAAATGTACCACCAATTTCATAAAACTCCTTAACTGCATGACATTCTGAGCTTTTTTTAAAAAAACAGTATTAGTGCAAAGTTTTGAAAGTTATAAAAAAGAACACAGGATTATTCGTGTTTAGAAGTGCTTTTTTCTTATTTGCTTCTTGAACTTTGCATGTTATTTCAACTTTGGCTATTTCTTTGGTTGTTTTTTGGAAGGCATTTTATGATGCCATGCAAGAGACACTAGAAAGGGATAGCTGACAAGGAAAAAATTAAAAATTGGATAAAAAGTAAATGAATAATGTCATATTACTAAAAAGATGAGAGGCTAATTTGTGCCGACTTTTTGCTAATTTTGTTCAAGCCTCAAAATGAGGAGCTGTCACCCGTTCTGTGTAGCACTGATGACAGTGCCAATGATCCATGAAATAAGCTGCCGCTGGCTTTGTTCTGATAAGAAAGAACAAATCTGCACAATGTTCGGCTCCCAGAATCTCATTTTCATACTTGCATGCAGGCTAAAAGAAATAAGCTGTTTGCAGGCTTGATTAATCAGACATTGGAGGGGTTTTTGTCTCTTTGATCTCTTTCGTCTCCTAGGTAACTTGCTTGACATTAATGTTGAGCTTGAGTAAAGACAATCAGGAATTGTCGACCAAACTGATATAAAAATTAAAGACCTTAACACTTTAAGTACTCCAGTAATGGTTCCGCTTTACTTCAGAAAACATCTGTTTTCATTTAATTAAAGAACAAAAGAGAATGGCATAAATATTTTTCATAGAGACCTATTATTCCATAAAAAGTTAAAGTATGATAATTGGTATTCTTAAATAAGTGCCTTGAAAGTGTTCAAAAGGGAGGAAAACTTTATAAATCAGTTACAAGCTAGTAATTTTCAGATGAGTAAAATATTTTATGAAATGGATGAGAAATTTACAGTTATGCTAGATTAAGCTGTTTGAGTCAGATGCTTCAAATGATTATCAGCAAACTTTATAATGACAAGATTTTGAAGAAAAACTAACTTTATTTTGAAGTTTGTCTTTTAAAAATCTGTACTGTGTTACAAGGATGTGCCATTATATCTATTTTACAACCCAATATGATTTACACACGCTAAACCTGTAAAATTGAAAGGAATTAAAAAAATGTCACCGTGCATTTGCTTGAGGTTATGCAGACGCTTTTACAAATCTTCCAAGTGGCTGTAAAGATGAATGCCTCAAGGGTCCAGCCAGGGCCCTGCTTTTCCAACCAGCTAAAGCCCTTATCTTAAATCCAAGCAAAGTACCATTAATCTTTTTGAAAGACCTTTTATGGCTTTTAATATATCCCAAATTAGAACATTTTACACCCTTGGTTCCTGAAATATGGTGATAAAAAGCCTTTAGAGCTTAATTTTCCTTACTGCATGCTCCGACCAATTTGCAGTTCTTTGTGATAATGTTTAGACACCTTAATTAAAATGCAGCAAAATATTGGATGTTCTATATGGAAAATGCTGATACTTTGACTACACATACAAGAAATTTTGTGTATATTTTTATTCATTTAAAAAAATTTCTTTCCATATTGTGTTGCTATAGTTATCTGATGACCCAAGACAGGTTTTATAATATAAAACCACTGACCAAGCTTTTGTGTTGTTTACATTGGGCACCAAGATGCATTTTTCTTTTTATAAAAGCGAAGGGGGGATTCTTGTCAGTCTATTTTACTTGTAATACTGAAAAACAGCACGATAATCTTTTATGTTCTGGAACTCGGGTTAGTCATCTTGACTGGGAAACTGCATTTCTTCTCAATCATTTCTTCCATAGAAAGTCTTATTATCCTTTTATATTTTCAGATATTTCATTCTTTTTTTCCTCTACAGAAATAAATCAGACACATTCATTTTGATCAGATACATTCATTTTAATCACAAAAAAGGCTATAACTTTCATTATCATTACAAGCTAAAAGAGTTTTTCTGTAAAAAATACATAGGCCAGGTTTGTCCAATGTTTATCAGTTGAAGAACATTTCATGTAATCTAACCCAAGTTAAAATACAGTTAGAAAAATTGTTGCCTATGCACCTAATCATTTATTTTGTCTATTTAGTTTGCAAAATGATGGAGTCCTCTCATGTGAATGGTTGCTGAATGTATTCTAATAATTGATTTTTGATAAGTTTATACTGTGTTAAGGAACATATGCTCTAAATCTTTACTGTGATGCTGGTTGTGCAGATTTGGCCTTAGCACTGCTGGAGCATTAAAGCTTTACATTTTTAGAGTACATGACCATGTTGAGGTGAAGAGCCCATTGAAGACAAACAATTGCATGTCTGGACACATGGAGATGCTCTTTGGTTTGGCTGTACTAAATCTAGAACACCCATATTGGAAAATTTCAATGAATGAGTTAAAAATGTAAGCTATGTCTTATTAAAAATAATTTTCTTATATGGTTAATGGTACAAGGCAAATATGGTTCAGATCATTTTTGTTTCTTACTCGAGGTATATTAAATATAAGATAGGTTAGCTGAGTGGGCCTTTTTTTTTGTGGGTGGGTTTGGCAAAACTATATTTGCATTTGATATGTAATACACGAGAATGGCGTTAGTGAAAAAATGTAGTTTTATGTTTTACCTTTTGGGGATGGTGGACAAGAAAGAGACTAAATTCACTTGAATGTGGAGAGCTCTATATGTGCTTCTTAAACACAAATAGCCAGCAGTGTTTTATGGTAGAAGACAGTTCGTTGTGTACACTTATTACTCTCCTAGTTTCTCATTGTACCTCCAGTTTCCCAGCCTCCTTGTGTTTAGGTGGAGCCATGTGAGTGGTTCTGACTAGTGGGCTGTGAGTAGAAATGATGTGTGCCATTTCTGAACCAAAGTATCAAAGAGCAATGTGAGGTCCTCCAGCTCTTGTTTTTCCATAATGAACTTGAAAGCCACATGTTGAAATGCTGCCACTACAAGATGGAGGAGAGCCCTTCCCCTCCACAGGAATTTTAAGTGAAACAAGAAATAAAAGCCAGTGAGATTTGGGGATGTATTGATACTGCAGTGTTAACTTGCCTAACTAGTTGACAGGTACTAGCTTGATTTTTTATACATGTATGGACAGTTTTTCCATGGATGAGAATTCCATCTTAATGATAAATTATGCTACAGCATCCTTAAGCGTTTTACTTTCTCCTGGGATGAGGATGCTACAGCCCTTTGATTCTTAGCTTTTTGGTTGATTTAGGTGAACTTTTCTGTGATAAAGAATGGAAATGAAAAGAGAACTAAAAGAGCAAAGCCAGTATTGAAGCAATCAGATGTAACTGACATACTCCTTCTCCCCAGCCTAATTTATAAACAATCCGTGTTGTGATCAGTGCTTTATCTCCAGCTCCTAGAATGGTATCTAGCAAAATTATGCATGTGTACCTTCGTAAAATTCGTTGAATGAATGTTATTATTATGAAAAAGATGACAACAGTAGTGGTGTAATACTGGTTTGGGTTTTGAGGAGACGCTGAGGTTGGTCTGCTTTACAGTTAATCATTCTTTCTTCAAAGGCTTTCCTGTTAATGTTGACCAATTCAGCACCTTGATTTGATTGACAGCTTCCTTTCATTTACTTATATTCTTATATATATTATTTCCTGGACTGAAAAGTGAAATCTATTTTTGCTTTCATTTATAAACTTCAGCCAGTGCTTGAGTTGTACTTGTCTAATTCACCCAAAAGGAAATTATTCTTCAAGATAAGCTGAAAGACATGTCAAGTATGCCAGACCTCGCTTTCCTAAATTGTCTTCTTTCCTTACACATGTGCTCTTTACCTCCTGCCATGCCTTACTATTGGCAAGCAGGTACCTAAAACTTAGGCTTTAATATGTTGACTTTAGAGTGACTTCTAGGTCATTTCTTGTCTTCTACAAGTCTGCCTATCTACTAATATGCATCAGGTAAAGTACAGGAATGGAAAAGGCAAGAAACACCAGAAAGAAATTTTAGCTTTGTTGTTTAACCTGGGTTCTTAATGGATACTCTTGAGCCATCCACTTGGGCAGCATTTAAAAAAATAAAAACTAGAAAATATCACCATTCCTGTCCTGGAGATACTTGCTTGGAAACAGCTTTGTAGCCAGAGAACTGTGTAGAGCAGAGTGAATCACTATAAGGCTGTGGCACAGAAGCTAGAGGGCTGGAGAAATTCAGAAATGATGACTGTTTTAGGTTGAGTTAGAAGACTTCTAGATGGGGGAATTCATTCTGAATGAACTTTGTAGGATTGGCAGATGGGTGTAAGGGGTTCATGTAGGCACTGTGATCCCTTTCACCTCTTAGCACCCCTTATATTTTTTCTCTCAGTGAATTAAAAGTGTTGCTCATCATACAAAGTGCATTTATGAAGTAGTAATTAGCTTTCCCATGTTTTATTAATCACATCATGACTGCCAATCAGAGCTTCTGATCAGTGTGAGATAACTGGTGTGACCATACTGAGTTGCTGTAATTCTAGCCCAGAGCAAAGAAACTTGATGTCTCTGTCAGTCTCTGCAGCCTTATCGGGGTAAATTCCTGTTCAGCCTACTGCAATGCTGAATAGCTTGAAGATCCTCATTACTACATTTGTGGACCCTCGAGGGGCTTCAGTTTGGGAAGGGATTTCCGTCCAGGAGACTAGTATAACTAGGGCAAAAGGTCTGCCGGGAGTTACGGGAAATATGGGCCATATCTGTGTTTTTACTATATTTTGTTCAAGGGGGCCTGAGCATAGAATTTTTAATTTCTAGACATGGCTTTCTTACCCACAAGTTCTCAGTTATTTGTATCATGTAATTATTATATTAGCTGGAATATTTATTTTCACTCTCCCCCCCCCTTTGTAATTCTTAGCTTGGTGTAAAAATTGCCAAAGCAATTGCCTGCCACAACTTTGTAAAAGCCAAAAAGGAGGCTGAAAATTCACAGGCTGCTCGAAAAAAGAAGAAACTTGCTTGGGGGTAAGCTTACTTTAACATTTTCAGTAGTAATTTTACTGACTTTGTAGGAATTGCCAAAATCCTGTGACTATATTTTGTGAATCCAGTTGTGTGTAATTGTTACTCATTTTTTCTTTGTTGGGTGCTTATCAGGTTATAAATATGGAGGCTTCGTCCTGTATGACATTTATTTTGTAATCACTGAAGTATGCGAAAATTTTTTTGTTTTACTTTGGTCTCTTAGTGAACATTTTACTTTGGCAAAGTATTTTTTTTTTTTTAGGAATAAATTGAGATTTTTATATTTTTCATTTCAGATTTGAAGCAAAGAAGAGATGGGAAACCAAAAGTAACATGGGATATATGTAGCTTGCCAGAGTTCTGCAAGACATTTGTGGATTCGTGTGCTTAATTTACTGAAAAGACTTACCTGCTCTGTTATGTATGTTAGGAAGTTGATAGAACTAGAAGAAATTAGCTTAAAATTTGGGGATTGACCATCAACTCTTTTCAGTCTTTCTCTAAAGAGTTTAACTTATTGAAGTGAACAAAATGAAGCATTCTGTTATGTATGTAAGAATTAATACAAAAAAGGATAGAAGTTTGTTTATTTGTATAGACCTATAGTGTAAAATCAATTTTGCTTTTCATGTTTGTTATAGTATAGCCAGTGAGCTCCATACTTCTTAACTGTACCTGGTGAAACTGCATTTTTATTGGAATTGTGTTTTTAAGATTGGTCATTGTTTACAGTGAATTAATATGTGTAAAAATGTTTCAATTGATTCTGTCTTTGCAAGTGGTTTTAATGACCTTAATGTTATCAAAGTACTTATTGATTTTTATTGGAGGCAGTAGAGTTCATATTTCAGAATTACATAGTAAAAGCAATTGATTAATTTTTGTATACCTTCAGCTAAAATATTACAATATTTGTAATAAAATATTACAATAAAGGGTCAGAAAGTAGTATTTGAAGGATTATTTAAATTCAGCTTTGCCTAGAAATGTCTTTCTAAATATCTTTCTTTCTCAGCCATGTTATTCTTTAAATTATGAGATGGTTCTTAGAAGAGAAAATGGTCTAATTGTATTATACAGACAGGTGTGACTCAATAATAAAACTTTGAATCTTCTAAAATCTGGTTTGTTTTTTACTCCTCTTTCCTATTACTCCTTAAAAGATTGAATAAATTAATGAGGATAAAGAGAAAATTGGTACCATGGGAAGAAGTTTTCATGTGATGTGCCCTTCGTGGTTTTAACAGCAAGGGTCTTGGAGAAGTCATCCGACAATCTGGTAGGAAGACCAGAGTCGGAGGTTGTGGGACCTCTTTGTTCATGCCCAGCAGAGGTGAAGAACTGCTTCCCGTGGCTTTCATCGGCTCATCTTTCAGCCTTCATCAGGCTGTTCTAGTTGTCTGATAGAGACTGGGTCGGTAATGTAATTTCAGGAACATATAAAATTAGTCATGATTGTAATTATACTACTGTTATTTTTAGATTTAAAATAGTAACAAAATTGTATTATTTTATGGTGGTACTTTTAATGTTTTCTTTCTATATTCTGGAATAAGTGAATACTTAGTAGCTATTTAAGCATCCAAAAATAGATTTCTTGCTTCCAGTTAGTTGAGAAAAGCCAGCATAGAGAAAGCAAAGTTTTAGGAGATTGTGTATTATACTAATACATTATGAAAAGATATCCAGACCAAATATTGGAAGATCTTATATTTTGTGATTTAATAAATTGGGAACATTACTCCATTTTATAGATACCGTCCCGTACAGATTACCTACAATATCCATTTCAAACTGCTGGTAGGTAAATAGAAACTTACAGTATAGGAACCTTTCCTTTAAAAATCCATTATGGGGAAAATATCCACTATACAACCCAGTGTTTTTGTCTGAAACATTAAAAATGTTTTTTTTGAGCAGGTAGGTGGTGTAGATACTCTTCTGCATGAGGTCCCATGATGGGCATTTCCTTTTGGCCTCTGCTTTGTTTTTTGTTTTTGTTTTTCCCCCTGTGTTTACTCCTTAAAGCATTTAGTGGCCCCTGCAAGCTCATTGCACTGTTTATAGTGAGGCCTTGCCAGAGTGGCCTTCTGTAGAGTCTGAATCAGGAGCCTGTCCAGCCACTGAATCCCTTCTTCAACCCGCTCCAGTGCCAGCAATTGCCCCCTCTGCACCTACTCAGGGTTCTTATGTAGATGGGAGCATTTTAACTGAGTGAAAGGCAGTGTGGCAGAATCCAGTGTAGCAGGTGTACAGAAAGCCACATCATTTGGTGTACAGAAAGCCACATCTCCTAAGTCCTCACTCTTTTGGGAACATGGGCTGTGGAAAGCTCTAAAACATGATGGTAAAGCAGAGGAAAGGGGGTGGGAGGGAAGGATTTAGCGGAGAGGAAGGAACAGGTTGTCTTGGGTCGGCCCTGCTGACACATCATTTGAGACCAGTTTTATTTGATCTGCTTCAGTGGGAATTAGACATTTTCCTCCTTAAAGCAATAAAATGGGAACATTATTCCTAGAGTATGCATGTTGCCCAGAGGATGTAGTCATTTGTCCTCTCCATTCTAGTTACAGCAAAATAAGATTTCTTTTTGGATCACTAATAACTTTAGTTCCTAAAGCTTCAACATGTGCATTTACTACCATCAGAATGCCTGAGTTAGATTAGTAATGTAAACGTCAGTTATTGTTAACTGAGATTAATATGTTTCAGGCCATTGGTATGGCATTAATGTAACTATGATTTACTATGTAAGTACTTCAGGCTAAAACAACTTACTAAAGAATAGTAATTTTGAGCTTTATAGCACTGGTTCTGAGATGTGAAGTTGGCAGTGCATTCTTGTTTTGGAGCCCTCAGGACATTTCTGATTTTCAGCAGAGCATTCTATTTCTTTCACCAAAAGGAGAGTTTGAATATATAATCTTAAGTTTGCTATAATTAGTTCTGATGACAGAGTTAAATACTTCAGCCAAGACTGTAAATCAGTTACTTAAACAGGTTTCTGCAACTGATCATAAATCTCAAATTCCATATTTTAAACACACTTATTTTTTTAGGCTGACAGATAAGGGAGGGATAGGCCAGGGACAAGAATAAAATGTTATCCTGAACTTTAAGTAACAGCTTAGAACTTCACATTTAAAATCTACTTATTTTCTTTATGTTTTTTGTCTAAAATATTATATTTTAAATATTTTGTTTGCTTGGCTTATTAATAACTTTAATTAAAGACAAGTTTGAATTTGATTTCCAAAATATGAAGGTATAATTTGCAAACTGTTCAAATCTTTATTTGTTAGATAAATATATTACTTTTTAAGAAATGTATATCTTACTATTAAAAAAACATGCGAAGTTGATGTTTAAATAAAATGTGAATTGTGCATTATTTTTTTAAGAGATAAAATTTGGAGAAACAAGCTAATGTTATATGTCAGATACCATTTTAGAAAGTTAGTGAAATGTAGTAGTCAAATTCAGAACTAACTGAATTCAAGTTTTCCATTTTGGCAGAAGGTGCTTTTATTTTTAGTATCTGGCAGAGCAACAAATGCTTTGCATGTCAATTTAATATTTTTCCAAGCCAACTGTTTATTCATTGGCTTAAAATTTACACTCTACTAAAAGTCTTAGCTCTGACTTTCATGAAACAAATAGTAATATTTGGACAAAATATGTACATGGAAATCTTTTTCCAAAACCAAATGTAGATTGGTATTTGTGGCATCAGTGCCTTCTCTAACATGGCAGTGGATCTGAAAGTACTTTGAAAAGTCTAAGGCATTATAAACCCATGGCAATGCACTTCAAGTAATTTTTATTATGAGGTAATTGGAACAGCTTTCTGTGTTTTCAAATTTAATGAGCTGTCAAGAGGTATTCTATCAATATGTATTTGTTTTTTACCTTTGTAGCATACTGAGACAGTAAGGTCCATTTTTATTTGAGGTTGAGACACTCTAGTTTTGATAAAATGAACAGAACTGCATTCTTTAGTAATTATTATTTTATCCTCCCTCCACACTTCTCACCTTAAAAAAACAAAAAACAAAACAAAAAAACCCCCACATACATTTCTAAGTGTTGTAGCTGTAATCAGCACAGAGACTTCCTGGGAAGGGATTCTCGCCTTCAGTAAAGGATGCAGCAGCATGTGACCGACAAAGATTGCCAAGAGGAACTTAAAGTCAAACTGTTTTGCTCTAGTGTTAAGATGAAGTGTGTTGGGTCTTCAGCAGTATCTCCTTCTACTCACTTGTGTGTATATCCAGGAGCTAAGTGTTCACGTTGCTGGAATTCCTTCACATGCAGCAGTGCTGTCATAGGAGCTTCCTGTCACACGGGCTCTCATGATCTTAATCCCTGGAATACAACTACAGGCGTCTGGGGGGACAGTTTATTAAATGCCATGCAGCAGGCTGTGTTTTTTGATGTGCTTGTAAAATCAAGAATTAGCTGAGGAATAATTATCTTTTTATTAGTAATAGTAACTCGTTTTTTGATTCAAGTAGAAAAAGCATACACATTTTCCAAGCGAGATGACATTTTAAAGAAACTGAATTTACATATAAGTCGTTTTATATCCAAAGCAGGTTTCTTAAACACAGAAATCAAAGAAATGAAAGGGAAAGGAATGGCAGTGGCCAAGGAAAGTCTTGGCTCCCAAGTAGCTCTCTACCAGGTTCCCCCGGTGCCTGCTCCCACCATCCTAGCAGCTCCAGCCCACATCTCCTCCTGGGCCCATGGGCTGCCTCTTGCTGAATTGCTGCAGGGGGCCTTCTGGGTGACAGGTACGGAATGAGGTAATCTTTTTCCACCTCTAATTTCTGAAGGGTGTGTCTGTCCAGTTATTACTTGTCGGTTGAGCTTAAAGCTTTAGAAACCAACAACTACAGTACAAGCTGTAATTACCGATGTCTGTTTCATATTCATCTGTAAGTTCTGGCATTTGATCAAGAAGTTAATATATCACTTCATCTTCAAGCTGAATGTGCCTTGGCTATAAAGGTTTTATTGTCTGGTGGATAGCATACAATTATGACTGTCCAGAATAAAAAGTGTTTTCATTTTTAAGGGGGGGAACTACTAGTAGAAGTACTTATGAACATCACAAGGAATAGTGAAACAGTGGAGCTTTGCAGTTCTTTGAATTTTTCCCTATATAATACTGAGAAACATTTACTGAGCACCTGCTATATGTCAGATACTAAGCTAACTCTTGCAGCTCAAAGATGAATAAGCACAGTCTAATGGGAAATATATGTAAACCATGTTTTGGACAATTTGATCTTTAGGTGGGCTATCAATCAATGGCTTTTCCTTGCTGAATACAAAGGAGTAATCTACATGTCATAAATTAAATCACCTAGACTTAAAAATTGTGGTTACCTGAGTATATACGTACTCTACAGAATGCTGAATTTTCTAGCTGGGCAGTCAGCTACAGTTGCTCACTAGTTAAGTGACTGATGTACATGTGCTCATGCCAGCATGGGTAGTATTCTCACTCTGGGGGTGAGGAGCACTGACAGGGAGGGTATACTTCAGGAATGAATGCAAACAGCTGTTCTGCACATTACTTGGTAATTTTCAGCTGAAAGTTTTTTTAGGTTGTTTCAACATGTCTTTTATGTTAGAATGGCTGGGTCACAGTGCCTGCTTATGTTAGGGTAATGCTCACAACTACAACAAATATGACCCCCAAAATATTATGACTCAGGCACAATAGAAGTATATTTATTGCTCATGGGACAAAGGAGAATGTTACTGTCAACAGGGGCTCTGCTCCATGCTGTCATTCAGAGACCCAGGCTGACAGCAACTCATCACCTTTTCCAAGTAATTCTGAGTGTCACTATATCAGTCAGCTGGAAGAGAAAAGAGCATGGAAGGGTGCTCATGGGAAGTTGGGGCCTAGCCTGGAAGTGGAACACATTAGTTCTCACTTTGCACTGGCTAGAGCTTCCTTGCTTCACCATACCTAACGGCTAGGGAGGCTGGGAAATGTAGACTGGCTGTTTCCCGAAGAAAAGGAATACATTTTAGTAAATAGATAGCAGGATCTGCCACTTTGCCTCACATATGACCTTGAAGCATTTTGCTGATGTTGAATAGACAAAATGCTATTTGTGATTTGATGTAGTCATTTTTACTCGGATGTGTTGACAAAGCTGAGTCAAAATAGCCACTCATGTTACCATACAGTGTGCATGGTATCAAAGCACGATACTTGCTTAAGTAGCATTGTGTGCTTAGTCAGTGTGGCAGGGGTGGAGCTTCAGTGTTAGAGTCGTAAAGGGCTGTTGGGACTTCACTAGGTAGGTGAGTCGAAGCATCCCAGCATGACACATTGGAGACACAGCAAAGACTAGGGCTGGGGGAGAATGAGAGCAGAGAAGTGGAGCAGCAGAAAAGAAGTGATGCTGAAGACAGCTGGCTGGAACCAACTCACACACAGTTTTGCGAGACTTGCTGGGGAGCCTGGGCTTGTGCAGGGAGGGTTAGGTGATGTGGGGTAAGGAAGTGGGAGAGCAGATTTCTTATCAAGAGTGATATGAGGAGTTTGGTTATATCAAATTAGACATTTAGTAATGTAGGTCATACATAGACTTGCTGTGTTGGGGCACTTGTGGAATGTCCTGGAAATGCCAAGTGGATCAGTTGTATGTAGAGGTCTGGAGGTCAGGAAAGAGGGTGGTTACAGAAGACATGCTGAGGAATGACATTTTAAAAGGTCACATGTCAACAGTGACAAATACCAGTGAGCTGTCAGGCAAGGTTATGGTGGAGAGGTGCCTGTTAGAGTTAGCATCACATGGTACCAGTGATCTTGGCCAAACATCCAAGCCAGGATGACAATGGATGTCTCGGGTCAGGTTTCCTAGAAGCAGTGCTTCAGATCTTTTGAGAAAGTAGCTGATTGATAAAGGTGTGCATTTCAGGAAACACACCTGGAAGGGAGGGAGTGGAACAGGGTAAAGCCTTGGCCTGGTGCTTGGTGGGGAGGGGTCTGTGAACCCTGCCGTGGCAAGGGAGCTGGCCTTCATGCCCTCTATCGGTCAGTCAATGCCTGTGGTGCAGGCTAGCATTTTGCATGGAATGGAAAGATGGACAGTTGGACAGACGAATGGGTGGATGAATACACATTCCTAGCCCTTCTAGTTGAACTACAAAGTCTTGTCTTAATGTCCTTAATAAATAAATATTCATGACTAATTGAGAACATAAACATAAACCTTAGAACTACTGTTATTGTTCTACTGTAAATTTTTCAACCACTGAGGATTCATTGTTATAGATGCTCTTTGTCTTAAAGAAATACTTTAGTTTTGCATATATCTTAGTTCTACATACATATATCTAGCAGATTGAAAAGATAAAATTTTTTTGTTACTGTTTTCATAGAGTGCTCTTGCTGTATCCTTCTAAGAAAGCCAGACACACATTATGCTTGTTTCATAGATGAGGGAACCAAGGTGCTGGGAAGTTTGAGAGAGAATCTATGGGGCCATCCATCTAGCACAAAAGGGCTGGGATTAGAACTCAGGACAGTGATTCTCCAAGTGAGATCCATGGCTGCTTGCAAACAGAATCACTTGTTAAAAATGTAAACCCCAGGGTCCCTCTCTGGATTGGAGCCTGGACTGCATTTTAAAAACTTTTCTGTGATGAGTACATAAAATGAAGACTTACTACCTTGAAGTAGCACCACCTTCCTTCACTGGGAGTCTGGAATGGAAAGAGGAAAACAAGCCAATGGCACCTGCACATCCCATAGGAAGTCTTATCACAACCCATAGAAAGGGAGGCATACCATGTAGTACAAATACCAAGTCCAATTCTGTAAATATAAATGCTCATATCCCCAAACTGACTCTGCTCCGTATACCACTTCCATTTAAAAAAAAAAAAAAAGGAAAAGAAAGGTTCCGTGTCAAAGAACTCAGTTGGAATCCTCGCTTGGTACTTCTTTCTTCCTTGCCAGCAGTGCTCAGAAAGAAAAAAGAAAAAGAAAATCCAAAGTCCACTTACATAAAAGTTTCATTCCCGGCGGTGGAGGGCTTAATTAAAGTCCTCAGATGTTTCTGTGCACCTTGGAAAGCATTTTTATGCAATCCATATATTACCAGAAGTGGCTCCAACAATTCTCACAGTAAAAAACCCTGTCAATCGTGCAGTTCCACCAGGAACACACCGCCTTTTTCAAGATTCAGTGTCCTGGTTCCTTCACCTCTGTATCCTGTGGCAGTGAGGACTGCTCAGGGGCTTTCAACTGCCAGGATGGCGCTAGAGGATTTCCAAAGTTAAGGTCAGATAACAGAATCTGGAAGAAATGGATCCCCTTCCAATTCCATTTCCTTTCTTCATTCAATAAATATGTATCAAGGGCTTGTGATATGCCCAGCACTACAGCAGGTGCCGAGGGTGCCACACTGGACAATACAGAAAACTCCTGGCCTTCATGGAGCCCATATTCTAAAAAAAAGAATAAGCTACAACATCTCAGTGGTACCCAGAGCAAGGTCCTGGCCAGCAATACCAACGTCACCTGGGAAATGTAGAAATGCATGTGCCAGACCAGACCTGAATCAGAAAATTTTGATAAGACCTCCTGGTGATTCTGACACCCACCCAAGTTTCAGAATCACTGGATTCTTGTATGGGCCCAGAAAGGCAGGTTGCTGCTACCAGCAAATGTTAAAATAGTGAAGTTACTACACACTGGACTATGGAGCAACCCAGATTTGATCCTAGCTCTGCCACTTACAGGATGTATGACCTCAGGCAGCTTATTTAATCTCTCTGCACCTTGGGTTCTTCTTCTGAGAAATGGAGATAATAGTGCCTATCTGATAGGGATGTGAGGATTAAAGGAATTAATGAATATGAAAGTGCTTAGACTAGATCCTGACACATAGCAAACAATATACTTGTTGGGAGACAATTCTCCAGACAGTTCTTGCATTTCTGCCCATCTTGCGAACAAGGCTCGAAGTACTCTTTTGTTCCAAGGCTATCTTTGCAAGGATGTTTGTAAGTAAACAGTCTTGGAAGGTTGAGATACTGTCTCACTCTGGAGCAAAGAGCAGCCACGCTTATTCTCATTATGAAAGATTCGGTTCCCTAAGCTCAGAGTTCCTCTTCTCTAATGAAAACCATGCACGGGTGTCATGTGGCCCTCTTAGTGTCACACTGTAGGAATTGGTGTAAAAATGCTGATGGCTACTTCTCTTGTTACCAATAATAACTGTTCTTTGTCTCTGACCCAAGAGTCTGGTGTCTTCTGCCACATTCGTGAAACAGTGGCAAACTAACTTGTTAACTTGCAAGTAGGGTAAAATCTCAGACCCTTCACAGTTTTTGACTATACTATGTAAGTGTTTGTATAAGTTTGTTAGTATTATCACAGTTATCACTCCACACAATATGCCAATTTTCTGGAAGAAACAAAAGTGTAACTGATGGGTCCAGCCTTTAAAGAGTTCCCACGAGAGCCCAGGAGTTTAAATATTTACATAAAGATGGCACAAAAGACATACAAGAACAGAAAAACATAGACCTTGGAATGAAACTTGGATTTGAATCTAGGCTCTGGAGGTTCACTAGCTATGGAGACTCTCAAAACCTCAATATCTTATTTGTAAAGTGGTGTTGCTAAAGCTTACTTCGTGTTGTTGTGAACTTTAAGATAATCCACTCAGAGTTTAGTACAAGGCCTGGCATACAGTAAGCACTCAGCTACCATCACTGATCTTTCTGTATTCTTATGGTGCTTAGGACTTGGCTAGAGGGTATTCTGCCCTCTCCCTGGGTCTTTAGGGAAGAAGGCCCCAATACTGTACAACATTCTAGGTGGAGGCTACTTTCCTTGGAACTATCGAATCCCAACTCAGTATATCCCTGGATTCTGCCTGCACAAGTCCTCAAAGCTAAGCGCCTATGGGTGAGTGGCTAATAGCCTGGCTTTGGAATCAGATAGCTTTTAGTTCATATATACTTTGTGATTTAATATGATGATATAATTTGAAGTGTATGTGGTTGTTTTTGATGATTTTATTAAAGTGCTTGAAAATCCTAGCACACAATGTGTGTTCAGCCAATGTTAATCAGTGCCCTAGGCTGCAACACCATGATTTAATGAGCCATTTGATTTTCATGATGGTCTCTCTAGGACCTTTTTCAATGACTCATACATAGTAGGTGTTCAGTAAATATTTGCTGACTGAATTGATGTGAATGAAAAAAGAACGAATTCTACTTTCATCTTTTCTCTGGAGATATTTCTGCACTAAGTCATTCTCAATATGTTGCTCTGAAAGTGAAGATTCTTTCCAAAGTTCCTCATTTCCTCACTTCCCTCTTTGCCACTGGCTTTCAGACTGCTGGAGGCTACAGACCTTCTCTTGAGAAAGATGAACATGTCACCGTAAACACTGCATCTTGCACACAATTTCAGTGATTCACAGACCTCCTATAACTTTCCCACATAGAGGATCCTGCTTAAACACTCCCATCCTAGGGTGTCTAGTCCACTAAGATGGCCAAGAAATCATGTCTCATATATCTATCCCCAAACAGCAAGCTATCATGGACAATCTACAATGCAATTATTACTTTGTTCCTCTAGTCAAGGCTGCATAAGATCCATTTCCAATCTACTTGTGATTTAGGGGTAGCAAAGGGTTAAAGAAATTCCGTTATTTTGGGTTCCTTGTAGTAGAATTATGGTTTTTAAGACAAGCTAATGGAAAAGTTGTAAAAATAAGTTCATTCCGTCTTATTGGTCATGCTTACAATCCTGAAAATTCTACATGTACTTTTTGTAACTATATTTCTCCTCTCTCCATTCTCTAGTTGTGAGAAAACCCAGTTGTTAAAGAATTATTAATATCAAGCTTTCCTGGGTCCTAAGGAACTGAGCATTCAAGACCCTCCAGAAGCTGAAAGGAGGAGAAAACAAGAGGAAGATTTCCCAAACTAAATCATATCAAGTATCTTGCCTTACCTAAAAAAAATATTTAACTGGGGTTGGTAATTGGTTGACAGAAAGAGGAACTCAAAGAGTGAAATGGGAATGTATGAAAACACCTGAGTAGATACTGCCCAAAGCAAGAACCTGGGAAGTTCAGCCATAGATTTTCTGAGAAGATGAAAGTACAGGCATTAGCAGCATCCAAGAATTAGGCAGAGATTTTTCCCATTTGGAAGCTGAAAAAGAAATGATCTGCTGTCCAAGACAAAGAAGAAAATGATTTGGGCCCAGAGGGAACTGTCACTCACACATACACTGTCCAGGGGGCAGTAGAAAGATTACAGCCGCCATCTTGGCTTCTCTAGAGTACAGCAGCAAAACAATGTCTAGTGGTTGCTAGGCAACCATTAGCCCATCGCTGCCCTTTTCCATTAAACATTATCTGCCTTCTTAAATTGTTTTAATTTATTTTTTTAAACAGGAAGGATAATGCAACAGAGAATTACCAATGCAATCTAACAATGAAAATGCATTTGAGGTTCCCAAATCAGTGAAGATTTTGCAAAGGTTAGATCACTCTTGGGTGGATGTTGATGATAGTGACAGTTGACTGAAAGCTCTTTTCCAACATTTCATCACTTGTCCTTATGTTTTCTAGTGCCAACAATAATTACACTGTATAAATGTCAATAATCTCTGAACTTTGTAAAACTTAGGGCCCAGGATTTTTTTGTTTATCCAGTTTGAATAACCTTCTCAGTCCTCTGCTATGACCTGTCCCGAGTTAGATCTTGTCCTAAGCAAGTTTCTCTATCAGCAAAGAATGGTTGTCAGAGGTAGTCAAGCGGAGCTCTTGTTCTGGTCAGCTTTGCAGATAGTTAAAATCATATTATTTGCAGGATTGAGCATAAACACATGGAAACAATACCTGTTTATGTAAGGAACACTTTCTGGCAAATAAAAGGACCAGGTAGGAGAGAATAAACATCTTTATTCAGAAACCCATGTGCATTCAAGTTTTAAAGATACACTGATGACTTTTACTATAAGAGGATATTAAGATATCCAGCAAAAGAATGTAAAATCAGGACCTGGAAAGAGCTAATTGTTCATGTGTCATGCACCATACACATAGTCTACCTTTTTATTTATTTTATTTTATTTTTGAGTTTGGGTCTCACTCTGTCACCCAGGCTGGAGTACATTGGCATGATCATGGCTCACCACAGCCTCAACCTCCTGGGCTCAGGCAATCTTTCCACCTTAGCCTCCCAAGGAGCTGGGACTAGAGGCGCATTCCATCACATCCAATTAATGCTTTTGATTTTCTGTAAGGACAAGATTTTGCTATGTTGCTCAGGCTGGTCTTGAACTCCTGGGCTCAAGCATTCCCCACCTTGGACTCCCAAAGTGCCAGGATTGCAAGGGTGAGCCACCATGCTAGGCCTGCCTGCCTTTTAAATACCAGTGAATGCCCCATCTGACTATGTCTAGTAAGGGATTCAGGGAAAGTATATGGGTTGATTCCATGGGTTCAAAAGCTTAAAGCCATACACATAATGTTACCTCCTTCACTTTCACGTATATCCAAGATAAAGCGATGGGACAGTGGTGCATGTCTAATCTCAGCACTTTGGAAGACTGAAACAGGAAGATTGCTTGAGGACAGGGTTTTGAGACTACCCTGGACAACATAGCAAGACCTCATCTCTACAAAAAAAAGTGGGGGAGGGGATGGGAGTGGATGTGCAGCCTGAAGGATGGCATATGCAGATAACTAGATTCCTATTCTGGCTCTTCCACTCACTCAAATGACCTTGGGCAACTTTCTTGGGTGCTTTTTCTGTGTGCGTGATAACTACTTTGTCAAGGCTGTTGTGATAATTCAACAATATAACAGATGCTAAGTGGCAGTTACTATTACCACTATTATTATGACTTTATTATGGATCACTATTATCACCACCTCCACCTCTAATACTGCTCCTCTACAGCTAGTGAAACACTGCTTTGTGATGCCCCTTTCAGATGTCAGTTCTTATTTCAGGCTGCCTTTGGTGTTCTACGTGCAATTTCATCTGGATAGAAAGAGCATGATATATATTGCTCAGGTCCCTTTAATAGGAAGAAGCTCCAGGCCTGGAGTCAGACACCCTATAGGCAAAGGTGGACCAACCTTGTGATGCAGGGTGCAGGGACCAGCGTGACAGGTGTCAGTTTGATTATCAGTGTAGATCCTCACATGTACTAGATACAGGCACCATCCTTTATTCCTATGGGACCAACGTGATGCTAAGCACTTCCTATTTGATTTAATTTTACAACTCTGTGAAATGATATTATCCTTATCCTACACATGAGGGAGCTTATGTACAGAGAAGTTACAGAACTTGCCCAAGGCCAAACCCATGGTACATGGTAAAGCCAAGGCCCATAGCTCTGCTTGTGGTATATTAACATAATGGCCCTGGCCCTGTCGAGGTGGGTCACTTGGTGATAAGAGAAAGGCTTGTGCGAGTCACACTTTCGCGTGGAACTTAAAGTCCCCATCTTCTTCTCAGAGGCTAATGAGGAGACCGTACCCTGTGCAAAGAATGGCTGCTGACAGTAGCAGCACATATAGGACCTGAACTCCAGCACCACGGACAGCCCCCTCCTGGTGCAGCCCGCAGGGGAGAGGAGACATTTACTTGAGATGCATATTTGAGCTCTGTGCGGGAGAGAATAGTAAGTAAATGAATGAGTAGTGATAGGGAGAAGGAGGAAAGTTGGAGCCAGAGGAGTTTGGTGTCTAGACTTAGCAAAATGAGGAGAAATTGTTTCAGCTATCTATTCATTCAACATACACTTAGCATTGCATGCCAGTACATTACTAGGTCATGGGGACTGTACTAGGTCATGGGGATAGCAGGTACTGTTACTGTACTAGGTCATGGGGATAGCATAGTGGCCAAAAAGAAAATGAAATACAACACAGTCTTCCTTCTTGTAGATTTGTCTAGTGCAGGAGAAAGACTTCATCAGATAACCACCCAAATGGATAAAGTCTACCTGGGATAAATGCTATGAAGGAAGGAGTTTGTGATTCCAGGAGGAAGTATGGCAGGGGATATGACCCGACTGGGGAGAATTCCTTGAGGAAATGAGAATGGATCTCAGCTCTGGGAAGTGAGAAGGAGTGAACAGGAGAGTGTAGAAGAGGGCTCTGCACAGAGGGAACAGCCTCTGCAAAGACCCTCTGGTGGCAGAGAGAAGGTGGGGCATGCTAAGAGGCTTGAGCCAGACACTTGCACACTTACTCACATTTGTCAAACCCATGTGGTGTCTGGGCTCAGGGATCCCAGGGTTGCTCGTGGGAGTGGAGCTGACATGTGGACCCACCCTGGACCGGGCTCCTACAGCAGCTGACTCTGCCATGTCCTCAGCCTCTGGGAGCATTTCCTGTGACCATCTGTCTTTCTGTCCATCTGTCAACCCACTCTTAGCAGTGTCATTGAGTCTTAGCCTTTGTTTCCCCATATTGCAGAAGAGCCTTGTCTGCTATGATTCTCTGCTGTCCCAAAGGGGACTGTGAATCTGGAAGAGGCTGTGCCCCAGGTGGGAAAACTGTTACCAGGAATTCAACGGCTTGACCACTGGCCATCCAAGGATGCTTCCCATTCATTCTCAAAATGACCTTGCCTCACATTCTCCCCTTGCCTCACATTCTGTAGAAATATGATGTTTCATTGGCCTTTAGTGCCATCCAGAAACACAATACTTTATAAGGACATGAATAAGCTAGTGAAAAATAACTTCTATTATCATCATTATGTTTTTATTATCATCAATTAGTTAAAAGAAGATATGCTAGAAAACTGCTGAGAAGTTATTTTATAAGCGTGATTCAGTTGAAGATCCATTAACAAAATTATTTTAGAATAATTAGATACTAATTAGCAAATATAAAAACGATCAATTTGGTCACTATAGTAAACTACCCAGAGCATGGATACAGACCCATCTTAGATCTGAACTTTTTCTCCAATTTCAATTTTTAATTAAAAAGTCATTGCTATGGAAAACATCTAAACACAAATTTCTCTCATTTTTCTATTAGAACATGGAAATCAGTATATCACTGTTACAATCACATTCGAATTATATTTTGTTAGGAAAGGATAAAGGGGTTTTGATCTAGAGAGTTTTAGAGAAATTGTAGTTTAGATTTTTAAATCACAATAAATCTTGAAGCATGAGACTTTGGCTGGGTGTGATGGCTTATACCTGTAATCCCAGCACTTTGGGAGGCCAAGGTGGGAGGATTGCTTGAAGCCCAGGAGTTTGATACCAGTCTGGGCAACATAGAAAGACCCTATTACCACCAGGTGTGGTGGTTCATGCCTGTAATCCCAGCACTTTGGGAGGCAGAGGCGAGAGGATTGGCTGAGTCTAGGGGTTTGAGACCAGCCCAGGCAACTTAGCAAGACCTCATCTCTACAATAAATCAAAAAATTAGTTGGGCATGGTGGTGCACACCTGTGGAAGGCTGAAGCAGAAGGATCACCTGAACCTAGCAGGATGAAACTGCGGTGGCTGTGAGCATGCCACTGCACACCAGCCTGGATGACAGAGTAAGAGTCCTACTCAGAAAGATGGGGGCAGGGGGTAGAGAGAAAACCGAAGGAAAAAAAAAAAAAAACAACCCTGAGAATTTGGCATTTAAGAGCAGTATTTATGGGGCTTCTGAAAATGGCAAATACCAGAGCTGCCCATGGCAACCTGCTTCACAGAGCGTCTGGCTTCCTTGCTGATTGCCCAGGAGACATAGATGCCCGCACCTGCTTGGCTATGCTCACACCCAGATGGAGCCTACACTTTTCTGTTTTGACTGCAGGATGTTAGTGCTGCCATGGCCCAGGCAGAGTTCACGGGCATGATGATGCAGGCTGAGGCCCCCCCAAAGACTGCCATTGGCTGCCAAGAGGTTTTCTAGCAAGGCCAGACTTTGGGGAAGTTGTCAGAGTTCTGGTCTGGCCCTCAGTTGTGCAGACCCCGCCCCTGGCTCAGCCAGTGTTTCAGAAGTATTCCTAGCAGGGAAGTTGACTTGTGCTGTCTTAACTTACAAGAGGCTGATATATGTAGACCAGATGATCATTTACTAATTTATAATGAGGCATGAAATTACCCTGGGAATTGGACCCTGGCATCCATTAACAGTCTCTTCTTGTAAAGAAATGATACAGGAAGTCCCAAATGACAGTCTGCCATCGTTAGCCATGGTGACCCCTTTCTAAACTTCTCTAGCAGGCCCCTCTTATTCACCCACTGCCTCCACCATTCTGATGGGTATCTCCTTCCTTTTTCTAGGTCAGTACGCTCCGTCAGACTCATGTACTCCGGGCCTGGAGTCCTAAAGCGACTTTGTGGGTCTATGCTCCAGCCTTTTCAGCACAGAGTTGCAGTCCTCTGAAAGTTCTTGGTGGTGGTGGCAGTGGAGAAAGGTCCTCGCTGACGCCCTGTTGTGCCATTTCCAATGTACACATATAGTATAGATTTATTGCATGACTTTAAAATGACACTTAGTCAAAAAACCGTATTGAGTTTTAACATACATTCCGTGAAATTACCCAATCTAAAGTGTATAGCTTGATGAATTTATATATAATTCCCATGAAACCACCTCGACCTAGATCAAGATATTTCTAACACCTCTTCCTGGTCAATTGCCACTTTCATCCAGAGAAAATCACATTCTGACCCTAGAGAATTTACATGTTCTTACACTTCATATCAATGGAATCCTAAAGTATGTAGTCCTTTGGTGTCTAGCTTCTTTTTTCATCTTATGCCTGTAAGATAAACTCGAGTCATGTGTGACAGTAGTACTGATTTATTTTTTGATATAGACAAACCAATCTTATTTTCTAATCATACCTTAGCTTTAATATATGTATCTCTATTTGGTGAAGTTAATTGAGGAATTTTCTTTTTCTTCTTCTTTTTTTTATTAAAAGATGTGGGATACAATTCAGGGTTAGGTATACAAACGCTGATTATGCAGGTACCCTTGTTGATGAGGTATGCCCCTCCCTCCCCTAGCAGTTTCCCTCAGCTGCCAACCACCCCTCCCTCCAGCTCCCCTGACAGTTTCCCACTACTGCCAATCAGTTGAAGAATTTTCAATAATGATGAGCTGAAGTGTTCATTTAAAATTTGTGTTTCATTCATAGTTCTTGAGCACTGAACATGGTGGCTGTCACTGTAGCCTGGGGGTTCTAAACCCAAAACTCTCAGGGACCAGTTGGGTAACATAACTGAGGATGTGGTGGAGTAGGGATTGGTAGACCAGGCACAGGGGCCCAGGACGACCAGGTCTTCTGTTTTAAGGAGAAGTCAGAGATACAGATTTGTGCAAAATATTCCTCACTTTTAAAATTTTGTCAGATCTGGCCACTGGATATTATGAAGAAATTTTTTTAGAGGACTAATGTTTTAAATTTGCTGGTGTATACAAAAATCACCAAATTTGTTAATTGTGCCTGTCTTATTGCTTCTATTCTTGGCCACACTTTTTATTTCCCTAAGATATTGATTCCGTTTTACACATTAAACTAGGGAACTCCACAAGATTGTGGTGATGATGGCAACCTATTTCTCAGATTTTCCCCAGATCTCCACGTTAAAAGAGACACAGCAACTAGATGCCAAGCCATGAACTCTAACATTCAAGGGGTTGGGTAAACCCTCCAACAACTTTAAGACCTGAATATTGTCAGCATATTTTCAGGAAAAAGCAGAGGTAAGCAATAGGGCATCTGAGGGACCAGAGAAAACTTCCAAATAGCCACCAGGTACATACTGGGAAGCAGGATAACTTCACAATAGCCACCAGGTGAGCACAGGAAAGCACAGCAAGACAATCTGAGAACAGAGCAGGTAAAAGTGGGAGAGTGTAAGACACCTGCAATAAAACCTAAAGGAGCTGGTGCAATCTGACTCCTGGAAACTCTCAAAATGAAGTCTATGGAACTACATTTCAGGGCAGGGCTCAGCAGAGGAAAACTGCTGGGAATAAAATAAAACTGAGCAGAATGGAGATAATAGAGATGAAGATGAAAAGAGACGGTTCGGAGTAAAGTCGTAAAAGAAAATAAAGCCAGGAATTCACAGAAAGCAGCGTGCGTGCATGTAAACACACAACTATTAGGCACTCTGTGAAGTTAGAAAAGTTCCTTGAACCAAACTTCTCCCTAAACGTTTTGGAAAACTAAAGTCACAAATAATCAACAGAACATTTAGATCGAATACCATATAAAGTTGCTATTTTAGAAAGAGAGAATAAGGGACCTTTTAAAATTATGAAAGTGTAAAATCCCTACAGACAATGAAAGCTTGCCTATAAAAATGAAAGCCCTTCCAAAAGTGTAAGGTACCCCTTCAAAACAGGCTAAAACCATATGGAATGTGGTTAGAAAACCACATAAGGAATGTGAAAAAACACACACACAACATAAATCAGAATTAGAAAAACTCAGGAATGAGGAGACAGAAAGCAAGAATAAATTTCAAATAAAAGAAAAATAATTTTAGAAGAGTAAACTAGGAAGAACAAAATAGAAAATGATATTTTAAGAGACATAGGAATGGAAAAGAATACTATTTCAAAAATAAAAAAAGAATTGTAGAAAGATATTAAAAGTATTGAGAGGAAAGAAAAAGTGGCAAATATTGGAAATGAGGCAAAGAAGACACAAAATATAAATAACAGAAGTACTGAAGAGGAAAATCAATGCAAGAAAACAGGACAACTATGAGGAAATCTACTTCACCAATGTTTCCAGACATTAGAAAGAAAACAATTTGACAACATATATTGAAAAAGCATGCTGTGTACTGAGAATGTTGACCCAGAATAATCAACACTAAAACACATGATGATAAAATTGCTGGTCTTCAACAACACTGAGACAAATTGTAATGAATTATAGCAAAATTATTGATTTTTAAAGGAAAAAGGGATCTCTAGTGAAAGAACCTGTGACTTAAAAGGCAAATAAGTTTGTGGTCAGATTTTTTTGAGGTAATGTTTTTGGTCATAAGAAAATAGAGTAATAGAGTAACATAGTTGAGATACTCCAGTCACGAAAATGCGAGCCAAGGATTTGAATCCATCAAAACTGATCTTCAAGAGTAAAGGCTACAAATGAACTATTATCATGCAAAAATCCAGGGACTACTGTTCCATGAGCTCTTCCTAAGAAATCTAGTAAAGAGTGAACTCCAGACTGGAGAGACATTGACACAAGGACTGGTAGTGAGCATTCTATACATAGAGACTTGTAGAATTGAGGAAAAATCATTAAGGAAATTTGTCATTCATACTAGCTATGTGATCTGACAATGTATATATAGGACAGACAAAAAATAGGAGGGGGGAATGAGGATTGCATATACAAGAATAAATCCTGGAAAGTCATTAAGGAATATGCAAATTGGAACGCCAATGAGATATCACCTCACACCTACTAGAATGACTGTAATAAACAATAATAATAATAAAGGAAAATAACAGATGTTGGTGAAGATGTTAAGACCCTGGAACCCTCATACGTTGCTAGAGGGAACATAAAATGTTGCACCCACTGTGGAAAACAGTTTGGTAGTTCCTCCTAAAATTAATAAGAGTTGCCATACAACCCTGTATTTTCTCGTTTATTTATTTATAGTTTAAAGATGTGGGGTACAATTCAGGATTAAGTATACAAGCGGTCATTGTACAGGCAAAGTCTGGACCTCCCTTTGGTCCCCACTTTGCCTGGTTTGAGATCAAGTACCTTATTGTTGTTGTGCTCCCTCCCTCATCCTGCCAGTATCTCACTACTGCCTATCCCTTTCTTATAGTTTTATGGTAAATGTTCAGGCTTTGCTTATGAGTGAGAGCATGTGGTACTCTGTTCTTTGTTTCTGTGATAGATCACTGAGTATGATAGACTCTAAATCCATCCAAGTTGCAAACCCAGTATTTTCATTCCTGGGTATGTACCAAAAGACCTAAAACCAGGTGTTCAAACTTGCATATGAATGTTCATTGCAGCATGATTTATAGTAGCCAAAAGATGGAAACAATCTCAATGTCCATCACCTGATAAACAGATAAACAAAGTACACTATATTCATACAAATGAAATACTATTCAGCCATAAAAAGATACGAAGTGCTGAAATATGTGACAACACTGATGAATCTTGAAAACATTATAGTAAGTTAAAGAAGTTCGATACAAAAGACCACATGTTGTATGATTCCAGTTATATGAAATGTTCAGAATGGGAAAGTGCATAGAGACAGAAAATAGATTAGAAATTGACGGGAAGGGAGGAGAGGGATATGAGGAATAATTACGAATGGGTACAGGGTTTCTTTTTAAAGGGAATGAAAATCTTCTGGAAACAGAGTGGTGATGATTGTACAACTCTGTGAATATACTAAGAATCACTGAACTGCACACTTTAAAATGATGAATTTTATGGTCTGTGGATTATACTCAATTTTAAAAAGTAAATATTGGCAGACCATAAATGTGACACTGAGCTCACATTTACTCAGCTATTGGAACTGTTGTTTAGGCTACTATTTTGTAGATGTGGTCTGTGAACCACCTGCATGGATCCCCTGAGGTAACTAATCCAAAAGCACTTTCCTGGGGTCCCACTCAGACCTCCAGAAACTCTTGGAATGAGAGCAATAGAATCTGCATTTTAATAAACCCTCGAGTATTTCTTTTGTGTGCATACACATATGTGCGCATACAAAGTTTAAAAACTCTACCTTAGTAGTTAGGGTTACTTTTTGAAAAATAATAATAATAATAATAAATAATAAACATAAGATGCCAAGTGAGCTACAAGCTCCCAATAGGAAAAACAGCTACTGATTACAGCCAAAGGTATCATTCTGGGGTCTCTCTACATCATCCTAGGAGTTCCTTTCCTTCCCTCTTGTGTTGACTGCTTATCACCTGTACCCCACATCTGCCCCTTTTAAATCTTTCATTTTGGTGAGTCACCTTTTTCAGAGCTTCCTGAGAAAGAATACAGAGAATAAATTTTTTTTTGAGTACTTACATGATTGAAAAGATCTTCAGATCTTCTATCTGGTAATTATTTGATAGGCTGAGTTTAGAATTATAGGTTGTAATTAACTTTCCTTCTTTTCTTTCTATCTTATCTATCTATCTGTCTATCTATCTATCTATCTATCTATCTAGGTGGAGTCTCACTCTGTTGGCCAGACTGGAGTGCAGTGGCACAATCATGGTTACTGTAGCCTCCACCTGCTAGTCTCAGGCAATCCTTCTGCCTCAGCCTTCCAAGTAACTGGGATTACAGGCATGCACCGCCATGCCTAGCTAATCTTGAGATTTATTGTAGAGATGAGGTCTTGCTGTGTTGTCCAGGCTGGTCTCAAACTCCTGGGTTTAGACAATCCTCTCACCTTGGCCTCCCAAAGTGCTAGGATTACAGGTGTGAGCCTCCAGGCCTGGCCTTTCCTTCTAAATTTTAAAGGTCTTATTCTATTACATTCTAAATTCCATATTGCTGTTTGGAAATTGAAGGCGTGACTCCTGATTCTTTTTGTGTGTTGTATTCTTTTTTTTTCCTTTAGAAGGTTATAATCTCTTCATTTGTCTCCTGTGTTTTGAATGCTCATGTTGATGAGCCTATGCCAGATTTTTTTCATTCATTTCCAAGTGGGCTCTTTCAATTTATCATCTAACATCTTTAAATTAAGAGAAACTTTCTTTAAATATTTTATTGCAACTTCCCCCTATATATATATTTCTTCTCTTTCTAGAATCCCTTGGAATTTTTTTTAAGAGAATAGTCTCAATTTATCATCCAAGTTTTCAAATAAGGTTTTATTTCTGCTGTATTTTAAATTCTCAGTGCTCTTTTATTAATCAGAATATTTCTTTTAATAGTCATCTGTTCTTATTTCATGATTGTAATATCTCATCTCTTGGAGGTTTACTTCTAATTGCATACTATATGTTTCCACTAAATTGCCCTTTTTATGTTTTTTTTTCTATTTTTTGCATTATAATGCTTGGTTGTCAACTATTAGTTAAGAGTGGAGGTATGAAATGCTAATGTATAGCTCTGGGAACATGAGGGCAGCTTAAGCACTTGGCCCTCTTTTTGGTGGGATGACCTAATATTGTGCTGGGAGCTAGGAAATCTTTAATAGCAGTATTTTAAGTCTTTCTTTTCAGTCACATTATTCAAAGACTCTGCCAGTCTCTCCTTGGAGGTTGGAGGACTGGCTACCAACTTCCTGGAACCAAAATGAATAAACAGGCAGGAATTTCATCTTCTAGCTAGTAGACATCCTGGTGACATCTCTGGTTTTGGAATGTTTTCCCTCCCTCAGCCGTGTCGAGTGTCTCTCAGTCCATAGACACTGCCTTTTGCCTTCTCCAGAGAGAGGTAAGGAAGGGTATCAGTGTAAAAGCTGAGTTCTTGGAAACGGATTTTCCACCAGTCTTCCTTATTTTTGCTGCCCTCCCCTTTACTGCACTAATTCTGCACTCCCTGAGCATTGAGCAAACCTTGGCTTTCCTCACTGTCCCCACAGGATTAAGTCATCTCAGATCTACTCTAATCTTTCCAGCTTCTATTAATTTTGCTGCTAATGACTCCTTGTCCATCGTACTGCCCTTGGAGACATATACCTTTCTAAAACAATGCTATTACTATTATTTGGCAGAAGGAATGAAATAGTTATGTTCCATCCACCATCTTTATCCAGAAGTCATTCTTAGTTTGTAAAATAAACCTTACTGAGGCATGGTGTATGTACAATAAACTGCATCCACTTAAAATGTGCAATTTGATGAGTTTTGATGGAAGTATATACCTATAAAGCCTCCACCACAATTAAGATGAAAAAATTTCCATCACCCCCAAAAGATTCCTGTGCCCCAGTTTCAGTTCTCCCTGCAACCACTGATTTGTTTCTTATCACTATAGGCTAGTTTATATTTTCTATAATTTTATATAAATGAAATCATACAATATATGCTCTTTTTTTGTACAAGGGAGGTGTCTGGCTTCTTCACTCAGCATAAAGATTTTGAGACTCATACCTGTTGTTAGATGTACCAGTAATTCATTCCTTTAAGTAGCATTCTACTGTGTGGATGTAATGCAAGTTGTTCATCTATTTTTCTGTTGAAGGACATTTGGTTGTTTCCAGTTTTTGGCTACTGTGACTAAAGCTGCTATGAGCATTCATGTAAAAATCTTTGCATGCACTCTTCCATTTGTTTTAATTAAACTATATCAATACCATCTTACTGTGTCTTGCTGTCTCCAGCCTTTCTTTGTGTCAATGCAGCCTACACATTAACATTCTTCTAAAGGCATGGCTTTGATTCCACCATGCCTTCAATCATGTATCCACAGTCTATAAGTAAAAGTCAAAACTCCTTCTTGCCAAGAACATTTGTGTTATCTTTCTCCATCACTCATAACTCATCCCTTCATACCTTTCTCTGCCCACAGCAAACCATACTCTTCTCTGGATTACCTTTGACATTTTCCTATCCATAGTTTAACTTCTTCTTCTAGAAGAGCCTTCCTCTATCCCTGTATATCAGATTCTCTGCAGCCATGACAGGGGTGGAACATGGGCCACTTCTTCCTTGATATTCAAATTGCCGTTATTCCTCTTGTCTTTCTCCAACCCCTTTTTGTGCCTTCCATGAACTCACAGCGCTTTGCATTCAGGCAGCCTCTACCTGTTGTGTAGACAAGTGAGTGCATTTACCATTATGAGTGGAGGATCCATTCATTCAGCAGGATGTGGTTTATCCTGTATCATTGGGGTATTAAATAAAACATGTAGGAGAGTTATTCAGGGAACTTAAATGTAATTGCATTTAAAATCTTAAACCATTTTATGGAAATATTTCTAAAATATGCTATAAATGCCTCTGCCTTCTTAACCAGGTTTAACTGAACATCATTTAGACCTTTTAAGAGGTCAGGGTAATCACTATAATCACCATTTACAGGTTTGTGCTATAGAGCAGTGATGTCCATCAGCAGTTGTGTGGGCAGAGCTTTTACCCCTTCATTAATGACCCCATATAGCTGTACTTTTGTGTTTTTATTTCCTCCCTCCCTTAGGCTGTCATTTCTTACCGCACAGTGCCTGGTTGCTGCCTTGTGTTGTTCATAATCATCAATGTAGTGGCCTGTAGGGTAAGAAGAATAGGTTTTGTTCAACCACATAGATGTATCAAATTCTTAAAGGTGGAGATTGTGTGGTTCTGATGAAATCATCCCAGGCACAAAGTCTAGAATTGCTCATCAACAGTCAAACTAACTGTTTGTTAGTTTATGTAGATTATCTCCAAACAAAGTAAAGTGAATTCATACTAGTTAGCTGCAGAATTGAGGTCAGAACCATTTCTAGCAAACAGGCTAAAATCCTAAGAAATATATATTTTAAAAGTCACTCTGTGATCAAAATAGGAGAACACTTGATGTAATTTATTTTTAACAAAAGGAGTTGGAATTCTGCTATCAGACCATACTTGGAGGATTCACTTTTTCACTTTTTTTTTTTTTGAGTTGGAGTCTCACTCTATCGCCCAGTTTGGAGGGGCAGTGGCACGCTCCCAGCCACTGCAGCCTCGACCTGCTGGGCTCCAGAGATCCTTTTGCCTCAGCCTTCCAAGTAGCCAGAACTACAGGCGCATGCTACCATGCCCAGCTAATCTTTTTAAAAATTTATTGTAGAGATGAGGTCTCGCCAAGTTGCCTGGGTGGGTCTTGAACTTGCGGGTTCAGGCAATCCACTTGCCTCGGCCTCCCAAAATGCTGGGATTACAGGCTGAGCTACCAAACCTGACCTTTTTTTTGTTTGAGTTGGAGTCTCACCCAGTTGCCCAGGCTGGAGCACAGTGGCACGCTCCCAGCCACTGCAGACTCGACCTGCTGGGCTCAGGTGATCCTTCTGCATCAGCCTTCCAGGTAGCTGAAACTACAGGCATGTGCCACCATGCCTGGCTAATTTCTTGATTTATTGTAGAGATGAGGTCTCGTCAAGTTGCCTAGGCTGGTCTCAATCCCATGGGATCAGGCAATCCTCTTGCCTCTGCTTCCCAAAGTGCTGGGGTCATAGGTGTGAGCCACCGCACCTGATTGGGAATTAACTTTTTAAAGTTAGGTAGGCCTGTGTCACCAGTACGTCGAGATCCCCACCAGGGCCCCTGAGTCATTTCTTGTGAACCCCATTCAGGAAATCCCCAACTCCCAAGGTCAGTCCTTGCCCGAGAATCACAGCTTTCTTTGGGTTTGGCCACTGCACGTGTCCTGATTTGCCCTGTGCAGAGCCTGGCATCCTTGCCCCTGGTAATGACTCTCTCACTGCTTTGCTAAGGCTGTTTCTCTGAGAAAAGGAATGAAGGACTTCTGACCCCACAGTTGGCTATGTGCTGCCATCATCTGCTCAAGAGTTCAGGTCCTCCCTTGGAAACCGGGCCACCACTCTCAAAGTTCCTCTAATGAGACCCTGGACCACAGAGAAGAAATGTTGACAAATATATTGCAGAAAACACATAGGAGAGAAAAGCGGTTTGGGGTGGTCTCCCTCAACTATACACCTTATCTTCATTTAAAACTTTTCCATCAAGTATCTTTTTTCCTAGAGTAATCACCCAGGCAACACTATCTCCAACAGATGAGGATTGATTTGCCTCATTCAGCAAGAACTTGAGAAGAAAATTCCTGGTGTAATGTTCGAAGAATGCATCGGGTTCCCGGATCCTCTGTCTTTCTGCTCCTCAGGTCCTGTGTGTGTGTGTGACAAAACAGCCATCACTGTCATGAGTTGGCTACAGCAATTTCCACATTTAACCCAGACACACAGGAGGAGAGAGAAGAGGGACAAAGGGCCAGAAGACTTATTTCTCCACAGGAGCTTTGCTTTCCATTATTTTATTTTTTGTTCAGCAAAGCACTTCCTCTCTCTTCCCTTGCCAGGTCAGTATTTTCCAACTGCCTTCATTTCAGTTCTGTGTCTCTTGAAGCCATTTCACCCCCAGAAAGGGTGTGTGACATCAGCTGTAGTAGGCTCATTCACCACTCACAGAATGTCGGGAGTGGGGCTGTACCCTCTGTACCTACACTGTTCCTCTTTCCCCCCAAGATAAAAGTTCTGTGAGTGGATGCTTCCAGTTAAAGAACAGGAAAAGGTTCTCAGGTTTGCCATGGCTTTCAGGACCTGGTCAGATCTGGTCTGATGAGGTCTCGTCAGCCTTGTGCCTGTTGTTACAGTGATGACATGAATTCCCTTCCCTCAGGCTTGTGAGCTGTGCGCACCTCCAACTTTACAGCATTTGCTTGCGTGTGACCAGGAAGATAGCACTTCATGAGGGCCCTGAGGCCCTGGGACATGCAGCATGGTGTGGGGACGACTGTGCAGGTGTCTGCAGGCGCCCCTGATTCTCACTGGGGCTCTCTGGGCCTTCGGAGTAAATCGGGCCATTGGCAGCTTGGAACTCTATGTAGGCTGCTTAGAATGACTCTGTTCCCCAGCCTTGAAGATCTTGGAAATGCATAGTGGGATGCTGCAGATAGTGAGCGGGGAGAGCCCAGCCAGTGCCCCTCGGGATGGAGGACATAAGCAGTTGAGTAGCAACGGCAGCTTTCTGGGTCACGAGTCTGCCTACCAGACTAGGAGAGAGCCACCCTGGCCTCCAGACACACAATAACAACCTACATGGGTTGGGGAGGTCCAGGTTGAGAGTCTCCCCTGGGAAAGACTCTTGCCCAGAGAGTCCCCTGATTTACCTGTTCTATGCCTGAATGCCCAACTCACCACCTTCAGCCAAGACATCACTCTTCTGAGTTCAGAACCTATTAACCAATTGCCTGCCAAATATCTCTTTACTCCCTTTCTTCACGGGAGGTCCAGGAATCACAGGAGGACTTAGCTAACTTTTCCTACAGACTTCAGATGATAGGTCCCTTCCTCCAGGACGCCTTTCCTGACTTCTATGTCCTCACGGGGTGCCCCTCTCCTGGGTATCACCTGGTCCTGTATCTCCTCTGTCATGAACCTTAGCATATTCTGCTTTTGGTAGGTGCTTGTTGAAGGATTAACTAACATTCTTGAAATTCCCCAGTCTTACTCAACTTTACATGTAACCAGTGGCAGATTACCCTGTATCAACATAGAGAGGTTGCAATGCCATGTCCTGGATTCTGGTCCCTGTACTGCTGCTAATTAGACTATGTGAACTTGGTCTAGTCACTTTCACTCTCTGGACCTCATCCATTCATTCATTTCGACTGTGCCCTTCCTATACACTGGAGGCTGAGCTGGGAAGTCACCCAGATTACAAAATGGATTATTCAAGGTCTCCAACCTCAAGGAGCTCTGTCTTGCAGGAAGTCCCAAATATATACATAATGGTGATACTATAAATGTTTAGCAGTCACTGAGGTCTGGTCACCACTCACTCAGCACACTCATTCTGAAGCATCCTGGCTGAGTAGAGTATTGCAGACCATTGCCACATGTAGCTAGGTTCAAAGATGGCAGGACAAGGTGCCCCAACAATCTCAGTTGCCACAACTGTAAAATGGGAAGTGAGAGTAAAGCAGAGGTCAGCCAATTATAGCCCTGCCTGTGGGTCAAACTTGACCTGCCAATTATTTTTGTAAACAAGATTTTATTAAAGTACAGCCATGCTCATTTGTCATATTGTCTACAGCTATTTTATACCACAATGGCAAGCAGTGAGTCATTACAACAGATATTATTTGGCCCACAAAACCTAAAATCTTTGCAGAAAAGTTTACCAACCCTTAACTAGATAGCTAGTAAATCTAGTTAACTCTAAACTAAATTTTCCTTCCATCATGAAACCTTCATGAGTCCCTAAGCAGGAAGAATGCACAATTTGCAAAAATTGTGGTTTTCTTTGAAGAATATCTTTCTGTCCCAAGCAGACAGCAAGTGCCATTTTCTGGGTCAACAGGGACTGGAGACCAAGCCCTTGGAATACTGAATGGAGGCTGGACTCTGTCCTTTGAGGAAACCAATTTAATTCTGTATAAAAAGTTCTGCTCATTGCCATGATAAAGTCCATTAGGGAGTTACTTGTGAGTATGGGTTGGCGAGCATGTACCTGCAATTAAAACAGTGAAGCTTCCAGGAGGTCACAGTTGACAAATGCACTCAGTCATATAACAGCTGATCCACATACAGACTGAGGCATCTGCTTGGCATGTTGGGCTTGCTTGAAAATCATCAACCCTGCATGCATTTTCTTTGCAAGATTCCAAGAGAAAGCAAGAATTGGTAGCTTCGAATTGGACTTGCTCTGATAATAGGAGGCTCTGAGCAGTTTCTGGGGGGATCAGGTGACGCCTGGAGCAAGTAGAACTATTGGCCATGCTAGGATGGGCTGTGTTCCACTTGGTCTTGTACCATTTCTCCTGACACCCATCCTCCTCTTGGAATATCCCTTCTCAGTCTCTTCTCTTGACTTCCTGAAGGTAGACTCTAAGTCACTAGATCTCTTATTTATCTTGGAACTACCGTGGCTGATTGCATTATTCCATTACCGGCCACAATTCCTTGCTCCTCCCTGTATTTACTCTTTCCTAGTGGCCCTGTAGCTCTCTTGCTCTCTCCATGGGTAGAATGGCAGAATAGAGTTTCATGCTTCTTGATTTAGGGTTTGGCCTTGTGACTTGTTTTGGATAATGATATACGGGTGGAAGTGACAGTGTGCCACTCTGAGCCTAAGCTCATTTCCGTTTGTTGTTTGGCACCTCCACCATCACTATGAGATAAACATGCCCAGGCTAGTCCATTGGTCAAAGGATGATGAGACACAGCAGAACTGTCCCAACCAACAATCAGACCTGCAGTGAGAAACAGAGCTACCAAGATGTCTGAAGCAGAGTCCTTGGCTGAGCCCAGCCTTAATCAGCCAAATCCCAGCAGAACCAAAATGTAAGCAATAATAAATCATTGATATTTTAAGCCACTGAAATTTAGATGATTTGTTACCCAGCAGAACTCACTGATGCTAACCTTCCATAGGCTCTGGAAGAAAGGGTTTATCAGAAAGTAAGAGAACTACTAAATAAAGGAGCCAGGGAAAATCTATACACAGTGTTTAGAAGCAAACAGTAGATATAGATAGAGCCCTATTTTATTCATGGATAAAGAAGGAAGGCTGAGCATGGTGGCTCATACTTATAATCCCAGCACTTTGGGAGGCTGAGGTGGGAGGATCATTTGAGGGTGGGAGGATTGCTTGAAGCCTGGAATTTGAGGCCAACCTGGGAAATGTAGTGAGACCTTGTCTCAAAAAAAAAAAAAAAAATTAGGTGTAGTGGCACATGACTGAACCCAGGAGGTTAAGGCTGCAGTGAGCTGTGATCATGTCACTGCATGCCAGCCTGGGCAACAGAGTGAGACCTCAATTCAAAAAACAAAACAAAACAAAAAAATCAACAACAGACAAAACAAACAAAATAAATTAAATGTAAGCTAAAACAGTGTTCACATTATGATTCAGGATAAGTCTGGAAAACATCTCTCTTCCTTTCTTATCTCTAAGCAGAATTCATCACTCCTGTCCCTTTGCCCCCGAAGTACCTATGAAGGTCAATCAGGTAGTACTTGCTGTGTTCTACTCTGGTAGGTGAGTTCCTGGGATGTCTGTGACTCTTTGAAGAAAAGCCTCTACTTAGTTAAATTCCTCTTCTGGTCTACCATGACAAGATCTTTTGACAGAGTCAGGCCACAGCAGAAACACACTGAAAGTCCCTTTTTAGTACTAAAATGACACCAAGAAACAGGATGCTCCTATCACCAGTATAGAGAAAATGTAGTGGGGGTGGGGATCTGGCACAGGTTTGGACTTTGCTCTGTCCTGGACAATGACATCACTAGTTGGTGAGCCAAAGACAAGAGCACCTGGCCACAGGCACAGGACAATGTGCTCCTCTCTTGGTGCCATCAGCCATCACCTGTGGAGACTACAGAGGTAAGCAAGGCTTCTTTGACATAAGGTGGGGGGCAGTGGTTATTGTTCCAGCATGACACTTGGAATGTCTCCCATCCTATCTGAATGGGGTTTCTGTGGGTGACCTTGGAGAGTCCACACCGTGGCTGGTTTCTCACATGGGTGTTTAGTTGAAGCTTTCAGGCTCCCTGCAAAATGGTAGTAGGATTAGTAGGAAGAAGGGCTGGGGGATGGAGTGGTCCCAGCTGCAGAAAGAGCCATGTTCCAAAATCAGGGGTGGAGGTAGGGGACAGGCACAAGAAAAGCAGCCAGCATTTGCCTACCTTTTTAATGTGTCACCTGGCCTGGTCTCTAATGTGTTAATTGATTATTAATCAATTGTTTTCTTTTTTTTTTTTTTAGTTGGAGTCTCACTCTGTGGCCCAGACTGGAGTGCAGTGGCCGCTCCCAGCCACTGCAGCCTCGACTTGCTGGGCTCCGGTGATCCTTCCACCTCAGCCTTCCAAGTAGCTGGAATTACAGGCGCGCTCTACCATGCCCAGCTGATTTTTTTATTTTATTGTAGAGATGAGGTCTCGCCTGTGCAGGTGGGTCTCAAACCCGCGGGCTCGGGCAATCCACTCACCTCAGCCTCCCAAAGGCGCAGGATTACAGGCTGAGCCACCGAGCCCGGCTATTCAATTGTTTTCGTTAACATCTTCCGGCATGGTCTTAACCCCTAGCATGTCAACATATGGCCTTTGAACAACTGTTGAAAAAGTGCCACTTTTGGAAAATGTGTTCAGGTTGAGATACATTTCCCATTATCAATCCCATGCCTCCACCCTTATCCCTGATTATGCTACAGCCCAGCAGATGTGTTTTCAACCTTAGTGGATCTCTCATTTCCTAGTCCCACAAAACTTGCCTAAGTCTGGAAGAGGCCATGCCCACTAGGACACAGTGCTGGCCTTTGGTGCTGTCCATACCTTCTCTGCTTGAACCTTCAGAGGTCTGTTCATGGTGGATGCATGGGGAGGTGAGGGAGAAAGGTATGGGAGGCTGAGGTGCAAAGCCAAAGAAAGCCTATAGCATGGACTTTCCCTGAATTTCTTTCTCTCTCCCATAGCCCACTGGGGTACCTCAGAACTCCCCTGAGGTTCCCCCACTTCTGTACATCTGCAGGTGAAATCAAACACACAGTGTCTGGTTTATAAAGTCATCCCTGCTGACTCTGACCCTGCCCACTACCCTCAAATTTGTAAAGCCCAATGTATCTATTGCTATTAGCTTGGTGATTCTAACTCAGGACCTCCCATGAGGTTGCAATCAAGATGTTGGCTGGGGCTGCAACCATCTGAAAGCTTGACTAGGAGCCACTTTTAAGGTGGCTCAGTCACACGACTGGCAAATTAATGTTGGTTGTAGGAGGTCTCATTTTCCCCCTACACGTGCTGCTCCACAGGGCTGCTTGAGTGTCCTCACAACATGGCAGCTGGGAAGAGAGCCAGTTAAGGGATCCCAGAAAATGCAAGGTGGAAGCTGCGGTGACTTTACAGTCTACCCTCAGAAGTCATACCCCATGATTTCCTCAATATTGTATTGGTTGCACAGTAGCCCTACTCAATGGAAAAGGAACTATATACAAGGGTGTGAATGACAGGAGATGAGATTCATCAGGGGACATTTTGAGACTGACTACTATGTTCGGGGTATGAGATACCTATCAGAAGCACTTTTTTTTTCTGTAAATGATAGTTGCTAAAATTAATCCTATATTTGTTATGTTATAGGCACTGTTGAAAATGCTTACATGTATTCGTTCATTATTTCCAAAAACCGTATGAGGCAGGTACTATTATCCTTATTTTATAGATGAGGAGACTGAGGTACTCAGAGTTTAAATACTTTGCCCAATGTCATTGGCTTAGCATATAGAAAACCCAGGATTGAAACTCAGGTAGCCGGTTGCTTCATAAGCTACGCTTGTAAGCACTGTAATATCCTGCCTCTCGACCATATTAAATTCTGCCACCATGGCTTGGTTTGCAATTGTTTTGTAGGAATGGGAAAGGAAATATCGAGGATAGGAGAGAGCCAAGGGCCTGTCTGCAACGGTGGTAAGAATAGTACTAATGGGAGTCCAGAAGTTTCTTTTCTACCAGAAAGATCATGACCCATCCAGTGACCTTGAGTACATCCCTCTGATGACAGCTGCCCTCCCCGCCCCTGTTTCCCAATACTGCACAGGAACATCCTCAGGATGGCTTCTGGAAATGCAAAAGTAAATGCAAAAGTAAATTCAGTGTGTGTATATGCCACAGCCAAACTACTTAAACATCTTCACACCTCCCTGGAAAAGAATACAACGAACTTTTCTCTTTAAATAAACTTTTCAAGCCAGTCTATTCACAGTTATCTGCTATCTGCCACCAGGGAGTGCAGGCAGGTGAGGAGCATCTCACTTGCCTCTGTTTGATGAGTGCTGGGCAGTAAATTATAAATGAAAACCTGCTCAGAATAACCCTGCTGGTACATTTGGCCCCAGGAGAACGTGAATTGCACTGGAAGAAAGCAACTGAATTTTCCAGGAGCAACCTGTGCTTATGTCTGTGGCCCCCAAAGCGGAGCTGGGTTGGGGTAGACCAGTTGTAGATTGACACACAGTTGAAGTTCTGCACAGGGGGGCCACTTGTGCAATGAGGCCACCTCCTCCTGGGCCTCATTCAGGTTTCAGCCTCTCAGAAGATGCATTTGCCAACCTTTGAGGAGAAAACCAACAGTGCTTGTCACAAGGAAATATAACGTGTGACTTAGAGCAGGGTGCAAGTGCAGAGGGAAGAGTCGGGAGACGACAGTGAGTGGGAGAGCTGCCATCTGTGCTGCTCTGACTTCATAGCTCTTCTTTTCTTTCTCTCCTTTTGGCTCAGGAGACAATTTAACATGTGGCTCACAGCTGACTCTCGCAGGATCGGAGCTAAGTGATGAGAAGACAGGTAACACCTGGGCACCGTTTTGCCATTTTGTGTGGATGGAAGTTGGGGCCAGATGGCCTCTCTCTTCCACCGCCTGTATCTATGGAAGCCTTCCTCCCTTTTCTAGCAGGAAGTTGGGGAAGCACTGGGACTAAATGTTCAGGGACAGGAAGCAGTATTATGAGCACACAGGTTCTGGTAAGCCAATGAGCGTGGACATGGTTACTGGGGCCCCTTTTCCCTCAAAAGCCCCCAGATTGTGTCTGATCAAGGACTTCTTGAGGTCTTAGCAGGTAACACTCCCATAGCACTTACATGGAGCCAGCTGCTCTCCTAAGGGCAACATATAGCAATCGTTTGAGGTAGGTGTACTGTTATTCCCATTTTACAGAGAAGGAAACCGAGCCACAGAGAGATTAGGGAGTGTGCCCACATTCATCTGGCTGTGTAAGTGGCAGGTCCAGGAGTGCAATCCAGAGCCCAGGCTCATAACGACCACTCTCTATGAATTTGCAGAGCAGAAGAATCTCTGAGGTCATCTAATGCAGTGTTTTGCCAATGCCACCTGCTTCTAAATCACCTTCATAATCTTTGCAGTATCTGTAGTTCCGCCTCTAATGTTATTTACTTAGCATTTTTCTTTTGATAATTCACTGTGTTTACGTAATTCATTTATTTGAAAAGAGTTTTGGTGTGATTCTAATTGAGATGAAAAATCAGCATTTGCCATAAATAGAAAGGAAATGCAAAAGTAAATTCAGTGAAAACGTTATTCAATTTTTGCTAGGCACTGCTGTCCGCCCAAGTCCCCCAGTCCTCAGCCCCTGAAATGAGGGATGAGAGAGAACAGAATGGAGTCAGACTCACAGTACTTGCTTCTTTGGTATTTTGTGTTCTCTCAAGGACTTTGAAAGCATCTTACTTGTCTCCTACATTCTGAGAAAGCTGGGTGAGGCTGGTGTTCTCTTCTCACCACCGAGGAAACCGAGGCTCACAGAGGATAACTGCTGTGCCGAAGAGCTCATTAGTAGCTAAGTCAAGGCCAGTGCTCAGAACCTCCAACTCCCAAGCACTGTTCCCCCATCTCCATTTTTAGACACATTTTCACAGGATAGTTCCTGGGTTAACTCTTGGAACTTACATTTTAACTCTGGCCCTGAACCTCAGCTTGCCCTCTGGTTTTCCTGTTTCCAGAGTAATTCTGAGGCCCTGCTATCCCCATTGTCACTGTGCATTCTGAAGGTAGCCTCTGGCCACATATGACCAGAGTGAGGCACTGAAGTTGGAATCAGGACCCCTCAATCCACTGCAGTCTACCTCTCACTGTGGCCTGAGGCACTTAGCTTCTTCCAATCTGCCAAACCAACTTAAAAATTGAGACTAATCGCACTGTCCCTGCAGAGGGTTGTTAGACTCCAAATGAGGTAATGGATTAGAAAATACTCTGGCAAAACAAAACAAAACAAAACAAAACACCAAAACACTGCCCTAAAAATGCAAGATTGTATTCCCTCTATCACTCACTGATCTGGCATCCACCAGTGATGAGAACCACGAACAAAGGGAAAAACCATTTCAACAGATAGAACAGATCTCTCCAGGTTGACTCATGCATTCATGGGACATCTTATCCTGCTGGGCCGTGTGCTGGGTGCTAGCTGGGTATTCAGGAGCATAACTAGGGTTTTAGGGTGTTCTTAATATTCCCCCACTTGATGAGATTCACAATGTGTGAAAGACAAACACAGTGTATAAAAGAGATGTGCTTGTTTGTGGTCACTCCCTACCCAAAGTATCATCGGTCTTATTTCGACTTACGTCTAGCAGGTTTGGGCATCTGTTTCCCTAAATCACATGACTTCACAGCTAACAGATGAGAAGGAGGGAGGGGCTGTTTCTGGGGCAAGGCAAAACTGTCCTGACAAGAAGACAAGACAGGCTGACCTGGGGCCAGAAGATAAGATAAGGAAGACTCTGGGATTGGTGCATTAAAGCCTGGGGCCATTTAGTGGAGGGACACAAAACTTGTAAAAAACGTCCAAACTTCACAGGCCCTGAGGCTTGTTGTTTTTCAAATATGAAAACAAGTAACCAATATTCACAATGATCTTCTGAGTCAAGGACTTTGCACTCTCTGTTCCCTCTGCAGGCCTAACTCCTCCCCTGCTTCAGGTCTCTGTTCATATATTCCTGATCTCAGTGAATCCCACCAGACCACCCTGTTCTAAATTACAATCCATTTTGGCTCTCAAAATTTCTCTTTTATTTATTTTTCGCAGCATTTATCACCTTCTGACACATGATTTGTCATATCTACCTATCTATCTAATCTATCACCTAGCCCATCTATTATCTATCATCTCTATTTATTATTTATCATCTGTCTCTATCTCTATTCATTCATCCATCCTTCATTCATATCTATCACCTGTCTGTATCTATTATCTATCATATATCTGCCTATCATTCGTCTATTTGCCTATCATCTATCTATAAATATCATCTATTTATCTATCTCATGCATATCTATCATTTATCTATTATCTATCTTTTTATCTATCTACTTATCTATTATTTATCATCTATCTCTATCCATCCGTCCATCATCCATGTCAGTCATCTAACTATATTGATTATCTGTCATATATCCACCTATCATCCATTTCTATCTATCTGTCTAGTTATCATCTAACTCATCTGTCATTCGTATCTATCTATATCTATCTCTCTATCATCTTCTATCTATATTCCCATTATCTCTCTATCTTCTATCATTTACTGTGGCTTTTGTGTGAGTCCTTCACGTGTTTGCTCCATGAGCGCAAGGGTGTTTTTTTCTGTCTGATAGAGCCCCTGGCCTGAGCGTAACTGAAGCTTTCTCACCTTTGCATCTTTGTACCAAGCCAGGGTCAGGCACGTGGAAGCCACCTTCCCTTCTCAGCCTGGCCTTTTCTTATGGACTTCCTAAGGGGACTTTCCACAAAAGAGCTTCTACAGGAAAACAGGTTGAATTTTTTATTATTATTATTTTTGCCATTTGCCCAATTTTCTTTTCCTGTTTCCATATTTCTTAGTGGACTCTTTACAAAATTATTTATAAGATAGTCAGGATTCCCATAATATGACTGGTATAAAGAGAGAAAAATATAGCTGGTTTTGCAGTTTACTCATCCCACATGAATAAGCTTAAAAAAAAACCTGTAAAGGCAAAAGTTTAAAATTAGCAACCAAAAATGCCTTGCTTAACTTAAGCACTTTTTAGGAATACCGTTGCCATAGCAACTCAAGGCCAATCGGGGTGGTCACTTTGTGCCCAATTCTATTGAAGCTGAAAATTACCTTAGTCTTGTGCATATGCTCGGGCAGCACAGCAAAGACTGGGTTACAGAAAATTAAAACTTTTTTAGGCAGTGAAATTACTTTTACTGGAGCAAAAGAAACCTCTCAAATCTAAGTGTTTTTCTTCTTTAAAAAAAAGCATAATTTGTCGGACATTAAAATAACAAAAGGGCTTTGAGAAAGGATTATGGGTTTCTGATGTCTCACCACTAGACTAGATTTGCTTTATATCTGACTGATGTTGTAATCTTGCATTCTGAGGTAATGTTTTAGCTCTTTCTCTTCACATAAATAAAGATTTCAATGATAGCACTTCATTCCTTCTCTGCAGAATTCCTTTAGATTTTTTTCCCCTTGGACTGGAGATTTGTAAACCATTTTATCGGGTCGGCGTACAAATTGGATGCAGGACTTCTGTCATGGGCAGGGAACTCATTACCAGAGGTTTTTACTGCTACAAGCTTAACATGGAAAATGCTGAAAGTTTGGGGAGCTTGACGAAAGATGCCCAGCATCTGATGCTTTTCCTAATCTGGAAGAGGAATAATTCAGTTTTTGAAATGGAGAGCTCCAGGTTCTGTTCTTAAACCAAAAGATGACTACCCTTAGGATTTCTCTGAGCCTGCGACTGCAGATGAATGCCTTCTTGGGGGGCAATTCTGATTTTAGAAAGAAAGTGTCTATGTTTACAACCCTGGCTTGCCTGCTAATCACACGTGCCTTCTCTCCCCCTTGACTTGCCTGCAACTCTCTCTGGGCAGCATAGATTTAATTAGGGCTCAATCTCTTGAAAAATCCACATATGTATTCCTTCCCATGTAAAGCAACTGCAGAAACCAGCTGGGCTTTGAATATCTTTTGAAACCGAAACAACTGTATGTAAATAAAGGGCTGTTATTTACCAACAAGGGAACAAAAAGCCCCAGGCACCCCCTAGGCTCCCAGCTTGCTGAGGACTTCTCTCCCCAGCAACTTCATACTTATTAGCTTGATTGCCAACTTGGCTTTATTATTCACAAACTCACCCTGAGCCTGGCCTTTGAATGCAAAGAAAAAGTGGTGTTTATGTTCCAGATTTTTTTTTTTCTTTATTCTCATGACAGAAGTAAATGATGAAGTATTTTCTGCCTCAACAGAAGCAGCAGGGAGGAAGCACATGTTGTAATTACCTTAAACAAGCAGGCCATGGAGATGGCTTCTGGAAATGCGGGGTAGGAGCCCCAGAAAAAGTGGGAGACACCAGGCTGTCGTGTCTTCACCCAGCTGTTCAGGTCTCTGCTCACTTGGGCAGTGAATGAGGGACACACCCACCTTGCAAAAGCAGCCCGTGTCCAACTTAGTGACAGAAATGCTCTTTCCAGCCAGTAAAACACATCCTATTAATTGGGTGTCACTTGAATTATTTTTAAAGTTGAACATTTATGAATATGTCTAAATGTTTTAAATTAATATCATTTGTATTTGACCAACACAAACTGACAGGAGCAAATCTAAACTTTAGTTTAAAAAATTATATTAAAAATTCATCATTTACAGTCAGGCACAGTGACTCACACCTGTAATCCCAGAACTTTTGGAGGTGGAGGCAAGAGGACTGCCTGAGTCCAGGGGTTCAAGACTAGCCCGGGCAACTTGGTGAGACCTTGTCTCTACAATAAATCAAAAAATTAGCTGGGCGTGGCAGTGCACACCTGTGGTTTCAGCTACCTAGAAGGCTGAGGGGGAAGGATCACCTAAGCCCAGAAGGTTGTGGCTGTGGTGGCTGTGAACGTGCCATTGCACTCCTGTCTGGGTGACAGAGCAAGACTCCAACTCAAAAAAAAAAACAAACCAAAAAAAAATCACAAGTAAACACAAATCTGAATCAAATACACCTTTGGATAAAGATTTTGATCAGGAAAATCAATCAGCCAGTTACCAAAAATATAAATAGTATTCAATGTTTGACTTCAACAATAATTTTAGATTCTGATTTGGAAATTGGTTCCAATCAAGTCAACTTCTTCCATAATTGCTAAAAAAAAAAAGCAAACGAAAACAACAACAAAAATGAATACATCAACCATGTCTTTATTTAATTCTCAAAAGCACTTGTCTTTGGAGCGTAGGTTTAATTTTTTTCTTTTTTTCTAAGTCCAGTCTACAGTGCTCTTCTTGCAAATAATGATGCCTGATTGTCCTTGCAGAACTGGCAACTCATGGCAGTCATTTGGACCAGCGCTAGGCCCCCCTCCAGGTGGCGCTGAACTGTGTGCCCTGATGTTTGCTCTCCTTGTTCCCCGCCCCTTGGGAGTGGTGGCAGATTTATTTCTCTTAATTTCTCCTATACCAAGTATGTGTGGTGTTCCTTCTACTACTAATTAGTGAGAGAATAGAGAATCAAAGAGGGTATTCCTCCAAAGACTTGTTTTTGAAGAGTGACAAATTAATCCCCTAGGATGTGCTGGAGGCAGGCAAGATATCTTCTGTTTTGTTTTGCAAACTTCTGCAATTAGATGTGCAAAAGTTCCATTTTTAGTAAAGATACTGTTGACATATTTCATCCACTTCAGAAAACATACACACATACATACATGCCAGTTCCAGGAAACAATTCCGAAGAGAAGATATTGTTGAAAAATTGAAAAACTACTGAGCCAAGATATGCTTTTTAATCATTGTCCCCTCACTGCTCCCTCCCACTCCCCAGAGGCACCTGGCTGACTGCCCAGCCCTAAGAGAAGGTATGGACTCAGGAATGCCTCAGGGTGAACACTGCTTTAAAGATAGAACTTGGATATCCTTTTCTTCACTTGAGTCCTAAAATAATCCTTGGGGTATATTATGATTGCCCCCATTTTACAGACAAAGAAACTAAGCCTCAGGGCAGTTAAATAATTTACTCAAGTCACACAGACAGTAAGTAAATGCCAGAACCAAGATTCAAACCCAGGTGGTTTTAATCCAAATCCCAACCCCTTTCTACCAGTTTCTCCTGACTTCTTGTAGATTTCATGGAAATGAGAATGAAAGTTGAATCTTACAACCCAAAGACCCAGATATGAAATGGAAGATAATTACAGGTCATGCTTTAAAGTTAAATTATTTTGTTTTTGATTAATGCCCACATAATTAGTTTCTCATAAATTAACACCCTTAAATCATTTATGGTCTTATAAATAAACACTGGGAATGAGCCATAAGCAGCATAATAAGGCAGGCTAAACATCTATCCACTGAAGTCTCCCCTTCCACTTAGAGAAGATAGTTACTTACGAAATGTCACTGGAACTAGAACATCTTTCTTCCTTTCTTCCAACTTCATTTTGTGCCAATCCCTCCTCCCCCACCTTCTCACTCTCAATTCAGAAATTGGTGCCCATGGCATATAATTTTTTTTCACGTCAGTTCTTTAAATCATTGCGCTTTGGCCAGACTGTATAAAATAACATCAAGATGTGCTCTTTTTGAACCTCAAGGGGAAGGGAGAGGAACTGACATTTCTTGGGCTCTCGTTCCAAGCCAGGCACTGTGCGCTGAGTTGTGGTATTCAATCTTCCCGACAGTGCACAGTAAGAGGAATCAGGATTCCTGTTTGATGGATGCACACATTTGACCTCCAGGAAGTTAAGGGAGTGTGCAGAGGGTGCAGAATGAGTGAGTGGAAGCTGCCAGGTCCTTCCAGCTTCCACACAATGTCCCTAACGGCAGCAAATCAAGAATTGCCTATAGTGAGACACTTGAACACTATGTTCTCTAAGAAGTTTGGCTGCTACAATCTTGAAAGACAGGCACTGCATACAATCACACATACCTTCTTCAAGCCCATTTCTGAGGTGGGAAATCTGCAAGGAGGTCATTGATTCACCCAAGGTCTTTCTACATTTACCTAGTGGTGGAGGTGGGATTCATATAGTGGTTCTTTTTTAAAAAGATTCCATACTCTATACACTTAATAAAGATTAAGAATCTCTAGTTCAAAAATTCAAAATCCAAAATGCTCCAAAATCCAAGACCTTCTGAGTACCAATATGACGCCACAAGTGGAATATTCCACACCTGATCTTATGTGATGGGTCACAGTCAAAACTCTATTTCATATGCAAAATTATTTAAAATATTGTATAAAATTACCTTCAGGCTATGTGTTTCAGGTGTGTGTGAAACATAAATGAATTTCATGTTTAGATTTGGGTCCCATCCTCAAGATATCTCATTATGCATATACAAATGTTGCAAAACTTAAAAAAAATCCGAAATCCAAAATGCTTCTGATCCCAAGCATTTCAGATAAGGGATACTCAATTTGTACCATATTTCTGTCAATATCACTTAAATTCATTTCTGTTGGATTAATTAAATAATAACAAGACTATGGCTGAAGATGAGGGTTATCTCTCCTATGAATCCAGCACCAGCATAGGAAAAGGAAGATGCTTGCAGATCTTTATTTAATACTGAGCATTTAGTGTTAATTTCTCACTGATCAAAACATCAATTCCTTCTTCTGTACCCAAGAGTCCTGATGAACACTGACTGAGTCCCCGCTTGCAGCCCCTAAGATCCCCACGACTTTTTGGGCTGTATGTATTTCTTTAGGTCACACAATTAGGGTCTATCTCTCTAGTCTTCTGCTTTTTTAGTATCTTTGTGCAACATTCAAGGAGAAGCTGACTGGATATTTCGCCAAAGACAGACGCTTTTCCAGAACCAATGTGTCATAAGCTCGAAGGGTCACTGGAAATGAGTAGAGAGCATTTAAGTTGTCCAACGGCTACCCTCTACCCTGCTTTGTTCAATGGGAGAATAGTCAAATGCAGGAAGGTGTAGGGCAGGGGCCTGGCTGTCCCAGCATCCATGCCTGGGACATTTTTACCCCAGTCAGGCTCCCAGTTGGTTGCAACTGCAAGCCAGAATGGAAAGTGCAAGATTGTGAGATGATCCAGGTTTCTGTCCGAAGGCCTCCTCCATGAACTTTCTCAGAGCTCCCTGATTGACTACTTGACCAGACTCCAAATCTCTGTGGCCTCATCCTCTTAGGCTATGCAAATCCCAAATGTGATGGTTAAAAGCAAGAGCTTTAGATTCTGACAAACCAAGGCTCGATTCCTAGCCTCTTAATTATGGTGTGATCTTGGATAAGTCACTTAACCTTTCTGAATTTTAGCTGCCTCATCTGTAAAATGAATATAATACTACTACTTATTTGATAGGTTATATGAAGTCATGTATATAAAATACTCCACGCCTGGCACATAGTAAAGGCTCAATAATTTGGTAGACTATCATTTTTATTAAATGTGAATTTTGAATATGTATCTTAAAGAATATTAAGCTTCATATTGTAAAAGGGTACATGCTACATGATGAACCTTGAAATCATCACACTAAGTAAAAGAAGTCAGACACAAAATACCACATATTATATATTTCCATTAATATGAAATGTTCAGAATAGGCAAGACCATAGAGACAGAAAGCAGATTAAGGTCTTCCAGGGACTGGGGGAGAGGGGAACATATAGAGACTGCTTAATGGGTACAGGTTTTCCTTTTAGGGGTTATGAAAATTTATTAAATGAGACAAGAAATAATGGTTGCACAACATTGTGAATGTATTAAAAGTCGCTGAACGGAGTACTTTAAAATGATAAACCTCATGTTATGTGCAATTTGCCACAATTTAAAAAAGTTGTGTATAGAAGATCCACTTCATACATATCTTTCTCCAATTCCTTCTTCTCTTTGAGATAACATATTTCCCTTGACTTCACAGAGGTAGGATCAATTCTGTAGTTGCATACCCCAAAGATTCATATATCAAAATAGAAAGCCTAGGCTGAACGTAGCAGCTCACACCTGTAAACCCAGCATTTTGGGAGGCCAAGATGGGAGGATTGCTTGCGCCAGAGGTTTGAAACCAGCCTGGGCAACATAGCAAGACCTTATCTCTTAAAAATTTTTAAAATAAAAAAACACTTCAAGTTATAAATACAGTAGTGCTTTACAATTTACCTACACTAAATCACATTTCTCACTAACCTGTGAGGTAGGTAGCAAGTAACATTGCTGCTATTTTGTAGATGAGAACCTTGAGGCTCCAGAAGTGGGATGAGTTGTGATTGTTACACATGCTGTTCTCCGGAGTTGATGTTATTTTCTGAGTTCACAGAGCTAGTGAACATCAGAGGCTGTCCTCAAATCCTTGCCTGTGGCTCCCAGATCAGCGCTTTTAACTTCACCATTTTACATGACACAGATTTCTTGACAGTACATCTCATATTACATGCACTCCTTTTCTTTTCTATTATTTGTTTATAAATGTTGGATTGATGTTTATTCCTGGCTGATTCACAGGGAGGGGCAGATGGTGAGTTTGCATTTGGACTGGTGGCTTGCTTTATTTAACTGAAAATTACTGTCTTCACTAGGGTCCATTAGCACATCAAAATGGTGTTTGCTGAACCAGGAAAAGTGATACATTATGCTTACATTTCTTCTTTCATCTCCAAAGACTAATTGTTGGCTTATGTTTTTAAACATGCTTTTGAGTGTTAAGAGCCCCTAATGAGTTAAATTAGCAAACCATTAGGCTTAAGAGTAGTGGTGTCACTGTGGACACAGTGTTCTAATTCCTGCTGGTGGACTCCAAGATGAGATGGTGTATGCAATAGTCCACATCCCCTCTGTTTGTAGTGCTACTGGACACTTGACAAAGTGTTTCCCCTGCATTGGTGTGTGATCCACATGCCAATTCTTTGACATGGGATTGGAACTGCCATTTTACAGATGAGGATGATGAGGTTTGGAGAGGTGAAAAGTGGTATGCCAAGTCAGAGCTAAGTAAGGGACATTTGCATGTGGATTTTGGGACCCCAGGCCCCCCACCCTACCCCTAGAGAACATCTGTTTTGCAGATGACACTTGGTTTGGTTTGGCGCATATACAATACTTTCTGAATTACAAATATAAACTGTTCAGGGCCCACCTCAATGCTGACTTGAAGGTGGTCTCCCATAGTGCCACTTAAAGATATGACTTAGCTGCAGAGAACGATCTCTTCATGCAATCCAGGGATTCCAAGGAGGCCGTTATAAGCACCACAGGAAGTTGTCGAAAGAGATGTTTTGAGGTTTCCCTTGAAATCTGATTAGGTGCCCAGTTGCTTTCTTTGAGTGGATGGAACCCCCAATCCTGTTCTGCAGAGATAAAGGTGCAGTTACGTTAGGAACATCTGGGAACATCCTCTTATTTGAAACTATTCCCGGGGGCCTAGAATCCCACTCTTTCAGGCTGATGTTATTAATCTTCATAACCACCATTGTTTTAGCTTACTTGGTATTGGAGACTTAGCACTTCATGTGTATTTAAAAGATCAAATCATCTCAACTGTCGCATGAGGTCAATACTGTTATGTTTCTGACTTGAAGAAGAAGGTATTGATGCTCAGAGCAGTTGAGTATGTTTCCCAAAGTCAGAGTGGCCACTACTCATACTGTCTTCTGTAGCACTTTGCCAGAGATACCCCAGCTGACTCCTCCTTTGGGTTGTTCTAGCTTCATTGCTTATTGTCATAATTCTGCCCAATGAGTTGAGCTCCAGATGTAAGCCTAGTAAGCTAGGGTCAGAGTTAACCTGAGATGAGCAGTAAGAAGGGGTCAGAAGAAGGTTCAGGTCACTTGACATGGCCTAAATCAACCACAAACAGCTCTTGTACTTTAGGATACTGAGGGGAAGAACCAGGAATCACTCCAAATCAAGGACCTCTACTCTGTGGGAAGTAGGCTTTTGTTGCACGTAGAAAAATAAATTAGCCCTGTCTTAAGTTTTCTGACCACAGTTTACATGCCAATTCAGTCTCAGCACCACTTATCTGTGATTCTGAGCAGCACAGCATTCGTGGAGGCTGCTTGGTGCTAGGGGAGTTTGGCCTCTTCTTAATATGTAATAAACACCATTACCTCTCAATTACTTACCAAATAGAGAAGCACAGGGCCATGTTATTTCAAAAGAGTCTCCTGAGAGCAGGGCTGGAGATCTCCAAATGTTTCCCAGAATTAGCTGGGAGAGGGCAGGCAATCAGGTCTTTTAATATGTACCCTGGGGAAAATGCATATAGCATGTACTAATAACTCAGGCAGTGCCTTCACTGTTCTTCGCCCTCTCACTTGAAGCTCAGACATGGAAAACACCCTGCTCCTTCTCTGGCTAAGAGACAGCCAGTCAAATAGGAAGAGAATTCAACCAGATCCCTTCTGTTACCAGCAGTGGGGAGGGACAGGCTACCTTCCTCGTAAACTGAGCAGATCCACTTCCTGACTGGAGACCACGTAAAAGTTTGGCAGGCATGGAACAAAATAAATAAATAGTGAGAAGGCAAAAATACTCAGTAAATGAAGTAGTAGGGAAAATAAGAAGTTAAATTGTTTGGCATTGTGCAGCCAAAACCTGGATTGTAAGATATCTCCCTATTCCCTTTAGAACTATACTGGTTACCTTCTGTTTGGGATATTCCAGTAAGTGAGTATTGTTAAAATTCGATTTAAAAAGGCGTTTTGGGCAAGTTAAACACAGCCCATTTTTTGAGAAATACGCTCTTTCCAAAGGCAGTTTCTTAGTATCTTATGCCAGCACCATTTCCTATGGGAAAATAGGAGCAAGAAAAGACCTTCAGTTTTATTTCCAAGATTTGATTGGGATTTAATGTAGAACTGAAACTCTGAAAGCAGCTTTGATTTTCTGGTGGTATGAGAACTAAAAGTAAGTTTGGGTTTAGCTAAAAATCCTAAAGATATAATCAGGATTAAATGTTAGGGATCTGTCTGCCCATGAAACTTTCGGTTTCATTTTGATCGGCATCTCTGAATGGTGAGAGAAGGCACACTTCACATTTATAGGAGCATGGAAGCTTCAGGTACTCTGCTCGCTAGCTTTGTGTGGGTCTTTACATTGAGTGAATAGCTGTGCATTTGTTGTGGAATCAAGGACCAAAGAAGTAAAGGGGAGAGGAGATTACCCTTTCAGAACCCCGATTCCCCTTCCCACTAAACCAAAGGTAAGCTCTTTGTAACTACTGATCAGGAAATAAAGCCCCTTTTATTATTCCACAGATGCAGGAAAACCTTTCCTCTGTCTGCTATTCTCCAACTCTTCCTGCAAATACGCAGTTTATACTGATCTTGCATTTCTTCTCCTGGTCCTGCCAATTCTGAGTGTTTAGGACCTTAATTGCTGAACTTTTTCCCCCTCAAAAGGGAAAGTGTAAATACCGCAGCTGGTGAGTTAAGCTTTTCTGTCAGAAAAGTGTTCCAAACCATTTACCATTTTCAATTTGCCCAGTAAGAAAAGCAGTGCAATCTGGGTCAAGTCATCCCAGTCTCCAATAGCTCACGTTCAGTATCTAAAACAACACTTTTCATTATATTCAAGGAGTAGTGATGTAAGTACTTCAGATTTTTTCTATTAGAATTTAGAGATTATGACTTTAGATGGGTTCCACACACTTTTGGAAGAGAGACATTTTTTCTGATTGATGCTTTAACACTCAATTTTGCTCAACCTACAATGTCTTTGCTGATGGTCGCTGGTGAGGGTGGGAGGATAATGATTAGCACATACGTGTTTTGTTATTTTAGTAGAAAATCTATATGCCGTTGGTAATGAATTGAAGGTTAAGTGACAATTTTTCTTTGCAACCACTCTTGCTGTATAGTCCGTGAACTGAAAACTGGATTAACCTTTAATTACCCTCAGTGATCTCTCAACTCCGAGACAATATTACCACTCCTACTAGTAATATTTGCATATACAATTAAATGAGAGAAACATCTGTTTGCATATTTGGTATCATTAATATTATGCAGATGAATAGATATTCACAATGTGATAGGCTTTCGTGTTAATGTCTCATTTTCTTCATTTCTTGTCTTTCCTCCTCCACCCACTGATTCAGCTGGACTTGTATTAATTAGAATTATGGGCTGTCTAGAGCCAACAGTCTTGTGCAGAGAAGGCACAGATGCAGTGTAATCTGCATGCCTGTAAAGCCACATTTTATTCAACCTGGGAAAGACACAAATATTTGATCTTAGAAAATGTACTCCATATAGGCCTGTGTGTGTATATATGTAATTTAAAGAAAACTATGTTTTCCACCCTTTTGTCCAGATTTTTAAAAAATCCTTCATATGTCTATTTTTGGAAACACTTTCTTCCACACTCAGCTCTTCTCTGATGGCTATATCAAATGCTTCCTGCATAGAGTTTGACAATTTTAGAACTGACAGAATCCTCGAGGGTCAAGCCAGTCGAACTTTTATTGTCCTGTGAGGCTCACTGAAGGATGACTGGGTTAAATAATTTGCCACTGCCTTAGTGGTAAGTGGTGAAGTTGGGTCTGGGGTCTGAGCCTCTGGACCCCAAGACTAGTGCTCTTTCAGCTGAATGGTGCTGCCTCTCTGTATGAATGAAGTTTCAAGACATTTACAGCAGCCTGTAAACCAAAATCTACATGGTCACCAATTGAGGCGCCCATTTTAAAAGTGTACATGTATACACTACACACATAAAATGCATACTGTATATACAATCTTTTTCAAGAAACATTATTTGTATGCATGTGTTCTGATTCTTGCCTGTGCAAAATTTTTACTTTTGTATTAGTCCACAGATAATGACAGATTCCTTAAAGATTTTCAGGGCTTTAATTTCATGGCACATTTTTCAATGCTTCTTTTGAGATATATATATATCTCAAATATATATATATATATATATATATATATATATATAAAGTGCTGTTTCTTTGTGCGTTTTAAAGTAAAAAACACTCAGTTCTAACTTAATTTCACCCCCTTCTGATCACAAGCTTTGAGCCAGGCACCATCACTTTTAGCACTTCCAGCTTTTCAGCATATGCCATGGAAATTATTTTATAGAGCGACTCCCCATGACTGCATTGTCTCCTCAGAATGAAGAAAATTCTTGGCTTTCATTAGCAAATCTATCCTCATTAATTCAAACTAAATGGTGGTATTGGTGAAGGGGCAGCCAGATTAACTAGCGAATACTTTGAACCATAGAAATTTTTTATGGGAATGTCCTATTCTTACTTCCATGGATGTTCTGTAATTAAAGCTGGGTGGAGACTCTAAAAATCTCTGGGATACATGATTAAATCAATTGGTTTGTGATTTCATATCCATTGTTTGCAGGCAAAGGTGTATTATGAGACGATTGGAAGCAGTTTGTTCTCTAAGTATTTTCAACATCTCCTAATTTATACACTATTCATTTACATGATCTATAAAATAAAAATTCTTAAAATAAAAGAGAACTAGTTTGGATAGCATAGTTTGGGTTAGGATCATTTCCAAATAAATATGATTTTTACCATAGTCGCCATGTAGAAATGGACGTAATATAACAACTTGATTCAAAAAGACGTTTTAAACACCTGCTGTCAAAAGAGCACTGGTCCAAGACTAGGTTTCTATACAAAGTACAGTTTGTGCAATCATTTTAGATCTCGATCTCCTACTATTGTCTGGCAAGTAACATTTAAATATTAGGTGATAGTGTGTCCCATCCAATTGTGACTATAATTGTGAGTGTGAACACCTGTCACACAGGAGGTATTCAATAATAATAAATATTTGTTAGATAGATAGATAAATGGATGGATGGATGGATAGGTAGATTGGTGGATTGTGGCAGCATGAAGCGTTCTGACTCTCTCAGCCATTTCTAAAATCTCAAAGAATGCACTATATCTAGTGACCTAAGTAGAGATTCTAGTCCTATGGTCAAGTTTTGCAAAGAAAGATATTACTGTAATTCAAGTCTTCTAGCAATACTGATCTATCATGTATCTTGTGAGCACCCAATATGGGTTCTTAATTACTCTAGAATTATTTGGACAGTAAAATCAAGGGGTGTGTGTGTGTTGGGGAATAAAGAATCTACGGAAAACTAGACATTTGAAAAGTACTTGCTGGCTCCCTTGTGACCACATGTTCCTTTATTTATGCTTCAATACATTTTTGTTATTATTTGATATTAATTGACCTATATACCGCATTAACCTGAACTGTGGGTGCTCTTATTGCATTTCTGACTGTACACTAGGCTTTATCATCTACTAGATGTACTCCCTACTGTGTAGACTTTTGGGTCATGAATGCATTCACTCTAAGACAGGAGGGAAAAGATGTCATGGGGTGCAGGAATTGGTTTCCCCTGTGGATGGAGGCTGTGTGGAACGTGGGGGGCAAATCTGTTGACCCACTGACTGGGACTGCTTTGGCTCTTATTGTAGCTGCACTTTACTTGTTTCTGACCTAATTAGGTCGGGACTCCTGGAAAGTGATTAAGCTTCTGGGTGCATGCAGGAGTGGAAGCACAGATGCCTTACTGAGATGGACAGGAAGAATCTCTGGAGCAGAACTTGGGCGTCTATGGGCCCATCAACTTGGAACATTTGCACTGTCAACAATCTATTGTGGTGAGGACAGAAAATCCTAGAATTTTTATGAACATGTTTTGATTGAAAATATAAGAAATAAATATGAAGGTGGACCCCAAAACACTCAAACTTATTTTTTGGAGGACAGGTCCCTTGTAGTACAGGTATCCCCCACTAGGCAAGTGTTATAGGAACCCATCGGCAGCAGTTGTTGTGAGAGGCTGCATTCGGCTTCAGTGAATTTTTTTTGGAGATTCTTTCGACTCGTTTGCCCATTTTGTGATGAATGATTTACAAGCACACCTGCCCACACTGCGCTGAGTGTTTAGCAGTTTTTGACCCAAAATGGCATGACCCCTGTGCCCCACCCTCCCTAGTCACTCAATCTCACTCCAAGTGACTTTTTTGTGTTTTGTTTCCCTAGATGAAAAAAAGTCCTCAAAGGAAAACGTTTTGCCAATGTGGAAGAGGTGGAACAAAAAAATGGCAGAAGCACTGAAAGGCATCAAAACTGATGAGTTCAAAAACTGTTTTGAACAGTGAAAAAAGCATCTCAATAGGTGTATTGCATCAAATGGAAAGTACTTTGAAAGCAACTGAAATTTACACATGGAAGAATAAATACACAATTTCTAATGAATAAATTTAAGGTTTTTGGGTCCCCCTTTGTATATCAGAAAGGTAAGAAATAAATAAAAGATATAGTTTGAAATTAATACCTGTATACAATTTAATCATACCTATCCATATACTGGAGATGATCCAATCCATTTTTAGGGATGGGGATACATGATCAAAAAAGTTTGGAGACCTCTGTTCTATGGGAAGATGCACAGTATTTTCCAGAAGAGCTGAGTAGAGCCCTAATCCACTGCCCAGTGCTGTTTCCAGTTCTTTCCTTTTCATTTCTCTATAGCCCTAGACAGTCTGAATATCCGCCCACAACTCTCAGCTCTCTGAATGTGCTGTGCTAGTGTGTGCCTCAGGTGCTTTGCACCTCCTATTTTTTTCAACCTCGGATTCTCTTTCTCTCTGCTTAAATATTTATTTTAAACAGTTTTTAAAGAGTTTAAAAGTTTTAAAGAGTTTAAAAGTTTTAAAACAGTTTCTAACAGTTTTTAAACAGTTTCCTATGCTTCTTGAGGCAGCATCAATCAATCAGTCAGTCAATCTCTCTCTCTCTTTCTCTGTCTCCCTCCCTCTCTCCTCCATCTCTCTCCCTCCCTCCCCCTCTCTTTCTCTCTCTCCATCTCTCTCCCTCCCTCCCCCTCTCTTTCTGTCCCTAAAGCCTTCTCCTCATAACTCTGTTACTGCTTTACAAATTTATCTTTTGAGCAGCTGTAAAGTAGAGCTTGTTATGCATTTGTGTATAAGTGCTTGCAGATAAAGAAAGGAAGAAGGGAGGGAGGGGAGGGAGAAAGAAATAGAGAGAGAGAGACAGAGAAAAGTGAAGGTAGACATTGTTGACACTAGCTGCAGTTTGCATTCAGCGACTTGTTTAGGTCATCAGGAGGCGTCACTGTTGACACTTCCTGTCATGGCCTAACCTGGCTGGTGTGTCTTCTCTGAGCAGTAGGTTCTCTCCCAATATGGCAGTTACCTCCTTCGCTCACTCACTCCCCGCTCCACCGTCCTTGAAAAGGGTATGGAGCCTGAGCCTAGAAGACAAAACAGAGCTTCTGACTTTGTAATAAATGTTTCTTGTGTAAGGGTACCCGGGAAGCCCCCTGAAAGAACTCTTGCTGGATGGACTCACAAATGCTGCTGGAGAAATCATTGATGCTGCCCTGCTGCTTGTGCTAGACCCAAGAGGCTGTTCTGGAATAAGCCATGGAATATAAAAAGGCTTTTGAAAATGTCAGTGACTGAGAAACAGCAACCAACACCCATAAACAGATTTTTTGAGGCATAAAACCACATTGCTGCTTCTGAACGCAGCTGGGCCAGGGGATTCATTCAGCTGACATTGGCAAACTGGATAGAAACTCACCAAACTAGGCAAAATCTTTGTGTTAACCACAATGTCAGAGAACAGAGGATGCACGACCATTTGCCTGACAACTTGTGCTTTTAAAAGACAATTATGAAGGCGTTGGTACCAATTAAAAGGGTACAGAATGTCTCAGTCCCATCCTTTAAGATTACTGTAAAAATTTTAAACTGTATTTTAATGTAAGGACATTTTTATACCCAAGTAATAAATTAACATTTCAAAAGTACTTTTACCTGCTGAGATGGTTCATTCTGCTAATATGGGTAACGCTGTGGACTCGAATAATTAGTGTAAATTGCCTTTGAATAACACAGAGCTGGGAACAACTTTAACTTGCTAGAGCTTAATGCCCCTTGCAGTACAGGATGAAGAGTCCTTAATGGGGCCTGGAAAAACAACTAATACCTACAAATCAAAGGAGAAAAGCCGTTTTTGATGCATTTGTCTGAGAGTGTGAGTTTTAAACTAAATTGTTAACACTTCCTCCCTGCTGAGGGTCATGGATTAGCTAGGCTGGGAGATTCTTTGAGAATCTTTCACACTGACCAGGGGAGGTAGGGGGTTCCAAATACAAGTGTTTTCTTAACCCTAATCCCTACCTCCCTGACCAGGACAGCTCTGCATTTCCCTCTAATTAGGTGAAGAATTAGGAGGTGGATAAATGTGTTCAGGGATGAGGATAAAGTGATTAGTTCACTCCAGACCATGATAGTGATTTCTAGGCGCTACTTAGTTCCTTTCAAGATAATAACTATTCTCTTTTTTACAAAAACGTATTCAAGCAAACCTCAAACATGTATTTATAGGCAATGATAATTTTCTTTGAGCAAGTTAGGGGCAGCATATTGACAAACTATTTTTGCTGTCCTCTGCGTTTGTTTAATTTTTATAAGATTTTCAGCCCACAGAGGAACATCTAGAGCAGTTTCCAGTCTAAACCCGGTATTGTAATTATTTGTGCAGTCTGAACAAAATTTAATAACCTAACCAAAACAAGTATTCACATTTAAATGATCCTTTCAGCAAAGGGGGAAAGAGACTTGTTGCTTAGGAGCTGAGATAAAACCATTTTGACACATTTTCTGCATATGAATAGATTCTACCGTGCAAGCCTTTTTTTTTTTTTTTAAAGAATCTTATAGATATTTTTTACCGACCTGTGATGTTAAATTTCAAGTTGATTAAAAGCAGTTACCTAGTAGTTTCAAACTTTGGTGGTATTAGCAACTTCACCCATGATGAGTGGATGAGTGGGTTCCCTAGACTTCTAAATCAGTTTCTAAGTAAAAAAAAAAAAAAAAGAAAAACAACAACAAAAAAAACCCAGACAGGTACCAGAAAGAACGGCATGTTGTCTTTTACACTCAGACACTTGTTTCCGAATGGCACAGAAATTTTCCTCTGCTTTTGCCCTTATAGCTCTCTTGCATCTTGAGCATATTGCCCGTTGGTTTTAACTAATCCGAGCCTTGCGTGCTATAAACACATAATGAAAATAACCTCAGGAAAAAGAAAAGGGATGGCAACAAATAACAAAACATAATGTTTTCTCACCTCCTTTCCAAGGGCATGTGAAGGCCCGAGGCATTAGCATTATTCCCTTTGGTCCTTTTTGAAGGGTGGTGTTTAGGAGCTTTGAAAGGCAATGATCTAATTGTGAGGTTTTTGGAATAAGTTCTCCGTGTTTCCATCCTCTTGGACATCCATCTCTGTGGATTCTAAATGAGCCAGAGCAAAACAGAAGAGAAAAAATGAAATTAGAGATGCATGCTGGGTTTCCAGGCTGAGTTAGTCTGAGTTAGTCTCAGCTGACCAGGAGTAGACACTGCCATAGTCAGCCTCTTCCCTCTGGAAGGCACGTTACATTATAGCTATTATTATTATCTTTAATTAAACTTCTTTCAAGCTGAAGTAAATTTTCCTTTCCACTCCTTCAAATATCATGGCTGGTTTAAGGTTCGAGGCCTGCGTAATGCCCAATTATGCTATACAAGACAGATCACACTACATTAGCCAGGATTATGTTGCCTCTTGATCTTATCAGCTTTGTTTCCTAAACTACAAAAAGATCTAACACAGTGCTGGTGAGCAGTTTGGCTTAGACAATTTCTGTAGTCATCCATCACTGTCACCAGTTAGCAGGAGGCATTAGGCACAAAGTTAAGAGACGGGATGCCAGGTTGACACTCTCTTCCCAGGTCAACTCTCTCATTTCACATTTACACCAGCTCTTCTTAAGCTTGTCCTTCCTCATCATCAAAGCCTTTCTCTTGCTCCCCCCTTTTTTTGGTGAAAGAAAACTGCACCTGTTTCCTTCTGAAATCTTATGTGGTGCGTTAAGCATCTCAGTTGTTTGTTTGCTTGTCTTGAAATTCTTTGTAATTATAGATAACAGAGGGAGCAAATGTATAAGGTGAAGTTAAAAGATATACTCCTGACCTAAGATGAGGGTAGTAAGTCAGATGTCTGAGGGAGAAGAGGCTGATTAGGGAGTTTACTCTGACCATTCCCACCTTTTGGTAGCTTGTTTGGGAATGCTAGCAAGGGAGCGCATCTACTCATATACCCTTGGATGGCCATTCTCTTCAACGAGCACACAGTTTCGGGAGGGACACACATGGAATGGCGAGGGAAGAAGGGGACACATGCCTAGATCAGATGAATCAACCCTGGTGATTAATTGGGTGACAGATGCCACAGACAGATCGACTTCATGTCCATCCCCACCTTTTGGGTTTATTGTGAATGAATGTTATGCATACAATGGGAATTCACAGCAGAAAGGGTCCAGTCAGTCTAGCGACTTGAATGTAGTATCTTCATCACCTCTGGGATTATCCCAAATTAATCCATGTCTGCCCTAAACTCTGGTTGTTCCAGGAGCTAGCCAGGACGTCTAGATTCTGACTCACCCTAAGTCAGAGCAACTATCACCCACACTGGGCACTTATGCCAGTTCAACAACCTTCACGGGGAGCTTCCTCTGGAGATGCGAACCAGTATAAGATTTGAAAACAGAATCCATTACCCTATCTGTGGTCAAAATCCGATAGGATCAAGTAATAGGAATCCCAGTAGAAATATCTATTTGTCAGGTAGTAAACTTGATAATTTGTAAGAATACATTTAGTACAGCAGGAGAGAATACCCAACCAGCAGATTAACATTTCTGTTATATAATTACAAGTTCAAGGAGTTCAGCCTCTTATCACCTCATCGTGAGTATAGAAAGTAGGAGTGATCCTCTTTAATTTGTAATTATTTAACTGCAATGTGAGGTCCGGCGGCCTTACTCGTACCCTTCTGGGCTGGAAGACATTGGTATGCAGAATCCATGAGAGAAGGCACAGTACACTATCAGAAGAAGACATGTTTGATTATTCTTTAAAACCAACTAAGAGAAGTTAATCTCATTGAACTTCTTTTTATTCAACAAAAGAGTTGGATGTTTCCAAGTCTAATGTGACTATAATGTTCATTAAATGGACTTCTTTACACCTTTAAATGGATTAACTGCACATCTTTACAGTCTAATTATTATACATGCCATTCAAAAAAATCACAGATCTAATTCAGGGAATGATAAAGGCCTTTCTTTTGCGACTATGGAAAAGATACTGCAGTAAATGGATGTGATTTTTATCAGGGCCATTTTTTCAAAAGGGCACATGTTGCTCCAAGGAGGTGGGAGGGAAGGACTGCACCGAATGTGCTGAATTTTTCTTCCCTAGTCATTTCATTTTAGAGATTTAGGATTCGACCATGCTGCTGCTTGCTCCTTCCGGGCTTGCTGTGCCAGGTACCTTAGAAGTTCCTCCCGCCTGAGCCTGCAGGGCTAATGACTTCAATCTGTCCAAGACAGCTCTTAGTCAGACAAGCGATAAATTATGGACAGCCCTGTCAGTCTCAGGCCTTTGGGGCTTCTTTGAGCTCTTTTACCCAGACTTTTCTCGAAAGTAAAAGAAATCTTCTCACCACGCTCCAAGAAAATAACAATTTGGTTTTCACATGTACACTTGACATTCACTCTCTTTGGGTCTCTTCTTGCTTCCTTTATTGTTCTTTTGCTAGGGGAGCATTAAATCTGGCAGGCTGTGGCAGTTCCCTGGTGTCCTAAGGATGTCACAAGCCTTGCTTGGCTCAGGAGGATACAGAAGCTTTAGCAGCTATCAGAGAGCTGCAAGAACGTTTCTCTCTTAGGGGACAGGAAGTCTAAAGGGGAAGTCCCTGGAAGCACCCCCCTCCACTCCACCCCGTGCGTGATTCAGGCTTTTTCTGTTGAAAGCTGAAGAAGGCACACATTTGTCTTTATTCATTCAATTCACCAATATTCATTGAGAAATTTTTGCAGGTCACATACTGTGTGTGGTCAGTCAGCTGCAGCCCAAAGGTGAGCAGACACAATTCCCACACTCAGGGAGCATTCTGTCTAAGAGACTTTAACATCTAGTTTTGTAAATTGAAGGAGACTACATGTTTTCCACAGAGGAGTGGCTGAAGGTTGGCCATCTTGTTGGAAGGTGAGTCTAGAGCTCTTGCTTGGAGGTTGCACTTGTTCAGCAAGCTCACACTATTCCTCCTTACGTGGTGCCTATATGGGGCTGCTTTGGAGTGATGGGTGGGGATCTGGGGGAGGAAGTGAGCACTCAACCCCTCTCTGCACACCCCCTTGGAGCCAGTCAACAGCACCCTCAGCCCCAGTCCTGGGTCCTCCAAGAGAGGGGTGGACCACAGTGAGAACGTGGAGTGTGTCTCTGGAGCATTCTGAAAGAAGCACAATGGGGTCAGGTAATGGTGGATGCAAAGGCCAGCACTGCCACTTCCTGGAGATGTGACCCATAAGTTGCTCAATCTATTTAAACCTCAGTTTTCTCAACTACAGAGAGGGATAATTGCATTCATATCTTAATGTTCTCATGGGGATTTGGAAACAACAAATGTATAAAGGGACTAGCACAGTGCCTAACAGATCGTAAGTGCTCACTTCTGGGCCCCCTGTTCTTCCACATTAGCTGTCCCTTCCATTGCCCTCCTGTTCTTCTCTCTTCCATGTCCTATTCTCGATCCTCAGTAGCATTCAATTAAAACTGAGCAAGGGCTTCATTCATAAACAAAGTATAACAGCTCAAAGCTTACCTGTACTCGGGGTCTTTGCTGATTGAAAGGAAAATCCTAAGGCATTCAAAATCTCAAGGAGTAGTGGAGTGATGGCCAGTGTGGTTGGTATTGGGGGCAAGTGGACCCTCTCTTGGCATGGGCAGCCACAGACCCGCATGATCATAGACTCTTATAGCCAGAGCCCACTTTCAGGCTCCGTGGTCTCTCTCTCAGCTTGGTACCTGAAACTCCATCTCAAACCTACTGGTGTCCACATGTCCAACTCTGGATTATGAGTGAGGCAGGGTGGCCCTGGTTAGCATGTGCTGTCCCCAAGCCTGAGCTGCCCACTTCTCATGTCTGTCTGGCATCTCTGGTATTCCTCAGGGCACGGCAGGAATGGGTGAGGTTGCTTTCAGAGACGTCTGTTTTGAGGCAGAAAAATTCTTTCATAAATCATTTAAGATCCATGTTGTACCAACATCAATTATCGGAATTAATTGCCCCTTAGAATGTAAAGAATTGTGCTACAAAGAGTCAACATTAGCTTGAGACCTGTAAGTCTCTTCCTCAAGTCTTCTGAAGGAGCCTGAGTCAGGCACCAGGGCAAAGCAAATATCAGCTCTTTGTGTGCTAGGTACTGTGTCCCCGTTTCCAAACTAATAAATACTGAATGAGTAAATAATTTTGTTTTCTCTCTGTGTTATAAAGATTCCGTCGTATTTGGCCAAGTAACTTCAGAGAATATCATTAAATACTTTTCAAATAGCTCATTCTTTAAGTCATATTCTGCTCTTGGGAAATGTCTACAGATCCATGTAGAAAGTCGAGATGGAAGGAGGTCTGCACAGGGTGTGGACTCAACTGCAGAAGGTTCCTTCAGATTGAGACTTGCCACTCCCACAAGAGAAACCAGCAGTGGGAGCACATGTCCACTCGCTTATTCACTCACCCACTGACTCATTTGTTTTCTCATGAATTCCAAATGGGCTAGGGAGTCAATGGTGTGCAATAGAGTATCAGATTACAGGAATTAAAATATTATCCCCCCAAATACATTTGTAAATGATAAAAAGACAAAAAAATTTAGTTATAAAGATCTGACTTTAGAATATTTAAGAATGAAATGCCAATATTTTATTGTCTTTGTATGGAGTGTTTAGATATATACATGGATATAGTGTTCATAGTGTAAATATGTGAATTAAATATAAATAATATGCATGTTACATATGAGATGATGTCAATTCTAAAGGTATTAGCCATCCATACCATAAAAAAAATCAGATATTATTACTTCAAGGTTTTTCTCTATGAAGGCATTCTGTGACAATCCTGTTTTCATCATAGATTTATTTGGTCTATGAGATAGGTAGAGTAAAACAGCCTTACGCTAATTTTATTATATGCTTATTAGGTCATAGATGACAAACTTTGCTTAGTACATGTTCAGAGACCTGACGCCAGCTTTGACTCGTGGGAGGGAAAAGAATCTTTGTTTGGGAAGTTACTTATTGGACAATTAACATGTGGAAACTATACCAAACAGTATGTGAAAATGGTAAGTTTACACTGAATTTCCAAAGGGTGGAGGCTCATTCTTCTTGCAACAAGACCGTGACAACTCTCACTGATGGAATAAATGGGATCATTATATTTCAGTCTCCAAGTAAGTATCAGAAATGAAGCTTTGTGAATTCTTTCCTAATGGGGCCACCTGTCACCCCTTAGTCGTTTGTGTATAGTGGGATTTTGTTTCTGAAAACCTGGGCCCGAGTTTAACTCTTCCAAATGTTAGGAATTGTGTCCTGAAATCCCCTGCCCCCCTGTCTTGCTATGATGAATAGATACATTTTCAGCTGGTTTTCTATCCTCCACCCAACATGTGATTCTGTGTGTCCAAAGTACCTGTGGCACGTATGTGAAACTATAGCAAAACCAGGTGTTCTACCACAATTGTTGGCTCATTGGCAGACTCAGCTGCTGAGACATAGTGGGGAATGGGGGTTGGACAGTAATTTTCTCACTATAGCCTCCCCTGCTGCCAGATGCTCTGGGCTTGCATTGGCCACACCAGGATGCCACTGAGACCAAGAGTGACAGGGTGGCTATGTGGGCTGTGATCAGGGAACTGGGGCTTCCAAGACCTTCTTCAGGGCCTGAGCCAGAATGCCAGTTTCACGTCTTTTTCACCAACAGGCTGGCTGCCTCTGCTGAAGACATGTCCTCTGAGATTGGAGAGAGAAAGCAACTCGGCTCTGAGGCTGCTTGTGTGACTCATAGGCTCTTGAATACACAATTGTTGTGTGGATCTCTGGTCGATCATTCAAGATTTCTCTCTACCAAGGCATTCTGTGAGATAGGAAGAGTTAAACAACCTTAGTATATTTTATGTAATTCTGTTCTAGTCTTATCAGATAATAGACAACATGCTTTTATTTGCACTTAGAGACCCAGCACCAGCTTTGGGTGCTCAAATTAAAAAAAAAAGGATCTTTGTTCAGGAAGTTACTAATTCAACAATTAACATGTGGAAACAATACCGAACAATATGTGAAAATAATTTCACATTAGCCGGGCTTGGTGGCTTAATCCTGTAATCCCGCGCCTTTGGGAGGCTGAGGTGAGTGGATTGCCTGAGCCCGCGGGTTCGAGACCCGCCTGGGCAGCGAGACCTCATCTCTACAGTGAATCAAAAAATCAGCTGGGCGTGGTAGCGCATGCCTGTAATTCCGGCTACTTGGAAGGCTGAGGCGGACGGATCGCCGGAGCCCAGCAGGTCGAGGCTGCGGTGGCCGGGAGCGGCCACTGCACTCCAGTCTGGGCGACAGAGTGAGACTCTAACTCAAAAAATAAAAAAAAATATATATATAATTTCACATTGAATTTTTAGAGAGTGGAGGCCTAGCTGCCTCTTCCTTTTCTCACAGATGGAGAAGTTGTGTTATTTTGTTCTAACATCTTTTAATGGCAGACATTCTTCCAGAGCATTGGGCGAACCTGTGAGTGGTTGTGGCTTGGCATTCACATTTACTGGGCAAAGGCGTGTAGAAAACTATCGGATCTACAAGGAACTAACTTGACACAGTGCTATCACTAGCTTATGCTTTGTTCTGGGCTTTCTAAAACAAGGAGAGGAGAGGTCTTGAAAGTCTTTCTCTTTTGAGGGATGATGGAAAAAATGCTTTTCAGGGCTTGGGAGTGAAGGTGTAAAATAATGTTTGAGTCCTAAGTCTAAGGAAGGGTTCAGATGGTCCGTGGTGCCTGGATCATCTGAACTCTTTCCTTACCTAGGCAGCTACAGTCCTATAGATCTGCATGGATTGGGGTCATAACTTTACACTATTTAGAACTTCTCACAACTTACTTTCTGAAAGGTTCAGATTCGCACTGGTGATGCAGATTTTAATCAGTAATCAAAAGGGGTCACTCCTAATGCTAGGAGATTCCTCAGCTCCCTCCTATATCAGCAAATGATTTTCCTGCTCCAAATTGCACCCAGTGAAAGTCCGTGCCAAGTCAGCATCTTCACCTACTTAAGTCTCAGATTTTCTGGCAAGTGACAGTCCTTCAGAAACATCCCCAAACCTCCCTTCCCACTCCCCATCTTGACAAGACACAATGACATCAAGACCTCAGTGGCTGAACTGAACCAAACCCTGTCATCCTCTTTTAGCAGGTTGTGTGATTCTGACCACAGCCCTCAAATTGTCACCTGTTGAAATAGTATTGGAGCCACGTTTGTAACTAATTGCAACCAAGATGTCAACTCAATTAATCTAACAATAGAAGTACCCAGGAGACCCTGTTCATGCCCAGGCTGGTGTTCCTGGTCAGGTCCAGGCTTGTTGTCTATTACCTGATAAGCTTGGGACAAAATTAACACTAAATATAAAGTAATTTAATTAACTCCTCCTATCCCAGCAGGCAGGTCCCAGCATCCTGGGTGCCACAGGCCGTTGGAAGCAGAGGAGCATTGCACTCCCAGCAGGTAAACACTTAGGTTGTGCCTTCATTATTTTATGTGGGTGACTTGCAGCTAAAGATTTCCATGGAACTCCAACAACTATGTTTTTTTTTCTTACGCATAAAGACATGGTAATAAATTGCATGAAATTCATTCACAGGAACACATACCTTGTAAGAACCAGGATCCTACAAGGAATACATATGCTTCTTGGACAAAAGGGGGAAAGAAAGAGACAGAGAGAGAGAGAGAGAGAGAGAGAGAGAGAGAGAGAGAGAGAGAGAGAACACCGGATGTAAAAGAAGCCATAATAAATATAAGAAAAAATACACTTTGTGAAATTGTTTTATTATCAAGACATTTCTTGAGTTGACATTTTTAAGGGACACAAAGTTCCTTTTTGTATCCAAATTTCAACAATGTTGACCCTTAACTCTCATTTCTGGTGAACTGAGAATCAACCCATTTAATTATTCTTCCCATTTTCTCACTTTCCAAGACGAGGCCAACACAAAGGACATGAAACAACAAGTTATGATCTCTATGATTGCAAACCAAACTATCCAGTCTGCAAAGACAAAGCAGGCAAGTGGAAAAGGTTGGTGGGAAAATGAGGCAACTCGAGGTGGTGAATATCAGCAATGAGCCCTTAACTTACACATAGATTCCCCCTGGAGGTCCTGGGGAGAATGTGGGCTCTTCACAGGTCTGTGGAGTAGGAGAACTTGCCAAGGACTGGGTTCATGTTCTCCCTCAGGCCTCCCGGTGACCAGGGGCGATGCACGCTGAAAAGCAGGCTGGCGCTCTGTTTGCATGGTTGTGGAGCAGAGCTTTTCTCCATGTGAGGTCAGTTAGATTGGATGTCAAAATGATGGGTATGTGGCAACACGATTTTAAGTGTAGGTGAAATAGGTACCTGGGTCAGGAGAAACTAGGTCAATAAAACCCTGCAGACTTTATTAAAAGGCAGATCAGTGGGATGGACCAAAACTCTTAAATATATCGCTGTGGCAAGGAAATTAAAACACAGGGAGAAGCTGATAGCCCATGGAAGCCCAAGCTCTGGGTTTTCTGCTTGGGTGACCTTGGGTGACCCTGGATATTCTGGACCCAGTTTGCTTGTCTCTTTCATGAGAAAGTTAGAGCGCATGGCCTAAACTTACCACAATTCCATTTAGTACTTCGTAACTCAGCAATCAAGACACCTTCAGCAGGTGCTTCTCAGCCATGGCTGCACATTGGAATCAACCAGGAACCTTTTAAATATCCAATGCCTAGGCCACACCCCAGACAAATTCAGTCAAGGATTGGGGGGAGGGGTATGAATCCAATATGTGGCCAAGATGGAGGATCACCAAGCTCTTGTTCTAATAGGAACCAGAGACACCTAAACATTTCCCTGCCATCCTTGAGAAGAACTGGCACTTTCTTGATGGGAAGGGATCAAAGGAGTTGCTCAATCTTGCACTCCATTTCCTGGCAAAGAGCTCAGGAAAAATTTAAATCAGTGACAGATAACAAGTGTATATATCAATAAATTACAAGGGCTCTCCAGCTGCCCCCTCGGCTTGCTGATGAACAGAGCTGGAAAGAGCCACATGGGCTGTCTCAAGCTGGTGTGAATGGCATAGGCATCGTGAAGCACTCAGAGCTCCAGCTCCTTGCTTCTTCAACTGGAGCTTCCAGCCTTCACTGAGACACAAGCCGTGCCCACCAACCTTGTGCCCTCTTCAAGGCACCCACCATTGGTGCACATTGTCCCTTGACCTCTCTCCAGGAGGTTAGAGATGGGAAAGAAAAATGGAGACCCATAGAAAATAGACAAGATGATGAGTAGGTTAAGTTGAGTTCCTTGAGAAAACCCATTGGGTTGAAGTGTCCTCCCCAAAGTTCAAGTCTTTCACAGAACTGTACAAGGTGATCTTATTTGGATATAGTGTCGTTGCAGAGATAATGAGGTAAGATGAAGTCATAGTGGAGTGCAGTGGGTCCTTAATCTAATGTGGCTAGTGTTCTTATAAGAAGAGAAAAGACACAGAGACACACAGGGTGTAACACCATGTGTATTAATCTGCCAGGGTGGCCATAACAAAGCGCCACAGACTGGGTGGCATAAACAACAGAAATGTATTTTCTCACCGTTCTTGAGGCTGGAAGTTCAAGATCAAGGAACTGGCAGCTTTGGTGTCTCCTGAGGCCTCTCTCCTGGGCTTGCAGATGGCAGTCTTCTCGCTGTGTCCTCAGGTGGTCACTCATCTGTCTGTGGTCTGTGTCCTCATCTCTTCTTATAAGGACACCAGTCATAGCGGATTGGGGCTCACCCTCACAACTCCACTGTATCTTGATTATCTCTTTAAAGGCTTTGTCTCCAAATGCAGTCACATTCTGAGGTACTGGCGGTTAGGACTTCAACATATGAAGTTTGAAAGGAACACAATTCAGTACATAACACCATGTGACCATGGAAGCAGACAGGAGTGATGGATGTGTCTACAAGCCAAGGCTGTGTTTATGAGCCCCTGACTCTCTGAAATCCGTCTCTTTCTCCGGCATCTGTCTGGCATGGACAAGGTACCCAAGTTACCTGTTGAATGAATGAATTTAAACTGGGAAGTGATTTAAACAGGGAACCAACTTCTGAGAGGAATTTTGTACACAGGAAGTCAGCAGCCCTGGTCTCTGCTCTTGGCTGTACCCAGCCACCGTGGGGCCTCAGAGTAGGTGCCTCACTGACTGGGTCTCAGCCAGAGGAGGGATTAGGATAGGTGACCTTTGACGTTCCTCGACTCAGTCATTTTTCTTTTCGGCCAGTGAAGGTAGCAAGCGAGGAGCATTCACAGTCCTTCTTTTTTCTTGTCTGCTTTTGCCTCCTGATCTTGCCAGTGAGCCGGAAGTATGTAAATCAGACCCTTGAAGTCTCTTTGGGAGGAAGGTTAACCAAAGGCAGGCCCAGGTGGTGATTAGAATTCATTCTCCAGGTAACTGCACAGTCCAGGGCCTGTCTGACAACACTGCTTCTGGGAGGCCTGGACTTAAGATTAAGATTTCAGAATGTGGGAGGAAGGGAGAGAAGCATCGGAGTGAAGGTAGAGGACCCATGGTGGAGAGTTGCCTCAAGGCGATCAGCTAACAACAGGCAGCCTTTGTTCCTGGCAGGAAGCACTCTCAAAGCCAACCAGCCCTGCAGCAAGAAGCCGCCAAGAGGTGACCACTTTTTCAAAGGGAAAGTGTAATTTGTAAACAGCCATCGTCTTAACAACCTATAAACAACCCGTCCTGACTTCTAGCCTTGAGTGACTAAAATTCACCATGTTTTTCCCAACCAACTTTGTTAATTTGTGGCCTGGTGTTCATTCGGAGAACAAGTCCCCCGGGGCCTGACTCCAGCTCAACTGCCAACAGATGAGAGGGGGCCAGGGTCCGAGCACTCCTTCAGTTTGGGTGTGGGCCCAGGACGGTCCCATCATGTCTTCTTCCCTTTCTCACCACGTTACAGGCTGATCTCGTAACTCATAGGATAGGATATATTTGTTTTGTTTGAAAATTCTAGCATTTCAAAAATCACCCATCATTTATCACTCATCTGAGATGAGCAATTGTGGGTCGGTGCCGGCTGGAGGCTTTTTCTCCAAACCCCTCCTCTCTCCACCTCCCCCTACCTCTCACCCCTCTGGGGAAATCAAGAAAAACAAGATTCTACTTGTCCAGGCCTTCCGAGACTCCTCGGAATTGCTGGAATCGTCACAATAAGTGGTAGTAATAGAACCATATACAAGATTGTAAATACAAACTGCTCTGTGGAGTGGCAAAAAATAATGAAGTAATTAGGTGAACTATTATCAGCACCTGTGACTGATGGATACAAGCACGTTTCTGGCTTTATTATATTGTTATTTGTCAGGAACAATGCGCAGATTCTGAAGTTGTATAACTTCTTGCCCCATGTCCAGCTTCCCTCTCCCAAGGGCCTCAGTTGCCCCAGGTGGATCAAAGCCAGGGTCCATGGCTGAGTGACCTGGGCTGGGGTGCAGGTGTACCAGGACTCAGCCACTGACACCCGCAGTGGGGAGATGAGAGTCCTGCTTTCCAACCCATTAGGGTTAATGCCACTTTAATTAGCAATTGATGTAAGCCTAAGAGGTGCTATTTAATGTGCCATTTCTAGGCTTAAACATGGATTCCACGGACAGACAGACCCAAGCCTCTGATGTGAGACAATTGAGGGAACGGAGACTTGCAAAACATTTCGCTGTTGATTCTCAATGGAAATGGCCAATCAAATGCACAACCTGTGTTCTTGTACCTGGCAGACTGCCCTTCCTCCTAGGTGAGATTTCTGCACAGAAGTGCCCAATTGCCAGTAATCATAATAATTTGATAATAATTATAAGTTAGCACTAATAATATTACTGTGCAACAGGCCTTGCTTAAGCATTGCATGTATGCTTACTCGTTTACTCCTCACAACAGAGACCGGTGAGATAGGTACTGTCATTGTCCCCATTTTACAGATGGCAAAACTGAGGCATAGAGAAATTAACTTGTTCAAGGTCACAGAGCCAGGTTTCCAACCCAGGGAGTTTGATGCTAAAGTGCCCCCTCTTAATCTTCTGTTCACTACCCTTGTTAGGGAGTGCCTTACAGAGGTACAGGCCAACAGATGTTGATGATGTGTCTGAAACAGGTTGGGCACCAAGGAGGGGAGTGAGGAAGTAGAAAAGGGTTTGTGTTAAAAGGGAAGGGAAGAGAACGGCCTGCCATGGTCTTGCTAACTGACTTGGGAGAATCCAGCACCTTTCTCAAGCAGGGAAAGGCAGACATCCAGGTACAACCCTCATGAGTACAGAGAAAGGATCAGCAACCTCATTACTACCTAAAAAATGCATGACGTGACAGGGTAGATCCATTTGCTGAAAACCCCCCACCCACACAGACTTCTTCTGAGCTTTCTTTTACCCAGAACCTCTTGGGGCCACCAACTTTGGATGGTCACCAAAGGATTTATTTTTTAACCCAGTAGAGCTTGTGGAATTGCTGGCCAGGTGGTTGTATTTGCAAGTCTCGCTTCCTAGGGCAGGCAGAGTCCTTACTTCCACCATCAATCAACATTTCTGGCATAAGGAAGTGAGCTGAGCACCGTACCTTGCTGGATGACCGTGGACAGGTTACCCAACCTCCTTGGGCTTTAACTTTCTCATCTGTAAAATGGGCATAATGACTCCACCTGCCTCATAGGCAGACCATGAAGATTACATGTGTTAATAAATGTTAACTGCTAATTACTATTATTTTAAACAAAGGAGAATTGAATGACGCTTAAGCTTCGGGCCATGTTTTGCATGTCCCCTCCCTCAAGGCCTATATTTAAAATTGATTAATTTGTCTTCTTTTTCTTAAAGAGAGTCCCCTGATTGTGGACATTTCAGGTGCCTCAAATGTGAGTCTACCCCAGGATTATTGAGAAAATAAAATATTTGGTTTGGTTAACTGTTACAGCTCTCCTAGCTTAAAAGTGCAGAGCTTCTGGGTATTAGACCTGAAAACACATGTGAAGGACTCTGCTTTGCAGACAGGGGCAAACTTCTTTCTAAGAAGACAAGAGGTTATAGAAGGCAGCAGGCGCTAGACTCACTGTAGACTTATCCCAGTGTGCCCGGCACTGTATTAGTTTAAAGCTGAAAGCATCCTGTCTCTGCAAACCGAATCAGTTTGCACCTTACTTGTTGAGGACACAAGCATGTCATGGGGCTCCTGGCTAGCCAAATGCCCGACGCATGGCAGGCGCCCAGAAAACATCTGTTGAACAAATGGAGTGTAAACCAACCGTTGGTACCTCACCAGCTCCAAGGAGGGAGCGTGCACTGTGATCTGAGGTGGGCAGAGAGTCTTCATGGAAATCCAGTGTGAAAAATCAACCTGTGATGGCAACGCTGGGTCAGAAAACCACCATCACTGCGGGGGAGTGTTGTGGAATGTGATGAGGAGAATTCCCTAAATGCTGGAGGGGGAGGGGGGACCATCCAAGACCCCAGGATAGCTTCTGTTTACTCCTGTGTACCTAATGACAAACAGTATGTCTTCCATTTAGAATCTCCACATCATCATTTTCTCAGCTTGGAAACAATGCCTGTGTCCAAGGCGGAACCCCGAATACAAGCTGAATCTGGTGTGTGTCGGTGGGGGGTGGTGGTAAATGGTGCCCTGGGCTGGCCAGTGGTGGGTTTTGGGCATGTGGGTGAGCTGCTCAGGCCCTTGATTCCACATGCTGTGTAGACTTCAATTACCCAAGGACTTAGAGATCAAACAGCCCAACTGTGCCGCACAATAAAGGAGGAGTTCTTAATTTTACTTTGCGCTACACCCTTCCAGCCAGACCGTGCAAAACAATGTGCTGCATTTATGTCCTCCTGAGCACCAAACCTTTCTGAAATTGTCTCGGGTTATCCCAACAACATCTTTAGAAAGTGGACAGAGGAGAGAGGCAGATATTTAAAGAATCCTGCAATTCCTGCTGGACTGGGCAGAATATTATGGCAACCACAGATGGCTTTATCAAAATCGCACACCCCTACTTTGCCAAGGACAGAACACTTTTAATTGTCATTTATTTTTATTTTTCAGTGTATTTTTAATGGCTTAGTGCTGGCTTGTGGAGAAAATAGTTTGCACTAGCCCTTAGCTGAGCTGTGGCATATGCACAGGGGACTTGATAGATAGAAAATAGAAAGGTCCAGAAAACACCAATGGCTAGCGACTGGAATTCTGCAAATTTTATTTTTCTTCCCTCTCATGGTACAGTTTGGATTTGTGGTAAGGCACAATGCTGTCAAATCTAATCTGATTTCCTTTTCAACTATAGCATGAGCTAATATGTAAATATTTCAGAAAATGTAGTCACTTTGAACATTTAAGATTAAGGAAAGCAGATAGGTTTAATTTTTCTTTTGTAGACATCTAAATATGTAGGCAACAATAGAGACCCAAGACTGTAAATCTTGTTTTTTTTTTTAACATACTAGTAATAAAAAAAACCCTTCTAGTTTTCAGACAATGGATTTTAAACATTGAGAATAGTGTACTAACGTGATGAAAAATTTCAGGATTTTTTGATATGTGACTTAACTCGTACAATAATCAGATTCTTCATGTTGCTACTTGTTTACAGTCTTTTCTAAAAATGAACGCTATAGACAACTTAAATTGATAAATGTTTCTCCTAAATAAATTGTCTTTTGATAAAGAGAGTGGAAGATAAATGTGTGAGATGCTGCTGAAGATCAGGATTATAGTTCAAAAAGTAAAAGCAAATATCTTTTGAGGTTGAGCATTTTATAGAGAAAGCATATATTTATAATGGAAATTAACCTTAACATGAAGAGGAAATGATTTTGTAGGATTTTCTATTTTGGAACTAATATGCTAAATCATTTCTTATTTAGTGGTCTTACAAAGCAGTTAACATGACTCAAAAGCAGAATTTTTCAAGCACTGTAAACATGCCAGCGCAGAAAGCAGAGAGCAGCAAAATTTTCCTTTCTGTGAGATTCCGAAACAACTTATCTTAATTTCAGTATTTTACTCTCAAATATTGAATGTTCTCACCATTTCACTGTCCTGCGCTGCTTATTTAATAACTTTTGTGAAATTTACAAGCAAATGGCTTACTGTCTCCCTTAGAGTTGTATTGGAGATACTTAAAAACATTGATATTTAATGCAAAAAGAGCTTCTGAAGTTCTCATTCTATTTTGAACTCATTGATACTACAAAAATAAACCTGGAGATATTTATTTTGTGTGACTATTTTTGCTTTTATTATTTTTAGTATAATAGCCCCAGATTAGAAAGTTCAAAATCAGATTATTGATCATTGTGAAATACGATATTGTAATCCATGGCAAAATATCATATATATAAGAATTAAGATGTCTTAGGACTCAGCACTGATTATGCCGGATACAATGGGGTGTCTGCCACAGAATCTTCCCCTGTACATATCGGCAATGCCAGCCTAATCCTCTGGGTTGTAGAAGTCATGGCCAAGTCATAGATTTCTGCACACAGTGACGATTTCTGTGGGGGAAAAAAAAAACGATGAATATCATGCTACTTACCTTGCTTTATACTACAACAATTGCAGGCAAGCCTGTCTCCGATTGTGTCTCAGTTTTGCTTATCTGGATCCAGGAAGAAATCTTTTCCCTGACTAGTTACTTCTTAGTTTTTCCTTAGGACACAAGGATTTGGGGAAGTACTGTGGCATGTTTTCCTAAGGGGATCCTCTCAGTTCAGTCTTAAAGCCTGACAAATGTTTAGTGGCTGCCGGATGGGCACTGAAATTCAGAGCAATCAAGCTTGCTCTCCAAAAGCCTTTCCCACGGCACGAGCCCAGTTTCTCAGACAGCCACTAGATGGCGCCTGACAACCATTTGTGTCAGCCACACGCGGAAGCTTCCCAGTCTGTCCATAGAGTATCAAATGTGTTCTCAAACAATTCCTCCAAGACAACTTCACTGTTAGATAACTGTTATCATTTCAATCTTTCCACAGAAACTAAAACGGTCCGGATTTACGTTTTGGAAATAAGTGAAAAATTTCACTGGTAGAGCCTATATCAGAATGTGGGCTGCTGTATTTATGATGTCACTATGGATAAACATTGGCACTTAAAGCTGAATTAAGACACATCGTTAAATGTCAGTGTGTATCTACCCATTCATCTATCATTGTTTCAACAAACATCTATTAAGTGTCCACTGTATGCGCAGTGTCACTCATGTTTCTAATATGTTGAAAGGACATTTTATTATCAAATTAATACAAGTATCAGAAAATAAAGGCATCATTCCACATTGTACAGTTGAATCATTATTATAATGTTAATACTAAATACAGTAGCTTTATCTCCTTTTCTGAGGTTTGGCTTCGGTGGATTCACTTACCTGTGGTCAACTGTAGCCCAAAAATATTAACTGGAAAATTTCAGAAATAAGCAATTCATTAGTTTTAAGCTGCATACTGTCCTAAGAAGTGTGGTGAAATCTTGTACTGATTTTGCTCTGTCTCATCCAGGACGTGAATCATCCTTTTTTGTCCAGCTATCTACCCAGCAGTCACTTAGTAGCCATCTTGGTTATCAAACAGGCTGTCAGGGTATTGTAGTGCTTGTGTTCCAATAACCGTATTTTACTTAAGAATGGCCCTTAAGTACAGAAATAGTGATGCTGGCAATTCAGATATGCCTAAGAGGAGCCATAAAGTGCTTTCTTTAGGTGAAAAAGTGAGAATTCTCAACTCCATAAGGAAAGAAAAAAATTGTATGCTGGTGTTGCTAAGATCTGTAGTAAAAAAGTGAATTTTCTATGCATGAAATTGTGAAGAAAAAGGAAATTCATGCATGGTATATACAGGATTTGGTACTATCTGCCATTTCAGGCATCCACTGGGAGTCTTAGGATATATCCCCATAGATATGGGGGGACAATTGCATGCTCCTAGAATTTCAGTAGCTTCATTTCTTGATACAGAATAAATAAATCTTCATTTCTTGATAATAAATAAATACTGAATGTCACAGACAAAAAAGAATTTCATGAAGCACCTTGTAAATTCTTCCTCCTTATAGCAAAATAGGAATCCCCTTGCATAAATAAATGTAAACTTCTATAAATAAAATAAATTAATAAAATACACAAGTTCTATAGGGAGTTAGTTTCTCTTTTGTGTCCATTGCCACCTAGTATAGGAATGAGGTATTTTGTGGTATAATTTTTTTTTGAAAGCAGAATTTATTGAGGACAGAAAAGCCCCCACAGTGGGAGGGGACCTGAGGGGGTTGCCAGTGACATAATTTTTAAAAGTCTATATTATGATAAACCTTATATAATAATGGCTTTACCACAAAGTGTTCAGAAAGACAAGAAAACTTCTTCAAAAGTTAATTCCATATCTGTGGAGAAAATTAAGAAACCTCTAGAATTGTTTCCACTTTTAAAAGTCAATGGTTTAAAAAAATTTAGTAACATTTGGATTTTTTTCATCCCCTCTAAATACGTGTGATATTTCTTCTAAGCCAACCTCTTACCAAAAGAAAAGAATGGTCTCATTTTTAGAATTACTGGCTGTTTGTTTAAACTGAAGAATTAGTTGCATTTCAAAATAAGGACATGCCTAATGAAATGATTAAAACATACAGAACATTAAATTATAAGCAGATGGGGGTGAAACTGGGGTGGGGGGAGGTGAGTTTGCAGGAGACCTGAGTCCAGGGAAGCTGACAGCTTTAGGTTTTCCGCAATAACACAGAAGATGATTGTTGAAGCAACAGAGGGTAAGAAAACAACATCTGGAAGACAAATTCTCTCTCTCTCTCTCTCTCTCTCTCTCTCTCTCCCCCTCTCCCCCTCCCTCCCTCCCTCCCTCCTCCCCTTCCTCCTCCCCTTCCTTCTTTTTCCTCCTCCTCCCCTCCTTCTCCTTCTCCTTCTCCTTCTCTCTCTCTCTCTCCCTCTCCCTCTTCTTCTCTCTCTCTCTCAATAGGCAGCAACCTGCAAGAAGAGCCAGGAAGTAAAACCCATGTGTATTGGAACCGTTTAAAGAGATGACCATTATCAAAAGAAAATGGACATTCACACTGATGTCTGGAAAAGGAACCAGGAGTCACCTTGCAAATGTGTCATAGCAATAAGAGGTCCTGTGAGAGCCAAGGAGATCAGACAGGCCCAGAAAAAGTCGTGGCTTGGGACTGGATCTTTGTCTTCGTTAGGCAGTCATCTCCCTGGTTGTCTGGTCCCAGTTATTCATGAAACAGCTTCCCCCCTCCATTTTCCCTAAAATTTGTCATTTAAAATACTGCTCTGTATAGTTAAAAGATAAGAGTTTGATGAGACAGAGTTTACAACAGCTAAAAAAGAAGCTTAGAGGATGGAGCAATTCACAGACTGTGCAAATTGTCTGTTAAGTGGCACTTTGTGGTTCGGCAGGATCCATGAGAGTTTTATCTAGAATTTCCATCAGGCTGCATTCAGCAGGAGCTGGTTCCTTGGAAACTGGCATTAAAAAAAAATCTGTGCCGTGTCTCTATCTTTCCTGGATATACAATGGCAGTTTCGACCCATTTGAGCTGGCTTCCCGAACAGTGGCACTGATTGTCTCCAAGTGTGGGTTAATGGATGTAGGTCTAGAGATAAAGGAAATAAACCCTCTAAGATGTTGTCTAATTTTTAAAAGGCGTCTCGCCTTCCTTAGCTGTGTGTCTTCTTTGTCTTGGATGTCTGCAAGGGAGAGGACAGCACCGCTGTGGCGACTGTGGCTTGCACCTGGGGCCAGGGCCAGGCTCCGGGTGAGGGCGGGGCTCATCTTTAGAACTTAAACTGGTCCTTGCTTTAAGAGCAGAAAGAACGCCCCAGACGTGAGGTATGAGGCATGCGCACGGACACACACACACACACACACACACACACACACACACACACACACATCCACACACACACATCCTCCCACAAAGGAACTGACTGCTCTCATTCTCTTTCAGCTAAGACCCTTCCCCATCTATCTAAACTGCCTGTGTGTCTGCTGAACTTTCACATCAGTGCTTCTGCATCTGGCTTCGTGGCAGTGAGCACTGCTCTGAAAACTGACTACTGAATGTAGCATCATCCTCCAAGAGAAGGCACAAGCTATCAATTTCACTCTACCTCATGTCTAAGTAAGACTCTCAGAGCCATCTCTGCTAGGAGACAATGGCTTTGTGTTCAGGAATAGAGGGGCTGGGTGTCCTTCTCAAATAATTTTCCTCATTTACCAGGAAGATCAGGGTTCAATGGAATATCTAGTGACTTTAACTGCACTGGCTGGTTAGGGAAAAGTGCCACAGCCCTCACTGTTCCTCTCTGACCACAATAATATCTTAAGCTTTTCTCTTTATTTTTCAAGTTCTTTAGGACATGTCCTCCTATGAGTCTTTTCAGTCTTTGGAAAGAAAATGGGCCTTACATGTATACATTTAACATCTGTGTCCAAACAACTATAAATAGTATCTACTGAAGCTTCGCCTTTAGAGATGGACTCTTTGGGGATTTGACAGTGCTCCCATCACTTTATAGGAAAACATTCTCAAGGACATTATCATCTTATACCTTTCTTCATCAGCTACTGGCCAGAGTGGAAGGTGGGGCCTGGAGGCTGGGAGGAGATAGGAATTTGTTGGCAGCCAACCCAAAGCAAAGCTTACTGGCTTGGTAAGGAAATGAGGAAGAACTGACCAAGTGGGAACCAAGTGTGGGGAGAGTTGTGCTCTCGTTGGGCCTGGAGCGGAGCCAAGGTCTTGTGGGAGCCGCTGCCTCTGTTTGCCACCTTCTCTGTATTCCTCCGAGATGCCATAGGAGCAAAGGATGCCTGTGGCTTGGAGATTGAGCTGGGAGGGGCAAAAACTCTCCTGATTTGTGTTCCCGGCTCTGCCCCAGTTGGGCATATTTTCGTGAGGATCTTGCATTTGTCCTTTCAAAACTCAGAGTAGTTGTCATTATCATTTTCACCATCTTCACCACCATCATCATCATCGTTGTCGTCTGTCATAGCAAAGCAGCTGATGTGTTGAGAGCTTACCACATTCCAGGCACTGTTCTTGAGTACTTCATCCGCCTTGTGCTATTGGTCATCCTATGAAGTCAGTGCCATGTGCACCCTAAGCCCTGGCTGGAACATACTTGCTCTTTTTTTTTTTTTTTTTTTTGAGTTGGACTCTCACTCTGTCGCCCGGACTGGAGTGCAGTGGCCGCTCCCAGCCACCACAGCCTCGACCTGCTGGGCTCCAGCGATCCTTCCACCTCAGCCTTCCAAGTAGCCGGAATTACAGGCACGCACTACCACACCCGGCTGATTTTTTGATTCATTGTAGAGATGAGGTCTTGCTCCAGAAAGAGCAATCATGGCTGGCATTCTGTGTGAAGCACTTGCCTGGGAACAGTCCTTTGAACTGAGGGAGCTCTATGACCTTCTAGGTACCAAAGAGTGATTAATCCACACTAGTTCACTGGGTACCTATTGCATGTCCTTGTGGAGAATGTGAGGCTGCTGAATTTGTGGACCCCACTACACCTGGCATGTTACATTGGGTACATAAAGACTCGCTGATTCAGGCAGTAGGGGATTTGGACTTATGGATGGATGACGCCTTGCCTTTGAGAACTTTTCCTGAGGATGAGCTGAGATGCAGAGTGGCACAAGGCATAAAGAAGAGCGGCTTAAAGTTTGTGCGCAAGACATCTGCCTGCCGTACTCTCAGCTTTCAGTAGTATTTCTCACCTTCCCTGGACCAAGGAGCACCTGAGGGAGGGGGAGGAAGATGCAGACACTGAAGACCCACCCCCAGAGATGTCAGTTTGCTGAGTCTGGAGTATGTCAGGGAATTTGCATTTTTTTACTAAGTTTCCTAGGTGATTCTGATGCTGGGAACCTGAGGACCTCCTGTTGAGAAACAGACACCTAGAAGAGAGAGATCAGAGTGGACTAGGGCAGCGTTGGGGGGATCCCACAGGAGGGAGGCCCTGTCAAGTGGGCCCTGACCTTTATATCACAGCCAGGATCATTTATCCCAATGTGGGGTAGGGGGGTGCCACAGTTCTTCAGCACCGGGGACCTGGAAGGGGAAGCAGAGACAAGACCAAGTCATGCATCCAACCTAGGGAGCTGAAACTAGGGAAGACGAACAAAGACTGAGGCCCCCAGAGTTTAGTTCAGGTCCCTGACCAGCCAGGAGGAGGCCAAGGGGCGCCTCACTCAGCTTTTCATCCAGCTGCCTGGATGGAAACAGCTGAACTTCAAAGGAAGCATGGGGCTTACCAAGGGCAGCTGTGGATGTGTGGGTGGGTGGAGCGTCAAGGGGAGCTGAGAAAAGGGCTGGAGAACAGAGACAGAGAGAGAGAGAGAGAGAGAGAGAGAGAGAGAGAGAGAGAGAGAGAGAGAGAGAGATTCAGAGAGGAAATGAAATTAATATTATTAACAAGGTGATTTGGGCATACTTGGGATTGTCTTTCTCTTTTGTGTTTTAATCAACACTGAACAGTAAATTGCCCTGATAATCCCTTGAATATCTACACAGAAATTGTTTCACGGTAATTCCATCTGAAATTCTGTCCTGCACTCACATTGGAAGGACCACCACTAAAATATCCCGGGAGCCAGAAGGTAAAAGACCTCGAGCATCCATGTCACTACGAGTAGATGCTTTTGTGAGGGTTTTTTTTTTCCTTCCTTCTTAAGATGCAGTGATTGGGCCAGTTGCTATGGCTCACGCCTATAATCCCAGCCGAGGTGAGAGGATTGCTTGAGCCCACAGGGTTTGAGACCAGCCCGGGCAACTTTGCAAGACCTCATCTCTACAGTAAACCAAAAAATTAGCTGGGCATGGTGGCACATGTCGGTAGATACAGCTACAGGCTGAGGCAGAAGGATTGCCTGAGCCCAGCAGGTTGAGGCTGCAGTGGCTGTGAGCGTGCCACTGCACTCCAGCCTGGGAGAGAGTGAGACTCCAAATTTAAAAAAAAAAAAAATACAGTGATTTTAGCTAAGGGGTGGAGAAAACCCCAAACAAACAAAAGCAAGCCACAAAGGATTTGGAAGACAGAACAGTTAAGAGCCTGAACTGTGTTCTATCTCAGAAAGACTACCTAAGACAGGGGCCCCTAGCAGTTTCACAATAGCTGAGAAGATGTTATCGAAATAATCACTTTCAATGGCTTAGGTTACAGGAGAGAAAACATGGGCTCAGAGCTTAAAGAAGTTTAAAAAAAAACCCAACAACAATAACAAAAAAAAAAAAAAAAAGGATTGTGCAGAATAAGAGAACAAGCAAAACAGGGAATGAACTGCCAAAGAAAGTGGAATTTCCATCCCTGGAGCTATTCTGAGTGAGAGGAGGGACCTCTTTATTACAGGTTGTTTAGAGTAATGAACTCGATCCCACCCCACCGATGCACGGGAATGGACTAAATGACCCAGGCAAAGTTTCTTCCAGCCCAAACAACTCCATAATTATTGACCCAGGTGGCCAGGGGCTTGTCTCAGAGGATGAAGAGTCCGTTTTCAAGGGACTCGCAAAGGCTCTGCTGCCAACAGTGCTTTGTCATTGACTGGATCATTTTCAAGTCATTTCATTTAGCAGAAACTCCAGTGGGGAGGGCCACACAGCAACCGCTAAGCGCTTGCTGAGGACCACGAGGGCCCAATATTTTTCTGGCCAAATTTAATTCCCAATTGCATTGCGCAGGCTTAGGAGAGGTCCTAGGGTCTACTGAAGAATCCTGCAGCTCCCAGGAGAGATGGAAGTAGCAAATACCTTCCACGTTTTTCTTGCTAGAAAGTCTCATCTATTTGACTCTAACGTGGGTGGACGCATCCCCCCAGCCCCACCCCCACCAAGGGCTACAGAACAGAGTCTACTTCCATCCTGTTTTTAATCACGTAGGTGTGGAATTACTCTGCCTGCCTCCCACTCTGCATTTTGCCATGTTTTCTCACCCAGGGGCTTGACATGAGAACATTCTGCTCTCAAAAAAAGCCAGAAGAAACTCCCAACCAATTTCTGCTCTCTACTTCTCCCTTCAACTTCCAGTCTCAGGGAGGCCATTTTAAAAGGAGTTTTAGAAAACTGGTTTTAACATTTTTGTGTCCATATACAACAAATATTGTGTAACAATAATTTACTAAAATAAAAACATGACCCCTACTTTCCTCAGGCTTTATGAGCTTGAGGGGCTCCACATTCATGGATAAACCACACATTCCTGGCTCTGGTCCCCAGCTAGGTAACACATAGGGGCTGCGCGGGGCATAGCTTCCTCAGGTGATCCTTGGAGCATTCTTGAATGAGCTGTCACAGACAGTCACAGAGAGTGCATCTTGGCTCCCTGGAACTCTGTCTTCCTCCCCAGGGAGCCACTATGAAGGGGCAATTTGCCACTGTCACTGCCTCTGCTGCTGGGACTCCCTGTAATAACAGGGATTAGAGTGCTTGTGCCCGATGGTTCCAAAGTGACCATCCCAGCAGCTGCAGCAGAGCTGTACTCCTCAGTCTCTTGCACCTGAAAACATAGGTTCAAGCCCTATTGACACATAGAGGAAGTCCCTATTCCTCAGCCCCCCTCAGACACTAGTCATGGGGCTTGGCCGAAGTACTAACACTGGAATTGATAAAAGCTTCTCTGTTGTTTCCCCCCCACAACCAAGGAGCAAGAACAAAATTCCTCCTACTTGGGCTCCCAGGGCCCCTACCTACCAGATAACCAGGCATGAATTCAGTGGTGGTTTCTTGCTGGCATTTTCCAACTCCAAAGACCAACCCATTTTTTTTCTTGTTTTACCCATTGCCTAAAAATGCTGTCTGAATAATTGTTTTCTAGCAAAATAATTTTAGTACAGAAAGGCTATTATGCACAAAGATGTCTATTGAAGCATCACTTAAAACAGTGACAAATCAGAAATCACCAAAACATTAACTGTTATAAAATGATTGAATAAATTATGGACTATCCCTTCAAAGGAATAGTACACAGCTATCTGTCTGATGCCTTAGAATTAAACCTTTCAGTTATTTAGTTAATAACATTTTGTCTTAGTAATACTTCTTTATATTAAGTTATCTGTGTTCAAATAGCTGGAGTGGCTTCTGGCACTTGGGTGAGATTGCAAATCTCCAACTGCAAATACCCCTGAGGGTTCACCATGATAATTCCCCCAACTTCACAGAAAAAATAGACACCTTCAGCTGAGAATTCCCATTTCTCACATTCCAAACATATAAATGTACCCACATGTGTTCTCTCTCTCCTCTCGCCTCTTTCCTGTTTTACAGTAATTAAAGCCATCTCTTCTCTTGTTTAAGACCAAATCCTACACGTGTGCTTTTGATTCCATCCTCCTCCTGTCCTCTCAGCAAACCTACCCTATTAACTAATTATCCATTTCCTTTCACATATTCAATATGTTCCCAAATGGATCCTTCCAACTGGCTTTTATATGTGCAAATCTCACAGAATAAAAATAATTCTTACTTCATTCCCAGCCCCCCACCAACTACCATCCTTTCTCTCTCAACAGCCAAACTTCTTGAAGAGTTGTCTCCACTCACTATCTCCGTCTCCTCCCTTTCTACTTACTCCTCAATTTACCATAGTCTGATTTCTGGTCCCAGTAGTCCACTTTTTAAAAGTCACCTGCAAGCATCATGCAATGTTATTTCTGAGGAACGTCTTCTTTTCTTCTCCACTCCCACCTTCTGCTGCCTCTGACATGGTAAGGGTCCTTTTGTACAGCACAAGCTGCCTCTTCTCAGAGACACTTCCCACAGGTATGATTTTACATTTTCTCGTGGGGTTGACTGGATGATATTAGTTTCCTCATAAGCTGCATGTTCCACACTTGAACTCTCAGGGCATAACTCAAGGCCTGGCTCTTTCTTAAGATAGATGAATATTGGCTGAATGAATAAATTAATTAGTTTGGACTGTGGATTATTGTTTTCAGGATATTGCTCTCCCAATCCCTGTATACTGTTATGTGTCATAATCCTGAAAGGTACAATCCCAAATGTTGAAATTCTGAAACATCAAAATTCCAAAAATACAAAAAATACCTTTAAAAATTGCTTAAAAAAAGATATTTACATTTTAAAAGGGAATTCATTTGAGAAGCATATTGTAAAAACATAACAGAATACTTAATGGACCACTTTAAACAATACAATGGGCAGTAATAGCATACATATTTTTGCAAGCATAAATACTCAGATGTACTAAAGACAGTTGCATGGGTATAACAGCTACAGGCAGATGAATCATGTTCATAAAGAAATAATTCAGAAAGGGAGATGTATACAAACCATAATCATCTGAAAGATGCCTCATCTGAAATAACTTGATGAACAACCTAAATCTTTTAATGAGATCCATCAAAAACCACCATGGGTCACCACCACATATGCAGTCACCTAAAGAGCTGAAGTATCAAGAAATTTTATCTTTCACAAATGCAGATGTACAAAAAGAACATCCTTTCATTTATTGAGGAAGTTTCAACATTTTTTAATATACACACAATGCTTACACACAAAGTCAACGTGGTAATGCACTTTCATGAAGTCAAATTTGCGAAAATACATAAAACATATGAAAACTCTCTCAAAGTCTTTACATAGTGTATGTCTCCAGTATTAGAAATGATGCCTAAGTAGTGGGAAACTGCTGGGGAGGTGGGGTGGTTGGATTGGCAGTTGAGGGAAACTGCCAGAGGAGGAAGGGGCACACCTCATCAACAAGGGTACCTGCATAATGAACATTTGTATACCTAACCCTGAACTGTACCCCACATCACATCTTTAAAATAAAAAAAAAATGAAGCCAAGATAATACACATAGCATAGTGAATTGTAAAAAATAATGCTGACAATTTAAAATAGTGGAGATAAAGAGGAAAAACACAAGAACAAACAATATAACTAAAAGGAAAATGTGAAATATGAAAACGTGTATTGCAGGGATAGATTATGGGCGATTGCATGGAGGTAAGTCCTTAAGAGGTGACTGACTTTCATGATCATTAACTATATTTTCAAGTCTTGCATCTTGATAAATAACTACTTTTTTTTAAGGGTATGGCTCTCCTTGGAGAATATGTTGACATTCATTTTCTATGTGGTACTGATCTTCTTGAATTTCTTCTGTGATTAGATGTACACTGATATGAGCATTCTCTAGTAAATTTTTTCATCTTCTGTGCCATGCTTCTATGCTGTTTTGGGTACTTGAAATTCCATTCCACATGCACTCATACACAGACCACAAATTTGGCAAAAACAACACTAGTGATCAAATAGTGACACCGTTGTGTGCCTTCTTATCCCACTTGCACATAACTATCTTTCAACCAGTCAGTAACTTTGCTGTCTTCTTCAGGCAAATGTGGCATTAATTCATTAAATCTCCTGGAATTTCATCATCTGGAAGGAATGTCAATGCACATAAATGACGCATCATTAAACTGAAATTTTTGTTGTCACCGTATGGCATTGCCAACCCACTCATCTGAATTTTCCACCCAATGCAAAGAAAGACAATAAAAAAAATAAGAGTTCTGCCTAACATGATACAATCAACATGATGCAATGATCCTGTATGCAAAATGTACTAATACTGTCCCCAGAATTCAGCCTTCAGGATTTCAACATTTGAGATTTTAATTTTTCAGGGTTGGATTTTCTAGATTTTTAGATGCTATGGATTTTAGACTTTAGAATTTTGTTCTTTAAAGATTTCAGCATTTGGGAGTGTGTCTTTCAGGATTACAATCAGCACTGCTTTATACCCTTGGGTTTTTCTGTGTATATGGAAAAATATTGCCTGAATGTTGAGGGATGATTTTGAGAAGTAAAAACGTGGTAGATTAAACAACTGAGGCTTGAAAAGAAAAATGCATCCTAGAAGTTGATATTTTCCTAATTTTAATATTAAAAACAAATATTTTTCTAAATTTAAATTTTAGTAATTTTTGAAATTGGAAATATATTTTCAGACAGGAATAAGGCAGAGATACAGCTGTTTCATTTATCTAGTGTAGAAAAGTAGAGTTTATAGCTATGAAAACTTTGATGAGAAACAAAATTGAAGTCAAATGAATCCAGGATGGAAAACTAGCTTAAAAATGTTGGGACGAGAATTCCCTTCATTTTATTTTGGAATAATTTTAGATTTACAGAAAAGTTGAAAGACAGTATGGAAAGTTTCCAAGCACCCCCTCACCCAATTTTTCTCATATCGTTGTCAAAACTAAGAAACTGACATTGGTATATTACTATTCGCTAAACTCCAGAATTTATTTGGATTTCACGATTTTTTCCACTAATGTCCTTTTTCATTCTAGAATCCAATCCATGATACTACAGTGCATTTAGGAAATGCCTTTTTTTTTTTAAGAAGAAAAGGCTCCCAAACCTATTGCTGACAAGATGAAGAAAAGCTGTGCCTGAACTTACTGACTGATATGAACTGGAAACAATTTCAGTTAATGATCAATAAAAGCAAAAGCATTTTCTTTCTATAAGTACTTATTGATTTATTGAGCACATACACTTTTTTTCTTTCTTATTACTTTTTGCTATTTTTCAGAAACAGGGGTCTCACTCTGTTGCTGAGGCTGGAGTGTAGTGGTGTGAGTATAGCTCACTGCAGCCTCAAACTCCTGGGCTCAAGGGATCCTCCTGCCTCAGCTTCCTGAATAGCTGGGACTACAGGCACACCTAGTATATTTTATATTATTTGTATATTACATAACCTAATATACACAGTGTATAATAATATAGTATATAATACTATAGTAGTTATGTTGTGAGCAATTATATTTTGGGTCATTTGAGTAGAATCATCCAATTGTTGCCTCATTTAATCTTCACAAAACCCTATGAGGTAGGTATGATGATTCCTCTTCTGTAGATGAAGGAACTCAGCCTTGGGAAGTCTAACATGCTGAAAATTTTCCAACTAGTATAAGGCAGAGACTAGTCTCAAACCCTGGTCAGCCTGACTCAGTTTAACATCTTAATCATCATGAGATGATCTAGTTATCTATTGCTACATATCCAATCACTCCAAATTTTGTGTTGTAAAACAACAGCCATTTTATTATGCTTATAATTTAGTGGGTCAAGTATTCAGTAGGGCACAGAAGAGATTACTTGTCTCTGCCCAGAATGACTCAAATGGGTAAAGATGACTGGCATGGCTCACTGGGGATCATATGCTAGGGACCTTGTTTCTGGGTCTTAGCTGTGCCCCTTGGTCCTTCACATCACAATTTTTGTCATGAAGTGTCTGAAATGGCTTTTTACTCACATGTCTGTCATTGTGCCGAAATGGCTGGGAGAATGAGGTCTAGCCAGGCTTCTCTTTCTGTATGCAGCCTCTCCATACTGTTAACCTGGGCTTCCCTTATAATGGTGACCTCAGAGGAGTCAATCTTCGTATATGGCAGCTGGGTTCCTGCAGAGTCAGCTTTGAAAGAGACACGAAGCAGAAGTCGACAGTTTCTTAAGGCCTAAGCTAGAAACCGGCACAAATCACTTCTTTATTCGTCGAAGTGATCATAGAGGCCATCCAGATTCAAGCAAAGACAGCATAAACTCTGCTTCTGGATGAGAGTAGTGTCAAAACACTGTGTCCATTTCAATCTGTCATAATCAGGCACATTAGAGTTACTCACTTTCAATGTTTTGGAGTAATTTTTTACTTTAGATTTTTATCTCGATTTAGGGGAAATACTGCCTATAAATTTAATATTATCACTGTATTGTATGAGTCTTCAGGTTCTTAGAATAATAAATATACATTTAATAACTCAAAAAGGTCTTTAGCAATCATGGTAGCCACAGAGATGGGAGGAAGAGTAAAAGGAACAGAAGTGATAGCAATATTTTGTGATTTATCAACTCTGACAGCTGAAACATAATGACTCCAAGCAAGTAGCAGACAACTGAAATGGGATATTATTACTAATGTCTTGATCTCCTCTGCTTTCATGATTTCCTGTCTTCTACTTACTTTTATTTTTTTGAGTTTTCAGCTCCATTGGTTTCATTTGTCTTTTAGTGTTTTGTTTCTCAAATGTCCTTGTCTTACAGCTTAATAAACCCTTTTGTGCATTAAAAAAAATTAAATTCTTAATATTGAGATGATTCTAGATTCAAATAGAGTTGTAAAAAAATAACACATCTCTCGTATCCTTTATTCAGTATCCCCCAATTACAATACAGTATAAAACTGTAGTACAGTATTACAAACAGGATGCTGATGTTGATAAAATCAACATACAGAACACTTTTTTCTATCACCACAAGGATCTAAAATGTTGCCCTTTTGTAGTCACACCCACTTCCCTCCCATCTCCACCCCTCCTTAACCTATGGCAACTGTTGACCTCTTTCTGTAATTTTGTCATTCAAGAGTGCTATGCAAATAAAATCACATCCTATATGACCTCTCGGGACTGGCTTTTTTCACTCAGCATAGTTCTCTGGAGATCTACCCAGATTGCTGTGTATATTAGTTCTGTTTTAAAAAACTGCTGAATAATATTCTGTTATGGGTATTTCACAATTTACAGAAAATCTGCAAACAGTTTAAGAAAATCTGGATTGTTTTCAGTTTAGGGCTATTATACATAAAGCTGCTATAAACAATCACTTAAGGGGTTTGTGTGAATATAAGTTTTCATTTCTTTGGCAAAAATTCCCAGGAATTTAATTGCTGGGTTATATGTTAATGCCATGTTTCTTTATTTAAAAAATCTGCCAAAGTTCTTTCCAGAGTGACTGTACCATTTAACATTCCCATCAGTAATGTCTGAGTGATCCAGTCTCCCCACATCATCTCCAGCATTTGGTGGTGGTATATTTCAATTTTAGCCATTCTGATATGTATGTAGTGATGTCTCATTGTGGTTTAATTTGCACTTCCCTAATAGTTAATTATACTGATCATTTTTTCATGAATGCATTTGCCGTCTGTATGTCTTCGTCAGTGCAATGTCTGTTCATGTCCTTTGCTCATTCTCTACTTGGATCATTTGCTTTCCTGCTGTGAGCTTGGGCACTCTTTATATATTCTAGATATGAGTCCTTTGTCAGATATGTTGTTTGCAAATATTTTCTCCTACTCTGTAGCTTGTCTTTCCATCCTGTTAGCAAGATCTTTACTGGGCAAAAATTTTTATCTTCTTTATCAAATTTCATGGAATGTGATTTTTTTGTAATATGTGATTTTGGTGTCAAGTCTAATAAATTTGCCAAGTCTTAGATTCTGAAGATTTTCTCTAATTTTTTTCTAACAAAAAAACCCTCAAAATCTATTTTGAACTTTAGTTTTTTAAATCTGTCACACAAGTTAGTGAGTCATTTGAGTTCACATTTGGATAAGGTGTGATGTTTAGGTCAAAATTACATTCCTCCCTGTGGTTGTCCAGTTGCTCCAGCACCATTCCATTTATTGAGCTGGCTTTGGCACCTTTGTCAAAAAATCAAAGCATATTTGTATGAGTCTATTTCTTGGTCCTCTACTCTGTTCTATTGATTTATGAGTCTCTCCATTCGCCCGTACTGCACAGACTTTGTTAAGACAGCTACAAAAAATGTCTTGGATTCTGACACATTGTTTCCTTCAAAACCATTTTTTCTTTTTGAGCCTTGTTTTAGCTATTGCAATTCCTTCGCCTTTCAATACACATTTTAGAATAACCTTTTCTATATTATAAAAATATTGCTGATATTTTAATATAAATTATGTTAAATATGTTCATTAATTTGGATAGAATTGGCATCTTTGCTATGGTGAGTCTTCCAATCCATGCATAGACTATGTTATACCATTTATTTAGATATTTGATTTTTTAAATTAGTATTGTGCATTTTTCAGTATACAAGTCCTGTACTTTTTTCCTTAGATTAGCAATTAAGTATTCTATTTTAAAAAATGCAAATAAATAAATAGATAACATCGTATTTTAAGTTTTGGTGTTGTTTTCAGTGCTAGTATATAGAACTAAAATTGATGTTTACATATTTATCTTGTATCCTGTAACCTTGCTGAACTCACTTCTTAGTTCTAGGAGTTTTTTTGTAGATTTCTTGGAATTTTCTATTTGGACAACCCTATCATCTGCAAATAGGAACAGCTTTGTTTTTTCCTTTCCAATCTGTATGCCTTTTCTTTTATTTTTCTTTTCTTGCATTATTACAATGGCAAGAATACCAGCACTATATTGAATAAGAGCAGTGAAAGTGGACATCCTTGACTTGTTTCTGAGCTTAGTAGGAAAACATTCAATTTTTCATCACTAAATATAACAGTTGTAGATTTTTGATTGATGCTGTTTATCAAGTTGAAGACATTGCCTTGATTTCTATTTTTCTGAATTTTTAAAAAATATAAATGGGTGTTGAATTTTGTCAAATGCCTTTTCTGCGTCAATTGATATGATCATGTGATTTTTCTGTCATTTTGATGGATTTCATTAGTTCACTTTCCAAATACTTAGACTGCCTTGCATCAGTAAACTTAGCTCCATTTGTTTATGGTCTATACTTTAAAAATTAAATTTCTAAATTCTATTTGCCAATATTTTATAAGGAATTTTTGCATCTCTATTCTATTAGACTATTTTTTTTGGTACTGTCTTAGTCTGGTTTTGTTATCAGATTAATACTAGCTTCATAAAATAAATTAGGAGTTATTCCATCCTTGTCTATTATTTTAAAAAAATTGTGTAGAACTGATGTTAATTCTTAAAACATTTGACAGAATTCCCCAGTGAAATCATCTGGGCCAGGACACTTTCGGGAGTTTTAAAATTATGAGTTCAATTTCCTTAATGGTTACAAGGCTATTCAAAATATCTATTTTATGTTGGATGAGTTGTGGTAGTTTGTTTTTTCTTTTTTGAGTTGGAGTCTCACTCTGTAGCCCAGACCGGAGTGCAGTGGCCGCTCCCGGCCACCGCAGCCTCGACCTGCTGGGCTCCGGCGATCCTTCCGCCTTAGCCTTCCAAGTAGCTGGAATTAACAGGCACGCGCTACCATGCCCGGCTGATTTTTTTATTTATTGTAGAGATGAGGTCTCGCCAAGTTGCCCAGGCGGGTCTCGAACCCGCGGCTCAGGCATTCCACTCACCTCAGCCTCCCAAGGCACAGGATTACAGGCTGGGCCTCTGAACCTGGCTGTTATTTTGTTTTTTCAAGCAATTGGTCCATTTCATTTGGAATGTCAAATTTATGTATGTAGAGTTGTTTGTAGTATATACCCTTATTATCTTGTTGATGCTGTCAGGGTCTATAGTTATATTCCATGATTCATTACTGATACCGGTAATTTTGTGTCTTTTCCCCTGCTCTTTGTTAGTCTTACTATAGATTTGTTGGTTTTATTTATCTCTTCAAAGAGCTAGCTCTTTGTTTCATTGATTTTCTTTATTGTTTTTCTATTTTCAGTCTCATTGATTTTACTCTTAACTTTATTATTTGCTTCCTTTACTTCCTTTGGGTTTATTTTGCTCTTCTTTTCCAGGTCCTTGAAATGGAAGCTTCGATTATTAATTTAAGATTCTTTTTTAAAGTAGGCATTTAGTACTACAAATTTTCTTCTCAGCACTACTTAATCTGTGTTCCACAGATTTTGTTATATTGCATTCTTCTGTTATTTAGTTCTATATATTTGATGAGTTCCCGTAAGTCATCTTTTTTGACCTGTGGGTTATTTAGAAATGTGTTTTTTGTTTTCCACATATTTAGAATGTTCTTCTTATTTTTCTGCTATTGATCTTTATTGGTCAGAGAATATCCTCTGTTTGATTTTGATTCTTTAAAATGCTTGAGGTAGCCGGGCTCGGTGGCTCAGCCTGTAATCCCGCGCTTTGGGAGGCTGAGGTGAGTGGATTGCCTAAGCCTGCGGGTTCGAGACCCGCCTGGGCAGCGAGACCTCATCTCTACAATAAATCAAAAAATCAGCCGGGCGTGGTAGCGCGCGCCTGTAATTCCGGCTACTCGGAAGGCTGAGGCGGAAGGATCGCCGGAGCCCAGCAGGTCGAGGCGACAGAGTCTGGGCGACAGAGTGAGACTCCACCTCAAAAACAAAACAAAACAAAAAATAAAATGCTTGAGGTTTGTTTTATGGCCCAGGACATGGTCTATCTTGATATACAAGGGGGGGACCCCCCCAAAAAAACCAGAATTATCTTTTGGAGGGCAGATCTCTTGTAAGTACTGGCTTTCCCCAGTTAGGTAAGTGTTCTAGGAACGTATCAGCATCAGTGTACCGGAGAGTGTTGTTGTGAGAAGCTCCATTCAGCTTTAGTGAAATTTTTTTTGGAGATTCTTTCAGCGTGTTTGCCCATTTTATGATGGGAGATTTCTTCCATCATGTCAATGCACCTGCCTACACTGTGCTGAGTTTTCAGCAGTTTTTAATCTAAAATGGCACGATCCCCTTGTCTCACCCTCCGTATTCACCATCTTTCTCCCAGAGCAACTTTTTTTTTTTTCTGTTTCCTGGAATGAAAAATCCTCAAAGCATTTTTGCTGATGTGGAAAGCATCAAAACTGACAAGTTCAAAACCAGTTTGAGCAGTGAAAAAAGTTTCTCAATAGGTGTATTGCATCAAACGAAGAAGAGTATTTTGAAAGTGACAAGCATGCAAGAATAAAGTCACAATTTTTAATGCATAAATTCACAGTTCTTTTGGGTACCCCCTCATATCTTCCATGGGTGCTTGAAAAGTATGGGAATTCTGCTAATGTTTGGTGAAATTTAAAAAAAATATTTATTAGATCCTAATAATTGATGATGTTGTTAAGTTCTTCTATATCCTTGCTGATTTTCTTTTTATCAGTTATTGTAAGAGGTGTTCGTGTCCATCAAAAATTGTGATTTGCCTATTTCTCCTTTCTGTTCTGAGCTGTACGTATTTAGCAGTTCTGTTGTTTGATGCATAAGCAATTAGGATTGCTATACCTTTTTAGTTTTTCATCATTACATAATTTAGGATTGCTATATCTGTTTAGTCCACTATATAATTTAGGACTGCTTAGTCTATTTACTCTTTCATCATTATTTAATGCTCATCTCTTTCACTGGTAATTTTCATCACTCTGAAGTCCTGATTTTCTTTATTAATGTTTGTATAATATGTCTTTCCCCCTTCTTTTACTTGCAATGTGCATACCTTGTTATCTTTGAAGTGAGTTTCTTGTAGACAAAATATACTTGGGTCATGTTTTTTAATCCACTCTACTCTCTAGGTCGTTAAACTGGGATATTTAAACCATTTACAGCTGAAGTTATTACCGACATGTTAGGTAGTAAGCCCGCCATTTTACTTCATGTTCTTTCTGCTTGTTCCCACTGTTTTTCATTCCAATTAAAAAAAAATTTTTGTTAACTTTCTGTGATTCACTCGAACATATTTTAGAATTCCATTTTGATTTATCCATGGTGTTTTTAATATTTCTTTTCCTATAGTTTTTTAAGTGGTTGCTTCAGGTATTATATTATATATGCATAACTTATCAGTCTACTGGTATCATCTTCTCACCAATTCAAGTGAAGGAGAAAAAAAATCTATTGTATTTACTCCTATTTTTGCTTGCCATTCTTTCCTTCTCCCTGATATTCTAAAACTGGTTCTTATACCATTTCCTTTCTGTTTAGAAAACTTCTATTAACTATTCTTTTAATTTTTCTTGATCTGAAAATGCTTTAATTTCTCCTTCAATCCTGAAGAATGTTTTTTTTTCTCGGGATATGGGGTTCTGGGTTGACAGGCCTTTTCTTTCAGTACGTGACTAATGTTATGTTACTTCCTTCTGAACTCCATGGTTTCGCATGAGAAATCCATTGCCAGTAGAGTGTTTTCCTCCTATAGGTAAGGTATCATTTCTCTCTCACTGCTTTCAATATTTTTTCTTTGTATTTGGTTTTAAAACGTTTAACTATGATGTATCTTGATGTGGATTTCTTTAGGCTTATTCTGTTTTTGATTCGCTCTGCTTCTTGAATCTGAAAATGTATGTGTTTTGCCAAATTTGAGGTCTTTTCAGTCATTATTTCCTCCAATATTTTTTCACCTTCACCCTCTTTTTTCTATCTTTCTGGGAATCCAGTGGCACAAATACTAGATCTTTATCAAAATTCCATAGGCTCTGAGGCTCTCCTCATTTATTTGTAGTCTAGTTTTTCAGGTGATTTATATTGTTCTATCTTGAAATTCAGTAACTTTCTTCTCTTCCCTTCATTTGGCTATTGAGCTTATCTTTTGAGTTTTTATTTAAGTCATTATATTTTTCAGTTATGAAATTTCCATTTTTTCTATATTTTCTATTGCTTAGCTGAGATTCTTTTTAAAAATTTGTTTCACATTGTTCATAATGGCTCATTAAAATATTTTTATCATGGCTGCTTTAAAATCTCAGTAGGATAATTTGAATATCTTTGTCATCTCAGTGTAGGCACTTAATTGTCTTTTTGTATTTGGTTTGATATCATCCTGATTTCTGGTATGATGAATAATTTTGATGAAAATCTGCACATTTTGAGTATAATGTTATGAAACTGGATCCTATTTAAATATTTTGTTTTAGTTGGCTTTTTTTCTTTTTTGACACTGCTTTAGCAGTAGATGAAGGGGCATAATGCCATTATGGCCAGGCTAAGGTGAAGGTCCAATTACTCCTTGGCTTCTGTTGAGACCCACTTTGGAGGGGAGGGGTCCCCTGTTAATGCTAGGTGAGTGTGAGTTCTTGTTCTCCACTAGGCTTCCACTGACACCCCAGGTGAGATGCCACCCTTAATGCTGGGAGGTTTTGAAATAGAGTGGAGTTGTGAGGGTACTACATTACTGTCAAGTGGGGGTTGAAGTTAAAGCTTTCTATATGGTCATGACTGACACCCACAGGGACATGGTGGGGATGGGGCAGGGGAGCTCCTAATTACCTGGCAGGGGTAAAAGTCCCAGGTACATTGACATCTCTAGCACTACCCCAGCGGGGATGAAAGTGAGTTTTGGGTGCCTTTCTGCAGTTCGATAAGGGTGGAAATTTAGGTTTACCTCTTGGCCTTTGCTGTCATAAATGGGGATGGGGTCACAGCATTTTCCGTGCTGTTTAGCTGTAGCTGTAGCAGGTTGTTTACCAAAAGCTTTCTTTTTTTACCAGGCTGTCCCTTTCCTTGTCCTCTTGCTAGAAATAACAGACTTCAGTTGGGGCTTTTTTGTTTTTTTGTCCATACTCACTGGCATTTCCAGGTTGTTGGCTTCTCCCCAGCACCCAATATGGGAATATGTGAGACAAAAAGAAAATTCAAAGACCTCATCTCTGTGTTGTTCTTCAGGCCTCCTGGTCCCTAGCCTATCTGCCTCCCTCCCTCTGCTCACCTTTCAGAGTCTTCTTATATTTGTTTTGTATATAAGGTCTAGCGTTTTCAGCTGTATTTAGAGGGAAAAATAGGGGGATCAAAGCACATCTAATTCATATTCTCAGCAGCTGAAGTTCTCATTTGTATCTTTATTTTTTTAATAAATATTATTCTTTAGAAAATAATTTTAAAGGTGTAGGTTGTACTGAAGGAAAACAAATACAGCAAAAAGAAAACAAACTTAGAAGTGGAATATGGAATTAAATACTCAGTAAATTCATTAAAGAACTTTTCAATCATTAAGACTACTTAAAAATCCTTACTAAATAAAAACAGTGTTCCCTTATATTTAGAGCTCTTTATAGTTAAGTAAGAGATATTATATTCTATTTGATCCTGATAGAAACTCTGTAAAGGAGGTAAGGCAAATATTATTATCCCAGTTTTACAGAAAAAGAAATGATATTAAAATAGCAGAACAAAACATAACATTCACCAACAATTTATACTAAGCAGTTAGTGTATTTGTTTTTCTACTGTGAAATAAATCTGTTTTATAGAAAGCAATGAAAACTCATCTTTTCAAAAGGCTTTCTTCCTATCATCTAAACAAGAGAACATTTTACCTGCTATCATGCTTTCAGGTTCCAACCATGAGAATCCTTGTTTGGAATCAATGAAAGGATGGGAATTTACTGCTTCTCCACCCGCTTCAAAAATACCGCACCATAATTCCTCCAACTCATGAATCATCTTTTGAAAGTCTTGAATTATATTCTGAAGCCTCATCTGGGCCCAAGCTGGAGAAATGGCATCTTCTTTGAATTTCAGATTCCTTCTGTGCAATGGAGGCTAAGCCCTGCAGTGTTTTCTCTACCTGCCTTTGCATGTGCAGCACACGAAAACATGGGAACCATTTTGAGAAACACGTCATAATGAAATGAGACGGCATCTCTCCTGACCCTGAATTACAGACAAAGTACACCGTAGCTGAATTTTTCTTGGGCACAAAAAAAACCTCACACGATGGAAAAATTCCTTGGGTCTGAGTTTCCACCATCTGCCTACATAGTTCTGCAAGAGGCAGAGAGCACAGAGGAACTAACTGATCATGGGACTTTCTCTTGGAGAATCTCTGTTTAGTTTGGTTGCTGTGTACAGATTTAAGAGATTCAAATATAGGATCCATTGAAGAGGAGAGTGGAGCAAAACAATAGATGAAAATATGAGATATATTTTAGAAAATCACGATAAGAAAGGAAATGTTTGAAGATAAGGAGTTGAAGGCTGGCAGATTATAACCCTAAGTTAATTGAGGTGCTCAGTAGTGGCTTCCATTAGATCCAAGGTGATATGAGTGGAGAAACCACTCCCCAACTAGACCAAGGTTGGCTTTCCTGTGAATTCTCTGGAATTATCTGTTGCCCATCACCTCTGTCTAAGGCAATTTCTGGGGGAAAGAAGACTCAGTCTCTGCCTTCAAGGAACTGCCAATACAGTACAGGAGTCCAGATATAAATAAGAGAAAATGAGAAGGTATTAAGAGATGGTAGAGACATGTCACTGTTTTTTGGACTAGTCTGGCCCTGAGATATAGAAAGAGGAAGATTTTATTTTGATTTCATTTATTTATTTTTTTGAGTTGGAGTCTCACTCCGTTGCCCAGACTGGAGTGCAGTGGCCGCTCCCAGCCACCGCAGCCTCGACCTGCTGGGCTCCAGCGATCCTTCCGCCTCAGCCTTCCGAGTAGCCGGAATTACAGGCATGCGCTACCACGCCCAGCTGATTTTTTGATTTATTATAGAGATGAGGTCTTGCTGCCCAGGCGGGTCTCGAACCCGTGGGCTCAGGCAATCCACTCAACCTCAGCCTCCCAAAGCGAGGGAATACAGGCTGAGCCACCGAGCCTGGCTTGATATTTTATTTTAAAGATGTGTAGTACAATTCAAGATTAGGTATACAAGTCGACATTGTACAGGTAAAGTTTGGCCCTCCCTTTAGTCCCCACTTTGCCTGGTTCGAGATCAGGTACCCTTATTTATGTTGTGTTCCCCTCCCCCCAACCTCGGCAGTATCATGCCACTGCTAATTCCTTTCTTATAGTATTATGGTAAATGTTCAGGGTCCACTTATGAGTGAGAACACGTGGTACTCTGTTCTTTGTTTCTGTGATAGATCACTTGTATTACAGACTCTAAATCCATCCAAGTTGCTGCAAAGTCTACATGTTTGTTCTTCTTCATGGCTGTGTAATATTCTATCATGTATATGTACCACATTTAAAAAATTCAATCCAGTTTTAATGGGTAGCATGGTTGGTTCCATGTTTTGCTATTGTGAATAGTGCTGCAATAAACATGCATGTGCAGGTATCTTTTTTGTAGACTGATTTGAGTTCCTCCGAGTATATTCCAAGTAGGGGGATTGCTGGGTCATATGCGAGGTCAATTTCTAGTTCTTTTAGAATTCGCCACACTGTTTTCCATAGAGGTTGAAATAGTTTTCATTCCCACCGGCAGTGGAGAAGTTTTCCCTTTTCCTCTACATCCTCTCCAGCATCGGTTGCTGTTTGTTTTATTAATGATGGCCATTCCCACTGGGGTTAGGTGGTATCTTTTTTTTTTTTTTTTTTGAGTTGGAGTCTCACTCCGTCACCCAGACTGGAGTGCGGTGCGGCCACCGCAGCCTCGACCTGCTGGGCTCCGGCAATCCTTCCGCCTCAGCCTTCTGAGTAGCCGGAATTACAGGCATGCACTACCACGCTCGGCTGATTTTTTGATTTATTGTAGAGATGAGATCTCGCCAAGTTGCCCAGGTGGGTCTCGAACCTGGGGGCTCAGGCAATCCACTCACCTCAGCCTCCCAAAGCACGGGATTACAGGCTGAGCCACCGAGCCCGGTTAGGTGGTATCTTAATGTGATTTTGACTTGCATTTCTCTGATGATTAGTGAGACTGAGCACTTTTTCATATGTCTGTTGGCTGCCCATATATCTTTTCTTTTGAGAAGTGTCTATTCATGTTTTTTGCCCACTTTTTAATGGGGCTATTTGATTTTTGGTTTTTTTTTTTTACGAGGAAGATATTTTAACTAAAGAGGAGAAGAGAGGAAAGGCAAAAGGGTAGGTCTCCACTTTGTTTTGAGGGACAATGAATGGACATGCATCTGGGACCACTCCCGAGAAGAAGGTATATACAGAAACATAGTGGAAAGGGGGCCCAAGAGGAAGAACAGATGATACTGGGGCTTTATTTGACAGGGAGGGGAAACTCCTAAAGGTCAGTAGGAAATGGAATGACGCATAGGAGGAAGCACATTAGGAAGATAAGTCCTGCAGTGGAGTACAAGTTGGACTGCAAAGAAGAGACCTGTACAAAGTGATGTTAGGCCATTGATTTAGAAAGAAATGCTTCTTTTTTGTTTAAACAACACACCTTCATAAGGGAAAATTAATTTTCATTTTTTTGATCTGTTTACAGTTAATGTGGTCAAATAAGTGTCCCAAATCCTAATTCAGTCAAGTTCAAGGTTTATCAACCCTGGTAATTTCCCTAATGTAATCACAAAGCCATTATTCAACATTTTCGGAACATCTTCTGAGCATCTACACTGGATTATGCTCCAACATCTACTTTATGATGCAGAACTAAAATCACTATTCTCTTTTTACTAACAAAAAAACTCAATTTTGAAATGCTATACTTACTCAAAATTATAAAATGTTGCTTCATGTTTGTGTAAAGTTGTTCTGAACCCTTTGGTGCATCAGCTGCCTATGCTTGAGGGGAAAAATTAGAGAATTCAAATGGTAAAAAACAAAAAACAAAAAAAGCCCATACATTTAGATTAGAAAGAGATTTGTTGAGCTTGTCTCAGCATTCAGAACTAGGAATGCCCTTTGAGACCACCTATTATAAGCCTTTCACTTTACAGGTAAGGCTGTTGAAGACCACATGAGGTTTTGAGGCCTGTCACCTGTCTAGTTAGTGGCTAGGCAGGACTGTGCTGGTCTCATATCACAGTGAGACAACTTCACCTTCTGATGCTCCCTAGATGCAGGTTTATTCTAAATACCTTCCGTCACAAATGCATTATGTATTTTTCACGACAGAGAAGAAATATCTTCCACAAATCTGATTCAATAAAGTTTACTGAGAGGCCACTATGCAGGAGGAATCATGCCGAACCCTGAAGAGCAGAGAAATGCCCAGCGGTTCAGAAAAAGCCACAAGCTGGAAAAGGGAGGAGACCAGTGCAAAGCTATTAACATCCCAGACTGAGAATAATATGGGCAAACTGCTAATCCTGGCTATACATGTCCACAAGCAGTAGGTAGAGTTGCCCTCGTGAGAAGCAACCCATGGACAAATCAGCCTGAACTGGGGTCATCTGTGCTTTCAGGTTGGGGCTTTTTGAAACCACCATTTGTTCTTAAAATGCATGCCACACTGCACCCCGTCAGCAGTCATGCTGATCTCTTGTGGTACCCAGTTTGGCCACTCTGAAGCAGAAGAAGGTGGGTTATTCAGCCACCCACTTGCCACATCCCACCCAGGATTCTCTCAAGTGGTTCTTACAAGGGTCACATGCTCCATACTTTGTTAGACCTTTCTAAATTAGGTGAGAAATCTCTCTAGCCATTTTCTTTTGATGATTTTGTAGAAATTTCATTTCATTTAAGTAAACGTCCATCCAATTTCTTTGAAAACAAAAAAAGATTAAGGCACCAAACAATGACCCAGTGGGATAACAAAATTAAAAAGCAAGTATATTAGTTTCCTAGGGCTGCCAAAACAAAATACAAAAAACTGGATGACTCAAAACCACAAAAAATTATCATTTCACAGTCCTGAGGTTAGAGTCAGAGACCAAGTTATCGACAAAGCCAAGCTCCCTCTGGAGGTTCTAGAAAAGAAACTTCCCTTGCCCCTTCCTAGCTTCTGATGGCTCCTGGCAATATTTGGTGTTACTTGGTGTATAACTGCAACACTCTGATCTCCGCCTCTATTGTCACGTGGCCTTCTCCCTGTGTCTTTCAGTGTGTCCTCCTCTTCTTATAAGGATACCAGTTGTTGGATTTAGGGCCCATCCTAATCTAGTATGACCTCATCTTAACTAATTATATTTGCAAAGACCCTATTCTTAAATACGATCAAATCCTCAGGTTCTAGGTGGACATAAGTTTTGGGAGGACACTATTCAACCCACTGCAGTAAACAAGTGAGAAAATCAGGAATCAAACAGGGAAAACAGGTTGCCAAATAAAATGAAGGATGCTAGGTCTAAGTGTTTGTGTCACCACAAAATTCGTGTGTTATAACCTGATCACCAAGATGATGGTATTAGAAGACAGGGCCTTTGGAGGTGATTAGGTCATAAGGGCTCTGCCCTTGTGAATGGGATGAATGCTCCTTTAAAAAAAGGTGCCAGAGAGGCTTGCCCCTTCTACTATGTGAGGAAACTAGAAGATGCCATTTATGAGGACTGGCTGCTCACCAGACATTGAATCAGCTGGTGTTTTGATCTTGGTTGGACTCCCCAGATTCTAGAACTATGAGCAATACATTTACATTGTTTATAAATTACCCAGTCTAAGGTATTTCCTTTTAGCAGCCTGAACGAACTAAGACAAAAAGTAAAGTTGATATTCAAAGTATCTGCCACAGGATATTTCACACTCTGTTAGAAGGTGAGCTGCAAATCTGTCATTGCAATTCCTGGCATAGTAGCATTGCCGTGATGAAGAGCTTGAATATTTATCCCCTTCCTTGCGGTTTGAATCCTAGCTGATTTTGTCAACGTGATTTGGAGCAAATTACTTAACCTCCTGTGCCTCAATTTCTTCTTCTGTAAAATAAAAATAATGTCTGTTGGGCCCATAGTTAAGTAATGCATGCAAAGCACATGGCCCAAATAATTTCTCAGTAAAAGCTAGCCATGGAAACGTTGGCTATGAAAGGTCTAGAAGGCAAAACATAAAGGAAGCTACAAAGTTGTCGTGTGGCGGGGGATTTCAAAGGAATGATGAAGTCTGACTGAGGAGTTTAGGGAAGGCTTCTTGCAAGGGGAGGACATTAGAACAATCTGTGCATTTGAAGATGGGTAGGAAGACGCTTTATCTAGCCAGTCTGGCTTTGGGAAACAGGGACCAGCTTGGCTGCAGTATAGAAAACAAGAGAGGAAGTGTGTGGGACTGATTGGAAAGATGAACTGAGCCCACCTGTGGACATTAGGGTGAAGAGGCTAACCCAGTTGGCATGAGTGGTTATCACATCATCTGGCCAAGTGCAGACTCCATGGCAGGCATGGAGGGCATTCCTTGGTCTCTATGGGAGCTTTAACCAGTCTCTGTCCTGTATCCCTGCATTGCTGCATGACTGTTCCTCCTCATGTCTGTGGGTTTTCAAAACTGTTGTAAATTTTGTGACTCTGCTTTGATGTATCTCAAACATTTCCTCATTGTTCCCCATTGGCAGAACCAGAACTGCCCACTGTTAGGGTTTTGCACTTACCTCAGATGTTTTATTCGAAACTTCGAGTTTTACAACCTTGTATCATCTGTCTTTCCACCCCCTCACTTCTTTATCTATAAGCAGGGTTATATATGTGACTCCGTGTCTGGTCCACTGTGACCCCTGGATCATCTCCAGCCTGTGTCTGGGATCCACAGCCATTCTAAATCTTACCCTGGCCTAATTCCCTTCTTCTCTGCAGGGCACTTCGATGCGCTCACACAGTGCTGCTCTGTCTCAGAGATATGGCAAGCTGCTCTCCCACAGCCACAAACCATAAAAATTAAGAACGGCAAGACTCTTGATTAATTTCATTTGCCTGTCTTTAAATCCATTAAATAAAATGCCTGCCTAAATCATTCTTTTGCCAGCATGTTTGTAAATAATACTTAAAAAACTCTTCATCTAATTATTCTTACCACAGCTGAATGTTAACAAATTTAAGATGAGATTTATGTTTAGACAGCATTAAGGTACTAATTTTTTCTCAACAATAGGCGCTGCAATTGGCAAAATTAAAAAAGAAAATGTAGACCAACAAAAATTAATTTGCACCAGGCTTAATAGTTTCTCTAAGTAAATCCAGCCTCTCCTCAGCTGCCTGAGACAAACCATAAACATTTCTGAGAAGAATCTGGAGTTTAGGATTCCACACTAATTGCTTTCCCTCCCTTTTTACCCCGTCCCCTTTTCTTGTTCATCTTGACTGCAAAGGGACATGCAGTTTCCATATTCAAAATGCCTTCAGCTCCACCGGGGTAAGGAAGTCAGGGGGAGGAGGGGCACAGGCCAGGGAACCACATAAATAAACGGGAATTTCTGCATGGACATGAGGATTTTCTTTTTCATTTCTAAAAAATGAGAATAAGGCACGAGTATAAATTCCAAAAAGAGCAATGCATTTAAGTCTACCATTTTTGGCAACACAAGAGAACGCACATTGGGATGAACAGTCACAAATCACTCCCCTTCCCACTGTCTGTTTTCTCCACCATATGTTGTGGAGAATACAGTTCACATGCTGAAGTTTTGCCTTCTTTCCATGTGAGAAAGCATACTGTGATATCAGCAGCCCGGTCACTGAGCCAGTGTTTTTTGGAGTGGTGGGGGTGGGGAGAAAGAACCAGTAGGGACTACAGCGAGCTCTCCTGTCAGAATATTTTTAAAAGCCCAAAGAACCTTAAAAATAGTTCATTTCCCAGAAATATGGATGACCTGAGCTGGACTGGGCACTTCCGATGATAACCTTAATCGTTTCTCAGAACTCTGGGGCAAGAGATAACTTGAGGGGCCTCTATGCAAACACATGGCTTTGATGACTATCCCTTTTCAGTTTGCCATTTTATACAGTGATCACACTGCTTCCCTGCACCTAGTAAGAGGTATGAATCTGAGGCATTTACTTAGTAGAAAGGGTAAGATATTTACCCATGCCCCCCATGGACTCATCTGGTCCTTCCATGATGGGTTGAAACGGGACAGAAATTATTAGTGAAATAGATGAAGGTAACTCCATAGCCTACTCACTCTTGCAACCTCATTAGTACTTAATGCAACAAGCTAACATTCCCACAAGATATCTACATACCTGGAGACAAACTCATGCTGCATATAATCCTCTGATGCCAGTCTCTGTTTATCATGATAATGATTATTGGATGTTCTCTGTGTCTTAGTTTTCATAAACTCACATTCATGTACATGACACAGATGGCCCTGATGAAGCAAGGCTTTCTAGAGACATTCTAAGCTGACTCAGTATGAGGTCAAATATTTTATTAAGCCCTGCTCTTTCAGTTGTTTAAAGGGGGGAAAAAATAACCCTTGTGTTTTCATTTACAGCATGACAATGTTTGAAACAATATTTTAAAAGTGTTTTAATCAATTTCAAAATACAAGTTATTCTTCATGAAGCATCATGAAAGACAAGAAAAATTGGGGACTTCTAAGAATCACAGGTAAGAAGTGAATTTTATTCCTTACATTATGCATCAAAATCCTTGTCTAAATTAAACTGAACAGATGTGGAAAAAAATGAGTCAGGGACTCCCCATTTAATTCTAAATGAGCTTTCAGGTTCCGCTTCCTACAGCTGATTTTAGCCTAAGTCGCCTTATTGCCCCAAATCTGCAACTTGATACTAAAAGCTTGTCAAAATTAAGTGCATGCTTTATAAGTTTACATTTTTACAGTCTAACTGTTTTTCTTTGATATTTGACAGGGACACAGGTTCCCATGTCATCTGGCCTTGAAGTACTTTTAGAACTTTCTCTTGGACCAATTTGAGGAAGCTCAAGGTTGCAGTGAGTTATGGGGCCTTTAAGCTGCCTGCCCAGCAGCCGGCCCTTGGGCCCACACTTGAGGGCTAACACCTGTTGGCTGGACAGAGCAATTAATTTTTTAAAAAATGCAGTAAGCCGCCAAAAATCAAAGCTAAAGGATAAAAATATAATTTTACCTCTTGAGCTTCCAGGGGTGGCCTTTGATCTTTTCTAATGCCTGTGTGGCAGGAGACACAGGTCTTAAATTTCCCTCCAAAAGAAGCACCTTTGAAAGACACAAAAACCAAGAGCTGACTGAATATCTCTGTCCTCTGTCATGTCACTCTTGCATAATTACACTGATACCTAACTGAGATAGTCCCTTACAACAAAAAGGCAAATCTACCAAATGTCCCCTCTTTAAGAAAATTATTGGAAACTCTTAAATTATACTACAGTTCATCCCTTGTAAGATCAAATGTTATTTCCCTAAGAGGCGATAGTTGGGTTTTCCGGTTGATGATTATAATGTGGCATTTGGCTCAAAATGTTCGTACCTTAAATAGATAACTGTGAACTTCAAAGAGCTAAATACCAATCGTGGGCTGGGGCATGGCCACACATACAGCCTCCCTCCTTCTCCAAACCCTTTGGTAGCCAAGACAAGGTCACTGGTCAGGGTAATTTGCAGGAAAAGTCAATTTCTCAAGTACTGAAGCAGGTGTTGTGGCACTCTATGACAATTTACTGAATCTAAATTGAGGAAGTTGAAAAAAGCAAAGGTCATGATCCACAGGAAGAAAGGAGGAAAGCAAATCTCTGTGACTGTATTTTTAACTCCTTTTCAACCAAGACTCATTCACCAACCGAGACAATTAACACTAAAAATAAACAAATTAAAACCAGAATATCTCACTCCAATCAGCAACTTATCTGATATTTTTAACTAAAAAGGAGAGGATTTAATGTCTGCTTGAAGCCACAAGGAAATAAGCTCAGTTTATAAGAGCTAAAGAACAACTCTTCTGCTCATGAGTGTTTGGAAGCAAAAATCAAACCAAGATGTCAGACCTTTCTGTCTTTAGACAAACCAAATAAATAATATTTATTATATGATACATCCTACTTAGCATGGAGTATAGAGTCAAGATTATAGGATAATATATGATAAACATATAATATATAACTCGGATATTTTATTCTAAATTTGTACATTCCTGGATCCCCCAGCACTAGGGATAGAAAATGCAGTCAAAATGGGAAGGAAAAAGGGACATGAGCCCTAGAATCTGTTATGTTGTTGGTGTGACAAGGAGAGCATGGGATGTGGAGGTAGATCATCTGAATGTGAATTCTAGTTAATCACTAATTCACTGTGTAATTAGAGCAAATCATTTGACCTCTTTAAGACTCCATTTTTTTTTCACCTGAAAAACTGGGAGTTGTTACAGGGATTAAATAATAATACAGTAGAAGCATTTGGCAAACTAGAAATATTCATGATCACTACTTAGGGCATATTATCCTAAAGAGTGATACACACAAACCACTGGTATGCATGAGGTTGGGGTAGTTACTTAAGGTTTAAAAAAAAAGAGTCATTTTGAAAAAAAAAGTTAAATAAATAGTAGTACAGGTGGAAAAATATTGAAAGTGGCACGCAAAAGATTGACATTTGAGTGACTTCTCTAGATTTAGTTAAATTCTTTTTGGGAGGAAGGAAAAAGAACTGGAACCACCACGCTCCCTAATAATGTTTCCAAGTACAAAAAAAATTTTATTCTAAAGTGTAGGTAAATGGGTTGCTTTTTAGTTAACTCAAACTCTCAACCTAAAAAGAAAATATACATAAAATTTGCTCGCATGTCAATTTCTTTTATTGAAAATAAAATTCTCATGAAAACAACATTGTTCACATAAGCCCAAACTGAGTTCTAGCTGGTGACTCAATGTTTTCAAGCAATATTAAATGCAATGAAATTTATTTACAGAATAATCTGAATGCTCCCCTTAGAATTCATGTCCTCTGTCTAATAAAGTAAGCTCATATAGTAGTTTTGGTCAGAGAGTGTGACAGTCACAAATAATAAATATATGCTCTTCATTTTATAGATGGGAAATTGAGAACCAGAGAAGGGCAGCTGTTTGGTGACTGCATATGTTGCAGATCTGGAACTAGAACCAGTTTGGGGTCCACCAAGTCCAGGGGTTTTCCACCCCCTGAATGTCAAGTGCTTAATGTCCAAGCCAAGTGAGAAGACATTTGACATTTAAATCTCCTCTGGTTTTTAAATTATTATTTATTGGTGTTAGTGAAAATCTTATATCAAACACAGAGGGCAATCTTAAAAAGCATTAAGCACTCAGTACATTAAGAGTTGAAATATAGGTTGAATATTACTTTCCTCCAGACTTATATTCTCAATTTGATATTAAATTTTATGGTTCTTCTAAATTCTTACTTTAGTTCTGAAGTTACTTTCTCTGTTTCTGTCATCTCCCCTTGACTATAAAATAAACATTCACAAAGGTGCTTTTCAATTTTACACATGGTGTTTCTGAACCATCTATTTTATTGAAATATTTTAATATTTGGTATTGATAATTGAAAATTCAGCACACAAAAACGTTTGTCTATACTAAAAATTGACACATATTATCATACTTGGAGAATTTTATTTGAAAATAGTGTGCTTTTCTATGTTGGTACCCACCGTTTACTGAAACAGATATTTTCTGATGACCAAATAAATTGCTGAAAAAGGAATCATATTTTAGCCATCAAAATTCCATGATCTACAACCTCTACAGAAAACAGTGTGGCAATTCCAAAAAGATCTCAAAATTGACCTTCCTTACAACCCTACAATCCCTCTACTGGGAATATACCTGCAGGAACTCAAATCACTCTATGAAAAAGATACCAGCACACGATGCTTACTGCAGCATTATTCACAAAGCAAAAACATGGAACCAACCATGCCGCCCATTGAAAGATGGCTGGATTAAAAAAAAAGTGGTACATATATATAATGGACTATTATGCAGCCATAAAAAGGACAAAATTATAAACTTCATAGCAACTTGGATGACCTTAGAGTGTATAATACTTACTCATCTATCACAGAAACAAAGAACTGAGTGCCACGTGTTCTTACTCATAAGCAGACTTTGAACAATCATCATAATACTGTAAGAAAGGGATTGGCAGTAGTTGCAAACTGCCAGGGGAGTGGGAGGGCATAACTCATCACCAAGAGCACCTGCATAATGAATATTTGTATACCTAACCCTGAATTGTACCCACATCTTTAAAATTAAAAATTAAAAAAAAGATTCCATGATCATTTTGGCACCCAGAAACCAAGCTCCAAGCATATGGAGAGAAGCATTCTATGCCATGCCCAGTCTCAGAACACTGACATTTTACTGACATCTCTGGCACTGTGCCCTCCAGAATTGGAAGTCCAGCTTAGAGTCTCACATAAGTTTTTTTATTATTATTACATTCTAAATTTTGAAATAATTGCAGGCATATGGAAAAGTTGCAAAAACAAGACATAGAGTTTTCGTATACCCTTCATCTAGGTTGCCAAAATGTTCATATCTTATTACAGTTACTTTCATTCTTTCTCTCTTTCTCAATAGAGATAGATTTCTTCCCTGAACCATCTAAGAATAATTCGTAGGAATTCATATCTCTTTACCCCTAAATACTTACTTCCTTGTTTAGTTTCTCCATATAAGGACATTGTCTTATGTAGCCACAGTACAATAATCAAATCAGATGCTTAGTATAGATATAGAGCTATTATCTAATCTATAGGACTTATTCAATTTTCTTTAATTGTTCCATTAATTTGGTTTGCATACTTTTGATACTTCACATTATCTTTTAAAGACGTTGCTTTGCCCTATATGTTGGGAATTCTGTAAGCCAGAAGCTCCTGATCCCATAAAAATATTAGTTTAAATATTTAAAATAGATTAGTTGTAATTAATTTCTCATGTTGAAGAAATACTCATATTTAAATTTGTATGCCAGACCTGTCAACACACCCTCTAGAAACTAAATATGCATCACATGATGATGTGCCAAAAATGTGTTTTGTACTAAAATTGTGAACTTGTCTGAGTGCTTTGCTTTGCAGAGGTGGCTTCCATAATCACGGGAAGTTAACCATAGACTCTTACCCAAGTGCCCTAAGAGAAAGCCTCCCAGAAGCACTCTTGATGGCAGCCTCAATTTCCTCTTCTGATCAGTGGGTCAGCTGAGACCGTCCTACGTCTTTATTATGTGTATTACATGAAATAAACAAAGCATTAAGACCGGGTCTGACTCATTAGGTGCCCAATCACTTACAGACATAATTGATTTATTATTTGAATGAACTAACAGGCAAATACACTTTGTTTTGCATGAAACAGGATAACATTTATGTTTGGTTCGATTTAAAGTAATTAGCATATTCATTTTCCACAGTTTTTCTAATCAAGCTAAATCCTAGACTTCCTCATGAAAGAAAAAAATAATCACAATTATCTTGGAATTTTTTTAAGTTAAGACAATACATTAAATTAAGAACACAGTACAGTGGCAGGGGCTATTTTACTTGTATATTGCAATGGATGCTTACTTACAATGCAATAAAACAATACGCCCATATGCTGTCTAAATGACTGTCAAATCATATTTCTTACTTAATATAGGAAAATTTATTGGAGAAACTAAAGAAAATTAGAAGGCTCCATTCCCTTCCTCTTTCTTTCTTTCTTTCTTTCTTTCTTTCTTTCTTTCTTTCTTTCTTTCTTTCTTTCTCTTTCTCTTTCTTTCCTTCCTTCCTTCCTTCCTTCCTTCCTTCCTTCCTTCCTTCCTTCCTTCCTTCCTTCTTTCCTTCTCTTTCTTTCTTTCTTTCTTTCTTTCTTTCTTTTTCTTTCTTTCTTTCTTTCTTTCTTTCTCTCTCACTCTTTTCTTTCTCCCTTCTTCCCTTCCTCCCTCCATCCCTCCCTCCCTCCCTTCCTTCCTTCCTTTCCTCTCTAGTTCTATCTTTCATGGAAGGAACACATCTAGCTTGGAAATGTGACTCTGAGCTGATTAACCAAGAAAATACATAAATACAGTAGATTACACAAATAAAGGTGGCCACACCTGCAGATGCTTGGACTGGGTGAGGGGCTCAGTCTTAGATGAGTCACGCTGGCCCCCTTTTCTACCATTACTGACTGTCCTGCAAGCACAGCTGACACCACTTCGCCTCCAGAAAGGTCAGAGCGCAGCATCACAGGAACAGAGGCAGCATTGTCTCCATGTTCACACGGAAACAGCCTCAAACGTGCCCTGATCTGCAGCTGCAACATGGCCTCCCCCATGGCGGTAGCACCAGAGTCTTTCTAGAAAGCCATCTGCATCATCCCGTTAGCCACCTTTCTTCCCCGAACCTGCCTTCCATACAATGCCTTATCTTGGTTCTTTAAAAGCTGTTCAATCTTCTGGTGAATGTGAGAATTCTCACCTTTCCTATTTGCACAAACTGTCTTTAAATGTGAAGATACTTGGGCTGTGGTGGGCACTGTACCTGGTGCCAAAAGCCCCATGAGTACTATGATTAATAAATTATAAGCAAATTCATTGAGCCATAGCATTATTACAGCATCGTTGTTGTAAGCAACAACTAATTATATGTGGAAATAATAATTCAACCTGAAAAAAAGGCATTTCCTATCTATTAGAAAACACTACAAAGAGATAATACTTGAAAAATCTAAATATTATTGGAAAAAAGAAAAGATTATTCACTTTTTGAAAACAAATTTGAATTTTGGCCTAGTAATAGATTTTGTTCTTTGATAAAAGAAGTGCTACTTGATTATAAGCAATTGAGTACATGAACCGTTCTTGAAAAAAATAAAAATCTTTTAATTAAAAGCTCTCAATTTGTGATTCTTTACTGAAAGCCTCCACAAGAAAAAAAAATGTTTTAAAGTCTATATCACAGATTTAGGGAAAAATTTTGGTGATTATTGTTCATTTATTTTCCTTATTAAGCTAATTTAATTATCATTGAGACGCAAACATTAGCTCCAGTACTGGGCTTCTCACATCTGTTAGTAAAGATTTGATTAGGGCTACACAAATGTGCTAGATTAAACTATCTAGTTGGTGAAATTCAAGCCACCTGGATATTTTAGCAACATCAATAAGTATAATTCTCTTTTTCAAAATCAGTAAATCCAAGCTATATTAAAAAGAATTAATTAATGAGTGCCAGATAGGCAAAACAAACATTTGACAATGAATCATATTATCAAAGGTTTTGAGGGAGATCCCTCTCAGCTTATGTTTAGATGTCAAATTATATTACCAAAACTAAACAATCTGTTAAGATGATGTCTTAATGCAATAAGTCTCCAGTGCCATACGGGGTTTTCTTGATTTTCTTCTTTTACTTAAACATTCTTAGTAGAAAAAAAGATATGCTCCATTTGCCAATGATAATCAAGTCAAAAGACATTTGCCCCAAAATGTTACCTTGGATATTTCCAAGAGCTGTTAAGATCATTTAAGTTTTATTTTTTTTTAAAAAAGGAAAAATGATTACTAAATTTGGTTAATGTATTGAGCATATATTTCTTGAGGTATGTTTCATAGCAGGAGCTCAGTAAAGATATGGCTATTGAAAGAATATATAAACATTAGATATTTCATAAAATATATAAGGAATTCTAGAATTAGAAGGAACTCAAAAAATCATCTAGTCTAGGGCTGACAAACTTATTCTGTAAGTGGGTAGATAGTAAATAATTTGGGCTTTGCAGGCCCAATGTAACAACTACTCAACTTTGCCCTTGTAGCCATAGGCAAGAGTAAACTAATGGGTGTGGTTGTGTTTCAATAAAACTGTATTTATAAAAGCAAGTAGCAAACTGAATTGGGTCCATTAACAGTATTTTGATGATTTCTCATGGAGCCCAGCTTCTACAGAGATCAGACAGCTTAGGCCTCATGCAGGAAGTTAACTTGCCCAAAGTTAAACAGCAAGTTAGACAGCAAGTGGCAGAGTTAGAGTTGAATTCGGCTCTTACAGCTCTCAGGGAAGTGCTGAATTAATTGTAGTGACACGTGGATGGTTGGCGTGTCCAAATGGAAGGTCTGCCTCTGCCTTAAAGCACATCAGAAATGCTTCATGCCTTTGATGTCTATAGAATTGTGATGTATAGATGATTCCTCAAGTCTCCAGAGAATAAGCTGCTTTTCAGAGACCTAAGCAGAATCCACAAAGAATATTTTTTTGGAAAGCAACATGAACATCCTGACAGTTAACCAAGCATAAAAATGCTTGCCTGAAAAGCTACACATGGCTTGCTTCATTAAAGACCATTCCAGTCCTGGAAAACTGCATTTCTATTGAATATTTATAACAAATATGATTGAATAAGGAGAATTTAAAGTGGAAAAAAACCTTGTGTTTTGTGATTCCAAATTAAATCTTATTTTCATGGTTGACAGTGTTTTGTATTCCCCAGGTTTGCATGGTATAAAGAATCATCTTACTACAATGCCCCTTTCCAGCACAAAATAATAAGACTTTCTAGATTAACACTTGAGTCACCAACATTTATTTTCCAGCGAAGTTTCCTCCTTTCACATAACTCATTCTTTTCACTTGGAAGGAAGCAGAAGAATTGAGTCCCTAGGAAATCCTAAATGGGGAAGTGGGTCTGAGTCTTTCTCTGTGGATATCTGTGTGGAAAGGCTTTGTAAGCATTGCTCTAAAACTGACAGTCCAGAAAGACATGATTGATGAAAGGGAATTGGATGTTTGAGTCAAAATGGACCGTCATTAACTAACTGAACCAAGTAAATGAAATGGAGTTTCCAAGGGGCAGTGGGGCACATTCTTCTTGAAAACATGGGTCCAATGTTCAGGATGTGTTTTTCCGAAGGGGGTAGGGGAGTGGAGGGGGCCATTGCTTAATGGCTCCCAGCTTGCAAAGGTGAAATAACCCACACCCTCTCTCTCTATGTGTATATATACATATTTTTTTCTTTTTTTTTTCTTCAGCAGTTCTGTGTTGATGGTGATTAGCACATCTCTCACTGAACAGATGAAGGTGCATCTTCTTATGTGCCATATGAACTTTCTGGCTCTAAAATCACAAAAGAAATTTTCCATACTAATACATGCAAATAAAATTCTGCTACTGTAATTGTTTTCTAGCTTAGAAATTTTAAACCAGTTTAGAAGTAAATTAAGCTGTATTATTTGCTACTTAATTTATATAAGCAAACAAGTATATACATGTACAAGATACAATTTATGCATTTATGTAAAATTATATTTAATAGATGGGTCTCTTTTTGATAAAAATAACAGTATATTTTTCATAAATTTTATTTGTTTTATAATGCTTCATGTTAAAACTTAGCTATGTGTAATATAAAGCACAGTTTTAGAATATAATAAAACTTTCATACATTATTGAAATATTGGAGCATTTAAATATTTTTTAAAAATTTAAGATAAAAGCTTGGCCTCCCTCCCCCCCCCAAAAAAAAAAATTCTACCAGATTGCTTTAGGTCAAGGATAACAAAAGCATGAATGATTCAGATGAACACCTTTTGAACTTTCCTCGGGAAGACTTGAGTGGTAGGATAACTTAAAGTCTTAACCAGAATGCAAGCAGGTGGCCATTTCTCAGCTTGAAACATCTTGAAACAGTTTCCGTGCCTAGCAAGGAGGCTCTTGTGTCAGAGTGTGGCTTCCTTAGGAGGGAGAGAAAGAGAGTATGCAAATGAATGCATATGCATTGGTTCAAGTGCAAGACTAACGACCTTAAAGTTTAGCAGCACAGTCTCATTGCCCTTCTCTCAGAAGCTGACCACAGTACAGAAAGTGAATAAAAACGTATTTTTCATTGTTTTATTCATGTCAAAATTTCTATGTTGGTTTATGTGGTAGATTATTAGGGAATACAGGACAGCATGTTATGCAAGATTAACAAAGACAATTAGCAAACTATTGAATTAGAGTGGACCTACTGTGGTGGATGTTTAATTGTAAGACAAACAAACAAATGCCATGCATTGTTAATGGGAGAAAACCTTGGCTGAGCAATCTGAGCTATCCCTGCTTCTAAAATGGAACCTTAAGTAAGTGTGCAAGACTTTGTGGTTTGTATTTTTGTATTAGCCTTATTCCTTGCTCCATGTTATGTTCTTACTTTTACTTGTCTCTGAATTTATGTTATCTTGAAGTAGTTTATGTACCTTTAGAAGTCACTTTAGGTCCTTTCTAGAGCTAGAGAGAGTTATATTCAGTTTGAATTTTACACAATTATGGAAATTGGAAGATGCTATCATTCACTGATAGGCACAAATTATTATAAGAAAAGTTGAAGTCATTAGCCCAAATAACGGATTAGAGTTAACAATGGTAGCAAACCTAGATTGTAATTAATGAATTCTCTAATTGCTCTTCCTATGTTAGCTCATTAAGCCTGACTATCGAGTGGGCATCTATCTCCCACATCTGTCATCTCTTTGACTCCCTGGGTTGACTCCATTAAAGCCTGGGAAGAAGGGTGTGACTTTCCTCCTTCACTTTTTTTGTGTTTCTCTCCTAAATCTGAACATGCTATAAAAACAAAAACTCTTCTCTAATATGATAGCATGGCAATGGGCAGAACCACCAAGAGAGAGCTTTCACTAGCCTAAGCCTTATGTGGAAAAGTTGGAGATCATGCTCATTTCAACCTTTGCTGATATTGGTTGTGTGTGGTTGACAGCATGGCAGCTTCCAGTGGTGTGTCATCCTTAGGCTCTGAGCTTTACTGGTGATGAGATGAGAGATGGGCAGATTTCTGCTCAGATGACTGTTTCCAATATGATGGATTCATTTGCTGAGAAGGAATAGGCTGTACCAGGTGACCCAGCAGAAAGATGCTCAATAGTCTCTCTGTGTGCAAGGACTGGCAGCACAGAGAGGAAATAAGCTCATCTTCTTCTTGTTTCTAGACCCTAATTGGACTAGTGTTCTAGATAACCCACTCCTGAAAAAGCAGAGTAGCAGAAAGACCTAGAAGAACGCAGAGGTACAGAAAGAAGCAAAAGGTGAGTTGCTATCATTTTATCAGCTTGTTAAGTTTCAGAACTTTACATGGAGAAGGAATAGTTGCTTAGTCTATTATTTAAAAGGAAGACTAACATGTTAGCTACAAAGAAGTTGGCTAGCAAAAGCAATCCTAGGGTAAATCCAACGTTGGAAATTATGTTGTTTGGTGGTGGCAGCCCAGATTAAAATACTTTATCTACAGATATGGGTTGTGATTTGGATACTTAATTGAAATGAGTTCAGGATAGCTATGATAAAGCTCATTGCTATTTTTAAAATAGATTGGCTGCAACTCGTACCTACAGATGGTTGCATGTCTAAGTACTTGCTTATGGCTACTGCTATTATTAATGTATAACATTTGGGATTGTTTCAGAGTTCCAGTTGCATGATTTATTAGGAAGTACTCTCCTGTATGGAAGATGTGACTTGCTATATTTTTTTCTCCCAGAAAAATAAGTCCAGCAAATCAGTGACACCATTACAGGCCTGAAATTATCTGTGGAGCTTTACTTCCCCAGACTATATTTCAAATTGATATGGGGATGGGTGGAGGGGGCTATGCGGAAGTTGAGAGGCAGAAAAACTACGGAAAAGAGAATCAGGAGGTTTAGTTTCTAGTCTAGCTTCTGCCACCAAATAGTCCAGTGACTTCAGCAGGTCTCTTCCTTGCTCCATCTTTGTCTGTAAGAGAAAAGGGCAAACTCATTGGTTTCCAAAGCTTCCTTCCAGGTCTGACTTGTTTGGACATTGTGTTCTTTTCTCCTCTGGAGAAACAAATCTTATTCCATGTCTGGCAGTCTTAGAACATCACTCTTACTGAGTAAACCACCCTTCTCTCCCTGCTGTGGGAATTACAACTTTCTCTCAAATTAAGTTGATAGTTTTTTTGCATTTTAAAAATACTGAGATTACAATTTCATTCATCAAGAGCCATCTGATCAATCAATTAACCCAGAAGACTCCAGTTTATCATCTTATAAGTAAAGTACATTCATTGATTCATTGGTTTACTCATGCATCCATTCAACAAGTATTTACTATGAAGTTATTTGCTATAAGTGCTATTACTAGTAAGTACTCACTATGGGCCTGCCATTACAAAGAGGATAAAGCAAAGAACAGGACAGAGATTACAATTGAATGGAGGATACAGATTTTTAAAAATAAGTAATTATAATAGTGTGAAAGGAATACAAATGATAAGGTGGTACAGAAAGCTATGACGATATTTAGCAGGGAAGCCCAAACCAATCTAAGGGTCAGGAAAGATGCTCCCTTATGAGCTGGCATTTAAGCAGAGCCCTAAAAGATGAGGCATAGTGAGTTGAAGGGAGGTAAGGAGGGAGGGCCGAGTGTGAAAGTCATTTATCCAAGCTCTGGAAATCACCTGAGAGATGGAGGCATCTGCCACGGATAACAAGATCTTAATGGGCACCTCAACAGGGGGAAAGAGGAGCCTTTGAAACAGGAAAAAATGTCACATCCGATTCTGCCCTTTGGAGGGATTGATGGATCCAAACACGATGTGTCATACACGTTCTTGTTTGTGAGCAATAGAAATTGACTCTAGAGGATAAAGCATAAAAGGTATATATTTGAAAGGATACTGGGCAGGGCCTTTTTCCTGTAGTCAAGATGTATAAGAGGGACCAAAGAACTCTCCTGAAACAATCAAAAGCCAACAGAGTATACTGAACAGTTTTAAAGACACTGAATATTGGACGATGATGAAGAGTAATTCCCGAGAGACAGGTTTACTAATGAGGTGAGCCCTATAATTTCCCCAGCTTCTGCCTGAAAAGAGTTTCTAGACTATGGGGTAGGACCAGATAAGTTGGTGGACCTCCTGAGTTGAAGAGACAGAACTGAGAATCTGGGGAGACCAAAAGAGCTAAAGTTAATAGGTCAGGGTGCCAGGGAGGAGAGAGCAGCATACAAGGAGAATTCCCGAAGTCTGCAGAGGGTCCTCTGCAAGGATTAGCTGATTACTGATCATTGTATATGTGTGAAGAAACTACCGGAACCCAGGGAAACAACAACAACAACAACAACAGCAATAACAACAACTGAAAGGATTAGAGTCCAGCATATGTACCAGATTTGGATAAGAGTGTGTTCCCATTAGACAGACTAGAAAACCTCTTGATGCACAGAGCATGGGAGAGAGTGCACTAAGGGGTCTTACCTCAGTGTTGGGGAAGAGATATATTTAGACTGAGCATAGCTCTGGTACTACTAACAAATCTTAAATGGAAGACTCAAACAGGCCAAACTGACTTCAAATAACTGAATTATGTCTCAGAACAAAGTTAAAAAATATAAGCAGGAATACAAAAATATCAAGTACCCAATAGGATGAAACTTATACTGCCTGGCATTCAGGTAGAAATAACCAGGCATGCAGAGATGAGGGAAAATATGATCTGCAATGAAAAAAATCGATTAAAATTAGCCCAGAGCATCGCTGATGTTACAGTAGCAGACAAGAATACCCAGTTATTGTATGTATTTCATAAGTTAAAAAAATTAACAGAGACTTATATGGAAGATACACCAAAAAAGACTCAAATCACACTCCTAACAAGGAAAACTGTGTTGTATAAGATGAAAAGTACATTGAATGGGATTGACAACAGATTAGACCTTGCAGAAGAGAGAACCAGGGAAGTTGCAGACATATCAGTGGAAACTTCCAAAATGAAGCAAAAGAAAAGAAGAATTAAAAATAAAAATAGCATTAGTATGCTGAAGGAATTTAGAAGCCTAATATAACTGGAACCGGAATTCTCAAAGGAGAGCAGGAGTGGGGAACAGAAACAGATATTTGAAGATATAATGTCTAAAACATTTTCTGATTTCATTAAAACAATAAATCCAGAGATCCAAAAAGTTCAACAGAACCCAAGCACATGAAGCATAAAAAGAAAAAGATACATGAAGGTACATTATAATCAAATTTTTCAAATGTAAAAATTGTTTTAAAAACTGTTTTAAAAAACATAAGAAAATTCTTAAATGCAGTCAGAGGGGAGGGAAATTGCATTATATAGAGAGGAATAAAGATATAAATTCTAATAGATTTCTTGTGAGAAACAATGACAGAAGACAGTAGAGTAACAGCTTTATGAAGCTGGAAAAAAACCCTGTTGCCCGAGTTCTGTACCATAAAAAATATCTTTCATAAGCAAAGGTGAATTAAAGACTTTTTCAGTTATGCAAAAGTGGAGCAAAGTCATCAGTAGCAGACACTTACTACAGAAAATCTTAAAAGAATATCTTCAGACAGAAGAAAAATGATACCAAATGGAAATTTAGATTTTCATAAAGAAATGAAGAGAATAGGAAATGGTAACTGCACAATTAAGTAATTTTTCTCTGGTTTTAAAACATTTTAAAACAATAATTGACCATGTAAACAAAAATAATAACAGTGTAGTGTGGGTTTGTGATGTATGCAAAAGCAAAATGTATGACAATAGCCACAGCTTGGGAAGAGAGAAATGGAAGCACTCTATTGAAAATAGTCTCATAACATATGTGAAGTTGTATAATACTACCTGAGGGGATATTGGAATAACAAAATATTCAATTAATACAAAAGAAGGCAAGAAAAATGGGGGGAAGGGAGCAAGGAACAGAAGGGATAGAGAGCAAATGGCAAGATGATAGCCTTAAACCTGAGCACATTAAATGTAACTCATCCTAACACCCCTATTAAAAGCAGAAATTGTAAGACTGGATATACTGCCTACACGAAACACACTTTGGCCGGGTACAGGGGCTCATGCCTGTAATCCCAGCAATTTGGGAGGTAGAGACAGGAGGATCACTTGAGCCCAGGGGTTTGAGACCAGCCTGGACAACTTGGTGAAACTTTGTGTCTACAATAAACCAAAAGGTTAGCTGGGCATGGGGTACGTGCCTGTGGTTCCAGCTACTTGGGAAGCTGAGGTGGAAAGGCTGCTTGAGCCCAGCAGGCTGGGACTGTGGTGAATGTGAGCTTGCCACTGCATTCCAGCTGGGTGACAGAATGAGACTCCAACTCAAAACAAACAAACAAACAAATAAATAAATAAGAAACACACTTTATATATAAGGACACAAGGAGATTAAGAGTACAAAGCTGGAAAATATATACTATGAAAACACTAACCCAAAGAAAGTTTAAGTGACTGACTATATTAATCTCAAAGTAGATTTAAGATCAAATAATCTGATCAGAAATAAAGGAGGTCAATTTATAATTTAAAAAGGACCATTTCATCAAGGGACATAATGGTATTAAATATTTATGTATTTAATAACCATGAGAACTTCAACTTATATGAGAAAAACCAGTGGAAATGTAAAGAGAAATTAAAAAAATTTATAATGATATAGTAGATATGAATATAATCCTACTATTAGTTGATCAAAGAAATAGACAATCATTAAGAATATAGAATATTTTACTAATACTATCTCAACTTGATCTGATTGACATTTTTGGAGCATTCCACCAAACAATGGCAGAATATACTTTTTTTAAGGACATGAATTATATTTGTAATATTCTGGACCATAAAAAATGCCCACAAATTAAAATAATTCAAGTCAATACAAAATATATTCTCTGACCAAAATGGAATTAAATTAGAAAACAATGACAGAAATATGTCTGGAAAATCGCCAAATATTTAGCAATAACATTCTTCTAAATAAATCACTGGCTAAAAAGAAATTGAAGAGAGAAATTAAAAAGTAGTTTCAACTGAATGATAATCCAAATACATCTTTGTGAGATGCCATGAAACAGTACTTAGGGGTAAAATTATAGCACTAAATGCCCACATGAGAAGAGAAGAATGGTCTCAAATCAATAACCATATTTTTCACCCTAGAAAACTAGCAAAAGAAGAGCAAATAAAACCCACAATATAAAGAAAGGGAAAGTAAAGATTAAAACAGAAATAAAATAAAAAACCAGAAAAATAATAAAGAAAATTAATACACTAAAAATTAGTGATTAGACAGGATCAATAAGATTGAAACATCTCTAGACATACTGATCAGAAAAAAAATATATAGAAAACACAAAATACCAATATCAGAAATAAGAAAGGTGGGTTATATCACTACAGAATTTACAGATATTAAAAGAATAATTAGGGACTTTTATGAACAATTTTATGTCAATAAATTCAATAGCTTAGTCAATAGAAAAAAATTCCTTGAAAGACACAAACTATCAACATTCACATGAGAAGAAATAGACGATGACCTAATAGTCCTATGTCTGTTAAAGAAATAGTTTACAACCTTCCCACAAAGAAAACTTCATGTCCAGGTGGCTTCACTGGAGAATTCTACATTAAATAAATTAATGATAACAATGCTGCACAAACTTTTCCAGAAAATTTAAAATGAGAGCGTGCTTCCCAACCCATTCAATGAGGTCAGCAATACGCTTATAGCTATATAGACAAAGATGTTATAAAAAAACTGTAGACTAATACACTTGAGAACATGAATGGAAATGTTCTAAACAAAATTTCAGCAAATTCAGTAACATAATATGTAAAAAGTAATATAAATATCATGTAAGGTTGAGTTAACATATATAAAGCAAACTATGCATACAACAAAGGCTAAATATCCAGAATGTACAAGAAACTGAAAACAAATCAATAGCAACACCCCTCCCCCAAAAAAGCACCCCAACCTTTAAAAAGTGGAGGGCAGATGTGGTGGCTCACGCTTATAATCCCAGAACTTTGGGAGGCAGACGTGAAAGGATTCCCTGAGCCTGTGAGTTCGAGACCAACCTGGGAAATTTGGCAAGACCTCATCTCTACAATAAATTAAAAATTAGCTGGGCGTGGTGGTGCATGCCCGTAGTTCCAGCTACTTGGAAGGCTGAGGTGCAAGGGTCACCTGAGCCCAGCAGGTGGAGACAGCGGTGGCCATGAGTGTGCTACTGCACTCCTGCCTGGGCGACAGAGTGAGACTCCAACTCACTCGGTCACCCAGACTGCGGTGCAGTGGCCACTCCCGGCCACCGCAGCGACGCCTGCTGGGCTCCGGCGATCCTTCCGCCTCAGCCTTCCGAATAGCTGGAATTACAGGCATGCGCTACCATGCCCGGCTGAGTTTTTGATTTATTGTAGAGATGAAGTCTCGCTGCCCAGGCGGGTCTCAAACCCATGGTTCAGACAATCCACTCACCTCAGCAGATACTTTTCAAAGGAAGACATACAAGCAGTCAACAAACATGTTAAACAATGCTCAACATCACTAATCATCAGATAAATGCAAATCGAAATCTCAGCCAGTCAGAATGGCTATTGTTAAAAATAACTGAAAAACAACAGGTGTTGGTGAAGTTTCAGGGAAAAGGGAACACTCATACACCGTTGGTGGGAATGTTAGCTAGTTCAACCCCTGTTGAAAGCAGCTTGGAGACTTCTCGAAGATCTAAAAATAGATATTTCAATAGATATTTCATTCGACCCAGCAATTGCACTACTGGGCATATATCGGAAGGAAAAGTAAGCATTACATAAAGAAGACACCTGCACTCATGTTTATTGCAGCACTATTCACAGTAGCAAAAACATGAAACCAAACCAGGTGCTCATCAACAGTGGTCTGGATAAGAAAATATGGTACATATTCGCTGTAGAATACTAGGCAGCCATTAAAATATCCTGTCATATGCAGCAACATAATGAAGTTGGAGTCATCATTCTATGTGACCTACCGCAAAAACGGAAAACTGAATATTGCATATTCTCACTCATAAGTGGAAACCACTTATGAGTGAAGAAACCACTTATGAGTGAAGAAACCACAGACTGGAAGAAAATATTTGCAACTAATCTGTATGATAAGGTACTTGTATACAGAGTATACAAAGAACTCTCAAGACTTAAAAAGAAGAACAATAGTCACATGAGCACAAGGGAGGAATCAACAGTTGCTGGGCACTGCTAGGGGAGGGAGGAAGGGAAGAGGGTGGGGTGCACGTGTCAACCCAAAGGGTACCTGGTCCACTACCAGGGGAGTGAGGGCCAGCTTGAAGCCCAAACTTTACCTGCATGCTGCCTATTAATGTAGATAACTCTCACTTGTACCCCACATCTTTCTGTCAAAATAACCCCCCCCGCAAAAAACCTCTCCAACTCAATAATAAGAAAAAAAATGGGCAAAAGATTTGAAAGTCACTCCATCAAAGAAGAAATACTATGGCAAATAAGCACATGAAAAGATGCTGATGTCATTAGACATTAGGGAAGTGTAATTTAAAGCTATGATGAGATACCACTATACACCTACTCGAATGAATAAAATTAAAAGGCCGACTATACCAAACATTAGTGAGGACGTGGAGGAATTGCAACTCTCATAGACTGGTGGGAATATAAGATGGTACAGCTTATGTGGAAAACAGTTTGGCAGTTTCTGAAAATGTTAAATATCCACCTACCTACCATATGGTCCAGCCATTCTACTAACAGGTATTTGCCCAAGAGAAATGAAAATATATGTCCACAGGGAGACTTCTACGGTAATGCTCACATCAGACTTATTTGTAATAGCTAAGATCTGGAAACAACCAAAATGTTTATCAATAGGTGAATGAGTAAACCAACTATAACAAAACCATACAACGAGATACTACTCAGCAATAAAAAAAGAGAGCAACCTATTGGTAGACATAACAATATGAATTAATTCTCAAATAATGCTGAATGAAAGAAGATCAATAAAATGAGTACATACGGTTCCACTAAAATAAATTCTAGAAAATGTAAACTTATAGTGTCAGACAGCAGATCAATGGTCTTCTAGGGGTTGAAAATAAACAATTCAAAGAAAACTTTTGAGGACGATGAATAACTTCATTATCTTGATTGTGTTGGTAGTGTAGGTCAAAATTTATCTAATTTATTGCATGTCAACAGAGCTTTTAAAAATTAAGCAAACACTAGAAAAGTACATATATTTATAACAAAAACGATAATCACATCTATAATAGATAAAGGTTCATACAAATTGATTTAAAAACACTAATATCTAGTAGATAAATGGGCAAGGTCACATTCAAACAAATTTTTAAAATAACAAAAATATGATCAGTGCTTTAAATGAGAAAACATTCAACTTCGCTGAGGATTGAGAAAATGGAAATTAAAACAGTAAAAAAGATCAGTTTTTACTTTACAAATTAGAAATTTATTTATTTACTTATTCTTGAGACTGTATCTTGCTTTTTGCCTAGACTGGAATGCAGTGGCTAGTCACAGGCACTATCACAGTGCACCGTAGTCTCAGACTCTGGCCTTGGCCTCCCAACTAGCTAGGACTACAGGTATGTAGCTGGAAATATTTTTATGTGATTAAAAAAATGTTCATCAAAGTAAAATGAAACAGCCTGTCATATATTGCCAGGAACCATATAAACTTATATTATCCTTTTGGGCAACAATTTGGCAATATGTATTATAAATAATATACAATCTGAACCTTTAAAATGAACCTGATATTGATCCAGTATTTCTACTACTGGGAATCCATCCTAAGAAAAAAATTTCCCCAAATGAAAATTTACCCCCTTTTCCACTAAGAAATTCATAGCAATAATATTTATAATAAGGTAGTCTTGGAAACAATCTAAAATTGAAACATAAGGAATGTTTTTGTTATATCAATTTCCTGAAAAACTATATAGCCACATAAATTCTGTTTACAAAGATTTTATAATAACAGGGGAGCCTGGAAGGGAAATAATACCATAATATTTTTTAAAAAAAACGAAGTACACAAATTCACAGAATGATTACAACTGTGTTTTTTAAAAGCATTTTATAAGAAAAAACATATTAAAGTAAAGATTACATTTGAATGCATCAAGATGTTGATAATAATTTTCTTTGGATTCTAAATTTATAGTAGAATTTCTTTCCTTCTTTCTATTACTTGCATGTTTCCAATTTTTTATGTGACTGTATTGAACTTTTATATTAAGAGGAAAAACATATTTAAAATAAAGAAGCAGGAAGTCTGACCAGTTATTTACAGACTTTTACAATTTGTGAATAAAAGTTGGAATTCCATTTTTCCAGTTATTCGGAGACCATTAAATATAGGTCATTTCTATTCACAAATTGATCTAGAAGGAGCACTGCCCTGTTCCCATCTTCATCCCTAACTCTTTGTATGACAAAGTTTCACTGTCTCTCAGTGAAAGAAGTGGATTAATTTTACACATTTCTTCATCACATATTTCCTGAGCACCTACTCTGGGCAAGGTCTTAAAGGCAGGGTGGGGCTGGAGAACCTATGAAGTTCTCAGAGTCCAAGACTCACTCTAGGGAGCTCACATGAAGAGCAGGTTTCTGAGAACTGGTGGTTTCCACGAGCCATCTTCAGGGGATGGGGTCAGCATCAGAGTGGAAAAAAACACACTGTGGTTTCTCTTGTTGGAAAGAGTGACAGTAGTTCACAGGTCAGCAGGGTGAGTACACATGTATCCCAGGGGCATGTCCACTTCTAAGCCAAAAGAACAAATAAGTTAGAGAAATAAGTACAAAGAAAAAATTAATCAGACAAAAATAAAGCTTAGTATTTCTTAGAGCCCAGGTAATGCATCCACCATTAGTTGAGAGAGAAGCCAGAGGACAGAGGTGCTTCCCTGGAGAAGGAAACGGCAGCACATGGGATCAGGTTAGCAAGAGAAAAAAGCAAAATGACAGTGTCATCTGTGTGGAGGGGTCCACTCTAGATGCCAGGAACTTATAACATGTTTATAACTGAGTTTACTTGGCCCTGAAGACTGGGAGTTTTATAATAACTTGGGAAGACAGACCTGAATGGGTCACAGGTTTCACTTTCATGAAAGATTACATTGCTCCAGCAAACACTTTGACCTCTGAACACATCCTCCCTACTTTTAGACATCCTGCTTGTCTTTTCTATCCTGACTGTTAAATGTTGATGACTCCAGAGAAAGTTGACTGCTTCACACACTCATCTGAAAAAATGTGTTAGTAGATTTTAGCTTGATCAACATTATGCTTCTGATGTAAGCCTTAAAAAAAAAGAATTTATTTAGACTTTCTTCTGCAAGCAAAAAGTGATCATTTGCCGATGGTTCCCTGTGCAATTCAAAAAGAAAATTATTAGATATATGTAGGCAAGTAAAGACTTGTGATGACAGTTTCTGTGAAGATGTAGAATATATCAAGAATGTATTGCTAGGAATTTTCTGTTTGTTTTCATTATCTAATGTGCACTAGGCTTGGGAGAGGTGAGTGTGTATATATATGTGTTTCCATGTAGGGAGAAAGTGCAAAGTTATTAACATTTTCATCTGCAGAAACAGATTGAAATTGTGTTCATTGACTCCCAAGTAAGATCCATTGCAGGGCGCTGGTTGGCAATGTCTTCTGAAAAGCACATCGTGAATGAGAAACTGTCATGCCCAAGGCAGTTGCAGCCACTTCTTCTAGACAAGGGATTTTAGGAGCGTTTTTCAAGGGGCCTGGCTCGAGTTGGAGAGCCCTCCAGGCTCTGAGGAAGGGTTTGATAACAGCTAATGGGTCACACTGTGGCTTGTCACCTCCTCAGGAAAAGCTGATCTGTTTTCTAAGTCCACGAGGATTATTGTGTAAGTGCTTCCAAAATGCTTTCATCTTGACTGTTTTTGTCTAAAGCTGTTGGAAGGGGCTCTGCCAAGAAAAGCAAAGAATAAAATTGAAACATGCCCTGTGCTAATGTCCTAGGTTTCACAAGCACAGGTGCCAGGAACTTCAGCTCTAAATGGGATGATCTCCAATACATCCTGGAAATGGAAGGAGGCAGGAAACACATCAGAGGACGACACACAGCCAGGAGAAGGGGAGGACAGAGATGGCCGCTGTGGCCACTTCTCTTCACTCAGGGCAGAGCCATCATGCATGGAAATTTTCTACTCCAGCCAGGAACAACAAATCCATCCAAAAGGTACATTCTCAGTTTGGGGCAACAGCTTGGTTTTGTGCAAGACCCGCAGGCTAAGTGCATTTTGTCTCCCCTCAAGAGGTTTGATGCTTTCTCAGTGTTCTTTCTCCATCATGACTTGTGTTTCTCCAGTTGTGGTTTGTCTCCCTGCTATCCCTTTCCACATACCCTGCCGGCTCTACACACTGGGACCAGGGGTTCCCCTGTTTTGTCATGAGCAGACTCACTTTTGTCATTGACATTTTCTCTGGACATTACTTTTCTATCCTTGGTATAATTTCCATTCCAGGCAGGAGTGTCTGAATCTCTGCAATGACAAATTCATCAGAAGGGCACATTCTGGCCAAGACCCACTGATGGCAAAAAGTGTGAAGTGGGACATCTGTCTTCAGCATTTTTCTACCTCTTTTCTGACAAGTGTCTTGTACCTGAGCTACCTATATAGAGGGAAAGCTAACCTGAACACTTTTCTATCTCCTTCCCCTTCTCCAATTCAAATTTATATGTCCTGGCTACCAACCTCTTAGGACCCTCTTAGGAACTTCAGTACAATAGCTCAAAAATATCACTTTCTGTCTGGACACTTCACTATTTCAACAGGGGCTGTCAATGCTCTGAGCTAAACAGTGGAGCAATGCTGCCCTTTTAGGCTCTGAAGCAGACCAGAGGGAAAGGAATTTGGAAAGAGTGCAAGGGCTACTGTTTAGGGTCAGGCTTATGGGTGGCTCTCCAGGAAACTATTGCCTCAATAGAATCATGCCAAGTCTAGTACACTTAGTACAATGTCTATTGTGCTGAGATAGCAGTGCAGCTTTTAAAGTGCTTCAAGAATTAGCCTCAGTCCTACGGAATATGTGTTGGGAAGGTGGGTGACTGTGAATGGTTGGGCAGATTGTGAACTGCTTAAGGGTTCCAGGCTCCATGGAAGAGGCACCATTCATATGGCAGACATTGATGCATATATTAGTTATGACAGTCTGCTGGCTGAGGCTTATTTCTAACTGGGAGATGGGAGAAGTCGATACAGGTTTCAGTGAGAGACAGAGGCAGATTCTAGCTTGTTCCTCTTGGGCTCTCTCCTACTTTGTGTCCATCATTCCATCCTGACCCTCTGCCCTGTATTTTCAGGCTCAGCTGAAGGAGAGACGGCCATCTTGATCCTATTTTACCAGTGCCTACGACTGCTTGTCTTATACCGTCTTAATGGTCCTGCTTGTCTGACTGACCCTGACTGATACAGCCTGGCCTGAGCCCACCCACAAACTCTCCCCTGCTGCACTCTAGCCTCCGTGACTCTGACTCACTTTCCTTCCATTCCTGGGTAGCACCGTACTGTGCTCCCGCCCATCCCAGGGTCTTCACACATGCTGGGCTTTCAGACTATCCAGATTATGTGAGTATATAACTTGATTCATGTCCTTCAGCTACAAAAGAAAGAAAAAAGGGATTTTCTGTTTCTAATGGATTAAGTAAAAGCTCCTTGGCTAGTCAAGGCCTAGTCTATCTTGTGATTGGGACTTTTGTTAGTTCTGAAATGTCCAGCACCCTTTGCCCTTTTCTGACAGTGCCTGATTTCCTTTTCCTTCTCATCATTGGATAGGTGGCTGAGATTGTCCCTAGGAGCCACATCTCTCTGAGCCATGAGGCCACTAGCTCCCTCAAAGCTTTACTCCTCGCAGTTTGAACCTTGAGTAGAGGGACAACTGGATGGATTTGGATAGAGTTACATCCTCACAGTGGCTGCCTGAGCCTGACCATGCGGTTTTGTGGAGCCTGCCTTCCAGCCTCCATGCTGCCTGAGTTCTTTCCTATTGATGGGAACTTCCAAGCTCCTTCCAACACATTTGCTACTGCTAAAGTTACCTAGCATTGGTTATCATCTTGCTAACTGCCAAAGAATGCTCTCTGATCCTCCTGTCCTGCCTCTTCATATTGCCAAACCCTAACCAACTTCCAAGACCCTTTGCAAATGCTACTTCCTCCATGAAGTCTTCCAGGATCTTCCAGTATCCTCATCTTCCCATCCAGGCCAAAAATAATAATCTGTCTTGCCTCTTCTCTCTCATATCCCTTTGTTTAATTTTTCTCTTACACTGTGTATCAATTAGTGACTTGTGTTAGTTCTGAAACTATCCTAACTCTCTAGGTTCTATAGCGCAAGGATGAGGCATTACTTTGTGGGTGCCAAAGGGCCCTGCACCGTGTCTTACACACAGCAGGTTCTCAGCAAAATCTGGGTAGGTGCAGACTGAATTAGCTGGGCTCTCCTGGGGTCAATTATGTTCACTCTGCCTCTTTGACCAACTCTGTATGATTATCTTTTTGTGTTTGCTTTATTGTGAGGTATTCCTTGTAGGTTAGAAACCTCAGAGAATTCTACCCAGTAGTATGACACTGGTCTACTTTGATCTTGTAAACAGCTAAAAAAAAAAAAGAGATAATTTTAGGGGATAAAAATAAATCAGTGGTACAGAAATGTTACAGGGCTCAATTGCATCCTTAAATGTGAAGAAAGTTGGGTAAATAGGTTCTTATAATCAACGCAAATTCAGCAGTGGTCTTCTAATTGACTTTCCACTCAGGTGAAGGTTGAGTCTCACAATTCCACTGTATGTCTCTGTGACAGTGAGCAGGATGAAAGAACATAAGCCTGCGGACACTCCAAGGGTTGGTGATGCTCCAGTGCTATCACTCAGCTCTGTGGATCTGCTGAGAGCAAAAGGCATTGATAGTGAAGACTGCAGAGAAAGGCAGAGTGAGTGGAGCCCTTCATGTTTCAGACTGAGATGACTCTGTGAGGCAAATTGAGCAGCTTTTTCTTTCAGACTCTTTAGGAATATTATAGGAGATGTGGAAAATTTAAGACCTGTCACACCTTCATAAGTGGAATCATGACATCAGATTTAAGGACTGTTAAATTATTGATAATTTCATTTTCACTAGCTCATGAAATTAATTGACTTTGGAATATGTCTTTGTTAAAGAGAAGAGAAGTGCTTGAGTTATTTAGGGACAGGTCAGAATATCACCACAACTTTTTGAACACATCACTTGGTCTCCTCTTATCTTGCATCATTCTTTGTATGTCACAGAATATTGAATTTGGAAAAAAAAAAACCCTAAAATTCTTTCATCTATAAGGTACCATTTGACCTTTTAAAAAAATTGCAAACTTTACTTCCTTTCAAGGATATTTTAGCTTGTGATTAGAATTGCTCATTCATATGTGTAGTGCTACATGAACACCTTGAGTGTGGTAGAAAATATATGCAATAAACGGTTGCCCAACTTCTCATGACATATTGGAGAACATTGTTGCAGTGTAAAGATATTTAGATGAGCACTTCTTCACGTTCTAGACCATTTCTGGGAAGACCATACCAGTCTTCACAAAAGCCTCAAGAAAAGAGGTCTTCAAGAATATTTACCTTATATTAACTATAGTGCTAAACTGATCTTTACTGAGGGCTCATTTCATTGACAGACCTGATTAGTAGCTCAAATTGGAGTGACAGCACTTTGGGACCAAGAGGGTCCCTCCTGATCATCTTTCCTCACATCTTCACATGGTCACTCTTGAATCTACTCATCTTCCAAAGTCTCCAGCTCAGTAAAATAATTGCCTTCTCCCCCTTGCACCCACATCACCCCCAAAATTCACCTAACCAAATACCTAGTCTAATTGTGTCTTGCGTCCTTTCTCACTGTCATTATCATAGCCTGAGCACCATCATCTACCCTAGTCTGGTCAAGGTCTCCCAGTTGCTCTCCCCACTTCTTCTTGTCTCCGTCTCCTTTTCCCATCCATTCTCCACGCAGCAGCTAAGACTATATTTATTTTCAAGACACCAAACTGATTGTATCTTGCCTCGGCCTCATACCCTTCCTCTGTATTACTTTAGCATGGTCCTTGGGGCCCAGCATCCTCTGGCCCTTCCCACAGTCTGACAGCATCACATGTCATGCACCCACCCTCCCCATGCCTTAGCCATGCAGACTTTCACTGTGTTCCGCAATGTACCAAGACCCTGCTGATTCAGAACCTCCATTCAAGGGGTACTTTCTACCTGGGACTTCATAGATCCCCTAATTTTGCCTCCAACTTCCACCCCTCCACAAACTTGCCTGGCCAGTCCATTTTCAATTATTGATCTTACCTTAAATGCCAGTTCCTCAGAAAGACTGACCTAATTGCTGAGATTAGATTCCTTCCATTAGATGTGTTTGGAGTAGGGGCAGTAAACTCTTTCAATAAAGGATCAGAGAGTAAATATTTTTGGCAGTGCTGGTCGTATGGTCTTTATAGCAACTACTTAACTCTGTAGTTATAGCAGAAAGCAGTCAGAGACAATATGTAAATGAATTAGCATGGCTATGTTTCAACAAAACTTTATTTATAAAAACAAATAGTGGGCCAGATTGAGTCTAGGAACCATAATTTTCCAATCCATGACTTAGAGAATCCTATCTCCTTCCTTCATAGTATTTATAATAATGTGTAACTAAGTCACTTTGTCTGTACAACTATGGGTTAACACCTATCCTTGCTTCTTGGACGTCTTTTCTATGAGCACAGTGATCAAACCTGTCTTGCAGTACCCAGCAGGAAAAACAGATACCCAAATAAAACAGTGACTTAAGTCAAATCAATTTGCCTAGTCAGGCTTTATCCTAAGTCATTGCTTAAGCAATGGGAAGAGACCTTTACTCTTTTCCTGTAGAAAACAGTAACTCGAGTGTATGGAGAAGCTGGAACTGCTATAACCATCTTGGCATTGTATGGAGCCTGAAAATGGAGCCAGCTTTGAGAATTAGGTCTGAGACATGGGGAGGAGAAAATATCTGGGTCATGCCTGTATCATTCAGGCCCCACATCAAGCTCTTCCTGACTTAAACTATCTAGCTCTTGACCGTAAAGTTTCATGAGTTAATAAATTCCCATTTTTATTAAACATATCTTAGATTTTTTTGTTGGGTGTAATGAATATAACATGTATAATGACTTATTTTTTTATTTGTATAATGGGGATAATAAAACATAACTTCAAGGGATATTGCAAACTCTTCAAAACATACATTAAAATGTCTAACTGTGTACTATACACAGAAGCCACTCATGCTTGTTAAATAAATGAGCAACTATTCTCATTAACAAATGATTTTATAGAGCACCATTTATAACAATATATCTTTACCACACATCTTTCTTGCAGTTTGACGTTATAGTCAGTCGATAAGCAATCAAAGAGGTATCATCTTAATATGCAGTACAAGACACCACAAAAATGGTGGACAAATTGCAAAAACTTGCCAACCCACAATTTCAGGAATAGGTGTCTTGTGCAAAAAGAGGCTTGCTGACACCTCACCAAAGAAGATATACAGATGGCCAGTCAGCATACGAAAAGATGTTCAACATTACCAGTAATAGGAAATTGCAAATCAAAATGACAATGAAATAGCTCATTGTTGCAATCAAACTACTCACCTATTAGAATGGCCAAAGTCCAAAACACTAACAGCACCAAGTGCTGGTAAGGATGTGGAGCAACTGGAACTCTCATTTGTTGCTGGTGAGAGTGCAAAATAGTACAGTCACTTAAGAAGGCAGTTTGGTAGATTAATACAAAACTAAATTGAATACATGATCCATCCATCATGCTCCTTGGTATTTACCCAAATGAATAGAAAACTTATATCTACACAAAACCATGCATATGGATGTTACAGCAGCTTTACTTATAATTGTCAAAACTTGGAAGCAACTGTATGCCCTTCAGTAAGTGAATGGGTAAGTAAACTGTGGGATATGGAGACAATGGACTCTTATTCGGCTCTAGCCATCAAAAGAAGTGGAGGAATCTTAAATGCCTATTACTAAGTGTCAGTAGCCAATCTGAAAAGGCTCCATATGGTATGATTCCAAGTATATAACATGCTGGAAAAGGCAAAACCATGAAGACAATAAAAAGAACAGTGGTTGTCAGAATTGGAGAAGGGATAAATTAATGAACAGAGCAGAGAGGATTGTTAGGACAGTGAAACCATTCAGTATATTACCATACTGGTAGGTGCATGTTTTTATACATTTGTCAAAACCTACAGAATGTACAACAACAAGAGTGAACCCTCGTGTAAACTGTGGACTTTGGGTGGTAATAATGTATCACTGTTGGGTGATAATGAGGTATCACAAATGTGCACTCGTGTGGGGTATGCACAGTGGTGCATGTGTGGGGACAGGAAGTATGTGATAACTCACTGTACCTTCTGCTCAATTTTTCTGTGAACCTAAAACTGCTCTAAAAACTAAAGTTCATTAATTAAAAATAAAGTATATTTAAAAAGAGGCTTGTCCTTATCATGGTGCCAATAAAATACATTTAAGAATCAAAATTTTCAGCTGGGCTCGGTGGCTCAGCCTGTAATCCCGTGCCTTTGGGAGGCTAAGGTGAGTGGATTGCCTGAGCCCTCGGGTTCGAGACCCGCCAGGGCAGCGAGACCTCATCTCTACAATAAAAAATCAAAAAATCAGCCGGGCGTGGTAGCGCATGCCTGTAGTTCCAGCTACTCGGAAGGCTGAGGCGGAAGGATCACTGGAGTCCAGCAGGTCGAGGCTGCGGTGACCGGGAGTGGCCACGGCACTCCAGTCTGGGCGACAGAGTGAAACTCCAACTCAAAAAAAAAAAAAAAAAAAAAAAAAAAAGAATCAAAATTTTCCTTGGTACCTCTCTCTACAAAATTATTTCTTCAAGATATTATTTCTGAAGATCAGAAAAGAAAAAAAAACAAAACAAAACCCAAAACCTCCAAACATACCTGAGGACCAAGCATACTGTGTCTTTGGCACCAAGTTTCTCACCTTCATTGTGAGCATGAAGAAAATAGAATTAGTTGTGTTTTGTTTATGCTTTTGTTTGTCTTACAACTCAGAATCATGAATAACCATTGACTGCTACTTGCCAAGATGTGAAACAGTGGGAATACATTTGACTCAAGGAGCAATGACCCAAAACTAAGAATAGAAGAAAGATGACAAGACTGGAGAAAAAGCACCACCTAAAATATAAGCTGGAGCCAATGTTTCCATATGCAGAGCCACTCACTGGCCCTTCATACCACTTGCAGTCAATCCCCAAGTCCTTGTCAATACTAGAAAGCCTCATGTGAGCTGGTTCTAGGCTACTTCCCCCACCCCATTCCTACCACTCCCTCTTTGCCACTCTGACTTCCTTGTTGTTTCTGCCTCAGGATATTTGCACTTGCTGTTCTAGCTGCTTGGAAAGCTCTCCTCTTGCAGGACTTTCTATCACTTTATTCTAGTCTCTGATCAAATGTCACTTCCCTAGAGAGCCCACCCCGACCGTAAGACTTAAAATGCCCATCTCCCTCCATCCTCTCGGTTCCGACCTCGATTCCTCTGCCCTGCTTGATGTTTCTTCATATGTTAGTTACTTCCCCATCCTATTACATTCTGCCTTGTTCAAATATTGTCTGTCATGCCGCATTTTGTGGGGGTGTGTGAGGACAGAATCCTCTGTCACTGGGCTCCCTTATCCTCACCTTTCCATCCACAACAGTGCCTGATACATGGTAGCAGCAATAAATATTTATTGACTGAACCAATTAGCAATCACTTTAAAAATACTGTTTGATTTTCTAACAATAAAAGGGAATCTCAGTGACTACAGACCTCCCTAGAATAGCTTTCGAATCTCCAATGACAAAGGCATAGGTGGCTGACAGTGCAACCTGCCTCATTTATTCCAGATCAAACCCAAACACTGATAATGTAAAGAATATCACATGCTTTCTTATGGCACTGAGACATACTTTTCAAGAGGATTAGCTTTTAAGAGTCAGATAATCCTCCTGGGTTGGATAAATAGATCTTATAGAAATTCCTAGGTCACGTTCTACATAAGGTCTTTCACTAAAATTAAATTAGCAACAAAATGAGCTTTTCTTAGGGCAAATTAAAGTTGCTTTTCTTTTACAAGCTGTTTTAAATGATTACAATCTGATAGGCAGGGTCCTTCTCAGACACTCGGTATTTCATACCCCTCATTTAGAGACCTGTGTCCTCACCCTAGGGAGACAGGCAAGGAGAGAAAGGTGGCGTTCTCTAAGGGGCGCTAGCTGTGTTTACCAAGGGAGGCAGATTTGGGACTTATTAAAAGGAAGTTGAATTCCAGAGATTTAGGGAAACTGCCTAAATTGGTACCTGTAACAATTTCGAAACACATAGAGAAACTTCAATGAGTAAACACCATTCTGAAAGCTGCCTCCCCACCCCTCAACAAACCAAAGATGAGATTTTGATTATGTCACATTCCAGCAGTGTTTGTCAATAGCTGTCACTGGGGCAGTGAGGGCACATTCACAGAATAATGCTGAAGTTTGCCTGTTTCCTACAAAAATGTCGGTCCTGGTGAGGTCAGCCCAAACACCCACCTCCCCCCTCAGGTGCAGTACTGTCTCTGCTCTGGACCGAATCACACAACTGTGTAAATATTTTACTTTCATATATCGTTTGTAGCAAGTGTAATACTGAGATTTAAAGGTAAATAGCTAGAGAAATTGCAGCTGCATTATCAAACTGACATTCCTATTACTGCAAATCAAATTTTGCTGTGCACGACCAAAAGCAAATAGTGGTTTTTAGACACAACCTTTTTTTGTGGGTTCTTTCAGCCCATATATACAAGGCTGTGATTTTGGTCTGCAAATAATGAGATAAAAATATATTTTTGTAAGGGCTATTCTCAACTAAGGCATTGAACTCTGTATTTTAGCATCATATGTTCTCTTCTCACTAGAAGGAGTCAGAATTAAATGGGAAGGAATTAACATTCTCCATGTGATTTGGAAAAAGGAGAAGAGTAGTTTCTTTTTATTGTTGTTGTTTTTGTTTTTGAGTTGGAGCCCCACTCTGTTGCCTAGGCTGGAGTACAGTGGCATAATCATGTGCCTGCTGGACTCAGGCAATCCTTCCACCCAGCCTTCCAAGTAACTGGAACTGCAGGTGCACGCCACCATGCCCGGTTAATTTTTTGATTTATTGTAAAGATGAGGACTTACCATATTGCCCAGGCTGGTCTCCAATCCGTGGGCTCAGGCAATTCTCTCGCCTGAGCCTCCCAAAGTGCTGGGATTACAGATTTAGGCCACTGTGCCTGGCAGAAGTGTACATTTGCATTGCAATATTCAAATTAAGGGAGGTGGTTTAACTTGTCATGTCTCTGCAGATGTCCCAACTGAAGTGCTCAGGCCTCAGCTGTCTCTCTTTTGTGACGGTGAGCAGCAGATGAGGCATGTTGCTTGAATGTGAAGGAACAAATCTGGATAAAGAATCACTCATTCAATCCATCTACCCATCCACCCATCTGTCAATTACTTGAGACCAAGCTTGTGCCAACCTCTGTGCTAGGATATGGGGATATAAAGCAGCCCACCTATCCAACTATTTATAAAAACAACAGGACAAATGATGGACACTGATAAATATGAAGTAATTACTTAGACGACAAGCAGCAAAAGGATTCTCCAAGGAGAAAGGCTCAGGTTTCGCCTGGAGGAGATCAAGAACAAAGCCATGCGGGGAACTGGAGGTTCTAGTGAGGGTGGGAGTGCCCCAGCCCTGCCTAGAGGCTGTGCTATTTGAAATTCCACAGGTACACAGAGTTGTGAGTGTTCAGGCTTTTCTTTCATGGGTCTCTCATTGGATCACACAGGTGTTGGAAAGAGAGACATAAGCAGAGAGGAAACCTGGGGAGGTTGCCAGCAGCCAAGCATCTGTCCTGGGGTCATCAGCTTTATTACACATGCTCAGCCCAGGACTATTACTATGTCAGGGGAATGTGATGTGGTGCTGAAGCCCAGGACACATGCTTCATACTGAGCCAAGAACAAAGATGCTGGGAGCCCATGAGCAGAGGACGAGGGTAGGCTGGTTCCCAACAGGGAAGTTGGGATATAGTCACAGAAGAATGGTGAATGGAAACTGGGCAGCAGGAAAAAGGTACCCACTTGGGGTAAGCTGGCTTGTTGAAGGTCACGTGGACAATAAGGGCAGAATAGAATTTGACACATGGTCTGGCCGTCTCCACAATCCATGTTTTGTTTATATATCTTGTTCTAATTCAGCTTATCATTGCAACTTGTGGCCTATTTGTCTGAGAAGAGCCAGAGATATTGTGTGTTGAGTTTCATTTGCTCTGGCAACTTTGCAAACGTGAGAAGTTCATAAGTAGGAAGGTTTTCAGTATTCTTGAGTCTCTTTTTGTATCCCAGCCTAGATAAATAAGGCTTGTCTTTACCCCACTCAACACTGGTCAGGAAGTAGCCAGGTCTTTCAGCCCTCAGCACTTCTAAAGGGAGTGAGGGATACAGTAATCTGTAATTTTATTTTATTCCATAAGGAGTGACTGGGTACCTACTCAAATGATTAAGTCATAGTTTCTGCCATCCAGGAGAGTAGAGAATGCACCCATCCACAAGGCACATATGAGATAGGCCCTCCAAGACTGGAATTTATTCATTAAAAGTTATGTATTCTTACATGTTTAAACTTCAGGCATCTTCAAAGCACTCTCTGTTTGATGCAATACACCTGTTGAGTCACTTTTTCCACTGCTCAAAACAGTTTTTAAACTCATCAGTTTTGATGCCTTTTAGAACTTCTGACGTTTTTTGTTTCACCTCTACCACATCAACAAAATGTTTCCCTTTGAGGACATTTTTCATCCCGGGAAGCAACAAAAGGTCACTTAAGGTGAGGTTGGGTGACTAGGGAGGGTGGGGCATGGGGGTCATGCAGTTTTTGGTCAAAAACTGTTGAACACTCAGTGTACTGTGGGCAGGCGTGCTCATAAATCACCCATCATGAAAAGGGCAAGTGTGTTGAAATAATCTCCATAAAAGATTCACTGAAGCCAAACGCAACCTCTCACAACAACACTAACTGGTATACTGAAGTGGATGGATTCCTGAAACACTTAGAGTGGGGGAAGCCTGTACTACCAGAGGCCTGCCCTCCAAAAATAATTTGTTGTTGCGTCCCCCTTCGTATACTGTATATGACACAGATAACAGCATATGAACCTTGGTACAAGACAGTCTGTCTCCCATAGTAGGAGAAAAATATGGCGGACACTCATTTTCCCAGACTCCCTTGAAACTAGCAAGTTGCCTATTAACCTAGGCCCCATCAGTCAAAATCCTAGACTTTTGAATTAGTGGTTCAGACATGCAGGGACCCAACAGATTCTCTCTGAGAGAGGAGGAAGTGGAGACGTGATGCAGGTACCCACCTTGGTGGTGATAGTGATATCAATGACAGCAATTAGGCTGATGGCATAAGTGACATAGCGAGTCTCCTAAATTAAGCAGTTCTGTGGCTTGAATTTAGGCCATATTTCTGTTCAGTAATGATGCATTCTTGTGATTTGAAGAACTGCCCCAAATCTTTTTTTCAAGTTACATTTTTATTATCAGCGTACAACACACCACATATTTAAAATGCACTATGGCATAGTTTGAGATTTACATTATATAATATATACATCATATATCAAATATATCATATATATTACATATATCCTTTGATATATTATATATTATATATTATAATATATATAATGTCTTTTTATATATGAGATATATATATATATACACATACATACTGTGAAATGATTACTACAGTTAAGATAAAGACAGACCCATAAAAGTTTCCTCATACATTTGATCTGCTTTCTAAGATATCAGTTGCATTTTCCAGAATTTTATTTTATTTTTTTCTGATAATAATAATATTTAAATAATAATAATAATAATAATGTTGAAATTTAATGAGCCACAAATAGCAGAATTTGAAACTCAAAACTTTTGTTAACTCTACTTGAGGGAGGGCAGTAAGTAGGGTATGAAGGCCCCTTTACTGTATATTTGTTTGTTTGATAGAGATGTGGATGTGGAGTACAAGTTAGGATTGACTACACAAGTAAGCTGCATGCAGGTGAAGTTTGGGCTTCCACCCAGTCCTTACTTTCCTTGGTTTAGGACCAGCATGTTGTTACATGCTGCCCTCTTTCCCTCCCTCCCCTGGCAGTGCCCAATAGCTGCCGATTCCTTGTGCTATTGTGATTAATGTTCAGTTCCCCCTTATAAGTGAGAGCATGTAGTATTCAGTTCTTTGTTTCTCTGATAAATCACTCAGTATGATAGTCTCCAACTGCATCCAAATTGCTGCAAAGTCCATGATTTTGTTCTTCCTTATGGCTGCATAATACTCCATTGTGTATATGTACCACATTTTCTTTATTCAGTCCACTTTTGATAGGCAGTAGGGTTGGTTCCATGCTTTTGCTATTGTGAATAGTGTGGTTATAAACATGTGTGTGCAGGTGTCTTTTTGTAGAATGATTTATGTTCCTCCAGGTGTTTTCCCAGGAGAGGGATTGCTGGATTGTGTGGAAGGTCAATTTTTAGTTTTTTTAGGAATTGCCATACTACTTTCCATAGAGGCTGAACTAGTTTGCACTTTCACCAACAGTGTAGAAACGTTTCCTTTTCTCTGCATCCACAATGACACCTGTTGTTTTTTGAATTATTAATGTTGGCCATCCTTACTGGGTTAGGTGGTGTTCCTTGTAGTTTTGATTTGCATTTCTCTGATGATTGGTGAGTCTGAGAATTTTTTTTTCATGTATATGTTGTCTGCTTATAAGTCTTCTTTTGAAAAAATGTCTATTCATGTCCTTTGCCCACTTTTTAATAGAGTTTTTTTCTTTTTTCCTTTCAGCTCATTTGAGTTCCTTGTAGATCCTGGATGTTTGCAAATATTTTTCCCATTCTGTCTCCCCACTCTCTTGATGGTTTCTTTTGCTGTGCAAAAGCTTTTCAGTTTGATGAGGTCCCACTTGTCTATCTTTGCTTGTATGGCATTTGCTTTTGGGAACTTGGTCAAGAATTGGTTGCCTGCTCTGATTTGTATAAGAGTGTTTCCTACATTTTCTTCTAGGATTCTAATAGTTTGAGTTTTACATTTAGGTTTTTGATCCACTTAGAGTTGATTTTTTAATATGGTGATTGGTAGGTATCCAGTTTCATTCTTCTGCATGTGGTCTGCCAATTTTCCCAGCACCATTTGCTAAATATAGTCTCCTTTCCAGTGGTTGTTACTGGTGCCTTTGTAAAAGATGAATTGGTTGAGAGATGGAGATTTTGCTTCTGGAATCTCTGTTCTGTTCCACTGATCTATGTGCCTATTCTTGTACCAGTCCCATGCTGTTTTGGTTACTGTAACTTTGTAGTAGAATTTTATATAAATTAAATCATACGGTACAATGGACTGAACGAATGTTTATGTCCCCTCCAAATTCACATGTGAAAATCCTCCAATATGATGATGTTAAGAGGTGGGACATTTGGGATGTAATTGGCTCATGATGGTGAAAGCCTCATGAATGAGATTACTGCCCTTATAAAAAGGGATCCCAGAGAGTTCTCTAGCCCTCTTTCAGCTATGTGAGTCAAGCTGAACTTGGACTTTTCAGCCTCCAGAAGTGTGAGAAGTAAATTTCTGCATTTAAACCACCTATTCTGTAATACTCTATTGTAGCACCTCAAACTGACTAAGATATACAGTGTACTCTCCATATTTGTCCAATTCCCTCAATCAACATAATATTTTGAGATTCATCCATGTAGTTGGGTATATCACTAATACTCCTTTTTTTTGTGGAATAGTATCATTGATATGGATATACCACAGTTTGTTTATCCACTCACTTGTTGATAGATACTTGAATTGTTTCCAGTTTTTGGCTATTGCAAATAAAGCTTCTATAAACATTCATATATGTCTTTATATGGCCATATGCTTTCGTTTCTCTTGTATAAATACGTAAGAGTAGATGACTGTGTTATATATGTTTAATGTTTTCAGACACTGGCAAACTGTTTTCCATACTGGTTGTGCTAGTTTACATTCCCACCAGCAGTGTACACTCAATCCTTTACTTTAGCCATTCTAACAGATGTGAAGTGGGATCTCATTGTGACTTTAATTTGTATTTCACTAATGACTGGTAATGCTGAACATCATTCTATATGTTTTATTTATTTTTCTCTCTCTCTTTTTTTTTTTTAGTTGGAGTCTCACTCGGTAGCCCAGACTGGAGTGCAGTGGCCGCTCCCGGCCACCGCAGCCTCGACCTTCTGGGCTCCGCGATTCTTCCGCCTCAGCCTTCCACGTAGCTGGAACTACAGGCGCGCGCTACCACGCCTGGCTAATTTTTTGATTTATCGTAGAGCTGAGGTCTCACCTGCCCAGGCGGGTCTCAAACCCGCGGGCTCAGGCAATCCACTCACCTCAGCCTCCCAAGGCGCGGGATTACAGGCTGAACCACTGAGCCCGGCTTCTCTTTTTTTTTTTATTTAAAAAATGTGGGGCACAATTCAGGGTTAGATACATATGTGGTCATTGTACAGGTAAAGTGTGGGTATCCTTATTGATGCTATATGTGCCCCTCTTCAAGAGGATACCTACACTACTGCCGATCCCTTTCTTATAGTATTATGATACCCACACTACTGCCAGTCCCACTACTGCCAATCCTACTACAATATTAGAATACCCACACTACTGACAGTCCCACTACTGCCAATCCCTTTCTGATAGTATTATGATAAAATTTCGTGGTCCGCTTGTGAGTGAGCACATGTGATACTTAGATCTTTGGTTCTGTAATAAATCACTGAGTATTATAGATTCTAATTCCGTCCAGGTTGCTGTGAAGTTCATAACTTTGTTTTTCTTTTTTTTTTTTTTTTTTGTAGTTTTTTAAAAAAAATATGTGGGGTACAATTCAGGGTTAGGTATACAAATGTCCACTGTGCAGGTACCCTTGTTGATGAGGCGTACCACCCCTGGCAGTTTCCCACTACTGCCTCCCTCCCCTGGCGGTTTCCCAATTTTGTTTTTCTTTATGACTGTACAATATTCCACAGTGTAAATGTACCACATTTCTTTATCCAGTCCACTTTCCATGGGAAGCACAGTTGGTTCCATGTTTTTGCTATTGTGAATAATGCCACAATAAGCATGCATGTGCAGATCTTTTTTATAGAGTGATTTGAGTTCCCTTGGGTATATTCCCAGAAGAGGGATTGCTGGGTGGTATGGAAGGTCGATTTTTAGATCTTTTTAGAAATCGCCAAGCTGTTTTCCACAGAGGTTGTACTAGTTTACACTCCCACCAACAGTGTAGAAGTGTTCCCTTTTTTCTCGCATCCTCTACAGCATCTGTTATTTTTTGAGTTATTGATGATGGCCATCGTGACTGGAGTTAGGTAGTATCTCAGTGTGGTTTTTAATTGCATTCTTTGATGATGAGTGAGGCTGAGCATATTTTCACGTATCTGTTGGCTGCTTGCATGTCTTCTTCTGAGAAGTGCCTATTTATATCTTATGATCATTTTTTTTTTTGAGTTGGAGTTTCACTCTGTCACCCAGACTGGAGTGCAGTGGCCGCTCCCGGCCACCGCAGCCTCGACCTGCTGGACTCCGGCGATCCTTCCGCCTCAGCCTTCCCAGTAGCCGGAATTACAGGCATGCGCTACCACGCCCGGCTGATTTTTTGATTTATTGTAGAGATGAGGTCTCGCTGCCCAGGCGGGTCTCAAACCTGCGGGCTCAGGCAATCCACTCACCTCAGCCTCCCAAAGGCGCGGGATTACAGGCTGAGCCACCGAGCCCGGCTTGCTCATTTTTTAATAGGGTTGTTTGTTTTTTTCCTTTCACCATGTTTGAGCTCCTTATAGATCCTGGATGGTAGGCCTTTGTCAGATTTACAGTTGACAAATCTATCTTCTTTGATAAAAATGCCTGTCCTCATTTTTTGCCCTTTTTAATTGGGCTTTTTGTTTTCTCATTGCAGAGTTTTGACAGTTCTTTACATATACATGTCCTTTCTCAGATATGTATTTTGCAAAGATATTCTCAGTCTATGGTTTGTGTCTTTATTCTCTTAGTGTCTTTCAAATAGCAGTAGGTTTTAATTTTGGTGAAGTCCAGTTTATCAATTTGTTTTTCTATGGATCATGCTTTCAGGGTCATATCTAAGAACTCTGCCTAACCCGAGGCTACAAAGATTTCCTATTTTTTCTTCTAGAAGTTTTATAGTTTAGGTTTTAAATTTGCATCTATGATAGCCTTGAGTTAATTTTTGTAGATGGTACAAGGTATGGAACAAAGTTCATTTGTTTATGTATATCCAACTGACTCTATTGGTAAAATAGAGTTTCCCACTAAATTGCACCTTTGTCAAAACTCAGTTCTTCATGTATGTGTGAGTCTATTTCTGGACTCTATTCTCTTCCACTGATCTATCTTTATGCCAATACACACGGTCTTGATTGCTGTAGCTTAAATTTTTAAGTCTTAAATTTTTTTCTAAGTTGTTTTAGCTATTCCAGGTTCTTCATATTTTCATATGAATTTTAGAATATGCTCGTCAATTTCTACCCCCCAAAAGTCTCAGAGATTTAGATCAGAATTATGTTAAATCTATACATCAACTTGCAGAGTATTGAATTTTTAAAATTGTGGAGTATTCCAATCCATAAACACCATATATCTTCTCATTTATGTAGGTCTTCCTTAATTTCTCTCAGCAATGTTTTGTAGTTTTCAATGTTCAGGTCTTTCATGTCTTTTGTCAGATTTGCTCTTAAGTGTTTCATGATTTTGATGCTATTATAAATAGTGCTTTAATTTCCAGTTATTTGTTTCAAGTTGTTTAATTTTCATTGACCTTGAATTATATAATTCTTTAATTAATTGTAGAAATACTATTAATTTCTCTATATTGATCTTATATCCTATAAATTTACTGAAATCACTTACTAGTTTTAGTTACTTTTTACAGCATTCCATTGAATTTTGTACATAGATGATTATGACATCTGTGAATAAAAGTGTTTTACTTCTTTCTTTACAATCTGGATAACTTTTATTTCTTTTTCTTGCCTGATTGCACTATCTAGAAGCTCCAGGAAAATGTTGACTAGAAGTGATGAGAAAGGACATCTTTATCTTATTTCTGATCATAGGGTATGATGGTTAGTTTTAGGTGGCAACCTTGTTAGGCAATCACACCCAGTTACTCAATCAAAGACTAATCTAGGTGTTGCTGTGGAGATATTTTATAGATGTAGTTAATATGTATAAGCAGTTGACTTGAAGTCAAGGTGGTTATCTTTGATAATATGAGTGAGCTTAATCCAATCCAAGCTGAAAAGTCTAATAAAGCAAAATTGGGGTTTCCCTGAGAAATAAGCATTTCTTCCTCAAGATCGTAGCATCAGCTTCTGCTCAAGAGTTTCCAACCTGGTATCTTGGCCTGCTTAAACTTGCCTCCTCACAGTCACATAAGCCAATTCTTTTAAATAAAATTCTTTAGGTATATAGCTGTCACATACCTGTCTGATATATAGCTATATATATTTAGATACATAGCTATAGATATTGTTATAGATGGTATAGGTATAGGTAAAGGTATAGATATAGATGAGATATTGCCTACTGGTTCTATTTCTCTGGAGAACCCTGATTAAATATTTCACTATTAAGTATAATATTAGTTGCAGATTTTTCTTTCATGCTTTTAATCAGATCAAGAAAATGCCCTCTGTTTCTGGTTAGCTGAAATTTTTTTATGACAAATAAATGTTGTATTTGGTCAATTGCTTTCACTGCAAATATCGAGATAATCAGATGTTTTTATTTTAAAATTTGTTATATGGCTAATTATATTGATTGATTTCCAATGTCAAGCTCATCTCACATGAGATCATAATATGCTTTTTTAAAAAATGTATTGCTGAATTCAATTTGCTGAAATTTTGTTTAGAATTTTTGCACCTATGTTCTTGAGAGATATTGATCTGTAGTTTTCCTTTCTTATAGAATCTTTGTCTGGGATTGGTATGAAAATAATGTTGGTCTCATAGCTGGGAAGTATTACCTCTTTTACAATATTCTAGAAGTGTTTTTATAGCATTGATATTATTTTTTCTGAATGTAGAATTTGCCATTGAAGCCGTTCAAGCCTGAAGTTTTTCTTGTGGCAAGATTTTAAATTAAAGAAATTCCATTTCTTTAGTAGGTATAGGGTAAAACAGATGATCTGTTTCTTCTTAAGTGAACTTTGGTAGTTTATGTTCTTCAAGGAATGTGCTTATTTTATCTAAGTTGTGACAGTTATTGGCATAAAGTTGTTCAGATTTTTCTCTTACTATCTTTTTAATATTCCTAGATTCTGTAATGATGATGCCAACTCTCTCATTCTTGATATTGGTAATTTGTGTTTTCTCTCTTTTTTGCTGAGAGTCTGCTTAGAGATTTTTCAGTTTGATTGATCCTCTAATTTTCTCCATTGCTTTTCTGTTTTTTATTTTATTAATTTCTGCTCTGATCTTTATTATTTCTTTTCTTCTTATTATTGTGGGCTTAATTTGTTCATTTTTTTCTAGCTTCTTGGGCAGAGACTATTGATTTAAGACCTTTTTTTCTAATATAAGTATTTGTATCCACTTTCCCTGAATATTGCTTCAGTATTCAACTCACAGAATCTGTGAGACTCTTCCTAGTCTCTCCTTTCTGCACTGCAGTCAGAAAACACTTTTAAGACAGCGAGCTGGGGGCAAACGAGACTCATTTTATTTACCTCATGGTTCTCAAGGATCACTGTTTTTGTTCAATGTAGGGTCTTGAAAATTGTTGTTTCATATATTTTGCCTCTTTATCTTTGGCTGCTTCAGTTAGACGGTTAAATCTGGTCTATGTCTCCATCTCGTTCAGAAGAAAAAAATCCTTTTGTTTCTGTGGTGTGTACATAATTTACACAAATGCTTTCAATTTTATATAGTTAAATCTGTTGATTTATTTTCTTGTATTTTTTCTGTCTCTTTGATTATAAAATGTCTACCATACTCCAGGTTTTTATTTATTCATTAATTTATCCATATTTTAGTGTACAATGTGAGATGAGACTCTAAGTTATTTTCCATGTGCTTCCTTCTTCCACTTATTTAAAATACATTCTTTATTGTTATATTATACTTTTGTATAGAATAGAATCCTTTCTGGGATATTCATTCTGCTATGCTAATTTCTCTCTTTCTTGTAACAGTATACTTTAAAAATTGTTAGTTTTATAGTATTGTTTTTATGTGCTTCAGGCAGGGTGTACTGAAGCTGGCTTTTACCACTGCATAAGAGCTAATCCTGTTCATTGCTTCTCAACTCCATATTTAGGATTGTCACACTGGTTGTTTGAAATTGGGTACATGATGGGAGTATTTACACCACAGAAATCAACGAACACTACATATCAGAGATTTTTTTTCCCCCCTGAAAGTCAGTTTACCATCATGCCCCTGGGGTTAATTCTTTCTCATAAATGTTTTCTCACATTATTGTTTACTATTCATACATATCATACCACATAAACTTTAGAATATCTTTATTTAAGATTTTCTATTTGCATGGCATTCAAGCTAAATTTAATTTGGAAAGAATTCACATTTTCTAACTTTTGACATTCAATCTCCCCATACTGATATGAGATTCATAACTGAAATTTTTCAAACAAGTCTCTTCAGAAATTATTAACAGTTTTCTTGGCATGAGTCACATACCTTTCACGGGTCGCATTGTTAACAATATTTTAGATTGAAATAGTGATAAAGTTGCGAAATGATTGACTCAAAAAGAAATGAGAATGAGAAGAAATATACCTGGCTGTCCCTTAGAAAGTTGAGTTCCATGCTCACCTGGTACTAGACAACACTGACTCATATGACTCCAAAGAACAAAAGAAAAACAATGTCTGGGATGCTAATTCTCAAAAACATGGCCCAAGGGAGAGAAAAGGGGTTGTATGAGGCAAAGCCAAAGGGTCTGGAAGATTTATCCTAGAGAGCAGAAGGCTAACGCATACTCTGATAAATAATACAAAGATTGTTTTGAAAATTATGCTATGAAGTTCATCCAAGAATGAGTGCTTGTAAATAGTGAAGGGGAAATTTGTGCAAGAATGAGAGGTGGATGAATGGACCTTTGAGATACTGTTCTTTCTGACAGGCTACTATTTAAATTCTCTTTGATTATGGTGAACAAATAAAAAGCTGACTTACATCAAAGCAGAAATTTCAGTTCAGTTTAGGGAGAATTCCAACTCTATTGATACAAAAGCAAATAGGCAAATGACAAAAAATACAAACAAAACATTTGAAAGCGGTTTGAAAGAGCCTAGGTGTTCTCCGACTCTGGAGAATACTTAGCAGTTGTCCTGCATAGCTCAAATCAGTGACATCAAACTGGAAGTAGATGGTCTGTAGTCTGGCAAAAAGTATTTTATTCATCTGGTTAAAGTGGCATTAAAAAACAAAAACATAACTGTATGTCTTGGTCAGGGGTGCAGTCTCCCGTTTGTCACAGCCCATCTATCTCTTGTCTCATATCTTTCTACTGGAGTTCTGCTGTAGTCATTTATATTACCTGACTGGCTCAAAGGCAGATGCATTTGAAACCTCTGGTTTAAGCATTCAGTGCTCTGAATTTGAGGCATTAAAACCAACACTAGTCTTAAAACTCTAAAAATTTGAACACAGAATTTTGCATTGAAAATTATTACCACATCTTGGGCTTTTACATTTTTTAACTGATATTTGCTAACATGAATTCATGTTCATAACAATGATTCACAAGTACCACGTAAAGGTAGTTAATGTTTTCTGTCTCCAGTAGAAAGTGGTAATGTTCCTAATTTCAGAGATGAGTTTGCTAACCCATTTTTTTTTGTTGATTACACTATTAAGCATTGAATGATGAGACCCAAACATCAAAATGAATAAACATTAATTTACATATCCATAAAATACATTTATATAAAAACAAAATAAACAAATAAAACTAAACAATATTTTAAAAATACATTTCTAGATAATAAAGCAGTTTTTGTTTTCTACTTATAGAGAAGTACTGGAGCCATTTTGACCATCACATTAAGAAATGGATAAATAACAGTTCTAAAAGTTCAACTGTTACAAAGGCAGAAAATGGCCTTGTAAAAATAATCCCATTGTGGTTTGAGAAAATCACAATGATTGCATTTCTGATCATGGTTTCTGATCTTTTGCATCCAAGAGTAATACAATGTAAAAAAAAATAGCCTAGAACTGGAAACAGGGACTGCTCAGAGGTCTGTGACAGTGACTCAGTCCACTTGGCAGGTTTCCTGTCTTTCTTGCTGTTATCTTCTTAGCTTCTACTTGGAATGAGAAAGTGAGGAGAGAAGAGGCCTAATGAAGAGCAAATGTCACACCCTCAACATGGTTTTAATATTTACGATATTAGAAACATTATAAATTTAAGTTGAGGAAACTGTTTTATTTTCTTTAAACAGAGCAGCAGAATTCCACACACAGTGTTTTGAAAACCAGAGCCTCCTAAATAAGAGTTTAAAGTTATTTTTTAGTACTTGTTTAAGGAGTTTTGGATAGGGTCATATTTTGAACATATGTATAAGACAGCATTCCATAATTGATTTATTAACATATGAGGTCATGTTTATGATTTCTTTCTGAAATATTTAAAAGCAAACTATAACTGCATAATCCTATAAAATCTATTCATCACAAACCTGCTTCAAAAGTTCATAAAAAGCACAAAAAGAGCCAGCATATTGTATTTAGTTACGGTCGAAGTTTGTACTCCAAAGGATAAATGAATACGATTTGTATTTGCTATGGATTGGGCTGTGTTTTATTCACATTGTATTACATCTCAGGAGAGAGTTTGCTAAATAAGTCCAAATGGCAGAGATTCAGAAATCCAGAAAAATGCAAACATCACATTTTTTTTCATGGTGGACAAGACAGGAATGATTAAGAAATCCTTCAGAAAATATTACATTTTCAAATGTTTTCAAAGGCCACAGGATTCCTAAAAGCTAAATCTCTTCCCATACCATTCATCTTTAACTATCCTGTTATTGCATATGATCTTTAAAAATATAATGTGCATGCTTTGCTCCGCTAAACCCTTTTAATTTAGGTTTCATGGATCCTTTGTATTCACATACATTACTTGTCATCCCCTGCTGATCCCCGTGGTTACCAGAGAAAACTAAGACCCTATGTTGACTCAAAGATAGGATAGGCTGTTTCTCCAAAAGCAGTATGTGTTAATACCACACTTCTTTTATCAAAGGTCCTTGCAAGAGGTGACATATTGATTTAAACTTACTCTGAATTGTAAACATTTTTAGATCTCTTTCTGAAATCATTTTTATTAGAGGAGAGGGCGTAGATCTGGCACTATTAAGAGTCATTAGAATGAGAAAGAGACAGTTTGTGGGAAAAGGGAAAAGAATCAAGAAAGTAAAGGCTTGGGCTATAATAAACAAATAGCCTATTTCACAGCTTTCCTAGAAGACTTGGAAAAGTAAAGGAAGGTGGAGAACGTGATATTGTCTGAGCACAACTAAATATAGGGACAGTGGTGTCCCAGGCATGGTCTTGTTTAATTGTAATCTTGAGAGGTTATATTATTATATAACTATGAGAACTAAAGCATAATTGTTTTTTAAATGGATTAAAATCATGGCACTTGTACATACACTTGCTAAAGGTTTTATTTAACTAATTAGTTAATGAGAGAACCAATAAGATGTAATAGATATAAGGACAATCCTTTGAACAGACACGTACAAAAGCAATCAAGAATGTGGAAATGAATTTGCAAATACATGCAAAACTGGTCAATATCTACACAATAATCCAATTGCATCTCCACTGAAATAAAGTTTATTTGTATCTGTATGGACAAAAATCATTGGCATCATTATCAGTTTCCTGCAATTTACAGAACTGTAAATAATTAAAAAGCAATGAAAGGTGTAGACCCCTAAAGAATCAGATAGCCCTCACTGGATGATATGTTTAGAGTAGATTTCTCAGTCTTATTTGGGGCCAGATAATTTTTTGTAGTGGAGGGCTGTTCTGTGCATTGTATGATGTTTTCACACCATCCTTGCATCTATCCACTAGGTTTCAGTAGCAATTCTAAGTCAGCCCAAAATATCTACAGGCATTGTCAAATGTACCCTGAGGGGTAAAATCACCCAGGATTGAGACACTGGTTTAAACAATGCCCAGTATTCCACTGAAAAGCACACCAGTAAATGCTATCCATTTCCAAGTCCACAATTTCTCCAAACAGAATGAAATTCCCAAAAGTATGAGGTGAGACCGTCCCAAAACCCTGAAGTTATCTTTTGGAGGGCAGGCCCCTTGTAGCACAGACTTTCCCCAATAGGTAAGTATTCTAGGAACCCATCAGCATCAGTGTGCCAGCAAGCATTGTTGTGAGAGGCTGTGTTGTGGAAGAAATGTCCCAAGTTGTGGCAAATGGGTGACTGGTTCTTCTACCATGACAATATACCTGCCCATGCCATGCTGAGCATTCAGGAATTTTTGACCAAAAACGTCTGACCACTGTGCCCCACCCTCCCTATTCATCTGTTCTCGCCCTGAGTTTTTGTTTTCCTAGATGAAAAAAGTCCTCAAAGGGAAACATTTTGCTGATGTGGAAAAGGTGAAAAAAAAATGGCAGAAGCACTAAAAGGCATCAAAATCGACAAGTTCAAAAACGTCTGAACAGTGGAAAAAGTGTCTCAATAGGTGTAGCCCATCAAATGGAGAGTGTTTTGAAGGTGTTTTGAAGTTTAAACATGTAAGAATACACAATTTTTAATAAATAAATTCCATTTTTAGGGCTATCCCCTTGTACTTTGGTCAAGATTCCATAACTTTTAGGTGGTAGAATGAATTTCAAAACAACTTCTGACAGCAGAGTATGTTTCTTTTCACTTTAGCACTCTGAAAATAGGAATCGGTGACATTGAGCTCCTTATAAAATGGTCTCTTACTAATTATAATCCAAATAATCTTGAGCCTTTTGCCCTTGCCATAAGAACCATTTTTGCTTGGTGTCACCATTAAGAGAAACACACATCTGACCCTAAATATTTAGAAAAATAATGTCTTCACTGAGGTCTCTTGAAGATGAGAGGAAATTTGAATTTCAGCACACAAGAAGCAGCAAATTTCATAAAACCTTTGTAGGTATATCCCTTCTGAAAACAGCCCCATTTGTCATTGTAGCTGCTTCCTTAATATGTCTTCTAATCCTGAAATCCCAGCTTGTTTCTCTCTAGTCTCAAGCTCTACAGGGAAGAACTGAGCCCTGCCAAATCAATTTAACCTCTCTACATTTCATTTTCTTTTTTTGCGTTTTAACCTTTTTAAAATTTTTATTTTAGATTCAGGGGGTATACATGCTTATTTGTTACATGGCACATTTATTTTTCAATTCACTTTTCCATTCGTATTACAAAGGGGGAAAAGGATAAAGCTATAAATATTTACATCTTTACATCTTTTACTCTAATTAAAAATAAGAAATTCTTATTTTTAAGTGAGAAACCAGATAATAACATATTTGAAAATCTGTCCATTGAAAGAATCTAGACTCATGATGTTCCAAGAGGAATGAGCACTCCTAACTCCCAGATCTTGATTTCTAAATACCAACAATTCCATTAAAAGAAACCATGACTCTTTAGAAAAATGTATGGGGGTAGTTAAGGAACAGGGTAAACCTGAAAATGCTCAAAGGTAAATGGGAACGTGTCAGGAGCCAGCTAAAGAAGTTCTGATTGCCAAGTTTTGGACAATTTGAACAGTAGGAAGAATAATAGCACAAATAATTCATAAGTCCATAGGGATATTTAAACCCAAAAGAAAAACAAAGACCTTGGGATGATGGAGGGAGAGGTAGAATGCAAAGATTATCTTTACCAAAGAATGCCAACTAATAATGTAAAAGGAATGGTAGAATGATAAGATAGTATTGGTGGTGTGTCTGCATGATTATAATTTAGATAATTCCTTAACTAATTATACATATATATGTATGTGTGTGTATGTGTGTGTGTGTGTGTGTGTGTGTATGTATTTATAAATCTTTCTCTCTGTCTACCTATCTTCTATTTACCTGTATATATTTGGATTGTACATAAGAATTTTTAGCTTCCCCAGCTAAAATAAATTTGAAAGCTAGCACTATACAAAATATTTTTAGATGTCTTACTTATATGTCTGCCTAGACGTCATTGTTTAGATTTCAATTGTTTTAAATGTAGCCTCACATTTTTTGCTGCCAAGTTTAAAAGTATTTATTATGCTGAAATAAATATTCCTATCCAAACTCTCTGTGTATATTTCTGCTATTTCCTCCCAATAAATTCTGAGAAGTGGAATGGTTGATTCAAAGGACAGAAACAGTTTTAGAACTTTGAGTACAGATTTTCCAGAAAAACTATGCACCAATACCTCCCTTCAGCAGTGGGCTTGCATCACTTTGTGATTTATTATTAGTAACAGTCAGGCTAATTTCTATTTTCTGGGCACCTGCACTATAACCCGCTGTTTATCGACATTTCTCATATAGTCTTTCCTGCAGTTATGCAAGGTTGGTAATATTTTTCCAAAAAACAAGGATCCTGAAACACAGAGGTTCAGTTGCCCAGAGTCAGAAAGCAATGAACAAAGCACGCTGGAATTTGAACTCATTTTTACAAATCTCTAGAGTCTGTGCCTTTTCCACTTTGTCAAACTACTTCCCACAATAAGCTGAAAACAGTCTCATTTCCTGTGAATTTGTGTCTCACCATGGCTAATTTTCACAAACTACAACTGACTTTTTACTAAGGAGAGGGAATTACCTGATCACTCATCCTATTTGCCTGGATACCTAGTTTGGATCTCATTCCCCAGAAGGTTGGTTAAGCCTAATATTCTGTGGGGACCTTTCTGCCCTCATATCTCATGAAAAAGTATATGAACAGGACACACACACACACACACACACCTGATACCTCCAAGTCTAATCCAATGTCATATGAATCCTTTTCCCCGGTCCACATTATCTCCCTTTATGCACAGTGAGGAACTTGGTTCCTAAACAAATCAGTATATCTACTTATATTCTCAATACGACGATACAATATTTCAGAATTGCTATATAAATATCACTTTCAAAAAACAAACCTACTGAGTCAAGTTGAATTCCTTGCAACTCTTTTATGTCCTTAACCTATGTTATCAATTTCATACAATGTTGGATTAATTTATTTCCATTTGTATTCACATTTAGAGTTCTTCCCATCTTTTCTTATTTAACTTTATGTTTGAATGCATAAAACACAAACATGATTCCAAAATCAAAACTATATACTCCTAGAGATATTATTTCCTCTCTATCCCTTCTACTACATTCCTACCCACCTCTTGTAATTAGCCAATTTGATTCATTTCTTGATGATGCTTCCTGCTTTTGGGGAAAAAAATCTTACTTCTCCTTGTCTTATGCAAAAATAGCACATTATGTATCTATTCTTTTACACCTTGCTTTTTTCTAGTTAACAATATATCCTGAAGTTATTATCTATGCTCTTAGAAATCTTCTTCCTTTAATTTTTTTAACATCTGCATACTACTCCCGTGTGGCCATATCATCATTCACTCAACCATTCTCCTATTAGTGGCATTTAGACTATTTCCAATAATTTTCTATCATAAATCACACCCTGGAATAACTTTTTGCATTTTTTGTATTTTCCTAGAGACATATCTTCAGAACAAATTCTTACAAGTTGAATTTCTGGACCAATAGATAAGTGCATATATAGTTAGACACTGCCTACAAATATTGCAATATTTAAGAGTGTCCCTTTCCTCAAAACTTCATCAAGATAGGTTATCAAGTTTTTGACACTTGATTCATGAACTATTGTATCTCTGTGCAATTTTAACTGATATTTATCTTATAATAAATGAAGTTAATTGTTTTAATTTTTTTCTTTATTTCAGCAGCCTTAGGGGGTACAAATAGTTTTTGGCTACATTTGCATAGTGGCAAAGAAGTCTGGGTTTTAAGTGCACTCACCACCCTCACTTGAGCACATTGTACCCGATAGGTGATTTTTTTCATCCCTCCACCACTTCCCCCCAACCCTCTTCCGAGTCTCCAAAGTCCATGATATCCTCTATGCCTTTGCTGATCCTTAGTTTAGCTCTCACTTATAAGTGAGAACATGTGATGTTTGGTTTTCTGTTCTTGAGTTAGTTTGCTTAGGATGATGTTCTCCAATTCCATCCGTGTTGCTGCAAAAGACATTAAAAATCTTCTAACAGATGAGTCAGGAGTATATATGTTTATATACATTGTATGTATGTATATACATCTCTATTTTGGGTGTGTAAATTCTGTGTCTCTTTTGCCCATTTTTCTGTCAGGTTTTTTTTCCTCTAATAATTTTTAAGAGTGTTTTAAATATATAAGGTATACGAGCCCTTTTTGATACATGTTGCAACTCTTAATTTCAGTTTAACAATTAGGTCTTTACTTCTAATCTTTTTTCACAAAATTTTTAAATTCAATGTTTTCTTTGTTACATCTGGATTTTTAGTCACAGTTGAAAAAATTTTCCCCATATCCAGTTAAATTCACCTGTGTCTTATTTTAGTACCTGTTTATGATTCACATTTAAATCTCTCACCCATTTGGAGTTTTTGTGTGTGTGTGTGTGAAGGAAAAGAAGATTTTGAATTATTAATAATTGTTGAGGTTGCTAGTTGTCTGGCTTGAGATTCCTTTTAGGAACTTGCTAGAATGTATGACATAAAATGCCAGTGCCATGAGAACAGGAACGTTGAAGAGGTAGTGTTACCACAAAAAATCCTAAAACCCATTGTTTTGTTGGAGCGGCGGACCTTCCAGAGCATCACTGTTCAGAAGTTTCTGTCTTTATCAACTCTAGCAAGGAAGGTGTGAATTTGGGCTGACTGAATCACCAGTGGACAGGTAGAAGCTTCTAGAAGTGTTTCTGGAAAGATAGGTCAGAAGAACAAAAAAGCAGACAAGCAGTAGAAGCCCTTCCTTCTAGAAAGTGGGTAAAGGCCAAAAATGAGGAGCATCTATGGCAGCAGGGCTTGTTCCTCCAAAGGGCAAAGGGGCAATGATGAGACTCAGGCAGGACAAGAAGAATATTATGGAGTGATTATGACACCAGCCAGCAAGAAGGTGGAGCCAGGGCCATGATGCACTTCTGTTGAGATAGCTCATGTTAGTCTGAGTTCTGTGCTCTGGACCCAAGATTTGGACCTAACCCAGGATTTAAAGTAATCTGTGTTCTCCAAGCTTGGGGGTGGGAAGACAGAAAAATCAGTCATCTGAGGGAGTTTTATGGATAAGCCCCAGGAGCATTCAACAATGCATTGTACAGAACAAAACACAACTTACAAGGATTTAGAGAGATTTCTGACATAGACCATGAAATCTGGCTCACAGAAACATCCATGAGTCAGGGGTATTGCTCTAAGCAAGAAATAACTAATTCCACTAAGTGAATTATCGCTGAATATGAGACCAAAAGAAAGTTAACATTTAATTTTAGTTAATATAATTGCTGCCACTTTCACCTATCCTCTTCTGTCCTCTTTGTGGCCCAACCTGGATTGAGCAGGAGCCCCGATCCTACATTCACAACCTGAAAGAAGCTCAAGGCAATATATTCTGGTTGCAGATACAGAACCTGTCCAGATGGAGGGAGGACTCTATTTTTTGGAAAAAATATAGAATAAATGGACTCTCGAAGTTTCAACTCTTGTGTATATTTCACATCAAAACGATGACATTTGTCAATTAATGCCAGAAGTTCTTGTAATAGGTTTAGTTAATTTGTGTCCATATGTCGATAGCCACAAGAGCTATTAAGGTAGTCTCTTATTGTGTCTTTCCCCTCAGGTATTCATTGTGAATAGTTGTTCCTTGGTATCTGTGGGGAGTTGGTTCCAGAAGCCCTGCAGATATACCAAAGTCTATGTATATTCAAGTGCCTGATATAATAAGATGCAATATTTGCATTTCACCTATGTATATCTTCCCATATACCTTAAATCATTTCTAGAGTACTTATAATACCTAATACAATGTCAATGCTGTGTAAAGATTTATTATAGTATAGTGTTTAGGAAATAATGAAAAGAAAAAAAAATCTGTACATGTTCAGTACAGGTGCAACCATCCTTTTCTTCCCAAACATTTTCTATCCTTGATTGGTTGAATCCACAGATGCAGAGCCCATTGATACAGAGAGAAGGTATTGTCCTCTGCTGGGGTAGAAATGCATGCTGGGCTTCCTAATAAAAATAACTAAAACCAATTTTGCTATCCAGTTGTAAATTGGCAGTCATAAGACATAGATTTTCGATCAGCATAGAGCCCCTTTCAATCAACTCTTGGCAAACAGCTCTATTTATTTATTTTTTATTATTACTCTGACTCCCAGACTGGAGTGCAGTGGCACAATCAAGGTTCATTGCAGCCTCAACCTCCTGGGTACAGATGATCCTTCTGCCTCAACTTTCTGAGTAGCTGGGACCACAAGCACATGCTACGACACCTGGCTAATTTTTAAAAAATTCTTTATAGATACAAGGTCTTGCTATGTGTCCTAGGGTCAACCAATCCTCTCGACTCAACCACCCAAAGTGTTGGGATTACACGTATGAACCACCTCGTCTGGCCTAGAACTGCTTTTTTTCATGAAACTCAAGTCCTTTTAAGTGTTATTTGATGAAGACTATATTATAAATTCTGTTTAGGATTTCAGTACCTAGAAGTTTGTTCCTCCTGAAGAACTGGAGAATTACTTTTAAATAGATAATGAGAAATGTGTGTCTTACTGAATTGTCCTCTTTACTTTAGATATCAGGAAACTCGGAAGTAGATTTAGGGTAAAACTAGAGTGTATGACTCATTACTGTTTCTAATATAAGTATTTTATCTTTTATATAAATGCTGATCTTTCTCAACTTTATTTTAGTTATTCTAATTACAGATTGTTGTAACTCAAAAATACTGAGATAAAGAAATGTCATAGACACGAAGAGGGAGGGACTTCAGCCTGGTTGTTCCAGAAACTGGATGCTTTCTAGAACGATAAACTAGAGATAGTCTCTTGAAGACAATCTCAAGCTAACCAAATTCTTAAGAGACCAATAATGCTAATAGTCATGGTAATAATAGCTGACATTTATTGAGTATCTTTTTTGTGGAAAATACTTGCAAGCAGCCAAATGGATGTTTTCTAGAACACTAAACTAAGAGTTCATCAGTCTCTCGGAGGTTGTCCCAAGTTAAGCAAATTCACAAGAGACCAACATTGAGCGCTCAAAATCATGATAATGATTGTTCACCTTGTGAAATATACCTACAGGCAGCCAAGACAAATTAGTACAGAACAGTGACTGAAAACATAGTATTTGGATTTGGTTCTGAGTTCAAAACCCAATGTATTATTTGCTCGATGTGTGACTTTGGGTAGATTACTTCACTTTTTGTGCCTCATCATTTGTAAAATGGAGACAACTAGAGTGCCTACCCCTCTGGATTGTGAGGAGGTAATGAATGCAGGAATCAGCAAAGAGTCAAGCCTAGAGAAAGTGCCAAGCAAGGAGAAGTCATGATGACAAGTATGCTGGAGATGACCAGACGAGCTCTCTAAGGAAAGCTCTAGTGGGAAGCCAAGTCCCAAGTTGCAATCAAAAAGGTAACCCATGAGCCATGGTGGATTCGGAAGCAAGCGAGGTAAACTTTCTTCACAAAGTGTTCCCAGTTCTCCTGGGCCTGAAGCTTCAGGTTAGTGGCGAGGCCCACGGAGTGCAGCACGTGGGTTCCATCTGTCTCTGTTTCTGCTACATCTTTCCTTGGCAGCAGGTAAAGCACAGTCCTCAGTGGCCTGGGGCACTCACGCTGCTAGGATCCTGTGTCCTTCCACTGCACAGATTTTCTCTTGCTGGGAAAAAGGTTCAGGAATGGTGGCTCCATAATTTTTCCCTGATTGTGTTTACAGATAAAGCTGTTTTCATGTCTTCTCAAGTACGATGATCCTACCCATTTTATGGTAATAAATAAACCTCTCCCTCCAGCTTTTATGCCCTGTTTTGCTTGCATGCTATCCAATCTGATGTCTCTGTGGTTTTTGTCTTTTGCTATGTGATATATTGCTTCATATTCTTCTTTTTACTTTCAGAAATAGACAGAGTGTTATTTTTAAAACCCCAATCAATGGTATTTGTAAAAACTGTTTCAAAAGCTTTTAAATAACGAGTGCACTAGCCAAAGGAAAAAATAATAATTGTCTTAATTTTGAAACCTACACACCTACTGGTGTTGGGAAAAAGAAGACAAAGGAGCAATTGATTTAAAAATAATAGCAATGGTGATGACACCAACAGCAAAACCCTGTGATATTTTTCTTTGAAAATCTAGGAGGAAGGGCCAAACTCCAAGAAGCCAGAGCTATTTGCCTTGGTGCGGAAATAAGTCATAGATTATTTTCCCCTTTCAGTGAAATACTATTCAGACTGAATATTTATATTCTTCCCTTCACTAAAATGCTATTGAAAATGAATATGAATCTTGTGGGAATTTAAGCATTGCATATTGTCTACTTGACAGAATCATTTATAAAAGTTGGAATATTTTATACTCCATAAGGGCTTAATTAGGGTTTATGAAGATCACTGGCAGTTGAAATAGAAATATTGTATTCTTCCTTCCTCCAATGACATTCTCTTGTTCTTTTGTGAGGGCCTTTAAAACTCATTTGAGTCTTGCTGAAGTTAATCATAAAGAGAGATACCAACCATTCTGCAGGGGAATCCAACCATCTGCACTTTCTCCTTTTCCCCCCAAATATCTTGGATAACCATAAGCAGAGTTACTTCCAGATTCTGTCCCTTCCTCTAATGGGGTTTTTTTTTTAAGATTTATTTTTTATTTTAAAGATGTGGGGTACAATTCAGGGTTGGGTATACAAATGTTCATTATGCAGGTACCCTTGTTGATGAGGTGTGCCCCTCCCTCCCTTAGCAGTTTCCCTCAACTGCCAATCCCACTCCCCATCCCCTAACAGTTTCCCACTACTGCCAATCCCTTTCTTATAGTATTATGATAATTGTTCAAGGTCTGCTTATGAGCGAGAACATATGGTATGCTATTCTTTGTTTCTGTGATAGATCGCTGAGTATGATCGACTCTGAATCCATAGTTTGAGGTTTTACATTCAGGTCTTTGATCCATTTAGAGTTAATTTCTGTGTACGGTGACAGGTAGGGATCCTGTTCCAGTCTTCTGCATGTGATCAGCCAGTTTTCAGCACCATTTACTGAATAGGTTCTCCTCTCCCCAGTGGTTGTTGTTGGAGGCTTTGTCAAAGATGAGTTGACTGAGAAATTGAGGCTTTGATTCCAGAATCTCTATCCTGTCCCATTGGTCTGTATGCCTGTTCTTGTACCACTACCAAGCTGTTTTGATTATTAGTCTTATAATAAAGTTTGAAGTCTGGGAGTGTGTTACCTCCTGCTTTGTTTCTTTTGTTAAGGATTATTTTGGCTATTTGTGGTCATTTATGTTTCCATATGAATTTCTGTATTGTCATTTCCAGATCTGAGAAGAATGCTGTTGGTAATTTAATGGGTATTGTGTTGAATCTGTAGATTGCCTTCGGTAGGCTGGACATCTTAACAATGTTGATTCTTTCTATCCACGAGCATGGAATATTCTTCCATTTGTTTGTGTCTTCTTGGTTTTCTCTGAGCAGTGTTTTGTAGTTCTCATTGTAAAGGTCTTTCACTTCTCTGGTTAGGAAGATGCTAAGGTACTTCATTTTTTTGTGGCTATTGTGAATTGGATTGTGCTTTTTATTTGGTTCTCCGCCTGCTTGTTGTTAGTGTATAAGAATGCAACTGTCTTTTGCACATTTATTTTGTACCCTGAGACTTTGCCAAAGTTCTTTATCAGTGCAAGCAGGTTTTTGTCAGATTCTCTTGGATTTTCAAGGTATAGGATCATATCATCAGCAAAGAGGGATAATTTCACTTTCTCTTTTCCTATTTGGATACCCCAATTTCCTTCCCTTGTCTAATTGCTCTAGCTAGGACTTTCAACACAATGTTGAACAAGAGTGGTGAGAATGGGCAGCTTTGTCTTGTTCCAGTTTTCAGGGGAAATGTTTTCAGTTTCTGTCCATTTATCAATATGCTAGCTGTGGGTTTATCATAAATGGCGCTTACTATTTTGAGGTATGTTCCTTCTATACCTAGGTGTTTGAGGGTTTTTATCAAGAAAGGATGCTGGATTTTATCAAAAGTTTTTTCTGCATCTAATGATATAATCATGCGATTCTTGTTTTTAACATCTGTTGATATATTTAATTACATTTATGATCTCGTGGATGTTGAACCAGCCGTGCATCCTGGAGATAAAGCCTACTTGGTCATGGTGGATGATTTTTGAGGTGTGTTTTTTTATCCAACTTGCTAGAATCTTGCTAAGGATTTTTGCATCTATGCTCATAAGGGATATTGGCCTGTGGTTCTCTTTTTTTGTTGGATCTTTACCCGGTTTGGGTATCAGTGTTATGTTAGTTTTGTAAAATGACTTGGGGAGAATTCCATTTTTCTCAATTGCCTGGAATATTTTCAATAGGATTGGTATCAGCTCTTCCTAGTATGTTTTGTAGAATTCTGCTGGAAAGCTGTCCGGTCCAGGGCTTTTTTTTGTAGGTAGTTTTCTTATGACAGAGTCAATTTCCTGGGTTGTTATTGGTCTATTTAGTGTCTCAATGTCTTTATGTTTCAACCTGGGGAGGTTGTGTGATGTCAGAAAATCCTCCATATCATTTAGGTTATCAAGTTTGTTTCCATACAGGTGTACGTAGTAATCTTGCGATAATCTTTTGTATTTCTTTGGGTTCAGTTGTGATTTGATCTTTTGTATTTCTGATTGTATTTATTTGAACTTTTTTTCTCTTTCCTTGGTCATTCTGGCTAGGGGGTCTATCAATCTTGTTAATCCTTTCAAAGAACCAATTTTTTGTTTTGTTGATGTTTTCTATGGTATCTATGATAGCATTTTAAAGGAAATTTCCTCGCAAGAAGGTTACTGAAAAGACACCCAAAGCTCAAGACATCTGCACTCAGAGAATTTAGCTGACTTAGGCCAAAGAATACAAAATGAAGTGTTTGGTAACTCCACACAGCAGAAAATGCTGACAAAATGGTATCTTTGCACAAGAGATATTAACATTCTGACTGTGACAGTGCAAAATTGAACAGATGGCACTTCTAAATGCAAGGCGTATTTTGTCTACTTCCACTTGTGTTTTTTGTAAACTTGTATTTTAAATTTGGTGCTAAGAACGAAAAAAAAAGTGTGTTAATGGTACCATCCAAAAACAAATTTCCAGCAGCTTCTCTTTAAGAGTTCAATTAATGTGCCTCTAATTAAGTCTGCGGTTCTCATCCTCTTCCTGTTCTTGAGTTTTCCTGGGACCCAAAGAAGGTGAGACTTCAAGGTAAGTAGGATTTTGGTTTAAATAATAACTACACTTCCGAGGCACTTTACATCAAAATGGAAACCTGGGATCTTTCTCCCGCTGTCCTGTCTGCCTTTCCACTTGCATATATCCCCAAATGAACATTCTATTAAGTTGCAACTAACAAAAAAAGTGTGACAAAAATCTTACTATGTGACTATTTTTTAAGGACAATGGGTTGACCAAAGCATAACTTTATTGTCAAAGCACATGGTGAAAGCATGACCACCTTAAGTTTAGCAGGACTATGATATAAGAATATTTTAGAATGTTTAGAATCTACAAATTCCATCCCTCTGGCTATGGAATCTAACTAGCTGTTTTTGTCATGTTGTTCACAGAACAGGTTATTGAAGATCTGGGTGTTTATTTTGACACATGTACTTGTCTAATCTTTGCAACCAATCTTAAGGGCTTTCAGAGCAAAGGTTAGTTCTTAAACTGCTTTGCATCCCCACTGTTCCAGTTATAAAGATTGTACTAAGCTCTGACTAAATGTGTGTTTACTGAACTCTCTAGCAAAGTTTAAAAAGAGAGTGGAAAGATCATGAGCAGATAATTCACAAATATAAAAATGGAAAGATCAGATGTTCAGGAAAGCACATGTTGGACAAAATCACTTTACAACAAAACAAAGCAGCTTCATCATCAGTAAGCTATGGGTTTCTTCCTATTGCTACATTTGGGTGTCAGCTACAAGAAACATCATTTCTATGGAAGAACTGGGTAGCCCCATGGGAGTTGGGAGTTCAGATACACACATCACCATCACTGCTCTGCCTGTGCTGGCCACCAAAAAAAAAAAAAAATTCCTGCATTAATTGGATCCTCAGGTGCAAGGACAGAAACCAGTACCAGATAATTTAAGCTGCAAAGGGTATTGGGCAAATCACAGTCTATCTGAGAGGCCTAGAAAATGTGGCTGGAAGTCAGGCAGCACGAACAAGGCTTGGATGATGCTGTAGAACCAGTCTGGTAGAAGACACCAAGGAGACCATCCCAGGGCAAAAACGCTATGGTTTGCACCACGATGCCACCACTGCTGGTGCTGGATGGTAGACGCTCCTCCAGAACCACTGTCCTCCCCTCCTCTAGAGATTAGATGTAATTACAGCTGCTGCCCAATCCTAGTCCTTGGGTAGAACCCGCTTCTTTGCTGCACCAGCTTCTGATCGAAGACTGAAGTTTCCCTTCATCTGACCACTGGAAATTAAGACCCATGTTGTGCCCTAAGTTCAAGCAAGGGAAGCTGGCAAACAAGTATCTGGCATATTTTTGCTTCTATAGGAAGAAAAATGCTGTGCATCACCTGGAATGTGCTTGTTTAGGATGGATCGTATTTTCCAGGGATAGAAAGAGGTTCATGCTGGGTACAAAAAAATAATGACAGATGTCTACTACATTCATCATTTTATTAAATCTGGGGTTCTCTGAAAGACTGGCCTTCCCTTTGCTCCCCCAAAATCCGTCTCTCAAGCAACCACTTCTCTCCCACTACATCGGTGCTTTGTAATGTCTACTTACCTATTTACACCCTATTAGCCCGTAAACTCCCTGAGGGCAACAATCATTTTTCTTCATTTGCATTCTCAATGCATAGCCTGGGCCCAGTGCATAGCTCTGTCCCTGGAACAGAGTCAATAAATATTTGACTGATGCATAAAAGTGTGTTTCCTTGGAATCTGACATCTAGGCAAGTTACGAAGAAGGAGAGTTGGGGTGAGAAGAACTCCAGTCTTTTAAACTTCTTAACCACAGGCTTCGGGGCACCTGTGAGCCCCCAGAAGCCCTACACAAATGTTTGTGTGCATGTGTATATGTGCATTTCTCTGGGAAGAAAATCCATTGTTTACACCGTTTTCTCAGAGAAATCAACTGCTTCAGAAAGAACACCTAATATAGATGGAATCTATTTTTGTTTGATACCTGCTTAAAGGAAGACATAGTTACTATGAAATACTTTGAAAACACATCAAAATCCCACAGTAGGGTGTTTCTATGTGACAGAACAGCATGTTCCTATCTTTATAAATATATTTTAAAAGATAAAAATGTCAGTATATACATGCATTTATCAAACTACAAAAAATGTGGTGTCAGCAGAAGAAAAACAGAATTTGAAACAAAAGTTTGGATTTAACTTCAACTGTTAAATGGATAATTAGTCAACCTTTCTGAACCTTACCTTTTTTTGTGAATAAATGGGGTATAATTCCTACTTTTGAGGGTTGCTGAAAATATTAAATGATATGGTCTGAGTAAATATTTGACAGAGTTAGAGCTCAATGAACAATATTTTATTTCTTCATTTCAAAATGACTAACAATCATACAGTTTTAGAAAGATTTGACTGTATTGTTCTGTCTTTGAGTTCAATATTTGAGTCTTTGGCATTGGGATTTGTCTTTCCAACTTCAGTGAGGCCTAAGAAACAGGGTGGCATGTCAGTTGACAAAGAAATGGGTTTGATTATCCATACTTTTGCCAGTTCCTTATGGGGTCACTGAGATGCTGGCAAGTGAAGGTCCTCTGAATGTGCATGTCCCTGGTCTTCTGGGCTGAATGCTAGCAAAGGAATGATCTAGGCAGATTTGAAACACTAACTAGAGGGGCTAGTAGACTGGACAAGGTTTCCTCCCCTTCAGAGCAGAGGATTCTCAATTTTTTTTCTTCCAGAGCGTTTCTTCCCATCTTTTCTTGAACCTTCCTCCTCACCTCCTCAATTTTCTTTCTCTTGAGCAAAATGGCCCATGGGTTTGAGAACCAGTCAGGGGTTTATAAGAAAGAAAAAGAAAAGCTATCCATACTTTTGCCAGTTCAAATAGTGATATAGTCAACACTTTTGAAAAGTACTTTCATCAGACAAGATAAATAATAAAATGGCTAAAGGAGAATTAAAGTGAATAGCTTCTGTGTCAATATGGTCTAGCAGATGCCCCTCCACCTGCCAAACTGAAATCTCTAAGCCAAAGACATGAGAAGAAATAGAACTGACCATGGCTCCATCAGGCCTACAAGAAAGACAGCCACTGCTTTAGAGAGCAGGCATAATTTATTCAGTTACACAGCTTAGCAGCGATGGTACCAGGCATCAAACGGGTTTGACTTCCAAGTTCTGTTTGTAGCCACTAAGCTTTTGAGGCTCTAGAATAAGCCTAGGATTCCCCAGAGAGAAGCTTCCATTTGCTGAATGATACCTATGGGAAGACCTAATCCTCTCTGTTTGTTCTTTCTTGGTGAACCCTGATGCTCAAGAAAAGGGTATGTACTGCAACCAAAAACCCTGATTTTCCTCTTGGCTGGGGCAGATCTCCCAAGTGTAGAAAGATTCCAAGGACATTCATCTATCAGAGGGTGTTGCCTATCATCTGGATTCTGTTTGGAAGACCAGCATCCTGTCCCAGCCAAAATATCCTGAATGCAAAGTAGAAAGGAGAGTTTTATGCTATGTGTAGGTCATTAGAACAGACCTATAATAACAATTCTTCTCGCTTATTAAAAGAATAAAGGCAGGATAATTATATTCACTCAAGAGATTAGGTTTTGAATTATTTCATTTGTTTATGGAACAATTCTTAAAATGATCCCAAACATAGCACATATATTGTGATACAAATGGGATGATCTGTCAAAGGGTTTTAGATTTTTTTTTATCTTCAAAGAAAAAGTTGCAGTCAAAGAACCAGCAGCAGCACTACCATTTGAGTTTTTTAAAGAAAGATGGCCATGTCTTTGTGGGTTTTGGGGGAACCTTGTTGGTGTTGATATTTATTTTTATTCCACTGTGGTCCAAGAAGGTACATGGCAAAATTTCAATCTTTTGAAATTTGTTTATGCTTGATTTATGGCCAAGCATGATGTTAAACAACTCCTGGGTCAACACGGAATTCAAAACAGAGATTAAAAGCTACCTGTAAACAAATGAAAATGAAGAAACATCTTACCAAAATCTCTGGGATGCCATGAAAGCTGTAGTAAGAGGGGAATTCATAGCTCTACAAACGCATATGAAGAAAATGGAAGGATCATAAATTAACAGCCTAATAAGTCACCTAAGGAAGCTGGAAAAGCAAGACCACCAAAACCCTAACTTCAGCAGAAGAATCCAGATCTCTAAAATAAAAGTCCAAATCCGGGACACAGAAGACAAAAAGATAATACAAAAAAATCAATGAGCCGGGCTCGGTGGCTCAGCCTGTAATCCCGCGCCTTTGGGAGGCTGAGGTGAGTGGATTGCCTGAGCCCATGGGTTCAAGACCCGCCTGGGCAGGCGAGACCTCATCTCTACAATAAATTAAAAAATTAGCCGGGTGTGGTAGCACGCGCCTATAATTCCGGCTACTCAGAAGGCTGAGGTGGAAGGATCACTGGAGCCCAGCAGCTCGAGGCTGTGGTGGCTGGGAGCGGCCACTGCACTCCAGTCTGGGTGACAGAGTGAGACTCCAACTAAAAAAAAAAAATCTATGAAACAAAAAGCTGGTTCTTTAAAAAGGTAAACAAATCCCTCGCTAGACTAAGAAAAAGAGAGAAAAACCTCAAATAAACACAATCAGAAACACAAAACATGAAGTCACATCTAACCCTGAAGAAATACAAAAGATCATTAGAGACTACTATGTGCATTTGTATGGAAACAAACTTTAAGGAATTGGAGGACTTTCTGACATCACACAACCTGCCTAGGTTGAAACAAGAAGAAATCGAGACCCTAAATAGACCAATAACAATCAAGGAAATTGACTATGTCATAAGAAAATTACCTACAAAAAAAAAAAAAAAGCCCTGGACCAGATGGCTTTCGAGCAGAATTCTACAAGACATATGAGGAGGAACTGATACCAATCCTATTGAAAATATTCCAGGTGATTGAAAATGATGGAACTCTCCCCAAACCGTTTTATGAAGCCAACATCATATTGATACCCAAGCCAGTAAAGACCCAACAGAGAAAGAGAACTACAGGCCAATATCTTTGATGAACATAGATGCTAAAATTCTAAACAAAATCCTAGCAAACCGGATTCAACAACACATCTCAAAAATCATCCATTGTGACCAAGTAGGCTTCATCCCAGGGATGCAGGGCTGATTCAACATTCGTAAGACCATAAACATAATTAAATACATCAACATATGTAAAAGCAAAAACCACATGATTATATCAGTAGATGCAGAAAAAGCTTTTGATAAAATCCAGCATCCCTTCTTGATAAAAACCCTCGAACATCTAGGCATACGTGGAACATACTTCAAAATAGTAAAAGCCATCTATGAGAAACCCGCAGCCAGCATACTCCTAAACAGACAAAATTGGAACCATTTCCCCTGAAAAGTGGAACAAGACAAGGATGCCCACTTTCACCCCTCCTGTTCAATATAGTTTTGGAAGTCCTGGCTAGAGCAATCAGAAAAGAGAACGCAATCAGGGGTATCTAAATAGGAAAAGAGGAAGTCAAGTTATCTCTCTTTGTATACCTTGAAATCCCAAGAGAATCTTTCAAAAACCTCCTTGTACTGATAAAGGACTTTGGCAAAGTCTCAGGGTATAAGATAAATGTGCAAAAGACAATTGCATTTCTTTACACCGATAATAAACAAACAGAAATCCAAATAAAAAGCACAATCCCATTCACAATAGCCAACCAAAAAATGAAATACCTTGGCATCTTCCTAAACAGAGACATGAAAGACCTTTACAATGAAAACTATAAAACACTGCCCAAAGAAATCAAAGATGACACAAACAAGTGGAAAAATATCCCATGCCTATGAATTGGAAGAATCAACATTGTTAAGATGTCCATCTTACCTAAGGCAATCCAGAGATTTAATGCAATAGCCATCAAATGACCAGCAACATTCTTCTCAGATCTAGAAAAAACAATACAGGAATTCATATGGAAACACAAATGACCAAGAATAGCCAGGACAATCCTCAGCAAAAACAAAACAAAACAAAAACACTACCAGACTTTAAACTTTACTGTAAAGCTACAATAATCAAAACAGGATGGTATTGGTACAAGAACAGGCATATAGACCAATGGGATAGAATTGAGATTCCAGAAGCAAAACCTTAATTTCTCAACCAACTCATGTTCAACAAAACCTCCACCACCCACCACTGGGGAGAGGAGAACCAATTCAGTAAATGGTGCTGGGGAAACTGGTTGACTACATGCAGAAAATCAAACAGGACCCCGATCTATCCCCACACACAAAAATTAACTCTAAATGGATCAGAGACCTCATGTAAATGTAAAACCTCAAACTATAAGAACCTTAGAAAATGAAGGAAATACCCTCATGGAAATCAAAACTGGCATCCAATTCCTGAACAAAACCCGAAACCCACAGATCATAAGAGATAAGGTAGACAAGTGGGACCTCATTAAACTGACAAGCTCTGCAAAGCCAAAGAAACCATCAAGAGAGCAGGGAGACAGCCCACAGACTGGCAAAAGTTATTTGCCAACTCCATGTCTGACAAAGGCCTAACATCAAGGATCTACAAGGAACTCAAACATGCTGAAAAGAAAAAAACAAACAACCCTATTACAAAGCAGGCAAAAGATACGAATAGATACTTCTCAAAAGAAGACGTGCGAGCAGCCAACAGGTACATGAAAAAATGTTCAACCTCACTAGTTATCAAGGAGATGCAAATTAAAACTACACTGAGATACCACCTAACTCCAGTCAGAATGGCCATCATCAATAACTCAAAAAATAACAGATGCTGGAGAGGATGTGGCGACAAAGGAGTACTTCTATACTGTTGGTGGGAGTGTAAACTAGTCCAGCCTCTGTGGAAATCAGTGTGGCGATTTCTAAAAGTTCTAAAATATTAATCTTCCATATGACCCCACAATCCCCCCTACTGGGAATTTACCCTGAAGTACTCAAAATGCTCTATAAAAAAGATACCTGCACACATATGTTTATCGCAGCATTGTTCACAGTAGCAAGATCATGGAACCAATCGTGCTGTCCATCAAAAGAGGACTGGATTAAAAAAATGTGTACATATGCACAATGGAATATTACGAAGCCATAAAAAATAACAAAATCATGAATTTCTCAGCAACTTGGATGGAATTAGAGTTAATAATACTGAGTGATCTTTCACAGAAACAAAGATCTGAGAATCACATGTTCTCACTCATAAATGGACCTTGAACAACTACTGTAATACTATAAGAAAAGGATTGATAGTGGCGGGAGACTATGTGGGGGGGGTGCAGGGAGGGGCAGGGTAGTGGAATTAACAGTAGTCAATATCTGTCTGGGGAAGGGGGTCACACCTCATCAACAAGGATACCTGTACAATGAATATTTGTATACCTAACCCTTAACTGTACCCCACAATTTTAAAACAAAAAATATATATAATTAAAAATAAAGAAAGAAATAAAGGTGGAATCTTAGCCCCCATTCCAGACCTACTGACTGAGAATCTGCATTCAGTCATATCCCCAGATAGTTCAGACATGCATTAGTGATAAAGCAGCATCCGTCTATAGTACTGGTACTTAGCCTTAATCACAAATCACACATTTGAATCACTAGAGGAGTTTTAGAAACTATTGAAATCTGAGCCCGACTCCAATGATTATAGTTTCGTTGCTATAGGATGTACCCTGGGCAAGTGGAGTTTGAAATACTCCCCAGGGGATTTTAATAGAGAGCCCCTACTCATTCAGCATATTCCACAAGTGATTGCCCTGCCTTTTAAAATTGTAGAATCTGCCTCGAGGTAATATCTACTCTAGTGGTCTAGTTTCTATCCTTGAAGTCTTCACAGAAAATGTCACATTACTGCTGGGCTTACCAACTCATCCTGGTTTGTCCAGGATCCTCTTCACTTTAGCTATCAAGGGTCCCAAATTCCTCAGATATGGGAAATCTGAGATGGTTAGGATAAGGTTAACTTCTAGATCTTTTCTTCCTCAGGCTAAATATACATTAAAAAAAAAATCTCATTCACTTTTCCTTAAATTTTGAGAGAGACACTTAAAGATGTTGTCCTGCAATTCTGAATTTATCGACACAACTTAGAATGGCATTGAACCCCCTTAGGTTATAAGCTCAAAAAAAATTGTGATTGCAAAATAAACTGCTCTTTGAGGAGCCTCCTCTTTAAAAAAATTGATTTTAAGAGTTGCTGCTATGAAAATCAATGACTACCATGTCTTTTTTCAATAGGAACTTATAAGCTATTTTAAAAAAATTTTAGGGGCTGAAGACTGAACATATTCATTATTTTATTTGCTTCCTCATCATCTTCCAGTGTCATCAAGGTCATAATTAAATTACAATGCAAGCACTCTAAAGTACAGAATTCGTTTTTGAAACCCCAAATCATCAACTACAGAAGTTTTAAAGGTAATTATTTTGGTTTAAATTATTTTTTAAATGTATTTAAAAATAAAATACTACAAGAATAAATGTGTTCATTGAAGTGCTACTTGAAATTGTGAAGAAAATAGGAAATAATGTTAATATATAACAAGGAGTAAGTAAAGTATGGACTAGCCCCTTGATAACATGTCATCCCACAATTTAAAAAATAATAGTAATGACTATGTAGCAGCATAGAAATGCTTATAATATAAATTAAATGATTAAAGCAAAATGCAAAATTAAATCCATTCTGTTATTATGTGTATTCAAATTACAGTTTCATAGGGACAGAGATTGAAAGGAAACAGACATTTGAAGCTATGACATAGAAGGTGGTACAAGTGCTACTGACCTTATACTTTATTTTAATTAAGCTTCTGTTAATGTCATCAACCTCAAATAATGATGGGGAGGCTTTCAAAAAGAAACAAAACAAACATTTATTTGGGAATATGCAGGGGATTGCAATATTGCAATTTGAGACATACATGCTATGACAGACCATTAGCATGTCCAGAGAGACTGGAGTAAGGGGAAACTTCTAAAGGCAAAGAGAAGTCCATGTAAGCTGCTTTGAAACAAAGTTCATTGGTCACAGAAGCTTCTTGCAGGAGTTGGCCTTAGCTCATTGGTGAAGACAGCTGTTGCGAGGCAAGCGTTCTTATAAGGGCGGCTTATCTGGAATGCTGCAGTCTTGAGGAATTTTTCGTGATAAGTTCTGTCACAGGTACGTGCGGAGCATGCAGGACATGTGGGACTTGTGGGGCTTGTGGGATGTGCAGAAATATCTTGTGATAAGGCGATTGATAAGCATGCATGTGACAGCTCCTTCTTTGATTGCCCCCCAAGTCCTTTTTGTTAGGGTTTTGACATAAATGACGCCATTTGGGTACTGTCAGCTTTTACAATTGTAGTTAGTATATAAATTATGAACCATGCATTCTTTCAAGTCTCAATAATAATTTCTGTGATCTTGTTTAAAGCCATATTTCCATCAACAGGAGATGGTAGAGGAGAGTGGTTGAGAACATGGGCTTGCAGCAAGCACCAGCATCCTTGAACCTCAGCTTCCTATTCTGGGAAATGAGGTTAGTAAGAGCTACCTCAGTGTTGTGTTATATTCTCTGTACACACACACACACACACACACACACACACACACACACACACACACAAACAGATTGAGTGCCCCTATTCTGAAAATCAAAAATTTGAAATGCTCCAAAATCTAAAACTTTTTGAGCATCAACTCAATGCTCAAAGGAGATGCTCATTGGAACATTTTGGATTTTAGGTTTTCATATTAGGAATGCTTAGCCCATAAGTATAATGCAAATATTTCAAAATCTGTAAAAAATAAAAAATTTGAAACACTTATGGTCCCAAACATTTTGGATAAGGGATACTCAACCTTCATATATATATATATATATGTGTGTGTGTGTGTGTGTATACACACACACACACACACACACACACACACACACATGCATGCACACATAATATTGCCATGGAGATAAAGAAAGAGAGAGAGGGAGAGACAGAGAGATGATATATGTGTTGACTTCTCAGTGTGTCTATGGGTATGTGAGTTTCTGTGTGTATGGATGTGCATGCACACCAGTCTGAGAAGAAACCTTTGCACCTGTGGATGGGACTTTAGAATCATCTACTAAATCCTATACTTTTACCAGAGATGACACTGTGGCTCAGAACTGGGATGTAATCACATCAGATCACAGCGTTAGAGCAGAACAGATAGGAATCTAGACATACCCAGTCCTGGCCCTGATCACCAAGTGGACCCCTCACTGGACAGTGTTTCTTAGTAGTTTAGAGTGTGGCCTCTGTGCTGAATGGCCTAGTCTTGAGTGTTGGCTTTTCTGCCCAAATGGAGTGGCAGGTGACTAAATCTCATTACCCCTTTGTCTCTTCACTTGAAAACTGAGGATGACAATGTCCATCTCAAGTTTGTTGTAAATATAAAAAACGAGATGATACACAGTGCCTAACACATAGTGGGAACTGATAAATGTCTTGTGATTAAATAGAGTTTCCAAGAAGTTCTAACTCAACATTGTTTTATCAACTAGATATAAAACAAAAAAGTGTAGGTTTTCTTTATGTTTAATTACAAGAAAATAAAGAACAGTAACATTTATTAAATGCCTTTTATGTGTGTAGAACTTTATATAAGCAATCTTAGTTCACAAAATCACTTTACTAGACAGGCGCAGTATTATTATTCCTATTTTACAGATGAGAAAAATAAATTAAAAAAAATTTTTCAATAAAAAATTTATATTAAAAATTAAAATAATTGATGAACATGAAAACATAAATCTACAAATAACCAAACAGATGTATAGAGTGTTCTAATGAGATAATGCTTTTAATACACCAAATTTTTTTTCTTTATCATTTTTGAATAAGATTACTCAAGCTTGTGCAATTGGTATAAAATACTAGCAAAACTATAAATTAAGTAAAAAAAACATGGAAATTAAACATTCTACTTCTGAATGATATCTGGGTCAACAATAAAATCGAGCTGGAAATTTAAAAATTTTTTGAGATGAATGACAACCATGACATAAGTTATAAAAATCTCTGTGATATAGCAATATTGTGCTCAGAGAAACATTTATAGTGGTTACACCCCTCATAAAAAAGACAGAAACATCACATGTTGACAACCTAACATCATACCTCAAGGAATTAGTAAAACAATAACAAACCAAACCCAAAGTTAGCAGGAAAAAAATTAACAAATATCAGAACAGAGCTAAATAAAATTGAGACAAAAACCCACAAAAAGTTAATGAAACAGAAAGTTGGTTATTTGAAAAGATAAACAAAACTGATGACCCATTAGCTAGATTAATTAAGAAAAGAGAAGATTCAAATGAGCTCAATCAGAAATGAAAATGAAGACATTACAACTGATACCACAGAAATATGAAAAATCATTCAAGATTATTATGAACACCTTTATGAAAACAAACTGGAAAATATAGAAAAAAATGAATAAATTTCTGGAAACATACAACCCTCCCAACCTTAAATCAGCTGTGAACAGACTGGTAATGAGATTGATTCAGTAAATTAAAAAACTCCCAACAAAAATAAAAGCCCAGGACGAGATGGATTCACAGCCAATTATACCAGATTTTCAAAGAAGAACTGGCACCAGTCCTACTAAAATTATTACATAATAATGAGAAAGAGGAAATTTTTCCTAATTCATCCTACAAGGACAGTATCAACCTGATACCAAGGCTAGGGAAAATAAAAAGAAAACTACAGACCAATATTCCTGATGAAAATAGATGTGAAAATCCTCAACAAAATACTTGCAAACTGAATCCAACAGCACATTGAAAAGATAATTCACAGTGATCAAGTGAGTTTCACTCCAGGGATGCAAGAATGGTTCAACATACATAAGTCAATAAATGTGATTTGTCACATAAAGCAAAGATCATAGGATCATTTTAATAGATGCAGAAATAGCATGAGATAAAATCCATCATTTTTCATGATAAAAACCCCCAATAAATAGGCATAGAAGGAACATACCTCAAAATAATAAAAGACATATACGACAAACTCACAGGCAACATCATCTTGAAGAGGAAAAAGGTGAAAACTTTCCCTCTCAGAACTGGAACAAAACAAGGATGCCCACTTTCACCACTTCTATTCCACACAGTACTGGAAGTCTTAGCTAGAGCTATCAGACAAGAGAAAGAAGTCAAGTGTACCAAATTGGACAAGAAGTCAAACTGTCTTTGTTTGCTGATGATATTATATATACACACACACATATACATGGATGTATATATATGCATGCTATGATATATAAAATAATGTCTTTTGCAGCAACTTGGTTGGAATTGGAGGTAATTATCCTAAGTGAAGTAAGGCAGGAACAGAAAACCAAATGCTACATGTTCTCACTTATAAGTGGGAGCTAAGCTATAGGTCTGCAAAGGCATATAAAATGGTACAATGGACATTGGAAACCTGGGTGGGGAGGAGGTTGGAATGAGGTGAGGATGAAAAATTACCTGTCAGGTACAATGTGCACTAGTGGGGGTGATAGGTACACTTAAAGCCCAGATTTTTTTCTACTATACAATACATCCATGTAACTGAAAACCATTTGTATCCCTAAAACTATTGAAATAAAAACATAAATTTAAAAATTCAAAAAGAAAAATGTAATCTGGTACAATCTTTCTGGAAAGTGAGATTCATAAAATTTGTCCTAAGGATATAATCCAAAATGTAAATAAAGACTGATTGATGCAAAAGGATGTCCGCCGCAGTGTTATGCATGATAGCAAAAAACAAAACAAAACAAAATTTAAAAGAAACAAAGTAAATAACAAACCAATGGTTACATAGATTACACACAATATAGAGTTATGAAATTGTTAAATGTGATGTTTATCAAGGTATAAGAAAATGTGGGTGTCATGACATTAAGTGGAAAGCAGGTCACAAAATTATAAATGCAGTATTATCTTAATCATATTTTTAAAATCAGGAAAAAAATTAAAGAGTAATATACTTACATATTATAGGTATTCAACAGAATAATTCCCTTTTTTCATTTTGTACTTTCCCTCTAGCAATTCTAAAATTAACATATATTACTTTATAATTAGAAAAGGCAAAATGAATATTGCCCAAGGCAGCACATAGTGCAGAGTCAAGATTTCAATCAGGCCCATCAGACACTGAAGCTACTTTATCCTACCACATCGTGGATCACAAACTCAGAAGCTACAGGAACTGTTAAGTAGGGTCAATGAGCCAAAAGGATAAGGTGCCAGTATTAGGAAATGGTGTAGACTCCGGTGCCCTGAGACCACATACCCCACCTGAAGGGGAAAGCCATTCCTCTTCCAGTTGATTTCTTCTATGAGAGAAGGCAGACTCAGTGTTGTTAGATCTTTGGTTATTTCAAGAGAAGCCAGAAATCCAGCTTTTGAGTGTCAAATCTCTCCACATTTAAATGTTGCCAACTAACTCAAAATATTTTAAAGCACCATGCAGGTCACAAGAAACTGATATGGACTATCTGCCCGATACCATCCCCGCTTTCTACAGCTTGGTTTCTGCCACCTGAATGCATCAAGCACCTGTCCTAACCCTATTTCCTTAGACCTCAGCAGTGCCAAGTAGCCTCCAACATCTGAATCTTGGGAAAGATGTGATTGCTTTGATCAGCTTGCTTATATTTGACACGCCATAAAAATAAACAGAACTTGAAAAAACTTTTTAATAATAACATGTCCCTGTGTTCCCTAGGACACAGTTTAAGCAGAAGTTTAAAATTTAATAAGAATTTAAAAGTAATGACACAACCCAGGCAGTATTACAGAAACAGGTATTTTTCTGTGTGAGTAGAAAGTTGGGCTACCAACATCTTTTTCCAGAATGACACTATACAGGTTACATCATATAACATGTGAGCAAAGATAGAATGAGGGAGAGTTCTCTATATCTTAAAAAACAGATGCATGGTAAAATTCTAGGAGAAAAAAATAATCATTCTTGCAAAAAATGTTTATAAACCTGCAATTCAAAAGTCTAACCAAGCATAAAAATGTTATTCTTCTGGAAAAAAATCTCACCCTCTACTTATGCACCTGCTTTCTCCATTTTTGTCTTGAGTTTTAATTGAGGAGTTAGAATTGATCTTCCCCAGCTTGTAGCACCAAGGACCTAATGGAGTGGGCAGCTTTTTCTATAACAGAGCAGAACGTCTTTGTCTGCTTTTACATAGCAAATTTCAATTCCTTGGCAGAGTATTTTGTAAAAATTTTGTGCACTGCAATGTTTAGGTGTTTTCCAAGATTAATTGTTTGCTAATATCCCAAATTACCCTCTGTAGGTACAGGCGGGTTTTTTCCCCCCTTTGGCATAGTGCTTGTATTTTGACAAGAATGTGGCAAAGGATTAATTGGACTCATTTATTCGTCAAATGTTGTACTCTCAGGGAATTCACTAGTTCCACTTCTAATCAAGAGCTAAACTGGCAAGTGGGTAGTTAGCAAAGTTGGCTGCACATCTGCAAATATCAAATGTCTGCAAACAAGACTAAGAACGCTCTCTCTCCTTTTTGGTCAGATGGTTTCATTTAAGATCCAAAGGGTCAAGGGTCACAGCATGACCTCATCAAATTAGACCCAACTGAGAGAGGTGTTTAGCACAACAGAAAGGAAATAATCTGAAGGACATTAAATGCAAATGAAATTGCCATCTGCAAACTTCAAAAAACACCTGATCTAAAAAAATAAATCTCCCACTTCAAGCTGAAACCTTGCCTCCTGCTCCCCTCCAGAGCGGACACAGAAGTTTGTTCTTGTAGCTGCCTGACAATCACTCAACCTGCCAAAGTCTATTTGCATTTCATATTCCCCTCCCGACTTTTTCAAGTTGAAAAATTTGACAATGATCTCTGAGGAACAAGAAGAGGAAAGTTCAAGCATGAATATTACTCCTTTGCCTCTTGTGCCTGGATGGCCAAATTGGTCACAAAACCTTTGATTTTTAAAACTAGAAACCAGCACTTTGGGGCAGGTTTGTGTGACCATCAGTGAGCAATTCCACAGTGTGAGGCTGTCAGATCTTGGTCCCGAGGGTGATGGGACTTGTAGTTTATTTTTTTATTTTTTCAGAATAGCAGTCTTTACATGCCAGGAACCAGGCCAGGAGCTGGGAATACACCAAGCCAGCTAGACATGGTTTCTGTTTCTAAGGAGTTTGAAGACAAAGAAGTAATTATGGTAAAGCATAACAAATGCTCAGAAAATGAGGTTCACTACAGCGGTCATTCAGAAATGCCCAAGTATCACCCAAGTGGCCTTGTCTTGGCCAGATCCAATCTGGAGAGAGAGGAGAACAAAGTAGGTGGTGGCAAGCAACAGTATCTGAAGCCTTGCTCTTCGCTAGGGCACCAGAGTTAGACAGGCCCTTAGGTGATATTGTTGCTGGCTCTGTCAGCCCTGTTACTGGGTATGCTTTATGCAAGACACTTTACCTGTCTGGTCCTTGTTTCCCCATTTGGCTAGAAACAAAGGCTGATAGGTAGAAGTGGAGCTATTCTGTTGGTATAAGAACTTTCCTTTTTTGTTTGTTTGGTTTTTTTTGTTTTTGAGTTGGAGTCTCACTCTGTCACTGAGTGCAGTGGCTGCTCCCGGCCACCGCAGCCTCGACCTGCCGGGTTCCGGCGATCCTTCTGCCTCAGCCTTCCGAGTAGCTGGAACTACAGGCGCACGCTATCACGCCCGGCTAATTTTTGATTTATTGTAGAGATGAGGTCTCGCCAAGTTGCCCAGGCGGAGAACTTTCTTCTTCTTCTTCTTTTTTATATACTGCAAATTTTATTTTAATTTTTATTTGGGGTACAATTCAAAGTTAGGTATACAAATGGTAATTGTACAGGTAAAGTTTAGGCCTTACTTTGGTCCCTACTTCACCTGGTCTGAGATCAGGTACTTATTAATGAAGAGTGCCTTCCCCCAACCCCCCAGCAGTTTCCCACTACTGCCAATTCCTTTCTTACAGTATTATAATTGTTCATAGTCTGCTTATGAGTGAGAACTTGAGGTACTCATTATTTGTTTCTGTGTTAGATCAATGAGTGTTATAGACTCTAGGTTCATCCAAATTGCTGCAAAGTTCATAATTTTGTCCTTTATGACTGTGTAATATTCCATCACGTATATATACCACATTTAAAAAAATCCAGTCCAGTTTTGGTAGGCAGCATAGTTGGTTCTATGCTTTTTCTATTGTGACTAATGGGAAAAAATATTTGCCAACTGTATATCTGACAAAGCCCCAGTATCTAGGATCTACAAGCAACTCAAACATGCCACACACAAAAAAAAGCCCTATTAAAAAGTGGGCAAAAGATATGAATAGACACTTCCCAAAAGAAAACATACGAGCAGACAATAGATACATGAAAAAAATCTTCAGCCTCACTAGCCATCAAATAAATGCAAATTAAAACCAAATTGAGATGTCACCTAACTCTAGTCAGGATGGCCATCATCAATAACTTAAAAAACAACAGATGCTAGAGAGATGCAGGGAAAAGGGAACACTTCTTCTACACTGTTGGTGGGAGTGTAAACTAGTACAACCTCTGTGGAAAACTGTGGAGATTCCTAAAAGATCTGAAAATCAACCTTTCATACTGCCCAGCAATCCCCATTCTGGGAATATATCCGTAGGAACTCAAATCACTCTATGAAAAAGAACTTTCGAATAACATAGATTTGTGACAAAATCCGATGTGGCAAAATCTGAGGAGCTACTTTGTGAAAAAAGTGAGTTTCTCTCTCCCTGGCTCTCTTCCAGAGATGAAAAACCACTATCTAGGGATATTGTGGGCAAATGGGCAGGGGTGATGGGTGACATCTAAAACCAGTTCCAGCACCAGTATCACAGATGACTGAAAGAGATTTTTTTTCAGTTGTAAAATTCTGTGATTCATTTGAGTGAAAAAAATCAAATAAATTCATTTGAGTGAAGAAAATCACTGTGAACAATTCATTCATGTTCCATTACTGAAAAATTATTATTTTCTGAAAAATATCAGTTAGATGATTCTGCTTGGAGTTAGTCAAGGATGTGAACCCAGGTATCTTAAAACAAGAATTCCCTTTGATATAATTTAAATTTCTTCAAAAGATTGTATAATGGCTTATTCAAATATCCTCCAAGGTCCCTTATAGAACCTAGGTGATCAATAAGCACTGCAATCTTTATCAAGTTCTGGGTGATTGCTCCGGATCATGTGTAGGGTATGTCTTTGTGTCACTGTTGTTTATGGCTTAAGAGTAATAGTGAGTGTCATACATGACAGTGGGGACTGGGAGACTTTGCAGGCTTCTCATTTGCTGACTGTTTTATCTTAGACAAGTTCTTTAAAGTTTCTGAGATTTGATTCTATTATTTATGTGAGTAAATGGGGATCATTTAAAAAAAAAAGACCTGCAAGGATTGCATAGACTGTAAAGAACTATAAAAATGAGAAGGGCTACCTCTGTTATTTATAAATGTTGAACACCAGATTTCCCATGAATCATGATAATGAAATGTTGGTAATGAAAGAGGGATCTTCTGGCATTGAAACTCTTAGGTGTCTTTTTATTGCTAAGGTGATCTGAGGAATGAACTATGGGCAAATACTGCTTTAGCAGTGATAATAAATTTACAGTTCTGCCTACATTTTTCCATAACTGTGTAGGAAGCAAGTGGAAATCATAGCTCATAAGAAAAAGTGAAATTCAAAACATTTATTGTCCTGAGTAGTATTTTGTTTGTCCACTGACCAGGGTCCGCATCCATTATATCCAATAACTTCATGCTCTGAACTTGCTAATTTGTTCTGTGAAAGCATCTAGGGATCAGAAAGAGAGAGGCCAATAATAGCCAATTTAGATTCTGGCAGAAAAGTATGGGAACTGGACATCCCCGATGGTGTTTTAGCCTATGGGATTGGATATCAAAATTCATCATGTGTTGCTGGGATAGAGATATTTCTTGGACCCAGCATGGATACAGGATAACTTCATTGGCCTGGTGCTTGCTAGAAAGAGAAGAAGGATTTGGGCGTGAGGCCTATAATGGAGGATGTGGGAGATGGGAGGAAGGCTTCATTTGGTGATACAGTGTCACTGAGGTTGGGATACAAGGCATCCTGGTCTGAGCATAGCAGCTTTTTCTATGGAGACACAAGCAACCATGCATGCTGCATGGATGCATGGAACAATGGTGTGAAAGGTGGAAGGGAGAGCAATGGAAGGGTCAGAAGGATGTAGGCGGAGCTGTGGACCAAGAGCAAAGAGGATCTGACTGCTCCCAGCTACACCACTGTCTGTCAGCAGATAGATGTCAAGAAGCCTTGGGGCCTCAGTTCACTCATCAGAGCAGGAAAAGGACTGAGCCAGGCACCCTCCCAAGTCTTGGTAATGATGCAGCAGCAATTTTACAGGATGTGTCAGTAGTAGGTCTTAATTTGGAGAGCCAGCACTATCCTTAATGGGTTATATGATATCATACAAGTCCCTTCTACTCTCTGACTCTTGCTTTTCTCATCTATAAAATATACCAGTAATTCATATCCCAGAGGTCAAATGAGAGAATCAATATGGAAATCCTTTGTTAGGAGCTGTACAAATGTCAACTTGTTTATGGCCACAGAAAAGAATGAGGGAAGATAAAATATACACTGAAGAATATAAATGGTTCCTTGCTAGCAGAGATGGGTCTGAAATATTAATGGCTAACACGAGCCTCCTTGAAGCTAATGCACTATATTCAAGTATTTTTCAGCACTAAGCATTTTTTAATGCATCAATAGATAAAAGAATCCAGATAGAAACATCTGGATCTTGGCTGAAAACGTAAGGGAACTGGACACTCATGAGGGTGTTTTGGTCTATGTGGACAAGATATGGGGATTCATCGTGTGTTGCTAGGATGGAGAAACTTCTTGGACCCTGTGATGAGGTAGAATAGCTTAGTCAACCTGGTGCTTGCTAGGAAAGGAGAAGGAGGATTTGGGCATGAGGTCTGTCATTTTCTCAGGTTTGGAAATGACGACACCTCATTGATCTTGTGTCATTTCAGAAAATGGCCAATTGCCTCTTTGCCTTGGAATTGGATCAGGGAGCAGCGATCCAAAGAGGCATTTGTTAACAGTGAGGAAGCAGTCAGTGCAGGTAGTGGGGGATTTATGAATTTGAGCCCAGGAACGCTGAGTGTGGGGGCGCACATCTGGCCACAAGATGCTCTCTGGCTGCCTTTTGGATGAAGAGGCTTGGTCAAAGGGGGTCATGGCAGGTTCAGTAGGATTGCAAATGGTGGGGGCTATGGTGAAAGTAAACAAGCTGCCCTAACGACTCCAGGCTTCCCTTGAACAAGGATGAGAAAAGAGGTGGGTCGTGTGTATCTGCAAGATCACTGAAGTATTTCTAAGCATTTGGACACTCAAAACTGACAAATATCTCTCATCAGTCAATATCCAGATCTTTCCCTTCTAAAATCCTTCTAAAGCTCTCAATGTCCAACTGTGACCCTGCTCAGGCCTTAAAGCTCAAAACCCCAGCCACTCGAGCTTCTGTCTGGGCCCATGATCCTACAGCAATCTCTTTACATTTGACAAATTTCTGCACTCACTTTGGATTTGCCCTCGATTTCTGGCATGCAAAGATTTCCGTTTGTTTCTTTCAGGCTCAGTTATACATTGTTTTGTTTGTTAGGTTATTTTAATTTGTATTCATTTTACCCCAAATTTATAGGGAATTGTAACCGAAAGAGAATTTCACATTGGTTCAGATCACTAAGTTGTCAGAACTGGAACTCCACAATAAGGTTGATAAAATTGACTCCTTTAGAAGGTTCAATTTCTCATGGGATTGATTTTTATAATGTCACTCAATGTTGCTGTGTGTCTGTCACATGGATAACAATATATTCTTGTTTTTGATCAGGCTTAGTGGTGTCAGGAGAAGAATAGTGAAGAGGAGAAGGGGTTGAAGTCTTACTCCTGTCACTTCCTAGCCAAATGACCTGGGACAAGCCACTGAATTTTATCTATTCAATGAAGACAATAATGTCAGCACCTCACAAATACAGTGGGGTGTTATAAAATTTGAGTAGAAATTGTTATTTCTCATTGTTTTTCACCTTTAGCAGTGCCAGGGTTCCTAACTAGGAAGCATGATGGACCCAGAAGATAGAGCTACTAGCTTCGGGGTTCAGTAGGAGAAGGGGTTTTTATTAAGTCACGAAAGAAAAAAAAAAAAGTAATGTTCTTGTGGTATTTCTTGTATAGGAGTATCGAGTGTGGTTTTCTATGCCCACTGTGAATTTGTACGACACTCGTTTCTCATGCCACGTATGGATTATGTCATCAAATGGAACCACAACCCTAGTTCCACCCAGACAGATATGTATAAGCTCTATATGTAATTTCAGCTCGATGAATTTTTCTACCAATTATTTCACTCTTGACCCACCTTCATCAAGTTGGATACATTCTTTTTTTAACTGGAGCATTGCTCTGCTCCCCATCTTATAGATGAAAAATGTAGTGTCAGGATACAAAGTATATTATTAATAAGGTAAAAGTGTAATTCATCTAAAGTCTGGGGCCTGGTGTCAGAGCTTGGGATGTCAAAGAGAGTTGCTCTCATCCACTTGCCTACACAAGGAAGTAGAAGAGGGAAATGTTTTTATACCACTGGTGTTTTCTCAGGTGACAAGAGAAAATGTGTTGGTTACCAAAAATTTTGATTCAAGTGTGGAAAGTCTTCAGATACCTTCTTAGTAATTTGGAAGGAGAGATATACAGGAGAGGGATAAGCTTACTGAGAAAGAACTAATTGGTTGGAGCATTCCAAGCAGGGCAATAGAGCCTGAGGAAAGAAGAGATCCAGGTTGCTGCAGATGCTTCATATAAATCCATGCTCGTAGAAAAATACGTTTAGGAGCAGCAAACAAATAGAGAACGTTTCAATACTTTATAGGATTTCTGAATCAGATATAACTACCTCAATACCAATCTCTCCAAATTAAAGTCCTTTCTCAGTTCACATCACAGAACTAGTGTATTTATTTTCCACCTGTTAAAAAAAAGATTTCATTCCTTCAAAGTGAAACTTGTCAGACAATGTTCTGAAAATCTACTTTATACTATTAAGTTTAAAACTGAAATTGGCATTTCCCAGAAAAGTAATACTGACACTGTATTGGACAGCATAAAAACTTATATGAAACTTACATCTAGAAAAATTGCTTCTTAGCCTTTGCTATGGACAACACACAAATTTGTGAAGTAATTGACATTTTGAGGGGATAATTTTCTTTGTTTCACTCATACTTTTTAAATAATGAGAATTCTTTATAATAAACATGTATTGCTTTTATAAAAAGTAGTAATTTTCTTTAAAAGTGAAGAGCAAATAATCTGATATATATTAATAATTCTAGGTACTAAAAATATAAATGATTATCATTTTCTTCTGTGTATTAGTTTATATTTTTCTAAATCTTTCAAAGTCAAATAAGTATAAATAAAAATACTGATGTGGAAATAATGTAATAAGAACATAATCACTGTTGTGTATAATTTTAAACACCTTTTAAAGAGACATTTTATTGACTGTCATTAATTAACTAAACACACAAATATGTAATCTTTCAAAATCTATCTTATTAAGTCCTGAGTGATAGATTTTCATCACAAAGATATATGAAATTTTTAAACTCAAATAATTTATGTGTTTTAATTTAAGCCATCTGCTTTTCATTTGACTAGTTAAAATACCTTCTGTACAATGTTTAGAATTTTTTTTTCTCAGCATCATTTTTGTTTGACCATCCTTTGAGTTTGAGAAATTTTAAATATCCCACTACATTGAATATATAAATCATTTAAAAAAATACAAATTGACAACTCTGTTCTATCACACCACATAACTCCCCAAGCTGCAGGACCAAATTCTCAAGATAGGTCATTCTTCATGTCCATAAAACTGTTTTCTCCTTTGACAACATAACGAGAAAAGGAGTTCAATTCACAAAGTTACCTTTCCTTCCTCGGAGCCTCTTTGAGTGTTTTCTTTGCCTCTCTAGATTCAAGCCCTTCTTGAAGGCAATAACACTTAACCAGCATGCATAAGTCCCCACTAGTACAAGGCACTATTCTAGGTACTGTGGTGGATTGTAAATAAGATATAGTTAAGTTATCAAGGAGTTTATAATTTACTAAGGGAGACAGAGCTGTAACTGATTCATCTAATAAGGGCAATATGTAGTAAGTGTTTTGATAAGGCCACAAAGAAAAATGGGAGTGCGGCACAAGAGGACATTAATTCTAAGTATGGAAGGAGGATTTAAGGAGGGGAAGTGATCCAAGCCAGGGATTGAAGGTTGGCCAGGAAGAGATGTACACTCCAAAATAAAATACTATAATGAGCAGAAAGAACTAAACTGAGAGAGACAAGAAAATTTACAGCAGGTACAAGGAATGGCAAGAAAGCTGTTGTGGTTGGGGTCTGGAGGTAGGCTTAGGAGGGTTGCAGTGAAAGATAAAAGACTGCAAGAAACTTTGAGTCATATTCTGAAGAAACATGAATAGCCTATCAAGAGGTTTGAAGTTTATTTTAGATGATGGGGGAGGATGGACATTGAAGGTTTTTAAGCATAAAATTACATCATCAGATCTGCACTTTGGGGAGACAACATGGGCCAACAGTGTGGCAGATGCATTAGGAAAGGAGTCCATTGAAGACTAGTCAAGAGGCTAGTGCCATAATCCAAATAAAACCTTCAAAATGACCTGATTTAAGACAGCAGCAGAGTACATGAAAGGAAAAGGATAGATGTTTCAGACTTTGAAGAAGATGGAGAGATAACTTAGAGAGACCCATTAGACGCTAGAGAAAGAGAGACCATAGATGACTCCAGTTCTCATACTTCAGGAACCAGAATGGTGGTTTAACCATCTTTAATTATTGGAACAATTGAGGCCACTAAGGAAAGATTTCTAAAACTTGGAAATAAATTTTAATGTTTGCTGCATGCTTTTTAAATGTCTTATTTGAACATTGTCTAATAACATCTCTCTAGGGAAATGTAACTTTGTTTGACTTACTGTTACTAGTAAGTTGTGGTTAAGAGAGAGAAATGTAAAAAAATCATTGAAAACTGCTATAGGCGCTCTCGGGGAAAGGCACCAAATAAGTTTGCTGTTTGTTTGTTTTTCTAAAAATAGAGACTATGTCTTACTGTGTTGTCCAGACTGGTCTTGAATTCCTGGAGGGGGAGACAGAGAGAGAGAGAGAGAGAGAGAGAGAGAGAGAGAGAGAGAGAGAGAGAGAGAGAGAGAAAAGTTTAAAAAATCATTTAAAATCACTAGATCACTAGGTGCTCTCAGGGAAATGCATGAAGTAGATTTGCCTTTTTTTTTTTTTATATAGATGGTATCTCACTATGTTGTCCAGGCTATCTTGACTTTTGTGCATTGCAAATGAAGGTAGACACAAATGATTTCTGTCTAGTAGAAAAGAGAAACCTAAATGTAATGGTCACATTAACCTGTAGTACATTAAATGATTTTATATCTGATTTAGCATTCTTGTTTTAAGATTCTTTTTTTCATTCCTCTCTGAACTTACTTTGCCATTCTGCTGGTTCCTTCATTAATGATTTAAATAAATACTTGGCATATGCCTACTATATATATATGTATATATATTTACACTTCTTTGTTTAAAAAATTTTTAATTTTAAAAGATGTGGGGTACAATTCAGGGTTAGGTATACAAATATTCATTATGCGGGTACCCTTGTTGATGAGGTGTGCCCCGCATTGCAGTTTCCCACTACTGTCAATCCCTTTCTTATAGTATTATGATAATTGTTCAAGGTCTGATTTTGAATGAGAACATGTGATACTCAGTTCTTTGTTTATGCGATAGATCACTCAGTATTATAGACTCTAAGTCCATCCAAGTTGCTGTGAAGTTCATAATTTTGTCCTTCTCTATGGCTGCGTAATGTTCCATCATGTATATGTACCACTTATTTCTTTTAATCCAATCCTCTTTCTATGGGCAGCACAGTTGGTTCTTGTTTTTGCTATTGTGAATAATGCTGCAACAAACATGCATGTGCAGGTATCTTTTTCATAGAGTGATTTGAGTTCCTCCGGGTATATTCCTAGTAGAGGGATTATAAGGTCACATGGAAGGTAGATTTTTAGATCTTTTTGGAATCGTCAACTGTTTTCCACAGATGTCCTAGTCTATACTCCTTCCAACAGCATAGAAGTGTTCCCTTTTCTCTGCATCTTCTCCAGCATCTGTTGTTTTTTGAGTTATTGATGATGGCCATCCTGACTGGAGTCAGGTGATATCTCAGTGTGGTTTTAATTTGCATTTCTTTGATGATTAGTAAGGCTGAGCATTTTTTCATGTGTCTGTTGGTTGCTGGTATGTCTTCATTTGAGAAGTGTCTGTTCATATCTTTTGCCCACTTTGTAATGAGACTGTCGTTTTTTTTCTTTTTGGTGTGTTTGAGTTCCTTGTAGATCCTGGATGTTAGGCCTTTGTCAGATATACAGTTGGCAAATACTTTTTCCCATTCTGTGGGCTGTCTCCCCACTCTCTTGATGGTTTCTTTGGCTTTGCAGAAGCTTGTCAGTTTAATGAGGTCCCACTTTATCTTATCTCTTATGGCATGGGCGCTTGGGGTTTTGATCAGGAACTGACAAGGAGGACTTTGGTATTTTCCCCTCAAAAGTTTAGGCCCTATGAATGTATACTTGCCAGGAAGTTTAAAACATATTTATATATGCATATATATTTTTATACATATATAAACATGATAAAAATATATATGCATATATAAATATGTTTTAAACTTCCTGGTAAGTATACATTTATAGGGCCTAAACTTGTAGTATGAAAATACCAAAGTCCTCCTTGCAGTAATATGCAAATTAGTATGTTAAAATTTATCCCAAATGAGGATTTTAGCAGTCAGAAGACAGAAAAATATGTTTTCTTGGGAAGACACTATATTCTGAATACTTCAGTTGTCCAAAATCCTACACATGGCTTGCTAAAATTATTTCCTGTTAGTACAATTTACCACCTTCCAATAATATTGCATTGTTGATCACTACATCTTTGCTTTTATCCTTGATTATTTAAATAAATAACTTAAAGAAATAATCTTCTTAAATAATTAAGGTTAAATTATCAAGATAAAATTGCCTGTCCTAAAGATATGTACATTTTTTCTAAGGCTTTTGATATAAATTGCAAAATTCGACTGCAGTTTGGTTCCCAGTAAGTGCCATGTATGAATACGCGTCTCCTTGAACAGTTGGCAACAATGAGGATTATCTTTTCTTTCTTTACTCTATAGCAATTTAATAACAGAAAAATAGCCTTAAGATATCTCAGCTGACATAGATAAAACCTCTCTTTCCCAAGCACATTGTTTAAAAGTGGATAAAATATAAAAAAACAAAACTAATAAATACATAACTCAGCCAGAAACTAAAAAAGAAAAGCACCTGAATGCCAACTTCTCAAAATCACAACAGTAAGTGGAGGTACAGAGACGCTCAGAGGAAGGAGTGGGGAGAGGCGTCAGTACCCCCCTAGAAGGCAAGTGTAGGATATGGGCCTCACAACACCCAGACAGTGAATGATGCTGTGTACATAAAGCCAGGAGAAATAAAGAGCTGCCAGTTCAGGTCCTTACCAAGTATGTGAGACTCTGAATGGGAAAAAGTGTCACATTCAGGAAAAAAAACAGGACTATACCACACAGCAATGTGGTGTCAGACTCCATGTACCCATTTGGTACAAGAATTCAAAATTGAAAAATTAAATTAAAAAATGATCTTAGACCAGTAAAACCTGTAGAAGCCTGCAGAAATAAAGCCAACCATTATGTGTTTGTGCTTTTACAAAACAGGTAATGAGACTTCCAGGAAAACAACCACTACTAAATATGAGCTCACAACAGAAAATTACAAACCACACAAGGAAATGAACCATCGTGGAGGAAAATTGAGACACATAATAATGGGAATTATGTATGCCAAATACTGGATACAAGAGAATAATTTGAAGTAACCTCTAGGATATTCAAAAAGTTAAGGAAGTTAAATTTTTAAAAAGTCATAAGATACAAGTAGAACATGATTGGGGTGGAGGGGTAAGTACTGGTTTGAAAATAACTAGAATAGAAATTTCAAAAACAAGAACCTTCAATTTACAGAATAAATAGTAGATTTGTCAGGGTTATATCAGAACTCAAATCCAGGAAATTGATAGCATAAAAACTGATTGCAAAGCAATTGAGTCATAAATCAAGTATAAAAAGACATTTTGAAACATTAGTAATGAAATAATCCTAATCCTAAACAGCCATAGATTATAGATGAAATCACAATGACAATTATTAAATATTTAGATCTAAGTAATAGCAAAATTCTCCTTAAAGAGTAGAGTGAAATACATGATCTTAAGCTTATTTATTAAAAAATAAAAAAGGATAGGGAAAAAGGGGAGCTATTCCATTTTTTAAAAGCTAAAAAATAAGAGCAAAATTTATAAAATAGAGCACAGATAAAAAAGAATCAATATTATCAACAAAACAAATGCTTAAATAAATATAAATAGACTTCCAGCAAGATGGTGACGGGGCAACCTGGTCTGTGAAACCCTCTGCAAAGGAGAATTGTAATGGGTCTCTGGCTCTCTCCCCGGAGGCTGCGGACCCCAACATCGCAGCCTGCTTTTCATACGGAGCTTGGCGGTTGCCACCGCTGGGGCATCGCAGCGGTCTGGACAACCACTGCAGTGCAGACGCCACTGCCGCTACTGCCGCCGCCGCCGCCACCAGTAGCACATCGCACCATCCGTGCCAGAGGCGATCCATGACTTCAGTCCTTGACACCCCTGCAGGCAAGATCTGCTGGGATCGCTGCCACCTCTCCTGTAACCGAGACATCCTGCCTGCCGTGAGTCTCCTGCTGTGTGCCCTGAGGCAGGCATCCATCTCTAGTCTCTGCCAGTTCCTATCTGGCCCCACCCCCTCTGGGGCAAGCAGCTGAGATAGCACCACCTGCTGGCAATTCAAGGTAACAACACCAAAACGGGAGAAACAAGCTTGAAAAAGACATAGGCCAGAGTGGTGAACGGAGGGTGATCTGAACTGTCCTTCACAGCAGACCAGGGGCAACTGACCCTAACTGCAAATTAATTTACCAGCTTGAAAAGAAAGCTAGAAATCAGAACTGAAAAGACATTGGACTTAAACGAAAACTCTCAGAGTGTGCTTGATTGATTCTGTTAGTTTAATGACTTAATTCTATTCCTACTGTATTGTTCCTTTTTTGTTTTTTCTTTTCTTTTTCTTCTCTTTTCCTCTCTCTGTAAAGCATATCTTTGTATACAGGAACAGCACACCAATAAGGTGGTTGGTTAGCTTGTATGTTAGCATCATTATAAGGTTTTTTTTTTGTATGGGAGTTGGTTCGTCTGTAGCGGTAGTCTCTTGTTTTTATCTGTTTCAGTATAGGTCTCTCTCTCCATTTGTTGGCACACTCGTTTTTTTCCCCCCTTACTCCTCTACCTCTCCACCCCCCTCTTCAATGCACTGTCTGCTCCATTCTCTTCCCTCTGCTAACCAAATTTTATTTCAGGGAGTAAACCTACAGCCCCACTGCATGGACAAATTCCAAGGCAGTGGAAAGTGGGTTCCAGATTATCCATACACCTGTCAGCGAATACCAGGACCTGCAGATAGATTTTGAATCACAGCCCCCCCTTAAGTAAATCTCAAAACTGCAAAAAGGACCACCTCCAACCTACAGTGCAGCTCCAGAAATGAACAAAGTAAGAGGGCATACATAAAGAATAGGAGATTGAACAAACAGAAGTAAAACCAATCCCTCTACCCCTGAATAGCAGAATTAAAGAAGATGGTGACATGGAGGGAAGGAAAAAGTAGGGAGGGGGAAAAACTGCACAAATGAAGAAAAACCAAAAGAAGAATATAGGTCTCACAAAGACCCTGGGAGATCAGACACTGAGAAAACAGATTCTGGAACACAAGCAATGAAGAGCCCCCAGAATGACTGGTCACATGCAACAAACCCAGACATCAAGACATTAATGGAGAGAATTAAAAAAATTGAGGAGAGACAAGAGGAAAATAGAAGGATATGATGTCAGAAATAACAGCAGTAAAGAATACTGTGATGGAAATAAATAACAAACTAATAAGCATGGAAAGCAGAATTAGCCAAGCAGAAGAAAGAATCTCAGAGCTCGAAGTCCAAAACACAGAACTAACCCAAACTGTCAAAAGCATAGAAAAGAAGCTCAAAAAGACAGAACAAAACCTGCAAGAGATGAATGATCACTTCAAGAGACCAAACCTAAGAGTAATTGGGCTTCCTAAGGCAGAAAGAGAAACAGAAGCCACACTGGAACAAACATTTCATGAATCATTCAAGAAAACTTCCCTCATCTCATCAAGGATGAAAAAATTCAAATGCAAGAGATTCAGAGAACCCCTGCAAGACAACAAATGAGAAGACCAACTCCCAGACACATAATAATTCGCCCAAACAAAGTAGCTATAAAAGAAAAAATCCTAAAGACAGCAAGAGAAAAAGGCCAGACTACCTACCAGGGAAGACCAATTAGAATAGCAGCAGATTTATCCACAGAAACTCTTCAGGCTAGAAGAGCCTGGAGCCCTATCTTCAAAGTTCTAAAAGATAAACAATTTCAACCAAGAATAACCTACCCAGCCAAACTAAGCTTCATTAGTGAGGGAGAATTGAAATCTTTTCCAGATATCCAATCCCTAAGAACCTACGCTGCCACCAGACCACCACCTACAAGAAACACTTAAGAAAGTACTGAACACAGAAGAAAAAGAAAAAAGAACAACAATATTCTTCACAAGAGTATAGGCAAAAGATTAAAAACACACATGAGCCAACTCCAAAACCCAAAGAAAGACAACAAACAAACAGGAACAACTCTGTAAGAACCTTATGACAGGGATCAACTCTTGCATTTCAATTATTAGCCTAAATGTGAATGGACTAAATGCACCACTGAAAAGACATAGAATGGCAAAATGGATAAAATATCATCAGGCAACAATCTATTGCCTTCAAGAGACTCACCTCACTAGAAAGGACACCTACAGACTCAAAGTAAGAGGATGGGAAACAAATTTTCAGGCAAATAGAATACAAATGAAAGGAGGAGTAGTGATCTTAATTTCAGACAAAATACCCTTCAAGCTATTAAAAATCAAAAAAGATACAGAAGGCCACTACATAATGATAAAAGGCTTAATCCATCAACAAGAAATATCTATCCTAAACATATATGCACCCAACATAGGTGCACCAACTTTCATAAAGCAAATTCTAGGAAACTAAAGAAAGATATTGACTCTAACACCATCATAACTGGGGACTTTAATACCCCACTCACAACCCTCGACAGATCATCAGGACAAAAAATCAGCAAGGAGATCCGGAAATTCAATGTGACTTTGGACCAAATGAACTTAATTGATACCTACAGAACACTGCATCCAAAGACCACAGAATATATATTCTACTCATCACCTCATGGAACGTATTCTAAGATTGACCACATAATTGGCCATAAATCAAGCATAAGCAAATTTAAAAGGACTGAAATTCTACCATGCACCTTCTTGGACCACAGTGGAATAAAAATAAACATTGATACCAACAAAGTCCCCCCAAAACCCACAAAGACATGGACACTAAACAGCATGATGCTAAACAACTCCTGGGTCAATGATGACATGAAAACAGAGATCAAAAGATACCTGGAAACAAATGAAAATGAAGCAACATCTTACCAAAATCTCTGGGACGCCTTGAAAGCTGTAGTAAGAGGGGAATTTATATCCCCACAAACACACATGAAGAAAATGGAAGGAACACAAATTAACAACCTAACAAGCCACCTAAAGAAGCTGGAAAAGCAAGACCACAAAAACCCTAATTTCAGCCGAAGAATCCAGATCACCAAAATAAAAGACCAAATCCACGACACAGAAGACAAAAAGATAATACAAAAAATCAGTGAAACAAAAAGCTGGTTCTTCAAAAGGGTAAACAAGATTGATGGTCCCCTAGCTAGACTGACCAAGAAAAAATGAGAAAAAAACCAAATAAGCACAATCAGAAACACAAAAGGTGAAGTCACATCTGACCCTGAAGTAATACAAAAGATTATTAGAGATTACTATGTATACTTGTATGGAAACAAACTTGAAAACCTTAAGGAAATGGAGGACTTTCTGACATCACACAACCTACCTAGGTTGGAACAAGAAGAAATTGAGACCCTAAATAGACCAATAACAATCAAGGAAATTAACTACATAATAAGAAAACTTCCTATAAAAAAAGCCCTGGTCCAGATGGCTTTCCAGCAGAATTCTACAAGACATTTAAGGAGGAGCTGATACCAATCCTACTGAAGGTATTCCAGGCAATTGAGAAAGATGGAACTCTCCCCAAATCATTTTACGAAGCCAACATCACATTGATACCCAAGCCAGGTAAAGATCCAACAAAGAAAGAGAACTACAGGCAAATATCTTTGATGAACATAGATGCTAAAATTCTCAACAAGATCCTAGCAAACTGAATTCAGCAATACATCTCAAAAATCATCCATCATGACCAAGTAGGCTTCATTCCTGGGATGCAAGGCTGGTTCAACATTCGTAAAACCATAAATGTAATTAAATACATCAACAGATGTCAAAACAAAAACCACATGATTATATCATAAGATGCAGAAAAAGCTTTTGATAAAATCCAGCACCCCTTCTTGGTAAAAACCCTTGAACATCTAGGCATATGGGGAACATGCCTCAAAATAGTAAAAGCTATCTACGAGAAACCCACAGCCAGCATACTCCTAAATGGACAAAAATTGGAACCATTTCCCCTGAAAACTGGAACAAGACAAGGATGCCCACTCTCACCCCTCCTGTTCAACATAGTATTGGAAGTCCTGGCTCGAGCTATCAGAGAAGAGGAGGCAATCAGGGGTATCCAAATAGGAAAAGAGGAAGTCAAGTTATCTCTCTTTGCAGATGATATGATTGTGTACCTTGAAAACCCAAGAGAATCTGTGAAAAACCTCCTTACACTGATAAAGGCCTTTGGCAAAGTTTCAGGATACAAAATAAATGTACAAAAGACAACCGCATTTCTCTACACCAATAATAAGCAAACAGAAACCCAAATAAAAAACACAATTCCATTCACCATAGCCACACACAAAAAATGAAATACCTTGGCATCTTCCTAACCAGAGACGTGAAAGACCTTTACAATGAAAATTACAAAACACTGCTCAAAGAAATCAAAGATGACACAAACAAGTGGAAAAATATCCCATACTCATGGATTGGAAGAATCAACATTGTGAAGACGTCCATCTTACCTAAGGCAATCTACAGATTCAATGCAATACCCATCAAATTATCAGCAACATTCTTCTCAGACCTAGAAAAAACAACACAGGAATTTATATGGAAACACAAACGACCAAGAATAGCCAGAACAATCCTCACCAAAAAAAACAATGAAGGTGGTATCACATTACCAGACTTCACACTTTACTATAAAGCTACAATCATCAAAACAGCCTGGTATTGGTATAGGAACAGGCATATAGATCAATGGAATAGAATTGAGATTCCAGAAGGAAAACCTCACTTTCTCAACCAACTCATCTTCAACAAGGCCTCCACCACCTACCACTGGGGAGAGGAGAACCTATTCAGTAAATGGTGCTGGGAAAACTGGCTGACCACATGCAGAAGATTGAAACAGGACCCCTATCTAACCCCATGCACGAAGGTTAACTCCAAATGGATCAGAGACCTAAATGTAAAACCTCAAACCATAAGATCCTTAGAAAATGAAGGAAAAACCCTCATGGAGATTGGAACTGGCATCTAATTCCTGAACAAAACCCGAAACCCACAGCTCATAAGAGAGAAGATAGAGAAGTGGGACCTTATTAAACTGACAAACTTCTGCAAGGCCAAAGAAACCATCAAGAGAGCAGGGAGACAGCCTACAGATGGGAAAAAGTATTTGCCAGCACCAGGTCTGAAAAAGTCTTAACATCCTGGATCTACAAGGAACTCAAACGTGCTGAAAAGAAACAAACAAACAACTCCATTATCAAATGGGCAAAACATATGAACAGACACTTCACAAAAGAGGACATTCGAGCTGCCAACAAACACATGAAGAAATGTTCAACCTCACTAATCATCAGGGAGATGCAAATCAAAACCACACTGAGATACCACCTAACTCCAGTCAGAATGGCAATTATCAACAACTCAAAAAATAACAGCTGCTGGAGAGGGTGTGGCGAAAAGGGAACACTTCTACACTGTTGGTGGGAGTGTAAACTAGGGCAACCTCTGTGGAAAGCAATGTGGTGATTCCTAAAAGCTCTAAACATCAACCTCCCATATAACCCCGCAATCCCCCTACTGGGAATATACCCTGAAGAACTCAAATCACTCTATAAAAAAGATACCTGCACATGTATGTTTATCACAGCGTTGTTCACAATAGCAAGAACCTGGAAACAACCATGCTGCCCATCAAAAGAGGACTGGATTTTAAAAATGTGGTCCATATACACGATGGAACACTACACAGCCATAAAAAAGAACAAAATCATGAATTTCGCAGCAACCTGGATGGAACTAGAGTCTATAATACTGAGTGACTTCTCACAGAAACAAAGATCCGAGTATCACATGTTCTCACACATGTTCTCACTCATATAATGGACCTTGAACATCCAATGTAATACTATAAGAAAATGACTGATGGTACTGGGAAACTATGGCAGGGGGAGGGAGATGGGATTAACAGTAGCAAATAACTGTCTGGGGATGGGGAAACACCTCTTATCAACAGGGTGCCTGAATGAAACATAATTGTACACCTAACCCTTAACTGTACCCCACAAAGCCATAATAAAAAATATTGATTATAAAAAATAAATAAATAAAAATAAAAATAAGGCAAGGAAGAAAAAAGTCCCAACTCAAAAATAAATAAAAAATAAATAAGTGGAATTTAAAGCAAAAAGCTTCTGCACAGCAAGAGAAACAACAGAGCAAACAGGCAACCTACAGAATGAAAGAAGATATTTGCAAACTATATATCTGACAAAGGACTAATATCCAGAATCTACAAAGAAGTCAAACAAATCAGCAAGAAAAAAGCAAATAACGCCTATAAAAAGCTGGTAAATGACATCTCTTAAAATAGTATATACAAATGGCCCACAAACATATGAAAAAATGTTCAACATCACTCATAATCAGGGAAATACTATTTAAAACCACAATAAGATACCACCATATACCAGTCAGAATGATCATTATTTAAAAAATAAAAAAAACAACAGATGCTGGCATGGGTGCAGAGAAAAGAGAACATGTACACACTTTTAGTGGGAGTATAAATCAGTACAACTTCTATGGAAAGTGGTATGGAGATTTCTCAAAGAACTAAAAGTAGATCTACCATTTGATCCAGTGATCCCACTACTAGGCATTTACCCTAAGGAACAGAGGTTGTTATATAAAAAAGACACCTCTACCTACATGTTCATCAGAGCACAATTCACAATTGGAATCAACCTAAATGCCCCAAAACTGATCAGTGGATAATGAAAATGTGGTATATATACACCATGGAATACCATGCAGTCATAAAAAAGAATGAAATCACGTCCTTTGCAGCAACATGGGCAGAGCTCAAGATCATCATCCTAAGTAAACTGACTCTGAAACAGAAAACAGAACATTGCATGTTTTCACTCATATGTGGGAGATAAACGGTCACAACGATGGAAATAATAGACACTGAGGACACTGATAAGGGGAGAGGGGAGAGGTGTAGTGCTCAAAAACTACCTACGGGGCACGATATTCACTATCTGGGGAATGGGCCACCTGAGACCCAATCCCCACCACTACCACTACACAATATGTCCATGTAATGAATATGCATGTGTACCCCTCAAATTGAAAGTAAGAATTAAAAAATACTAATAAAAAGGTAAGGACAAATAAAATAAAATAAAATAATTAAATAAATAAATAAACATAAATAAAATAGACAAAACTCTCCCAATATTACTCAAGGCAAAAAAACCCAACAACAAAAAATAACATTAAGAATAAAAAAAAGCAGCTACAGATTCAGAGATTTTCAAATTATATAAAGATAGTATAAATAATTTTATGCCAACAAATTTGAAAATATTAGATAAACATTCTATTTGAAAATAACTTCATAGTCTACAAGGAAAATTCAAGGGGCTCTATTGATGTATAAATAAAACAAATGAGAGCTTAGAGTTGTTGGCTATAGATCAATATACAAAAAAACCCAATGCTTTTCTATCACAATTAACCAACTAAAATATGTAAAAGAACAAAATTGTGGTATTCAAATTATCAGTAAAATCTATAGAGAACCTGGTAATAGATGCAACAAAAATGCAATAGATTCATGGAAAACATCAGAAGCATTATTGAAGAACAAAGAAAAGCTGTGATGTAATTGCATCACCATTAATGGATGAATAGATTCAATATTATAAAGATAACAATTTCCCCAAGGAAAGCAATCAATTTAAGGCAATTATGGTCAAAATTTTAATAGGCTATCTCAATCCACCAGGGCATGCAATCTATATTCATGCAAAACGTAAAGATCCAAGAATAACCGAGAAACTTCTGAAAGTGGAAGAGGGAGAGAGAGTGGAAAGAACAAGGAGAAAAGAATTGATCTGTTGGATGTTAAGTCTAGTTATAAATTATAGTAATTAACACAGAAGGTGGTACAGGACTGGGAAACAGATTGATGAAGCAGAATGAAAAGTACAGAAACAGAGCAAAGTATAAATGAGAACTTGGCATATGATAAAAGTGACAATAAAAATTAGTAGGAAATTTATGGACTGTACAGTTAGTTAATGTTAGGAATAACTGCCTATCCATGTTACAAAAAATGACCTTTATCTCACACTACACAAAATAGATTCCAGATAAACAATAAATATAAAATTATAAAACTATATAAACCACTAATATAAAATATAGTCAAATATCTTTATAACCTCAGAATGAGAAAATATTTCTCACTGAAGATAACTGAAAGTAAAATATATTAAGGAAAGGATAATAAGCTTGGCCAAATAAAAAAAGAAGGCATTTATAAGATTAAAGACATTATAAACAAAATTAGAAGGCAAGTTTTTGATTGGGAGATATTTTCTATACATATGACAAGAAAATCTTTAGCATTCAGAATACGTATATTTCTATCAATTAATAAAAAAAAGAACACTTCGATAGAAAACCCGGTTTAATCACATGAACAGGCATTTCATAGAGGAATAAATTTAAATGACCAATAAACAAATAACATTTCCATAAATTCACCAGTAATTATAGAGATGCAAATTAAGAAAAGAATTAGGTAACCATTTCAAATTGACAAAACTTTTAAAGTTTGATGAGACTAAGTATGGTAAGCCTTTTGAGATATACAGTTCTGATGAAAAGCCAAATTGAAAAAATCACTTTAGAGAGCAGATTACTAGTATCAGGTAAAACTCAAGAGGTTCACTCACTAAGACCTAACAAGCTGATTTCTAGAGAAACTCTTGCATATGCATACAAGGAATGTTCATTGCAGCATGTTTATCAGTAAAAACTTTAAAATGACTATCCACAAGCAAAGAAATGAATAAATTAATTACAGCTTGTTCATACACTGAAATAAAACCACAACTAAAATTAATGAACTCAATTTAGATAGTCCTTTATGAATTTATCTCAAAAACAAAATGTTGTGTGAAAAGAGGCAAGAATTGCATAATGTCAGGGTATAGTACAACAGCATTTATTTAAAATGTTTGAAAAACAGAAAGCTGCTATTCTGTGTATCATTTATAGCAGATATATAGCACTAGCGTTAAGACAAGGATTCAAAGTAGACACATCAAGTTCTTTTTAATGGCTGCATTTCAGGAGCAAGGGAAGAGGAAAATAGAACTGAGAGGTTTGAGGTTTTTTTCATAATGTTATTTTTCATACACACACTCACACAAAGTAAAAATGACAAAATGTTATTTCTGGGAGATAAATACGGAAGCATGTTTTACATTTTTTCTTTTTCTTTTACAATTAAAATAAGCAAAATGGAATGTCATTGTTTTGACTACACTTTTTTGTTTATTAGTGAAGTTGAAAAGTTTAAAAGTATGCTGCCAGCCATTTCTGCTTCTTGTAATAGAACTGCTTGTTAATATTCTTGATTTCTCACTTATTTCATTTTTCAACTCATTGATTGTAAATATTTCTCTACTTTAAATATAGCAACCCTTTGGCTGCCATGCAAATTGAAAATGTCTTATCTTTTCAATTTATTGTTTGCCCTTAATTTCATTTATGCTATTTACTGACTTTTGGAAGTTTTAAAATTTTATGTAATCAAATCTATCAAACTTAATTGTTTTCAAAAAGACCTTCCTAAATAGTCATCTACTCACCTCATTTTTTATGACTTTATTTTTAAGTTAAGTTTCTGGAACATGATAAATAATGAATGTTTATTATTGAATGGACATTTTAAATCCTGATAACATTTAGTTTGATATGTATCATAAGGTAAAATTTTAACTTTACTTTTTCCAAACAACAGTTAACAGTTAATTGAGCACCATTCATATCAACTTTTAAAATTACTCATTTTTTCACATGTACTCTATTCCATATACAATCTGTTTCTGAGTTAGCTTTTCTGTTTTATTGATCTGTCTGGCCTATTTTGGTACCATATTTTAAATTATTGTAACTTCATAGTGTATTTTAATAGCTAGTAGGGCAACTTCCCTGTCTTTTTCTTTCAAGAGTTTTTAAAAAGTTTTTTTTTGCATTTATTCTTCTAATGAATTTTAAATCAATATACTTTAAGACCCCTGAAAAATACTGTTGAGATTTCTTTACAATTGTATTTCATTTGTTGATTAATTTGGAAAATGTCCTTACCTGTACAATATTGCCCATCTTACCCAGAATAGTGCGTTGCTCTCCATGTACTGGAAGTCTGCTTCACGTTTCAAGTGTGGTAGTTGTTCATCAAATAGATCACATTAATCCTGCACAAGCAAATATTTATTTTCATTTAAATATAAAATATGAACATTTAAGATATACTTTCCAAATGAATATTGCTGAAAGTAAAGCTATATTTTATATTTGTTTTGCAATCAGGTTTCTTACTGAATTTAATTGTAATAGATTTTTCAGACTATTAGGAGTTATAAATATATCATGTATATGATTACACATTTAAATGATATAAGTATCATTTATGAATATGAAAATTAGATAGATCATCTATCTATCTAATATACTTATTTCTTTATTTTGTTTTGTTGCATTAGCTAAAACATCCAGTGGCTGTCTTTGTTTTCTCCCATTTTAATGTAAATGTCTCTACGATACCACCATTAAGTGTGATGTTGGTTGGGAAGAGTTATTTAGTATAACTATTGATTTTTACTAAAAGTATTTTTGGGGGCATCTGTGGAGGTGGCTGCATGATTTCAATCCTTTGATCAGTTAATAGACTCTGTTATAGTAATATATTTATCAATATTAAACTTATTTTATAGTCCTCAAATAAATTTCACTTAAGTTTTTAAAGTATATTGCTGAAAGTTAAAGTTTTGATTGTCTTTATATCTTATGGGTTATTAGTGTAAGACTTTTTAACTTCAAGAGTTTATAAGATTTTAATTTAAATATTTGTTATTAAAATTTGTATTAATTGAATTGTGGCCAGAGGTTGTAGACTATATTATTTCTACTTTTAGGAATTTATTCCAGTTTTCATTTGGAACTACTATAGAGTCAGTATTTGTCAGCATTTTATGGGTACTCGCAAAAAAGGTGCATTAGCTTAGGTTAAAGTACTATATACAGATATTAAGTCAAGTTGTATTACTTATATTACTCAGATCCCCAAATTATTACCTACTTATGTAAAGTACTGAAGAATATATTTTAAAAACTTCTTTTATTAGTATATATATGCTAAATATTCCCTATATTTTAACAAGTTTTGTGTTCTATATTGTAATTTTCATTTTAAAAAGTACCTTCTCTTTTAATGTTTTGTCTGTTTTGAATTTTATTTTACACTACTCTTCTAGGGGCTTTGGAGCTTTGACTCCCATACATTCTAAGTGAAGTCGTCAGGCCTCCTGCCTGGGACCTGCAAAGGGGCGAGGAGCAACGGACACAAAATGGGCACACATTCCTCTCTCCCACGCTCATGTGTGTTGTAGAATGGCGCTTCAAACTTTCACGCGCATCAGAATCCCCTGGAGGGCTTCTTACAAGACAAATTGCTGGACCCCACCTCCAGAGCTTTTGATTCAGTAGCCCTGTGGTAAGACCTGAGAAGTTGCAGTTTTAACAAAAGTTCTCAGGTGATGCTGATGCTAGTCCAGAGACCACATTTTGAGCGCAGCTGTTATTTAGAAAAGGGCTAAGAACGCCTCAAGGTAGAAAGTCAGGAGTTAAGATTTCTTTGGAGAGAGCTATTGAAAGTGCAGTTGGCTGTTACCCCTGTGGGAAAGTGCTGCCCATCATTCAGAGTTTGGCTTGGGACCGCTGCAATACTTCCTGGCCAGGGAAGTCTAAAGTCAAGAGCCTGAGGCTGTTGCTGCCATTATCAGGAGGAAGAGTCAATGGGTGGTACTGTTGCAGGACAAACTATACCTCGAGACTTGGCAGTGAACAGATGGCTGTGTGGTCCTGAGGGCCAGATGTGGACATGCGAAGAGAACTCGACTTGCATCTTAGAGGGAGGTGGACCCAAGGATCAAAGTGACCCCAGCAGAGAGGGACAACTCCAAAACCCAGGGAAGTTGTGTGTTTGTGTTCTTCCTTCGTATAAACCATAGTTTCTTTCCTTTTCTCTTTTCCTAGTAATTTGAAAGATATATACATAGCATATTTTAAATAGTATTAGTGGTTGTTTAAAAAAAAACTTGGCTCAGCCGGGCTCGATGGCTCAGCCTGTAATCCGCGCCTTTGGGAGGCTGAGGTGAGTGGATTGCCTGAGCCCGCAGGCTCGAGACCCGCCTGGGCAGCGAGATCTCATCTCTACAATAAATCAAAAAATCAGCCGGGCGTGGTAGTGCACGCCTGTAGTTCCAGCTGCTTGGAAGGCTGAGGCGGAAGGATCGCCGGAGCCCAGCAGGTCGAGGCTGCGGTGGCCGGGAGCGGCCACTGCACTCCAGTCTGGGCGACAGAGTGAGACTCCAACTCAAACAAAACAAAAACAAAAAACTTGGCTCACCTTCTATTTCTGGATTTTAATAACTAAACACTGACACTGTTTATGGACTTTTCTACTCTTCATCTTTATTCAAGGTGAGGAAATTAGCACATCATTAATTTCTTTTTTCTTCAACTCCATATATCTATGTTTTTGATAGAATATTGTAGGTGTTAAAAATCTAATTTAATTTATTATCTTTAGATGATCATTGCTTACACTATATTTCATACCTTTCGCAAATTATTTATCACATTAGCATTCTATCTGTAACTGTATTTGCAAAGTTATTAATTTATTACCAATACTTTCTTATTTACATATTTTAAAAATTCCTCTAAGCTATGGAATATCTTTAAGATTTTTCTGTTTGTTTGAGGAGAATTTTTTTGTTTTTTTTTCTGGAAGTTTTCATAGATACATTTATGACATCTGTATAAGAGGCCATACATCTTCATTCATTTGGTCTTACATCTGTTTCTAAATGGACTTAACCAATCCTTTTACCATGAATTCTCTGTGCTTGAGTTCTTTATATTAAGTCATCTCAATGGGCTAGATTTCATTATGAATATCTTTTTTTTCTCCTCCACTTCTTTTTATTTTATTTTATTTTATTTTTATTTTAAAGATGTGGGGTATAATTCAGGGTTAGGTATATAAATGACCATTGTGTAGGTAAAGTTTGGGCCTCATTTTGGTCCCTACTTCACCTAGTTTGAGATCAGGTATCCTTATTGATGAGGTGTGCCCTCCCTCCCATCCTAGCAGTTTCTACTTCTAGTAGTATTACGATAATTGTTCAGGGTCTGCTTATGAGTGAGAACATGTGGTACTCAGTTCTTTGTTTCTGTGATAAATCACTCAGTATTATAGGCACTAAGGCCATCCAAGTTGCTGCGAAGTTCATTTTTTTGTCCTTCATCATAGCTGCATAATATTCCATTGTGTATATGTACCACATTTTTTATCCAGTCCTCTTTCGAAGGGTAGCATGGTTTGTTTCACGTTTTTGCTATTGTGAATAATGCTGCAATAAACATGCATGTGCAGGTGTCTTTTTCAGAATGATTTGAGTTCCTCCGGTATACTCCCAGAAGAGGGATTGTGGAGTTATATGGAAGGTGGATTTTTCCATCTTTTAGGAATCGCCAAACTGTTTTCCACAGAGGTTGTACTAGTTTACATACCTACCAACAGTGTAGAAGTGTTCCCTTTTCCCTGCATCCTCTCCAGCATCTGTTGTTTTTGAGTTATTGATAATGGTCATCCTAACTGGAGTTAGGTATTATCTCAGTGTGGCTTTCATTTGCATTTATTTGATGACTGGTGAGGCTGAACATTTTTTTCCTGTTGAGGTCTTGTATGTCTTCTTTTGAGAAGTGTCTGTTCATATCTTTTGCTCATTTTGTAATGGGGCTTTTTTTTTTTCTTATTGGCACTTTTCAGTTCCTTGTAGATCCTAGAGATTAGGCCTTTGTCAGAGATACAGGTAGTAAATATTTTTTCTCATTTTGTGGGTTGTCTCCTTGCTCTCTTGATGGCTTCTTTTGCTTTGCAGAAGCTTGTCAGTTTGATGAGGTCCCACTTGTCTATCTTACCTCTTATGGCATGAGCATTTGGGGTTTTGATCAGGAATTGGTTGCCAACTCCAATTTTCTAAGATTCTTATAGTTTGAAGTTTTACGTTTAGCTTTTTGATCCATTTAGAGTTGATTTTTGTGTATGGTGATAGGTAGGGGCCTTGTTTTAATCTTCTGCATGTGGTCAGTCAGTTTTCCCAGCACCATTTACTGAATAAGTTCTCCTCTCCCTGGTGGTTGTTAGTGGAGGTTTTGTTGAAGATGAGTTGGTTGAGAAATTTGAGTCTTTGCTTCTGGAATCTCTATCCTGTTCCATTGGCCTATATGCCTGTTCTTGAACCAATACCGGCTGTTTTGATTATCGTAACCCTATAGTAAAGTTTAAAGTCTGAGAGTGGGATATCTCCCACTTTGTTTCTTTTGTTGAAGATTGTTTGGGCTATTTGTGGTTGTTTGTGTTTCCATATGATTTTCTGTATTGTTGTTTCTAGGGCATGAGTATCTTTTTAAAGAAGGGTTCAAGAGTTCCAACGTCTGCCTGTTTCCAGATATTTTCAATAGGTACAATATTCATAGACCTTTCTTTCTCTTGGAGCATGCTAGACACTGTTCCATCTTCATCTGGCAGTCAGTGCTGCTGTGGCCAAGTCTGAGACTGGCTGGGTTTCCCTATGCCACACCCAACTTGTGAGAAAGTTTTTCTTTCTTCATATTAGGAATTAAATAATTCATTCATGCCAATAAGGATTCTCAAGAATCCTTAAGGGGCTTCACTGCTGTAAAGTCTCTGAAAATTCTAGGCTGTGAACAGTGCTCCAAGTTTCAGTGTCCTTCTGCTCCCTGGTCACCCTCAACTTCAGCTCTGCCTCCAACAGGTTGGAGCAATCTGTCAGGATTTCCTCTGGTTCTGCAGCAACTCTGAGAGGAGAGTTGTGTCTTGCTCTTAGTAACTTTCTTCCCTTTAGTACCCATGCTTTTGCTTAGCAAAAGTTCCATGAAGTTTGTAGTATTTAGATGACACTGTTCCTATTCTCAGTGTGAATGCAGGTTGCCCCTTTGCTGTTTCCTTTGATGTTCTTGGTGAGTGGACATATTTGCTACAAGCTGAAACTACAGTGTAAATATTTCAGCAAAGGTCATTATTCTGTTGATGGATTTTCCTTTATAGTTTCTTCATTTCAGTTTCTACTTACTCACCATGTTTCAGCCATTCCTAGTCCCAAATAAAACTGAAAAATATATATATATATGGAATTTGAATCGGCTTGCTATAAGGGAAATTTTAACCATCCATCTTTCTTTCCATCTGTTCATTCAACCGGGGACCAGGCACTGTGCTAAACATTGGGGAAATAAGTGTGATGCCCAAAACCTAGTTGAAAAAAAATGAATGCACAAAAAATTAAAATACCACATGTTAAGTTTGGTAAGAGAGATATATCCCAAGAGCAATGGGAATGAACTGGAAGAGTGATTCATTCTGTCTAGGGAAGACCTTAAGGAAGACTTAAAAGAGGTGAAAAGAAAAGACACCCTGACGTTTACTGAGTACTTATTATGCACCAGAGACTATATTAAGCATTTTAATTTTGTTGTAATATTTAATTCTTAAATACACCTTTGAGACAAGTATTGTTACATTCTTTTCACAGCCAAGTCTTATTTGGCAGGGTTAAGTAATTTAGGCACAAATGGTTAATTGCAGAAAAGGCTTTGATCTCAAGTTCATCTGACTCCAAAGCCTGAGGACTTTCAACTGCAGAGATTGACTCATCTTGGAAGATGGAGTTTTTCAGAAGGAACTCTGTGTGTGTGTGCACATGCATGTGTGCATGTATTGGGGGTGTGTGGTGAATGTATAAACCTGTGGTTTTTATTTGCTCAGTTATATTTGGCCTTTATGTTCATGTACAATTCAGAATCATGAATTTCATCTTATAAATAAATGATTGGATCAATGTTATTACTTTAAAGCACTGATTATTTGCAAATTTTGGATCGACTCAGCAACCCTGGGAAAGAGACCAAGTTTTATTTATGTCTGAAAATTGAAATATCTGAAAAATAAAACCATTTCTAAGTTAGAAGTCTAAGCCCAGATCTTCCCATTTGGAAGTCCCTAAGGACATCCTCTACTCTGGCCCCCAGATATCACAGGAATTATGACCTTAGTGATGAATATTCACTGACAGAATTCTGAGGTATGCATGGCCCTTTTTTTTCTGAATGAACTACTTGAAATTAATTTCCATAAAAAGATTAGCAACCAAAATTTAATTAAATCCTATTTTTTAAGTCTGTGAATTATACTGTTTAAGAAATACTTAATCATTTTATTTTGTTGTTTTGAATTAGCTGTTTAAAGACAAAAGACTCCAGGCTCCAATTAGCTGCTGCCAAAAATTAATTTAAGTCACCTAATTGACTACTTGCTGTAAGCTACATACAGTCTTAGTGCTTAAATAATTTAATTCCTTGCAAAAGCGAGTGTGAGCTTTATACCCGCTTATAAAACAATACTAGATCAATCTATTATCAAATACTCACTGAGCATCTACCTAGTTAAGCTCTGTCCTGGCACTTGCTGTGCCCACAAGCACAAGACCATTAACTCTCACACATATCAGGTGCTCAAGAAATATTTGCTTTTGATTAGTGGAGATTATAAACAAAATCAAGGCTCTACCTTGCCCCAGAGGAGTTAATATCTGGGAAAAACAAAGCTTGAGGGAGATATACAAGGTAACATATAATTAAAAATTACATGAATGACTCAGGCCATGAGTTCAGAGGAAAGAGAGTGAAAGTGATATTGCTACTAATACAAAGGTTGGGAGACCTTCAGAGAAAAGAAGCAAACTGATCATGCTAAGTGTTCCTTGGCTTTGAAGGAAGGAGAGAGAAAGAAGGAATGAGAGGAAAAGAAGGTGAAAGATAGGGAAAGGAAAGAATGTGGCATTTGGTACTTAGTACATATTATTTTGTTCTGTTTGCTGTTTCTTATGTACCTATGACCTGAATCTCCAAATGAGGAGAGGAATTCTGCATAACAATGATGATGCTGATGATGACGATGATGTTGATGATGACGACGACGATGATGATGATGATGACGACGATGATGACAACAGTACCTGCTGAGCTCTTACTATGACCCAGGGAACCAGTCAAGCACTTTATATGTGTTAACTCATCCAGTCTTCACAACAACCCAATGAGAAAACATATATAAACTGGACTTTAAGAGAGCCAGTGTCTGCTCTGATCACATACCTAGAAAAACACAAAGCAGGAGCAGAATCCAACCCTTCAGATCGCAGGGCTGGTGGTCTCACTGGTTGCGTGGTTCTTCTTTGCGTTTTCTGAAGTCGTTAATGTAGGGTGTTGTACAAAAGAGGTGTCTACTGTATTTCGTCTGTTGATTTACTGACTCACTGAAGTGAAAGGTATTTGATGGAAAGCCACGCAAAAGGAAAGGAAAAATCAGAACAGATTCTGAAAGCAAGGCTGAGATTAGAAAACAAGGACTCTTCAGAGTTCTGGAATTGAGTCTGGACAAAAGGACACCTTTCAGGTCCTGGCTTTGCCATTCAATTGTCCATTCTACAGATAGCTCTTTGCTTCTACCCAAAGATAAGAGAACAAGAAATCTACTGCAGGCAGATAATAATAATAAGAGCTCCTTTGAGTCGGGTGGTCTTTCCTAGTTTCCAAAGTATTTCACTGCTGTGCCTTGAGCAGGCTCTGTCTTTGACTTCTAACAGTCTGTTTTTTCCCCCAGAGTCAATTCCTTGAAAGAAGAAGAAATTCTCTTACTTTTCTGTTTCTCTTGTACAATAATATAATCACCCTCTGAGTTTACCTAGGTTGTTTTTTTCCCCAAATAATTCATAAGTTCATGTCAATCATTTGAGTCACATAACTATTTATTCAACAAGTATTTACTGAGAGCCTACTATGTGTCAGAACTGTCCTTGATACTACAGACATAAAATCAAGCAAAAGAGGCATAGTGCTTGCGCTCATAGAATTTTTCATCTACCTGGGACTACAAGCATTAACCAAAGAATTACAATCAATAATCAAGAGTGTTTTTAAGGGGAAATGGAAGGGCACGGGAAGGTGGGGGAGAAGCGGGGAGGAGAGGAGAGAGGGCATGAGAGGGAGCTGTTTGAGTGTTTGGAGACAGGGGCACTAGCAGATGTAGAAAGGGAAAAGGATATCATATTTCAGGCTGGGGGAAAGTCTGCACATGTCTTGGCCATGAGGTAGAGCCCAGTGTATTCGGGAAATTAAGACAAGTTGAGCCATGTGGCAGAGTACAGGGAAAAATGGTTTGAAAGCAAGTGAACAGGTTGGTGGGGCCTGCACTTGCAGGCCTTATAGACCACCTTGGACTTGCTTTTTAGGCAATGGAAAGGCATTGAAATCCACTTCAGAGTGGATTTATATGTCCAAATTTGCATTTTTGAGCATCCCTGACTATTTGGATGGAGAAAGGCTGGAGTAAGATGTGAATGAATGGAGGCATGGAGGCCAAGGCAGGAGGCTGTTGCAGTCATCTATGGGAAAGACACTAGGGATGGTGGGGGACAGGAAAAGTGACTGGCACCCAGGCAAGGTTACAGTCAATAGGAAGTGATGGCAGATGGCACATGAGAGGTGGTTTTGGATGTCTCCCAGGCTTCTGCATCTGCACACGTTGGACGCCTGGCCTCATGCTTGCATAATCTCGCCGTCTTCCTCCTGCACATGGGAGAGGGTTACCCAAAAATGTGGAGCAGGAAGATGGGCCATTTGCCTAACAATTCATACTTGCTGAAATATTAACTACTTACATAGATTCCTCTGGCGATTCCTAAAATTCTTATTCAGAATTTATTATCCAAGAAATGAGAATGTTCTGTACTTGCCTTCCAAAGAACCCTCTAAAAGGCAGACATTTACTGAAAGCAAACTTCATACATTCCTGGTGTCTGTTCACCCATTGAAATCAAAGTCTTCAAGACTCATTGGTCTAGATTATAACGACCATTCAGAGTTTAAGTAAAAATTAATGAAGCACACATTTTGATTTAATGTAAGGAAGGACTTTTCAAAAAGGAAATGAGCTGCCTCAGGGGGCAAGTGCTATTGGCTTCTAATAACTCAGCTCAAATATCACCTCTTAAGATGCCAGCCCAGAGTTCTCCGGGCAGAGTTTGTCATTCCATCCTTCCTGCCCCAGAGCATTGGGTATTCCTCTGCTATAATGTTTTCTTCTGCTTATCACCAAAGACTGTGAACACCTGGTCATATACTTATTGTGACCCAGCATATAGAAGGCACTCAAATATTGAATGCATGAGTGAACGAACGATGTTGGTTTAGAGATGGAGTGATTCTGTGGCTGTGATGTGAAGAAATTCAGGGAACAGCTAAGGGGCTACATTATAAGACTTTTAGGATCCCTTCTAGAGAAGTCAGCACCCTTCTTAGCCATGGCAACCCCTACTCTTACCTGAAACCCTTACTCCTGTGATGATGGGCCAATGCCTCAGACGTTTCTTCTAACCCCACAGAGCCTGAGCCTGAATCTCCCCACCTTGCTGCCCTATGTGTAAAGTTTTCACTTTGAAATCAGGTTTCATTTCCAATTTGGATTTGGCAATCAGGGAAGTCTTTTTTTTCCTTCTTTTCTTGCAAGGGGGCACAGAGACACTGTTTTCACTCTTCTATGTTCTACATTTTTCAGTCAAGGACAAACTTCCCCCACCATACACACCTAAGCCTAGTCTCAGTACACAGAGCCCGGGTAGAGATGTCTTCTAAGAAAAGAGTTTGAAAACATTGCATGTCATAGTCTCTGAGAGCTACATCAGGATAGATGTTGAGTTGAGAATGCTTAATTAATACTCAAGCCTCTAATTCAAGTTAGTATGTTCCTCTATAAATGTTTCCCTGCAAGAATTGTAGGAGGTTCCAATTATAAAATTCCTATTTTGTGACATAGTCAGGTATATTTTTTTCCAATGGCTACTGTAACAAATTTTCACAAACTAGGTGGTTTAAGACAACAGAAATGTATTCTTTTACAGTTCTGGAGGCCAAAAGTCTTAAATCAGGTGTTGTCTGAGTCACGCTCCCTCTGAAGGCTCTAGGAGAAAATCTGTTCCGTACCCCTTCCAGTTTCCTTTGCTCTAGGCATTCCTTGGCTTAGGGTCACATCTTTCCAATTTCTGCCTCCATTATCATATCACCTCCTCCTATTCCATCTCAAAACTCCTCTGCCTCTCTCTTAGAGCACATTTGATTGCATTTAGGGCCTACCCAGATAATTCAAGATACATTTTTTTCTCTCAAGATCCTTAGCTAAATTACATTTTTTGCCGTACAGAATCATATATTCACCCTTTTGTCATTCACATTCCAGGGATTAGGATGTGGACATATCTTTTTGAGGGCCATCATTCAGCCCAGTGCATTAGGTGAAACTTTGCCCTATCATTTTTGAAGATGTTAATTTTCATTTTTTAAAGACTACTGTATGCGAACCCCTGAGAAAGCAGGTAAAGAAGTCTCAGACTTGCCGAACGTTATGCGATGGTACAGCTGAAACCAGAGGGAGGACTCCTGACACCCAGTCCAGGGAACTTAAGGGTCATATCATGCAGCAATCCCAGGAAAAATAGTGTATATGCATGGATTTAGTTAAAAAAATAAATCCTAGCATTGTGTTTGTGATGAGTGAGCTTATGAAAGGGAAAGGGAAGCCACTTGAGACAAAACAAGCCTGAAGCCATTTCATTTGTTATCATCAGTAAGAAATAAAATGAAAATAGCCAGATATCCCACCCTGTGGTACTTAACAATGAATAAATTCCACAGAATAAATTTGTCCAAGGAAACAGAGCTTGTTGTTTTCATAGAAAAGAGCATGGCGGTTCTAGAAATAAGCCAGCATAGACGTGAATTACAGTTCTCCACTCTAATGGTGAATGTAAGGTCATTAACATCTTCTGCACATGAAGAAAAGATTTTTCACTGTGGATGCTACAAGAAGCACAGATAAAAAGTGCACAAAGCACCAAGCATGAAGACTGGTTCATGGGAAGCTCTTGATCAGCAATAGTTGTGTTGTTATCATCCCTATATTGATACAAGATGGGGAGAAGGTGAGTATTTTCTAACTATGTATGCTTATCTGAAGAAAACAAGAAAAATAAGGCCAGATTTGGGGAAATACTTGGAAACTCATTTTAACATACTATTTTTCAAAACAAATTATAAAAATTTGGCTGGCTATTTTGAGAACTGAAATTATTTTCAGACTTCACAGATCTTAAGGACTCTTGGGCCATATTTACTCTTCAAAAAATTATAATATGCCTATTTATTTCAACAAAACATCACTGAACACTTAGCATGTGCAAAGAATTGTACTGGGACTTACAAGTGCCAATTTTCAAATTATATTGAGAGCAAACAACTATTTGACCAAATAAGCGAGGGTTCTAAATGTACCTAGATGTTCCATTTAAGGACAGAACAACTGTAACAAAATTGTGGAGCACACAACTTTTATGGTAGTCATCCTTTCTGCTTTTTCCTTGCAATGGAATAAGGAAAGAGTCACTACATATTTAATATTAATGGCCACAAGGTCAGATCAGAATCTTAGGTTAAAGACCACTGAATAACTGAACACAGTAAAAAACACATACTGTGTGATTTTCAAAATAAGGTAAGAAAATCAAAAACCAAAATTGGAAATAAATAATTGAATTCATTCCAAGGGAGGCAACATGAAGTTGCAAAGAACACAGCTTTGAAGTCAGACATAGCTGGGTTTGAATCCTGTCTCATTAGTAAGACTAGAGATAGGTTACTTCTTCCGGGGCCTCAATTTCCTCATCAGGAAAGGAGGAATAAGAATGATGACTTCATAGGTTTGTTGTGAAGATTAAAGTAGTGCTGAGGATTCTACTTGCTGAACATCTGATACACAGTAAGTGCTCAATAGATGTCCATTTATGAAAATATGAATTGATAGCAAAGTTGCTTCATTAAAAGAAGCATCACATCAATATTTGTGTCTAAATAAAGACAAGCATCTATCTGTAACATTTATGTCGTGATTTATTTTATGCTTCTATTTTATTTGGATTAGTGTACATTGTTGACAGTGTTCATTTGTTTCATTTATATACTCATTTCCTACATGCCCAGAAGCATATGTGGTGTATGAGTGTGTGTGTATGTGTGTGTGTGCGTGTGTGTGTGTGTGTGTGTGTGTGTGTGTGTGTGTGTGTGTGTGTTTCCCCCCACTGGAAACCCAACTCATCAAATTGTTAGGTCTAAAATACCCCGATATATACCTCCTCCTCTGACATCCTTCCATTTTACACCCCAGAATAAATCAGCCTGCATTGTTGTTTACAGTAAAACTTGGCAAGGAGTTATCTTAGAGGAAATGTTCTTTTCTTTTCATTGTTCGAGTTTGGGGAGAACAGCCCAAACATTCAATGGAATATCTTTAGCAATTTTTTTTCTGATAGAACTACATTCCCAAGTGTGAGCTAATCCATACTTTTCCACAGTCCTTTGAAAGAAGTTGAGTGAATAAATCAATGAATTTCACTTTGACTCATTCATTGTAACTACCACTTTCATCTTATATTAAGGTTACCCAAAAGGGAAACCCCAGTTGATCTGAGACATATCTCCATCCATTTCCTTTTTATAACCGGGACTAATAAGAATTAGTAGTTTGTTTGTATTGGGGGGCAGAAATAAAGGGAGAAATGAGTGCACTTGGGGAATAATGCAATGGGGATTATTTTTAAAGTTATCCCAAGGCCTTTGCTCTGGATGAGGGAGAAAGAAATTGCTGACTGCATTTCTCCTACCTATGGAGGTTGATGAACTGGCCAAGAACTCTGCTTAAGAATACAAATTGGAAAAAATGACCTGGACAGTAAATTACAAAGCTTCTGATAATATTTTGCCTTGCTAAGTGTGTAGAATCTTTTGCATAGGAAAATGCTTGCATAGGCTTTCTTTAGTGAAATAAAAGTTTGGAAGGAGATAGTTGACCTGAAAGTACATTATGAAATACGGCTTAAACAACAATAGTAAGGAATGGTTTTTCAGCAGCTAGAAAGAAAGGAGGCTCTGGAGAGGCGATTTCTTTGGGAAGAGAGGGGAGAGAATACCTGGTGACAAAGCAGGTGACAACACAACAACCTGCATAGAGATCCTGAGAAGGAAGATGACCAGTGAGACAGTTCCAGGGACAGGAATGGCAAAGCAGCTTTTAAGAACACTTGATGACTACCATTTAACTTTAAGCTGTTTCTTGTGCACAGGATTGTCACCCCCTTTAGCCTTCTATCAACATCTATTTCATGCAACAACCTTGAGTTTGTGGTGATTTAGAGAATAAAGAAGAGAGAGGCCTATACCTGAGGTCAGGTATATAGAAGTGGACAGCAACCAGAGGAAGCAAGGTGGGAATTCAGTGGGAAAGGAATCTGGCAGGAGGACAGGGGGAGGAGAGCTAGTGTATTGTAGTTATATAGTATATTCAATAAATGGGCCAGGTGCAGTGGCTCACACCTGTCATCCCAGCACTTTGGGAGGCAGAGGTGAGAGGATTGCCTGAGCCCAAGGGCTCGAGGCCAGCCTGGGCAACATGATGAGACCTCATCTCTATAATAAATTAAAAAAATTAGGCAGCATGGTGGTACACACCTGTAGTACAGCTACTTGGAAGGCTGAAGCAGAAGCGTCATCTGAACCCAGCAGGTCGAGGCTGCAGTAGCTGTGAGTATGCCACTGCACTTCAGCCTGGGCAACAGAGTGAGACTCTGACTTAAATAAATATGTAAATAAATAAATTTGTTGAATGAATGAATGCCTTAATGAGTGGACCCCTGGGAATATTGGGATACGAATATTTGACTTTTAAGAGCCTGTAGTATGAGGAACTATTGAGCTATTTTACTTGGATATTAATACAAGAATGCTCTCAGAGGTCTGGAGACATCCATGCTAAAAATTATTAAAGCTCCTAGATATTGGGAAATTATCAGTATGAGGTTGAGGATACTTTAAGGTTGAGGATGAGAAGTTGAAGATGCCTATTTTAGAGAACTGTGTTTTATATTTCTGCATGTTGCTTATGTGTTTCTGGGACAGAGTTATGGGAAACATTTTCTCAGACATTTCTTTAAACTCTTAATTACATATGCAATATATAGGCTGGTTCCATTAGTGGGAACAAATACTCAATGGCATTTTATTCTATTCGAATACAAGATGACATAGCAATCTGGTAAGTAGATCTTGAGGAGGACATGACAAATAAAGATATCATATGACACCTAGGGTAGGGTAGATGGACTCACTAAATCTTGTAGCCTTGGAGTCATAAAGAGTTGGGCAGGGCATCTGTTTGAAATCATAAGGGCATTACATTAAACCATACAAGGGAGAGAACATGAAAAATTATTTGCCAGTCCAACCCCTTGATGATGACAGTATGTATGAAGCTGTCATGTTTGACATGTTTGTTCTCCATCCTAGAATTGTGGCATTAGGCCAACCTCAGGCCATTGGCTCAAGAGAATAATGGTGTTATTTTCCTTGACACAATGAATATGATCTTCCCAAACTAGCAAACATTGTGTTTTCCACTAAAATTCCCTCAAAATAAAACATATGGAGGGTGAAGTAAGTTAATGGCTGACAGTATAATTAAATTCCCAGATTCAAGCAATACAACTGCTTATTTTTACTTATCAAGACATTTTTTGCACTTCAGAATTGCCCCATTTCAGGGTGAATCCATCCAAAGCAAAAGCTCAGTAGAAAGAAAACAAGACGTCCTTTGCCAGGGGCAATTTTATCCGTTAGGAAATATTTAGTAATATCTGGAGACATTTTTGGTTATCACACTTGAAGGGGCCTACTAGAATTCAGTGGGAGAAGGCCAGGGAATATGCCACACATCCTACAACGCACAGGACAGCCCCCATGACAAAAAATTATCTAGCCCCAAATGTCAATAGTGCCGAGGTTGATAAACCCTACCTCAGCACTAAAAGTTTGAGGTGCTTCCAATCATTCTTCATTTAACAAGCAGCGTTTTGAGGCTTACTGTGTGCCCCGTGTGTCCTGTACACTGTGAGTTCAGAGTTCTTCTCTCAAGAACCTCACAGTCCAGAAAGGGAAATGGGTAAAAGTGGAGCTATTTACAAAGAGGAAAATGTGTCAGGAATGGTAGATATGATGTGTTTTAGTAATCTAGAACAGGGAGAGAGAAATTGACAATGCAAAGTCCTTAAGTGTTTCCAGGAATTGCACTGCTACCATTCATTACTTTATTTGTTCAACCAAGATATGCCAAGCTTTGGCTGCATGGGGATAATATTGCTCTATAAGTCCTTGACTTGTAATTTAAAGGTTGAGGAAGCTACATCACTAAACACATTTTTATTGAAAACTCTTTTTAAAAAATTTAATCAGTGTCTCACTCTGTTGCCCAGGCTAGAGTGCAATGGTGCGATCAAGGCTCAACCTCCTTGGCTCAGGTGGTCCTTTGGCCTCATCCTCCCGAGTAGTTGGGGATACAGACACGGGCCACCATGTGTCTAATTTTTAATTTTAGTTTTTATTTTTGTAGAAATGAGGTCTTGCTAAGTTGCCCAGGCTAGTCTTGGACTTCTAAGTTCAAGCAATGCTCTTGCCTCACCTTCCCAAAGTGCTGAGATTACAAGTATGAGCCACTGTGCTGGGCTGAAAACTCTTTCTTTAGGCAGATTTTTCTTATGCAAAAGTAGCAGTATTTCAAACTGACTCCTGATCTCCTGGGTTCCTTGGATTGACCTCAGAGACTGCCTAGAGTAGGGGCAGAAGATGAGGTGGATGATCACAGGCTGGAGTTCAGGTCTCCTATTGTCACCTCTGCCTCACTTCAAGAAAGCAGTTCTGTTTCTCACTTATGTAATGAAGTCCATGAGGAGATACTTTTTTAAAGTTTTAAAATCTTTGTTTAAACAATTCACATTGCCACACAGGTATGAATTATAAGGACAATATGATATAGTGGGAAGGATATTACAGAGGCAGATAGGAAGCCTGAGTTCTAGTTCAACTCTGTTAGACAAGGTGAGTGACCTTGGGCAAGGTGCTTCCTCTCCCCAGTCCTCAGTTTCTTCATCTGCAACAAGTAGTGAATATTCTACATCATCTCCAAGGTAGCTCTCAACTATAGGCTACTATTGTGTAATTATATGATAATTCTGATGAAATCACAGTCTAAAAGTTGTGCATTGCACATACAAGGGTAGATATAATCCTTGATCTAAAATTTAGCTGTACTTGTGATCAGAATCTAATTTTAAGAGAATGGGAACTTCAAATTTGAATCCACATGATAAGTTGACATATAGTAAGTTAAGATTTCCTAGAGTACCAAGTTCTAGAAACATGTTCGGATTTTCCATTGGTTTCACTGAACATGCAAATAAAAAAAAAAGAATTCATTGTTCTCAAAGTTACAAATAAACATCAGTTAGCAATGGAAGGTATTGATGAAAGAACTCTGCATTTAGCACAGAGTATACAGTCCAGTGGTTTCCTCAGATTATCTAGCAAAAAACCAGAGGCCCCTTTTTGCTGGCCATCTGGCCTATAAGAAGAAGCTGGTGAAGGGCAGTAACTGAAGAGCATTGAAGGTGAGTTTAATTCCTCTTTCCCTTGACAGAATGCATGGCCCCCTTGCTTGAACACACTGACTTCAGCATATCAGATGAGCATGTTTATGATAAAAAGAATTATATGACCCCTTTTATTCATTCATTCATTCAGCAAAAATGTATTGAACACTTGCTAAGCGCCGTATAGGTTAGTTGCCCTCTTGTTCCTACTACAGGCTCTAAAAATGAAGATAGTTTTAAAATACTGATCACTAGTCCTTCCTGCCATCTGCGTGTGTCCAGAAGCATTCTGTTTTCTAAAACCACAAATCACTGAACCTTAGCATCGCGACTTTCCCAGCATTTTCCCTTTTTGTGTTTTTTAACTCGATGAAGTAACATCTCCCTCAGGCTATTGGAACACAGAGCTCAGCTGAGCCTGAAACCTACCAAGAGAAGAAACTAGAAAGTGGGGGGATGGGTTAATAGCCAAAGCTATTCACATGGCACCACCCCCACAAGTCCAACAGGTTCTGTGATACCCTTACAGGCCTGGTTAGTGAGGCATGCCTCCCCAGGGAGGTGCAGGACAGCCAGTTTCTCTAAAGGCCCAGCCAGGCCAAACTTCCTGGAGAAAAACCCACTCTCCATAAAACACATTTTGAGTAGCACCAAAGTGCACAGTGACCTTTAACTTTCTTCTTCTGAACAAATTGTTTAAAGCCAAGATGTGTTGGGAAGATACTGTACACTGGAAAATTAGCAGCAGGTGCTATTTATAGAGCCACTGCACTAGGCAGAGTTCCCTCTGCCCAGGGAAAACCATTAATCTTCTCCAGCAAAAGAAAAATGAAGTAATAAACCTAATAATGATTTAGAGTAAAGGAGAAAGAGAAAGCACCGAAGCTAATACTAAGGTGGATCTAAGCCAAGAGATTAGTTTCTCTCTGTGAAAAACAACACATGCATGTGTACACGCACGCACACACACGTGCATGTTCATGCACATGTGCGTGCACGCGCACACATACACACTCTCTCTCTCTCTCTCTCTCTCTCTCTCTCTCTCTCTCTCTCAATAATGCAGGTCTCATTCTCTCCTACCTCTCTAAACCCATAGCTGCTACACAATCTCTCAAACAAACAAAAAACAAGTTAAATGGTTTTTCTTCTTTTGGGCTGATAGACATATGTCTCTAAATAGTACACTGCTACCAAGAATACTCTCTAGATATGCTATATTCAAAACAGAAAAACTAAGGTGTCCAAGGTTTATTAAACCGTACAACACCATCGCTCACTGCTGCCTAATAAACAGAATAGACAAGAATTAATTCCTAGTCAATTTCCTTTATCAACCAAAAAATGCCAAGACATATTTCAAGACATTCATGTTTTAACATAATTTTAACTCATATTCTGGTGTGAAGACTTAATAGGTCATGAGGTGCTTGAGAAAAAGATTTCTGTTTTTATTCATAAAAGAGAGTCTTCCAGGTATATCAGCATTAAAACTCCTCTTCAGTAAAAGGGCTTTAGCATTAAGAAATTCTATTTCTTAAAGTTCTCATGGACTGCAAACAAACTATGAAGAGCAAAACACACAAAAGAGATAAACTTTTTTAAAAGATGCATGAAAATAAATATGCTTCCAAAGGAAGTGACTGTCCTCATTTGGGTCTTTAAAGTTCTCAAAGAGTGCCAGTTAGTGGGAAGTATTTTCATTGCAAACAATTCTGCCTTTTTAAATGTTAAGTATCCTTTATTCCCGGACACCAACCAGAGACAATGGAAAGAAAAAGAGACCTGGGCATCCAGGCAGAAAACAGGCCTTGTAACGCAGCCAAAATGAATTTAGAATTCTTGTGCAATACAATGTTAAGGCAGGAGTGTTGAGTTGAAATGTGTAATGAACTCCAAGTGGCTGCCTTTCAGATCTCAAGAGCTGAAACTGACTTGATGCCGGAGACTGCTGCTTCCACTGCTCAAGTATTCAAGTGACTATGGCACCCAGGAATAACAATGAGGACGACACAAAGACCACCACTTCAGTGTGGTGTTCAAGAATGGAGATGGGCCAAATGTGCAGGGGCAACAGACCCCCAAAGCACTTTGTGTGTAACAATTAAAAAATTTTGATAAAGACTAGATGTAAAAAAAAATTCGGGCATGTATGGCAATTTGGTAAGTTCATGTGCCCTTAGGGAAGCTTTCAGGATTGCAAGAACCCTAGATGTTTCACGTTAATACCACCTAAGAAGGAGAACAGTCTATTGCAGGACCTTGTTACTTGAAATGTCTCTTCTTAGACATATGGTTGTCATTATGATTAAATTCTTAGTTATATGAAAAACATCATCTCATTATTTATTTATGTTAATAATGTCTATTATCTCCATTATAATTCATCATGACAAATCTGAAAGTAGATGGGGAAGGTATGATTTTAGCCATTCTGAAATTTGGAAAACTGTAGTATATTGATTGCTGCACATAAACAGGATGGTAGCAGAACCCAGACTAGATCTTGAGTCTACTGGCTTCCGTTTTACTGATCTTTACACTATTGCAAATTTAACGTGAAACACAAAGTCTCTAAATAATTGGAGTCGCTAAATGTAGCTGTGGTGTCTTTGGGGTCAGTTGGCTGGAACATGGTATTAATAAGACAAAGACAATAATAACTGTAGGCTGAACTGTAAAAAGGAACGACTAGTCTTATTCCATTTCATGCCCACACGCCACATCCCTAACTCCATTGAGTTACTTCACACAAATATACCCAGGATTAAAAGTATTTGAAATAAGGCAAGAGGATAGAAAGACCCACTGAGATTTCTTATCATAAATAGGGGAAAGAAAAAAATCAAGATAATTTTGAATTACTTATAGATCAATGATTCATTTTCATAATACACGGTATCATATTCTCATAAGGCAGCAAAAGCATAACTATTTTTGAACTTTTCAGCTTATATGAGAGGGCAGAATACCATACCAAGAGTGCAATCAACACCTGCTACCACGCAGACTTTCATGCATAACATATTCACCAACTTACAATTACCCTGGTTCTTTGAATCATCACTTCTCAAAGGATGAAATTCGATAAGGCAGAATTGTCTTTGTTCCCATTTAAGGTAGTGTCAAACTTTCTCTTAATAAAAGTTTCAATGATGACAGAGAACCATGATCTAATTCCACAGAAAGTGTTACAGTGAGACACCATCTATATCTAGTACCATTGGCATTCTATTTAACTTTTCTTTGACAGTTCTTTTATTTGCTGTGTAATGACCAATGACTCTAATTTGCATTTCCCCCCCTTTTTGAAAATGCCTTTTAAAAAACATGCGTGCTATATAGAAACATTCCAGAAACTACTTAATGATGGGTAAGAAGCATTCCCATTTTTTACTTCCCCTAATAAAAAATTATCTATTTCTGAATACATTTTAAAGGCTATTATTAATAAGCCATACCCAACTTCCATCACGTGGGTTTTGTTTTGTTGGGTGTATTTTGTTGGATCTTTTGGACTGAGCATTATTCAGAGTAATATGCATTTCACCTATGCAGTTCTATAGAATGCAGGATTCTATCAGAGGGAGGAAGGAGAAGATTGGGTTGAAATGGTGATATACTCTGGATATAAGAATTATGTGGAATTGTGAATATCCTTATTCTAGAAGAAAATCACAGTGATGTGTCAAAATAGCAACATAATATGTGGATCCCTGAGAGCCCATGTTTAAAATGTCATCTCTCTTCCCTGAGAGCCCATGTTTAAAATGTCATAACAAGATTACAGAACTTGTTAGGGATGGTGAGCAGAGTAGCCTCTACAGTCTTTAGCACTATATTAGTTCCCTGACTGCCACCTGATTTGTATCAACAAGGTTTTGTGATCATATATAGAATAAATAATGCTTTGCATCAAAAGTTTTCTCATTTATTTTTCAAAGTTCCACCATTGGCTACATAAAAATACAAAAACAAAAAAAACTAGTTCTTATTTTTTGAGTAGTCGTTCCCGTGGATATTGGGGGTCACTAGTCTGTATATGAACATGTTACTATTAAAAACACACATTAAAGACCACACTAACAAGATTTCAACCTTTAGGAAATAAGACATGCTGCTAAAAATCTGTATTTTGTGTTAAAAAATATTTTCCTGTGGAACAAAATATTATTGAATGGCCATGTATAATTTTGCTTATTTTCACCTAAAAAAAAAAAAAAGCAAATGTGGATATGTATATGTGTGAATGGCAAAACTGTGAGATTAAACAAAGGGAGCATTAAATGCCAATGGTTTCAACCTTTTTTTTTTAAGAAAAGCAGTTAAAAATACAGTTGAAAAGTTGTTACGCTGAATATTTTTTGTTTTTCTTACAACAGGGGAAAATTGACGATCCAGATGACATTTAACTATTCATCTCTGGGTTGCCATTGAGAATTTGATGTTATCAAGATGAGCACACGTCACAGAAAGTGCAGCCTTCAATACACACACCTCTCTGGGCTGTCGGTCTACCTATGTCTGTGAAGGTTGAGATTGTATCGAGGAAACAGAGTCTTCCATACAACATGGCTACAGAGAAGGCAAGAAATAGATCATGTGGTAAGGAAGTGGCCCAAGTTCTTCCACTTTGCTGTCCTGGCCTGCAGTCGCAACCAGAGGAACAGGCACAGCCACATATAGCCTGGCAGCACCTGCATTCTTTAACATTTCCTCCTAAGCAGGTGGGTGAATGCCTATTTGGAAGGCTGATTAATCAGTAATTCAAGTAGATCAAAATCACAAAATTAAAAGACAGAGTTCAATTTTATCCTCTAACAGAAGAAATTTCCTAATTGCTGTGCTGCCCAACACAGGATATGAAACAAGCATAAATGGCAAAAGGCTCCCTTCTCCAAAAACCTGATGGAAGTGACTTAGTTAATCATTTTTTACAAAAGCCCAGAGGTTTTCTACTCTAATCCTCCAAAAAAATTATAGCTCACCAACTTTTCTCTGGTACTGCTGAATAAGGCTGCCATGCCAGCAAACTGACAAGATTTCCTTTTTTAGAATTGTCAGGCCAGGTGCAGTAGCTCCTGTCTGTAATGCCAGCATTTTGGGAGGCCGAAGCAGGAGGACTACTTGAGCCCAGGAGTTCAAGACTAACCTGGATGACATAGTGAGACCTCATCTCTACTAAAAATTAAAAAAAATTGCTGGGCATGGTGGCTCATACCTGCAGTCCCAGCTACTCAGGAGGCTGAGGTGGAAGTCCTGCCTGGATCCAGGAGGTCAAGGCTGCGGTGAGCCGTGTTCATGCCCCTGCATTCCAGCCTGGGTGCCAGAGTGAGACCCCAATTCAAAAACAAAACAAAACAAAAAAAGAATTGTCAGCCCAGACATACCAAACTTCACACACGGTATCCCAGTGGGGAGGTTTCAGATTTATGTTTAGGCAATGGTCTCAAGTCCTGCCTGACACTTATCAATGGCAGTTTCATGAGAGCAGGATTGCTCCTGCTCAAGGTATCTAGTTGGATTAAAGCGAAGAATGATACCTTCACGCAGGCTCTCCGTCAGGGTTGTCCTGAGTTTTATGACAGTCGAATGGAATAATCACCAACACAAGGCACTGACTGGCTCTCTGTCCCATCCAAGGGCCCTCAGCAGCAGCACGTCTTTGGTATCCATGCGGGGACCACTGCTTGGGTGAATGTCTCCATGTTTACATATTCCAGAAGCTGCATCCTTTGCCCAGGACATGGTGAAGGAATTTAGGCAACTGCTTTCCTTCCATGCAGTTTCAAGAGACAGTTGGAATCTGAACCTTCTTCCCCGTTTATTTATATCTGGCTTGTGAAGATTCTTTCATGACTCTTGGTGCAGACATTATCACTACAATTCTGGATTTGAGTTGATGAATCAAGTACAATATTTACTTGGGCTTTTTACACACTCCTCTGAACAATATGGAGTCCCTCATAGGCTTAACTTAAAGACCTTAAGCTTTAAAAATATGCTTGTCTCAGGCTAGATACAGTGGCTCACACCTGTAATCCCAACACTTTGGAAGGCTCAGATGGGAGGATTGCTTGAGGCCAGCAGTTCAAGATCAGCCTGGACAACATAGTGAGATCCTGTCACTATAAAATAAAAAAATAAAATAAATAAATGTTTGTCTTATAATTACATTCTACTGGGATGTACCAGATGTATCTTTGACTTGGTCATTTTGTACCTGTTTTGACTGAGACTAGAGTTAATACTAAACCTTAGATACGTAAAACCCATGAGGTATGACAAGATATTACTGCACCTGGTAAAGAGCATCATATTTATTTTCCCTATCCTTAAGAGGTTGTTTACTCCAATCTTTCTTTTCTTTTCTTTCTTTCTTTCTTTTTTTTTTTTTGAGAAAGCAGGATTTATTGAGAGAACTGAAAAGCTTCCACAGTGGGAGGGGACCCGAGGGGCTGCCTCAATCTTTCTTTTTTTAAACAAGGTTCTAGTATCTGTCATAACTTCCAGGGAATGTAGAAAACTCCAAGCACATTCCAACAATTGTTGTTCTTACTATCCAGTTGCGGAAACTGAGGAGCTTTTCGTTAAAGGAAGTACAACTTGCTAGCAGCAGAGCTTGGATAGGATCATGTGAAAAGCCATTAGTTCATTATTAAAACCCTGTTAAATGTGTATCCATCTTCAGCAGGGTGAGACCAGAGTCTCATCCTAGCAACCTGGCCCAAAAGTGAGGATTTGATTGGCTGGTAATAATTTCGGTACAATCATTTTATGGAAAAGCCACAGGCATACCCTTTTACAGAAACAGCAAATGCTTCCACAGGAACATCTCCCCATACTAGATACTCTTATCTGGTATTTTAAATCCTTTACACTCCTTTAACTCAGTTGCTTTCAGTGTCTTTTGGAATTAAGGGACTTTTGCTGTTGGATAATGGGAGGTGGTGAGAATATCAGAAATTAACTAAAGAAGTTCCATAAATACTGTCCTCTAGATCCAAATAAAGATGTATATATACATACACACACATATATATTAATTAAAAATTAAGCTAGTATAGCAAACTGTGGCTTCATAGCAATCAAAACATATGCATAAATGAGTACACAGCACTTAGCAGTGTCTTGCACATATTAGTGCACAGAAAGTAGTTATTGATGAGTCCCATTTGGGGGGTATGGGATCTTTGCAAGTCTACATGGTGTATGTACTTGGGATATTTGATGTCAGCAATGTGAAGAACCCACCTCTATTTCCCTGAACAGAGCTATAGCAGCTCACGTTGTTGTTTCCTGGCTCCTAATGTCATACCATCCTCCCAACTCAACTTCACCTAACAAAGTCTGTTAGATGCTGTTTGTAACTTTGCATACAAAAACTATAATATTTAAAGAAACTTAGCAATATCATATTATTTTAATACACAATATAACGTGATCATAACATAAAACAATGCTGTGTTACAAAAAAGAAAAATAACAGAACATATGTTTATCTTTAGAGCAGTTGAAAGCCATTCTTAGAACTACACTCTGGTGATCCTACACTTCTGAATCACTTTGGGATTCACATATCTAGATTGTTGGCCTTTAAGGGTGCTTAGGTATTTTGTCAGTGGGAACCCTACCAAACTGCAGCAGAATTGCCAGTAAAGAGGTGTAAGATTTTTCTGGTCAGAGGAATTTTTCTCAAAATGGAAAATCCCCTGAGATACATTGATTGGATATTTAAAAAATATTTAACAATTAGATTATACAATGCTTAAAGTGAAAGCAGGAGCTCTTCGATGCCTCCAATATATTAAAACTGAATTTCTTAGGGGAAAAAAAGGAAGAAAAAAATCTTAAATTGTCTCCTGCCAATTGACAAATCAGTAGCATATGCTGAATGATAGATTTCTTTGAAATATTGTTGCTTATGTATAATTGCTTATGTCTTTAAAATAGAAAACATGTCAGTAAAAACGTAAACAGGTCACCCTCGCAGCAGTGAGTCAAAGGGGATTGATTTTAGAGGAGTCTTTTCAAATGACCTTACTTCAAATACTCATCTTTTATCAACACCTGAGTGTTCTCTCAGCAGAAAGAATAGCTTCTTGAATTGAAAGACTGTAACTGTTTTTGTGACGGAACAATTGATTTTTCTTTCTGATATGACTTCTTATAACAGACTGAGTTTCATACCCGATATCCATCAATTTTTAAAGAGCTCATATAGGAGTCCTCTGTGGGCAACTTATATATATAAATACATGTAATAATTTTTTTTTATTTCTAAGAATACACAATAACAAGGAGCATATCATAATAAAGATAACTTATTTATTTTTATAAAAAGTTTTCTTACTTTATACCAGGTGATTTTCTTTCCTTGCTGAAAATACTAATAACTACCAACCCCCTGAGAAGGGTTTGATTTTTTAATTGTACGTTCAGGGAAATTATGATTCTATGTTTTAATTAAAGAAGAACCTTGCTATCAAAATGCTCTCCCACACATCATTTGGGGTTAGGTAGCACTAACACAGTTTGAGATGGAAAGAGGCCGCACAATGTGCTTATTAAGGAACTTTCCTGGCGAACCACTGAAAAATATCCTCAAGTGTGACCATCACATCTGCATCAAGTTATGAAAAAAGTAAGGCTTGTTAACCTGCTGTTTGGAAACCAGAACACTTTTATCAGTTCATATAATTGCTAACCCCTTATTCACTGCTCAACACTGGAGAGTTCTTTACCTCCTAAGATCCCACTAATTGCTGACAGATTTGATTTCTCTCTGACAGCAGGAGTCCTGTTTCTGGCCTTTACATCAAGTAATTGCTTTATTTTTCTCCCTCTGCTCTAAAAAACGGAATTCCCTTCTCCCCTGCTTGAACCCCTTTAATGGCTTCTTTCTCTGTTATTAAATCCTTGCCATTTAAATCACATTTAGCGATGTTTTGAATAACTGATTCCAATTACTAAGGCTCTTACCAAGAAGCAGCTGAAAACGCAAGTCATTACTTGCCCACAGACAAGCGGCTACACCTTGCAGCCAAGTCTCTGGTGAACTGTATTGTATTTCTCCTCAGTACGGGGCAATTTATACTCACAGAAGGCTGATGTTCAGCAAATACACAGCCACGGGAGCTCTCTGACACTATCATTTGTGCATAATAGATATTAGATTTTATATTTATTTTATAAACATCCCCATTCCTTAAAGAAACCATCCCCTTCTTCCCACAGTGGCCAGGGGTAGGCCACGTGGAACAACAGCAGAGATGAGTACTGACCGCTCCATGACCCATCGTTAGGGTGCTCTTCAAAGGTCTCATAAAAGGCATGGCAGGCCCAAACAAACAATGCGACGGAGCCACCACGTATGCCACGGACAGTGCTCAGCTTTGTCAGATTTTGTTCTGACAGTCCACAGTTTGTTTTCCCTTGACATTGTGGAGTTTGGAGAAAGAAAAAAAAATTCTGCCATCTTGTCTTCCCCCTCTTCCTATGCTGTTGGGTGTTGTTGTCCTTTCTGATTTTTTTATTTACTCGGCAAAGGGATGCATCTGATACGTTTCATGGCATGACCATATTTCTGTGATCATCTCATGATTTAAGACTTTAGGTGGATCCTGTTTCACAATCCCATCAGATAACAGATGACCAAAAACTTATTACTCTGTTCATTTTGGTAAGTCTGATCTGACACAATGTTTTGGTCTCCCTAAAATGATACATTTTCTTGCTGCTTTTGCACTGATGAAACATGATTTTGTTGAGCATATCTCATGCAAGAAGCCTTTGTTGCACAAGGTATTTTAGCAGGTATGACATGATGTATACATCTACAGCATTCTTATTTTAAATATTGAATAACCAATTAATTATATAAACAAACGTATAACGTGGTGGGTTTAAATGGCTCATCAGGTAATCTTGACACTGCCTGGTTATCATGGTTATCTGGAAGATCTAATTTAATGAACTGGCAAATGTGAAAGCAGAGCTCATGCTTCTAACTTGATTAACCAACTGTATGTCTCAGCTATGACTGGAACTAAGGAAGGTTATCACTAATTTTCAACTCAAGATTGTTAGCGAAATTGAAAGTTCTCTCCATTCTATGTATTATAACTAGATGTGAAAAGAGTTTTGCATGTGAGGTTGTATACAAGAGGTTTAATAAATGTCACCACTATAAAAATAAATGATTTGTGTGACAGTTAATTAATTTTGCTTTATATTGTACGAGACTTTTCTTGACTTTGGTGGGATATAAGTAAATTTTGTACACAAGAAAGTGATGACTTTTCCTAAATTCACAGACACTTGGATTTTTATCTTTTTGTTAAAGTAGGCAATTTAAGAAAAACTTTTGAAACCCCTTATTCTATTATTCAACCCTCTTCAAAACAGTGACAAAGTCACAAGTATCTAAAATAACCTAGATGAGGTGTCAGAATGACAGAGGGTTTCAAGACCCTCATACTGCCTGACAAGTGCCCATGGGGTTCCAGAAGAGGCACAGGCACACAAAAAGAGAGGGAAGCAGCAAATTCACCTGGGAGTTTGTATTTCCCATTTTTAAACATTGCTTCTTAAATTATTTATGTTTGATATTTGTGAAAAGTGCTACCTTGGATGGCCCAGAAACCCCAGTATTCTATTGTGGAGATGGACGCCAGGGTGGTGGCACTGCCCATCCTGGAGTCTGTATTATTAATGGGCTTCTAACCTAAAGGCCAGTACATCATTCCTTCAGAACCAGGGCATGCTTATTCATCCACAGAGACAAAAACCTTGTTAGGATTCTGAGACTGAGTACATATCGGCTGAAACAGCCCAGTCTTTCTCGGCATTTATTATGAATAGGTAGCCCTCCCTGTCCACCCAACACTCTGCCTATCTTTCACCTCTTAGGCTCTTTGTTGAGAAATTCATTTGCACAGGGGCTATCAAAACCTCGGTACTTCTCTCAGGAAGGTTCGCAAACTGGGGCAAACAGTGTACTGGAGAGGTTGTCAAATTTTTGGGCTTTAAATATCAAACTCATTCCATCAGACACATAGGGGGCAGGGAAGAGTCCTATTAGAGCCATTTCAGTCATGAGGAAGATAAATACCCAGGCCATTACAATGATAAAATTGTAATGTAGACGAATGGTCACTATAGTAGTTCAGGGTTTAGATTCCAGAGTCAGAATGCCTGGATTTGAAATCTGCTATTTATCAGCTGTGTAAACTTGGACAAGTTACTTAACCTCTCTCCCTCTATGTCCTAATCTCTAATGGGGATAATTATAATAGTATCTACTTCTGAAGATGAAGGATTACATGAATTAAGCTGAAGAACACTTAGAATAGCCCTTGGCATGCTATAAAGACTACAAAAGTCCGGTTTTCATTGGTAACCCCAGCGCTGCATCTTCCTGACTATATCTCCTCCTTGAGTGCTATTTTCTTCCCCTTCTCTGCTGGAAGTACCCAGAGTCCTCCAGTATATTTTCCTGAAACGTATGCCCTAAGACTTTATGTAGTATAAGGAAGAAAATTATAACATCTTAGATCATTCTTAGCAAGAGTACTTGTGCATTAAGGCATCCAAAATGAAATGGTGGCTTTTTAGATGGCAGCCAAGAGGTTTCTGGCTCTAGGGAAATAGAAGTGGTCTTCCCAGGGTCCTGAATTCATGCCGTTCTGGGGGCTGCCTTTTTTATGTGTCAAAGACCCTGGCTGTAGGACACTCCTTGTGGAAAGAGCAAGGTGTTCATTTATCACATTATTTTGCTGACCAACCCTGATCAGGCCACGTTGCATTTTGATCTGCCTGTCCTGCACCTAGAAAACCCTCTGAGACTGAGATGCAATGGGTGAGCTACTTCTGGGCATGGAGTCAGATTCTACTGGCTGAAAAGGTGTGATCTGGCATTCAGATCCTACTCGGTGGAATTCATAACAAGGGTAAAGGACAACTCCCAAAGTTCTTTCATTTGCATTTCATCATGCCAATTTTACAAATGTTCTAATTTTCTATATGGCAAAGTTTCATTTTGATCCTGAGTATCTTCACAGAGTAGTATCTACAAGGGTGGAGGAGCTTGAACATCATCTCAAAACACAAGAAGACTTTTAGGTAGGTGATATTTTGATTTTAGTGTAGGAGAGGTGCTATGGACCAAGGACAAGTGGCCACAAAAGAGCCAGTAGCATACTGTTTTTTCTCGGGGCAGCTGAGCTTCCCTGAAGGTCTTGGGGAAAGGATCCTGGACTGAGCCCCAAGACTTGGCTTCTCAGTGATGACCTGGGTGGTCTTATGCAAGTCCTTTCCTTCTGATCTGAGACACCTTAGTACAGAGGGGTCAATGAAATGATCTTCACAGTCCCTTCCATCATCAACATTTAATGTTTTCAAATAAACCAGTCTTCTGTTTCCAAGAATACAGTTTTGGGTTGCTTATCCTATTTTTCTATGACTAGATATTCACCTAGAGAGGAAAACAATATTACTAAAGATACAATATACAGATATTAAAGATGCAAAGAATCATATTATTAAAGAGTGTATTAAATGCTCCAAAGAATTGTATCAGGCTGTGTTTGTGTTTGTATGTGTATGTGTGTGTGTGTGTGTGTGTAAATATTCACCCACAGTTGTTCATTCTAAACTAGTTCTAAGGTCATCATTGTTTCTCTAGAGCTAAGATTAGTAAGATATTTTAAGTGCATACAAGAGGGACTCTGAGCTAATCAGAGTGAAGTACCTCAGAGGTACAATGTTTTCCTAAACATTTATAGGCATTTATGAGAAGGAGAGAAACTAACAGTACTATACCTCTTTACCTTTGGAGGAGGTAATTCTGTGTAGCCTTCACCTTTGAAGCAAGTCTTAGACCTCATCAGGAAGATACCTTATTTTTCTTCAACAGTAAATATTTTTTTTGCTTGAATTTAAAGAGACACCAGATATATATCATTTACAGCTTCGTTATTTATTATATAATACTAAATATCATATATACTGTAAATAATACAGCATCAGTATTGACCAAAACATTTGGGCTGTCAAGTGTTTGTCAGTTCTTTATAACCTGGTAAAACTGCCATGAAATTAATTTAGCGCATTTTATTTAACAGACCACATCTGTGCCCTTAATGAATAGTAATTAAAACTTGTGGCAGCATCCCCATTAGGTGATGGAGGGTTATTGTACACACTCTCTAAAATAGGTAGACTTGAGATCATGTAGTCTGCGCTTCCATGTGGGTGTCAGTACTCAGGAGGAAATTGAGACCCCTAATTTTTTCATTTCTAGAGGACTCAGTACTTTTGTCAAAGTAACTGCTAAGTCTGAGAATTAAAATTCTGACTTGATCATAGCATGGAGTGGTGGAAAAGTACCAGTGGCAAATTCTGGTCCTGGTTCTTTAACTGGGTAGTTGTATGATGGACCTCCAGTAAGACAGCTGTCCTTTTGACCCAGATACTCATTGGTAGGATGGGGTGGATTCAATACTGCCCAAGATTATGTTTGGTTCTAATAAGCAATAAAAATCTCCTTGTCCCAAAACTCCAAAATTCCTAGCCTCAGCACAGGAACCAGTGGCATTTTCCTGTAGGCCCTGAGTCGGAAACCAGACCTTTCCTGCTACCAAAGGTATAAACAGTCCCTGAGTACCCTACCCCTTCACCTTGGCACTTAATTTCCTTCTTGTTAGAGGGTTGCATACCTCTCTTCTCTTGTCTGGCAATGGATACTCAACTGCCTCTGACATCAATGGCTTCTGGGCTCAACTTGCTGTCAGTTGGCAGCTCTGACTTGCAATGCATTTCTTAGCTTTGGTGAGACTTTATGAGTCTTAACTATTTTTTATCTTCCTGGACCTTTCTTTGTTTCCCTTGATCCCTGGTCCAATGGCCATGGTTCCTCTCAGCAAGATGGTCTTGCTCAGCTTTTTCCACAAGCTGATTCTGAAACAAGGATTCCAGTGCAAATAGTTGATTTGGGAAGTGAAGGAAACATGGGGAGGGAAGTAAAAACACAGAGAGGTGATTCGACCAAAAAAGGAGCATTAACAAGCAAGCTACCATAATGAATACCTGGAGCTTAATACCACTGGAACTCTGGAAGCCAGTGGAGAACACGTACTCAGAGTTATAGCCCTGAGGGATGAGGGAGCTGAGGTATTTATGTACCAACTTACACTATCAATCAGTGAAAGAGAAGATTTTTAATTCTCAGACACTTCCTGCTCACCTGTGCTTAGGCAGAGTGGATTCTTACCACCAGAGAAGACACACGGGTAGAAAGTTGCCAGGGTTGGTAACAAAGTGAGTCCAGGGTAATGGTTGGACAATAGGGATTGCTAGGGTGGGCTCCCCAGCACAGGGGTGGATACAACCACTGGAAGGCCATCATTTTAAGAATTCTAACGATTATATAAAATAGTTTAGTGATTGAACCCCATCTGTCACGCTCTTCCACACCAGCCTGCACCCCAGGTTGACCTCTTCTGTGCTCCCTTCCTGCTCCTCCCAGACTCTCGCTCTTTCAGCCTCCTTAACTTCTCGTGACCTTGTTCTTCTGGCTGCCAACTCATTGCCCCTTTTCTCAGATGACAACCAGGCTTTGTTTCACGGCTGCGTTTTCTGCTCCAAATATCTGGCATGTGCTACCATTTTTCCTCGGGCTCTTTCCTCCACTGTTGTATGAAAAATCAGAGTTTTAGCTTCCTAATGTTTCCCTGGATTGTCTCGATTTGGCCTCAGAAGGTTAGTAGAAGGTCAAAGGGGTCTGATTATGTAACACCTCACGTTTGTAATGCACTTTACAGTTTATAAAATAATTTCATGGCATCTTATTGAAAGAGCATGGAGTTTAGAGTCTAAAGCATTGAACTTGCTTCTTGGATCACTCACATACTATCTCTGTCCAATGATGTCAGAAAAGTTATTTCTCCTTGCTAAGTTCCATTTTCCTTATCTGTAAAACAGGAGTAATCATGGTGACACCTGCCCTCCTTACTTCACAGGGTCTGTTGAAGGGTTGAGCAAGGCTGTGAACTCTAGAGAACCACCCAGAGCTCACTCTACACCTCAGTTATCCAATTTTTCACAATTTGAGTGCTCACAACAGCCTTGTGAGAAGGTTGGCAAGATAATGTTGTCCTTGTTTTAAGGTCCAGGGAATAGAGAAGCTCTTCTGACACTACTGCCAGAATCTGTAGTTCGCAAATGCATGCAAAGAAGCATTATAACTTCAAATCAAATCATATTTAAAATACATTTGTAACGTTGCATTCTTGAACAGAAAAGCAAATGCATGACATTCTTTGGATAAGTACAGTCACGAATCTGAGCTATTGGAACAACTGAGAGAGTATGATACTTGGGTCATTTAGAAAACAGTTTTGCTTTCTCTTATAAAATTAGTCACATAGTTAAGAGGATCAGTCATCTGAGATTCAAAATTTTCCTAATAGGGCTGGGTTGAGAAACCAAGAACTATGTACTTATCTGTTATTGCTCTTAAAAGAAAAATGCTCCCCAATGACTTTTAATTTCCTAGATGGGGGCAGTCAGCCTTTTGAAGAAACTCATTTATTTTAGCACCACTTGAAGTTCCTAATATAAACTTCTTTAGGGGCTGATTTGGAGGAAGTAGGACAAGATATACAAGACATTTCCACTATTGCCTGAAGGCAATTTGCATCTCTTAAAGATGAAGAAGCAGAGGTTAAACATAAACTGAAACTCATCATGACTTATATACCATGAATTTTTTTATATATCATTTCACAGAAATCCATTTTTCAAAGCTGAATATGTGATTTTTAAAGTCAAATATCTGCAAAGGAAATTGGACTGACCTGAATCTGCCTTCAATGTTTAATGGTAAGGATGTTGTGAAATTTGAAGCAATTTTGTTTTCCTTGCACACATTTTTTTTTAGGAAGAAATCTTTCTTTGCCCCACATTCCTCTTTGTGCCCACAGAAATGCTTGATTTGGTTTGGTATGACTCAAACAAACTATTCTCATCACAAGTGGAGGAAAGAAAAAAGAGCTTTTCATTCAAGTTATGGGCTCTGGAAAAATGTGTGTAAAAGCAGTCTATGTAGCTGTGGTTGTTGGCCACTCTTTTGTAAGTTATCTGTAGAATAGTTATTTTTTTTCTGCACTCAACAGGAAAATAATAGGGCACAAAAAATTCAGCCTATTAAAGTTTAGGGAATATAGAAAAGTGCTTATAGAACTCCTTTTTTTCCTATCATGTGAATGTTCATGCATGTCTATGGATAATTCTTTCTTTTCTCTTTCCATGCTTTCCCCAGTATTGTGCCCCATCAGCCTAGCAGGTTTAATATGTGGACTACAAGACAGAAACCATATCTAATGCTTAATTTCATATGAAATTAAATCACATCCACCACTAGTGCTATGACTTGGTTAATACATTTTATAGGAATAGTTATAATCTTATATCACAACACATATTTAACAGTGAACATTTAATAAGACATAAGGTGAGCCAAAGATAGAAATGATATGATTAGCCTTTTCCTCTGATGCAGAAAACTTCTTAGCAAATGAAAAAATAAAATACCACAAATGATCACAGGGGAATAAAACTAAAACCTCAGTAATCCCTCGTAGAGGTTGTTAAGCCCAATTATTCAGAAAAATAACTTGGAGATAACGGAAAAACTTTTCTGTGCACTAGGATACAACTGTTGTCAACTCTGAAGCTCTTGAAAATATCTAGTGTAGGCCAGGCGCAATGGCTCATGCCTATAATCCCAGCACTTTGGGAGACAGAGGTGAGAGGATCACTTGAACCCAGGAATACGAGTCCAGCCTTGGCAACATAAGGAGACCTTATCACTACAAAAAATAAAAAAAATGAGCCAGGTGTGGTGACGTGTACCTGTAGTCCCAGCTACTTGGGAGGCTGATATAGGAGGATTGCTTGAGCCTAGGAGTTGGAGGCTACTGTGAGCCGTAATGGTGCCACTGCATTCCAGCCTGGGCCACAGAATGAGACCCCGACTCAAACAAACAAACAAATACATAAATACATAGTATAAAAAAATAAAATACCAAGTGTACCAGACATAGCTGGGATATGAAAATGAGAGCTTGACCAGGCCTGGCAAATCAGAGATCGGAAGACTAGGAAGGAGCCTTGTGGTTTCAGTGGTGGTCCTGGTGGCAGGCCAAGGGTGCTCCATGAGTTCCAGAAAATAACTTGAGAATATCTCTTAAAATCTTAGGTCCAGGAAAAAACTGGAAATGCCATCCAAACTTCTCAACTGCCTCTAAGCAAGATCACACCAAAACCTTGAAAAACTCCGGAAGCTTCCATATTGCAATTTAATAGCATTGCTATGTAAAATACTTTGAAAGAATTGTTTTCCCTACCAACAAACCTACATTAACCTAAAAGACTTAGTTAACAGCTGTAAAATCATCACAGACTCTGAGATAAAACAGTGTACAGAAGACCAGCACCATCATTCACAATGCCTCCCAGTTTTCAAATAAGCTTTGGGAATGCTTAAGTGTTGGAGGTTTTGTCATTCTGGTTTGACATCTTGTTGGTGGAAAACACTATCCAACAAGCAAAGGTTGAAAGATTTTTTAAAATGTCCCACCACATTCTGTTTTTCATAAAAAAAAATATAGATTTAATAAGTTTCTAAAGGAGAACAGAGTGGCCATGTTAGAATACTACCAAACTGATAAACTTTGACAGTCCCACATACTAAGACGAACAGGAAAATGCATTTCATAAGAAATAAAATGCATTTTTGTCTTCTGGATTTGTTGAAGAAGAAGAAGAAAAACATACACATCTGTCCCAAATGTCTTTGAAGAAACTTAATGCCATTCAGTTTTCCTTAGCCAATAGGCTTTCTCTTTCAGCTGGGCTACCTTAGATGGCTTTTAAAAAATAACTTTAAGGCTAGAATACAACAAAATCAAGGAGACATATTGAAAAATCTTTGTCTCTGTTAACATCTCAGGGCTGAAAGTAGCATTTTTCTTAGATGTAGGAAGAACACCAATTTAAGTAATTAAATACTTATAGAAGTTATTCACCTTTAATAACCTTTAATAAAATATAACATATTTATAAAATAAGTACAGCTTTTTGTGCCTTTGTAGCATCATTTGAAAAATGAAGATAATTATAACCATTTCGTAGCTCTTGTGAAGATCATGTAAATTAATGTTTATAGCTACACAAATATAAGGTATATTTATTATTACTCAATTTTATACTAGATTATGGCAGCATAGAGAAATGGATAACAGTATGGACTTCAGAGCAATACTCCCTAGGTTAAAATCCTAACTTTGTTTCTCCTGCTTGTTTAACTTTGGGCAAATTTCTTAACCTGCCTGTGCCTTAGTTTACTCATCTGTAAAATGGGACCAATAAGAGGATCTACCCCATATGGTTGTTATAAGAACTAAATGAGTTAATACAGGTAAGCACTTGGTGTCTGACACATAGTAAGCATGCAGTAAGTTATTTCTAGTTCTACTATTGCTGCTGCTTCTGCTGCTGTTGTTTGTGTTATTGTTCCATTCTAACTGGCCTTTCTGGGGACAGGCCGCAGTAACCAAAGTGGCCAGTTACAGACAGGGATATCTGTAAGCAAATCCAAAGGCTCACATTCTCTAGATTTCTGAGTCAGAAGTGAAATGAACAGAACTGAGCTACCAGCCCAAAAGGAAGAGAAAAAGAAGGGTCATGATTTGAGCCCAAGAAGTGCAGAGTACTTGGGAAGGCTCAATCTGCAGGTATTTCCTGTACCCTAGGGACCAGCAGTGCTAGTATGTGGTTCCTGAGGCTGCTGTTGAGAGGGTGGCCTGAGGACCTAAGGGCTCAACACTGAGGGCAGTCACATCTCCTCACTTTACTTCCTTTTGAAGTATTTGAAAGCATCTTTTGGAAAATATTACAAAATAGTGAATACTGAAAATGCCTTAAAGCAACTCTCTAAAATGGCAAGTAAGTCAGAATTTGGTGTTCTGACCAAATGTTCTAATGCCATTTGGTGGCATTATATAAATAATGCTCTTTGTAGGTATAGACACAAACAGCCTTTTCAGATAATGTATACCTTCTGTTCCATTGGGGAACTATATCATTGAATCTAGTGGTGTTCGATCCAGTAGAGAGTCTTCAAACTGTGTGTGTGTGTGTGTGTGTGTGTGTGTGTGTGTGTGACATGGGATCTATGTCTACTTAGTTAATTCAGTGTAATAAATATTGTAGGAAAAAGTAAGTCAAATCATTGAAGACATCAGTAAAACAAAGTGGTATTTGGTTCTGTGCAGACAAAAGATCTGAAGCGTTGATTTAGAACTAGTTATTTTCTCCATCTATAAACAGAATGTCTATAGCTACACAAATATAAGGTATATTTATTATTACTCAAGCTCTTGTACTTAGATATAGGTCCTTTTTTCTTTTAGGAGAAAATCATTAAAAAATTAATGGTATTGGTCATTTTCATTTTGTTTCACTTTTTTTTTAAGTACAAGAGTTAGGGATAAACTTCTTTTGAATAGTGTCTCTCAAGCTTTAGCCAACAGCCGGGCTCGGTGGCTCAGCCTGTAATCCCACGCCTTTGGGAGGCTGAGGTGAGTGGATTGCCTGAGCCCGCGGGTTCGAGACCTGCCTAGGCAACTTGGCGAGACCTCATCTCTACAATAAATCAAAAATCAGCAGGACATGGTAGCGCATGCCTGTAATTCCGACTACTTGGAAGGCTGAGGAGGAAGGATCACCGGAGCCCAGCAGGTTGAGGCTGCGGTGGCCGGGAGCGGTCACTGCACTCCAGTCTGGGTGACAGGGTGAGACTCCAACTCAAAAAAAAAAAAATTTAGCTAACATTAAAAATGTCCAGAATATTTGTTTAAAAATATGGATTTCTTGTCTGTGACTATGAATGCATCAACATCTTTGACCTGAGGGAAAAAGTAGAAAGGTACATTAAAAAAATATTAGAGTGCCGGGCTCGGTGGCTCAGCCTGTAATCCCGCGCCTTTGGGAGGCTGAGGTGAGTGGATTGCCTGAGCCCGCGGGTTTGAGACCCACCTGGGCAGTGAGACCTCATCTCTACAATAAATCAAAAAAAATCAGCCGGGCGTGGTAGTGCATGCCTGTAATTCCAGCTACTCGGAAGGCTGAGGCGGAAGGACCCAGCAGGTCGAGGCTGCGGTGGCCGGGAGCGGCCACTGCACTCCAGTCTGGGCAGAGTGAGACTCCAACTCAAAAAAAAAAAAAAAAAAAAATTAGAGTAGGTAATGTCTTTCAGAAAAATTAATATTTGGACTGCCTCTCTATTCACAAAGTTAGAGAAAGAGTCTTGTGGTGAAATATATTCTAGATATCTGATATAACTATCACCAAGCCTAGTTCCAAACCTAATTCCATATTAGTCTTTTTTGTTTATTATACATATTTTTAATTATACACTTTTTATATATAATATAGATTTAATTTGTTTCTAAAGAAGAGTATAGTTTTATGGTAAATGGCTTTTTAAGAATTAATCTGTATATAAAAAAAGTAATAAATGACTAGAAAAAATACAAGAAGTATAAGTGTAAAAACATTAACTGGAGACAGGATTTTCTCTCCTTTTTTAATATATAATATGCTTTACATAACAGGAAATCCTCTAGTTTATTTTTAAAAGGATGTAACATACATGCTTAAAGAAATAGCTATAATCTGCTCTTTCATGAGAATACAGATAAGACCTATGAAATTCCTAAATATTATTATCTGGAAAGTTCCCAGTCACCACAAAGATGGCCTAGAATGAACAAAGCTAACACCATCAGAGAACAGAGCTACTGCAATCTTTAAATTCATAGTCACCATACATTCTATTACTGAGGTGAAGCTTCTGAAGAGTAGAATATTGCTTGAATTAAAATGGCTTCTTTTCTTCTGCTTTCGATAAATAAATCCAACCTGAGACTTGCCTGAGGACAATAATTTCTGTGCATCCAAGACTCTCCTTTAGCTGTTTGGTACCTGTTCTGTCTCTCCCTTTATTTAGTTCAGGGGTCTGCAACCCCTGGGTCTGCGGCCTACTGGGTACCAGGCGGCACAGCAGGAGGCTGAGTGGTATTTATAGCCATTCCTCATTGCTCTTATTACTGGCTGAGCTCTGCCTCCTGTCAGATCAGCATTGAAAAGTCTGTCTCCATTTTTTTTTTTTTTTTGCAGTGACAGCAACCAAAACGAGATGCCGTAGACTGGACATAAGCAACACACTTTGGGTGTCACTGTGTCCTATCACCCCCAGATGGGACCATCTAGTTGCAGGAAAACAAGCTCAGGGTTCTCACTGATTCTGCATTATTGTAAGTTGTATAATTATTTCATTATATCTCAATATAATAATAATAGAAACAAAATGCACAATAAATGTAATACACTTGAATCATCCCCAAACCACCCCCTTCATCCCCTGTTCATGGAAAAATTGTCTTCCATGAAACTGATTTCTGATGCCAAAAAAATTGGGAACCGCTGCTTTAGTTCATATGTGAATTTTGAAGATGGCTTCCTTATTCCCCAGCCATTAAAACTTATCAACTCTCTGTCTAACTGTGGAAAATTGAGCATAGTTACCTTCAGAATTATTTATTTCTTATATGTCCAAACTGTAAACATATCCTGTTTCTGCAACAAAAATTGAATACATGGATGATATGATTAAGTGGGCAAAATACAAATGTGTCATTATTTTTGAAAATTGAGCCAGGTTAATTGTTATTGTATAGAAACTTATTATGCTTTTCTTACAAAAGTTTCTTATAAGAGAAATTGTCCAGATTTCATATATTTTAAACTCCAAACCTTGCATGTTATTTTCACTATTGTCTAAGAAACAACAAGAACCACAATCTACTTGATGCAGAGTTCGTTTTCTTAGATATATCCAAAACCTGAGCTGGACAGAGAGGAGCAATTGTGGGAATGCATGTCTGTGTCTTTATTGATCCAGTAAATTCATGAAATGAAAAGCCCAATTAAAGAATTAGTAAGTGTCATGTCGTCTGAGATCCTCATTTTTATTTCCACTGGTCATGAATTAGAGGCTGTCTAGCAAGGAGAAAACACTCCTGGGAGAGTCAGGAGACCTGGGTCCTCATTCTGACACTACGACCAATTAGTTCTATGACAGTGGGCAAATAATTTAAGTTCTGTGGGATTCGATTTTTCCATTTGCAAAATAAATGAACTGGATTAAATAATCATTAAAGTCACCTCTGATGTTAGTGCTTTAAAATGAACATGAGTGTTTCAGTTCATATGTGTGTCTATATACATGTACACATGCATTTATATATCTAAAATGAAGACTTATTGTCATTCTCCTCCTTATAAAAAACTAACAATAAGTAGCTGAGAAACATATATGATTTTTCAATTTGTCCATTTGAATGATAAATAAAACCCTGCGAAAATGTGTATTGTTTTGGAGAAGGCTCCACTCTGTGAGGTAGAAAAATGGAACAACGGATAAAAGGAGGTATCTATCTCTCAGTCAGATTAAAGTCATCAACAAAATTTGATTGACATAAATGATAAAGATTGTCTTGGAGCTCCCTATTTATTTATTTATTTATTTATTTATTTATTTATTTATTTGAGTTGGAGTCTCACTCTGTTGCCCAGACTGGAGTGCAGTGCAGTGGCCGCTCCCAGCCACCGCAGCCTCGCCCTGCTGGGCTCCGGCGATCCTTCCGCCTCAGCCTTCCCAGTAGCCGGAATTATAGGCACGCGCTACCACGCCCAGCTAATTTTTTGATTTATTGTAGAGATGAGGTCTCGCTGCCCAGGCGGGTCTCGAACCCGCGGGCTCAGGCAATCCACTCACCTCAGCCTCCCAAAGGCGCGGGATTACAGGCTGAGCCACTGAGCCCGGCTGGAGCTCCGTATTTAAAAAGCTCTGGCCAGAAGAAGTGGGAGCTAAGTATTTCCCCCCTGAGGGTCCTTTCCAACAATGAACAGTTTGCCTTGAAAATTACTTTTCTACTTCCAAAGTAGTTTATATAATCAAGTGAAAATATACAGACATGCTCTAGCTACAGAAAAAACTCAAATAGGTAATGGAGGGAATTTTCCAGATACAATGCCAGGAGGAACAGTCATGTTGGATGTTTGACTTGCTCAGACTGGCATTCAACAGTGAATGATCCACAGATTCAATTTTTCATTGCAGAAAGAAATTCTCTTGTTCTTTGGGGCCTTGGAGAAAGTAAAGAGAATCATACTAGCCAATAGGCGCTTAAAATGCAATCATCTTTTTCTTTATGAGCAAAATGTTTATAAAAAACTTATATACACAGATATGCTACTGCTATAATAATTTATGCTAAATGCCCTAAAATGATGAGATGTGTTTCTTACTGTTACAGAAACATTAAAAGTTTACCCATCATCCTAGGTGTTTTCTATTTTTCTATATCCTCTAACTCCACGGGGCTGCTAAAGGACTCAGAAGCTTCCACTCCAGTGTTTCAGTCGAAAGGTGCTAGATTAACCCTAGGATGAATAAAATCTAGTTAATATCTATGTGTATTTCCCACTTTGAGAGAAAGCAAGTGGTCTTCCACTTGTGTTCAATCTTCCCAGGCACCCTCAGGAATTAATTGACCTATTGAGTTAAAAAAGGAAGCATCAGGGAGAGGGAGGGTGAGGAGGGAAGAGGGAAGGTGAAAGGACTGCCTTCATCAGAGGCACCACTGTGGCAGTACACTGTCATGTCCTCCTTTAAGATGACCAAATAAATTTTCAAACCACCCAGCATAACAGTGCATGGAGTCGGCCTCTTATCAGATAAGGAAGCTTGAGGTGACATGTTCCACTTTTGACAGAAATGTAGCTCTTCAAGGCATGCAAGCTGACTTTGTACCTCAGAACCTCACCAAAAATGAGATAGTTTCTGAGCAAAAATAAATACAAGACAAATTTGTTCTAAAGCAGTAAAGATGTCTTATTTGACAGGCACTGTCATGAAAGAATTTTCTATGGCTTATCTTATCTATCATCTTCTAGGGACTTCTGGAAAATAGAAGTTAGAGAAGCTTGGGTTTTCCCTTATATTTAAAAAAACAGTTATTTAAAAAATGTTTAGATTATCCCTATTAAAATCCAATTGTTCATATTGTAAGAATTGTGAGCACAGACAATATGGAGAAATGAAAAACTAGCTTGTTTAGGGAAATATTCGATAATCTGGGTAAGATAGGCAAATGATACGCTTCTCTTTGTAGTAGGCTACTTTGTCCAGTTTATTCGTCTGACATCATCTTTTCAATCAGAAAGTGGTAAGAGTTATGTCTTTGCTATTTGCAGTTTGACAGCAATTTGGTATGTGCCAAGATATAATTTCCCCAGGTTTCATTCTTTCTTTTCTTTGAAAACGTTCAGACTGCAAGCTATCATACAATGAAGTTTATCAAAAGTTCTGTATAAAAAGTAGTTTTGAAAGCAAGCTATTCAACATGGAACACCTAATCCTTGTTTCTTATACAAAGCCTAAAAATTATTTTTAAAAAATGTTTATGTATTGGAAAGCCTTCAGCATTTTTTATCTATTTTAATAGCATTAGAGGGTACAGATAGTTTTTGGTTATGTGGTTGCATTGTATAGTGGCCAAGAAGTCTGGGCTGTAAGTGTACTCACCACTCCCACCTGTGCACATTGTACCCAATAGGTGATTTTTCATCCCTTTGCCCCTTTCCCCCTTCTGAGTCTCCATTGTTCATTATATTATTCTCTATGCCTTTTCTGATCCTTAAGTTTAGCTCCCACTTATAAATGAGAACAGGCGGTGTTTGGTTTTCTGTCCTTGAGTTAGTTCACTTAGGATGATGTTTTACAATTCCATCCAAGTTGCTGCAAAAGACATTATTTTATTCTTTTTGATAGCTGAATAGTATTCCATAGTATATGGAATATACCTAATTTTCTTTATCCATTGATTGGCTGATGAACATTTGGGTTAATTCCATATCTTTGCAATTGTGAATGTGCTGCAATAAATATGTGGGTGCAGGTGTCTTTTTTTATATAATGACTTGTGTTCCTTTGGGTAAATTCCGAGTACTGGGATTCAAATGGTAAATCTTCTTTTAGTTCCTTGAGAAATCTCCATAGCGATTTCCATAGATGTTATACTAATTTACACTTCTACCAACAGTGTATAAATGTTCCCTTTTCTCTGCATACACACCAGCATCTTTTTTAAAAAAAAATGGCCATTCTGACAGGTGTAAGTTGGTATCTCACTGTTGTTTTAACTTGAATTTTCCCGATGATTAGTGATATTATTTTTTTCATATGTTTGTTGGCCATTTGTATATCTTTTTTTGAGAGATGTCTACTCATATTGTTTGTCCACTTTTTAATGAGTTTTTTTTCTTGCTGATTAGTTTGAGTTCTTTGTAGATTCTGGATATTGCCAGATGTATAGTTTGTAAATATCTCCTCCCATTCTGTAGGTTGCCTGTTTGCTCTGTTGATTTTTTTTTTTTTTTTTGCTGTGCAGAAGAATTTTAGTTTAATTAAATCCTACTTATTTAATTAAATCCTTCTTATTTAATTCTTTGCCTAGAAGAAGTTTTCTTCTAGGATTTTTATGGTTTCAGGTTTGACATTTAAGTCCTTATTCCATCGTGAGTTAATTTTTGTGCATGGGAGAGATAGGGATCAAGTTTAATTTTTATGCATGTAGCTATCCAGTTTTCCCAGCACCATTTGTTGAATAGGGTGTTCTTTCCCCAGTGTATATTTTTATCTTCTTTGTCAAAGATCAGTTGGTTGTAGGTATTTGAGTTTATTTCTGAATTCTCTATTTTGATCCTCTGATCTATGTGTCTGCCCTTGTACCAGTACCATGATGTTTTGGTTACTACATCATCATAGTATAATTTACAGTCAGGTAATGTAATGCCTCCAGCTTTATTCTTTTTACGTAGGATTGCTTAGACTATTCTGGCTCTTTTGTGGTTCCATATGAATTTTAGAATTTTTTCTAATTCTATGAAAAAATGATGCTGGTAGTTTGATAGGGATTGCATTGAATCTATATATTACTTGGATAATATGGTCATTTTAACAATGTTGATTTTTCCAATCCATGAGCATGGGATGTTTCTCTGTTTGTATCATATAAAATTTTTTCATCAGTGATTTGTAACTCTCTTTGAAGAAATTTTTCACCTTCTTGATTAAATGTATTCTTAGGTATTGTAGCTTTCTGGCTGCTATTGTAAATGGAATTGAGTTCTTGATTTGATTCTCAGTTTGGTCACTATTGGTGTATAGCAGTGCTACTGATTTGTGTGTGTTGATTTTGTTTTCTAAAACTTTACCTAATTCATTTATCAAGTCTAGGAATCTTTTGGAGGAGTTTTTGAAATTCTTCAGGTATAAGATCATACTGTCAGCATACAGAGAGTTTGATTTCTTCTTTTCCAATTTGGGTACCCTTTATTTCTTTCTCTTGCATGATTGCTCTGATTAGGATTTCCATTATTTGTTGAATAGGAATAGCGAAGGTGGGCTTACTTGCCTTGTTCCAGTTCTGAGGGGGAATGCACTCAACTTTTTTCCATTTAGGATGATATTGCTTGTGGGTTTGTTGTATATGGCTTTTATTATTTTGAGGACTGCTCCCTCTATGTGGAGAGGAATGCTCCTTGTATGCATATATTGCTGAGGGTTTTTATCATGGAAAGATGCCATATTTTTATGAAATGCTTTTTCTGTGTCTATTGAAAGAATCATATGATTTTTGTTTTTAATTCTGTTCATGTAGTGGATCATGTTTATTGACTAGTGTATGCTGAACCACCCCTGCATCCCTGGGATAAAATCCACTTGGCCATGGTGTAATTTTTTTATATGTTTTGTTTATATGAATTCACTTGCTAATATTCCTTGAGGATTTTTGTATCTATGTCCATAAGGGATATTGGTCTGTAGTTTTGTTGTTGTTGTTGTTGTGTCTTTTCCTGGTTTTGGTATCATAGTGATATGGGCTTGATAGAATAAATTAGGGAAAACCCCTTCCTCTTCAATCTTATGGAATAACTTCAACAAAAAATGGTACCAGTTCTTTAAAAGTCTGGGAGTATTTGACTGTGAACCCATCAGGTTCTGGACTTTTTGTTGTTCTTGGGATACTTTTAATTACTGTTTCAATCTTGTCACTTGTTAATGGGTTGTTCAGGGTTTCTATTTCTCTCTGATTCAAGGGTGGGGGAAGCGTTGTATGTTTCCAAGAATTTATCCATGTCCTCTAGATTGTCTAGTTTGTTTATGTAGAAGTGTTCTTAACAGCTTTGGACAATCTTTTGAATTTTTTTAATGAATTTTTAATTTTAAATTTATGGGGTATAATTCAGGGTTAGGTATACAAATGTTCATTATGCAGGTACCCTTGTTGATGATGTGTGCCCCACCCCCCCGCCACCCCAGGCAGTTTCCCGCTACTGCCAATCTCTTTCTTGTAGTGTTACAATAGTTGTTCAAGTTCCGATTATGAGTGAGAACATGTGATAGTTGTTCTTTGTTTCTGTGATAGATCACTCAGTATTATAACCTCTAAGTCCATCCAAGTTGCTGTGAAGTTCATAATTTTGTCCTTCTTTATGGCTGAGTAATATTCCATTGTGTATATATACACATTTTTAAAAATCCGATCCTCTTTTGAAGGGTAGCACGGTTGGTTCTACCTTTTTTTTTTTTTTTGCTATTGTTTTTGCTATTGTGAATAATGCTGCAATAAACATATGTGTGCAGTTATCTTTTTTACAGAGTAATTTGAGTTCCTCTTGGTATAGTCCCAGTAGGGGGATTGTGGGGTCATACAGAAGGTCGATTTTTAGATCTTTTAGGAAACGCCACACTGTTTTCCACAGAGGCGGTACTAGTTTGCACTCCCACCAACAGTGTGAAAGAGTTCCCTTTTTGCTGCATCCTCTCCAACATCTGTTGTTTTTTGTTATTGATGATGGCCATCCTGACTGGAGTTAGGCTGTATCTAGTGTGGTTTTAATTTGTACTTCTTTGATGACTAGTGAGGCTGAGTATTTTTTCATGTATCTGTTGGTTGCTCGTATGTCTTGTTTTGAGAAGTGTCTATTTATACCTTTTGCCCACTTTGTAATGGGACTGTTTGTTTTTTTCTTTTCAGCATGTTTGAGATCCAATACCTTGGCATCTTGAATTTCTGTTGTATCAGTCGTAATGTCTCCATTTTCATTTCTGATTGAGCTAATTTGAATCTTCTCTCTTTGTTTCTTAATTAATCTAGCTAATGGTCTATCAAGTTTTTATATTTTCAAAGAACCAGCTTTTTTTAAAATTGATTCTTTGTATTTTTTAAATTTCAATTTCATTTAGTTCCCCTCTGATTTTTGCTATTTCTTTTCTTCTGCTAGCTTTGGATTTGGTTTGTTTATGTTTTTCTAGTTCCTGAGCTGTGATGTTTGGTTGTCAATATGTGATCTTTCAATATTATTAATGTAGACCTTAAGTTCTATAAGTTTACCTCTGAGCACAGTTTTGGATGTGTCCCAGAAGTTTTGATAGCTTGTTTTATTGTTGTCATTCACTTTAAGGAATTTTTAAATTTCCATTTTGATTTCAGTGTTGACTCAAGTATCGTTCAGGAGCAGATAGTTTAACGTCTATGTTTTTGTTTATCTTTGTTAGTTCTTCTTGGAGTTAATTTCTAGTTTTGTTCCACTGTGGTATAAGACGTTGCTTGATATGATTTTGATTTTTTTGAATTTATCAAGATTTAATTTCTGGTCTAGCATATGGTCTGTGTTGAAGAATGTTCCATATGCTGATGAGAAAAATGTATATTACATAGTTTTGTGGTGGAATATTCTGTGAGTTCCATTTTCTCTAGGGTCCAGTTTCTCTAGAGTCCAAGGTTTTTTTGTTGACTTTCTGCCTTGATGATCTGCCTTGATTTCTGTCAGTTTTATAAAGCTGGAGGCTCTGGTGTTAGGTTTATATGTTTTAAATTGTTATTTCTTCCTATTGGATTGATTCCTATATAATTATATAATAATATAATTATATAATTATTATATAGTAACCATCTTTATTTATTTATTTATTTATTGCTGTTGTTAATCTAAAGTCTCTTTTATTTAATATGAGAATGGTTACTCCTGCTCATTTTTGGTTTCCATTTGCATGGAACATTTTTTCCTGCCCCTTTACCTTGAGTCTATAAGAATCTTTGTGTGTTAAGTGGATATCTTGAATGCAGCAGATATTTAGGTTGTGTTTTACTTTTATTCATTTTGCCAGTCTAAATCTTTTTAGTGGGGCATTGAAATCATTTACGTTCAGAATTAATAATGATATGTAGTGTACTATTTCATTCATTATACTGCTTATCTGGTTGCTTTATTTATTTATTTATTTATTTATTTTTCTCTATTGTTTGCTCTTCCATAATGCCTGTTAGCTTTATAATTTCTAGTGTTTTTCTACTGGTGTATTTTGACCTTTTGTTTCAGTATTTAGAACTTTTTTTTAGTATTTCTTTTAGAGCTGGTCTAGTGGTGACAAATTCTCTCAGCATTTGCTTATCTGAGAAGGATTTCACTTATGAAACTAAGTTTGATGAGACCTAAAATCCTTGGCAGACTGCTACTATGTTTGGGAAGTTTGAAGATGGGGCCCCTATCCCTTCTGGCTTGTAGAGTTTATTCTGAGAAGTTTTCTGTTAGTCTGATAGGTTGAGTTTTTAAAGTTATTTGATGCATTTGTCTCACTGCCCTTAAAATTCTTTTCTTCACATTAAATTTGCATAACTGGATTATTATATTTCTTGGGGATGAGCTTTTTGCAGTGAATTTTTGGGGAGTCCTTTGGGCTTCTCATATCTGGATGTTTAAATCTCTGGAAAGGCTAGGGAAGCTTTCCTCTATTATTTTCTCAAATAGTTTTTCCAATCCTGTTACTTCCTCTTCTTCCTCAGGAGCATCTATGATTCTTAGGTTTAGATGCTTTACATAATCCCATGTTTCTTGGAGACTTTGTTCTGTTCCCTTGGTTCTTTTTTCTTTATTTGACTGGTTTAATTCAAAGGCTAGTCTTCAGGTTCTGAGATTCTTTCATCAGGTTGTTCCTGTCTACTGTTAAAACTTTCCACTATATTTTGTATTTCCCTAAATTACTCTTATTTCCAGAATTTCAGGTATTTTTTTAAAAGGTATGTATCTCTTTGGAGAATTTGTCATTCATGTCCTGAATCATTTAAAAAAAATTTTTATGTTGGTTTTCTGCTTTCTCCTGAAGCTCATTGAACAATTTTATAATCAACTTTTTGAATTCTGTCTGGAATTTTAAAGATTTCATTTTGGCTAGGGTCCATTACTTAAGAGTTATTGTGATCTTTTGGGAGGTGTTGGAGAACTCTGCTTTTAATATTGTCAAAATCATTTTTCTGGATATTCCTCATTTGAGTAGACTACTTCTTCCTATTTGAGGTTGGCAATGTGCTGAGGTAGACACTGTAGAGTTCCCTTGTTTATATATAGCCTTGTTGTGTTAAGTTTCCTAATTGCCCACTGTGGCAGTCCTGTGTTGGGTACTTGCAATGATTTACAAGAGTTAGGGTTAGGGTTAGTGTTAGGGTTAGAATTAGACTGGAGTGGCTTGGAAAGTGGTGTTAGCTGTGTCTGGTATAAGGCCTTCCCCAAAGCTAAGGATTATATCAGATGTGAAGGGCTGTGCTATTGCCATCTTGACAGGAGGTGGGGCCTATGGAAGACAGTCAGCTATGATGGTGTTCATGGGCTTTCTCCTTGGTAAGTGTTGCTTCAAGGATGTGCCTAACTAACCTAGGTGAAGGGTGGGGCTCTGTGGATTACCCAAGTTTTCTATGTTGATCCTTCATGGGAAGTGCAGGGGTGAAAGGAACTTAAACATCTCATCTGTGTGCATTCTTGGCTACCCCTGTGGGGATCAAGGGGACGTCCCCAGCCACTGGGGTAATGCTGTTGTTCAGGGTGGGCACAGAAGAGTTTACACAGTGAGTAAGAGGTTGTCGTGGCAATGAGTCCCACTCGGTGCCCTGCCTTAGCTTCATGAAGTCTGCATTCTGAATATTAAAGTGCAACTGGACTCAGAGCCTCAGATGTCCTCACAACAGCCTGCCAAAGCCATGTAGTTTGTCCTTGGGGCTTGTCCCTTCCCAAGCTGGCTAGAAGGCAGTTGCCAACAGAGGTTGAGTTCCTGGAATATGATTGCTGAAGCTGCTCAGGGTTTTTTTCTTTCTTTCTTTCTCTACACCATTCCATGTGGATTTCAGTAGAGCACAGCTGTGAGTAAAGCAGCTGTCTATGAGGGACTGGAGTACTGCAAGGCTCAAGGGGCCCTCCAAGTCCACTGCAGGAGCACAGAACTTCTGAATTCCCTTCACTAACCTTCCACACTGTGTCCAGAAGCTGCCAGTGGTTTGTGCCATGATCCAGAGGAGAGTCTGGCTAGTTTCAGCCCAGGTCCATTTATTTTTCTCTTCTTTATCTTACATGGTTATTATCACTTCTTGATGAGTCGTGGGACATGCTACTGGTCCTATTTATCTCTGGGTGCTGAGAAAACTCTTTCTATCTTGATTGACTCCACAGGAAAAGCACAATCTAGCTGCCTCACATCAACCATCTTAATCAATTCCCATAGCTTGGGAATTCTTGCCTTTGATTCCTTGCTTAAGCTCTTTCTTCCACCAAGACTGTCCTCTTGATGATAGTCACAGATGCATACACAGATTGCATTATTAATTCATTTATTTATTCATTCAGAAACTATTTATTGAAAGCATATGATGTGCAAAGTACAATCCTAGGCAGTGAATGAACAAGACTGACAAAAATTTTTGCCCTCATGAAGCTTGCATGCTAGTGGAAAGAGATGGATAATATTAACTTTAAATGCCAGTAATTAAATAAGACTTGGTGAGAAGTTTATGCTATTTGTCCTATGTTGATAATCTGTCTTGGCCACCATGTCCTCCCTCTTTCTCCTCCTGTTTTCATCGACCTACTGCACCAGCATTAGGTGACTAAGGAAAGTGGTTGCCTGGCAACCACAGGACCAGCTTTTGTCAATCCAATCACTGACTCTCCTCTGCAGTGAATCCTCTATCGTAGGCATTAATGTGAGGCACAAAGCATCTTTGTGCCATTTCCAAACATCCATTCATGTGCCCCTTCCAGACTGTTTTGTCTCTAATTGTCCAATCTTGCTTCTAGGCTCCTGACCAAACAGTGAAACCATTTGCTTCTACACAGAAGTTTATGCAGATCCATACCCCAGGCCAATTCTCCCTTCATACTAAGTGAGTCATCAAGCAAACTGTCCACAGTTCTGCTCACTGGAAGGATTCCCCTTCTCTACTGACTTTAGAGAAACGGGGTGATAATTTTTTTAGTCTAACACTAACATATTATGACAACCCATTTTGGAGCTGAATCTGAGTTTTTCCTGTAAGTTGGTTGCACATTTCTTCTACCATCACCCCATGATATCATGATCATAACTTGAAGGAGAGGTGCAGCAGAGATGAATACCATGGTTATCTGGGCTGCCTGTTTGTGTAATTTACTTGCACCTTCTGGAACTGCTTGGTACAATCTCAAATGTACCATTTTCATCACATAATAGATTGCCACTGTGTCCACCCAGCTTTATCACACAGAGGATCCAGGTTATGATGGACAGTTCCAGTTCTATGGTCACTTGATGTTCAACAGCCAAGTAAGTGCCCAGGCTCTACCAGGATCAAGAAGCTAAGTTGCAAATGATAAATGGTTCTCTGTCACAGGAGCAGGACCTCACTCCAGAAGCTCTGACATCTACAGTGCAACCCTCCAAAGAGTTTCCTAAAGATGTCACAAAGCATCAATGTACACACCACAGAAGTTTGCACTTTCGGGTGTGTTTGGTTGTTTAACCTAAGACACAGTTCAGTTGCACCATAGGTAGTACCTTCATGGGAGAAAATAAATCCTCAAGCATTTCTAGTTCTCATCTTTCTTCAGGCAAAGACGCCTTCTGTAACCCAAGGGCCATGCTCTAAAGAAGAGCTTCAGAGGGGATGTTAGAAACAAAAGCACACCAAAATAGGAGTGCACAAAAGGGAAAAATAGAGCTGAGGAGATCTGGGGGGAAAACCAACATTGCCACCATGCTCTCTGTATTCACTGTGGTCTGCCATACTTTACTGGACAGGTAAAATGCACAGGGATGCCATGAACACTACTGCCCTGCAACCTTAAGTCTTCAAAGGTGATCTTAGCAACTCTCCTGAGATATTGTTGCTTTGAATTCACTGTCTTGGCTTTGGCCTTGGAGCAGTCTTTCTTAACACATAGTCCTTACTTCACAGGTCAGGAAGCTAAGGTAGGGCTTCTCCTGCCAATGAAATATACTGATTCTAATTATCTTGGGAATTGGAGAAATGACTAGAATGTGTCTAGTGAATGATTATAGTCTGTGCCATTGGACCATGAAGTGGACTAGAGTCTAAACTACATCTATTATTACATGGCCTCTATAAACCTCTACTCTAAGTGGAGGTCATGGGAACCGGCATTTCTGGTTCTCAGACATCAGTCTCTTATTAGACTCCCTTCCCAGCAGTGCCTGAAAAGTCTGGATATTCCCATTTCCCCAGGTTCTCAGACCAGGTTTCTCTGGAAAGGGATTTGGGGGATATTTATCATTTATCATATGTATTATAGTGACATTGCAGGGATCTTCCTCAAAAACAGGGTTTCACACCCCAGGCACTGTGGACATTTGGGGCTAGATAATTCCTATTGTGGAAGGCTATCCTGTGCACTGTAGGATGCTTTCCACTTTCACTGGCCTCTATGTACTGATGCCAGTGGCATCCTGTCTCCCAACTGTGACAAGCAAAAATGTCTCCAGAAATTGCAAAATATCATCTGAAGGCAAAAACACTCCCAGTAGAGAACCAGTACTTTGGAGGACACAGCCTTATCTTCAGTTAGTAGGTTTTGGGTCTTGAGCTGACTTAGATCTGGAAATTGGGTGAGAGACAACAATTTTCCAGTACAGTGACTGACATCAGCTTCCTGCTTGCCAGTTCATATTTTAACATTATTATTATTGCAACAACCGAGTAACAGGCTAGTGGACTGTTCACATATCTCGATGCTTTATTAGTCATTGCCACAGGTTCCTGTGAGGTCAAAGCATCCTGAATGCTACTCCAGCTTGCAGTCCATGTTAGTAATCACATCCATCTTGTCTCTGATGACCAAGGGCTGCCACAAGGACTCTGTCATTCCAGGTTCCTCTGGTTCCCAGGGAACCCAATTCCATGGACATACCCCATGCAGCCCAGCCTGCAACGTTTAACGCTTTTTCATTCTTCTCTGACTGGACAGTAAGATGATACATTCAAAAGTTTTTCCTGAGGTTCTATGTGACTGAACCATTCATAGAGGTTTTCCCTTCCTCCTTTGTTTTATTAATCTTGACTCTTACTCCTGCTTCCTGAAAAAATCACATTCCAAAATAAATTACCTATATACAGGCCTTTATTTTAGGCTTAAAAAAAAAAAGAAGTTCAGACTAAGACTCTTGGTATTAAGAGTGACTCTAGGAAGCAGATCTCAGGGTAGGATTTTGAAGTTGGATCTTTCACCAGCCATATGAGTATAAGAATCCCATTGCTAGTGGTAAGTGGGGTGGTGAAAGCACTGGTATGTAGGCATAGGTGAGTAGTGTCTGTCCCATGGGAATGTTATGGGGGAAACAGTAATTATATGAATTGTGGAGTAGCTTGGCCTTTAACTGCTTTTAGAAATCTGTGTGGGAAGGTGGCATGTGGGAGTAAACAACAACATAAGCTCAGGTGCCTAACTATCAGCTTAAGGCATGTGGTGAGATCCTGAAGGATTGTATGGTACACTAAAGAGTCCCGCATTTTCTGCAGCCACAGAAAGACTGCTGAAAATTAGACCCAGGATCTATCTGCGGAGGGGCAGAGCTATCAAGGAACCTGTTCAGGCTATACACTCAGACACATTTATATCTCTGCTCATTATCATGCATGACTCTTAGCCTGGGCTAATCTTAATGAGAGGCTGAAACGAAGACCTAAGTGTGGGTAGTTTATTTTGGAAGATGAATCCTAGGAAACAGGAATAAACATCAAGGATAGTAAAACAGAGAAGTGGAGAAAAACCACTATGGATGACTCCATTCTGTCAAACTTTCATGAAACCTTATATAATGTGTCTCCAAATATCCACTCAGAAAAAGGATGGAAAAAGCATTTAACCATTGGCTCCTCTCTCCGGTTAGTAAGGGACTACACAACCTCTGTGGAAAGTGATATACAGATTTCTCAAACAACTAAAAGCAGATCTACCATCTGATCCAGCAATCCCAGTACTATGTACCTACCCAATGGAACAAAGATCATTATATCAAAAAGACACCTATACCCTCATGTTCCTCGTAGCACAAGTCACAATTGCAAAGAAGTGGAATCAACTCAAATGTCCATTAACCAATCAGTGGATAATGAAAACATAATACTGTATATATACACCATGGGATGCTATTCAGCTATCAAAAAGAATGACATAATGTATTTTGCAGCAACTTGGATGAAATTGAAGCACTCATCCTTAGTGAACTAATTCAGGAACAGAAAATGGTTTTCACTTGTAAGTGGAAGCTAAACTAAGGATCTGCAAAGACATAAAGAATGGCATCATGGACACTGGAGACTCAGAAGGAGAAGGGGAGAAGGGATAGAGGCTAAACAGGATCACCTATTGGGCACAATGTACACAGGTGGGAGTACAAACCAAAGCGATTAGATAGGTAGATAGATAGATAGATAGATAGATAGATAGATAGATAAATTTTCTTAAATCCTCTGGGGGAAAAAAGTAAAGGACTATTCCAAGAGATTTTACCTCCCAAGTACTTCTGCACCATGCATGATCCTATAGGGTATCCAACTCTATCAAGTTAAAGAAGCCCCAGGACAGGAAGCAAGAGAAGCAAGACGTGATCAACTTGCACATGGACAAAGCTGGCTGACCCCTACATGTATCTGTTCACCAGAGCAACTTCTGGAATAAAAGATGGTGCCCAAATAATTTAAAGTAATGTAAAAGTAATTTAAAGTAATATATCCAATACAGCTAAAGAAGACAGTGTTTTGAGGAATGGGAAATGATCAATTACAGTTAATGCTGCTAATAAGTAAGATGATGAGGGCCATCAACAACCTTGGCGGTCATGGTGACCTCAACAAGAATAGTTCTAATGGAGTGATGGGGGCCAAAGACTGATTCATCCACCTAGACTCATTCCTCCTCCAAATGACTATGAAAATATAAACCACAGACAGTAACCTCCTCAACCTCTGCCATGTAACCTTCAAATATATCTTGACAATCATCCTTGACTTTTCCCTTTCTTTTGCAAGGGATGAGGCAGTCCTCTTCCTGTCCAAGGGTTATATTGTCCTTGCCCAGCTTCTCGGGGCTTAAACCTCTTCATTAATCACTTTTCCTCCTAAATATTCAACATCTCCTTCTCTGTTGAATTTTTTGTTTTTCCATCCTGAAGCCACCAGAGAGCCTGGCACAGAGTGTCTTCCCAATTTATGGGCAAAAGGTGTTAGATTCTGGAGTGCAAGAAGCAATTCAACACGCTCAGGTCTTGCTCAGCTCCACATTCCCTTCTAGCTACATCCTTCTTTCTAATCTTTTTACCTCAAAAGAGCTTCTACCTTGACTGTCTGTGTTCTTACCTCTCCCTGTTACCTCCTCATTGTCTGACTTCTACCTCCACCGCCATACTGAAACTGCTCTTGTCAAGTTCATCAATAACCTCATTGTTACTTGACCCAAAGGATGTTTCCCTCCTTAATTTTCTGAATCTCTTTGTGGACCAAAAAGGCATGTGACTCCTTTGACCATTTCCTTCTTCCTGACATATTTTTTTCCATTTGCTTCTTTTTGTTATTTTTGCTAATTTTAAATATGTGGGGTACAATACAGGGTGAGGGATACAAGTGTTCATTATGCAGGCACCCTTGTTGATGAGGTGTCCCTTTCCTGGCAGTTTCTCACTACTGCCATTCCCAACGCCTGCCCTGACAGTTTCCCACTACTGCCAATTTCTTTCGTATAGTATTATGATCATCGTTCAAGGTCTGCATATGTGTGATTCTTTGAGTCTTTGACTTCTATGAGTGAGAAGATGTGGTACTCAGTTCTTTGTTTCTGTGATAAATCACTCGGTATCATAGACTCTAAGTCCATCCAAGTTACTGCGGATTTCATAATTTTGTTCTTCATTTGTGGCTGTGTAATATTCCATTGGGTATATGTACCACATTTTAAAAATCCAGTCCTCTTTCAGTGGGCAGCACAGTTGGTTCTATGTTTTTTGCTATTGTGAATAATGCTGCAATAGACACACATGTGCAGCTGTCTTTTTCATAGACTGACTTGAGTTAGGGGGATTGCAGGGTCGTATGGAAGGTCAATTTTTAGATCTTTTAGGAATCGCCAAACTCTTTTCCACAGAGGTTGTACTCGTTTACACTCCCACCAACAGCGTAGAAGTGTTCCCTTTTCCCCACCTCCTCTCCAGCATGTGTTGTTTTTGTTTTTGATGATGGTCATCCCGATTGGAGTTAGGCAGTTTCTCAATGTGGTTTTAATTTGCATTTCTTTGATGACTAGTGTGACTGAGCTTTTTTTCATGTATCTGTTGCTTGCTCATATATCCTGTTTTGAGAAGTGTCTATTCGTATCTTTTGCCCACTTTGAAATGGGGCTGCTTGTGTTTTCCTTTTCAGCACTTTTGAGTTCCTTGCAGATCCTAGATGTTTGTCAGATATACAGATGGCAAATATTTGTCAGATATACGGATGGCAAATATTTTTTCCCAGTCTGTGGGCTGTCTCCTCACTCTCTTAATGGTTTCTTTGGCTTTGCAGAAGTTTGTCAGTTTGATAAGGTTCCACTTGTCTATCTTATCTCTTATGGCATGGGGACTTGGGGTTTTGATCAGGAATTGGTTGCTAGTTCCAATTTCCATAAGGGTGTCTCCTGCATCTTCTAAGGTTCTTATAGTTTGAAGTTTTACGTTTAGGTCTCTGATTCATTTAGAGTTGATTTTTGTATATTGTGATAGGTTGGGATCTTGTTTTAATCTTCTGCCTGTAGTCAGTCAGTTTTCCCTGTACCATTTATTGTATAGAATCTCCTCTCCCCAGTGGTTGATGGTGGAGGCTTTGTTGAAGATGAGTTGGTTGAGAAATTGAGATTTTGCTTCTGGAATCTCTATCCTGTTCCATTGGTCTATATGTCTGTTCTTGTACCAATACCAGGCTTTTTTGATTATTGTAGCTTTACAATAAAGTTTAAAGTCTGAGAGTTTGATACATCCTGTTTTGTTTTTTTTTCTGAGTATTGTTTTGACTATTCATGGTCATTTATGTTTCCATATGAATTCCCATACTGTCATTTCCAGATCTGAGAAGAATGCTACTGGTAATTTAATGGGCATTGCATTAAATCTGTAGATTGCCTTGGGTAGGATAAACATCTTAATAATGTTGATTCTTCCAATCCATGAACATGGGATATTCTTCCATTTGTTTGTGTCATCTTTGATTTCTTTGAGCAGTGTTTTTTAGTTTTCATTATAAAGGTTTTTCACTCCTCTGGTTAGAAAGATACCAAGTTATTTCATTTTTTGGTGACTATTGTGAATGGGATTGTGCTTTTTATTTGAATTTCTGCTTATTTATTATTGGTTTATAGGAATGCAACTGTCTTTTGCATATTTATTTTATATTCTGAGACCTTGCCAAAGTCCTTTATCGGTGCAAGGAACTTTTTTTGTTTGTTTGTTTAGTTGGAGCCTCACTCTGTCACCTAGGCTGGAGTGCAGTAGTATGCTCATGATCACTGCAACCTCGTCCTGATGGGCCCTGGTGATCCTTCCACTTCAGTCTTCCAAGTAGCTGGAACTACAGGCACATACCACCATGGCTGGCTAGCAAAGATATTTTTGAGAGATTCTCTTGGGTTTTTGAGGTATAGAATCATGCCATCTGTAAAGAGGGATAATTTAACTTTCTCTTTTCCTATTTGGATACCCATGATTTCCTTCTCTTGTCTTTTTGCTCTAGCTAGGACTTTCAGTACTATGTTGACCAGGAGGAGTGAAAGCAAACATCTTTGTCTTGTTCCAGTTTTCAGGGGAAATGGTTCCAATTTTTATCTGTTTAGCAGTATGTTGGCTGTGGGTTTCTCACAGATGGCTCTTACTATTTTGAGGTATGTTCCATCTAAGCCTAGATATTTTATGGTTTTTGTCAAGAAGGGGTGCTGGATTGTATTGAAAGCTTTTTCTGCATCTAATGATATAATCATGTGATTTTTGTTTTTACATCTGTTGATGTATTTAGTTACATTTATGGTCTTGCGGATGTTGAACCAGTCCTGCATCCTGGTAATGAAGACTACCTGGTCCCCGTAGATGATTTTTGAGATGTATTTTTGGATCTGATTTTGCCAGAATCTTGTTGAGAATTTTAGCATCTATTTTCATCAAGGATATTGGTCTGTGGTTCTCTTCTTTGCTGGATCTTTACCCAGTTTGGGTATCAATGTGATGTTAACTTCATAAAATGATTTGGGGAGATTTCTATCTTTCTCAACTGCCTAGAATACTTTCAATAGGATTGTATGTTTTGTAGAATTTTGCTGGAAGCCATCTGATTCAGGGATTTTTTTTTGTGGGTAGTTTTCTTATGACATAGTCGATTTCCTGAGTTGTTATCGGTCTATTTAGAGTCTTGATTTCTTCTTGTTTCAACCTGAGTGGGGTGTGATGTCAGAAAGTCCTCCATTTCATTTAGGTTTTCAAGTTTGTTTCTATACAAGTGTACATAGTAATCTCTGATAATCTTTTGTATTTCCTCAGGGTCAGTTGTGACTTGATCTTTTGCATTTCTGATTGTGTTTATTTGGACTTTTCCTCTCTTTTTCTGGGTCAGTCTAGCTAGGGGTTCATCAGTCTTGTTTATCCTTTCCAAGGACCAACTTTTTATTTCACTGATTTTTTTATATTACATTTTTGTCTTCTATGTTCTGCATTTGGACTTTTATTTTGGTGATCTGGATTCTTCTGCTCAAGTTAGGATTTTTGTGGTCTTGCTTTTCCAGCTTCCTTCGGTGATTTGTTAGGCTGCTAACTTGTGATCTTTCCATTTTCTTCATGTGTGTTCATGGAGATATAAATTCCTCTCAGTATTGCTTTCATAACATTCTATAGATTTTAGTAAGATGTTTCATCATTTTCATTTGTTTCCAGGTATCTTTTAATCTCTGTTTTGATTTCCATGTTCACCCAGGAGTTGTTCAGGATCATGGTGTTTAGTGTCCATGTCTTTATGGGTTTTGGGGGAGCTTTGTTGGTGTTGATATTTATTTTTATTCCACTGTGGTCTGAGAAGCTGCATGGCAGCATTTCAGTCTTAAGAAGTTGTTTGTGTTTGATTTATGGCCGAGGATGTGGTTGATCATAAAGTACATTCCATGTGATCATGAGTAGAATGTATATTCCATGGTTGTTAGGCAGAGTGTTCTGGATGTATCAATAAGTCCATTTGGTCAAATGTCATGTTGGGGTTCCAGATCGCCTTGTTTATTTTTTTGTCTTGATGAGCTGTCAAGAGTTGTTAGCAGAATATTTAAGTCCCCAACTATGATAGTGTTAGAGTCAATATCTTTTTTTTTTTTTTTTTTACCTAGAAGCTGCTTTATGGAAGTTGGTGCTCCTATGTTGGGTGCATATATATTCAGGATGGCTATTTTTTGTTGATGGATTGAACCTTTTATCATTATGTAGTGACCTTCCATATCTTTTTAAATTTTTGATAGCTTAAAGAGTATTTTATCAGATATTAAGATTGCAATACCTGCTTTCTTTTGTGTTCTGTTCATCTGAAAATTTGTTCTCCATCCTCTTACTTTGAGACGGTGAGTGTTCTTTCTGGTGAGATGAGCCTCCTGGAGACAACACAATGTTGCATCATGATTTTTTTTTTCTTTTTTTTTGAGATGGAGTCTCACTTTGTCACCCAGACTGGAGTGCAGTGGCCGCTCCCGGCCCCTGCAGCTTTGACCTGTTGGGCTCCGGCAATCCTTCCACCTCAGCCTTCCAAGTAGTTGGAATTACAGGCGCATGCTACCACACCCGGCGAATTTTTGATTTTTACTGTAGAGATGAGGTCTTGCCAAGTTGCCCAGGCAGGTCTCAAAGCTGCGGGCTCAGGCAATCCACTCACCTCGGCCTCCCAAAGTGCTGGTATTACAGGCTGAGCCACCGAGCCCGGCCACATCATGATGTTTTATCCAATTTGCCATTCTATGTCTTTTCAGTGGTGCATGGTGCTTTTAGTCCATTCACATTCTGGCTAATTATTGAGATGTGAGAGTTTATCTCTGTCATGAGGTTCTTATAGAGTTTGTTGTTGCTGCTATTTGTTTGTTGTCTTTCTTTTGACTTTTGGGTTGATTCATGTGTGTTTTCGATCTTTCTCCTGCATTCTTGGGAAGGGCACAGTCGTTTTTTCTTTACTTCTATGTTTAATACTTTATTTAGTGTTTCTTGTAGAGCTGATCTGGAGGTGGCCTAAACTTTTAGAGATTGAATGTCTGGGAAGGATTTTAATTCTCCATCGCTGATGAAGCTTAATTTAGCTGTAATTCTTGGTCAAAATTATTTATCTTTGAGAACTTTGAAGATTAGACTCCAGTCTCTCCTAGCTGAAGTGCTTCTGTAGATAAGTCTGCTGCTATTCTAATTGGTCTTCCCCAGTAGGTAGTCTGACCTTTCTCTCTTGCTACCTTTAGTAGTTTTTCTTTTATATCTACTTTGTGTAAGTAAATTATTATGTGTGTAGGAGTTGGTCTTCTCATTTGTTGTCTTGAAGGGGTTTCTCTGAATCTCTTGTGCTTGAATGGTTGTGTCACTGATGAGATGAAGGAAGTTTTCTTAGATGATTTCATGGAGTGTTTTTGCCTGGGTGGTCTCTGTCTCTCTATCTGCCTCAGAGATTCCAATTTATCTTAGGTTTGACCTCTTGATGCAATTGCTCATCTCTTGGAGGCTTTGTTTTGTCTTTTTAAGCTTCTTTTCTATGTTTTTAACAGTTTGGGTTAGTTTCATATATTGGTCCTCAAGCTCTGAGATTTTTTTCTTCTGCTTGGCTAATTCTGCTGTCCATGCTTATCAGTTTGTTATTCATTTCATTTACTGTATTCTTTATTGCCGTTACCTCAGTTATCAACTCCATTCTTTCCTCTTGTCTCTCCTCAATTCTATTTATTCTCTCTATTCATGTCTTGATATCTTGGTTTGTGGTTTGAGATCATTCTGGGGGCTCTTCATTGAGTTCCAAAGTCTGTATTCTCAGTTGTTGTCCTCCTAGGGGTCTGTATGAGACCTATTTTCTTCCTTTGGTTTTTATTCATTTGTGTAGTTTTTCCTCTCCCTCCACCCCTCCCCCCTTTCTGTGCCTCTTCTTTAATTCTGTTGTTCAGTGATGGGGGTAGCTTTTACTTCTGTTTGCTCAATCTCCTTTTCTTCCTTATGTAGATCCTCTGCCTTTGTTTGAAGCTGGACTGGGGTTGAAATACTGTTCTTTTTGCAATTTTGAGATTTAATTAAGGGGGGACCTGTGATTCAGAAGCTATCTGCAGATCCCAGTATCCACTGACAGGTGTCTGGGCCCCCTGGAGCCCACTTCCCACTGTCTTACGATCTGTCCATGCAGTGGGGTGTATGTTTGTCCCCTGAAAGCAAAATGAGATAAGAAAAAGGAAAAAAATGGAAAAAGGAAGGAGGAAGATGGAAATAAGGCAAAGAGAAGAGAAAGAAGAGGGAAAATAGATAGGCATACCAACTAATGAATAAACAGAGAAATAAAGACAGTAAAAACAAAAAAACAAAGACATACAAACAAACAAAAATCCCTTTTAATGTACTCAACCTCAAAAATAACCATACACAAATAGAAAATCTAATGAAAGCAACATTAAAATAACAGAAACAAAGCAGGTGCAAAAACATAAACAAAAACAGAAAGAGAGAAGAAACAAAAACTAAAACAAACAAACAAAAATTTGCGCTGTGGCATTTCTGTACCTCCAGGTTCCTTTTGGCTGCTGCCACTGTGTTAAGAAGCAGCTCTGACTTCTAGTCCATCCCCTCTGCTCTCAGCCCAGGCTGATAGGGTTGCTGTCAGGGTGTGTCAGCAGATGTCCCATGGACTACTGTGGGAGAAGGATGGATCAGATCCAGACTCACCCAACTTATCTGCTGCTGCCACTGCTGTTAGGTCTCCCACTCAGATCTGATTTGTCTGTGCTTGTTCCAGCGTGGGGGAGGGGAGTCTGTCTCTCCAAGTCTGATGAGGGGATAACATCTGGATCCCAGGTTGGAGGTTAAACAGCTGGGCGAGGCAATACAGGTCTCTCTCTGGTCCCTGGACAGAGAAGATGGCACTGGTCACTGTCTCCTCACCAGTGGTGGATCTCCATTCCAGATTTCCACGCCCTACTTTCTCCACGCTTCCTGCTGCTTGTGCCCAGTCTGCTGTCACTGGTGATGACATGGGCCAGGTGACAGCTGGTGAAGAGCAGCTGTTCTCTGCTGCCTCCTCTCAAGAAAGCACTGAAAATGGCAGACGATACCGCAAGCTGAGAGTGCCAATCTCAGGGCAGAGGGGGGTTGCAGTCACCTCTGGAGGAGAGCTCCAGGTGCATCAACCCAAGTCTCCCCTCAGACAAACTTTCACTCACTCACTGGCACAAACTCGCTCATGCAGAGAGTCTTATGGACACTCGCTTTTGTGGAGGCTCTCACACTCCAACCTGTTCCATCACCATCTTGCTGCTCTCCTTGATTTGCTTCTTTGACCCTAAATTCTCCTAACTTTTGTCCTTCTCTGCCCTCATTTTTCCCGGTTCTTTGAAGCCACTTTTTCCTCTGCCTGTACCTCAAAGGCTAGTGTTTCTATCCCTGGCCTTCTTCATTCTTGTCCCTTTGGTTTTCCTCTCACATTCTCATTCACTCTCCTAGCTTTCATGACCATGTTTTCATGATGATGATTCCTAAATCCTATTGCCAGCACAGGCTTCTCCAAGGCCCAGAGGACACCTGCACTTGCTTGTCCGAAACACATCTTTAATTCAACTTGACCCACACTAAACTTGAAACTTTGCCCACTCCTACTCAGCAGATGTACTCTTTCTGCTGAGCTCTCTACCTTGTTAATTAGCATCACCATCCATTCACTGGCATCATCATTGGCCCTTCACCTACTCTTTCATTTCTGTAACTCCATCCATGAACAAATCTTGTCAACTGTAACTTCTAAATGCTCTAGGATCTATCCATTCCTTACCAAGTATACAAACAGGTTGTATTTCATTGGTATGTGGTAGTACAGTTACAGTGGTTGTTAGAGCCAGCATCCCTTTGGACTGTCCAGTGACCCTGATTGATCAATATTATTAATGTCATCTTTGTTATTAATATCACTTCTTTCTCAGTACAGGTTACCACCAGGTATTGCATGGATTGAAGTAAACACTCCTTATGCCATTTGCCTTTAGTCTCTGATTCATTCACTACTCATAGGCCAAAACGATGTTTCTGAAATGCAAATTTGTTTATATCTGTATACCTGTAAGTGCTCCTACATTCTGCATGCATAAAAAAATTATCTTCCTTTTTTTTTTTTGAGTTGGAGTCTCACTCTGTCGCCCAGACTGGAGTGCAGTGGCCGCTCCCGGCCACCGCAGCCTCGACCTGCTGGGCTCCGGCGATCCTTCCGCCTCAGCCTTCCGAGTAGCCGGAATTACAGGTGCGCCCTACCACGCCCGGCTAATTTTTTGATTTATTGTAGAGATGAGGTCTCGCTGCCCAGGCGGGTCTCGAACCCGCGGGCTCAGGCAATCCACTCACCTCAGCCTCCCAAAGGCGCGGGATTACACACTGAGTCACCGAGCCCGGTTCTTTTTTTTTTTTTTTTTTTTTACAACTGGCTAACTGGTACTCAGTCTTCAGGCCTTAGTTCAGATGTAAAAATCCTTCTTTGATCCCCCACCCAAGTCTTGGTTACCCCCATCTTCTCTTATAACATACTATCCCTCCTTGATTGAGAATATCTTTGCTAATGCTCTCCCTTACTTTACCTCATATTCTGTCTGCAATCCATGCCATTAAGCCTTTCATCTACACCGCTGCAGTGACGCCACATACATTAAGGTTGCCAAATTTTCATACTCAGTGATGAGTCTACTCTTCACATATTCCTGGACTTCTCAACGATGTCTGATGCTATTGGCCACCAGTTTGGTTCCTAGGATGCTTCACTGCCTCAATTTTCTTCCTGCCCCCTGGCAGCTCCTTCTTAGCTGACTCCTGCTCTTCTACCAGACCTCTGGCCTTAACATTCCTGTAGCGGATTGAATTGGTAGTCCTTTCCAAATATATGTCCATGCCCTAACCCTAAGAATCTCTGAATTTTACCTTATTTGGTAAAGGTCTTAGTTGATGCAATTAAGTTAAGAATCTCAAGATAGAATCATCCTGATTTATCTGGGTGAGCCCTAAATCCAAGGGAAAATGTCCTTATAAGAAACAGAAGAGAGGGCGGGCACGGGGCTCATGTCTATAATCCCAGCACTTTAGAGGCTGAAGTAGAAGGATTGCTTGAGCGCAGGAATTTGAGAGCAGTCTAGGCAACACAGCAAGACCTGGCCTCTACAAAAAGACCAAAACAAGAAGCCACGTGTGGTGGCACATGCATGTAGTAGAGGTTGAGACAGAAGGATCATTTGAGCCTAGGAGGTCGAAGCTGTGATGAGCCACGATTGCACCACTGCATTCCAGTTTGGGTGATAAAGTGAGACCCCAACTCAAAAAGAGATGGGGGAGAGAAAGAGAGGAGATGAGAGGGAGAGGGTAGAGGAGGGGAGGAGAGGGATAAGGGAGCGGAGGGGAGAGGAAGGGAAGGGAAGGGAAGACATAGACACAGATGGGAAGGCCATGAAAGACAGAGGCAGAGATTGGAGTTATTCAGCCACAAAGGAATGCCTGGAAACACGAGAAGCTGAAAGAATCAAGGGAGATTCCTTTCTTAGAGCCTCCAGGAGGACTACAGCCCTGCTGACACTTTGGTTTCTGACTTCTGGCCTCTAGAACTGTGAGAGAATAAATTTCTACTATTTTAAGCTATCAGGTTTATGATAATTTGTTACAGCAGCCCTAGTAAACTGATGCCATGCCAACAGAGTTCTTGATTTCCTCTCCCAAGCCTTTTCCTCCCCAGCCCTCCTTGTATCATTCAAATGTGCCAAAATCCATCCAGTTTCTCAGGTGTAAACCGTAGGAGTTATTCTCAATTCCTCTCTTTCTCTCCCACTTAACAGCCTATCCATGAGCTTTATCCTTTGCGTCTTAAAAAGTTACTCAAAACTTGATTACTTCTCATTAAATCCACTGTTACTACACATGTTCAAGTTCATGTAGACTTTCTTCTCTAGATTATTGCTTTGACCTGCTAATTAGTTTCTCTGTTTCTTCCATTCTTGAATGGGTCCAGGTGAACCTTAAGTTCAGATCCCATCATACCCTTGATTAAAATTTTCCAGTGGTTTCCCAAGCCTTTGGATTCCTGGACCCTGAGCGATCTGGCCTTAGCCACTGACAGCTTCATCCTCTGCTACTCGTTTTCTTGGTCACCCTGCCCAGCCCAGCCACTCAGGCCACCTATCAGTTCCTCAAAATCCCCAAGTACCTCCCTCTCATAGGGCCCTGCAGTTGCGACTTTCTCTGGAAGGCTGTCCCCCACCAGGGGTTTCCATGATTGACTTCTCTTATCAGTTCGACCTCTCCCCTCCAGAGTCTTTCAATGACCATCCTGTCTAAAATGATCTTCCACATCTGGTCATCATCTACCTTGCTAAACTAATTTACTTTCTTCACAGCATTAATTACCCATAATTATATTGTTATATATTTACTTATTTGTTGATTCTCTCTCCTACTAGAATGTAAGTTCCATGAGAGAAAGGGCTTAGTCTATTCATCAAACAACCCCCAGAGTCTAGAACATGCTTGGCATGCAGTAGGCCATCAATATATATTGGTTGAATGAGCAATGAGTGAGTTTTAACTGCCTACTTACCTGTATCTTGTTCACTGTTGTATATTCAATGTTTACCCCAGTTCCCGACAATGTCATGTAATAGATGAATAGAGGTGTGAATGAATGAATATTTTCTTGATCTCCCCAGCTGGGAGGAATCTCTCCCTCCTTTGAACTTATACATGCTATCACTTTGCATGTTGACACACTGTTCTGCCTTCATGTCAGTTCATTTCCACACTCCATCTCTCTTGCTCGCTATAAACTCCTTGAGATCAAGATCATGATCTCTCTCATCTTTGTTTCCCATACAACATATTTTGCCATATGTTACAGAGAGTGGCACATCAATAGATATTTGGTGACTGACTGAATGAATGAATAAATACATGACTAAAAAGGACATAGTCTGGCAACTTCTAAACTTCCGCATGTTCAAGTCAGTTTAATCCACTCGTATTTATCCCAGATCTTCTATAGCTCTTCACCAAATCCACCACTTGAGGTGTCAGAAAAAAAAAAAAACTTCTTCCCCCTGAGCAGTAAATATAAGAGGCAGCAAGTAGTGAAACACTCATGATACCCATGAGCCTATTGGGCTCTTTTTTGACCACTAACTCAGTTAATTTGATGCAGTTTAGCAGATTACAAGATTGTGCAAGAGTACTATAAATGATGTCAGACACCAACAGAAACCACTTCAGAAAATCATTGCCTGTAGTCAGATTAAAATATGAACACCTGGAAACTAGCAATGCTGGGAAAAGAGAATAGATCATGTTTTCTTCTCTACCTCTTAGAGATTTGCACCTTTTTGCCCTAAAGAATATACATTTTTTTTAAACTTGTAGGCTACTATAATATATTTATAAGTCATTTGTAGCATAATAAAACATTTTACTACCTAATTGAAGGGGAATTATTCTGACGTTTTTCACTTCTCTTTGGAATTATTTATGAGCTTCTTTCAGGTCATTTTATTTATTCTGGTCATCTATTCAGGTTATTTTAGTGTGGTATTATTTTCAACAATTAAATTACACAAAGACAGTGATAGACATTTATCCAAATAAATAAATGATAACAACACAAATTTTCAATAGATAAGTGAACTTAAAATGTTTCAAGTTGACTTTAAAAAGCAATATGGTAATGCTTTACTGCTTTAAGCACACAAATTTAGGCAAAATGCAGGGCTCAGAACAATAATACTTTTACATCTTTTTTTAAAGATTTGGGAGCAAGTTGCAAAAACAGGTTGATAGGACAGTATTATGTAAATGGTAGTTGATGCACCAAAATTTTAATACAAATATTTTTTCTTCTGGTGTTCAATCACTTGCTAATGCCTACTCTGTGCCTCTCAAAGTGATATATATGGCTAAAATGACTTCTCCTGGAAAAAGTAACTTACACTATGTTATAAATAGATTCAGTCAACGTGCAGCAAACAGAATATTCAACAGCATATTCATAGATCCACAGCAGCCCTTACCAAAGAGATGGCAAAGCTGAACTTTCTTAAAGCAGTGTGGGAGAAGGACATGAGATGTGGGAAAAATTAAGACTTTTTCTGGTCATTTTTATAGCTTGAACATGGTATATCTGAAATTTTGTGAACTTGATATGCTATTGTGTTCAAGGCTGCAGAGTTCAAAAAGGGATGGTTTGTTTGAAATTATGGCACCAAAATATGTTTCCACTTAGGATTTTGCAAAACAAATGCTTTGGAGATTTGGAGAAGGGGACGCATGGAAAGAAAGAACTTTCAAATTTTATTTCAACATTCGGTTCTTGGTATCCAGAGTAATTTGGTCCCAGTACACTATGACAATCACATCTGTCAAGCCCCTTTGGGACTTATCTCTGTCTTGAATGGAGCATTCAGAAATGCCCAGAAGGGTTTTGATCCTCTGAAAAATGAACCTGCTTCACTTTGAGGACACTTCTTAAAAGACAGAATAAAAGACTGTTTGCTTCTTCAAATGTTACTAGATTGAAAATATTATGAGCCATATCCTTAGCTTTTTTGTTTAAAAGAAAAAAGAAAAACTATAGAATTAATCAACTGAACAAAAATGTGTTTCCAAGTAGACAGTTTTGTCTCAAGATTTCCCCCAACTTTATATTGAATGACCTGCGATATAAGATAAGGGTGTGTGTGTGTGTGTGTGTGTGTGTGTGTGTGTGTGTGTGTGTGTGTTTGTAGTGACTACTTTCCCCTTTGGACTTGAATGAAATAAGAATGCCTTACAGAGATGAGTTGTTCACAACCTTTTCCTCTGCCTTCACACCATTCACGGTCAGAGGGAGTAGGGGAGGTGATAGAGACCTTTCAGACTATGTTATAGAGGAGATGAACCCAGAAAAAGTCATTTCTGGCAAGAATTCACCCCATATGCTTCAGGATCACTCTTACACTGGCTTACATAGCTTTAAAGGACTGAGAGATACACCCACAAACAGAAGCACTTTGAAGAAATGTAGTTCCTAAACTTGTAATTCTCATATAATCTTCAGGATTCTTGACATATTCAAGTCTCACTATCTTGTCAGTTACTTACTCCCTGTTAGCAAATTTGACTCCTAAAAAAAAAACTAAATAAATTCATTTTGTTAAGGGTAAACATCTTCCATGACCATATATGGATGTGTTGGTTACTTATATATTTATATGTTTATTTTTATGATGTGTTGTATTTATATATTATGAAATATGAATACATAATATTTGTATATTATGTTTATGCTTGCTACGTTTGTATACATATATATTTGAAACATTATATGAGGGGACCCCCAAAAAACAGAATTTAAAAAAATGTTGTATTTATTACATGTTTAAATTTTAGTTACCTTCAAAGTACTCTTCATTTGATGCAATATATCTATCAAGATGCTTTTTCTATTGCTCAAAACAGTTTTTTAACTCATCGATATTGAGGCTTTTCAGTGCTTCTGCCATTTTTTGCTTCACCTCTTCCATGTCAGCAGAACATTTCCCTTTGCGGACTTTCTTCATCCAGGGATGAAGATCAGGGCAAGATCAGGTGAATAGGGTGTGTGGGGCCCAGGAGTCATGCCATGTTTGGTCGAAAACTGTGGGACACTCAGTGTGGTGGGCAGGAGCACTGTCATGGTGGAGGAACCAGTCACCTGTTTGCCACAACTTGGGACATTTCTCCTGCACATCATGATGCAACCTTCTCAAAACTTTCATATAAAAACTTTGTTTGACCGTTTGACCCAGAGGAACAAATTCTGAGTGCACTACAAGAGGCTTGTCCTCCAAAAGTTAATTTGGGGTTTTGGGGGGCATCCCCCCTCATATATTAAGTGCATATATATTTAGAAAAAAGCTTGTCCTGTAAAAGCACCTCACTTTGTGAAACATTGTTTGGAAGTGTCTTAAGGTAGAATGATCTTAAAAGCAGAAACAAGAGACTCAGGCATTGAGACAACACAAATCCACTTGGTGGGAGCATATCTAGCTGATGCTGCCTTTCTTTGCTTCGGGACTCCCTTCTGTTTTCCTGTTCCCTTCTACCTTGACTTACTTCAGCATTGCCTCCCACAGTCACATTTCTCCTCCTTCAATCCCTTACCTTGACTTACCCCACAGAGACTACATATAACCTTTGCTTTCTTTTCAACAAGGCAGGGATGGCACATTCACATCCCACAGAGAGAGTAAGCAGTCGATTCTACAACAGACTTGCTTCTCTGTAAGAAAGGGATTGCTGTGTCTTCATAGTCTACCCAACTTCCCATTCCTCCATGAAATTGCATGTTAGTTACATGAGGTCACCAAAATATTGGAGACACGAGAACATATTCTAAAAGTACAGTTAAGACTCATTCTAACGCATTAACTGAAACAATATGTTGAGGCAAAATTTTTATTAAATAATGATAAGAAAAACACTTCTTGACAAAAATTTAAAGACTATAATTTATAACTTGGCAATTGCTCAGCCCTTAATCTTCCTTATAAGTGCATAGAAAACTATAGCTGGATTTAGAAATAGGGCACTTCACAGGTACAAATGCAGAAAAATATAATGAGTAGCATTTATTCTTTTTTGTTTTCCTAATTCACCTAGAAAATTGCTATGCAATTAAAACAGGAAATTTTTGTTTTGATTCTATTTATTTTTAAAATGAAGATTAGACCTACAAGGTATATATAAAAAAAGCAGTTTTAAAGGGTCTTAAACTTACTTAATATTTTTAAACTTAACATTTATTTCTGTTTAACAAACTCATTGATACTTTGATGCTTTGACGCTTAATACAGAAAGTTTTAGTAGGACACAAGAATCTTGTTTTAGAATATTATTCTACATAAATGAAATATACTGCTCATGAAAAAACGGATTCAATCAAGACGACAAACTCCACTCTGGTCCTCAGCGTCCTCATTTGCAAAAGGAGTAGGTCCAGTGAAGGAGTCTTCAAACCCTCTGCTAACTCTAAAGGCTTATGATTCTGAGTTCCTATATTTTACAAAGATATAGAATATTATATTTTTGTGTTGACAAGGAAACAAACACAAGTTAAAATGTTAGAAAAATTATATACTTAGTTTATTAAGCTGTGGACCCTACACTAAATATATGTATATTCACAATTTCACTATCTTAAAATGATCTCAAAGTCCAGTGTTCAACCCAGTTGTTTTACTTTTATATGTGCAATTAAAATAAAACAACTCTTCAATGTTATCATATATCAAAACTTTATGTAGTAAACAAAAAAATGAATTAAATTGTAGCCTTCTCATATGTCTTACTTAGTGTTTGATATCAGTCTGAGACAGAGACACATATGACTCCATAGCTTTAAAACTTTATATTAAAAAAAAGCAAATTGTCTTCCTGAGTTTTCTTTTCTTTTTTTCTTTTTTTTGAGTTGGAGTCTCACTCTGTCACCCAGGCTGGAGTGCACTGGTACACTCACAGCCGCCACAGCCTCGACCTGCTAGGTTCAGGTAATCCTTCTGCCTCAGCCTTCCAAATAGCTGAAACTACAGGCACACACCATTTTTTTGATTTATTGTAGAGATGAGGTCTCGCCAAGTTTCCCAGGCTGGTCTTGAACCCATGGGCTCAGGCAATCCTCTCACCTTGGCCTCCCAAAGTGTTGGGATTATAAGCATGAGCCACTGCACCTGGCATCTTCCTGATTTAATTTAAGTATTTAATGTTAATATACTATTTTATATGGTCCTTAAACTAAAAAATATAGTCTAGATAAAATATAAACTATGTGTCTAAGAAGTTTACCCTGAGCAAAGGCTGAGAGGGAAAGAAGAAACTTCATTGTTTCAGCTGAAAAAGGACAGATTATCATTGAGTTCTAAATTGAGACTGGAATCCAGCATAAGTTTGGTGTGGGTAAAAGTAAGTAGGGGTATTGGGGAGGCCTATGTAACACCATATGGCCCAGTAAGGGCCTCAAAGTTTCACTTTTGAGATTATTTCTAAAAAAAGAAAAAGAAAAATCAAATATACTGCTATTCTATTTATTTAGTGTTGCAAATACTATTTTATAAAATATCATTTGAAATATATTGATGTTTAGAAAATCTTATTTTTCCATTTCTTCATTTAAAAATTGTATTCAGAAGTCTCATGAAATATAAGTTGTCAATTGTGACTTCGTTATTAGTTTCTGGTGCTGCTTATTGGGGATGATCAGAATCCAAGCTCTATGAGAGCTGGAATATTTGTCTTTTTTCACTCGCTGCTATGTCCCCAGTGCCTAAAACAGTCTCTGGCACACAGGAGACACTCAAACAAAATGTGGTAAATGAATAAAAGAAATTAGTATATTTTTTATTTTTGTTCTCAAAATGTACCTTCTCAAGACAAAGAGAGGATTTTGAGGAAAACTGCAGAACAATGTAATCTTTCAGTCTTTCTATGGTATATCCCTCAAATTGTGTTCTGATCCATTTTTTAAAGCTAGCAAAAGTGAATTAGCAAATACCCAATAAAGCTAGGTAACATTAGTAGATGGACATCTCAAGCTATTGTTTGTTTTTGTTGTTGTTTTTCTCAACGTTTCTAGTTAACTCTCAAACTTTCTCTCACTCCAGGCTATTTATACCAAAAAGAAGAGACCACCTGACTGAATGCCTGAATAAACAAACAAACAAATAAGATTGAAAAAAGGCTGACTACTTTATTCCCCCCTTGAACAAGTAATACTTCTAATAATAATAGCTAATGGCCGGGCTCAGTGGCTTAGCCTGTAATCCCAGCACTTTGGGAGGCCGAGGGGAGAAGATTGCCTGAGCCTGGGGTTTCAAGACCAACCTGTGCAACTTGGTGAGACTTCATCTCTACAATAAATCACAAAAACTAGCCAGGCATAGTGGCGTGCATCTGTAGTTCCAGTTATTTGGAAGGCTGAGGTGGAAGGATCGTCTAAACCCAGCAGGTCAAGGCTGCGGTGTCTGTGGCCCAGGTGGTTGAGGCTGCCTTCCAGCCTGGGTGATGAGTGAGACTCCAACTAAAAAAAAAATTTAAAAAAAGCTAATTCGGTACATATATGGTGCCTTTTTTGTGTCAGGCTGTGTTCTAAGGGCTTCATATGTGTCAACTCAAGTAATCTTCACAATAACCTGAAAGATACGCTCTATTTTGCACTCCACATTGCAGATAAGGAAATTGAGGTACACAGATATTAAGTTACTTGCCTAAGATTACAGACTTAGGCAATGCTGTGGAGTCAGGAGTCAAGTCAGAGCAGGGTCTGTGGAGTCCACACTCCTACCCAATTAGAAATACTGCCTCTAAGACTCAGCAAAGAAACATCTTTAGCTCTCTTAACCCAGTGTTCCCAAACTTAGTGAGCCACAATGTACCAGTCAACATTTCTAGAACATATTTTGGCAGACACAGAAGTACAATATTTCTTTGGTTCCTTCAAGTCAAAATATATGACCAAGTAAATAGAAAAATGAGTTATAATCAGAACTGTTCTCTTACTTTTAGGAAAGAGTTAATGTGAGTTGAGTTTGAATTCTCAGCTTCCACATGCCATATAACTCTCCTATGAAATGAGGAAAGGAGGAATGATATTCTCTGCCATTTCTTAAAAATAAAACTTAACTTCTTTGATTAATACTTGTGAGTTACACACCAATGCAAAAAGAACGAAGCTGGAAAAACAGCATGACAAAGGATACCATGAAGTTCATGAGAAAAGAATGCTAAGAAATGTTCCATTCTCAAAAGTAATTGAAACCTAGTCTTTACTATTCTCTCATGGACCATTCCAGCTGACAGAATCCTTCTTACATCTTCCATCAGGGCTTAAGTGGACCCCAGTGCGTTCTAATGTAGAACACCACTGTGTAGCACGGGACCTCAAGTAGGGGAAGTAGGTTGGGCTAGGTAAGGATGTATTTCCTAGAGAAATTGGCGTGATAAGCTTGCCCCTGCGAGAGGTACACAATCCAAGTCTGCTACATAGAGCAGGGAGCTTTGAGCATCTTTAGCTGTACTGCGAATTCCTGCTCCCATCCTCCAATATTAAGTTTAAGGTGGGGAAGGGTGTCTGGTGGGAGAAGCAGAAGAGCAAGATCCCTAGGCAGAATAAGAAGCTGCCAAGTACTCCATTTTCACCCCAACATGTGGGGTGGACATCAATGCCAGCTCTGCCCTAAACACAAGTTTTGGTCAAGCAAAGGCCTCTTAGCAACATGCCAACAGCTTTGGTATAGTTTTTCCGCTAATCAGTGCTGATTGGGACATGGATTCAGCACACTCTCAAATGGAAAGGGCTTGGTGAGCTGAAACTGTCTGGGATTTCCCTGGAGATTTTTCATTAAAATTCTGATTACTGCTGCTATACAAATCACACAGTAACAGAATCCAGAATATATGGCCCTGCTTTGTAATGCACAGCATGCCAACTCTCCTGCAAACCATGATCTTTTAAATCATCAGTAGAGGAAAACTGACTTTTTATTATTTCACCACTAAGTTCTAAAGTTTATTTTACTAAATATAACTTTTAATGTTATAAATTGACATAACTTTTGTACAAAGGAAATACCCTGTGTTGATGGCTGTAAAGAATCACATGCATATTCATTCTCATCGTCCTCCCAAGTTAAAGGTACAATATGAGATATTCTGATACATTATGGAATCCTTAAGTGGTTCAATGGATGGCTTGAATTTATAAAAACATAGGGAAATTATTCTTTAAAACCATGAATTCACAACTACAAAGCCTATTTTTGCTTTGCTATTATTAATACAATAAGAGGTTTGACTTTGACCCTGAAATCATAAACGTGGAAAACATTAACAGTATTATATTGACATGTCTAAGCCTCTCCTTTTCTATATTAAACTGAGGCTTCTGATAAGTTTGAAGGAGTCCCTGTGGCACCAAATAAAACTAAACAATTCATAAACCCAAAGATCAAGGAGGTCTAGTGAACCAAAAGATTCCAGCTCTTCAATAAAAGGAAGTCTGCTTGAAACCACTGGCAATTATTACTGTTTTAAAACTATAATTTAAGAAATCATTCTAGTTAAAATAAATATTAACCTTTTGGAAAATCTGTCCCATATAATAATCTATACTATAAGATTTTAAAAAACATTTCAGATTCATGATGATAAAAATGTCTTCATATTATTAACCTAGCCTCTTTCCTTCAACCATGATAAACCTAAGCTGTCTAAGAATGAATTAGAAGGTTGCAGTAGTCTTTAATGCAATAGCATATCCATTATAATAAATTAAGAGGTATTTAGAATATTGTAATTTTTCCTAGAAGTATTGAATTCTTAAGACTGGGCTTTGACAACACAACACAAAATAAAATGGAATTTTTGTCTTCCAGATTATGACTTTGTCTCCTCTGTGGTAACAGGGTGGCATTTTGTTGCAACCTGTGAGTTTTTGCAGGGCTACTCTAACACTGCAACAAGGAAACTGCATGTGGTGTTACAAATTGCAGTGGGAAACACATGCTGTCTTTCTCTTGGTTCTCAGTCTAAATAGACCAGTAGCCATGAGTCACACTTGTGATGGGAACATACTCCAGATATAAGTATATAACAAATCAAAAACTAGAAAGCAATTGGCACTGATCATCTGGTCATGATACCCAAGTAAGTATTCAAGATTAGCTTTTCCCAAGGAGGATAACAGGCTGGAGACTTGGTTGGTTTGTAGCATTTCACAGCCTTAAAAGAACTTGCATGAATCTGAGTGCCTATAAATATTGCTGACTTGTCTCAGTGGTTCTTTAGACATCATGTTTTCTTAGACTTTCTACTGAAATTACCACATTGGTAAAGTTTCCAGGACAAACCACATTCCAAAGATAATTTTTCTCAGAAAAATAGGCAAAAAAAATTTTTGAGTCTTAAGAGGTTATTTCCTTTTAATCTCATATGCAATTTATAATATTAAACTGTAGTGATATTTACAAATTACTAGAATAAGCTTCAATCCTATTTAGTCTTTAGTCACATTAGAGAGACCAGGTTCCATTAAAAGAAAAAAAGTATTGAATCAATTTTTCAGCTGAAAATATTGGCAAATGTTCGTTTCTTAATGGCTAGGGTGAGCTGTCTCCTCAAAACAACAAAAATAAGCAGTTGGATTGATCTTCAAAATCTCAAAAAGGATGTGTTTTCACTTCAAATGTATGTATATTTACGGTAATTAACATGTTCTATTGATTTGCTTGATAACTGTTAATGTGCCTGTGTTACCAGGATCATTTGACTCCTTTAGTATGCCCAAAAGACTGTTCCTCTATTTTTGGCTTAAACAATTGATGTTCAATTTCACTAAGAACAATCTTAAACTTAAGGTTGAGTTGTGGCAACACAGAATGAAATAAGATTTTTATCTTCCGAAAAACAGTCTTCAAGTCCTGCTCACAAATCTCTTTAGTCTGTGTGTAAGCATGGCAAATGTTAATAATTATATTTAAGAAAGCTTTTAATACTGTTTGATCTCGTTAACTTAAACCCTTTCAAACATTTGAACTTTGTTTATAAATTTAATCTATTATATTTATATTTTTAAGTGACTCAATTATCTGAATTATAGAAGTCATAGTAGATACTTATAGCTTTCCTATATCTAGTACATTAAACTTAAAGATAGTGACACAGAAGTTCTCTTAGATAGTCCAATATAGTTTGTGAATTTAATAAGATTACAATCTAAAATCTCAAGTCTAAATAAAATGACTAACTATCCCTAACTGAGGGGTGTCTGGGATGCAAGACTTTCTATTTTAAAATGAAGATAGTTCTGAGCATATGGGACAAGTTGATCACCCTAAGTCAAAAATTATACAATTACAAATTTTCAGTTGAAGTTACAGGTCTGTCATTTCTATAAGACAAGCTTTTAAAGTAGGAAATATAAACAGGTCAGAGGCAGTGCTCACACCTATAAACCCAACACTTTGGGAGGCTAGGCGAGATAATTGCTTGAGCCCAAGAGTTCAAGATCATCCTAGGCAGGATAGTGAGACCTCATCTCTACAAAAATAAAATTAAAAAATTAGCTGGGCATGGTGGCACGTACCTGTAGTCCCAGTTACACAGGCGGCTGAGGAGAAAATGTTGCCTGAGCCCAGGAATTTGAGACTGCAACGAGCAGTGATTGTGCCACTGCACACCCACCTAGGAGACAGAGTGAAACCCCAACTCAGTAGATGATAGATAGGTAGGTAGATAGATGGATAGATAGATTCCTTCTTAATCCCCAAAATCATGGCTGTTATTTTTTATTTTAATCATTTCCATACTTAATTCTAAATTTCCACAAAGCTACAAGGGTCTTACTCACTAAAGGAAGCCTATTAGCATCCCATGTAATTTAGGTGACTTATGCACAGAAATTTTGACCTAGATGGAGATTAGAGTGTTGTTAAGGACCCTGATGAGTTTCACTGAACCTTATTTTGTGGTTGAAATGTCATGGGTTTCAAAATACGAATGGGAACTCAACATTATAAATCATTAGGGAACTACAAATTAAAACCACAATATGATATTGCTTCATACCCATTAGAATGGTTACCATTTTTAAAACCAAAAAATAGCAAGTATTGGCAAGGATGTAGAAAAACTGGAACCTTTGTGCACTATTGATAGGAATGTAAAATGGTGCAGATGCTATGGAAAACAGTAAGGCAGTTCCTGAAAAAATGAAAAGATATAATTACCAGCAATTCCACTTCTAAGTATACAAAAAATAACTGAAAGCAGGATCTCGAAGCAACATTTGTAACTCATCTTTATAGTAACATCATTTACAATAGTCAAAAGGTAGAAGCAACTCATGTATCTATTGATGGATGAATGGATAAACAAAATGTAGGACAACCACATAATAAAATATTATTCAGCCTTAAAAAGGAAGGAAATCCTGACACATGCTACAACATGGGTGAACCTTGAGAATTATTTTAAAAGAAACAAGCCAGTTACAAAAAGACAAATGCATAATTCTATTAACGTGAAGTGCCTAGAATAGTTAAATTCATAGAGACAAAAAGTAAAATGGTGGTTGCCAGGAGCTGGGGATATAAAGGAGTGTGTAGTAATTTTTAATGGGTATAGAGTTTTAGAGTTGCTTAAAAAAAAAAGCTCTGATGAAAAAAGCTCTGGAGACTGGTGGCACAATGATACAAATGTGCTTAATGCTACTGAACACTACACTGAAAAATGGTTATTATGGTAAAATTTATGTTGCATGTATTTTACCACAAATATAAAGTTTTAAAAATTACATTAAGAATCCAAAAGTTTGATGACAACAAGTATTGATGAAGATGTATAGAAATTGAAACTCTCACATATTGCTAATGGGGAAGGTAAAATGGTGCAGCCACTTTGGAAAATAGTTTGGTAATTCCTCAAATCATTAAGTGTAGATTCACCACATGACCCAGAAATCCCATACTAAGTATGTATCCTAAAGAAATGAAAACATATGTCCATGTATAAACTTACATATAAATGTTTATAGCAGTATTATTCAAAAGGTGAAAATAACCCAAATGTTTACCAATGGACAAAGGAATAAACAAAATTCGATCCATACAATGGAATATTATTTGGCTATACAAACTAATGAAAAACTTCTGGTTTCAGCCCAGCATGTAAGAATTTTGGAAGTCACTGAACCATCCTAAAAAGTAAAAAGCTGAACGAACTGAAAATCAACAACTCTTCTTTGATTTGTTAGAGAATTGAAGTCACAGGGCAAACTGCTGCCTCCAAAACTGCAGAGAGGGATAAGCAGTTACAGAGAATCACAACTTTCTGGAGCAGAAACCTTCATGGGAATCAGTATTAGAGTAGGGAAACCTGAACTGTAAGTGAGGACTTGCTGGGGTTCAATGTGGACAAATATGGCCGATATACTCTCCAGGGGCCCCAGCCTGAAGGAGGTGCCTCACACATCTGTCACTTTTTACCTCCAGGAACTCTACTCAGGATCTGACAGTGAAAAAAATTCCCTGTTTCATGGAAAAGAAGAAAAGTAACTATTGTGAAATATGCAGAGCATTCTCGTTAAGCCTACCCTTAAGAGAAACTGTTTTATCAGAGTCTGACCAACCTGAGTGAAAAGACATACTCAACTTCAGCTCCCTTCTCTGGCACCTATTGTGGAGAGGGGAAGTGAGAAGCACTGTGAAGTTCACAGAAGGAACAGAAGCAGGCTCACTAAAAGACTGAGTCTGACTCATCCACAGTACTCTAGAATGCTTTCTCTCCCCCTATTCCCAGGCGTATCCTCACATTACTAAAGTCCTATTTATCACAGTTAACTTTTTTACTCAGTACATCATCTCTGACTTTTGACCAAAAATTGTAAGGCATACAAAAAGGCAAACAAAACAAAAATATCTCACATAGTTTGAAGAGATGGAACAAGCTTCGGAATCCAACTCAGCATAGGAATGTTAGAATTATAAACTTGGAAATTTAAAATAAGTATGATTAATATGCTAAGGGCTCTAATGGAATAAGTAGGCAACTTGCAAGAACATATGGAAAATGTAAGCAGAGAGATGGAAATTCTGAGAAGAAATCAAGAGGAAATGGTAGAGATCAAAACACTATACCAGAAGTGAAGAATGCCTTTGATGGCCTCATTAGTAGACTGAACATGGCTAAGGAAAGAGTTTCTGAGTTCGAAGATAAATCTTCAAATTTCTAAAACTGAAGGGCAAAGAGAAAGAAGGCTTAAAAAAAGGAATAGAATATCCAAGGACTGTGGGACAACTACCAATGGTGTAGCAGATGCTTAATGGGAATACCAGAAGGAGAAGAAAAAGAGAAAGGAACAAAAAATATCTAAGGTAATAATTACTGTGAATTTCTTCCAAATTAATGTTAGACACCAAACCACAGACCCAGAAAGCTCCAAGTATATCAGGCAGAATACATGCCAAAACACTACAAGTAGGCATATCATATTGAAAATGCAGAAAGTCAAAATAAACAGAAAAAAAAACCAAAACTTTGAACGAAGCCAGAAGAAAAAAAGGAAGTACTGATACATGTTACACCATGGAGGAATCTTGAAAAGATGCTTAGTGAAAGAAGTCATTTATAAAAGATCATATATTATATGATTTCATTCATAGGAAAATCCAGAAAAGAAAAATTTATAAAGACAGAAAGGAGATTACTGGTTACTTAGGACTGGTGGAAGAATGATGCAGAGATAGACAGTTGACAGCTTACAGGACACAGGATTTCTTTTTGAGTGAACATGTTCTAAAATCAACTGTAATGATGGTTGCATATATCTGTGAGTATACTAACCACCACTAAATTGTGTATTTCAAATAGATGAATTGTATGGTAAGAGAACTATATATCAAAAGGTTGCTAATTTTTTAAATATGAAAGTGGTTGTTCTCAGAGGTCACATCGCCTAGTACTTTGTCTACTCACAGAGGTCTGTAACTTTGACCCAGTTTGAAGTCTTGATTGAATTTTGAAATTTTTTTTTTTTACTCTCAAGATGTGTTCTAAAATTCTAATGATCTTTGACTCTGATGAGATCCTTAGATATGCAAATATATTTTCTTTCTAACCTGATGAAATTTTTCATTCTTTCATAGTCTTAGGACCATCTAACCCTTAGGGATAATTAAAGTGATATCCAAAGAATTCTGAAGATCTCTCTTAACTTGAGATCACCAGGGATGAGATCATTCTACTGCCAACTGTGATACTGGTGAGACTATGATTATTCCTAGCATGCTTTTCTGTGACTGAAGGATAATTTACACATAATAGTTCTCTGAATCACCAATTTGCCAAATTTACAAAATGTACCAGAATTACTTTAAATTTGATTATCTTGCCTATCATAAAGTTTACATAAATTAATCATGGAGATGATGATTTATCATGGATAATTTCTATAGCTTTAACACGATTGTTAAACTTGTCAAAACCAGAGAACATAAAGCTATTTAGTCTTATAAATATACTTAATATTCATAAAAGGAACCAAAAATTTTAGTACTTCATAATAAAGTAATACATGAATGCATATGGCTCAAGGATTTATTACCTAATTCATTTAGAAATTTTGTAGTTCATAAAGTTATGGGCTGAATTATGTTCCCTCCAAATTCATATGTTGAAGCTCTAACCCCCATGTGACTGTTTTTGGAGACAGGGCCTTTAAGAAAGTAACTGAGGTTAGATGAGCTCATAAGGATGGGCCCTAATCCAATAGAACTGGTGTTCATATAGGACGATGAAGAGACACCAGGAGTGCTCACAAAAAGAGGAAAGGTCATGTGAGGACTGAGCAAGAAAGCAGGACATCTGCAAGACTACATGAGAGCCCTAGTAAGACACTACCCTTGCTGGCATCTTGAACTTGACTTTCAGCCTCTGGAACTATGAGAAAATAAACTTCTGCTGCTTCACACCCAGTTTGTAATGTTCTGATATGCCATCCCAAGCAGACTAATACACTGTTAATTTTTAAAAATTATTTTGATGCCATCTTCTATTTGACAGACCTTTTAGCATTTCTTAGGATTGTTTCATCAATTTCCCAAGAGGCATAGCAAATTTACTTTGTTTTTATCAGTTAGAGCCAGAATTTAATTTGTAATGTGGTGGCTCCTGTATCTTTCTAGTTGTTTTATGTTTGTGTCTTTATACGTCTTTTTGCATCCTGTAGGGATGTGTAACCATTTTACTCTTTCTCACACAATTATTTATGGTTAATGTACTTTAAATCTGAGGTTCTACTCACAGTACATCTAGTAATCCTTTCTCAGCATCTTCACTTTGCAGCTGTACACACAGGACGTAACCCAAGTTAGAAAGCAAGATTTCAGCAAATTGTGTGGCTGAACTTCTTGACAGTTTATAAAAGTGTTTGTTTTAGTTTTTGCTGTATTCTTTTCACTCTAGCCATTTGCAACAGATTTGCCAGTGGTCAGTTGAATGTCAATTTCATGTGCATTTAATATATGAGACGTTGAGCCCCTCCCAAATGTTTAAAATTTATGCAAAATTTTCATATTGTATCTGGTAAGTTAACTAATTGGTAAATTTTTAAAAGTGCAGAGGCTGGATTAAAACTATGTTGAAAGGGAAAACCCATCCCATTGTTTATAAATCACAAGACATTCAATACAATTATATTTGCAATTTGAAATATACATATATTTTTATTCCCTAAAGGCAGAGTATTTCAGTTTGGCTAACCACTGGGTTGCAAAATAACTAAAGTTATAAAAAAAATATTTGGGAAAAAAGTTCATAAGAGTGGTTACTGCTAGAATTAGACAAAGTTAATGGAAGCAATTTGACTTTCAGCAAATTGCTCATTCAACAGATTGATTTTCCAGCAAGTTAGTTTTCTGCTCTCCTTTTTGAATATGTGCATGTCACACATGTACATCCATACAGAAGCTTAAGCAGTAAAAGTAAAAGCATTTAGTATCTGTGAATTCTTTACATGTCATCCTTATTTGAAACAGAAGGAAACAACTTCTTCATCAACTAAGATGATACCTTTGCCATCTGAAGACACAAACTTCAAGTTGGAAAAGTTTTTAAGTTTAACTGAGGTTACTAGTGGCAAATTTCATCTCACTGGAAACATTTTTTGCATTGTATACTAACTAGAAAGATGGCTTTATTCAGCATGACTTTTTAAAGCACTTAGGAAAGCAGCTACTTGACATTTAACATTTTTCCTTCATGAAAACAAATTTATCTTTATAAGAATTTGAAGTGATAAATATATTGAAAGTAAATGAATACTTCACATGGTTATCCACCCTGCACCATTAATGTGTAATAAATAGATGTTTTAAATATTTGCTCCTAGAGAGGTCTCGTCTTGAACTTAGGCATAAGTTATCTAAACAGTTGAAAAAAGATTTATAGTTATGAAGAGGCCTATATGTCAAGGAAAGTTTTATGATATGCTCTATAATAAATTAACAATAAATGGATACAGGTGACTGTGGAATTTATGACCTTTAATGCTTTAATACCGCACTAAAGAAAAACTAATTATTAAGGTCCAAAAGGGTAATAAAAGAATAGCATCTACAAATTGTCAAATTAAGCCATTAGTTCTAGGTATTTGAAGTAGGTGCTTTGCATTGCCACTCAGCCTGAGAAGCAGATGCAAATAAGTACAAGAAAACTCAATGCCATCAAGTAGCTCAGAAGCAACGGTCAGGTTTTCCAGCTGAAATGAAAGACTTACTTCTGAATTGTTTATCTTCTGTTTAAAAATTATAATTCTTCCATGCACTTTGGTGAGGTGTTATTTTTTTACTGCAAAACAAGAATATTTCATTAAATTCTCACATAGCATTTATTGAGTGCTTTCCCGCAAGTGTCCATGAAGAGGTTTGAATACAAGAGGTCCCAGGAAAAGTTATCTGACTAAAAAATCAAATTTGAGCTACTTGCAGGTTTTAGAACTGTCCTTTCTGTAAGCAATTTCAATTAAAGCACTAGTTGTAGTGAGGCATCTCCACTTTCATCTTTAGGTTTTCATAAGAAAAAAAAGAACTCACCCGTTTATTCCTAATTTGAACCTCACCAGGAGGTAGATGAGTTTATTTCCTAGAGGGAAGAGGCTATTGTGAACGTCAGCCTCTAAAGTGATCTTCCAGTTTCCAGTCTTTCACCCTTTTAATCCATTCTCCACACTAACTCCAGGCTGGTCTTTATTTTTAGGGAGAAAAATGTGATTATATTACATCCTTACTTAAAATTTTTTGGATGGCCTCCAACTGCTTCGCCCCAACTCTTTAGCAAGGCATTGATGCCCTTCATGATTTAACTCCCACCTATATTTCCAGCCACATATCCTCCTGGAGTCTCCTGCTTGAGGCAGAAGACCAGTGGTCATGCTTGTGGGGTATGCTCATGACTGCGGGTATATACACGCTTTGTTTCTGCTATTTGAATGGCCTTTCTCCTTAGTCTTTCTTTTCTTTCAGGGAAAAGCTCAGATGTTTCTTCACATGTAAAAATCGTCCTGTCAGAATCAATTGCTTTCTCAGACCTTCCATGTCATTATATCCCTTTCCTTGCATGAGGTTAATTATGTAGGTGACTATCTTGTTACTAGTTGAAAGTCGTGGAAGGCAGGGACCTTGTCTCCCATGTTTTCATTCCTAGCATCTCAGTATATTGGGAGTGCTCAATAGAGGTTATTAAATTAAAATGCTGGAGAAAGTGTATTAAAAGGGGAAGAGGTGTTGGGAGATGAATTGCGAGTCTGAGAGATAGGACAGTAAACCTTTCTCTTAGGGGAAAGTCTTGAATAGAAAACTAAGTTAGTCCTTTCGTAAACTCCACTATTACCTTAAGAGGAAACTGCCAGGGGAAGGGGCACACTTCATCAGTAAGGGTACCTGATCTCAAACCAGGTGAAGTGAGGACCAAAGTGAGGCCCAAAGTTTACCTATACAATGACCATTTGTATACCTATCCCTGAATTGTACCCATCTTTAAAATAAAAAAAAATTTTTTTAAAGAGGCTACTAAAAAATGGCATAGAAAAGAATGAGAGCCGGGCTTGGTGGCTCAGCCTGTAATCCTGCGCCTTTGGGAGGCTGAAGTGAGTGGATTGCCTGAGCCCGCGGGTTCTAGACCCGCCTGGTTAGCGAGATCTCATCTCTACAATAAATAAAAAAATCAGCCGGGCGTGGTAGCGCATGCCTGTAATTCCGGCTACTTGGAAGGCTGAGGCGGAAGGATCACCAGAGCCCAGCAGGCGAGGCTGCAGTGGCTGGGAGCGGCCACTGCACTCCAGTCTGGGTGACAGAGTGAGACTCCAACTCAAAAAAAAAAAAGAAAAGAAAAGAATGAGAAATTGAATTTGAGAAATAGTTATATGTGAATAAAATTTAAAATGATAATATTATTATAATGAGGAAAATAAGGAGTTAGGATATCTAAATTGAGATGACTGGTGTGTCACAAGAAAAAGGACTTCAGTCAGAAGACTGAAGTGGACTCTAATTGTGTGATCTGTAAAAGGTGTTTCCTTTTTCTTACCTTGTTTCTTCATCTGTAAAAATGGGGATAATAATGGCTTCTTCACAATGTTTTCATGTGGATTATATGAAAGAACAGAAATAAAATAATGATAATAATACTTACCATCTATTGAAGAACTACTACTATTCACTCAAAATGTTTTGGGTCTCACAAAACTTGAAATCACCTCTAAGTAAGCCCTATACAAAAGGTTCCAACACAATTCTCTGCTTTTGACTTTTCCTCTGGGATTGGCATACACCTGTACAATCATTTCCACAATCTTGGATTGGCTGTACATGCTTTGGGTATATCTAAGTGTGGACCAGACAGTAACATCATCACCAAGACTTCAAATGTTATACCAGCTGTCTGTGGCTCCATGCACACCCTCCAACTCTCAGAAAATTCCACCCATCACCTCATGAGTTTCAAATGAATATATTTATGATCATTCTGTTCAAATAAGATAAATTATTACAAATATACAATGTAAAGGGACACCTCAGAGAGTTTCTCTGTGGTAATGAAACAGTTCTGCATCAAAAAGTGATGGTAGCTACATGAACCTGTCTACCTGGTCTTCTTTCCTGCCCATTACTAATCACATACAATAGTCAGGAAGCTTTCTGAAGGTTGGATGTGCAACAAGCAGACCCCTTATCTCCCCTTCCTTCTAATAATAGAAGATAAGACACGTGCACAAATATTAATGCAAAGTAGAAAGGTGAAGGTTCTCTGTGAAGTTTGGAAAATGAGCTACAAATTTTTTCTGACACATACAAACACAGGCAAAGATGGAAAAGGTGAGGACCAAGATGTCAAGTGACATGGAAGTCATTGACTAGACCTTTCTATAGAAAAGGAGCCTCATATCAAGACTGACAAGAGTGATGGCTAGGAAAAGGGCAAGGGCTTGTTTAACAGCAAGAGCTGTTAAGCTTGAAATAAATATGTGTTATACTCAAGCAAGTGTAAAGTCACACAGCCAGGAACCAGAACAAGTGTACAAGTATGTCAAAGAAGTCTTCACTGCACAAAGGAAATGAAATCATTTGTCTCTGTATCTTTGAGCAGTTTAGTAATAAAAACTTTTTTCCATGCTGAATCTGAAAAAAAATTGTCTGATCAAATAATTATTTGATATTAGATTTTTAAAACTGAATGCTTAGAACCAAGAGTCAATGCACTTTTTGGAAAAACAAAAAGCATTCTCTCAATGTATAGATTATATAAATCAGAGAGAGAGGAAGAGAGAGAAGGAGCAAAGGAAGAAGAATGTGAAATGAAAGACAATTACAGAAGTTACTACTGCAAGAATTGAGGGAGAAGAGCAGAAGATGGCTGGTGATAGAAGAGTCCGAAATTCCTCCTGAACAGAAGGGTTTTTACTCTTCTTATTGTTGCTTAGATCTTTATTCTTCAAACTTATAAAGAGAGTGAGTTTGAAGGTTCTAGTGTGGTAGCTATATTTGTCTCAGTATCTACACATGTTAAATACCAATAATCAGACTCATAATTATTTAATGATGCCAAGCATTTTATCTGATATATTTCCAGGAGTTTTAAAGCTTGAACTATTCATTTGCCCTGATTTCTAATGATTTGTGCTATTACATTACTAATTTAATTGTAAAATCTGCACTATAAAAGCTAGAACAGTAAAACCATTTTTCTAGACCATACAATATTATACTCTACACACATTTTTCTAATATGAGTATTTAGAGTGCCAAAGAACTAGTGTAATTCAATTCTCTAGTTCTTATAACTTTTTTTTTTTTTTTGAGTTGGAGTCTCACTCTGTCGCCCAGACTGGAGTGCAGTGGCCGCTCCCGGCCACCGCAGCCTCGACCTGCTGGGCTCCGGTGATCCTTCCGCCTCAGCCTTCCAAATAGCCGGAATTACAGGCATGCGCTACCACAACTGGCTGATTTTTTGATTTATTGTAGAGATGAGGTCTCGCTGTCCAGGCGGGTCTCAAACCCGCGGGCTCAGGCAATCCACTCACCTCAGCCTCCCAAAGGCGCGGGATTACAGGCTGAGCCACGGAGCCCGGCTAACTTTTTTTTTATAAAGATGTCTAGCTATATTCAAATGTGGGTGCTGTGTTAGTTATCCATTTCTGCATAACAAATTACTATAAACTTAGCAGGTAAAAACAACACACATTTACTATCTTAAAGCATCTGTGGGTCAGGAGTTGGACATAGTTTAACTGAGTCCTCTGTTAGGACTACAATCAAGATATTTACCGGGTTGCATTCTTATCTGGAGGAAAAATCTGCTTCCAAGCTCCTTCAGTTTGTTGGCAAAATTCACCCCCCTTGTGGTTGCAGAACTTGGTCCCTGAGGTGGTAGAGGCCACCTGCAGTTCCCTGCCACGTCGGCGGCTCCATAGATAGATTGCAACATGGCAGGTTATTTCTTTAAGAGCAGCATGGGAGTCAGATAGCAAGATGGAGACTTACATAATGAGATGTAATCATGGGAATGACATCCTATCACCATTGTGGTATTCTAATGGTTTGAAGCAAGTCATAGGTACTGCCCATGCTCAAAGTGAGGGTGTTATATGAGGATGTAGACACTGGAAAGAAGAATGCATTGGGGATCACCTTAGGATGTGTCTGCCACAGGTGCCAAAATAAACGTTTCATATCCAGAGTATCTTTTTATATGCCAAAAATACAAAAGAAAGTTTCTGAGTAGATGAAGATTAAAAACTTAACATAATTTAAAAGGTGAAAAATATGATGTGGAATAGTGTTTTAATAAAGAAGAAACCATTTAAAGTAAAGAGAAAGAACTTTTAAAGGTATTTTTATAAACAGAATACAGTAAATAAATTTAAGTTTTATGTTTTAAAAATTATTTAAATAATAATATGAAACTGAATATATATATTAGCTAGCTGATTTCTTGAAAGTTGAAGTGCTAACAACATTTTCATGTGCTAAAACAGGATTCAGAAATAAACAACGCTAGAAAAAAAGCAACAGACCAGGAGAAAATATTTGCAACATATTTAAGAGAAGGGATTAATATCCAAAATACACAAAAAGTTTCAACAAATCACTAAAGAAAAGAGAAACAACCCCAAAGAAAAATGGACAAAATATGGAATAGGCAATTCAGAAAAAATAATAGTAAATAAAGAAATAAATAGACAATTGCTCATATAACTTAGTAAATAAGTATCAAAACAATAATAAAATAGATGTGTTTACTCATATAATTGAAAAAACAAAATAAAATCATTGTAATATCAAAAACTTTCAAGGATGTGAGAAAACGGGCATTCGTATACATGTAATGAAAAGATAAGCTTTTTGGAAGGCAATTTAGCAAAACCTAAAATACTTTAAAATGCTTACTATTTGGCCAATAATTTCACTTCTGGGAAACTATCCTAAAGAAATACTCCCTCTTTTAAAAAGGTAATATACAAGGATATTCACTGTAGTATTTTTATAAGCATTAAACCCTGGAAATAAATGTACTATAATAGAGAACTGGAATGTGATATAACCATGCTATAAAATCCTATACAGTCAGTAAAAAAAAAAAATTGACTTATGCTTACTTGCTTAAAAAGAGCTCCATGGTCTATTGAGTAAAAAAGAGCTGAAGAACAACAGATGAATTATGATCTCATTTAAGTAATTATTATCTTATTTAAGATATGTATAAATATAGAAAATACCAAAAGAACACACATCCAACTCCTAACCATCATATTTTTGGCAAGATGTAGAATTGGGAGGTAATCAGAGAGACTGTCACGCTGTGTGTGTCACTTGATTTGATTGACTCATGTATGTTGAGAATGCACAATGAGAAGAGAAATAATTGAAGTGATACTACCTTTTTCTTTGTCATTCTAAATGGAAAAAACTTCAATAATAACAAAACATAATATATATATTTTAAAAGCAACTACGTAAGTTGATTTATATCCTTCCTTGCAACTAACTGAGTCAGCTAATTTTCTGGTTTATGATAAATGTAAACAAGAGATTCAAAATTAAGGGGAAACTTCTATCTCTCTGTCTACCCAACAATTCTCTATCGCTGCTATTTATATTACCTATCTGTCCTTGATAGTTCATACTAGTTTTCATCCCAGTTCTGAAATTTCTACCTTTTCCCTCTCGGAAAGTTTATATCCATGACATAGAAATAGAAAAGATCTGTGTTAAAATACTGCTTAGGATTTTAGAATCATCTGTAAAACCTTTCCAGCCTATGCTCAACTTCCCTGTACAAAACTTCCCAGTAGTTTTATTTTTCAGCAAAATGATAACAAACTGCATAGCATTCACCACACAATTCTGATTTATTCTGTCACAGTGAAGGACTTTGTAATGCTACCTCATGTCACTTTTTGCTGATATGATTGTGTGTTACATAGTCAGTGCATTTTATTATAATATCAGCTTCATAGAAAGCAGCAAGCAACATTTTTTTGAAAAGTTAGCCATATTTTTTTACATCACAAAAGCAAACTAAAGAGCTTAAAAATTAAACCCCAAATTAAAAACATATGGCTTATGGTCTTTGCATTTGATTGGGTAAATGTATATATAAATTATACTTAGACCTGAAGGTTCTCTTTGCCCATTTTTCCTTTATGATTACCTCAAGTCGATGTGGTGCCTTGTAAAAGCCCACCTATGCTGCAGTCATTCTATAATCTCTATGAAATAAAACCCATCTTTCTGGCTCAGTGAAGTTCAGAAAACCTGGGTCTTCACTTCTATAAATGTATCATATTGCATTTACTAGCTAATAAAGTCTCAGAGAACAAGATTGCCCTTCTTTTCACGACTTGATCTTTTACAAATTTACAAATGTAATGCTTTAACCTACTTGAACTCAACTCTGGCTCACTGAGGAAAGATGCTAACCAAGTGACGGTGTCTGTTCCCTGTTAGCCTGGCTCGGACTCCAACAGCCAGATTGAAAGGGGCAGCCTCATGCCTGAGGGGTGCAGCTGGCCTCTGCTAGAGGTTTGTGTATCCCAAGTTAACAAGGTTAATAGACCAAGGTCAAAACAAGAAGACAGAAGGACAGAGTGGGCACTGAGAAGGCATCAAATGGGGATCTGGTACCAGCAGGCAGGTCAGAAGGCAAGGGCAAGATCTGTTATCAAGCTGGAAGCCAACTCCCTGAAAACCAAACAGAGATAATAGCTGAAGGTCTAGTGACATTCTTCAGAAATGAGGTGTTTGTCCTTTCTTAGCCATCAAGTGGCTAGAGAAAACTTTCTCTGAAGAACTTCTGTATTTAGACACTCTTAGCCATCTTAGCTGAGGAGGTTGTGACACTCATGTGGCCTTGTGGAGGGATTTGCAATAACAAGTTCTTACTCATTTAAAACCCACCTAGAACAAGTAATTTTAGTTTGTTTTTAAAGGGTATAGTTTAGAAACAGAAGCTACAAAGGAGGTAAATATATAAGAAAGAAACTGTAATAACACTAGGCAGTAACTTGAATGTAACCTTGGATAAAAATGGGAGATTTAAAAAAAAATCAAACAAAAAAGTGTTTAGTCTACACAATTCAGAGCATTCTGAACTGGAAACAGCAAAACAATAAGTTTGTATAAGAAGCAGAGGGTAGCTCATGCCTGTAGTTCCGGCTACTCGGAAGGCTGAGGCGGAAGGATCGCCGGAGCCCAGCAGGTCGAGGCTGCGGTGGCCGGGAGCGGCCACTGCACTCCAGTCTGGGCGACAGAGTGAGACTCCAACTCAAAAAAAAAAAAAAAAAAAAGAAGCAGAGGGTAGGTGAAGACAAGAAAGACCAAAGAAGAGAAAAGAAAGAAGAGACAGTGGGTGAGAGTATCGAAGAGTCCCCTCTCAGAAGCAGGGGAACATGCTTGATTTGCCAGACAGAAGCAGCCTGTCTCCATTAAAACCTCAAAGGTTTGAAAATTATCCGTGTGTAAGGTTGCATATTTTCTGAATTCCCTGGATGTTTGACATTGAGTCCATAACTTAGTAAAATGGTTAATTAAAGCTGTTTGCTAAATAATTTAAAAGATTTCTTTAGTTTCATTGACAAACACAAAAATACAAAGCTCACATTATCTAGGTAATTTCAAAGCAAAGCATTTATACCTAAAATAATTGCCCAGTTTATTATTCCATTCTGCTGGTTGATCTTCACTGGAAGGAGAGAACAAATGGTTCTTAAAGTCTGAAATGCATGCATCCCACTTGTACTGATGTTTTCACGAGGGCAGATGCACCCCCTACTAGTGGTTAAAGCCACTTCTACCTGCCTCTTTCTCTTCTCAGAAAATGTAACCCATGGTCACCACCAAAATGGTAACAGTAGAGTCTGTCATTGTTCACTAATCTAAATAAACCACTGGAAGTACTCAGTGACCACTGGCCACCTTGTGCTCAATTTCTTCATTTTTTTAAAAGCAATTCAAAATCTCATAGAAAGCAAGCAATTTTCATCAAACTGGTGGTAGCTTTAGCTCAGCTAGATGAAAGCAGGACCTTCTGGAAATAATGTTATATAAGGTTCCCACTGGTTAACATTTTAATCCAGGTGAAAAGTCAAGTTACATGATTCTTGGTGGTAGCACTAAAGAATAAAAGAAGGGTAGTCAACAAGTGGTCTGTGGAGGTGCAAAAGGGCAGGTAAGGGAATTTTGACGGGCCATAGCTTATGATACTCAGAAAAAGTGCTCCCTACCATTTTCCACTTCTACTCCACACCCTGTGATATGAGTATCTTTAATACTCATATACATATATAGGGAACAACCTCCACTATCCCCTGTGTCGCTATCTCAGTCCTATAGGGCAAGAGGCTGAAGCAACCATCTTTGATGAATGCACAGAAAAAAAAAAAATACACACTATGCTTTGGAGCTGAAATGTCATTTGATCTTTGTTTTACATGTTTCCGTAGTCTTATCTTTATTTCTGATGCAGCTGAGACTTTTTTTTTTTAAGATTTAAACATAATAAGAAAGCTTTCCAGTGAAAAATCTGTTTACAGTGGTAATGTGCTTGCCTGGGCGTTTTGGAAAATATTTGCTTATTCTTCACAACAAATATTTGGCAGAGCAACTGTGCCTTAAGTAGTAGTTAAAACTCTGTAGTGAAGATATTGGTACTGGAGGTCTGGTAAACATTTCAGTTCAGTTCCATGTAGTACTAAGTTCCTCCTCTGTGCTTAGCACTCTCTTGGTGCTAGTGAATACAAAAAAGTGTAAGAAGCACATCTGGCTTTTTTCCAAAGAGACAAAGACCCTGTAAGATAGTATGTAATTAAGTAGCAATATGTGTCATTTCAAGGACATAATCTTGTTTCAAGTCCTCCTCCACTCATTAGTTTTGTGATCTTGGACAAGTTTTTAACCTCTTTGAGCTTCCAATTCCTAATGAAGATAATAGCATAATGTAACTTATTTCTTTCAAAGCCTCAGTGAAGTGAAGATATAAACAAAAGGATTTTATTTTTGTCCAATCATGAATTTTAGCATTGTTTTGGGGGTGGGAATCTACCTTTCTAATTTGAGTATTAAAACCCTTATGATTTCTTGTCTCTGTGTTAAACAGTACTGAGACTAAGACACAATTTTTTCTGTGTTCAACTATACTGAAAGCAAGCAAAATACCTTGGCTGCTTGATCCAGATTTGTTCAAGGAAGAAAATACTATAAACCAGTTCTAGAGGATAAGCCTGTCAACTAAACAGTCTATAGGTGAATACTAGCCACTTGCTTAGAGGATCCACTTCGAGCCCTTAGCCTTGCTTTACACAGATCAGAGCTATTATGTTACAGATTGCCCAGTCTCATCCAGTGATCCCTGCCCTGCATTGCAATACCCACCAACCCAGGCCCCAACACCCTTTCTCAATTTCCCCACTTTAATAATGCACCACTAAGACTATTACAAGTTGGTCATCTCCCTTATTGCAGTAGATTGAATAAACTTATTTTGGCTTGATCAACAGGTTTTTCTGTTTTGTTTTAAGGCATAGTCAACACATGCTTTAATATCTTCAACAGGTTTCATAATATTCTGGGCAGACTGGAATTAAAGTACATAATATCTGTTCTGGCCTACAAAGTTTGATTTCCATCCTCCTCAAGACACTTGCCCAACTTTACCTTACCCTAGATGAGTGATTTATGGGACTTGGAATTGGGAGGTAGCTTGGTCTTCTATTTAAACAGGAGTAAGACAGGATGGGGTGGAGGCATTTGGTTTGAGATGACCCTACTTCCTTTGAAGACCCAACACTTCCAGGAGAAAAAAAACGTTCTAGGGAGTTACTAAGCAGTAGTGTGAAAAGGCTCTTTGTTATTTTGCTGCTCTGGCTCGTTCCATATGTCCTTATCTCCATCGATATGGTGGCCCCTGTGTAGATAGTGGGTTCGGTTTTCTCTGGGCATAGTCAGCACCATGCTGGCCCCTCAATCACTGATGTCCCACTCATAAAGGAACACCCTCTCCATAAGTACTAGCCTCTAGAAAACTTTGTTGGTATAGTGTTGCCCCATTCTTCCTCCTCTTATAAACTCTGAGCTCCCTTATGTGGAGCCACAAGAACTACTGGGAAAATGAGAATAATAGAACATTGTAGTAAGAATTAAACATACTACTAAAATATGTGGTACAGACAATAACTAGTAGTCTTCTGTCTTCCCTATTAAGCGCAATGCATTGTGTTGGTGATACTACCTTTGTAGTTAAGAATGAAAATATGAGTAATTTTTTAAGTATATAAAAAAAGGTTCACACCTGTTAAACTTTAAAAGCCAAAACTAACCTACTGTGATTTCACTAAATTACAAATTAATGTAAATTGCCATCAAGTCTTTTAAACTTCTAGTCAAGACCAATAATGAACAAAATGTCCGTGCCACAGTGACATTCCATTTTGGCCTTTTAAATTGTTGCTTCTTAATAAATAATCTTTAATTCAGTATCTCAAAAGTAGATGTCGCATTGTTGATGTGATTAGACTCTATTTCAATGTGTGAAATTAATATGTGCCAACACAAAAGGGGGATATTTCTCCTGACATTTTCCATGACATGTTTTAAAGATGATTGCTATTTGGGGGAGATTCAAGAGAGCAGAGTGAGAAATATTTATAGCTATGAATGTAATAAAAAATTTAATCATGAACTAACAATACATTAAACCGGTAGGACAGAGTTTACATTAGATCACAGGAATGAATAGCAAAAATACAGGCAATATTTTTGAAAAAACAACCAGCAGTGAAAAATGTATTTATAATACAAACCAGACACTCCAAAATAATTTGTGGTTTACTTAATTCTTACCGTTCATCCTATATTCTTTTGAATAAGCTGAAGGAAGGCACCCGAGTAACTACCTCAGCTGTTTTTGATTTTGATTCTGAATTTTCCATGAGATGAAAACTCTAGTCTATACAACAAAAAGAGATGACATGTCATTTTTAGAAATTTAGATTTTTTTCCCCTCAGTGTAGATACATATTAAAAAGAAATGTATTACAATAAATTACTATATTTCCAACTTGTGTCATTATTTTTGGGTAAACAATAAATGCGTATAAATTCTGAATAAAGAAATATCACATTGCATCTGCAATCTGTACTCACAGAAGATCATTACAGTAACAAAACCAGCTGCATGTAATAGAAAGTAAATGATTTACAGTGTTACTATGAGAAACTACTTTATTTCATATTGCCGTAAAAAGAACAGTACTGAATATTTGCATGACAAACAGAAGAATCCAGAAATTCCAAATGCAACTCAGTTTAAAAAAAAATTTAAATAGATATTAATGCTGGAAGGTGATTTGAAAAGCCTTCTACTCTAGAGAATATTACCAATTATAATTTGCAAAGTCATTATTAATCTATCAATTGAAAGAAAAAAATCTACAAACATTAATAGAATATAGAAAGAAACACTTGGAGTGATACATGCTTCTGTCAGACCACAGCTGTTACAAGAGTGTATATTTGGTAATTTTGAACACTATTTTTCATTTAAACTGAGAAGTAGAATATATTTTTGTTCCTAAGTGAAGCTTGACCTTGAATTTGAACCACACCAGAAACCTTCAATGACTATGTTTTAATATGTTTTATATGTCAATCATGGCATCTGCCTATCAACAGCCCAGTCCAAATGAACTTGCCCCGCCCACATTCTTAATAAAGGGGGAATCCTATGCAGACCTCAGAGTTCCAGCTCTCTTCCTTCACCCAGCCATAGCTCCAGAGCTACCATGATATGGCCTACCTCAAGAATAGTTGAGATTCCCTCTCAGCCATGGAAGTTAAAACTGAACATCGTTACAAGTAGTCCTGGCAAGGAGAGGGAGCATTAAGAGGAGGTAGCAGAACAGAAGTAGGCAAGAGTTGTGAGGTAAAGACAAGATACAGAGTACCAGATGACAGCAAGGAGATAGAGATATTGAGAGAGGCAAATAAAGCCTGGGCAGCCAGGCATATCAGGGTAGATTACCTACTCAAGCCACGAACTCTTGCTGCCAAGACCACCAAAATGCCAGCTCCATCTCCAGGAAGCCTAGTCCAGGATTGAATCCTAGGCTTAAATACCCATGAAATTACATATCTCTAATTTTGTTCCACATATGTCAGTGTAATAAAACCATTCTAAGAAAATTAACTGGTGTGAGTCTTAGGTTCCTACAGCCAAAGAATCTATAAGCTATATACATATGTGTACAATTAAACATTAATTATATAGCTTATAATAACATAATACTTAGCATGCAATATTATGCAATTGTGTGTTATATATTTATGAATTATGGGCATAATATTGTAGGATACAATGTAATATTTACATGTTTATAATAATATTGTATACAAAACATAGAAATTACATATAGTACATGAGAGGGCCCCCCCAAAATCTCTGGAATTTGTTTATTACAAATTGTGCATTTATTCTTATGTTTAAACTTCAGTTACCTTCAAAGTACTCTCTGTTTGGTGCAATACACCTATGAAGATGCTTTTTCCACTGCTCAACAGTTTTTTTTTTTGAGCTCATCAATTTTGATGCCTTTTAGTGCTTCTGCTGTTTTTTGTTTCTTCTCTTCTACATAGGCAAACATTTCCTTTTGAGGACTTTTTTCATCCAAGGAAACTGAAAAGAAGTCACTCAGAGCCGGGCTCGGTGGCTCAGCCTGTAATCCCGCGCCTTTGGGAGGCTGAGGTGAGTGGATTGCCTGAGCCCGCGGGTTCGAGACCCGCCTGGGCAGCGAGACCTCATCTCTACAATAAATCAAAAAATCAGCCGGGCATGGTAGCGCATGCCTGTAATTCCAGCTACTCGGAAGGCTGAGGCGGAAGGATCGCCAGAGCCCAGCAGGCGAGGCTGCGGTGGCCGGGAGCGGCCGCTGCACTCCAGTCTGGGCGACCAAGTGAGACTCCAACTCAAAAAAAAAAAAAGAAGTAATTCAGGTCAAAATTGGGTGAATAGGGAGAATGAGGCACTGGAGTCATGCCATTTTTTGTTCAAAAAAACTGCAAAACACACAATATAGTGTGGGCAGGTATATTGTCATGGTGGAAGAACTGGTCACTTGTTTGCCACAATTTGGGGCATTTCTTCCGCAAACAGTGGTGCAACCTTCTCAAAACTTCCACATAACACTTTGGTTGACTGTTTGATCTGGAGGAACAAACTCTAAGTTTGTTCTTACAAGAAACCCTTATAAGGGACCCACCCTCCAAAAGATAATTCCAAGTTTCTTTGGGTCTCCCTTTTGCATGCGTTACATATTATATATTATGTATATAGAATGGTAGGTTTCTAAATATATGTCACCAAACCAGGACTCAAATATTTATGCCTAAAGTTTAAGCTCCAAGTCCCTTGTAAGAGCTATCAAATTAGAATGTTCTGTTTTAATCTTCTGCATGTGGTCAGCCAGTTTTCCCAGCACCATTTACTGAATAGGTTCTCCTCTTGCTAGTAGTGGTGGTGGCGGCTTTGTTGAAGATGAGTTTGTTGAGAAATTGAGGTTTTGCTTCTGGAATCTCAATTCTATTCCTTTGGTCTATATGCCTGTTTTTGTAGCAATATCAGGCTGTTTTGATTATTGTCTCTTTATAATATAGTTTAAAGTCTGGGAGTGTGATACCTCCTGCTTTTTTTCTTTTCTTTCTGAGGATTGTTTTGGCTATTCTTGGTTGTTTATGTTTCCATATGAATTCCTGTATTGTTTTTTGTGGGTCTGAAAAGAATGCTGCTGGTAATTTGATGGGTATTGCATTAAATCTGTAGATTGCCTTAAGTAAAATGGACATCTTAACAATGTTGATTCTTCCAATCCATGAGCATGGAATATTTTTCCACTTGTTTGTGTCATCTTTGATTTCTTCGAGCAGTGTTTTTTAGTTTTCACTGTAAAGGTCTACCTATCCCCATACACAAAAATTAACTCTAAATGGATCACAGACCTAAATGTAAAACCTCTAACTATAAGAACCTTAGAAGATGCAGGAGACACTCTTATGGAAGTTGGAACTGGCAACCAATTCCTGATCAAAATCTGAAGTGCCCAGGCCATTAGAGATAAGATAGACAAAGTAGGACCTCATTAAACTGACAAGCTTCTGCAAACCCAAAGAAACCATCAAGAGAGCAGGGAAATATCCTACAGACTGGGAAAAAATATTTGCCAACTCCATGTCTGATAAAGGCCTAACATCAAGGATCTACAAGGAACTCAAACGTGCTGAAAAGAAAAAAATAAACAGTCCTATTACAAAGTGGGCTAAAGATATGAATAGACACTTCTCAAAAGAACATAAGAGCAGCCAACAGATAAATGAAAAATGTTCAGCCTCACTAGTCATCAAGGAGATGCAAATTAAAACTATACTGAGATACCACCCAACTCCAGTCAGAATGGGCATCATCAATAACTCAAAAAATAACAGATGGTGGAGAGAATGTGGTGAAAAGGAAACACTTCTACACTGTTGGTGGGACTGCAAACTAGTTCAGCCTATTTGGAAATCAGTGTGGGGATTCCTAAAGGTTCTAAAAATTGACCTTCCATATGACTCCACAATCCCCCCACTGGGAATATACCTGGAAGAACTCAGGTCACTCTATGAAAAAGATACTTGCACACGTATGTTTATCACAGCATTATTCACAATAGCAAGATCATGGAACCAACCGTGTTGCCCATCAGAAGAGGACTGGATAAAAAAAAAAAGTGGTACATATACACAATGGAATACTACACAGCCATAAAGAAGAACAAAGTCATGAACTTCACAGCAACCTGGATGGAATTAGTCTGTAATGCTGAGTGATCTCTCACAGAAACAAAGAGCTGAGTATCACATGTTCTCACTAAGAGAGAGTTAAGTGGATCTTGAACAACTACCATATTACTATAAGAAAAGGATTGAAAGTGGAGGGAAACTGCGGGGAGGGGGGTTGGGGGGATCGGAAGGTGGGATTGACAGAAGTAAATATCTGCCTGGGGAAGTGGGGGCAAACTTCATCAATAAGGGTGCCTGCATGGTGCATATTTGTATACCTAGCCCTGAACTGTACTCCACAATTTTAAATAAAAATTAAAAGAGGAAAAAAAAAGAATGTTCTTTAGTGATCATGCTTTTTAAAGAATCAACTCATTCAAGTTACTCAATACGTTTTATAGTATATGCACCTCATGAATATATAATAAAATATATTTTAAATATAATGGAAAAATATGACATAAGCACAATAAACCAACTCTTTGTTTGAGTCTTCATTACTTACCATCATATATCATAATGACACTAGACTATAATACACAAATATTTCAATAAAGTGGGCCATCACTCTGAACCTTGGAGTTCTTCTAAGATGTCTTTGCTTTATAAATCTAAACATTTATTTTACCTAACAGATTTTTTTTAAAAAGTGATCAAATGTATCAAGTGCTGCTAACTGGCCAAAACAAAGAATAAAAATTGACCCTGGTAATGTGTAGGTATAGAGTGGTAAAGACAAAAATCTGATTGGAGTATGTTCAAGAGAAAAACAGCAGAAAGAGAAAGCAAGTAAGGATAAGTCTTTCAGTCAAGAAGTTTTGCTCCAAAAAGACAGAGAGGTCACTGGAGGGGGTGTGGGAGTGTGTGATCAAGAAAGTTTTTTGTTTTTTTTTAAATATAAGAAATATCAGAGAATATTTGTATATTGATGAGATTGATCCAGCAGAGAAGAAAACAATCGAGGATGCAGGAGGAAGAAGAAATATGACAGTTTCAAAATCCTTCAGAATACAAGAAGGGTTAAGATCAATTACCTGTGTTCTCAAATGAGAGCACAGACAGGAACTGTAACAGAAGAGGAGAGGCAAGGCAAGTATTTTGGCACTTTCATGAACTATATGTCTATTAGTGCATCCCAAATTTGCATTAATTTTGCAAGCTGCTGCACCACAATATCAATTTTCACTACAGTTAGAATCAACCAAGACCCTACATCTTTTCCCTATATGAAATTTAGTAGGTCACCCAAAATGATCTTAAATTTTAGGGCTAAGTTCTCTAAAAATATCACTTCAGGAGTATGTTAATACATTTATAATATTTAATCCTAATTTCTCACCACAAGTTAATAAAATAGGTGACCCAACACGATCTTATCACATCATAGAATGTCCCTCCAGCCTGGGCTCTGGCTATCACCCCACTCTGCTTACAACATATTATTCCTTGTAGCAGGCACAGTATTTTAGGCCACGTACTCAGTTGATAGGCAGGACATATAACTCAGCATAATCTCTATTTCAATTCTCTTCTTTCTACTCTTGTCAAAATCTATCACGAAAATGTCATAGCTGTATAAATTAAATCATTTCAGTTTTTAAATTGAGTTATGTAAGAATTGCCATCTCTCTATCCTTTTTTTTTTTTCTGGGACATAAACTAAGTTTTAAGGGCTAGACTAAGGTTGAGGCCTTGAGGAGAAGCTCAGGTGGGCCTAGTTTTGGTTGTCAGCATCTATTCCCATTAACACAGAGTTGCATGAAGTAATGAGTGTGGATCCCACCATGGCCAGTTCCTGGTCCTGGAACCACACACTCTGAATCTTCCCAAACCTGATCTGAAGGGCCCTATGAGTCTATCAGTCCTCTCGCAATCATTTTTATACCTTTCAGGGGAAGATAAAATTCTCAGAGACTCTCGGCTCTCTCTCTGATGACCTGAGGATCGGGGATTGCCACAGACCTTCTCTGCCTAGAGTTCCCCTGTCCTGCTATTCTACTGCTACTGTTAGTGCTTCAAGTCAACATGCTGCATGAGAGATAAGGGAGCTCTAGGACTCGATCACTTTCAAAGTCCCTCTTGGAAAACAAAATACAAGTGACATCTACTTTTGGGTGTCAAAAGGTATCCAGAGACTCTTATCAGTAATTTGCCCAATTCACATCTTCAACAAGCAGGGAGAAGAGTGGAAGGGTCTCAAAGACATTCCACCTGTCCAACTGTCTTATCTTCTGTACAGGGCTTCCTATTCCTCATTCTGTCTAGCTAAATTTTGGTCTAGTCTAGCTCTGTCATCAATTGCATTCTTCCCAAATTCTTTCTTTAAGATGCAAGCTTTGACTTTTGTTCTCTCTGACCCTATTGTCTACTTTGAAATGGGAAGGGTGAGAATGGATTCTTTGGTATCCTTTGTCCTCTCTTCTCTGGAGCAGTAAGGCTGGCTCTTCTAGCTGCTGCCTGAAACTAGAAGGAAGATGACAAGGGGAATAGCAATTACTAGGAATGAGAAATATTATCAACCTTACAACAATATTAACTTGTTAAAGCATGTTTTTCTAAGAAGGTACTGGGCTTGTGATTCTACAATAAGTTTAAATTTAGTTTGTTTTAATACAGTATATTCTGTCTGTTTGGAAATACTCAGTTTGGCCCATGATATATATTGGTCTACATGGCTATCAAGTTCTTATTTATCCTTCACATGTTCCTTGCCTTAAAAAGTTTAGTTGGATTTAACATAATTTAAATGATGGTAAACTAGAACCTTCTTGCTTTTAAAGCTGTTCCACTCTTGTCATTTTAAGCAAACTTTGATGTTAGAGGAAAAAGTATAGATGCTAATAGGTATGTACTTAATAGATACAAACCTAAAACCATGATAAAATTTAATATTTGTAAAATTATTTACAGTTTACAAAATGTTTTCACATAACTTTGTTTTGCTTTTTAGCAAATGTCTAATGTAGGTTGAGTTAGTGTGTAAACATTAGTCTCCTGAATGAAAACCCAACACATTATTAGTATTTTGACCTTGGGTGATATCAGAATGATGTTCTAAATATAGAGTTTGTTAATATATTCCAGTTTTTCTGCATTTTATGGATGCCAAACACAACAGCATAGACTGCTGCTTACCTGAGTATGCCATGGGTTGCAAAAGAGATCACCTTTTGCTTGTCTCTGTGCTTTCACTAAAGTGGTGTTAGTCCCTGGCATCACGTCAAGGATGCTCTGATAATGCTTAAAGTCAATTGAAGTACAAGAGTTGTTCAAAGGATATGAAGGATCTGCTTTTCAAGTGTCCTGCCATGTCCTGTTGTGAGCAATGACTAAAGAGAGTTCCTCCTCATTCTATGACCTCTCTACAGTCTTTGTAATGAGATAGAAAAACAAGTGGTGATGTTTGTGTTGGCTATAGCTTTATCTCTTTCAAATTAAATGAGACTGTGCTGCTAATAAACATAACATAGGTAAGTAATCAGCAAATGTTAGCTATTATTATCAAAACAGAGATAACAGACTTAAAATTAAAATAGCAAACAGGAGTTAGAAAACACTGGGTAGCAGAAAGCCACAAGGTTTACCAAAAATTGTTATATTTTTATTTTTAAATTCATCACAATTCTCTCCTAAGTGAAAATCTGATTAAATATTATCTGGTATATGATTTATTACTTGAATTTCCAATTTTACTATTTACAGCGCTAGAAGGTATATAATTCAACTCAAGAATATGATTAATTCTTATAAAGCTGTTAAAATTATACTTAGAAGATCATTATTAAATTTTAAAAGAAGGTTTAAAATATTGTTAGGGTTTATTTTATTTTTACTATTGTTTAGAGAAAGAAGTTCCAATGATGTTGGGTTTGGCTCAAAACAAAAATAACTCAACGACTCCATTTGCTGGCTTTCCTTGGCTGTGCTAGAGGGGCACTTGCTGCAACTCAGGACCCTTAATTACCTGATGAGGAACAGCCTAGAAAAACTGGTGTCTAGACTTTGTCTTTGGATATGAGGAAAACAGTTAGAAAGAGAAGGAACATCACATAATTAAGCCAACAGCAACAAGTATCTTTTGAGCACTTCGCATGTGCCAAGCCCTGTCCCCTTATTTAATCTTCCCAACAATGCATTTTGCATGGGACAAACCCTAAATTTAGAGGGTTTACATAGTTTGCCTAAGGTAGTTATTGGTAGGTAGTACCCAAGGGACAAAACCTATCATAGGCTGAATACTCAAGAGCAGTTAAGTGTCTCTAACCAAGCAACTCTGAAGTAGAGTCTGCCTTAGAAAATATTATAAGCCCTTGATTTTTGAAGTGCCTAATACACAAGACTTTGCATTTGTAAAGCTAGCTTGCTTTATTTCTCTCCACTGCCAAGTGTAGATAGAAGACAAAAACAAAAATCCTCAAAATTACAAATTAAAAATTTTACCTTAGAAATTCACACAACATACATCACACTTGGAACAGGATTTTTTGGAAAAACTTCCCTAATTTTTATTTAAATCTCTGCCTCCAATAACACAGTTATAGGCACAAATTATAACTTGACAAACAACCTTAGGAAAACACAGTTGCTTATTGATTTATTGGGAAGTCACTCTGAGTAATTTGAGATCTAAGTTTGGAGATAAAAATCTTTAAAATGTGCTTTTTCTGGAAGAAGAGTACTACGCTTCATTTTGGTTATGCAGATCACCCATGATTATTCCAATAAATAGAAAATTATTATAATACATACAACAGTCCTTCCCTATATTACAACTTATAGGTGCTCTGAAGGTGACCTCACCCAGAACATATGAGAGATAAGCACATAGTGCTAACACAAAAATACTTTTATTATCAGATATTTAGAGCGACTAAAACATTGTTTGGGTAGTTGAAAATTGCTTTAGGGAAAATCTGGTCCTGGAAGAAGAAGAGTTGGAGCTATCCCTCAAAATGCCACATTTCCCCTTGGGCTTTATATCAAATACACAATATAACAAATGTAACAAAAACTTTAAAAGTTATTTACTTTCTTTAACATAGATAAATTAAATAGAAAGGAAAAGAATACTAGATCTCATGTAGGGGGTAAAAAAACACCACCACCAAACATTTTTGCCAGCTGCCCCCAGTTTAATGCTCTCTAAATGAATAAATTTCCATAAATTATTTCAGAAATGTTATAGATTCCAGAATATTCCAGAAATATTATATTTTGAATCCTTCATTATTTTAAAAAAATCCCATATTGTATTTTAACGGAATAGAAAAAAAATTAACAGATGTTACAAAGTACAAAGACAAGTCTACTTAACTCTGACAATCATTTCTTTCAGGAATAACCAAATTCTATAGTCCTTGTTAACCTCTACCTAAATCCATACAAGTAGCAACGTTCTGAAAGATTTCAGAAAGACTCATGATGATGAGAAAATCGAAGTTTGAAGATAGGTAGATACTTAAGTAGTCACAAAATCTTCTTCCATTACCAATAATCTCTGCTTCTCAGTTAATATAATAAAAGGACTTTGAGGATTCTGGAGCTGGAAGGAGTCTCTAAGGCACAAACAGACTATGACTTGCCAGGTTTATGACTCCTTAGTTTGAATCAGGATTGTAACTCAGGTCTTCTAAGGCTCAAGTCCTTGGGTTTTCCACACTTTCACTCACAAACTCCCAGTAATTTCATTGTCACTTGTCAAAATGAGGTATGATTAAAAAAACAAGTCCCTGCGCATTTGCATAGGAGACACATATGGATGTTCAATACAGCATTGTTTCTCATAATTGAAAAACTAGAAACAACTTAAATGTCCTTTTGAAGAAGAAACGATCAAATGGGGCTTATTCATCTCATCTGATACCATATAACAGTTAAGGTAAATAAATTCATGTTCTATACATCAATATGCATTGATTTTGTTGTGGGAATAAAAGTTATACAATAGAATAGTATGATACTATGAGAAGAAAATTAAAAGACATTCACATAAAACATTCTTATGTGCAAATATATATTTTGTCATCCTCAGCATGTCTTCATGGTTCAAAAAAGCTACAGAAGTTATATTCTAAGTTATATTATAATAAATATAATAGAAGTTATATTTATTACAAGTGAAAAGTTTGAGGCTTTTCAAAACTACTTGCACTTCTATGTAATTTCTTCCAAATCTTGAGCCGTTGGTGTCAATTTCCTCATGCAGGACCTATTAACAAAACATTTATTTCCTTTCTGTGATCATTAATTACTTTCATTTGGGAGAGAGAGCTTTCATGACATCTTGAAGAATATTTTCTTTTCTCCTGAATTAGAGGATCCTTTATTAATAAGTTACATAAAAAGGAAATCTGCTTTAGTATATTGACTAAATTCAATTAGATAATTATAATGCAATTTGCTTCTTTGTGTTGTGAATGTACTACTCAGAATTGTTAAATGTCAGAGGAGGTTTTAGTGGCTGCTATAATAGACTCTTGTTTTACAGATGGCCTAAAAAAGAAATATTACTTCCCTAAAGAGACGTAGCTAGTAATAGGCAGGCCTGGGATTAAGACCCATGCTGCTGAGTAGAGCTCTTTGCAGTGCATACCACTCTGCTTCTCATGCATCACAAACTGTGTTCATACACTGCCCAATCCAGAAGACAAATTAATCAGCTCAATGATGAAAACAAAACAAAACAAAACAATCACCAAAACTCCCAAATACTAGTTCTTTGCTATTATAATTTTAAATCAATTTGCCAAATACGCTTTTATTTGTGACTGGTTGCATGGAGATCAATCTATCTATGTATTATCTATAACATAACTCTAGGACTCTGTCATATGTACATGAATTTTATATATTTCAGTTGTTTATATATTTGAGGTGTATATCTGAAGTCTGAATATTGTAATGACACCTTGGGAAAGCTTCTTGCTGCCTTTATGTTTCTGAATCGCCATCTGAAAAATAATTAATATCCATTATATTATGTATATGGGAACATTCACACTCTTGACCCATGGGCTATTTAAACATGAGTTCTACATGTTCTACAACAGATTTCCAAGACATGATTTTAGAACTGTTGATGCCCAAAGGAAAAAAAAATCTTGCACAAAGCTTGGAATAAGTCTCCTTATGGAACTTAACTGAAAGGTGTAGCACTTTGTAAATATTTTCACCTGTGAAATCCTTCACTCCTGAGGAATAAATATAGACTTAAAATTTTATGGTCAAATTATTGTTATTTATTGCTGCAGGCATTGTAACAGTTTAAGAGTATAATTTTTAGCCTTTTCCTCCTATAAAACACATTATTTTCCCAAGGCCTTGAGTTTGGAATTGTACCAAACATTTCCAGATATATTGTTAGTCACAGGATAATTTAAAAAGAGAGAGAAAGAGAGAGAGAGAAACTCTCTTCAATTTTGGTATGTTGTCCTTAAACACACAATCCTTCTTTCCTTTTTATATTATTGTAGATGTATATGTTAGAATCAGGAAAAAGCATTTTTAAAACTGTAAGATAAAAAACATTTTGGTAAAACCACTTTGATCCCAGATCTTAGGTAATTGTCATTATTTTTCACTGTGAGACCACCATATATTTGAATCAACTGTCATGTTTTTATTCTCTTAATATAATCAAAAAAGAAACACTATAGGAAATAATTTTCTTTTTGGAATGCAATTCTAGATTCTATTTAGCTCACTTGGTTTGTTTATTTGCTTTCCCCAAGGGCAAAAATGTGCTATTTTCTTATTCTGCCTTAAAAACATTAAGTCATAACTTTTGATCTCACCAGTTAGTAAACAATCTTGGCTCTAGCCAGGTTTGGGGGAAACCCAAAAGAAACTTAGGAGCTACAGGAAGAGAGGTTAGTAATTCCAGTTGTTCAGCTCTTGTCTTTAGAGTATTCTCTGAATTGTGTTGGAGTGTGTTATTGCGTTGCTGTGAACTACTGCTGCCAACTTCCACCCTAGAGATGGCTATATTTCAGAGATGAGTGAAATGATACTTGTAAACAAGTTTATAATCATTAATAAAGCTTACCAAACAATTTAAGCTCTTTAGAAACACACATCCACTATTATAATTAATTGCCTATTGTTTATTTAATTGCAACCTTTAATAGAGACACGAAGTCTTCTAAAAATGCAACTTACAAAAATTCTTAATTAAAATTGATTTCATGATGCTTATTTTGTTTTTGTAAGTTTCAGGTGTCAAATTATTTCTCCCTAGAGATCCTGGTGAAATCGCACCATTGATTGTTCCAATGTACTCTGTAAAAATCCCTAAGAATATTTTTCTTTAAAGTTGACAACTATGCACTCTGGGATCCAGATGCTATATTCGTAGTATGATGATTATGCTCTGCTTTCCACACATGGCCTTTTCATACACTGTCTCTCAGGGATGAAAAACTCTGCCTTGAATAGAGAAGTATTAAACTTTGCTTGAAAATAATAAACACGATACGTTACACTTTTATGGCCATTTTAGGTTGCAAAATGCATTTACATCTATCATATTGCTTTACTCTCAAAATAAGTCTTATAAAAAGAGAAAAGGCATTAAGTCATGCAATAGAGTGTCTACCGCATGCTAGACGCTATGAAGGGACTGCATAATACACAAGCCAGTCCAAAGACGGAGAATTTCCTTGGGAAAGTAAGACACGCGCAGAATAAACACAATAGAGGTAGTCTCTAAGTGTCTCTTGTAATTGAGAAATAGAGGGGAATAGGAAGACTTAGAATTACGTGCCACATTGTGCTACAAAAAGTACATGTATTATCTTATAATACTTCCAACCCATGCTTGAGGCATGGGCTCCATATGATCTGGACAGTTTGCCAGGCTGTGAGTGCCCAGGAGAGTGCTCTTGACATGGAACCCATAGAGTCACGATGGAGTCTTAGGTATGATGATGACCTCAGTTTTATTGGGGGAAAAAACTGAGGCTCAGGGAGGTGAAATGACGTGAACAAGGTCACACAGACTGACAGTGGCAGCGGTGGGGCCGAAACCAGGTCTGAAGCCAGCCCAGTGCCTCCCAAGAATTTTACTAATCCCTGTGTGAGTTTTGAAATCCTTTATCTGCTTCCCTCTTTCCCTTTGTCTGGGTGAGGGATTTCATTTTCAGTCAACTGAAGGACTTCTTTCAAAAAGAAAAGAGTGGACAAGGCATTGGAGGAAAGTCTGCTTTCGATCAGTGAAGAATGATTCACTCTGCCACCGTTTACCGAACCCCAGCTCCATGCCAGGCACTGGGCATCCAGGGCACTGCTAAGACAGATTCCTCTCCTTCAAAGATGGAAACCGGTCTCTCCGTCATTAGGATAGGGTCCAGGACCTTGATGACTCCCTCTCGAGAGCAGTTCCCAGCTCTCCTCAAGGCTCCCTGCCGGCTTTCGCAAGCCCGCCAACTCCCCAGGACCCAGCACCCGGTCGGGAACAGCTGCAGCAAGCAACGACCTGCAGGGAACCCCGGGACGCAGCGTCGGCGCTACGCGCCCCAGTCGCCACGGCAACCAGGGAGGCGCTGACCCCTGACCCCGAGGCCCCGCCCCTCTGCGTTCCTGAGTTCAACATGGAGAAGGCCAACCCGGAAGTGCCGCCGCTGCCACCCGCCGGGCGCTAGGAGCCGCCGGCCCGGCCAGGCCGAGCCCCGCGCCTGCCGCCTGCGGCCCGCGGCCTGCCTTGCGTCCCGCCGGCGCCTGGGCGGCCGCGTCCCCCGCCCTTGTCCCACTCCACCCCCGGGCGACCCGACCCCGCCTGAGAGGAGGAGCTGAGGCGAGGGCGAGGGGGAGGAGGAGGGGAGGAGGAGGGAGAGGTTGGCGAGAGGGAGCGAGGCCGCGCGAGCCGCCGGCGGTTCGTATTACCGGGGTCGGGAGGAGGAGCCGGGCCAGGCCGGCAGCCGAACGCGGGGCGGGCGGGAGGCGCGGAGGAGGAGGAGGCGGAGGCGGCCCGGCCGCAAGGAGGCGGGCGGGAGGCTGGGGGTGCAGACTCGGGACGGAGGATTCCCTCCCACTTCCGCAGCCCTCCGTCCGGGCCCCGGTGGCCAGGCCTCACCTGCCGCAGGCCGGGGAGCCGCCCGCCGCCGAGGGCCGTCCCGGGGCCGGCGCCGCGGGAAGGTGGAGACGCGAGGCGCGGAGGTCCGCGCGCAGGCCTGGACGGCGCGGCCAGGTGATGGTGGGCCCCTGTGTTTCTCCGGAGCAAGGGGGACCCCTAGAGCAGCCTTGCACCTGGGCTGCCCCCGCGAGACGTTTTGACATCAGCCCTAGGGAGGTCGGGCAGCCCAGAGCCTGCCTGTCTCCGTTAAGTGCCCTTAGGATGCAGTGATTAAGGAATTAGGCGCTCCCTTCGGGAGGGGCACTGGCTGTGCTGGTGAACCCCGTGCAGTGAAAAAAAAACAATGATGCTGTCCGAGCAAGCCCAAAAGTGGTTTCCAACCCACGTGCAGGTCACAGTGCTCCAGGCCAAAGATCTGAAGCCAAAAGGCAAAAGTGGCACCAATGACACATACACTATAATTCAGCTGGGCAAGGAAAAGTACTCCACTTCTGTAGCTGAGAAAACCCTTGAACCAGTCTGGAAGGAAGAGGCCTCTTTTGAGCTACCTGGATTGCTAATGCAGGGGAATCCAGAGAAATACATTCTTTTCCTCATAGTTATGCACAGGTCCCTGGTGGGTCTGGATAAGTTTTTAGGGCAGGTGGCAATCAATCTCAATGACATCTTTGAGGACAAACAAAGAAGGAAAACAGAGTAAGTTATGTAATTCATTTTGAATTTTGGGGAGGTTAACTTTATCTTATTTATGGGGTTTCTGTTCTTGGAAATTATTCGTAGACTTGGGGCATTGGTTTTTGGATTGAAATATTAACCCAGTTTTAAGCACCATATTTGCATGACTCTGAAGTAAAAATAGCCCTAGTGATGAAACATTTTTTTAAATGGAGTCATTAATGATCCGTTATCTCATTTCTGTTTGAGGTAAATACCTGTTAAATAATTGAATATTGTGCACTAGATTTGGAGTAAATTAACATTGTTTTAGTGTAAGAGAACTGGATTAAAGTGTTGACCAACCAGATCTTAACATACCTATAAAGTTTTATGATCTTTAAACATAACAATTTGCCATGAAATCAGAAAAATTAAATCTGCCAATGTAATGCTTATATATGTTCAACTTTGTAGCTGTCAGAAGATAAATTACCAGATTTAGAGCTCACTATTTCATTTCATCGTTATCAACACAACCTTTTTTTTTTTTAGCTTAACCATTTTCAGGGTCAGTACATCTTGATGGGAGTCTATAGCTGTTAAAAGAAAAAAAAAGTTTTAAAAGTATGTACAAACATCCTTAACTTTGAACACACTAACATTTTTCTTTGAATCTGCAATGTATCAGAGCTGTTGTAGTACTTCAGAGTTCTGCAAAGTTAGCGTGTTTAGACCATATGAAATGCTGTAAGATTGGAGGCAATGATGCATTCTTTTGATGAAGTGATTTAATGACATCTTCATGAAAACATGGCCTTCAATGAAAAATCATAATGTAAATTAACACTAGTATATTGTGTCTTAAATTGAAAAAGTAGTATGTTTTCAGAGTTAGATATCCTTACACCTTCCTTAAACTTACAATTTTTCTAGGATGAGAGAACATTCAGATTAATGAAATTAATGAGACAAAAATACAGGTTGAGCTTGTAAGAGGACTTCAGATTTCCAAAATAGTTTTGGTGTTTCTTTCAATCATTACTGAATTTTTCTAAACTTTAAAAAACTTTTTTATAGTGATAATTTTCTTGAAGTTCATGTGAATTTCTTACATTTTACAACAATCTCTTATTCTTTCTATGTGCTTCTGCTTGCAGGCTTCTCTTAATTGGAGTTTTTTTTTGTGTGTTAAATTAGTTTGTGTTCAGCTTTGCCTAAGATTTAATATATGTAGAGTAAAAGGGTGGAGAGATAAGATATACTAGGAATGCAAGAGAAAAAATGGTAAATATTTAAACTGATTAAGGACAGATGACAATATTTTAAAAGGAGAGAAAAAGGGGTTTTTAAAAGTGTGAATTTGAATATGTATCAATGATTTTAATGATAAAATTATTTGATACTTAAAAAGTGGCATTCTGTTTTCTCCAAGGGGTCTTCATCGAATTTAAAATGAAAAATGGACCAAATAATTTCCTTAGACTTGCCAACATTGGATGACACTTAGTATATAACATTTCAGGTGTTTTGAATGTAAACCTTTAAATATATTGCAGCTTCAAATTTCTTACTGTATTTAAAATGCTTTTAATATTAATGAATAATGTTTTTAAGGACTTCTCTGGAACATGCTTTTTCTAAGTCAAAGTAGGCCCAAAAGTGAATTCAAAGATTCTGATGATGAAATAACCTTTTACAATTTCATCTTGTTTTACTCCTAGTCTTTGGCAGCATCACAGTTAAAATAAATTTGATGTGAGCAATACTCTGATATTGTAGTCTCTCCCTACAGACATTCTCCACTGGCCACTATATAAAATTGATTAGAACTTTTTGGGGGAAAATGCTTTTAAATATTATCAACAGAGCTTGTGATGTTATTGCTTTCAAAGTGATTTTCATATGTTATTAAACCCTCAACATTTTCTTACTTTGTGGATAAATGGGGACCATGTATTTGATGAGGTATCTTTATTGGTAATATTTCTAGTTTTTTAATATATTTAATGGCTTCCTTTTCTAGCACAGCTGTACATGTGGCACCATAAGACAGACTTGAGCCACCGGTGTATTGCAAGAAAGATATTTAATGTTCTGCACATTGCTAAACCTTGTCAACATATTTCCAAGTGCTTTTTTAGAAATCTGGTATGAGAGATGAAGACTACCAGCTGATTTAGAAGTCCTGTGAAACTGCTGGGTGTGACGCTTTTTACTTTTTGACACTGGAGACATATATTTACAGCTCGTCTTCCAGTTGTGTCATGACAGGCAAAGAAGTGTGACAGCTAAAACTATTATTTTACTTATTTTATACCTTGAAAATAAATTTTTTTTTCTTTAAAGGAAAGGGTAAAAAGGGCCTGAGCCAGACCCTGTAAGTGGGCATGGAAAGAGAACGTCTGTCTCTGCCCCTTTAGTGGATGTCTGGGTTGGTTCTGGCATGAGATTTAAAGAAATAATGCAATGTTTAATAATAGAATGGTAAAATCGTTGATGCATAATGTAATATCCATTGATTTTTTTTTTACAATAGAAGTAGGTGATGTTGATTTTTTTTTTTTTTTTTTTTAGTGCTCATGAAAAGTAATAACAATCAGAGCCCCTAGAGTTAGATATGACTCAGACACATGCAGATTTTAGGACTTGTGTGTGCTTCTTGCGGTGCACCTGCATCCTGGCCTCTGGCACCCTTACTGCCAATCTTATCCTGTTTCTGACCACACAGCACCAATTGCTTGGGAATAGTTACCATATGTGTGGTGGTTTTTGAACATGGACTTGTGCCCACTAAAAATTGAACAGAGGCCATATACAGTTTAAATCTAGTATTCCAGAGGTGGAAAAATCAGCATTAATCCAGTAAACCCCAAAAGCTGTGTCTTCATCTTATCATTTTGAAGCCTGGGAAAATAAATGCTATCTCCAGAGATTCTTGAAGATTTCATTAAGACTTACCTATTGTATCAGTTTCAATACAAAGCAGCTAAAGTTTGTGATTCCTATGTTTTATATTAGTACATTTGTTAAAGTTCTTTGCAGTTTTTTTGGGTAGGGGGAATTAAAATTATACTGTATTTACAGTTTTTATTCTTGCTTTATTCTTCAAAGCTTACCTAGGGCTTTAGAGTTCCCTACTTAAAACCAGAACAGCACAAAATATGTAAAACATTGTGGCTTGATTGTTTTAAGAATATGATTCTAGAAATAAAAATTGAGTAAATATTTATGTAGTGCAAGGTCGACTGCCTTCCAGGAGCTTACACTCCAGCAATAGAAAAATTTACATCGCCTTCCTCTTTGGCTCTCATGTCTCCTGATGAAATACTCTGTCCTGCAGTATGTACCACCCATGTGGTTAACTCTATTAACATATGTGGTTCATCACATTATTTTTTTGCAGATATTTTTCATCAGCTTTAGATTTTTTTTCTTATTGGCTTTAATCTGACATTGGAACATTATGTATCATTCTTTCTGCCTCAATTTCCTCATCTATGAAGTGAGGATGTTAAAGTAGATGATTTATTTGGTATTATTTCTAAAATTCTATGAATTTTGACTACGTTCACCTCCTTCCATTTTAGAGATTATTGATTTATTTTCTTCTCAGATTTTCTTTCATTTGTTATGTACACAGAAATCCTACATGCTTGCTTTTGTTTGCATGTTTTTGGTATGTTTCTTGCAGTGTATTTACCTATTTTCTTTATAGCCTGAGATGTTACAGAGTATTTATGAGATGCTATCCATCAGGTGTTTCTCCCCCTATTGAAAATGATTCTGTTTTCTAAAACTATGAGTTAATAGCTACATATATAACCTTGTTTCATTTCCAGGCTTTTTGAGTGCTCAGTTTTGTTCAAGGTTCTCTATTCCACAGAATTTCTTCCTGTCATTTCTTATTTCTAGCCCCTGTTTCTTCAGATTTTACCACTTGCCTCATATAAGGGGTTTTCTCAGTTTAGAGTTTCAGGCTAATACTTTCTGTTGTTAAAAAAAAAATTGCTAGTTTTGATGCAACCATACTTTGATTACATTGCTTCAAATTCAGGTAATCAAGAGAATATTTCTCTTGTGTGTTACTAAGATGTAGCTAGTATTTATATTAGGCGACAATTCTCTGTCCTTGGGAAGACCTGTGAACCACTCTTCCACTTGATGTACTGTAAATGTAATCTTCTCCTGGCATATCCTGTTGGTAACAATGAGAGAAAGAACTAATATAAAATTAGATCAGAGTTCCTTTGTAGCTAAGAAAATTTGTTACACTCGATTAGAGCTATATTTAAATAATAACCTGTCTGCAGGAATGGATATTATGCTTCATTGCTAAGTAATGTGAAAACAGTATAGAAACTCTTTTCTAGGTTTGATTTTGCAGTTCTTGGCTGTTTGCTCTGTAGAGTGACCACTTGTGATATCAACAACTAGATAATTTCTCATGGATAAAAGTACTGTAAATAATATCAAAATAAACCTTGTTTCTTAAACATCATTTAAATATGGGCAGTGGAATACATTGAAGTGACTAAAAGCATAAGATATGGCTTTATTTATAAAATAATTTTTGAGATTGTCACAGCAGTAATAGCTAGTAAAGCAAGTAGATTCTAATAGAAAGCATTAAATCTTTTTTTTTCCTTTGAGAGCTCTTCACAAGATCATTATTTGTCACTTCTTACACTTTACTTATTTTACATATGTTATTCAGGAAGTACTTTGATCTATTTTATATGAATCCAAATTACATCATATGCAGTTTTAACAACTAGTAAGCTATATGAAGTGGTCTCCAATGTCAACAAAATTCTTTTTATATTTTTACATGTCATATTTTGGGATGGGGCCAAATATTTATTATTTTATTAAAATGTCTTCAGTAATTATTTTATAGTGCCCCAAAATAATTTGTATTAATGAATTCTTTCAAAGTCTCTGCCTCAATATCTTTTATGTTAAAAATGTCCTTAGACCATTAGTAGCACTTATCCTATATGGAAACATATTAGCCATCATTGATAAGAATTGTTGATGATGAGTGATTTTCTAATCATGAAAGAAAAGGTTATCTAAAAACTTTTTCAAACTTGTTACACCTATTTCTTCAGTATATGCTACATCACAGAAACATTGATCAGTTTTTAAATTAGACAATGAGTAAAACCAGAAATACTCTGGCTGACAGATTTTCGTTCAGTGCTTAAATTTCCTTGATACATTTCCTAAAAAGCTATTTGAATATAACAAAGCTCAATATCTTCTCTTTATTAGGTATTAAAACCTATTTTTTTCTTCTTTTTTAAGGTGGTTTAGATTAGAATCCAAACAAGGAAAAAGAGCCAAAAATAGGGGTGAGATAAAGGTCAATATTCAATTCATGAGGAACAATATGACGGCAAGTATGTTTGACTTATCAATGAAGGACAAAACAAGATCTCCTTTTGCAAAATTAAAAGATAAGATGAAAGGTAGAAAAAATGATGGAACATTTTCTGATACATCTTCTGCAATCATTCCAAGTACTCACATGCCTGATGCCAATACTGAATTTTCAAGTGGTGAAATACAGATGAAATCCAAACCAAAAAAGCCTTTTCTTCTGGGTCCTCAGCGACTCTCGTCGGCACATTCAATGTCCGATTTATCTGGATCCCATATGTCTTCTGAAAAACTGAAGACTGGCACCGTAGGTCAAACACATCTTCTAGGACACCACATAGATTCCTTTGTAGCAGTTCCAGAAAGTGGTAAGTGGCAGCTTCTTTCTAATTGTATCCTCTGTGGTCTAAACTGCCCTTTTTAGTCTTTAAAGTCTAACTCTTAAAGTTAGCAAATAAAATGGCAGCTTCTTGGGTAGTGTTTTCTAAATTTAGTCATTTATCAAATATTGATTGATTGATTACCTATTATATCCAAAACTGATAAGTTTATTAAGCCCTTTGTATTTATATTATTAGATGATGATAAAGTGAATCCCAGTCTTCTTTCCTGGCCTGACTGCTTTTTTTTTTTAACTGCTGTTTTTTCTGTCTCAAAAGCCTGAGCATAAATGAATATTCCATTTCATCATAAAATCCCTAGAAAAAAACTTTTATGTTCAGAAGTAAGAAAATAAATTTAATGCTAATGATGGAAAAAAGTCTTTGAGAATTTTAAGCATTATCATGCCAAGCAGAACTTCTAGTTTTAACATTATAGTTTAAGTGATTGTGAGTTGAATAAATTACTAATTATCTAGCAATACACTAATTGTTATTAGCCTAAATACTTCAGAGTGACACACCTTAGATTTTAAGATTACTTTCTTTGATTATTTTGAAGATTAATACCTTTAAATAGCTAATTGCTCTCATTCTAAAAGCAGCAGAATGCATACAGAATGTGTCAAGTAGTGTGATGTAATGTGTCACTGATTATGTGCTAACTACAAAATTGTAGGAAGTCTCAAATCTCCACACAGAAGAACATTAAGCTTTGATACTTCTAAAATGAACCAACCTGTCAGCATTGTGGATGAAGGTGAATTGTCTTTCGGAAGACAAAATGACCCATTTACAAATGTGACTGCTTCATTACCCCAAAAATTTGCAACACTGCCAAGAAAGAAAAATCCATTTGAAGAAAGCAGTGAATCATGGGACAGCAGCATAAATTTATTTTCAAAATCAGTTGAAGTAAGAAAGGAAAATAAAAGAGAGAAAAGGGAGAAAGTGAGCCTGTTTGAAAGAGTGACTGGAAAAAAAGATAGCAGAAGATCTGATAAACTTAACAATGGGGGTTCTGATAGCCCTTGTGACTTGAAATCACCTAATGCATTTAGTGAAAATCGTCAGGACTATTTTGATTACCAGTCAACTAATCCATTTACAGCAAAATTCAGGGCTTCAAATATAATGCCGTCTTCAAGGTAAGCTCAATATGGGGGAAATTATGCTATTTGGGGAAATCTTGTATTTGAAAGTGTCAAGTATTTGAATATGTGACCATTTTAAGTTCTTTTATTGTATTTGAAAACATTTCTTAATTTTTATAATTAATTACAAGAGCCAATGTTGCATACATCTTTGGAATTGAAATTTTTATCTTAGAAAGGAAAAAATTCAGCCGGGCTCGGTGGCTCAGCCTGTAATCCCGCGCCTTTGGGAGACTGAGGTGAGTGGATTGCCTGAGCCCGCGGGTTCGAGACCTGCCTGGGCAGCAAGACCTCATCTCTACAATAAATCAAAAAATCAGCCAGGCATGGTAGCGCATGCCTGTAATTCTGGCTCCTCGGAAGGCTGAGGCGGAAGGATCACCAAAGTCCAGCAGGTCGAGGCTGCGGTGGCTGGGAGCGGCCACTGCACTCCAGTCTGGGCGACAGAACAAAAACAAAAACAAAAAAACAAAAAAAAAAGAAAGGAAAAAATTCTTATTCTTATTTCCGAGGCTAGTTTACATCTACTTATGCGAGCCAGAAACTCACCGAAACTTATGAAGAAAACAACATGACTTTTGATGAGACATGGTGAGAGTGAATCACCAGTTGGTGTTAATTCAAGACAGAAATTTAGGTGATGTGTTTCTAGATATTTCCTGGGGATTAGTTCATGGGCTATCTGGGGAGGACCAGGAGCAGCCCATTGGCTATTTAAGAAATACTGGCTTTAAGTATTAATTATTTTCATAATAGATGTTAACTATGCTTTTTAAATGACTTTTTATTTGTGAATGTTTGTTTTTTGGAATTCAGTGACCTATAGGTACTATAAATACACCATGGTACTATAAGTTGGTACTGTAAATACATCAAGGGGATCTATATGATGATTTATAGTCATAGAAATAAGTATTCATGATAATACTTTTCAAACTCTGAATTCTCAGTTATATATATTATGGTACTTTTCTTATTAGTAGAAGTTGGAACTACTGATTATGGATTCTACAGAAGCAAACAGTGGAATAGCTGATTAAGGAAACCTCAAGCAAAGAATAAGATGAGTTTATTGAAATCTTAAGTGTAGTCAGCTTTCTGTATCTGCAGGTTCTACATTTTTTTGATTCAACCATCTATAGATTGAAAATATTAAAAAAATAAAAGCAATACAACAATAAAGATACGAAATAAGAAACAATAGGTGCAAATACAACTTTTTTTTTTTTTTTTTTTGAGTTGGAGTCTCACTCGGTCGCCCAAACTGGAGTGCAGTGGCCGCTTCCGGCCACCGCGCCTCGACCTGCTGGGCTCTGGCGATCCTTCCGCCTCAGCCTTCCAAGTAGCCGGAATTACAGGCATGCGCTACCACGCCCGGCTGATTTTTTTTGATTTATTGTAGAGATGAGGTCTCACTGCCCAGGCGGGTCTCGAACCCGCGGGCTCAGGCAATCCACTCACCTTAGCCTCCCAAAGGCGTGGGATTACAGGCTGAGCCACCGAGCCCGGCTACAACATTTTATATAAGGAATTTTGTTATCTGTGGGGGGTCCTGAAACCAGTCCCCTGTGGATACCGAGGTATGACTGTAATTATCTTGAAAGAACATGGTAGATTGCTTGCCATGCAACAGTTTTTCCTCAAAGCAGTAATGTAGACATGGATGGGAGTCCCGGCTTATAAATGTTATGACCTTTATAAACCTCAGCATCTCCATCTTTAGAATAAGAAAAATAATCCTACTTGGTGGGAGTCAGTGAGGATAATTGATAAAAAAAAGTATATAGTACAAAGTCAGTTTCCAAATAAGGAACCCATAAATGGTGACTGCTATTATGTTTCTGTATTGTCATATTTTATTCAAAAAACAGTGCTTTGTCCCACTATAAACAGAAAATATAGTATTAACAAGTATCTTTTTAGGCTGTGCTTTCCCATCTCTTTCTTATATATCATATATATCTTATATAACATGTTAAAAAACTTGCATTTAAAATTTTCAAAGAGAAGTGTGCATTTCTTTTGTTTTCTATTATCAATAAATATTTACTGCAGTTTTAGCCAGTATTGTTCAGTTTTGTTTATAGACTGTACTTTAGAGAAATGCATATGTATCATATGGTATCAATATTTTATTGAAGAGTTCGCAGTTTTGATATGCTATTCTAAAGTATTTTGGTATTTTACATAGTGTACTTCACATATTGCATTAAATCTCAAAGTATAGGGGTAAACAGAAATATATCTGCTTTCTTCCCTTTCACTGAACTTTTTTCCAGAAGTTGTTAGAAACAACTGTCTGAGATAACTTGGAGATTGGGCAATTTAGCTAATTTTAGAGTCAAAGAAAAGCAAGAAAATGGGAAATGGTAGGAAAATGTTTTGTGATTATGGCAGCATATGGAACAATAAGTACCCTTCAATCTTTAATTACCCTATACTTGGACTGTTTACACGAACTGGAATGGGTTTTAAAAGTAGTGGCATTTTATAGATTGAGGTTTTGTTTTCAGTTACTTTATTATTAATGACCGTTTCTATCAAAATTAGAGTTGTTTCATGATATATATATAAAATAATTGCAAGTATGTAAAAAAGTAGTTTTTTTTTTAAGTTTTACGACTTTTTCTTCATGTTTATGAGATGCCAGATGTGAGGACAGAACATTTGTAGATTCTTAGAAAGCTACTCTTTTTTGTGTTACAAACCATCTTTCTGGTAAGTGTAAAACATTTGTAAGAAAGAGATAGCGCTAGTTAATAGTATGAAAAAGAAGGATTGAGTATAAATAGATCTAGGAAGAGAGTGCAGTTCACATTTTTGGCAAGCACCTTTACCTTGAATGGAATTTGGTAGGATGGTGTCAAGGTAGCATCGTCTTTATGTAATGGTATATTCTTATTTATTTTTCCATTGTTATCCCTCAGTTTTCTGGGACATTTTAAATTTCTCTCATTAACATCCAAACTAAGTGCACTTTTGAAGCTATAGACTCACAACTCTAGGACATGTGCTAACATTTTTTTTTTCAGGAGTACTAAAGAGATCTATTTAGAGAAAGTTTCCTGGACTCTTGTAACCAGTGTTTTTGAGAATGCTGAACAAAGTTAAGGGCAAAATGCATAGCTATGGAATTGGGTTTTTATCTGGTGATAAAACTGAGTGAACTGACTCATCTGTGATTGCAGGTATATAGGAACTGTATTGTTACCTTCTGAGTAAATAATATGTATGATTAAAACTGGAGAATTTTCTTTATGCCAAAAAATTTTGAATGTACTAAGTAACACTTTTCTTAAAGTTAGAGGTTTTAGTCCCTAGTGTTAGTGAAGTCCACCTGAAGAAATCACTTTGGAAATCACAGAAGATACTCCATTTTGCTTGTATTTCTTGGAATAGGTTGCATCGTTTTACATAAAACTGATAAATACTGGGTTACTTCAACAAAGGGTAGGGCTCTTTGAAACACTTTTCCCCAAAGTTACTAATTTGCAGCCTCACGTGCTCCCACTTCTTTTTCCTACTCTTCTAGGGAGAGGTAGTTGTTCTCTGTGCTGCAGAGTTTTCTTACATAAGTCTTATATGGGCATGGCATTATTCACTAATAGCTTAGTCATTTTTCTCTCCTACTACCATGAACAATTTGAGGGCAGGGCCTGCATTTCATTCATCTTTTTTACCTTAATCTCCAGCATGATGCTTGTTAGATAGTAGGTGTTAGAAATTTTGAATAAATGCACACAGTATTACATTATAGTTTCCTAAAATGCTACTTTCTTTTCATTAGTCGCCTATTTCCTGCCTAGTGTAGGCTGTGAAGCTCTTTCTGATAGACTGAAAACAGATTCATAAAGGCAAATGTATGTATTTTTACATACGAAACACTTAAAAACCTGTTTTAAAGGATTACTAGCATTTAATATTTAATCTAAACAGCACATTCTGGAATTCATTAAGAACTCTGGATTGGTGTAGGTTATCAGCTGTAATAAACAACCCCAGATCTCAGTGGCTTATTGCTCACTTTTCACATAGCAGTTCACTGAAATGGGAATGGGAAACATGGGTGCTTTTCTCTGTGCCTTTATTCAGCTCTGCAATCTCTCAGGATCCAGGCTTCTTCCTTCTTGTAGTGCCACCATTTAACATTTATCTTCAGGATCAGTGCAGCAGAGGAGTAAAGGGGAGGATGACAGGAGGGTCATTTCTGTGTGGTAGGCCCAGCATCGTGTGTCCCAGCATCGTGTGTGCTACTTCCATGTACATCCCATTGGCCATAGCTCAGCCATGTCCTAACCTCAGTGCAATCAGTGAACAGCTGTGGTTTAGCTGTGTACCCAGGGGAAGATGAACTGAGTATAGTGAGTATACAGCGTTGTGCATTCTGTTGATGCCAGATCAGCTTGTTACTAAGAAGTCGGGATGCTGTCCAACACTGGCATGCTGCAAACTCCTGCTACATGTAAACAGTGAGTATAGCTGGAATTATTGTAATTTTTCAGGAAAATCTGTTTATTATTATTATTATTTATTTTTTTGAGTTGGAGTCTCATTCTGTTGCCCAGGCTGGAGTGCAGTGACATGCTCACGGCCACCCCAGCGTTGACCTGCTGGGCTCGGGTGATCCTTCTGCCTTAGCCTTCCAAGTAGCCGGAACTACAGGCATGCCCTACCACACTTGGCTAATTTTTTATTTATTGTGGAGACGAGTTCTCGCCAAGTTGCCTGGGCTGGTCTTGAATCTGTGGGCTCAGACAACCCACTCAACCTCAGCTTCCCAGAGTGATGGACTTACAAGCTGATCCACCAAGCCTGATCCGCCAAGCCTTATTATTTGTATCGAGTTGTTTGTGTTTTAAAATTGCTGCTACTCTTGCTTTCTAAATATAAATCACAGGTAGTTTAGTATCATCAGCATCAAATAATTTCTTCATCATTATTTATCAAATGAATGGTCAACTAGTTTGTCGTATGGTTTACCCCACGATTTGTAAAGTAGTGCTTTTCTGTATTAGCAGTATATCATTTTCTAAAAATAAATATTGTTATGCCATTATAAATAATTAATAAATGATAAATGTAGAAATAATTTTACAAGTTATTATTATGTTTATTTTGGGGATTTTTTTAGGGGGGTAATATTGTCATCTTAATAGTTTGATTCTTCCAATCCATGAGCATGGGATGTTTCTCCATTTGTTTGTGTCCTCTACAGTTTCTTTAATCAAAGTTTTGTAGTTCTCCTTGTAGAGATCTTTTACCTCCTTGGTTAAATATATTCCTAGGTATTTTAGCTTTTTGGCTGCTATTGTAAATGGTATTGAGTTCTTGATTTGATTCTCAGCTTGGTCACTATTGGTGTATAGCAGTGCTACTGATTTGTGTGTTGATTTTGTATCATGAAACTTTACCAAATTCATTTATCAATTCCAGGAATCTTTTGGAGAAGTCTTTAGGATTCTCTAGGTATACAATTATATTGTCAGCACACAGACAATTTGATTTCTTCTTTTCTATTCGGGATGACATTGGTTGTAGGTTTTTCATATATAGCTTTTATTATTTTGAGGAATGTTCCTTCTAAGCCTGTTTTGCTGAGGGTTTTTGCCATGAAGGAATGCTGGATTTTATCAAATGCTTTTTCTGTGTTTATTGAAATGATCATATGATTTTTGTTTTTCATTCATTTATGTAGTGATTTACTTTTATTGACTTGTGTGTGGTAAATCACCCCTGCATCCCTGGGATAAAACTCACTTGGTCATGGTATATTGTTATTATTATTATTGTTATTATTATTTTGTGCTGTTGAATTTAGTTTGCTAATATTTTGTTGAGGATTTTTATGTCTACATAAGGGGTATTGGTCAGTAGTTTTCTTTTTTGATGGTGTTTTTTTCCTGGCTTTGATATCAGAGTGATCCTGGCCTTGTAGAATGAGTTAGAGAGCATTCCCTCCTCTTCAGTCTTGTGGGATAGCTTCCGTAAAATTTGCGCTAGTTCTTTGAAAGTCTGATAGAATTCAACTTTGAGTCCATCAGCCTGGACTTTTTTTTTGTTGGGAGACTTCTAATTACTGTTTCAATTTCGTTACTTGTTATTGGTCTGTTCATAGTTTCTATTTTTTCCTGATTCAGGGTTGGGGGATTGTACGTTTCCAATAATTTATCCATTTTCTTTAGATTGTCTAGTTTGCATAGAAGTGTTTATAATAGTATTGGATGATCTTTTGAATTTCCTTCTTATCAATAGTGATGTCTCCTTTTTCATTTCTGTTTGAACTTATTTCTCCATATCTTAATTAATCTAACTAGTGTTCTATTAATTTTATCATTTCACAGAACCAACTTTTTGTTTCATTGATCCTTTGTATTTTAAAAAAATTTTGATTTTACTTAGTTCTGTTCTAATACTTGTTATTTCTTTTCTTCTGCTAGCTTTGGGTTTGGTTTGTTCATGTTTTTCTAGTGTCTTGAGGTGTGATGTTAGGTTGTCAATATGTGATCTTTCAATCTTATTAATGTAGGCCTTAAGCACTATACATTTTCCTCTGACCACAGCTTTGGCTGTATCCCAGAGGTTTTTGACAACTTCTTGCATTATTATCATTTGTTTCAAGGAATTTTTAAATTTCCATCTTGATTTCATTGTTGACCCAAGGATCATTTGGGAGCAAATTGTTTAAATTTCATATCTTTGTTTGGTTTCATGAGTTCTTCTTGGAGTTAATTTCTAGTTTTATTCCACTGTGGTCTGAGATGGTGCTTGATATGATTTTGATTTTTTAAAAATTTATTGAGACTTGATTTGTGGCCTATCATATGGTCTATCTTACAGAATGTTCCATGTGCTGACGAGAAAAATGTGTATTCTGTAGTTTTGAGATGGAATGTTCTGCAGATGTTTGTTAGTTCCATTTCCTCTAGCATCTTCTTTAATTCCAGTGTTTCTTTATTGACTTTCTGCCTTGATTATCTGTCTATTGCTGTCAGTGGAGCATTGAAGTATTCCACTATTATTGTATTGCTGTCTATCCTTTTTTTAGGTCTAATAGAATTTGTTTTATAAAGCTGGGGGTTCTGGTATTGTGCACATACATATTTTAAATTGTTGTGTCTTTTCTCATTGGATTGATCCCTGTATCATTACATAGTAGCCATCTTTGTCTTTTTTTTACTGTTATTAACTTAAAGTCTGTTTTATCTGATATGAGAATGGCTACTCCTGCTCATTTTTGTTTTCCATTTGTGTGGAATATTTTCCCCCACCCCTTTACCTTGAGTCTATAGGAGACTTTGTGGGTTAAGTGGGTCTCTTGAAGGCAGCATGTATTGGGTTGTGTTTTCTTATCCATTCTGCCAGTCTGTATCTTTTTAGTGAGACCGTTTATATTCAGAGTTAATGATATGTAAGGTACTATTGTATTCATTATACTGGTTGTTATCTGGTTGCTTTATTGATTTATTTTCTCTGTTGTGTTGGTGTTTCATAAAACCTGTAAGCTTTATGATTTCTGGCATTTTCCTACTGGTGTATTTTAACTTTTTGTTTTTGTATTTAGAACTTCTTTGAGTATTTCTTGTAGAGCTGATCTAATGATGACACATTCCCTTAGTGTTTGCCTGTCTGTGAGGGACTTCATTTCTCCTTCATATATGAAACTTAGTTTTGCAGGATACAAAATCCTTGGCTGACAATTATTCTGCTTATGAAGTTTGAAGATGGGAACCTACTCCCTTCTGGCTTGTAGGGTTTCTTCTTAGAAGTCTTCTGTTAGTCTGATAGGTTTACCTTTGTAAGTTACTTGATGCTTTTGTCTCACTTCTCTTACAATTCTTTCCATCACATTAACTTTGCATAGCCAGGTGATTATACATGCCTTGGGTATGATCTTTTTGCAATGAATCTCCTGGAAGTTATTTGGGCTTCTTGTATCTGGATGTTAGATCTCTGGCAAGACCAGAGAAGTTTTCCTCCATTATTTCCTCAAATGGATTTTCCAAACCTGTTGCTTTCTCTTCTTCCTCGGGAACACTTATGATTCTTAGGTTTGGATGTTTTACATAATCCCATATTTCTTGGAGACTTTGTTCCATTCATTGATTCTTTTCTCTTTATTGTTGTCTGGGTTAATTCAAAAGCCTTATCTTTAGTTCTGAGATCCTGTCTTCTACTGTTCTAGTCTACTGTGAAAACTTTCCACTGCATTTTGTACTTCCCTAAGTGCTTCTTTCATTTCCAGAATTTTAACTTTTTTTTTTTTTTTTTAACCATGTCTATATCTTTGGAGAATTTTTCATCCATGTTCTGAATAGTTTTTTTTTTAACTTTCTTTATGTGAGTTTTAAGCTTTCTCCTGAAGTTCATTGACCAATTTTATCATCATCCTTTTGAATTCTATGTCTGGAATTTAAACAGTTGCATTTCGGTTAGGATTTGTTGCTGAAGTGTTGATATGGTCTTTTGGGGTTGTTGAAGAACTCTGCTTTTTCATGCTGTCAGAATTATTTTTCTGGTTCCTTCTCACTTGGGTAGACGATTTCTTCTTATTTGAAGCTGGCAGGGGGCTGACATAGGCATTGTAGGGTTCCCTTGTTTATATATTGCCTTGGTGTGGTGAGTTTTTTTTTTTTTTGAGTTGGAGTCTCACTCTGTTGCCCAGACTGGAGTGCAGTGGCATGCTCCCAGCCACCACAGCTGCGATCTGCTGGGCTCCGGCAGTCCTTCCACCTGCCTTCCAAGTAGCTGGAACTACAGGCACATGCTACCATGCCTGGCTAATTTTTTTTTAGAATTTATTGTAGAGATGAGGTCTCACCAAGTTGCCCAGGTGGGTCTTGAACCCGTGGGCTCAGGCAAACCACTCACCTCAGCCTTCTAAAACGCGAGATTACAGGCTGAGCCACCGAGCCTGGCTTATGTGGTGAGTTTCTTAATTGCCAGCTGCAGCGGCCCTATGCTGTGTACCTACACAGGCTCATGGCATCCTGAGTGTCCAGAATAGCTTGGAAAGTGTTGTTAGCTGGCACTTAGGATCTGGCCTTCCTCAAAACTGAAGTATTATATGGGATTGTGATTGGCTATACTGTTGACCTACAGCCAGGAGGTGGGTCTTGTGGGAGAAAACTAGCTATGGTGATGGTTGTAGGGTTTCTCCTTGGCAAGTGTTCCTCTGGAGATATGCCCAGCCAGCCTCGGCTGAGGGTGGGGCTCTGAGGATTTCTCAAGTTTTCTGTCTGTTTTGAGCATTTCTGGGTATTGCAAGGGCACAAATTATTTTTTAAACGAATTATTATTTACCACTGAACTATTTTTTCAGTGAAAAGTAGAAATTATGGGTGTGTTCACTAAACCAAATTTTGTTTGTTTTTAAACTGGGATGTGGCTTCAACCTGTTAGTTAGGTGGAGACTTGTGACTAACTTCTGGTTTATTAGAGTTAGTGGAAGAGATGTACCACTTCCAGAGTTGGTCCCTGGATTGTCATCTTACAGAGTTCTCTTCCATTATATTGCCTCTCTTCCATCATACCCTGACGACTGGAAAACTAGACTTGGTTCCAAATCAGGCTTGCTGCCTGTTTTTGTAAAGTTTTGTTGAAAAACAGCAGCACTTGTTTATGATCATTTTTGTGCTGCAGTGTTAGGATTGAATGGTTGTGTTGAAGACCGTATGGCCTGCAAAGCTAAAATATTTGTTATTTAACCTTTACAGAAATAGTTTGCTGACCCCTGTACTAGCTGAATAGAGAGGATGTTTAAGATAGGTAGAGCTAAAAGCAGGGGAAGTCTGTGTCCCTGAATGCAAGTGGGAGGCCACCTGACCAGGAATAAACAATTGGACCTTGTCTGAATGATAAATTCTCATTAGTTACCAAGAGTTTTGTATGTATTTATTACAGCGCTTAGCATTATTTATCCTACTAAGGAGGGCACATGGGCCATAGGACCTTTTGTTTTGTCTAAGAAATCCCTGATCAAGAAAACTTAAGAAACACTGGTTTAAAACACCAAATCTAAACTCTTCGAATTTTCAAAGCTTTTGCTATTTTAGACTTTCCTTACCTTCCTTACCTACCTTCACTGTTTCTTTCCAACCTATTCTAGGTAAGTTAATTTCCTTACTGTACCTCTCTAACCTGAGGTCCTTGTAAGCCGGGCTGTCTCAATTGATGGGCTAAACTGTGGGATGCACTCAACTTATCTCAGAGCGCCAAAACCCTATCTATCCTTGATGCTAAAAACTGTGATACTTTACTAAGTGTTTCCCTTTGGATTTCTGCTGATATAGATGATGTAATTGCTATATAATGCTTATTGTATTTATATCTTCACAACTAAGCTGTAAATGCCTTTTAACAATGAGGGAATCTTTTTTTCTTGAGCATCTAGGTCAGTGCATGCCCTTAAGTGCTGATCATTAAGTGCTGGTGGGGATTTTTCTTTTTAAACTACAGTTTGTTGGGTTTCCCTTCAGACTGAGGTAGAATCTTTAGTCAGTGAGCCCTGAAATGAAAATCAGCATTTTAATAGCTCCCCATTAATTATCAGTTAGGTTTAAAAATTGCTGACTAAAATTATATTACCTATAGTGTTCCCCCTTATTCAGAGGGTATGCATTCCAAGAGCCCCATGGACGCTTAAAACCATGGCTATTACTAAACCTTTTATCGAGGGCTGACAATTAAGTTCATGAACTCATCCTACAAAAAGTGCTACATACCTCATTCTTGAATATCACTGTGGTCACCTATGCAGTACACACCCTGGGAAGCTATCCACCCATCAAAGCAATTTTAGAACTCTTTTTCTGGAATAACTATCAGAACTGTCCTATTACCTTTGATATCCTGAATGTCATCAAAATGTCTTCCTTTCTCTATTTCCTTTATGCTCAGGTAAAGAAAAAAGTTATTGGGGGCCAGATTAGGTGAGTAGGGAGGGTGTTCTAATCTAGTTATCTGTTTACTGGCTAAAAACTCCCTGACAGACAGTGTTCTGTGAGCTAGTGTGTTGTCATGATGCAAGAACTCCGTCAGGACCATTTTGGCACACACCTTTCTCATGCCAAGATTTTCAGTTAAGATTTTTTTAACTCAACTGTTTCTCTTTTGATGTTTTTATGCTTCTTACAGTAAGCCGATGATTTTAATGCATAGTGCAACAAGTTTTTACAATGTTTTCATCAGTTCTTTTTCATCCTGACCTGTCTTCATCAGTGACATTTTCTGTCCCCTCAGAAAAACATCTAATCCATTTGTATACTGCCATTTTCTTCATGGCATTATCCCTATAAACCTGGACTAACACATTTCTGATTTCACTTTCACTCTTTCCGAGTTTAACAAGAAATTTAATGTTTGTCCATTACTCTGATTCAAACTCCGCGTTCTCTTGACGACAGCTCTGATGGCCATTCCAGAAAAAGAATTCCATAATTGCTTTGACAGGTGAACTAGGCACTAGTGTTGGTACATGGCACTCCAAGGGAAGTTCTTTGAAGGTGACCATAGTGATATTCAGCAGTGAGGTATGTAGCACTTTTTTAAAGGATGAGTTCACGAACTTAATTGTCCGTCCTTGTATCCTGTTTTTTCCTATACATAAATACCTATGATAAAGTTTACTTTATAAATTAGGCACAATAAGTGATTAACAACCACTAATAATGAATTAGAACAATTGCAACAATATGCCAGCATCACTACTCTTGCACTTACTTTACTTTTAATGTAAAATAAGGGTTACTTGAAGGAGCACTGTGATACTGCACTAGTCAACCTGGTAACTGAGATGTCTACTAAGGGACCAATGGGCAGGCTGTGTAGACAGTGTGGACATACTGGACAAAGAGATTATTTAAATCCTGGGTGGGATGAAGCAGAATGGCTCAAGATTTCGTCATGCTACCAAGAACAGTGTGCAATTTAAAACATGAATTATTTCTGGAATTTTCCATTTAATATTTTTTGAACTGTGGTTGACCACGGGTAACTGAAACTGGACGGTAAAACCGCAGATAATGGGGAACTACTGTATTTCATAAGTATCAGTAAGTAATCATTGTTGAATAGGAATTGGGTTGTGCTGTGCCATGTTTCAACAGGCAGTTTAGTCCCATTAGCCTTACTGACAGATTCCTAAATAAGGAGGAGAGTGCAAAAAGGAACTCAGCTTAGCTAAAACAGAGATATGGAAAGGAGTAAGAGATTTGACCAAATTACTAAAAAAAAACCACACAGAAACCCCTAAATTATAATGGGCCTTGAAGACCAGGCAGAAATGTCTGACTACTAAATATTTATGGCATCTATGGAGGAACTTTTTCTCAGGATTCAGGTAAAACCTGAGCATCAATAGTGATGAATGACACTTTAAAAATATGCTTAAATTTGCATGCTACCCATGGTAAATTGAAGAGAAACTATCAAGTATAGTCTTCTAAACAGGTATATGTTCCATGATAAAGTTTAGGACTGAAGAGCACCTAGTTAAGGGATTTTTTTTTTTAACAAAAGAAGAATATTCCTTGAGTATCTCTTACTTTGAAATTTTTTTTTTAAATAGTCAATTATATCAGCCTACTACTGTGTGTGATAAGTTAATGTTGGATGTTAGAGAGGCAGCTGATCACAGAGCAAGAAGTTACGGGAAATATTTTTACCAGATAATTTTGTCTGGGGAATGTTTTTCTGTTTGTGACTTACATAAAGAACATACTTTGACTGAATTATTTTCTGTTCTACTAAAGTTGTAAATACATGCAGCAAGTTCTTAGTCATTCTAGGATTTTTATATTATTATTCCTGGCACTATTGATTTTATTAGAGCATACTCCATAGATTTGAGGGCAATCTGGCTGCAAAGTCTGTTATCCCATTGATCGCCAGGGTAGATTCGACTGATGTGACTGGCTAGAGAGGTGTCCCCATCCTTCCTCACTATTCCACGTGCATCCCTCCCGAAGCTGCATGCTTGGTCAAAGAGGACCACCATCCTCACTAGAGGAAGACCATTTTTTGATCAAGAGTATACGAGTAGTTGCTCTCCCCTACTAGAACCCCAAACAAGCTCTCAAGGTCTATTTGTAGTATTTGATGTGGAAGAGACTGCCTCTTTGTTAGTAGATGAACTTAAGCCAAATAATTATTTTTTGGGTAGTACAGAAATAGTGTCTAAGATCAAGACCTCATATTTATCACTAATATATTGTAATTTTCATGATAGTATGCCTTTTACTTTTGAGATCTTCTAAACAGGTATAGGTTCCCTCCCTTTTTTTCTTAACTAGTCAATTCCTGTCTATGATTGTGTCATAACTTTTGTAGGAACTACAAAAAGTTTGTTACCTGGAATGTGTATTTAAATGTGTTTTTACAAATCAGAAATTACCACAGATCTACAAGCATGTAGCCATTTTAAATAAAATTGTGTAACATTTTCATAAAAGATGATGGACTGTTTACCGTAGGTTTACATTTTGGTTTTTCAAAAGTATAGTAAACAAATGATCCTAAAGAAAAGATTGTAGTCATAGCTTTTAAACCTCATGGACAATTTTTTTTTCTCTGAATGAGTTTAAAGTTCAGTCTTTGGCATCATAAACTTTAACATGCTAAGGGTTTATTTTAATAGCAATATTTACTTTTTGTTCATATTTATCTAATATTAAAAATAATTTGCCTGCTATTCATGGTAGGTCACAAATCTTTCACACACCTGAAGATTTGTAGCCTCATTTATGAGACAGAGAGCAAAAACTTTAGAGATGATTTTTAGAACCATTAATCCATTAGTGTCCAGGGATTTACAGAATGTATCCAATGAAACAATGACTGGGAACATGAAATATGCAATGTGATTAGTTCCCTTAACACTAACTAGAACTTTTATGTTTAACTCCCCAGATACTGCTTGAAACTTTTTTACCCTTTGTCATCCTAATACTCATTATAATAGCTCTCATTAATTGGTGCATCTCCCAGTGGGTTAATTTGCAGATACCAACCATGCCATCCTTTTGCTAACTCGCTAATGCAAATTGATATTTATAGTCTTCAAAATTGAAAACAAAAAGAACTCTGTAACAAAAAAGACAAACTTTGCTAAGTTTTTTGTTTTTGTTTTTGTTGTTTTTTTGAACCAAGACATTAAGATACAGGGAGATTCTGTGAGAGGAAAGAAAACAAGCCAAAAAAATCCACAAAAACTACTGTAGGCTAATAAACTGATGTGAAAATTTCTCAATTTACAACACTTGACAGGTGCTAAAAGAAAAGCATCTTTAATTTTAATGTGTTGTTAGGACCTCTTTAGAGAGACTGTACAAGTTATTAACAAGGTCCTCTGAGACAGGAGACGGGTAATTAACAAGACCTATGGAGATATAGTTTAGGTAATTAATGAGCTCTTAAGCACTGGACACAGGATAACACATAGCGAGTCCAATAGTTAAAGAGAACAGGTTGTTATGATATGATCAAATACAAGATATAGTATGTAAACCCTCTTGAGGTTTTTGCTAGAAAAGTATTATTAAGATTATATTCTAATGACCCCAATGCACTGATTTTTGTAAATCAATAAGGTTTTTGCCTTAACTTTTAAGGTAGAATTTGAGATAGTTCTAATTGTTATTACATGTAGATTAATAATTTTTATTAATGAAATGTATATATTGAGAAAAATAGATTGGAAACACGTCAGTTGTGTGGTTCTGAATTGTCTTAAATATTTATTTTCAGTTTATTTTTCACCTGTGGCCTGTCAGTTAAAATTGCCTGTTTCAAATTAGTAGGATCTCCTTGTCTACTTTAAAACTGTCAGGATCTAGGCCAGCGAGGAGGTTGCCCTGGCAGCCATTTGATTTTTACCTATCATTCATAGTTTCCTCCAATGTACTTTCAAGTCTGAGCTTTTATATTTCCAACTTCAAATATTTGGTCCTGTTATTTCCTGTATAAATTTGAAATTACTGGGGTATGAATCTTGAGTTTTGGTTCAGAAAACCCCCACAATCAGCAAACATTTAATATGAACATATTATGCTCTAAAGGTTAAAAATATAAAGAAGGCTCTTGCAAGTTTCCTAATTCATCCTATTGTCTCCTGTCTTGGTGCTGCTATTCTAGTTCATCAGGATGACTTTTTTTTTTTTTTTCTGAATTTGAGTTCTGATAAGCAAATGATATTTTCATTATCATTTTTTGATTATTTGCTCTATACAAAGAAATTCAATGAATAAAATATAAATTCCATCCCGCGCCTTTGGGAGTCTGAGGTGAGTGGATTGCCTGAGCCCGCGGGTTCGAGACCCGCCTGGGCAGCAAGACCTCATCTCTACAATAAATCAAAAAATCAGCCGGGCGTGGTAGCGCATGCCTGTAATTCTGGCTACTTGAAAGGCTGAGGCGGAAGGATCGCCGGAGCCCAGCGAGCGAGGCTGCGGTGGCCGGGAGCGGCCACTGCACTCCAGTCTGGGCGACAGAGTGAGACTCCAACTCAAAAAAAAATTATATAAATTCCACTTTTTGCGCTCACAGAAAAAGGTGTGTAAATATTAGATCTGAATTTCATGCTATGGACTGGACATTGAATGGGCATTGGGGAACCATGAAAATGTTTAAGTTGGGTTATGACATGATTGAATTACTGTCTTAGATAGCTCTGGGTTAACAGAGTGTCTGTGGGGGTAGGAGATGGGAAGAGGAAGGAGGCTGGGAGACTAGTTAGGAAGTTGTTATAATTGTTGAGGTGAAAGTTGATAGAGGTCTTTTGGCAGCAAGGATGGAAAAGAAAGGAACATCTTTGAGAAATAGCTTTGGACTAAAATAGACAGGATTTATCCATTCTGCTTTTGGGTGTTGGGCAATGGTGGGGAATTGATAAGGGAGAAGAAACAAAGACCTCAACAGCAAGGGCACCTGCATAATGATCATTTGTATACTTAGCCCTGAATTATACCCCACATCTTTAAAACAAAAATTTTTTTTTTAAAAAGGAACAAAGATTATGCTACTGATGTGTCTTCAATTGATGTCTTAAATTTGATGAAACATAGAATTTAAAAAATTATTTTAATTAGTACAACAGTGTCAGGTCTGTAGTTTTTCAGTCAAAGTTGGGATTTTTAGTTGATGGAGAAATTTGATTTTTTTTTTTTTTAATGAGGTGCTACCTTGTTTATTTTCAATTTTTGTTTTAAAGAATAGGAATTATGTTGTTTTGAGTTGTTTGGTACTAGAAAGTTAGTATGAAAACAATAACAGTTATTGAAAGTTCATTTCTCAACACTGAAACATTCTTTGGCTTCGAACACAAGAACGCAAATTATAGTAACTGTGGATTTACGCATTTAAAGTGTTTTCTTCACTTTAGCATTGTAATTACTAACTATGTTTCTCTTCAGTGGTTTTGGCTTTACCAGATCTTGACCCTGTTGGCCCCTTTTTGTTAGTTTCTCTCTAAGAATAACTTCTGTTTCTTGTAGACTTAGCCCTTACTTGTGTGTACACTGCTTTTTCAGGCCTCCACTTCTGTGCTTAGAACATTTCCAGTTGGGCCACATCACCTTTCTTTTTTTTGTTTGTTTTTTGTTTTTTTTTGAGTTGGAGTCTCACTCTGTCGCCCAGACTGGAGTGCAGTGGCCGCTCCCGGCCACCGCAGCCTTGACCTGCTGGGCTCTGGCGATCCTTCCGCCTCAGCCTTCTGAGTAGCCGGAATTACAGGCATGCACTACCACGCCCGGCTGATTTTTTAATTTATTGTAGAGATGAGGTCTTGCTGCCCAGGCGGGTCTCGAACCTGCGGGCTCAGGCAATCCACGCACCTCAGCTTCCCAAAGGCGTGGGATTACAGGCTGAGCCACCGAGCCCAGCTTTTTTTTTTTTTTTTTTTTAAATGACAATAAACCTTTAGCTTTCAAAATATAGGTAGTATTTCTGCATATTTAATGGTAGTAGTGTTACCTGTGACCAAGATATTTTAAATAGCAGCTGGTGGCATAAAATAAAGCAGTTAATTTGATTATGAAGTCATTTTTCTTATGTGCATATGACTGGTTTCTAAGAATATTAGGATCCAGACATTTATCTTCTTGAGCTTACATTTTAAGGATAAATTCTTGTTCTTTGATGTCTTCAATACAACATACTATTATATAATATGCAATTATTATATAAATACATATTACATATTTATTATTATGTATTAAATATATTACATATTAAATAAGAATGTTTTTATGTATTTATCTTAAACTTAGAAATCTTTCTGATAGAAGTACTGACATGACTTAAATAGCAATTACTTGAATCAGTTTGACCCTCTTAGAGTAAAACTTAATTCAAATTGTGATTGTTTTCTTTATTGTTTAACAAATGTGTATAAAGTTCCAGTAGGGCTAGTGGGAGGACAGCAGTCCTAGCCACACTAGCTGTGGGAAGTGGTATATAAGATATCACTTATAATCAAAGCAGAATAAACTGTGATGAACAGAAGTACATGGAGCTTGCTGTGGAAAGGTAAAGGGAAAAGCAATTCGGTCTGCTAGAAATTGGGAAGTGCTTCTTCAAGGAGGAAAACTTTGAGTTTGATCTTGACCATTGCGCATGAGTTTGTAAGTTGGGAATTGAGTTTAAAAAATGTTTAGCTATATTTTGAAGGAATATTTTATAAGTAATGACTGCATACTATTATATCATTAGCTCTTTACTAACATCTTAGTAATTTTACCATTTCTTTTCTAGTTGAACTCATGGAGCTATATTCTGTGTCATTCCCTGACTGATAGTTTCCTAGGAAAGGATATTTGCTACTTTAGGCTACCAAGGAGCCAATTAGTGAGTGCCTCGCAGCAGTTCTGCATTAAGTATAATGAACTCTTTGTTATGGAGCCTGGAATGAAAATGGGGGTGTTCCAGTTAATCACATATTTTGTTTGCTAGAGATATACAGTGCGTTTGTTTCATATAGAGTTTTCATCTTCAAAGAAATTAAATGCCTAAAATAATTAAAAATGAAAATTATACTGGACATAATTTAATATTTGATTCAAAGGTACATTTGATTTGCTTCTTTAATGAGGAATCTTACAGTATAACATGGAAATAATCATAGAATATACTGAAGGAAGTATAGGATAGGCATTAAGAGTTCAGATTTAGGAATGAGGTCTGGGTTTGAATCTCTGTTAACTGTATAACCTTAACTTTTCTAAGCCTAATTTTTCCAGCTGTAAAATGGAGATAATAACCTTGGTGTAGAGGAGATTAAATAATGTCATGCACAAAAAGTGCTGAGTGCAGTGTTAGACACATAGTGCACTCACAAATTATAGCTCTTTTTATGATCTTATATACAACATCTACAGAGTACAGTTGCCTTAAGTAATTATACAATTGCTTGAAAATACATTAGATGAAATTTTTCCAAGTAATGATATATTCTCAATTTAAAAAATCTTAAATAAAAGTAGACTTTAGGAGCTCATGTTTTTCACTGACTCATAAAGGACATACTTTGGCAGGAGACAATAAGTTGGTAGTTTTTCTAACCTCTTTCAAGATATATGTTCAGTAATAATCTTTGATGAGATAAACTAAACCACATTGAAACTAAATAAAAATACTCCCTGTATTAAATAGAGAATTTAAGCCGGGCTCGGTGGCTCAGGCTGTAATCCCATATCTTGGGTGGCTGAGGTGAATGGATTGCCTGAGCCCACGGGTTTGAGACCTGCCTGGGCAACTTGGCGAGACCTCATCTCTACAATGAATAAAAAAATTAGCTGGGCATGGTAGCGCGCGCCTGTAGTTCCAGCTACTCGGAAGGCTGAGGCGGAAGGATCGCTGGAGCCCAGCAGGTAGAGGCTGCGGTGGCCAGGAGCGGCCACTGCGCTCCAGTCTGGGCGACAGAGTGAGACTCTAACTCAAAAAATAAACAAACAAATAAATAGAGAATTTATTGCTTTACAAGGCAGAGATATTATAGTAAATGATGTTGATTAAAGTCCTATGTTCAGAAATTCTTGGATAGCACTAATAAGCATACTGCATGGTAGTTATTTGATCTTTGGCTTTCCATTAAAACGTGACACTTTCCTAAACTCAGATGGCTGAGCCCAGGTGAAATTGTTAAAGAAGGCAGTTCAGACTATCACAGTAAGAAAAATAAATGCTACTTATTGAGACTCCTAGGGACATTTCAGAGTCCCCTTTGAGTAGAGGATACCTGCTTAGGGAAATATACACAGGCAAGATTTCTAACCAAGATTTACAGGTTGGCTCTTTTGTTTCTTTGTCAGTGAAAGTGCCATCTTTTTTCTCTTTTTTTTTGCCAAGAGTATAAGGGTCTACTGAAGTTGTCTTTGGACTCAAAGTTTGTTAATAATGCCTGAAATGATGTTAATTGTACTTTTAATGTTCTGTCATTTTTATTTTTAAAAATATTCCTCATATGTTACTAGAATCTGAATGTTAAATATTCTTGGATTGTTATCAAGTTGTTTTATGGAATAATGTCTCTTGCACTTATACTGATAGTGAAATCTTATAATGTCATCTTCTTGTGCCTGCCATCTTTATACTACCAGACAGTATATATTAAGATGACATTCTAAAATAAAGATGTTTGGTTTTGAATTTGATAATGTGAAATGGAAATTTTTGCCCTTAATTGGTTATATCTTCTTACTCTGCTTTCTCGTGTAAGAATTATGTTAATGATCTGATACAGAGGACACATAAGTCAAAATTTCTATCTTTAAACTTGTAAGGAGGTAGATGTAAAATATTAATTAATTGGTCCTAATGGGTGGTACTGTTGGTGAGTGCTGATGGAGATAAGATGGGTAAGGTTAGGCAGTCTAGGCATTATGGAAAAGGTAGCATTAAAAGTCTCAAAGCATGGATCTGTGAAAAGGGAAAAGAAAGGGCTTTTGTAAAGGGAGATTAAAATGAGAAAAGGTGAAGATGTAAAAATGAATGTTTTAAGTGACTCTCAGGGACCCAGCTTGCCTAAAACCATTAGAGATTGGATGTAGTAGTGGAGTTGGGTCCTTATTACTAAGAATTTAGCGTACCAGAATAAAGACTCTGCATCTCATTCTATGGAAGGTATGAAGAGTTTTCAACATGTGATGGATGTGATGATACAAGCCTGTTATGATCCTGAATAGGAAGAGATACACATGAACTCAAAGAAAGATGCCAGTGAGACTGCATTTCTAAGTGCAACTTTAGATTCAGAACAAAAACTTTTTTTGTGGTAAAAAGTAATTTTAATTCTATAAAGTATAGATGCAGGACAATAGGGAAATTATTGTGGCATAGGAAATTTACTGATATTAAAGCATTAGAGGTACACTCTAATCAGCGGGTACCTGTTATAACTGTTCTTTATAGTCTTGTTTTTCATCATGGAGAAATAGAAAAAGCTAACTGAAGGATATATAGTATAATGTATAATTTCTAATAAGATCATTATGTTCATCTATTGGGGAAGGCCTAGAGAGTATATTTTATATGAAACAATGATAAGCAAAAATTATATAATGGCATAATGTTGCTGAAACAAACTCTTGATTGCCGTGGATGTTTTAAGGCTGTGCTTCTCAGCTTAGAGTATATGGTGGTGGAAATCCCGCAGTTGCCTCAGCATCTGCTTCCAAGAAGTATGCATAGGAGCCTGCAGCTTGTGAGGAGCCCTGGGAAGTCTGGCTATCTTGGATGCCTGCCCATGGAGGGTCTGCAGAGATGACTGGGGAAGTGGGTGCTTGGTAACCAGGTGGTTCATTGCAGGTTGCTCTTGAACACCTGAGGGCTTCCTGTAACCAAAAGGCACTATAGTTTCTCCTTCAGAACATGGCTTTATCTCTGCTGCGGATAGAGCTAGTTTGGGGTACTCCTGACCAGGTTGTTGTGGGCCCTTTGGCCTTTTCCACCTGATATAGAGGGACCCAGGGGTGCCTTGCCTTCACCCTTATGGTACAATCACCTCTGCCCAGGTTACCCTCACATATTCTCCTCACAGGAAAAGACTGATCAAAGCTGCCGTGTTCGTCTTGATGACAAAGACAGACAGCCTGTGGTGAGTGTGGCCCTGTGAATGGGACTGGTGCCTTGTTATCATCACTCCTTTCCAGTTTTACGGGTTTGCTTCTAAAATAAACAGGACTTGATCTCACACACACACAAAGAGATGATGATGACTAGTGGATATGTGGCAGACAGTGGGTCAGGGTCTAGAGCAACAGGCTAAACACAGCTTCCCAGAGTGACAGTTGTCCTGAAGATTTAGGGATTAAATATACTTTTTATATCAAGGGATACGTGATTGTATTAAAGAGTAAAATGCAAAACTTTACCTGACTGTTTAAAGTAAATTTGCAATGTCAAAGAAATTTTAACTTGTTGCTGGACTTATTTTTGTCATGTATTAAAAAGTACTAAAGATGAAAACGTTTGAGAAGCTTAGTTTTAAAGAAATGGAGAACTTTTAGAATCCATCAAGCTTATATTTGGAAATTTGTAAACTGCTTGATTGACAATCTTTGACATAATTATTTCTGTTCATCACCAGGAGAAAATAGTAAGTGAAACTTCATTGAATATTATATATTTGATGAACCAGGCCTTAATTTCATAGATATCTTTAAATCCTCAAGCTTTAGAACTTTTGCCAACAACATATTCATTGTTATTCATTATAAAAAAGCAACTAGTTCCGAATTTACTGTCCATGGCCTTTGGTGTTACTGACCACAGTTTTTAATTGTCTTGCCTCTGAGAGCTCATAAAAGATACCCTGTGAGAATATCAATAAGTAAATTACTGTTAATCCCCATAGACATTTTTACAATAGGTTCTGTTATGTCATCAAGGTGTTTAGTGTGCATGCCCAGTCCCAGGAGAAAGAATATGGTATTTTAATCTGTAATATTAATTTGATTTGGTACTGAGTTACTTGCTTTTTTTCTTGTTTGAATTAGAAATAACTTAAGTATATTTATTTATTTATTCATTCATTTATTCATGTTTAGGCTTTTTTAGGTTTTGTTGACCAGGATGGAGTACAGTGGCACAATAATAGGATCATAGCTTACTTTAGCCTCGAACTCTTGGGCTTAAGTGATACTCTCATCTCTGTCTCCCAAGTAGCTGGGACTACAGGCGTGTGCCCCCATACCCCATGCTAGCTAATTTTAATTTTTTTTATATAGATGGAATTTAAGTGTGTCACCCAGGCTGGTCTCAAATTCCTGGGCTCAAGCAATCCCCCTACCTCCTCAGCCTTCCAAAGTGTTGGTATTACAGGCATGAGCCTGTAATACCAGCATGCCTGACCTCTTTGCTTTTTTATTAAAAAAAAAAAAAAAAAAAGAAAATATTTGAGTTTCATCTTGCCTCTTAGGCTCTATTTGGATGTATAATAAACATAATTGAAATGTACTAAAGATAGTGTTTATTGGTGGAATCTCTTTGGACACTTCATTTTTTAGAGCTTTGAGAAGAGTATTATTAAGGAACATTTAAAAAAATTCCTTTAACATGTAATCTCTGTGAAATAAATGTTTTCAGCGTTTACTAGAAAATTCTCCAATTAATCTGTATTGTGTCCAAATACCTATCCTGGTAGACCTGGTTGGTATGCTAGATAAACAGACTGATTGAATTGATTTTATTAGAAGTCTGTTGATTTGGAAAAAACTTAACTTCAATTCTTATTGACTATTGTAAATATTTAAATAATTCTATATATCTTAAAAACTGAAAAACACTTGACAAATGTACTATCAGCCCTTGGTGTAAGTAATCTTTGTTATTCAGGAAAACAATTTCCTCTGCTCTTTGGGGGCTTGATATCTTGTTGGTGGATCTTATATTGCCCTACCAGTGAATTACTCAGTCAACTATTAGCCCAGTTTTTACAAACTTTTGTTAAGTACTGCTTATTAATTTACTCAGTTTACCTTTGTTAATGGGAATGAAAAGATGAATGAAATATGGTTTCTTCCTTCAAGAGGCGTACAGTAGAAAGGGATGGGGAGCTGGGGATAAGATAGATACACAGAAGGCAAACTTTCATACCTTATATTTAAACAGCATTTTGTCAAACAAAACATTTTTATACTCATTTCTTTTAACCCTCTCTTAATCCTAATTCTTTAAAAAGATAGTAGCATTTCTGTTTCTTAAAATTAAATATGCTGTAAGTAGGTTATATCCGGGCACTAGGTAGTTGGCAGGCAATAAGTCTGGAAAGATAAATTGGGTAAAACCCAATGGACATGAAAGTCAGGCTAAGAAATTTGTCATTTTTCAGGAGAAAGGTATAGGCCAAAAGTTTTTTGACATCTAAATACAAGGGGGTCTCCAGAAAAACTGGAATGATCTTTTAGAGGGCGGGCACCTTGTAGTACAGGCTTTCCCAACTAGGTAAGCGTTCTAGAAACCCATCAACATCAGTGTGCCAGCTAGCCCCTTTGTAGTACAAGCTTTCCCAGCTAGGTAAGCGTTCTAGGAACCCATCGACAGCAGTGTACCAGCTAGCATTGTCATGAGAGGTTGCATTTGGCTTCAGTGACTTTTTTTGGGAAATTCTTTCAATGTTCTGCCCATTTCATGACAGATGATTTACCAGCACACCTGCCCCATACTGTGCTGAGTGTTTAGCAGTTTTTGACCAAACACAGCAAGACCGCCATGTCCCACCCTTCCTGTTTACCTGATCTTACCTGTAGTGACTTTTTTTGTTTCCCTGGATGAAAAAAGTCCTCAAAGGGAAACATTTTGCTAACATGGAAGAGGTAAAACAGAAAATAGTAGAAGCACTAAGGCATCCAAATTGATGAGTTCAAAAACTGTTTTGAGCAGTGGAAAAAGCATCCTGATAGGCGTATTACATCAAATGGAGAGAACTTTGAAGGTGACTGGAGTTTAAACATTTAAGACTAAATATACAATTTTTATAAATAAATTCTGGGTTTTGGGGGGTCTCCTCCATGTACATCAGCTTGAGAATGCTGTATTCAGCTTGCGTAGGCTGAGCTGGACAAGGAAGGATAGGCAGAGAATGTTAAGAGGCTGTCATAATAGTCTGGGCAGAAGGCAGTTTGGTCTTGTGACCAGAAAAGTGGCAATGAAAATGAGAATTGAAACAACGAGAGATACATGGCTAGAGGTTAAATGGAGAGAATCTGGCAGTTTGTGTATGAGGCATGCAAGCTGAAGACATGTGAAGGGTGTCTCTGAAGTCTCACCTTGGGTGCCCAGGAGGCAGAGCTGGTCTAAAAGACAAGATGATGACTGGTTTGGGACATGTTAACTTTTAGGATATTCAGTCAGAGCCTTTCACCAGACATTTGTAAACTTGTATTATAAAGGATAAAGACATTGGGGTTCAAAAGAAAAGATTTAGTAGTCTTCCATCCATACAGGGATGGTAGTGAAAGAGTATGAACTCGCCAAAGTAAAATAGAAAAAGGCCTGAAGACAACCTTCAGAAATAGCCAATGTTTCCCACTTAGGTTGAAAGAGGAAGATGATAAGGAAAAGGAGTAATTGGAAATGCAGGAGAAAATTTAGGCTATCAGATGTCACAGAAGAAACAGTCAATTGGTATCAAGTGGAGCTGAGAGGTTAAGGAGAATAAGGCAATTGCCTTAGTAAAAATAGTAGAAATAGTTTGTTGATGACCTTCATCAAAGAAGCAATGAGTATTAGTGGTGGGAGATGTGTTTCAGGTTATAGAATATGAATAAAATTAATAAAGTCATCAAGGGTTACTTGGTAGTGTTTAGAGATTGGTAGAATGTCTAAGAGGTAATGGATATAAATGTTTCCCGGTGAGAGAAATGAGCAAATACAAGTGAATTAGAAGACAACTGGGATGACAGTGGGAGTCCACAAGCAGGTCCCATAGGAGTGAGGGAATGGGAGAACCCGAGGGTGAGATAGATCAGAAGGGTTTTGATTGTATGACACTTTACAGTGAGTAACTATATCCCACCTTGTTGATTACTATTCCTTTGAAAACATTCAGAAAAATTGTGAAAATGTGTTTCAAAAGCATTTTGATTGTATGACATTTTACAGTGAGTAACTACATCCCACCTTGTTGATTACTGTTCCTTTAAAAATATTCAGAAAAATTGTGAAAGTGTGCTTCAAATTATAAGGTGTTATGTAAATATGAGGTGGTATATTCTTCAAATCTAAGCCAATTTAAGTAATTATATTATTTCAAATACTGTAGGAGCAATGGATCTTTAAAAATGCAGTTCTAAAATAATACAATTGAAAATAATTTTGAACGTAAAATAATTCTGTGAATATGCAAAGTATTGTTAAATGAAGGCCAGGAGTTATTTTGTGACTAGCAGTGAATTATCATTAAAAAAGTTAGAGGCTATATATTGCTGAGAAGAAAAAAATGTTACATAGTTATGGAACATATGCCAGAAATTGAAGGGGAAAGGGAAGTTTAGAACTCATGAATAATTATGATATATTGTTTCTCTTTGGTTCTTCTTTCTTTCTAGTAAAGAGTTCCAGCAGGGCAATATACCCATGTAACAAACAAGCACTTGTATCCCCTGAATCCAAAATAATAGTAGTAATAATAATAATAATAATAATAATAATTCTAGCAGGAAACAAATGGCACACTCAAAGTAGATAACTGAAGAAAGTTTAGTGAGGGGGTATAATCAGGGTTGCAGACATCAAGAAGGGATAGTATAGCACCAGGGATCAGCAGTATCTAGAAGGTTCTGCCATGCTTAGGTGTGAAGGAATAGCTATAGTTGCAGTTGTGGCTGTAGGTAGAGATGCTACTGCTAAAGCTTTAGCACAGCAGGGAGGGACTGAGGCAGTAGTGGGATAAGGCTAGGAGAAGGGGAGTAAATACCCTGCCTCTTATTCTTTCTGTACTCCATCCTCTTACATGTTCCTCCCTGTGGCAGAGCAGAATGAAGCCAGTGGGCAAAGGAAGCCCAGCTGATGCCCTCTCCAGAAGTCAGCTTCCTGGGGTCAGGGAGGGTCAGAGCTGAGCAAGAAGGGTAAACAAAAAATGAGCACAAGTATTTCCCAACCTGTTGCATTCAGCCATTTTTCTGTATCTTTAAGACTGTCTAAGACTTCTCGTAATCATTTCTGATTGGAAGAATCCTCAGGAAGTTGCATTGGACTCCTTGAAACTAGCCAACCCTGAGATCACAGTAGAACTGAATAGTTTAGAGCACCTCTGTGGAAGAAGTAAAATTTATTTCTAAGGAGCTTGGCCTACGAAGTTTGGCTACCTTTTTTTGCATCTTGACTCTGCCACTTAATAACTGTGCTACCTTGGGTAAGCTTCTTAACTTCTCTGTGCTCCTTTCCTCATCTGTAAATGAAAGGAAAAACAGCACTCACTTCAAAGGATTGTTACAAGGATTAAGTGAGTTAACATGTAAAGGGCTCAGAGAGGTGTCTGGCACCATGGTTCAAGTTCAGTAAATACCAGTTGCCGTTAGGACTAGTGTCGTTATTCTGTACTTCGTTATTGATGAAGTTTAGATGAACTATAAATACAGTATTTCTCTTTTCCTCTTTTTAGACTCATCAGTGGATTTATGTTGTGTTATTAGTTCTCCATGTATTCTCTCTCCCACTGCCTTTTTTTCCACAGAAGTAGAGCCTCAGGTCTCTAGAGCCCACTCTCTTAGTTAACTAAGAAAATCAATAGGATATGCTTCTTTGAAAATTATTAATGTCGGAAGTTCTTCTGTGATAGTTTGAACATAGACTTATTTCCCACACACAATAAGGAATTGGCTGGTGTTTGACAAAGTTACTCCTCTATTGCCCCCGCCCCTTCCCGTCTCTTCTCGCCTCTCCTCCCAGCAAGGTGGCACACCTCCTGGATTTTGCACATAATTTGAATTCTCTTACTCAGTGCACAGTGGATCAAGTTGTAGGCTAAAATAGATACTGCTTTATCATTTCATCAGTAAAGAGGTTTGGAAGGAGATATTATAGAAGATGTAATAATACTCTAAAAATACTTATTTTTAAATGATTCCCAAAGGGCTTTAAGTGTTATGTGATTTCTTATTGAAAGATTAAAAATTCTCCAGCTAGAAATTTACAGTTTGCATTGTCCTATAGTAGCACTATTAAACAGGTTTTGTTTTGTTTTGTTTTTATAAGCACTGTGCACTTTTTCCACTCTGAATAGTTTCTTCCTCTTAGATATTCTTGTTCCAAAAGAATGCATGTATGTTTAAGAAAGAGAAACAAAGGGGAAAAGAAAAGTACTTTGATCAGTGCCAAACACCATAGTGATTACTACAGTGATTAGTTTTTTACTTTATAAAGATTGACTTAGCTGGGCTCAGTGACTCAGCCTGTAATCCCGTGCCTTGGGAGACTAAGGTGAGTGGATTGCCCGAGCCCATGGGTTCGAGACCCGCCTGGGCAACTTGGCGAGACCTCATCTCTACAGTAAATCAAAAAATTAGCCGGGCGTGGTAGCACACGCCTGTAGTTCCAGCTACATGGAAGGCTGAGGCGGAAGAATCGCCGGAGCCCAGCAGGTCGAGGCTGCGGGGGTCAGGAGCGGCCACTGCACTCCAGTCTGGGTGACAGAGTGAGACTCCAACTCAAAAAAAAAAGAAGATTGACTTGTTTTTCTGGCCTATGTATGAAAGACTAGTCCATAACATGATTGAAGGACAATTTCAGGTCCTCACCAATTTACTTCTTACTTATTTTATGATTATTCATTTTCACTTGAAGGTAAATTAACAAGTGATATTTTAGAAGAGATACTAATAATTCCTAGAAATCTAATATTTGAAAACTATTTCAAATTTTGGAGTTTACTTGGAAAAAATTTGGAAATATTACAAGGTTAAAATATTTAAGCTTTTGCCTAAAACCTTCAGATTGTTAAGGTAAAACATTTTATAAGTTTGAAATACTAATTTAAAATATTTTCATCACTTTAGAAGTTACTTTAAAATCCTCTACCACCTCCAAACTCCTTCAGTTCTGATTTCTAAAATTAAATGTTTTAATTCTGGAGTTTCATTTTACATTAACTTCTTTTTCAGTATGAGACTGTCTAAGTTTATTTTACACCTAATTAAAATCACCATTTTTCTTAACCTGTCAACAACTCAGTTGAGCAGTCAGACTGTATTAGTCAATATCTTGTCTGACATGAGGACGGCAGTCCAAAGAGAAAGATATCACAAATTGGTGCCACACTTCGGTAAATAGAGACATTTTATTTTTCACCAAGCTAATTCAATCCAGTTCAGTTAACTCTTTTTCCCCCTTAAGGACAGATCAAAAAAGGCAGCCGTGAATGACTGAGTTCATCATGTGTTTGACACGTCAGTGTGTGAATATAAAGCAGACCACAAGGGAGAGGTTCTGTCTTTAAACTCCAGACAATACCCAGTGCGAGAGCCTCTCACTCTGATCTGCACTGTGGGGATCTGGGAGAGTGGCTCAGATCGCTAGTACATACACAGGTAGTATGGGAGCTAGCTAGGGCTCTCTGCTCTGCACACCCTCCCTTTTCAGCTGAATCATTCTTAAGAATTTTCATCTTTCAGGTGGTCATTGAGTTTAGTTTTAGTTTCATAAACTAAGGTGATTGGCTATGACGTGTTCATTTTGTGATTTTGATAAAATCTTTATCCTAATTGTCTGAATTTATTTATAGCAATTGTGTATTTATTCCTACATGTTTAAACTTCAGTCACCTTCAAAGTACTCTCCATTTGATGCAGTGCATCTACTGAAACATTTTTTCACTGCTCAAAACAGATTTTGAACTCATCAATTTGGAGCCTTTTAGTGCTGCTACCATTTTTTGCTTCACATCTTCCACATTGGCAAAAACGTTTCTCATTGAGGACTTTCTTCATCTGGGGAAACAACAACAAAAAAAAGTTGCTCAGGGTGAGATCAAGTATATGCAGAAGGTGGGTCACCGGGGTCATGCCATTTTTGGTCAAAAACTGCTAAACACTGAGCATGGTGTGGGCAGGTGTGCTGGTAAACCACCCATCATGAAATGGGCAAAAGCATTGAAAGAATCTCCAAAAAAATTCACTGAAGCCTAACACAGTCATTCACAACAATACTAGCTGGGACACTGATGCTGATGGGTTCCTAAAATACCTAGTGGAGGAAGCCTGCACTACAAGGGGCCCACTCTCCAAAAAATAATTCCAAGTTTTTTTGTGTCTCCTCATGTATAATACCAATGTTTCTGTTTTTTAGCTTAGTGATTTCTTTCTGAGACATACACTGAAATTTTTACAGTGTCGAGTGTTCATTTTCAAGGATATAATGCCATGGATTATGCTACCAAACATGAAACGTTCAAATAATATTTATGAGAGAAGATTGACATTGTCCGAAGATTGCCTCCTCTTCTGTGGATCCGGCCTAAGGTCCTCAACTTTTGCATCAGATCTTTCAAGGATGCCATCCCACCCTTCTGCTTGGGACACCAATCTATTCCATGTCCTGCAGTGTTGCTACTATCTCACAGACCTAGGGCATGTCATATGTCTGCAGAACCCTTCTTGGGTAGCTTGCCAAACCTATTCTTAATGACATCTTAAATCCTGCTTTTTTATTTTTTTATGAATTGGCATTCCTTGACTAACTGCTGTGGTAGAACATTTCTTTTCTCTATGTGGTCTAAAATTTTAATTGTCAAGAGTTCTCTTCTGTATCCCCCACAAGTACAGCTCTTCCATGTCCCTTCTCCAAAGCAGACGATGTTTACTGTCTGATTAATCTGCATGGCCTGTTTTCTTTTTTTTTTTTGAGTTGGAATCTCACTCTGTCTCCCAGACTGGAGTGCAGTGGCCCCTCCCGGCCACCGTAGCCTGGACCTACTGGGTTCTGGCGATCCTTCCGCCTCAGCCTTCCGAGTAGCCGGAATTACAGGCATGTGCTACCACGCCCGGCTGATTTTTTGAATTATTGTAGAGATGAGGTCTTGCTGCCCAGGCCGGTCTCGAACCCGCGGGCTCAGGCAATCCACTCACCTCAGCCTCCCAAAGGCGTGGGATTACAGGCTGGCCTGTTTTCTAGTCTTCTGGAGTGCAGCCAGTACTAAGTAGATGTATATACAGAGAACGGGCTTAGGGCAGATTTTAGAGCCACACAGCTCCACCAGTTACTGACCGAGTAACCATACGCAGGTTACCTAACCTCTCTATAACTTGTTTCCTAATTTTTAAAATAGATGTGGAAGATATAGGATCATGTGACTCCCTTTTAAGGATCATGAAGATTAAATGAGTTAATTTTGGTAAAGCGCTTAGACCAATGTCTGACGCATATTAAATGCTATGTAAATGTTTATGAAATAAAATAAGTCATTGAGCGTGTTCTATCTGCTAGTCACACAGTAAGTATGTTACATGTTGTTAGCTCATTTTATCTTCACAGAAGCCCTATATGGTAGATACTGTTGCCATCTCCATTTTGCAGATGAGGGAACCAAGACACAATCAAAGTTAAGTAACTTGCTCACGGTCACATAGCAAGTACAGGGCAGAGAACTGGATTGGAATTCAAACCACCTGAGTCCAGGGCAATCAACCACTCCTCTGCTTGTATTCACCTTGGTATACTGTCAGACCTAAATGTAAATCTTTTTTTTTTTTGAGACTATCACTGTCAGATGGAGAGAGATGTAGCAGAATGTGTTTCTTGACCCATTAGAAAACATGCTGTGAGATAATGGGGGAGGAGAGATTAGTACCACTGGACCTGTGTTGGCTACTTTGGATTGAAAATCAGAGGATGGAAACCACATGTGTTAGCATTTGCTACCACGGCACACTAGGTTGAGGCCGATTATATGAGAATGTCTTTTTGGATTTTATCATTTCTTTTAAGGCACTCTTTTGCCAGGCTCTTGAGACTTTGCTGGTACAACAACGCGAGGCCAGGACCATGCAGAACACCATAGAGATGCTGAGATAAAGGGAGTGAGAAAATGTGCTAGCCACATAGGCTTGTACGTGGTGCATTGTAGGTATTGAAAACATGTTTCACTCTTCTCTACTCTGTCACCCAGCTCTACTGAAATACTAAATTTATCCATAGGAATTCTAGCTAGAAAAGGTCAGCAACCAGTTGTGGAAGCTGGTACTTCAAATCTTAGTCATAACAAATGAAACCTTGGCTATGTAGGAAATTCGTTTGAGGTGGTTGTACATGCTCATATGCCCTGTAGATTTTGTAGCTTCGAATATGTACTTGTAATTACAGATATTTTGCAAGCATTCTATCCAGTGTCCAGGCTTTTTGTCACAGTCAAAAGTTTTAAAATATTTAAGTTTCTTAAATCTTCAAAGGATCCCAGTTATTTTGTTGGTAATATACAGATAATGAAAAAAATTATATTACAGTTGTTTTGTGAGTAGAATAAAAAGATTCCTAAGACAGTAATGCTTTGTGGAGTTTCTAAAGGCTAATACTCTTAAGTGCTAGGTAAAAATTAAACTTGAATAGCACCGATGAAATATTTACTCATCAGGTGGCTTTGAAGTTTAGCCTCTTTTTGGTTGCAGTCCCTTGTCTAATGGACATGTTTCAAAGAAGAAAATGGTTATAGCCTTCAGCTGTGATGTTTTCTTCTCTGCATGGAGGAAATCTGTTTTGTTTTGGTCCGTTTTGGTATTTAAATTGTGAAGCCTAGCTACTTAGAAATCACACTAATGACAGAAATGGTTCCTACAACTCTGAATTCATTCTCACTGATACGGCAATGTTTGTAAGTTTATTGTCTAATACCTACAGCATTTCAAACAAAAATTACGTTAACTCTTTTATTCTATAGTCTTTCCAACCTAAATTTACTTAGTTTTCCTCAGTTTTATATCAGAGGAACTAAGGTGTGTGTATACATGAAATGAGAAATACATTGTAAAAATTAGTTTTATAAAATATGTTGCTGGGTAAAATCACTGTGTTTAAAGATCTTTAGAAACGATCATATTTAGTTCTTCAGTTTTGATAAAAACTGAAAGGTTTTCCTTCAAAGCTTAAAATTGTAGATGCTTTAAGAATATTGAGTTAAGATTATTTTTTTCCTACATCTTGTATTAAATTTCACACATCTGAGTAATTTAGAACTTTTAAAACTTTTATGTTGGTTTAAAATGTTCTATTTTTGTGTTTCCTCTCACCGAATTATGACACACTTTTAACGTTTATGTTTGTGTTTTATTACTTAGTTTTCCTATAAAACTGACAAGCAATGAAGACCTCAGGAAAATCCCGGTAAGTTGCTGGAGGAGGTTAGAGAATTACCAAAGAACAAGCCAGTCTTTTTTCTGGCACACGTTGCTAAAAATGCCTTTGTTTTCTTAAATATCTCAGTTACCTAAGTGTTGACACTGAGCGTGGTAGTTTTGGAGACAGAAAGTGAAAAATTCAAGCTTGTCTTTAAGATACAGTAGGGTATAACTTCTATATATGATCTGTGAAAGGTCAAGCAAGCATTATAGTTACAATTGAAGCCGATTTAGAATATACATACTTTGTTTGTAGACTTTTGAAATTAATATGAAAGCTGTACGTCAAGGTCATCATTGTGGTTATGAAATAAGAACTTGTGGAAAAGACTACTTTTTGTTGTCGTTGTTGGGACAGGGGTTGAAAAAGAATAAAGCTGCTTGTTAACATTCAACAATAGGAAAAGCATCCTGGCAGGAGATCCAGATAACCAGGAAAGTATTTGAAAGAACAAATACTTTAGGACACTTATCTTCCTAGTCAGAACAAAACCAAATATGTTAAAAGGATTGGTAGCGGCCAGCTAAATAAACTCACGTATTTTGCAAGGATTATTCAGATAATCTTAACTTTATTGTATTATTTGAAGTCCAATGTTGAATCTCTATTCAGAATTCCATTGCATCTGCAATCAATTGTAAATATATTAAACATGGAGAATAAGTTACTTTACAAAAATATGGGCAAATGTTCTTGGTAGAAAACTAAATTCTCACTGAATAACAGAAATAGTGCCTTTATTCCAAGAGCCTGATGGTTGCTGTTTCAGCCATCTGTCCTTAATGTGTGTGATCCAGATGTATAAGAATTTTTTTTAAGCAATCACATATCACAATTTTCTAGGATGTGATAATGCCTAGAAGAAGCTGAGGAGGGTTTAGGGTTTATTTTATAAACCATTCTAAATGCAGTTGTTTGTCTTGAAAATTATAGAAAACATTATAGAAGCACAGGACTTTGTATTGTGTTTTTACTGTTTTATGTAAATGATTTGTAAGTTTTGATGTTTCATACATTCTCAAGTCTTTATAATATGGCAGTCTGGCAAGAAATGTCAGAAAATATGAAGTCAGCCTTTGATCAGCTAGTAAAATGAATTCTATCAGGCTGTTACTTAATCTCAAACAAAATGCAACATCAAAAAATCGATTTAATGTGTAGCTATTGTTTATTAAGTAACCTTAATTACAATTTCGATGTGCTTGTAAATGTACTTTTCCAAATCTTGTAATTTATTGCTGTAAAAGCATCCTTAGAATTCTTTAAAGAAATAAAATGTGAAAATTGTTTTAGTTAAGGGATTTAAAGGTGATAAAAGAATCCTTGATGTGTGATTATTTTTCTCTGGAATGCTAACTACTCTAAATGACAGTTAAAGGATTACTAGGTGTTGTTAATTTACTGCAAGATACAATTAAGAAGAGAAAGCTCATCCTCGTACTGATCATTATTGAAGAAAAGTATTTGAACAATTTTTATGTTGAAGATTATAAGATGTTTGAAGTAATTTACATTAAGTTCTCCAGTAATAGCCATCTACCAAGTTATTTTTTTCTCCTTCTGGACATAGTATTTTGTAATTAAGTTTGTATGTCTTATATGCTAGTGCCAACACCTGTCTGTGAAAGCACAGTGTTTAAACAGGAGCAGTAGCCAGTTGAAAGGGCAGTGTGAGCTCTTTAAGGCCTAATTAAGAACTGAAAGGGAGATGAAGGGAGTAGGACAAAAGATGTGAAAGTAGCTGAGATGATATTCCCAGAGCAAAGTTCCTCATTAGAACAATAATGAGATGATCAGAGAATGCCAAGCCTTCATCTCTCTCTCTCTCTCTCCTCTAGTTGCCTTGGATGTCAGTTAGTACCCCACCAATATTTGGTTACCAGGACAACCTTTCTTTAAATCTTCAGTTATTTTGAGTCCTGATAATTTGCTTTTGTTTAAATTTAAATATTGTAAAAAAAATGTACATTTCCTAGTTTAAAAGGCTAGACTGTGTAAAGTAAAAATAGATCACTGAGTATGTACAACTGTATTATTTAAAATTCTGGATTACAAAGCTTCATATGATAATTCTATTATTCTCTTACCAAGTTCATATTTTCTTATCTGCATGTGGACATTTTTAACAGGTAGGTAGAAGTGAGAAAGAGTTGGTTGTGAAAGGTGAAGAAAGAGGAAAAATTCCCATTAAATTTCATAGTAAGACATCTTAAACACATATGTGCTATCGATATGGAATGCTGTAGGAAAAAATATTGAGTACTTAGGAGTCTCATTATAGGTTGCATTTGGTCCTTAATAGTTTAGAGAGTTGTAAATTTTAGAAGTTTTTCCAAGAATAATACTACAGGTATCTTTTGAAAAAATAATTTTTATATTTGCCTGAAAGTTTTCCTCTTTTAACAAAATAATTTTTGTAACCAGAAGATATTCTAATTTTCTGTTGTTTATATTACTTAATCTTTATTATTTTGTTTGGAGTTATATCCAACCAGTAGAAGTATATATGTATTTTTAGAGTATATCAATTAATTTAAGAATCTTATGCCTAAAATTAGAAGGTTTACATGGTTTTCAAATATAGCATGAAATCTAGAACTGAGCATGAAACTGTTTTTAATTATTTTATATTCTTGTCCAGAATATATTTTATAGTACATGTGTTTCTAAGATGGTTTCCTGCCCAGAAACTTGATGCTGAAATTTGGGGTAAATTTTTCACATAAAAGGACAAAGGGAAAATTTATTGAAAAGACCAGAAATGTATTTCCAGGAAATCTGTCTACATATTAGTGTTAATTATTGTGAGGGGGGAAAACATAATCCAAATACTGTATCTGTATAGTCTAGATTATAGCTATAAAGTGTTAAACGGTAATCTGAGATAACAGTTGATTTATTTTGAGAGATTAGTTTGTTAGATTGATTTGTATCTTGGCATTAACTTAAACTACTTAAGTGATAATAAGAATTTTTTATAAGTCTTTAGAAAATTCTCGGTGTCTTTAGAGAAATGTTAAAAAAAAGTTTAACTACATTAACTGGTAGTTGACTGGTATAATATTAAATATAACAATGTAAGTGATCTTTTAACTGTATCTTATCTAATTAGTTTGGAGAAATCAGTTCATATATATAATTTTATTTTATTAAGATTAGAGAGACTTCAGCAGATGCTATTATTAAATGTAAAAACAAAACAGTCAGCTAATCAGTAATGCATCTTATTTCGTTTAATTTCATTAATTCTTGCAATTCTTACAAGAACTTTTATTTTTCAGTAAGTGTTTTATTAGAAAAATGAAATCACATTGCTTGATCTTTATTAATCTTAAAAATGCAGTTCAGAAAATAATCACTTGGTAGATCAGACAGTTTTAGAGTTGAAAGGGCCAGGGAGAACATCTGATTATTCAGATAAGGAAAGTGAGACCTAGGTTGCTTTCAGTCTCAAATTTGTGCAGAATTACTTGGGTTAAGGTAAGAGACTTTAATGCTTATCTCTATAGCATGTCTTATCTGTACTATAGAAAACTGCTTAATATAATACATGTTTTATAAGAAGATAATTAAGAAATGTATTATATGTTGTATATCTCTAAACTAATCATGGCCAACTAAATATTAACTATGGGTGTGTGTGTGTGTAGACTTAGATAAACTGATCTGAGAATAAAACATCAACCAACACTTATCTCTAGAATTGTCCTTTAATGATTTTAGAGTAATATTTGAAATGTTTTTAAGGATAAAGATAATATAACTCAGTTATGTCTGTTTCCAGTTTCTAATGCTAAAATAAATGATGTTGGTTTTAGATATATTTTATAGAATTTAAACTCTTTTCCCTTTAATATCCTCTCTATTCATTCTTATTAACGCTTGTCTTTCACGTTTCAACAGCCCTGTAACTAATTTTAGCTTGTCCAAATGATCTTATCCATTTTAATGCCATAAAAGTTGCCATGTTAATTTTCCTGGAACATAGCTGTAATCATGTAATATTCCTCTTTTTAGAAACCTTCATGGCTTCCTATATTTTCTACACCAAAAGTCTAAAAAATCTTAATAGCATTCAACATCCTCGGTGATCTGTTCCAAACATACCGTTTCAGCCCCTCTCCTCCCTTTCCTGTACCATATTTTCTAGGCTTGCTCCTCTGATTACCTGTTATTTGGCCACTGTGCCTTGAGCCTCGTTTCCTCCTTTAAACAAACATAGCCCACTGTTTGAAATGCCCATTATGCATTTCTGTCTGCAAAATCTTTGAAGACCTAGTGCAAGCTGTGTTTTCTCCAAAAAAAAAAAAAAAACAAAAACAAAAACCTGAGAGATTCTATGGAATTGGAGAAGTTTTTCAGTCCTGAATTTTTTCATTTATTCTGGAGAAGGGGGACTGCTTCAGTGACCCAAGCATCAAATTGATATCTCTAACTTTGGCTTTACTGATGAAAACTCCTAGACACATAGCACAATTCAAGTAGATCCTGAAAATGGGGAAAGACAAATTTAATTCCTGTGGGGGGAAGACAGCTGTTCTACATTCATCAGTCCCCATTCCTCATTCTTCACCAAATAGGTTAGATAATATTAGTCCTTAAGAGCAAGAAAATCAATTTCTTCAATATTTTCGCTGATTTTTTAAAAACCGGTGGAAATGTTTTGAAAGATAGTGATGAAAATCATTTGTTGAGTGTAGTGATAGAACTATGTTTTTGTTTTTGTTTTTTTTTTTGAGTTGGAGTCTCACTCTGTCGCCCAGGCTGGAGTGCAGTGGCCGCTTCCAGCCACCGCAGCCTCGACCTGCTGGGCTCCAGTGATCCTTCCGCCTCAGCCTTCCGAGTAGCCGGAATTACAGGCATGCACTACCACGCCCGGCTGATTATTTTTTAAATTTATTGTAGAGATGAGGTCTTACTGCCCAGGCGGGTCTCGAACCCTCAGGCTCAGGCAATCCACTCAGAACTATGTTTTTAAAAGCATAGAAATTACTAAGTTGTATTTGGGCATTATGTTTTACAGAATGAAAAATCTAAATTCTATACACTAAAAATAAAAGATGATGTTACAGTGTCTTTTTGAAATTTTTGAGGAATATATTTCTTAAATTTTTGATGTCACATGAATATTAGAATGCTTTGTAATAAAAATGAGCAAATAAATGCCTTTTTTGGTTTTTTGGTTATATATATGCTTTTGCCTTAAAAGAATTTTTACCAATAGAATAAAGTTAACTAAGTAAACAAAATGGGAGAGAATGCAAATATAATAACCATAAGTGTTAATATAGTTATAGTTGAACTCTTGAATTTTCCAATAACTAGGGCAAACAGGAAAATTAGCTAAATTGAATGGCTATTATTAGGAGGAAGAAATTGACCAGTTGCCAAAGGGAGAAAAAGCTCCACCTGCTTCTAAATTGAAACAAGTTATTCTCATAGGGCTTCTTATGGGGATACTAATTCTGAGTGCTGTCAACATTTCATAGCAAGTTGGAGATTTGATATTGCTGCTTATAATCATCTTCAATAAAAAGTCAAAATTATAACATTAAACCACAGTACAACAGAAGCAGTTTTATAAGGATACATGTCCAGCTTCCTATTAACAACTAAATCATAGAGATCTTTAGTTTTGATCTAGTTTAGATATATTTATTATAGAACATTTTATCTCTTCATTTAGTCTTAAGTTGTATGGGAAGTCTCTGATAGTAGGAAATTGTCTTACTATCAATGTAAAAAGTAAAAAAGTTTTAGAATTTAGAATTATAACCAAGCCTTTGGTGCATCTGCCTTAGTCCTTGGCTAGAACTAGCTGGCCAGTCTGTGAATTGTCACATTAACTCTAGCCCAGGATAGAGAAAAACATCAGGCTTTGGAAAACCAAAAACTGACATTGTAAACAATTCTAAATGTGTGTCCCTAATATGTACTAAAGTGACAGTCTTCATCCTGTTCTAGGACAGCAATCCATTTGATGCCACTGCAGGGTATCGTAGTCTGACCTATGAAGAGGTACTACAGGAGCTGGTGAAACACAAAGAACTCCTTAGGAGGAAAGACACTCACATCCGGGAACTTGAGGACTACATCGACAACCTCCTCGTAAGGGTAATGGAAGAAACGCCCAGTATTCTCAGAGTGCCATATGAACCATCCAGGAAAGCTGGCAAATTCTCTAATAGTTCATAAAGCCAATTGTACTGCATTCGTAATTGGGCAAAGAAAGAGAGGAAAGAAGGGAGGGAGGGAGGGAGGAAGGAAGGAAGGAAGGAAGGAAGGAAGGAAGGAAGGAAGGAAGGAAGGAAGGAAGGAAGGAAGGAAGGACTGAAAGAGACTACACTATCAGGTTTCATTTCATACTCTCCTTTATTGTGAAAAATTGTTTTACCTGTAAATATTAGCTGGGACTACCACATCAAGAGTGACCTTTGAAGCAAGCTAAATAATTTAAACTTTTTTAAAGTTAAAATGGGCCTGAGTCTCAAAAAATAAGCGGTTCCTTGGGATTTACGTAGGTGCTGGTGCCGACCCACTAATCTGCCAGAGGCCTAGAAATATCTTCAGAAGTACATGAGTTATTCCTCAGGAATAGATTTTCATAAAGCAGAATTGATACTATGGTTGGTTTCTCAGAAATCAATTTGTAGACATATTTAGCTTCAGGAATATCACTCATTATAAACAATACTGCAAAAAAGAGTTCATGTTTTATATACATGTGTACATGAATATATGTTCATGTATCTTGTATATAAAATTCAGGCATATACCTCATATATACATGTGTTTTTAGAACATTTAAAAACAACTGGTTGCTTCTAAGCTGATACCAATTTCTTAATTTGAAAATGTGTGTGTACTCTATTGATGCAAGATAAGTCATCATTACTACTATTGTGATTTGTTACAGAGAAGCTGCTTCAAATCGCTCTTGACTTTGTGAACCTTGGCTTCAAAGTGAACTGCTGTATATTATTCCAGCATCAATTTTTTTCGCTTTTCCCAAAAGTAATGACCTAAAGCCTTTTTTAAAGGAATGTCAGATTTTAGGAAACTTGATTAACTTCACAAAGCACTAATTTATTTGAATTAATTATCTTAACATTTGATTTTTGTTTGAGATGCAAGCAGAAGATAAGCTAGCATAGTTTGTTTTGTTGAAATTCTGCATGCCTTTAGATCACTAACAAAGAAAAAAATATGAAGTTATATCTGAAAATAATTTGGGGGAATAAAAGATGATCACTTGGTGCCTGATAACCCAAAGCAGTGGGCAAATTCCAGGAATGAAGAATTAGGCTTGGTTTCAAGTTATATAAATAATAGGGCAGATGGTTGCCTTTGGGTCTTGAAACAAAATAAAACTAAAGGAAGGATGAGTTTTTAGAGCAGATTTTTACTAACATGACATTATATGTTATTGTACATCCACCCTTTAAGAATTGATTTATTACAAAATTATGTCTTTTTTAAAAATCCACTCCCAAAAACGTTGATTCCTTCCATGGATTATCTTTATATATTTGTATAAAATTATCCTGAGATTTCAATTGAAAAGCAATCGTATAAAAATGTTGCTAATCTTCTGCTTATTTTTTAACCTTAAAAGTCTAAAACACTACTATGAAACACTGAGAGTATCTTTCTGAATTTAAGATGAAAAAATTTATATTCATTTGAAGACTTATATTCCCCAATCCTTTATTGGATTGCATTTTTATTATATTTCTGTCTATTAAAACTCTTCATTGAAAATTACATAAAAAGAAGATATAATAATTTTGCTCATTTCAGTATCTTGAATCAGAAAATACTTAGCCAAGCTTATATTCATAAACAAAAATTTCTTGTTAATTGTATTTTCTGAGTTTCTTTTGTTTTTCTCAGAACATGCATTTGGAAATTGTGAAACTTTTCACAAATGAAATAAAGATGTGTTAATAAAATTAAGAAAAGGAGGAAGAAAAGTAGCTTTTATCATTTTTTTTCCTCTACTTATAATTAAAATTCTGTACTAAACCTCAAAATCTGGTGTAGAATTTTATTTTCCCATTTGAGGTCTTAGTAATTATTATTTTTTAACATGGTACCATTCTAAACTAACTTTTATTAAATGTTACAAAGTTCTTAGCATTTTTTTTTTCTGGTAGTACTGCTGAGGCACTTTTTACACTTTTTAAAATGCCAAAATCCATGTGCTTTCAGTATTATGACAGAACTGCAGACACTGTAATATGCCTGGCCAAAACTTACTCTTTATAGAGTGAACCAAGATATCAGTTTGTATTGGCGATATGTTTTACATAAATAGAGCTCATTAAAAAGTATGGCTCAAGTATTGCTATTCTTTTTATGAGGGACTTGATTTTTAAGAAGTGATTCTTTTCCTATCTAAAAACTGTTAAGGATTAGACTTACTCACATGTGATTTGATTATAACTGAGTCAATGTTTTTATCTTTAATCTTTGAGACAAGTATTGTATTTAAAACTGGATCTACATTTGTCACTGCCAGAAAATGTTCTGCCCTAATGTTTATTAATTTTCACTCATGACCTAGAATAAACTTATCAGATATTTTTATAATCAGTCAAAATAATAAACTAAAAACAAAAAGTAAAAAGTAAAAATGAGTTCTCAAGTAAGCATATCAGTGTTTCCTGTGTTTGGGCAGAGTAGTTTCAATTTCTCACGTTGCAGAAAAAGAGACTTAAAAGATCACCTTAGTTTATTTTTCCAAAATGTAACTTTAAGTATTCTAGCAAAATCCAGATTTTGTAAGTAGCTAAGAAATGGAAAAAAAATATTTATGTTCATTAAATAATGCACAATATAATAGAGTGTAAACAGATTTTACCGTTGCTTTTATGTTTAAATGAATATATGCCCTGAAACATTTCCACCACCAAGAGTTTTTTAATTCACATAATATTTATTTCAAGTCTATCTTAAGCTAACATACTTTGTTACATAATTAAACTATTTCTGCTATCATTTTAAAAACAGTATTGTTTTATAACCAGTTCTCCTCCCAGTTCTGTAACTTAACTTTAAAATTATTGAACATACATTCTTACCACTTACACTTCAAGTTTCATTTATTGAGTACCAGGGTCATATCTTAGAATTGTATATAAAATAACATGTAACCCATTTATGAAAAATGTTCAAGTATTGCCTTTTGCTGCTATATTCTGCATTGAGCCTAGTTTTGTCATCATTCCATGAATGTAGTATTATCCATAGATTATACAGAATTACATCTATTGCTTTTGGCAGTAAATCAAGATTTAGTTGTAATTTTCCAGCTGTGAAAATGTTGCCTTGTATTTAAAAGAGTATCATGAATGGAAACTTAAGTAAGACAAAGCTCATTAGTGACAGACTTACTTTCTTCATGTCCTTTATTCACCAACTCCCCTAGCCCCACAGTCCCCTGCCTATCACCTCCGTAAGGGTGCTTATTATTTAACAAGGAGAATCGTTAAAAAAAGAAATAAATAGGAACTGCTCTCTTTACTATATCTATGGTAGTTATTACACTAGAGCTTTATTTTCCTCTGTAGCTTTTTAGAAAAAGCAGTCTACCTTGGATTTGTAAATCATACTGAAACTTTTTTTGATGTTCATGTACTCATATGTCTTGTAGATGGTAGGTGTCACTTGTGTGTGTGTGTGTAAGTGAAGTATAAAGCATGCTCATTCACTTGATCTCTTTGAAGTAAGGGAAAGGATCACTGTGCTGCTGGTCCATGATGGTCGATGGAAGAGTCTGTCAGCACATGGAAGGCCTCCATTTTCACAGATGTATGAATCCAGATGCAATCGTTGGAAGTATTTAATATGCAATAGGTAGCACCTTAACTAATTAATCTGCATATGAAGGGTTTTCTGATGTATTTAATAAGAAGTGTAGAAGCTCTTTAAGCGTTAAACTAGAATTGATTTTTCATTCCATTTATGTTCTCTGTCAAAAAATCCACTCTTACAATGGAGTTGAAGTCTTAAAATGATACATTTGGGCCTATTAATCTCCGAAGCTTCCAGATGTTTTGTATTTTGAGGTACAAAAAAATGCTGCAGATCTAGAAATGTATATATTTAGCAGGTATTTGAAAGATATAAGCATTATTTATAACAAAAGAGTATTACACTTCTTAAGTAAATGCTCTAGTAACTTGTATACATTTTTGCAGGTACAGACTCAAAAGTATGTAAGCATTGTACAATGTGACAATTGTATAATTTATGTAATCTGATGCATGAACCAGAATTTTTATATAATATTATTATTGATTTATTACAGTTGATTAAAGTGTTTAAACTTAATTCAGTTGTCAACATTTCTTTTTCTTATTGCAGATGAAACAGTGTTACCACAATGCATTTGTATGAGTCCTCCTTGTCTTCTAATAAATACTTAGGACACCTCTTATTTGGTGTATTGTAGCATGTATTCTGTAAGACCTACAAACTTCACATGAACATAGTTCTGAAAAGCCATTCAGAAGATTAATTTCTAAGTACCTTAGAATAAACATTCTTCAACAGATGTGTGAATGTCCTCTCATAGGTATGGAACTTACGATTTGGTAGAAAGTAACACTTGAGTAATTGTATGTAGGTAAGGTTTATGCCAAGTGCTTTATATTTATGCCTTATTTTATTTATTCTTCACAACAACCTAGTAAGATAAAGGAGTGTACAGAGGAAATTTATGACAATGAATGAACTATCTGTGGTACTCAAGAAAGTGGAATAGGGTTGACAAGCTCATAGCATATCTCACCACTTCTTATCCTGCAGATCATGGCAGAAGTTATTAATCGATCACCACTTCCAGTCTGAGTGCACACTTGTTCATCTGATGTATGGGTACATTTTTACAGCAGTGTATTCTAGATTATGAGCTGTTAGCTAACTCCCCTAGCCCCACAGTCCCCTGCCTATCACCTCCTTAAGGGTGCTTATTATTTAACAAGGAGAATCGTTAAAAAAAGAAATAAATAGGAACTGCTCTCTTTACTATATCTATGGTAGTTATTACACTAGAGCTTTTATTTTCCTCTGTAGCTTTTTAGAAAAAGCAGTCTACCTTGGATTTGTAAATCAAACTGAAACTTTTTTTGATGTTCATGTACTCATATGAATATAAATCATACACATTTAGAATAGGGATTTTGCTGCAGGCCAGGGCACCTTCCTGTTCTCTAATCGCTGTCTCCTTTGGAGGGTCCATTTAACCTGCCCCTCCACTTCTTGTAGGATTCTCCTCTAGATTGCTCTCCTTTCTCCCTGCCCCCAAGACACACGTTTCTTTTTCCTTATTCTGCTGAAATAAAGGTATTTGGGGGTAATTTGGAAGTAGAGAGATATTATGATTCTGTTAAAGTGGTCATTTTTCATCTTGTTTTGATGCCTGACTTGGAAATGTTTCTGTTTCATTTTTCAAAGAAATGGGCTTATGTCCTGAATGCCCAACATTTTACATTTTTCCTGAAATAATTTTGTATAATACCACAATTTTGTACTTTGGTATTTTTATGGTTATACAATTAATACTTACAAACAATATTTTTATGTACTGATCACTATATGAATTAAAAGTGCTTAATTCTGTTGTTAACGCTCCTTGCACCCTAAACTTTGATTCTTAGGTGGTCAATGAGCTCATCATTTGGTAGGCACACTAAAAAGCCAGAAAAGTGTGCAAGGGAGAGGCTGTAGGTTATGTGCAGTTCCAAGCAAACCTTCTCATTTGTGCTACGGCCTTTAGTACAGGAATTGCAAACTCAAACATTTACAGAGCTGGACAGGTACAGTGGATGTTAGGGCAGGTCTAGTATAAAACAGGGATTACGGGGGGCAGTGGCAACCTAGAGAGCTCATTTTTCCCACTAAAAGGGAGCAGCAGCTGTTTCACTCCTGCTCATTGTGGCCATTTGGAAGTGAACACAAGGCCAGGATTGCTAAGCCTGACCTTTCTGGAGATACTGGAAGTAATGCAGACTATGTGAAATGTGATTTCCTAATGATAGCAGCTAATTAATTTTTTTAAACCCAAAATCCTAAGAGCCACCAGTTTGCAATCTCTTCCCTATGAGTCGGTATTCTGATGTCCCCTCAGTTGTTGTCATTGTCATCATCCATGGTTAAAACAGTTCAGAGTAGGGTTATTTATTTCTCCAACAGACGATCTTGTGTTTAATCAAGAACTGGGCTAGCTGAGAGGCATCTGGGGTATATGTGATGTATAAGATGTGGTTCACACCTGAGAACCACAGTCAAGACTTTCTCAGGGGTGAGAGTGTGGACATCGGGGAGGAAATGGAAAGTGACTCCAATTAGTGTAAAATTTCAGTTACATGAGATGAGGAAGTTGTAGAGATTTGCCTATACGTAACGATACTGTATTATACACTTAAGAGTTTGTTGAGAGGGTAGAGTTCATGCTAAATATTATTATCACAATTTAAAAAAATTAAATTTAAAAAAAGACTTCTGCCAGTATGCCTGCTCTAGAGCCTGATTGTGCAGTTGCTTTTCAGAGGGCAAGTGATGCAGGTAACCTGAGGTACAGTCTGAGAGTCACAGATGTAGTATTTAAAGTTATCCTGGGATCTGCTACATACTCTTTTTGTGTTAGTGGTGACTTTTCAGTATGATGATCTTGCCCTTTTGGTAAAAATTGTGTGAAAACTAGTGTCCCAAAGATCACTTTGTGTAATATTGTGCTGTGTTAAGGTCAAGTCACATATGTAGTATGAAAAATTTCAGTAATAGAAAGTGGACATATTTTAATGTGATCTTTTTAGGGTATAAAATACACATTTCAATTAAAACATAATGACCATTGTTTCCATAGTTTAATTTTGGACAACAGCCATTTAAAATTCTGTATTTTGAGCCCAGCCAGATCAAATAGTTTAGATCACTGGTTCTCAAAGTATCATCCCCAGAGGAGCAAAGTAAGCATCACCTGAGTACTAGTTAGAATGCAGATTATCAGGCCCTGCCAAGACCTACTGAATCAGAAACTCTGGGGTTAGGACCCAGGAAGCTTTTTTGATAAACCCCCCACAGATGCATATTCAAATTTGAGAATTATTGAGAGAGAGAGACTCTCCCCACACACACCTTTTTGATAGTTTAATCTAGTTCAGAGAATCCTTTTTTTCTTCTCTGAATATAACTTTCCTTGTCAGTCTTGAATTTTTTTTTTACGAAATGAGTATTTTATGTTTTAAAGAAAACCTTAAGTATGATGAAACTATATAAATAGAATATTCTTAGATATTTACAATGCAGTATGCAGAGTAGATACATAATAAATACTCTTGATTATGGATATATGTTTTGTTGATGCAATTAAAATTTGGTATTGTGATTGAAAAGGAAAAAATACACAATGAGCCTGAGTGTAAAACTTCCAGAATGGTCTTCCAGTTGTTCTGATTTGACTGTGCTAGGTTTGATAAAGGACGGCACACAAGAGATACTTTAACTGAGGTAAAAGTAGTGTGGGAAAGGAAATAGAGAATGCAGTCTCATATGGAATGTGGTAGAATAAAGTTTTGAATATGTGCCTGAAATTGTGTAATAGGCCTTAAGATAACAATGAAACCGATTTGTGATTTTGGTGAGAAGTTTTATTTGATGGCCACTTTCTAACTTTGCTATTCATTTTGTCAAATAACTTGTTTATAAAAAGCTTCCATTCTTTTCACACTCAAAACTGGGTTGAGGTTTTATTTTTAGGGAAATCTAGAATGAAATTTGGGTCAGGTGAAGTGCCTCACACCTGTAATCCCAGCACTTTGGGAGGCTGAAGCAGGAGGATTGCTTTGGCCCAGGACTTTGTTTCCTCTGACTTGGGAGAGTGGGGGAGGGAGGAGTCAACATCCTGTGTGGGTCTTCCAGAGCAAGGGACCTTGTGGAAGATTGAAAATTGTGGTTTCCTAAGTCACTCAACTGCATGTAGACACCTGGTTTCTTGGATCCATCCACCTTTCAGCCATTAGTGATTCTCAACATAGACCTTAGCTTGACAAAAAAATCAAAAATTTAGCCAGGTGTGGTGGCGCATGCCTGTAGTCAAAGCTACTCCAAAGGCTGAGGCAGAAAGGTTGCCTGAACCCAGGAAGTCTAGGCTGCTGTGAGCCATTATTGTGCCACTGCACTCCAGCCTGGATGACAGAGACCCCAAATTAAAAAAAATAGAATGAAATTTGAAAATCTTGTTAGATCTTGCATAAAATGTTAGAAACCTTAAATGATGAGGAAAAGATCATTATGCATTAGGTTAAATAATGCATTTTTTAAAAGCTGTATGAGAGAGAGCATCCAATAGGACTTTATTGGTTCTTATACTTCAGTGGAATAATATTTGGAACATTCCAAGTGTGAAATGGGTTCAAAGACATTTGGGCTTCTTTGTTTATATGTTTGTTTATTTAAATTATGCAAACCCTCAATGACTACATCATTGCCAAACATTAGATTAGCTTACAGTAGAAAACCTAATAGTAGGGAACCAGAGAGCACAGATAACTAAAAGCACAATCCTCATTTGGAACCTGTAGCTTCAGCCTCTTTCAACAAAATTTTGCTACCTGTAATCTAAAGAGTAACAAAACTGGATCATGAGTGTGATTTCCTTTCCTAGTTATGAATCTACTGATGAAGGAGAAAATGGAGTTGGGTGGAGAAGGGAAACAGAAGGCCCAGCTCACAGGAAATGAGTTGTCAACCTCAGATCAATTTAAGTTATAGTCTAAAAGACCATCCAGAACAAACTCCTCTTAAAGAAATGATTCATTTGTCATGAGCAATTTATGGGTCCAAGAGTGGCATTTAATGTTTTTATGTTTACATTTAAGGGTTTTTTTCCATTAATGTACTGTTATTGAACATCTTTCATGAATTATAACCTGTAAAATATGTTAATCCTTGAGTCATTTGTTTACCAAGCTATTCATTTAATGCTATATAATGTAACACTTGAGACCATCTGTTAGGAATATTTGAATAATATGCACTCTGTGAAGATATGTACGGCAACTAAATTACAATACACATGAAATATTCAGGAAGAGTTTGTGATGAAGACAATCCATGTATTTTAATTTTTAAAAATGTGGTCTGAAATCTAGCAGTCTTCCCAAAAATGAAGCTTTCTTCCTATTCTGGGCAAGTTGCTGTACTGAGATGGCATTAGGAATTCATCTTAACTTTAAGTGAACAGATTTTAAATAAAAATATTGGAATTAATTCTAATTAGAATTGTGCTTGTAAGAGCTCTTTATTAAGTGGGAGAAGGTATTGGAAAGTAACTGTAGCAGTCACATGGGAGCCATGGCAAGCATATTGTTTTGTGAAGCTTACCAAAGAGGGAGGCTGTGATTAGGTAATGTCTTGGGTGTCCTAAAGTCAACCTTAGAGGCAAGTGTTTGAGGGGCACCACGCACAGGTTTCATTTGTGGTCTTGGAAAATACTGAGCTGTGTGCAGTGACTGAACTACGAAATCCTAGGCCTTGAAGGATACTTTAATCCTATTGGAGGTTTCAGCTGTGCGTTTATTTCTTTCCTCTGACTTGGTGGCGTGGGGGAGGGAGGAATCAGCATCATGTGTGGGTCCTCCAGAGCAAGGGACCTCGTGGAAGATTGGAGATTGTGGTTTCCTAAGTCACTTAGCTGCAGGTAGACACCTGGGTTCTTGGACCCTTCCCCCTTTCAGCCATGAAAGGAAACTCTCTTACTCCTGGCTGGCTTGTTGTGACTTCCGGATTGCACTCCTTGATGAGCTGTAGCCAATCATGATCTTCCTGATCATCATGCCTGAATGGTATATACCTACAGGTTACCAAGTGTGGTCCTTGTCAGACCAAGAGAACGTCTGACTGGTTGTCTTTCCTTATCCTAAGTATTCACTCTTTAGCAGTGTCTTCCCTAACTGCTTTCAACACTTGTGTTTTGATTCTCAAACCAGATCCCCTTAGAATTAAAAACTGTACTTTTTTAGTGCCTGTTATTTATGGTTACCTACTGGTCTCACAATAGCAGAGTGACCCCACTCATGGGTGTCCTCAAGTTCCCAAAGCGCATCTCCTTGTCAAAAGCCATAAAAAAAGGACCACAGTAGTGTACCACATCTTAATTTCTGATTGGCTATTCCATATATGTCTTTATATTAATATTTATACATCACTGTATTAGGATACTAGCATATTATTTCAACCTTTTGCCTGATCCTTACTTTTTCACCTATGTTACAGACTTAGGTGAATGGGCATCACCTAAGTCACTCTTGAGTTTTGCTTGGCACTCCCTAGTAATTAAATGAGTTTCAGTACACATCTCTAAATGGTTAATTTACTTCTACCTTTATTACTTCCATATCCATTTTTCTCTTTGTCCTGGCTCATTTATTTCATCATTTGGAAATGTATGCATTTTTGAAATCACTCCAGATCTGTGGCATTAGGCATCCTATGGATTTATCCTCTGGATAAACTTTTAAAATCTGGCACTGCTTCCAATCCCACTCCTTCTACCCTATCTGATCTGCACTGACCAGCAGATTCCCTTCTTGTGCATTTGTTTGTCCTTGCTTCTGGATCTAACATATATAAAAACATACTAAGAATTCCCAGAAAAGGGTTTTTGGGCCTCCTGAAATGGACACCTAGCACAGTGACTGTTATATTGTTGGTACTCAATAAATGTTTGTTGGATAAGTGATCAAATTATTTCTATTAAGATCCATAAAGTGGATATGAAAATCTGTTACAAACAACAGTGTTACAAAGGAGCCCCTTTTGAAATGAATAAAAATCAGGGTTTTTAACAGGCAGTGGGAGTTGGCTCTAGAGGACAAACAATTGCAAAAACATGGCAGATTAAACTGGGAACAGGCAGAAAGAAAGGTTAATCTCAAATTATAGACAGTCTACCCAAATTTGATGAGCATGCTCAATCAACTTCTTTCCTTCATTCATTTTAGTGAGAGCCTGTCATGCCCTACTGCAGATATTAATATTTGTTTACTTGCTCATCTGTATGCATATTGAACAGAACAAACTAGCTCCTCACTTTTGCTTTTCTACTGCTTAGAGGTCACATGTCACATTCCAGGTCCTCAGGAAATGTATGTTAGAAAAAGAAGCGGAGGAAAGAGTTCAGTGGCTGATTCTTTGAAATACAGTGTAAGAAGGTTTTTTGTTGTATGTGATTTGGATGGCAGCATGCTGAGATTTTAATTATCTGCACTTTAAAATATTGCAACCATGGTTATTATAAAACACTTTCCATTGTCCTTGATGAAGGGAGGAGTTCCCATTCTAATTTGACTTACATTTGTAATTAATGAGAAAGAAAGAAACCTTGAGTGGTCCCTAATTGAAATGGGGTATACATCGATCCACTTTTGTTTAGGAGTCTTACAGAAACTCTAGACATAAAATAGTTTTCTTAATTATGCAAAAATAAATATATTATTTTGATATGAGAACACTAAGCAAGATAGGCTTTTCCAACTGAATTGCTCTGTTTAATATGCATGTTTTTCATTGAATAGTCAGGAAGAATGAGTCCCCAAGAAAACCTCAGTGCGGCGTGGTAAGTAGATTTCACCTCGAGTGTTAATGGATCAATCAACAGTAGCTGCTGTGTTGGCGAAACTGATGAGGTATCATTTGGGCTCTCCCATTCATCTATCCATACTTCCTTCCATGCAACAAATGTATATTGAAAACGTACTGTGTGCAAAGCACTGTTTTATTTATTTTTTTTTTGATTTTTAAAATTTTTTATTTTAAAGATGTGGGGTACAATTCAGGGTTAGGGATACAAATGTTCATTATGCAGGTATCCTTGTTGATGTGGTGTGGTCCCACCCCTGGCAGTTTTCCACTACTGCCAATCCCACCCCCAACCCCCCACCCCTGGGGCACGTTCCCACTACTGCCAATGCCTTTCTTTTTTTTTTTTTTTTTATTTAATACATAAATTTTTAATTTACTTTCTCTTTCTTTTTTAAAAAATTTTAATCTGTATTTTTTATTTTGATATTGTGGGGTACAGTTAAAGGTTAGGTATACAAATATGCTTCATTCAGGTCCCCTTGTTGATAACTGGTGTCTCCCCGTCTCTAGACAGATGTTTACTACCATTAGTCCCATCCCCCCCATAGTTTCCCAACACTGTCAGTCATTTTCTTATAGTAGTGCATTGGATAATCAAGGTCCACTATATGAGTGAGAATATGTGGTACTCAGATCTTTGTTTCTATGAGAGGTCACGTAGTATTATAGACTCTAGCTCCATCCAGGTTGCTGCAAAATTCATGATTTTGTTCTTTTTTATGGCTGCATAGTATTCCATCGTGTATATGTACCACATTTTTAAAATCCAGTCCTCTTTTGATGGACAGCGTGGTTGGTTCCAGGTTCTAGCTATTGTGAACAATGCTGCAATGAACATTCGTGTGCAGGTATCTTTTTTATAGAGTGATTTGAGTTCTTCAGGGTATGTTCCCAGTAGGGGGATTGCAGGGTCATATGGGAGGTTGATGTTTAGAGCTTTTAGGAATCGCCACACTGTTTTCCACAGAGGTTGCACTAGTTTACACTCCCACCAACAGTGTATAAGTGTTCCCTTTTCACCACACCCTCTCCAGCAGCTGTTAATTTTTGAGTTGTTGATAATTGCCATTCTGACTGGAGTTAGGTGGTATCTCAGTGTGGTTTTGATTTGCATCTCCCTGATGATTAATGAGGTTGAACATTTCTTCATGTGTTTGTTGGCTGCTCGAATGTCTTCCTTTGTGAAGTGTCTGTTCATATCTTTTGCCCACTTTATAATGGGGTTGTTTGTTTTTTTCTTTTCAGCACATTTGAGTTCCTTGTAGATCCAGTATGTTAAGCCTTTGTCAGACCTGGAGTTGGCAAATACTTTTTCCCAGTCTGTAGGCTGTCTTCCTGCTCTCTTGATGGTTTCTTTGGCTTTGCAGAAGCTTGTCAGTTTAATGAGGTCCCACTTGTCTATCTTATCCCTTATGGCCTATGCGTTTCGAGTTTTGTTCAGGAATTGGATGCCAGTTCCAATTTCCATGAGGGTATGTCCTTCATTTTCTAAGGTTCTTACGGTTTGAGGTTTTATATTTAGGACACAAACAAGTGGAAAAATATCCCATGCTCATGGATTGGAAGAATCAACATTGTGAAGATGTCCATCTTACCTAAGGCAATCTACAGATTCAATGCAATACCCATCAAATTACCAGCAACATTCTTCTCAGACCTAGAAAAAACAACACAGAAATTCATATGGAAACACAAACAACCAAGAATAGCCAAAACAACCCTCAGCAAAAAAAACAAAGCAGGTGGTATCACATTACCAGACTTCAAACTTTACTATAAAGCTACAATCATCAAAACAGCTTGGTATTGGTATAGGAACAGGCATACAGACCAATGGAATAGAATTGAGATTCCAGAAGCAAAACCTCAATTTCTCAACCAACTCATCTTCGACAAAGCCTCCACCACCTACCACTGGGGAGAGGAGAACCTATTCAGTAAATGGTGCTGGGAAAACTGGCTGACCACATGGAGAAGATTGAAACAGGACCCCTATCTATCCCCATACACAAAAATTAACTCCAAAGCACTGTTTTAAAACACAAACGCTGCAGAGTTGAACAAGATGCACAAAGAGAAATAGTGTCATGATCAATTAATGATGTCTGCCAAGGGCTCATGAAGTTCATGCTTCTCCTTCCTTCCCTTTTTTTTTTTTTTTTTTTGAGTTGGAGTCTCACTCTGTCACCCAGGCTGGAGTGCAGTGGCACACTCATGGCCACCCCAGTGTTGACCTGCTGGGCTCTGGCGATCCTTCCGTCTCAGACTTCCAAGCAGTCGAAACTACAGGCGCATGCTACCATGCCAGGCTAATTTTTTTGTTGTTGTTGTAGAGACGAGGTCTTGCCAAGTTGCCTGGGCTGTTCTCGAATCCGCAGGCTCAGGCAATCCACTTGCCTCTGCCTCCCAAAGTGCTGGGATTATAGGCTGAGCCACCGAGCCCAGCTATTCCTATTTTTTTAGGGAGCATTTTTGAATCTTTTAAGGCCTACTCAAGTTAAAGTAACCAGTTAGTACTGTTGAGTTAATCGTAGCAGCAGCATCTGATGGAATTTGAGTATTGTCTTCTGTGAGGATAGAAATTCGTGTCCTCCCACCAATGCTGATCCTAGACAATGAGGTCATCATAGATGCACCCTGTGAAGAACTAACGGTGAGCTCACGTGGAATTTTTTATGGCTCTCTTAGTTAACCCATTTTTGTTAATTATATTGAAACATGGGAAGTGTTTCTAAGCAAGAATGAAAAAACAGAATTATCTCCATTATAGGGATGACTCTTGAATAAAGTAATAATATAAATGGACTTTTGATCCTTTTCTGCATTGCAAAAAACTCACTATCATTCTCCACTTGGAATTGCAGCCATATCATTTTGAAATGAAATGAAAGATGAATGAAAGTTAATTTTATTTAAGAAACCCTCATCAACACTGATGACACATGAGTTTCTTTGGAGAAAAATAAGTACCAAACTGCTAAATGGATTAAGAATTGTATATAAGAAAGATTTTTTTCAGTAGCTTCAAATTGAAAAACACTAACAGAAAAATATTCATAACCAGGATCTAATGATGTCTGATTTAGCCTTTTTGTTGAAAATAATTACCTTCACAAGATGAAACATAATTACCTCCAAAAGATTTTTTAAAAACCAGATTACTGGGAAAAGATGTGTCAATCAGTTGATCGTCTTGAGGCAACTGAATGCCATCTGGAAAAGATACAGATTCAAATCATACCTCAGTCTTGATACCAAAATAGATTCTATATGGATTCAAGTGTTAAACATAAAATAAGAAGAGTGCCAAATAAAATGTGGGAGCTTTTGTTTTCTTTCCTAATAATTCCAGAACAGAGACCTGTCTATTCAAATCACAAAACGTAAATTCTATAGAGAAAAATAAAGATACGTTTGACTACATAAAATGTCTTAAATGTTTGAAGAAAAAATACCATAAACAAAGTCAAAAAGCAAATAATATAATGGGTAAAAGATTGCAACACACATGACAAAGTCTAATTTTTCTGTTTAAAAAAGCTCATGTACTTACAAGAAAGAGGCAAACCATGAGGAAAATCAGCAGAAGACAAACAGGCAAAAGGAGAAATCCAAATAGCCACCTAAACATTTGCAAATTAGAGCAGAGGCCACATTCACCGATCAGTCTTGTTCATATACAGCTTTACTAGGAGACAGAGATGTGGGCATTCTTATAGTGTCATTTGGAGTATAAATTGAGATAAACTTTTTGGCTGGCAATTTTACAATGTCTATTAATATTTTGTTTATGTATTTATTTAGAGACAGGGTCTCACTCTGCTGCCCAGGCTGGAGTGCAGTGATACAGTCATAGCTCATTGCAGCCTTGAACTCTTGGGTTCAAGTGATCCTCCTATCTCAACCTCCCAAAGTGTTGGAATTATAGGCATGAGTGAGCCACTGTGTCCAACAGCAATGTCTATTAATATTTTAAATGCATATCCTTTTTGACCTAGGAATTTTATTCTAGGAATTTATCTTACAGATATCCCAGATCATGTATGCAAACATAAACTTGCAGTTATAACTGGAAATAAGAAACTAGTCAAACAATTATCTAATTGAATAATATGCAATTAGTAAAAAGCATGTGATCTGTATATAAGCTGATGTGTTGAAATAGTCAAGATACATTATTACAGGGAAGGAAAGGGCAACAGAAAAGTATACCACTAGTGCTCCAGTAATTTGCATATCAGAAGATGTATATATGTGGATGTATTTGCTGCAACATTTCTGGAAAAATAGATGAGATGGATGCTGGTTATTTCTAACAAATAGGATCAGCTATACCCCTTTTGGTCTGTTTTAATTTTTCATCATATGCATGTGCCATTTTCAGCATTAAATAAGATACATCTTTTGATCAATTTCAGAAATATTTGACCAGTTATTATCTGGCTTTAGGCTTAAGCCACTCTGTATATAATTTGGATCTGTATTTGGAAAATAATGTGTATAGAGCCTCAAGTACCCCCTGCCCTGCAGAGGTGAGTGATTTACCATCTGGTCAAGAAAAAGAGTCAGGCTTCTCCATTTTCACAACTGTCAGTTTTCCTACTCACACATCTGGCATCCAGAACCTGGGGGGGCCTGTCCAGTGCAACATAGCATTCCCAGGAACCAGGCTTTCCTTGAAGGTTACTACTGCCTCTGCTGGTGAACCACAGAGCAAGGTGCTGCCTGTAGTGTTTTTCAAGGTAGTAAAGTCCCTATAGAATTCGTCCCAGGAATTTCTTTTTAGATTTTCTGTATGAGTTGGGCAGTTAAATTCTAGAATTTGTTTTCTTAACCAGATTGGTTTTTTTTTGCCTGGATCTTAGCATCAAATTCTGTTTTCAGTGCATAACTGGGTGGTTAATATATTTTGTAAATCTTTTCTGGAAAAACCCACAGTATCAGTGTAAGTAGTAAAGATTTTGTAAATCTTTTCTGGAAATATTTTGTAAATCTTTTCTGGAAAAAACCACAGTATCAGTGTAAGTAGTAAAGAAATGAACAGGCCTGATGCTCTTCTAATGAGGATTCTTTCTGTTCAGTAAGCGAGATGCACACGTTTAAGGCATGACTTTCTTCCAGGAAAGGCAGTGTCTCCTAGGAAGTATTCTTGCCAAAGATATTTCATTTCAATCTAATCATGATAAAACAACCAGAATAAATTCAGAATGTGGTCACTTCTAGCCAGTTGTGTTCAAAAACTTCAATATGTGAAAACAATAAACAAGGAATTGTTCCAAAATAAAATATGCTAAAGAGACAACCAAATGCATTAAACAAATATTGGATTCTGGGTTAGGGAAAAAATAAAGGACAAAAAAAGATATTTGAAGGATGGTTGAGAAAATTAAATACGAATTATCTATTACATAAAATTAATGTTAACTTTCTTAGGTATGTTGGTGATAGTAATAAAATGGTCTTACTCTTTGGAATTGCATGTTAAAGTATTTCGGAGGGAAGTTTTTTGCTGTTTGCAACTTACATTTAAATGATTCAGGGGAAAAAGTGTATAACTAGAAAGCTAAGCAAATGTAGCAAAATGCTAACAACTGGTGAATCTAGGGGAAGGGTATGTGGGCATGAAGTATATATTTCAACTCTTCTATAAGTTTGAAATTTTCAAAATGAAGAAATGGTGAGACAAAAGAAAAATATGATTGGCTTTCACAAAATCATATTGTTAGTAAGCAGATAAAAAGATTAAGCAAAAAATAAAATTAAATAAGAAGAAAAAACTTTGTAGGTTAGGCTCCTCTGCTTTCTGCCTCCCCTCCTGATTTGCCATTTGTCCCTTATCTTAGCCAGGTGAGGACCTGCTCTTGGTAACGTCTTGTCTGTGTTGCGGGTTTTACCTCGTTCATTTGACCTCTGGGCAACAGCAAGTCGCGCCAGCCCCCTGGGCCACCTCCATCTCTGTGCTCTGATTTCTGGAAGCTCCTTGACCTGCCTCTTTACACTGTGTCCTGGGGGGAGTGTTTCCATCAGTGGTCCCAGGTGGCTTGTTTTTCTCAACCTTTGCCCCTGACCCACCTCCTCTTTCACTCCCCAGGTGTCTCTCTCTGCTTTCAGGCCTCGCCCCAGCCCCCAAGCCTTTGTCTAATTAAACTGAAGTGGTGCCACCTGGCCAAGTCTTCCTTCCTGGGCCTCTTTGGGCGGGTTTTTTTTTTTTTTTTTTTTCCCCTTCTTCTTCTTTTTCCCCCTCTGGGGCTGTCAGGAGTTTCTTGTCAGCATCTTTGGCCTTTCCTGCCCTCCTTTTCCCCGAATTGAGACTGTGGTTGCCCCAGGTGTCCAGTACTTAGCTCCGCTGTGAATTGTTGATGGCTTTTTCAGAAACCAGGAAGGCCCAACTGAGATTGCCCCATGCCTTTCCAGATAAAAAAATCCAATCATAGGTGCCCTGGGAGACTTCTTCCAGTCCTCTGTCCCTGCTTTCTCTAGTGAGGGCATGGTCTAGGCTTGTGCTCCCCCATTCTCCATAGCAAATGTGACAGGAAGGGGTGCTCTCGCCCTGTGCCTCAGTAAGGGCCTTCCCCACTCCCTCTCCTTCCCCTTGCTTTGACTCTCACATTTTGAGAGTTGATGCCAAAACCTTTCCTAATAAGCTACCCGAATTCCCCGGGGTCCTCCAAACAATTCCCCAAACAAATCCTAAATTGTTGAGGCCAATTTAACAATTTAAGGTTCTGGGTCTGCTTAAGCAAGGAAGCAAAAACTCAGGGATCAGTTCTTACCCAAATTTCCCAGATTTGGACTGTGATCTGTTCAATGTGGTTGGACTGTTAGCACCATGACTATAATCATGAAATATATTGAGAAGATAAATGAAAACTGACAAGCACTGGAAAATTGTGTGAACCAGGGAACAGTCTTGCTTTGGACTAGGACATGGTAGCTTCAACTGATTGCAGACCTTAGTTAATACTTCAGCAAATCACCGTGGTACACAGAATACAGGTAGCTGGGCAGCATTCCCACTACTTCCCTAAATTTCCAACATTTGAGAAGCAGAGATTAATGAAGGTAGGTAGAGGATCAGTTGTAGTCCTGACCTACTATTTAATGAGCTTTGTAATTTTGTTCAAGTGACTAAATTTGTTTAAATTTTCTCATTTTGTAAAACGAGGAAGTAGGCTGGGGTTGGGGGGAGCTGGCAGATTTGATGATCTCTGAAGTCTCCCCAGTTCTAAAATTTCATGATGATAAAATACAGTAGTCGGGACGTTACATTCTTCCCCTATATTTTTTAGAAAATGTCCTCTTAAACATTGAGAGGAAAATGTCCTCTTAAACATTGAGAGGAAGTCTTTGTGTTTTTCACAGTTCTAGTAGTTCAGTTTTGAGCAATCCAACCTGACCTGAACCCAAGACCCGGGGTAATATATAAAGAACTATGTGGAAATCAAAGACTGGCACATGGGAGACACCTGCAGTATATCAACAGTGAGGTGTCTTCCTTCTTGATCTAAATCATGGAGGAGCCACCCGGCACACACCCGGGACGCCCTGCCTGCTTGTCTACAGTCTACACTACAGAGCCATGTCTGATGTCATCACCTCTCGCTGTGTTTGATGATGGTACCTTTGATCTGAGCCCGAATCCCCAAATCAAAGTGATCGTTTGTTTAATATTTGTCACACATCCGGAAATTCTAAGACCCAAAACAGAATAGAAGGCACACTATAACAAAGATTTTTCTTTCCAGCCAATTAAGGTCATTAAAGAACAGTTTCCCAATTTAAATACTTGCCTAAGCTTAGAATTACTGAGTTTCCCCAGCAACAGGTTACAAAAAGGGCATACCAAATCATGGAGGAGAACAGAAAGAAAATGCAAGCGTGTAAGTAAAAGTGTGATCAAGTAATTCCTTTGACAACAACACAGTTTAATCTCAATAGAAGGCAGATTTAAAACATGGATGTGAGCAGTGGAATGAATATTAAAGTTAGTTGGAGAGATGCTTGCCAGATATTCTGGTTACCACAACAAGAGTTAAATTGAGAACTCTAGTCCTACTAAAGCCCATATAGAATAATAAAACATAATTTTGAAACATTTCCCCTCATCTTACTAAACTTTCACTCCATGGCCACATGTTTCCAGAGAGGGGCGACAATTTCCATTCTACTCCCAGAAGGAAAAGCATTTGGAATACTTCCAGCTTCCCTCCACCTCTCCCAGTTAGGAGGGATGTGGCTTAACTGGTTGAGTTTGGGAAGGAAACTGATCATCCTTGGCTCTGAGGCATCCTGGGTGTCTCAGCTACATTATCCAGTAAGCTCAGGGGGCAGTCCTCATGTGAGTAGGGCTACTTCTAGTTGGCCAGAGCCATCCTTGACTAAAGGACCAATCCTGTCTAGGTCAGGATAAAGGATTAAGAAGCCCACTCTGGATGCAGCCATGTCCTCTAATTTCATTTTATCTTTAATAAAGCTGATAGTTGTACTGCCAGATGCCTGACTCCTGTGTGTCTCTCAAGTTAGGAAGAAAGAAGTATTATTTATTGTAGATGCCACAAATCCATGATTAAAGGCAATCAACATTTACCTATAAGGATCTAGGCTCATTCTCAGGAACCAAGTCTATTAAGGTTAGACTTGGTCCCTGTCTAAGGAACCGGCACTCAAGCATTATGAAATTTAGTTTTAGATTCGTTTTAATTGTGCATAGTGTACTGCCTCCCTCTTCTTTTGATCTCTTTAGGTGTTACCATTCTTTCTTACAAATAAATAGCATTGCATTTCTAATATGAGTGATGGAAGAGCTGTTTTGGTTCACTTGGTATTACTGTGGGACTTTAACAGCTCACATAGAACAAATTTGATTGTGTTTATATTTAAACCGTCTTAACAAGGGAAATAGAAGGATTAGATTCAATAAAAACAGGAGCAGCATTCTAAATATGTTTAAACAAGTTCTCCCCACTGATAAATAGAACTATTGAGTATCATTTTCAACGAGAAAAATAACTGGTTGACAAAACACACTCAACAAAAAAAAGTCATCAGTTCCCCTGAAGAATTTGTACAATGCTAAAGGCAAGTTACAGCTGGATCCTCTTAAAGAAATCAGTCTTTTCTAGTAAATGACTCGTAAGAACATTTACATTTATGAAGCTTTTGGGTAGATTTATTCAATTAAAAGGATTTTCAATGTTTTAGCATATATTAAATTACACGTAATGTTCTTGCAAAGTTGGAAAGGAAAACAACACACACCACACACCCAACAGTCTCTCTGAAGAACCTGCATCCCATTCTCCAGCAGTGCCCTTCCAGCCTGCAGGCAGGTCATGGTGTGGATTGATGGAAGTTACTTTTGGTGCACTAATGCTGACAAATTTACTTATCATTCATGATAATCACTTCTGCTACTTAAGGGAAAAAATTTTTAAGTACCTAAGTTTTGGAGGATTACATTATGACATACTAAAAAGGAAGAAAATAACTCCTATCATGACAAGGCAACATCAGTCAAGACTCCAAGTCAGATAATCACATTCATTATTCTCTTATGAAAATAGAGTAACTTATCTGTGTCAGATAACTTATCTGTGTTCATCTTAAATTGGGGCTGGCATTTTTAAAGTCATTTGAAAAAGTTCACTCTATAGACTAAGTTTTGGAGTTCTATTTATGTAACTTTCATTTTTCTACTTGACAAAAACCTTAATAGAAAGTGTGTGTTTTATTCCCACTCAAGAAGTATTTCCTACTGATTAGAGTACTAAGGTGAATAGATGAAGGAATCCAATGAGAAGAAAGGCAGTCTCCTCCGTCCCTCCTTGCCAGTAGGTGGAAATCATAGAATTTAACAGGTAAAGCCTCAAAGCATTCACTGGGAAGGGAAAGATTTTGGCCTTGTCTTTGGTGTGTAATGCGTCAACTGTAAAATGGGGAAAATCTCCTACCTTTCAGATTTGAGGATGAGCACAAAGAGTTCTCCAAGTCTTTTAAGTTTTTCAAGAAATATTGTTGTGTCAATTCTGGAAGTATTCATTGGATTCATAGAGCAATAAAGTATCACTTTCTCTTAGGTTGGAAAGAAGAAGAAAGTTGGCTGATGCCAAGTATTGGTGGGGATGTAAGGATCGAGGCACCTTTCTGCACTGCTGGTTAGGTGAGAAGGCAATGCTATGCACAGTGAGCATGCGTACCTATGGCTCAGCAATCCTACCTTTCAAGATATGTCCTAAGGAGATGCTCAGACAGGTTCCTGGGAGCAACTAGGGATAGTGGGCAGGTGAAACATGGTATAAGCATGTCCTAGATGCTTTGCAGCAGACACAAGCCATAGAATATATATATATATATAAAGATGAATTGACTTGTAAAAATAGCCCTGACCAAAAACTAAAAAACAGCAAGAAACAGAGTAAGAAATATAGAACAGCACCATGTATATAAATGACCAGTATTTGAATGTGAAACAACAGTATGCATTTTACAAGGACACATAAATAAAAGATTCCAGATAATTGGAGTGGTTTCATATGGCAAGGGCAGGTGATGGGAATAGGGAATAAGGATGGAAGGACATAAACAATGTAATTTTAAAATATAAAAAAGGGGCCATGCATAGAATGGTAATAATAGTATACCATGAACAGAGTGCCATGAATTCAAATTTCTACATTTCAAGTACTACCCCTCCCCCAAATACATAGTACACACATAAAGACATATACCCACACACAGAGAAGGGGGTTGCAAGGTAGTGTGACACATGGGCCAAATCAGACCTCAGATATGTTTTGTATGGCCCATGCAGTTCATGAAAGTAGTTTGAGGAAGTTGCTAACACTTAGAATCCAGGTCTTCAACTACTCTGAGAAGATCCAATAAGCTTGGCTGAAGACTTCAATCCCCAGTTGTGCTTAGTGCCTTGTCCCATCCAAAAAGAGCCTGTTTAAAAAAAAAAGAAGAAATTCTAAACTTCAAACAAACAGAAAAGAACCCATAGTCTCCTAGTCATCACAGTCCTTAACCCCTATACCCTGAAAGAGGAGGAGAGTCAGCTCCCACTTACTTCTTCATTAGGTGCTAAACCAGATGATTTTCTTGTTCTATTTCCCACCTGGCTCTGGCCTGGTGCTGGTTGACACAGAGGTCAGCTGCCATAGCTATCTCTCATAATCTCAGAAATTTGGTACAGTCAGATCAAGGGAATGAAAGGAAGAAACAGGGTTATCTCCTAAAATTTTGTTTAAAGCAACTAGATGGATTTGACCTTTTGCTAAAATTGGAGAGGCTAGGTAGAAGCAGGTTTGGGAGGAAATTCAAAGCTCCTTTTCCACCGTGAAATGTCTCAGATGCTCTTTGGACATCCAGGTGGTGAAATTTAATAGACAGTGGTTATGTGAGTGTGGGATTCTAGGGAAAGGTCAAGGTTAGAGGATCAACACTTGGGCTTCATCAACATGAATGTGGTACTTAAAGTTGCGGGAATGGATGAAATCACTCAAGGAAAATACAGAAATAGAGAAGAGGAGGATTAAAGAAAGGAGGTATGAGATAATCTCTGTTGAGAGGGAGAAAGTTAGCAAAATATGAGTTTGGGAAAATTCCCAGGCAGTATGCTTTTATGTAATATCAAAAGCAATAATCATTTGGATAGATCTCAAAACATATCATTGTGTGCAAAAAACATACTGTAGAATGGTTTGTGTAGTATGATAGTAATTATGACTATTGAAAAGAATAGACAAAACAATACAATGAATTTTTTATGAATATATAAAGCCTGAATGGATTCATAGCCTCTTGAGAAAGACAGAGGAGAATGGGGTTAAGGAGTAAATAACAAGAATGCAACCATTTATAATGCTATATTTTATTTTTATTATATAAAATAAAAATATAATGAGCAATTTTTGTGAAAATTCAGATAAAATTGGGAATGTTGGAAATCTGTATAGTAGTTTTAATACAGGAATTTGTGCATAAAATTTGTACACTCCTAATAGCTTGTGTGATGGTTAATTTTATTTGTCAGTTTGAGTGGGTCACTGGGTATCCACATGTTTGGTCAGGCATTATTATTCTGGGTGTGTCTGTGAGGATGTTTCTGGGGATGAGATTAACATTTGAATCAGTAGACTGAGTAAAGCAGATGGATCTTCCTGATGTGGGTGGGCCTCATCCAATTAGTTGAAGAAAACAACTAAAAAGGCTGAGTAAGAGGAACTTTGCCTGATTCCTTGAGCTGGAACATTGTAGTACAGGCTTCCCCTGCTAGGTAAATGTTCCAGGAAACCATCAGCATCAGCTAGCACTAGCTAGCTTTGTTGTAAGAGGCTGCATTTAGCTTCAGTGAATTTTTTGGAGATTCTTTCAAAGCATTTGCCTATTTCATGATGAGTGATTTATGAGCGCACCTGCCAACACTGTGCTGAATGTTGAACCTTTTGACAAAAAATGGCATTTGTGCCCCACCCTCCCTATTCAACTGATCTTGCCCTGAGGAACTTTTTTTTTTTTCTTTTTGGTTCCCCAATGAAAAATGTCCTCAAAGGGAGAAATTTTGCCCATGTGGAAAGAAGTGAAACAAAAAACAGCAGAAGCACTAAAAGGCATCCAAATTGACCAGTTCATAAAACTGTTCTGAACAGTTAAAAAAGCATCTTGATACATGTATTGCATCAAACTGAGAGTACTTTGAAGGAGGCTGAAATTTAGACATGTAAGAATAAATACACATTACTTTTAATTAATAAATTTAGGGTTTCAGGGGGTCAGGAATATATACATATGTGTATGTATGTATGTATGTATCTATCTATATATAGAAAGAGAGAGAGATAACTTTAGGATATATATAGATACCTATATATACTCATATATCTGATTGATTCTATTTCTCTTGAGAACCCTGTCTAATATCACAAATTACCATTTTTGTTTTATTATTTGCAAACTGAACTTGGCCACTCAGCATGCCTTTTATTGCTGGTTCAACTCTATTTTTTTTTCTTACATGCATTTTCATTAAAGTGATGTATGCATGTAATTTAAAATGTCAAAAATCACTAAAAGGCTAAAAATTAAACATAATGTTCAGTGCCCTTCTTGCTCACTGTCCTACCTTATTTTAGCTCTCTAGAAGCCTCTTTTTTCTTACTCCTGATTTTTAGATTATACTCTGTTGGGTCATCACTTTTAGACGTGTTCTACTAATGAGGTCAATTTTATCTTATACTTCCATTCTCCTTACTCCTTCCCATCCTCAAAATACAGATATACCATAGTTTTAATATCTTAATTAGTAATATTATGCAAGTAAAGCTCACCAATGAGCCAAGTAGAGTACTAGGATTATACATTTTTGTGTAGTTTTGTTTTCCCAGTTTTTTTCTCTCTTTCTCCCTTTCTTTCTCTTTTTATTTTCTCCCTTTATTTCTCTCTCTTTCTTCCTTTCTTTCTCCCTTTTTTCTTTCTCTCTCTCTCTCTTTCTTTTTCCCTTTGTTTTTTCTTTTTATCTCTCTTTTTTCTCCCTCTCTTTCTCCTTCCCTCCCTTCCTCCCTCCCTTCCTTCCTTCTTTCTCTCCTTCTTCCTTTCTCTCTCCTCTTTTTTTTTTTCTAGATTCACTTTTACTTCTTTTATTTCCTTATGAGGCAGACTAGTAGGTTGTGGAGCCCCACTGCTTGAGTTCAAAACCATTTCTGCCTCCTTGTTAAATGTGTGTGCTTGTGTAAGTAACTTCATGTTTCGGAGGCTCTGTTTTATTATCTATCCAGTAAGGATAATAATGGCACTGCCTTACAGGATTATAATGAGAATGAAGTGCGTTAACATAAGTGAGTTCCTAGAACATAGCTGGGTCTTCTTTTATGACATCTAAATGGAGTGTTTAGTGTCATTATCAGTATGGTTGGAATTAGGCCTACCATTTTATTCGTGTTCTAATTGTCACTCTTTTTCTTTCTGCTTCCCCTTTTTTGTCTTCTTTCGAATTAGTTTCATAATTTTTAGAATTATCTTTTAATGTATATATTAGACATCCAGTTGTAACTCCTTGCAGTTTATCTTTGTTTCCAGCGATTGCCCTAGGGATTTCAAAATCCTTTTTTTAAATAGACGATTCACAGTCTATGTAGAGTTAATATTGTACAGTTTCATGTAAATTATGGAAATCTTTTAGCATTACTACCAGTACTTTACAAACAACACAAAATGGCTGTATGACATGTTTTCATGGATTTCTTATAGTAAGTCCTTGATTAATTTGTTCTTTAGAGTGAATTTATAATTAAATTTGTTATGTTTTTAACTTTAGATATCTTAATGGAAATCTACTTTGTCAACTTTATTAGTGCTTCCTGGAGTCATGGATATGATAAGGCTGTAGTAGAGTCATTTCCAGAATCTTGCAACGATTTGTTAAGCACATATCTTTAGGCCTGCTTTATGTCCCAGGCAAGCTGCTGGATTCTGAGGATCCAGTGGTGAATATGAGAGCATAACCCTGGTTCTTCTGGGCCTTCTGCTCAGGGGATGCTGGAGACATGAAACATACAATCAGACAACTTGGAGCATGACTGAAAGTTGTAGTAAGTTTGGCGGAAAAAAGAATACATGTCTGTGCTGAATAAGAAAAAGTGTGGTACATATACATGATGGAGTATTATGCAGCCATAAAGAAGAACAAAATTATGGACTTTGCAGCAACTTGGATGGATTTAGAATCTGTAATACTCAGTGATTTATCACAGAAACAAAGAACTAAGTACCATATGTTCTTACTCATAAGCAAGCCCTGAACATTTACCATAATACTATAAGAAGGGGATTGACAGCAACTGGAAACTGCCAAGGGGAGTGGGGGGGGGCACATAACATTAATAAGCGTACCTGATCTCAAACCAGGCAAAGTAGGGACCAAAAGTAGGCCAACACTTTACCTGTACGATGACCAATTATATACCTTATCCTGAATTGTACCCCACATTTTAAAAGTAAAATTAAATAAATAAATAAATAAATAAATAAATGAATAAATAAATAAATAAATAAGAAGCGGGGGAAGATTACATGTCTGTGAGTCAGTAAAGTCTGGGAACCTAGCTGAGACCAGGAGTCAGGAAGGGCTTTTCTGGGATGGTAGCCTCTAGGTAAAGCCCTGAAAAAGGGAGGATTCAGCTCAGTGATGAAGAAAAGGTAGATGGAATGGTGTGTGCAAAAGCTGAAAGGAGTTTAGCAAAGTTTTTCACCAGATGATTTGGGTAGGGTTAAGAAATATGCATAATATTTGGTGGAGATCATAAAGGCAGTCATTTGGAGAGGAGGTCACACCCCAAGTTTCTATTTCACTTATAAGGTAGATGCTCACCCATGAACCGATGAATAAATGAGATGAAATCCCTCCTCCCATTTCACACCCCATGTTTTGTCCTTAAGTTGCCCTTCTTAACTTTGTCCAAAGTCATTCTTGGTCTTCATTGTAGCTGGAACTCACCTGGGTAATCCCAGTCGGGAGAGGGGAAAGGTGTGATTTGAGTTGACTTTGTCCCTCACCTTCCCAGGGAATACCCTACTTGGAAAAATTACTTCTAAAATAACAGACTCCTTATCTGGATGGCACTATAATATTGTTAGTTACTTTTCAATTAAGCAGAGTAACCCGAAAGTCTCATCAAAGGCAATGAAGATATAGTGTAGTGGTATTGGGAGAAAGATTGTGTAGTGGTATTGGGAGAAAGATTGCACCATATTTTGCAATGAACCCTTCCTTCCAGGTGACTTCTAGAGAATGCTTTTGTAGAGATACACCTTAACTAGATCCTGTATAGGTTATAGCACATCCAGCTCTAGACCCCAGAAACAACACTACACCCATCAGAGGATAAGAAGAATAACATTTTAAAAACATATCTCAGAGTATTTGATGCATACATTCTATGCCACCACTGCCTCAGTGAGAAGTGTCTTGTGCTCTGCCTTAACAACAGCAGTAAAATAGGCCAGGAATTTAGTGAGTTTTCTTTTTTTATTTGTGGGAAGGCAAACAGTTGCCAGTCTCCTGGGAAACTGATGTCATTGAACATATGGGCTCACCTTCCTTTTATAAACAAGTTAAGCAAATCAGATTCTGAAAGCTTCACCTGAGTTATCTTTTCTATCTCTTAACCTCCTCCTTCGCTGACCTCCCCTTTTGGATGTGACAATTTATACTTTTGAGTACTCCAGTGCAGGCTTTACTCGTTCTTGGACTTCAAATTTTCTTATCAACCTTTCCTTTTCCAAAGTTTCTCTGTAATCTTTGCTTTGGCTCCAAGGTTTTAAGCTTTTTTCCTGATACCCCCTTGCCCTGGATTACTCTGGGTTTTCTACTTTAGGGTGTCAGTATTTACTTTTCTTTCCTCCTGAACGTTCTGCTCCTGTGGCTTCACCTTTATGCATTTCCCTATCCTTGGTTTCCTCCTATTTTATTTTTTTCCAGTGGTATCATCTGGAAAAGTGTCAAAGTAGTGTTAGCATTACTCAACACCTAGTCGCTTCAATGCAGCATCAGCTGAATGTAATCACTTTAAGGTCTAATTACTGAGCTAAATGGATTATGATTACATACTCTACTGCTTTCATCTGTGAAGTATATTTTTAGTAAGGTGAAAACTTGCCACATTACCTAGGAAGAAGTTAAAAACGAAAAGAGAGAGAATACTTACTCTTCAGCCAAAATAATACTCATGTATTCATTTGTTGAGTATTTTTTGAACTCCTATTATATACTAGACATTTGTTGAGCTTTTATTATATGTTTATTATTGAATAAAATAAACCTAAGCCCTGCCCTTAAGGAGCTTAGAGTCTGAGTAGAGACAAGACAATAAACAAGCAAATATGTCTACATGTACTTTAACATTATAGTGAATGAATGAAGAAAACAAAGTCTGATATGGCTGAGAATAACTCAAAGAAGTCCTTGAGAGGTCAGTAGAGCTGCCAGAAATAGCAAATAAAAGTACAGAATGCCCAGTTAAATTTGAATTTCAGATAAACAGTGAATATATTTCAGTATAAATATGTAACATGCATTATTTGAGACTCAGGTTGACCAAAAATGTATTTGTTATTTATCTGATTTAACTGACTGTCCTGTATTTTATCAGGTAACCTGAGTTGTCAGGGAAAACCTCTCGGGAGGTGATATTTGAACAGAGAACTGAAGTATGAGTGACCTGAGAAGAGAACACTGAGTTATAAAGTCCCCTAGAGTGACAAGTGGGCACACTGGGAGAGGGGGCTTGAGAGAAGGCCTCTGATAGGGGTGGAGAAATGGGCAGAGGTTAGATCATGCAGGGCTCTCTAGGTAACAGATGAAGAAGGTAAATGGTGGATGCATCTTGCAGGTAGAATTGGCTATACTTGCTCAAGTGTCAGATACACAAAGCAGGAAGGGAGAAGGGTGAACTTCCAGAATGCCTGTAGGCCCACCATAGCTGTGTGAGGCTGGAAAGGAGCAGAGAGGATGGTCTAGAGTGAGGTGAGCAGGGGCTTAGGTTGACCAAAAATGTATAAGGGTTCACGCGACACCCACCCTGAGACATCTAGTGACCCACAACACGGAGCTCTGGGATCCATTTGTGGTTTACGCCTGTGTTATCGCGTTTGTTATGGCACTTCCTTAATTTTGGTGTTATTTAATTCCTAAAGCCCTAAGCTAGCATTTGTTTTTTTATTTTTTTAGGCAGCAACCCCTTATAATGTATAATATTTCAGTAGAGTTCTTTTTTTTCTTTTTTCTTTATTTTAAAGATGTGGAGGCCAGGCTTTGTGGCTCAGCCTGTAATCCCAGCACTTTGAGGGGCCGAGGCGAGAGGATTGCCTGAGCCCTTGGGTTCGAGACCCGCCCGGGCAACTTGGCGAGACCTCGTCTCTACAATAAATCAAAAATTAGAAGGGCGGGGTAGCTCATGCCTGTAGTTCTGGCTACTTGGAAGGCTGAGGTGGAAGGATCGCCGGAGCCCAGCAGGTCGAGGTTGCGGTGGCCGGGAGCGTGCCACTGTCCTCCAGCCTGGGCAATAGAGTGAGATTCCAACTCAAAAAAATAAATAAAATAAAGATGTGGGGTACAATTCAGGGTTAGGTATACAAATATTCATTATGTAGGTACCCTTATTGATGAGATGTGCCCCTGCCTCCCCTGGTAGCTTCCCTCAACTGCCAACTCCCCCACAGTTTCCCTTTCTTGTCGTATTATGATAATTGTTCAAGGTCCGCTTATGAGTGAGAACATATGGTACTCTGTTCTTTGTTTCTGTGATAAATCACTGAGTATTACAGACTCTAAATCTTAAAGAAAACTGTAAGAAAATATTGAATTCTAGTAATTTTGTACATCCTTAAGTGACTTAGAAGTGAAGTATGTTGACACCCTTTTTAGTTTCTGAAATCAGTGCAAGTTCGCTTTGTTTCTTTTTTGTTCGTTTTTCTTTTTTAGTAATTTCTTCATCATTGGAGTTAAGAGAGTGATTAAACAACTATACATACTTCATCATCTTTCCTGAGGCATATGCCTAACATATCATCAATAGTTTGTTAATTCTTTTATTTATAAAGCATTTATTGAACGCTTAGTACATATTAACTCTAGGCTTCTCCCTACAAATAAATGTATTAATACAGATAGACATGGCTCTTTCCCTAGTGCAGCTTACAAACCAGCAGCTTTATTATGTCCTTTCTGGGATTCTAGATAGACTCATTGCATGTAGTAAACAATCAATATAACTGTTTGATAATGATGATGTACTATCTTGTGTTACTGTTTATTCCTTCCATATTGGCCAGACTACATTCTGAAAACATTAAGCTCAGAACCGTCTCTTATGTCCCACCTTGATCCCGTTGTCTAAACCATGATACAGAACTTGTCAGTGATTTAATCACTGTGTTATGACATCAATAAATATCTAAGCTGGGTTTTTGTTGGTTTGTTTTAAAGCCAAATGAATAGCTGAGCCCAGTTTGCCCAAAGAGAGGACTAGAAGATTTGTTTCATACACTTGACGTCCTGATGTGGCAGTTTAATGATCTTCTGTCACTAAGTATATATTCTAAGTGAGGGTAGTAATACATCTGATGAAATGGACATGCCTAGAACTCACATTCACAACAATATCAACTTTGAAAACGGAGGGAGGACAATGTAGACTGTGCACAACAAAATCCAGTGGCATTTAGCCAAGCCACAAGGGCAAGCCACTTATTCTAGATTTTGCTGCTGAACTTTGGAATCCAACTTTGGAAGTACTGTACTAGTGCAAGGCATGCTCACTGCAGTCGTAATCTTGGCTCCTTTCTGTGACAAACTTGGAGAAAAATTACCTGTTCATAATATTGAATTCTATCTATATAATTCTTCTATGAGTTCTTTCAGCTTACCTTGTGCTTTTCATGCTTCTTAATTTCACTAAGCCAGAACTATAGACTTGGGACTGAAATAGGTGATGTTTCTGAAAGAAACAGACCACTTATTGGTCCCAGGTGGCACTGAAGCTTTTGACCTTAATACAAACATTTTTAAAGCAATACCTGGGACTTGTAAAATTGGTCATTTTACTGCAGATATACATTATACTTTTGGTTAGAAAATGCCTTCATTGGGAGCTGCCACCTGATTAGCCAACAATGTGGTCAACTTTTGCAGTCACTTTTTAACCAAATAATACACATATTAGATTTTTACTTTGCTTGTGTGGCTGAGGGGGAAAAAATTATTCTTTACTTGTAGTAAGATACAATTTAGCACACTTGAACATGAAAATTATTAAGCAAAGTCATAGTTTATTTTAAACGTTGAAACGGAAATTTCCTAGTTCATAAATTATGATTAACAGTCCTACCCATGCTTTGCAATTATCACTTATTTATTATTTCTACCATCTTTATTATTATCTTTATTTATTATTTCACCAGCTGTATCGGATAGTGAGGTCAAAAGTTGAATACCTGCTAGTTGGTCACACACACACGCGCGCGCGCACACACACACACACACACACACACACACACACACACACAATGAGGTTCATGGAGCAGAAATGATTGTCTCGTGTGGCTAGAGACAGAGGCGGGTCTAGAATTGATGGCTTTCATTCCAATTGTTTTTCTATACCATTTGTTCAGGGCTTTTTCCAGTGCTAACAAGCTGTAACTCGGGGTGCATCTCGAGTGCAGTCACATGGTCCAAGATTATGTAGATGACTTGAGATATTCCCTTCTGGGAAACAGTAAGGGCCTTAAGTGGAGATATAGGCAAGAAAAAGGCAAAATGGAAAATAAGGAGACCCTTCCATTTTTTCTCCTTTTTTATTTGTTTTACTGGCTTATGGGAGAATGGTGAAACTTGAAGACCCCCAGAAACATACCCTCTCATCTGTTATTTTGCTTATAAAGGACCAACCCTGTTCAGCGACCAAACCACTTGATCACCATCTTTTCCAGTGGAAATAATCCTGTTAAGAGCCATCCTCCTCTATGAGTGTACCTTTATGGAGCAGGCCAGAGGGAAAAGTAATTGAATTTAATAAAAACTGTTCCCAATATAAAGCCACAGGGAAATACATTTAACTTCAAAGCCAAGATGCATGGTTCCTAAATATAATTAATTGCCTGACTGTTTCTTCCATCAAGTCTCAATTTGACAGTATAGAAGTGAATTTCTTGGCTTTTTTAAATTTTATTTTGTAGTAACATGAATTCTCCATTGATAGTTATGGATAGATTGATGAAAGTCGTTCTCAGAAATATCATTCTTGAGATTTAGCAAGGTCACCACAGCTGTAACTTCTTAACCATACTCCCCCTCCCCCCCACTTAGGAAAGCTAGAAATAATATTAGATAATCTTAACAGATTTGTCAAAAGTGAAACTTTTGAGAATGGTGCTTTCTGTCACCAAACTTCTTCCCTATCCCTTTTGCAGATTTTCCTGGTGGCTCAAGCCTGTAATCCCAGCACTTTGGGAGGCTGAGTTGAGGGAATTTCCTGAGCTCACAGGTTCAAGAACTGCCTGGGCAACTTAGTGAGACCTCATCTCTAAAATAAATTAAAAAATTAGCTGGGTGTAAAATTAGCTGGTAGCATGCACCTGTAGTTCCAGCCACTTGGAAGGCTGAGGTGGAAGGATCGCCTGAGTCTCGGAGGTCGATGCTGGGTGGCCATGAGCATGCCACTGCACTCCAGCCTGGGCGATGGAGTGAGACTACAACTCAAAAATAAAGGAAAACAGAACACAAGATTATAAATGCAAAAAAAAATTTCTTACAAAAGAAAAAAAATCTGCAGAATCTAAGAACCCCCATTAAGAGAACACTTCTGTTTTCAGTGTCCTTGTTTGCAAGTGCTAAGGGTTAATTAAGTGTGGATTTAAAAGTTGTGAAGTTTGCTAATATCATCGTCTGACCTCATATGGGAGTGAATGACTCCAACTCAGCAGATTAAAGTGTAGGATATTCCTGGTGCTATGAATATTTGTGCCCCCCAACCCCCAAATTCATATGTTTAAGCCCTACTCTCCAAAGTGATAATATTAGGAGTTGGGGTCCTTGGGAAGTGATTAAGCCATGATAGGATGAATGTCCTTATGAGAGAGACCCCAGAAAACTTACTTCCCCTTCTACCATGTGGGGATATAACTAGAAAGTGGGCCCTCATCAGACCTGAATGCGCTGATATACCATGATCTTGGACTTCTAGACTCCAGAACTGTGAGAAATGAACTTCTGTAGTTTATAAGGCACCCAGTTTATGTAATCTTGCTATAGTGGCCTCCATAGACCAAGACACCATAGGCCATACCCTGCTTGCTGGAGGGACATCAACTTGTATGTCTCGCCACTCTTCTCTAGGTCAGAGCTACTTTCCAGGTGATGGACTGTTGTTGTCTAAACACAAGCCTGTTCCTCTTCTCCTCTCCCCAAGAAAGGGTCACATTTTTCCTTCTGTGGAGCTACATAAGGAGAGAAGGTTAATATGAGAAGGGAAAGATGTGGCAAGAACTGAGAGTGAAGACCTTCCACTCCACATTTCCTTCCATAAGGAAAAAGCACAGGACATCTTAGATTAACCTGGATGGGAAGTTTGCTGAAGTAACATCTGTATCTGTAGCATCACAAGTTATGATGGGAGATGGTGCTTCACCAAGATGCAGCCTCACACTAAATCACTTGTGTTTAGAAGTGACACTAAGAAAGGTAACAGACAGTTGAAAAGGAGAGATGGTAACATATGTATTTAAAAATGTAATTCACCTAGCACAGTGGTTCATGCCTGTAATCCCAGCACTTTGGAAGGCCAAGGCGGGAGGATTGTTTGAGGCCAAGAGATCGAGACCAGCCTGGGCAAGATAGCAAGACCCCCATATCCACAAATTTTTTTTAAAAAATCAGTAATATCAAATTTTTAACAAAATGTGAAAGAAAAAAGTTATATACATGAAAATGTCAATTGTGGCATTGTCCATAATAGTAACATACAAAAGTTATATAAATTTTCAAAAGCAAGGTATTACTTAGATAAACTGCAGTATATTTACTCAGTTGTATAATAAAGCCTTTATTAAAACGTTAACTATAAAGACTGGGAAGAAATATCAACAAGTGTTTATGATATAATATTGCATTTAAAAATACAAGTTCATGCACATATGACTACAACTATGAAGAAAAGTTTAAGGGCAAAGATGAGAGTTAACTATATACAGAAGAAAATATTTATGTTGAGGTGAAATTTCAGGTGGTTTAAAAGTTTCTCCTACATTTTATTTTATGGCATAATTTATATAAAATGAAAAAATGTAGTGGAAATGGAAGCTGCTGTTAGCGTTTATTAGCTTCTCCTCACCAAGAACTTTCAGCTTGAGGTGTCCTTCGTCCACAGTTGACCATTGGATTTTAGCCACAGAGGCGGAAGGCGGAAGGGCCTGAGTATGATTGGAAAAGCACGACTTTCTTCACCTGGTCTGTGAGCCAGACAGATCCCTTCATTTCCCTCTGTTCACAGCTCCACATTCTTGGAATCATCTAATTTCCAGCTGGTCAGATGGATCAAGAGTCAGACTGGGCCTCCACTGGGTTGTATGCAGAGCAAGGATATTTGAATAGCCTGAGATTATTGAATGCTTTCTGACTTCTCAGTTTCCATAGCAGGGGTTTATGGTGAGTAATTAGGACCTGGGAGGACTGCTGACCTTTGGGATTGGCCACTCTAACTGCTTTCCCTGAACACCAGCTCCTCAAATAACAAATCTGGACTGATGTAGGCTGCCTCTGGACTGGGAGAATACCAGCAGGGCCCTGCAGGAGGTTGTCTTTCGCAGACTGGGAATCAGTGAACCCCAGGGTACCCAGCTGCTGAAGCAGAGCCCAAACATGACTGGCTGGTGTGCCCACTCCAAGGCTGAATATAGAACTGGTCCTCTGACATGGACCCATGTCACCTGGCAAGAACAAGAGGAGGAGGAAGCTGACGTGGTCTTTAGATGCACGTGGGCACAAGCAGATCTCATGCTCCCTGGAAGGAAACCTGCACTATCAAGCCCACGGTCGCCTGCCCACTCTGGCCCCTGTCCATGCTCCTCCCGCCCCACTGGGCTTCACTCAGCTCATCCAGCACGCCTCATGCTTTTCCATCTCAAGGCATTGGCTCTTTTCTTTCAAGTTGTGAGAAGACTCTTTCCTCTTTCTCTTCTTCCAGGCCTGATTCTTTTCATTCTTTCTGACTTAAAGGGCTCCGTGGCTGGGGTCTCCCTATCCCCCACATTTAAAATATGTTATTCTCCAATTTGATTGCTCTCTATTTCAACTTCTTGCTTGTTTCTTTCTAAACTCTTAGCCACAGAAAGTGTAATGTTTATTTACTGTCTTGTTTATTTTTTTTTTCTGTCTTCCCAGGAGCTGTGTCACTCTTGTTCACCCTTGCATACCAGCAACCAGAGAAGTGCTTGGCACATACTAGGGGCTCAGTAAATATTTACTAATGGAATTCTTGGATGTGAGCTGAGCCACTATTGTTTTCGACATTAAGGTGCATCTCAGGGAGCCTGACCTTGCCACATTTCCACACAAAGTATGCAGTCTGCTGCTTGTGCTTGCTGTGGCTCAAGGTTGGGCTTGTGTTCTCTGAGTCATAGATGGTCCAAACCATCTGAGAGAGCCGGCTGCATCCTTAGACCTCAGAAAGAGTGTGATGGAGACTGCAAAGGATTGTTCATCTTAGACTTATTGGCCAGCAGGTGGCTGTCAGGCCAGGTCCTAGGGTTCCCTGCCAATCTGGAGAGGAACGGGGAAATGTGAAGGAGAGCTGGGAAGTTGGAAGAAAGACTTGGTGGTCATTACTCAGTGATGTAAAGATGCTTGAACCAAAGGGAGTCAACATGGAGAATGTCTGCACTACCTAGGTCCCCATCTTAGCCTCGGTGAACACTTGAAGGCAGTGTAGCTGTGAGAACACCAAGGGCTGTGTGGAGGACGTCTCTGGAGAGACACCATTTGGCCCTCTAGTGCCCAGGGAGGGTGGTGTGGGTGGAAGAATGGGAAGGAGAAGTCTAGCACAGTGCTCTTTCCTGATCTTCTCTCTTGCTCAGGGCTTCCTGCACTCCCATCAACCTCTGTCCCAGTGGGAAGAGCAGCCACTTTGTTTCTTGCTTAAGACTCTTGATTTAAAGTCTAGCTCTCCTGTTTATATAAGTTTTTCAAGAGAGCCTTTTAAAAGTCTCTGCCAGCATAACTCATATTTGCAGAAAAAGTGAGCTTAGTATTACTTGCCTTGTGCTCATGTGGCTAGAGGGGGAGAAATAATACAAATTTAAAATAATATTTCTGATTCATAAATAGTCCAAACAGCAAAAGAAATCCTCCCTCCCATTTTCTAGTCTGGTCTATTTCCAAAGTGGTATTTGGAAGGTGGGAGCTTTTTAAAATTTTCTAGCTTTCTATTCTATAAACAAGTAGCCAAGGACTCTTTGTAAGAAATGCTGACACCATCCTTTATTTAATCATTTCCATACTGGAGTATTCTGGTTGCTTCCTTCTTTCTTTCTTTTTTTTTTTTTTGGCTTCAGTAAATTATGCTGTAATGAACATCCTTGTATAGAAGTTTTGTGTACCTCAAGAATCAAATATAATAGGAACTACTAAAATATATTATTATAAAATATATAGCATCATGTGAGTAGATATGACACATATATGAATTAAATAATACTTATGAAATTAACACCTGTGAAACCACTACTCAACCTTCAGTTGTCTCTGAATGTACATTACCAATTCATGTAAACTTGCCCCCCATCCTCCCTCCGGAGATAATCACTATCCTGAATTTTGTGATTGGCATCCCTTTACTTTACTTACAATTTAGCCACATATGTATGCATTCCCTAAAATATACATATAAGCATTTTTTTTACTTCACATGTTTTGACCTGTATGTAAATGAAGACATACCTTATGCATTCTATGACATGCTCTTATTCACTCAGTATTATGTGTCTAAGATTTATAAATATGGATACATGTCATTGCTTTTCATTGCTGTACAGTACTTCTTTGGAGAACTGTGTCACAGTTTATCAATTTTCCTGTCCTTGGGATTTCAGTTGTTTCTAATTTTGGCTCTGGAAACAATGCTGCTTGTGAACATTTTGCCCATGTCTCCCAGTACACATGTGCACGTGTTTCTCTAGGAGAGAAATTGGGGTCATGCTCATTCTGTATGGATTCAAATGTAATAACTAATTTAAATTCATGTGTTCTATAATAAAAGCATGGGTATTTATAAAGCAGTCAAGGGACAGTTTCAGGGGTGAATAACACACTTGTCATAGACATACAATATCCCTAGTTCCTCGTCTGTGGCATTAACCACCTACCTATGCATAAAGAAGATTGACTTTTGGCCCAAGTGGAGACTCCCTCATGTCCCAACTTGTAGAATACAATGTTCTCCATCCTAGTGACAAACAGGCACATTCACTGAGTTGTAGGATGTGACATCTCTTTACTTAGTGACAAACAGACACAATACATTGATCAGCCTCTGGGAAGAGGAGGCAAAAAAATATATTTACTGGGGACCTCTACTGAATTAAACAAATAAAATAGCCTGGTATTGGTACAAGAACAGGCATATAGACCAAAGGAATAGAATTGAGATTCCAGAAGCAAAACCTCAATTTCTCAACCAACTCATCTTCGACAAAGCCTCCACCACCTACCACTGGGGAGAGGAGAACCTGTTCAGTAAACGGTGCTGGGAAAACTGGCTGACCACATGGAGAAGATTGAAACAGGACTCCTATCTATCCACATGCACAAAGGTTAACTCCAAATGGATCAGAGAGCTAAATGTAAAACCTCAAACCATAAGAACCTTAGAAAATGAAAGACATACCTTCATGGAAATCGGAACTGGCATCCAATTCCTGAACAAAACCCAAAACCCACAGGTCATAAGAGAGAAGATAGACAAGTGGGACCTTATTAAACTGACAAGCTTCTGCAAAGCCAAAGAGACCATCAAGAGAGCAGGGAGACAGCCTACAGATTGGGAAAAAGTATTTGCGAACACCAGGTCAGACATCTTGGATCTACAAGGAACTCAAATGTGCTGAAAAGAAAAAAACAGACAACCCCATTATAAAATGGGCAAAAGATATGAACAGACACTTCACAAAGGAAGACATCCGAGCAGCCAACAGACACATGAAGAAATGTTCAACCTCACTAATCATCAGGGAGATGCAAATCAAAACCACACTGAGATACCACCTAACTCCAGTCAGAATGGCAATTATCAACAACTCAAAAAATAACAGCTGCTGGAGAGGGTGTGGCGAAAAGGGAACACTTCTACACTGTTGGTGGGAGTGTAAACTAGTGCAACCTCTGTGGAAAGCAGTGTGGTGATTCCTAAAAGCTCTAAATATCAACCTCCCATATGACCCTGCAATCCCCCTACTGGGAATATATCCTGAAGAACTCAAATCACTCTATAAAAAAGATACCTGCACACGTATGTTTATCGCAGCATTGTTCACAATAGCAAGAACCTGGAAGCAACCATGCTGCCCATCAAAAGAGGACTGGATTTTAAAAATGTGGTCCATATACACGATGGAATACTACACAGCCATAAAAAAGAACAAAATCATGAATTTCGCAGCAACCTGGATGGAACTAGAGTCTATAATACTGAGTGACCTCTCACAGAAACAAAGATCCTAGTATCACATGTTCTCACTCATATAATGGACCTTGAACATCCAATATAATACTATAAGAAAATGTCTGACAGTAGTGGGAAACTATGGGGGGAGGGAGGAAGATGGGATTAACGGTAGCAAATATCTGTCTGGGAACAGGGAAATACCTCTTATCAACAGGGTGTCTGAATTAAACGTATTTGTATACCTAACTCTTAACTGTACCCCACAATATCATAATAAAAAATATTGATTAAAAAAACACACATTTACGAGGACCTCTACTGAATTAAACAAATTATCAGGCACTTGACATGTAATATCTTATCTTGTGTCATCATCATAGCTACCCTTTGACATAGGGAATATTGTCCTCATTTTTCAGGTGGGCAAATTGAGGCTTATAGAGCTTGAGTTGTTTGTCCAAGGTCACTGTCAGTAGGCGGTGAAGGTGGGATTCCAATCTGGCCTCATCATTTCTTCTCATAGGTAATAATGCATGGCACCAGGTGGGTGATATGTAAATATTTGTGAATGAATGAAGGGAGGAAGAAAGACATGGAATGAGTACTTAAAACCAAAACCAAACCAAATAAACTAAACAACTCTGGCAGGCTCAAGTGTCCAGCTGTCATTAGCTGACAGCTGCAATTGCCCTTTGGACCCCAGACCCTACCAGTGCAGCAGAGCCAGAGAACAGGTTGGAGACTGCCAAGAATGGCAGAAGCGCTGCACAGCCGCCCATCCAGGTAAATCAGCATGTTTCCTGATCTTCCGAGTGACCTGCAGTGAAGCAACAGCTGGAGGGGCAGGTGTTACTCTCTGTCAGTGGGGACACAGCCAGTGTATTCTCGCTTGCTCAGGAAGTCCCTGATATTGGGCCAGTTTCTGCTTTTCACAGCAGGATATCAGAGACATTTAAAAAATCCACCTAAACCTTGGGATTATCTCCTGGTTGGGGTGGGGAGAGGCTGACTCATGTAGAACACACAAATCATTGAGCCAGTAGCCAGGGACTGATCAGAAACCCCCAGTTCCCTGAGAGCCCAAGATGTGTACCCAGTTCTGGCCACGGCCCCTGTTGGAGGTGATCTTGGGGTTCAAAAGTCATTGGAAGCCTGAGGGTGAGGTCCAGGTCCTGGTTCCCAAGTGTCATTTTTCTTTTTGGAGAGGACAAATACATCCCTAAGTGTCCCTTATTCCCCAAGGCTCAACATGCAGTCCCTGAAGCCAATTAGGAAAAAACAAGGAAGCAAACAGACTAGGACCATTATGAACAAATTATATTGATGCTGTGGTAGAAAGGAATGGCACGTCCTTTGAAAGACTTAAACTAATTTGAAAACACAAGTTTATGTGCAAGGGCTTGATTATAAGCCTACCTTTCTATCTGAAAGAATAAAGGCATTGAATAATAATAAATATATGTGTTTGTATGTGTATATGTATTTATACACATATATAGTAATATATTATTTAAAATTTTCAGGCCTTTCTTCTTGACAGAGGTAAATTCTAACTGTTAGCTTTGGCCTTCTTGGGTAATAATGTGTTGTTCTTCTAACCTTCATATGTTAGTAAGTATTATAATATTGTATGTACTATATTTTATGTAAGTATGTAAATATATGGTTATATCATTATCTCTATAACACATATATGTCTGATATAACTATATATAATTTATTATATATTATTTGTATGTACACAATTTATATGTAAATACATAATATGTATAATATATTAATATATAAACTATATAATATATAAATATGATATTTAAAATTTTATGTATTTATACTTACATAGTTTATATATAAGTATTTAAACATAATGTTAACATTTTTATATATTTGTGCACATTTAAATACATATTTAAATATATAATATATAAATATTTGTATACATAACTTTGATTTTAATATATTAAATATTCATTATACAATTATATATTTACATGTAAAATATAAATTAATGTACCTTCTCATGGAAATTGAGGGTGGGATCAATACAAATGCAGCTCACATTGAAACAAAGCTGGGTGATTAAAAATGGAAGGTGTCTTGGAAGGCTGAGGCGGAAGGATCGCCGGAGCCCAGCAGGTCGAGGCTGCGGTGGCCGGGAGCGGCCACTGCACTCCAGTCTGGGCGACAGAGTGAGACTCCAACTCAAAAAAAAAAAAAAATGGAAGGTGTGGGTTTTCCCCCCCTGCTGTGCAATAATACCAGATCTCAGGCCTTCCAGGTATAGCCTCTGGGCTCTCTGCACTGTGCACATCAGCCTTACGAGTCTTGTAAAGCCACAGGCTTGTTAATCTAGAAGGCTGTACAGATGGACTAACTGAAGCTTTAGTCATTATACTTAATTGGGCGAGTGGCCCTCTGAGCTGTCTATAAACTGTGTGTTCACAGTGAGGTAATTAATAACGCCACTTCCTTTTGAGAGACATATCATTAGCCATTATTTCTAGAAACATGACATTGATCTCTTTATTCAGAGAGGTAATTGCAGGTTTCTGAAAAGAGTGTATGGTTTACCCAACAATTCCCCACAAATGACATCATCTCTGAAAAGTAAAACCCACAAAATCTGTCATTTTGAATCCATAGATGGGATTTTGTTCCCTAGGTGGTAAAAGAAGACTCTGGAAAAAAAATGGAACTATTTTGCTATGAAAGTAAGAGTGAAAGATAAGATTTGTTTTTTTAGATGTTAATAATTTATTTGAGAGTCTGATTAAGGGGGTTGAGTTTGTGCTTGTCAGGATTACAGCAAGAAGGGAAACAAAGTAATACTAAAAAATTTTTAAAGGTTTACAACTGCCTTTTGATACTAGTTTTCTTATTGTGTCTTACAACATGATCACAAATGTATTTGATTTCAACATCATCATGTGAAAACCCATGCAATCCAAAATCTAATTCTTATCATTAAAGAAGAATCAGGGACTTGCAGCAACACAGGAGTTGACATTTTGCAATGATTGGATGCCATACTGTTGAGCAAGAATTAAATGAGAATTTCAAAATAATTTTTACTAAAACTTCTAGCTGACTTACGTCAACAACTCTACTTTCAATGTTCACATTAAATTGAAAAGAATCTAATTGCCACATTTCACTCTTTAAAAGGAACTTTATAAGGTAATAGTAGGATTAAAGAGAAACAAGACCTTTATTCATTTGGCTTATTTTCCTACCAGTTTCAAATCCTTGCCTGGTTTTTAGAACATGAGTCCATTTGAGAAAGGAGAGTTTAGTAGTTTAGAACAAGGTAGCATATTTAAATCACTTGCAAGATAATCTGCTCTAGTCTCTTTTGTAAACTTTATACCGTGACCCTTTCAATTGTTGATGAATTTTTAAATCATGATTTTCCAAAGCATCTTTCTCTTTATAAACTTGTTTGACATCAAACTCTTTGCTTTTTTGGGTAGAGTTCTAAATAAAAATGACAGAGCCTCTAGGCTTGGGGTAAACCAGTATCTCTCAGGTATATCAGAGGGGACACTAAATGTACAAGATGCAGCAAATTAACTGGGACATGAGGATCTTCCTATTCTTCTCTTGGAAACTTCGCGTGTACGTTGTCATATTAAAGGCCCTGAAAAGTCCTGTAGTGAAGAAACCTGCTTAGCTTTGTTTACCAGGAGATACTTTTTAAAGTGTTTGCTCTTTTAACTTTTCTGTATATTTAAAAGTATTTATAATAATGTGTTAAAGCAAAACAATTTTGCTTTAAAAAAGTAATACCTACTAACATCCTACAGAGTTAGCATTCCTCAAAGACCCATAGGAAACATTGCCTTGAGTGACCCCATAATTATTTTAAAGAAATTCTAAAATGTAATTTAAAGTCTGTCTACCAAATGGGTGGATATTGGATTGGATAATTTGGCATTTTAAGGTTTGAAGACTTGGAGAGAGTATTTACAGCTTATGGGTTTTAAAGCCATAAGCTCATGATGAATTTGGTTAACATTAAAAGCAACATACTAAATATCTATGCTTTGTTTAATATATTAAATTTATTAGTGCAGTTGTCTGTTGGATTTTATTTTTTAAACTGGCAGGAGGATATGCATTTTAATCTAAATTTAATCTAAATGCTCAAATTTATCTTCAAATGCTTTACTTTGTTAATTATGCAGACACATCTTGCTAATACAGGAAACAACTCCAAGACGTACTTTTGATGCCTCATTATCTAAAAGGAATTAAAAATCCTTTGATTAAAAAATTACTCCTGTTAAAAATAAAAATCTTCATTTTTCTTTCTCAAATTTAGACTCTGGATGTTTTTGTTCATTACATATATCGCCAGTGAGGCTCTGCTTAGAGGGGTGGTCACACCAGAGGACTGTCCTGAGCTGGCTTTGGACAAAGACACTGCGACGTTTTCTTTGAATGACATGCTTCTGGGGTTTATTAGTTTTAGGGATATTAAAAAGTATTGATGAATCTGATGCTTTCCTAAGGTCTTAGATTATTCTGTGTGTGGCAAATAAACAATGAAAGCCTTCTAAAGGGTATTTAAGTTAAACAAATAAATTCTGGCTACGTCAAGTTAGTGGATCAAGATGTTTTTGTCTTTCCTTTCCTGCCTTGGCGGATCTGATAAAATCAGAAACTTCTCTACCCGTTGGATTTTTAAGTAGGAAAGAAAGACCAGATTAAGGCATGGATGCCTCTCCCTGAGCCCACTGAACCCGAACCAAGTGGTTGTGGGTTGCAGGAACAAGAGCCTCTTTGTCGTCTTCATTAATCAAACCCACCAAGCCAGATGAATGGGAAGCATTTTTTAAAGTAAAATAATTCACTAGAATTTGGATGTGTTTCTCTTTAATTAGTTTGATGAGCCCTAAGTCTGAGGACTTGTCAAACACCTGGTATTAACCCTCTGCTACTGACCTAGGGAAAAAAGCTGGGGAGAGGGAGAAGGCTAGGCAGGTGGAATCAGCTGAATGAGACCCCTTTTCTGTGCAGCCTGTGCTCCAGATGAAAAGAATCATTACCACAATGATACTTCTAATTATACTGTCATTAGGATACCTCTTCGGTTTGCTGGAGTGCAGGGAGCCTTGCTTTTAGACAACATGATCCAGGAGACAGTGGAAGCTGGGAGGCCTAGTAGGCATTTAACCCTTTCACTAGACACAATTTAAGGCTCAAAGTTGAACACAGTAGTTTTCAATCTGCTTTGCACCATGCTTTCCACTCTGTACGTAAAAGGTGTCAAAGCAAGCAACATGTGTGTTGTCATGGGAAAACTTAAGAGGACCCCCTGGTTTGCCCATCACCATCAACCTTGTCATTTCAAAACGTGCTTGCTCAAAGTTCTGCTCAAGCCCAGGCAATGGACACACTGTTTCCTATGAAATGTATCATTCTAACTCCCTCCAAGCCATGGGATAACAAAGGGCCAAACAATGGTACTCTTGTGTTCCTAAATTAGTGTGAGTTTACAAAAGCAAAATTGGGTACCACAAAATTAAGGATATAAGACATTTATGGGACAGTAGAGATTAGAGGTTCAAAGTATGGATTTTGGAGTCTGGTGAGCCTAGATCTCTACGCCTAGGTTTATTTATCTGTAAAATGGGGTACATAATCGTACTTGCCTCACCAAACTTTTAGAAGGAATACATGAGATGGTTCACGTACAGTGTTAAATAGCACTTGGAAAGCATATAGCAAACACTTAGAAAATGGTTGTGAAGAGGCAGTCTCTAAAAGTTTTCGTGAGGCAACTCTCATTTTCCTAAAACTACCAACCTATCAAAAGCCTGCCTGTGCCATAATGAAGAACCTTACTGACTGACTCCCGGTTTCTGGAGTCAGATGTGAATCACTTTCTGTGGATTCCAGCTGCAAAGTGGAATGGAAGACTGGGTGAACAACTAAATATTTTATTTTCTAAGTGTGCCTTTGGATACAAGTTCCTCAAAACTGTTTTGGTGTAAGTATACAATAAGATACAGTTTCTTAATAAAAATAGTGTGTTTTCTGCTGATGACATTTGGATAGTGAGAATGGTATTGTTGGAAAGGATCTTTGAATACTTTTGGAACTTTATTCTTCAGAACAATGAATTGTGATGCCCCAAATGAGGTCATGGATTTTAGCATAAATAAATACAATCCTGTTGACATCTTTTAAAAACTTTAACTGTCCCAGACTTCAGTTGGCACTGAGATTTTAAAAGATTTTATTTTATATATTCTTCATACATATAAATGGATTAACACATAAGATGAGAATTTGAACTATTTGGAAGAAAAGTGCTATTTATATTTAAAGTATTCTTATACTTTATTGCTATTCTTTTATATGTCTATATTCAACAATAGTCTAGAGAAAGCATAATTTAAACTATTTCAAAATAAGTCAGTCTTGAATTTCACACTTAAAGGGTGTGGATTTTTCATGAAGCAAAATTAAAAGCATAACTTGGGAGGATTTATTTTACTGACAAATACCACCGAAAATTCACTGTGGTGGGTATTGCAGGGCTAGTCCACAGAGTTCACAGCAGGCCTGAATGGAATGAGTGTTATCAGAAGACAGACAGACAGACAGACACGGTTTCATGCAAATTTTATGCAACACGCATGGCTACACAATTATTGACCAATGGAAGCAAATGTTCACCTTTGTTGTCATATATTTCCAACTCAGTAATAGGATTTTCATTAGGTGAAATTATTATTTTTATTTTTCAATTCTTGCTGTGATTATTTTAAAATCTACCTATTTTTAGGTTTTGTATCATAATAAAGTCAATTTATTATGAACTCTAAAGGATAGCTAAATCCGTGAGCTAGTTAATTTCTATGATCATTGTAAAGATGACATTGTATTGCTATGAATTTTAATTAAAATAGCAGACTTTATTTAATCCTTTTATTAAAAAAGTTCCCTACAATGCAAGTAAAAAGTTTATGTAAGAAAGCAGTTAAGTTTTGAGGTGTTTGAATATCTTTTCTGTTCAAATCTCATAAATGTAGCCCTCCATCAATCCATTTTTTCCTTAGAAGGCCATTTTCCACCTATTTTGTCTAAAAAGTAGAGCTTGAAATTTGCTTTAAGTATAATTAAGGCCCTAAAATGTATGGTTGCTCTCTGAAAACTATATCTCTGAGCTCTTTTGCAATACAAGTTAATTAACTGGATTTAGATATTTGCAAGATGATATATTTAATGGGATTACTGCTCATATAATGTTCTCAGTGACTGATTTGCAATCTAAGCTCATGGAACCGAGTGCTGAATTTCCAGCTCTTTGAGAGTTAATGTTGTGTTAAGGAAAAGTACAATTTGAACCTCATTGTTCATGAATGGGTGAGTTATTCCCGTGAAATGGAGCTGGGCCCTACAAGGGCTGCAGCAGGCAGATGCGGGATCAGGAGCTGCAAACCATCACATTCCAGCAACTGCCCCAGGTAGCTGGATCCCCACACCTGAACTCCCAACAAGTTCAAGGCAATTGTGTGTCTCCTCAAACTATAATGGCCCATTATTCATAGTCTATCTCCTAAGTGAGATCAATTAGATGCTTCTGCTTCACAGGCTTAAAGATAAACACCCATGTCTTGGTTGGTTGAGAATTAAAATGAAACCACGCATAACCATTCTGCATCCTAGACCTCGCTTGTGAGCACTGAATGTTCTAAATCCATCTTTCAATACAGGCATTCAAAATATTTGTGATTATTTTATCAGACTGGGTGGAAAGGTAGGTAATAATTTGCTGGGAGGGAGGAAGAACATCAGCAGAAGAATGTCAGCCTTCCAAAAAAAAAAAAAAAAGTTTTTCTCTATTCATGGCTGCTTTTGTCTCTTTCACTTTCTTTTTTTGTTAAGCAAATATATTTTTGTCCATCAGTTGGGTTCACTCTAATGTTATAGCTTCAGTCATTGAATGTAACATCACTAATTAATATAATTTAAATCTTTCTGAGCAGAGGACTACTGTAAAAATAGCATTTTAACTAAAATGTTGAAACTTTTCTTAAATGTATAAATATTAGCTCAGTCAAATCACTATTAAGAGAAAGTTTAAATTTTCCCTTAGTTGGAAGGCTATATAATAGTAAATCCAATGTATCCTTTTCATTGGAACTTAGTGAATAAAACAATTCTTTGTACTTGACCTAACAAGATCATTTTTAGGGACCCATAAACACAGGCTGTGCCATGTACCTGACTTCCATTGAGGTCTCTCAAGCAAAAGGATGACTTTAGAAGGAAGCTTCTCTCTGTGACACATGCACGACAGTTCCCCCAGTCTTTAGCTAAGTACCCATGGGTGCTGTCAGGCAAAAATGAAAGTGCAGTTTGAATACAGATGTCAAAAACCAGAGGCCAGAATGAACAAACTCAAGATCTGAGTCAGTGGAGAGGTCATTTGGTCTAAGTTCACCTTATGGAGGGGAAGACTGTTGTCCAAAGAGTTGATGTGAGTTGCTGGATGGGAGAGCCAGAGCCTGGTCTCATTCAGCTCCTGAGGCTCCCTGGTGGATGGTCTGACTTGGGGAAAAGAGGTGTGAGAAGGGTAGGCATATGAAGGGGTCTGACTTCTACTCTTCTTTTCTCCCTAACACTCTACAAAGTCAGAAGCAACTTATAGGCTATTCCCTACAGCTCTTCCGTACCTGCCACAAACACCTATAAATGGGGAATTCCTTTACCTATAGTGGTTGGGGATTTAGGGGTAGCATACCTGCACTAGCCCTGCAGTGGTGTTGGGTCTGGCTCCAAGACTCTTGACTTGTTGGGTTCCCCCATCCCCTCTCTTAGCTATCTCACTTACCTTTCCCTTCTATCCTGCCCCATAGCTTAGGGGTTTTCTAGGCCCCTGGACGCTTCTTTCCCACCCATCGTAGGTGAGGCCAACACAGCTTGTCTGCATTTTTCTATGTGTCTCAGCTTCAAAGGCTCACGGAGAGAACTATTTTTCTACCTTATTGAACTTTCCCTAAGTCAAGGGAATTGGATTCAACCTCCCCACCCCTTTCACCTCATTAACCTTTACCCCTCCCTTAGATCTCGGCTCATTTTCAAGCCTTCCTTGACCTGCATGACCAGGTCGATCTCAGCATCAGTGGCTTTCATAGCATCATGTATCTCTCTCTGCAGCACTTAACAGAGTTGTAATTTTATATGCATTTCTGTGCTGTTGCTAATAAAACCTTTTATTTTGAAATAGTTAAGACTCACAAGAAGTTGCAACATTAATGCTAGACATCTTGAGTACGCTTCACCTGGCTTCCTCTAATGGTGACATCAGACATAGCCATATTTGTATGGTCAAACCCAGGAATTGACATGGATACCATACTGTCGATAAAAACCTTACATGAATGTTGTATGTGTATGGCTTTATGGAAATGTAGATTCTAGTAACTATCACCACAATGAGGATACAAAATTGTTTCTTCACAACAAAGTAACTACTTTGTGTTACTCCTTGATAGTTTCACCCTAACCCCTGGAAGCTACTGATCTGTTAGTCATCACTATAATTTTGTAACTTTGGGAATGCTATATAAATCAAATTATAAAGTATTTAATCTTTTGGCAATGACTTTGTACATGCAGCATAATTCCCCTGAGATCCATCCAAGTTGTTTGCATGTCTCAATAATTTCTTCTTTTTTATCGCTGGGTAGTATTTCTTTGTATGGATATATAACAATTTGCTTATCCATTTACTTGCTGAAGGACATGTGGGTTGTTTCCAGTTTGGAGCTATTACAAATAAAACTTCTATAAACATTTATGTACAGGTTTTTGTGTGAGCATACATTTTTATTTCTCTTGGATAAATACTAAGGAATACAAGTGCTAGGGTGTATAGTAAGTGTATGTTTATAAGAAATTGCCAAATTGTTTTCTAGTGGGCGTACCATTTTGCATTCTCATTAGAAATAGAGGAAGAGATCTACTTGCTCCACATTCTCATCAGCACCTGGTTTTATCAGTATTTTTTATTTTAACCATCCTGACAGGTATATAGTGGTATCTCATTATGCCTTTAATTTGCATACCCTTAATGCCAATGATGTAGAATACCTTTTTATGTTCCTATTTGCCATCTATATATCCTCTTTGGTGAAGTGTCTGTTCAAGTCTTGCCTATTTTCTAATTTTTGTTTTGTTGCTGTTGAACTTAGAATGTTCTTTATATATTCTGGAGACAAGTTCTTTGGCAGATATGTACTGTGCAAATATTTTAGTTCAGTCTAAAGTTTGTCTTTTATTTTCCTAACAGGGTGTTTTTTTTTAGAGCAAAAGTTCTTATTTTGGGTTAATTTCAATTTATCTATTTCTTTATTTTATGGATCATGTCTCTGATATATCCAAGAATACTTTATCCAATTCTACGTCACAAAGATTTTCTCCTATTTTTTTCTAAGAGTTTTATAGTTGTAAATCAATGATTTACATCGAATTAAATTTTATATAAAGTATGATATTTAGGTCAAGGTTCATTATTTTTGCTGTTGTAATTTTTTGCCAATAATGTTTAATTGCTCCAACATCATTTGTTGAAAAGACTATTGAATTCCTATTATGACTTTGTCAAACATTAGTTGGCCATTCTTGTATGGAGCTTATGTGATATTTTGATTAGTGTTTTTGTCTCTCATTAGACTCCAAAAGGGCGTGGGCCATTCTTTTAATCCCCCCCCGCCCGCCTTTCTAATCATTGACTTGTCAGCATTTAGTACAGTGGGTGAAACATAGTTAAGTGTTCAGATATTGTTGAACAACAGAGTAATCTATTGAGTTACTAGTAATATAAAAGCATATGAAAATTGCAAAAAGCTGTACATATGCATTATTATTGATGTTACTGTCCCTGTGTTACTTGGTGTTCTAAAGAAAAGAAGGGGCACAAGATTGGAGCAAATCAAAGTATGTGTGGTACTACATTTTTTTGTAAGAAAATTTTTACTTACATCATGACTGCGTCTGATAACTTTGGGAGTAGTACCCAAGTTTGAACTTACATATGAAACCATTCACAGTTCTCGACAGCCAATTCAGTGAACAGTCAACAAAAAGCATTTTATTAATTTTACAAGTTACTTACAGCTGCAGTGTAAAATATACATTCTTGAAATGAATATAGACTTGAAAACAAGGTTCTAAGGAAATAGATTAATTTTTGAATAGGAAAGTGAAACAATGAAAGAAAATGGATTCTGATTGTATAACACATTACAATGCCGGAATGTATGCAGTCTACCCACACATGCCATGCTGGATGAAAGGAAATGGCAATTTCAGTTTTAGTCTGGCCTCCCAACTAAGAAAAACAGAAACCCGTAAACCTTTTATTAAATATCAGACTGAGCAATAAAGAGGGATGCTTGGGTAAAAAGTTGACTAAGTAAGTATTGATAAAAACAAATTCCTGTTTCCCTAGAATACTAGAATTAACATCATGCCCTTATTTCTGTGTTAAAAGTGACTTGCTTATGTCATCATGAGTTAAAACAGAGAACAAGAACAAGAACAACTGATAGAAATAATTTATAGTATTCTAACCCTTTGTGAAGTAAGTAGTTCACGGTGGATATTGAGTCTGACGTTTGTTTCCAAAGATTGACATAGCTTTTTACATAATAATTTCAGATTCGTTGTTATATTGGGAAACTTTTGGATATTAAGTGGGGATATGCCAAGGTTTAATACAGTGCCTGGTCCATAGAAGCTTCCAATTCATTTTGGTGAATGAATAAATAAATACTGATTTTATTTAATTAAGTTAGGCAGCATGGTATTGGGTCAGACACTGGATATGGAGGCATGAGGGAAGGAGAGAGAGGAAAGAACTAATATTCATTATAGTGCCTACTGGGCGCCACATAACATGCTAGGTGATTTCTGTGTATCGTCTCACTTGTTTTGTATAATAACTCTTAAGATAGGTGGTATCTGCAGTTTATAAGTCCAAGAGTCAAGGTTTAGAGTGGTTGAGTAACTTCCTCAGGGCAAGACTTGAATCCAGGTTTATTTTATATAAAAGCCCATGCTCTTTCTGTTACATCACACTGGTGACGATCCGGGATCAGTCACTGATCAGCTGTATGACATTTTCTTTTTCTTCTCTCCTCATTTTTATTTTTTAAAATAAAGTTCTATTTTCTTTTCTTTTCTTTCTTTCTTCCTTTTCTTTTCTTTTTTTTTAGGAAAAAGAGAGTTTATTCAGAAAGTAGATCAGAGAGAGGGTGGATCCACTACTCCAAGAGTGGAGAAGGGGGCAGATGCTTAAGGAACATTGGCCTAAAATAAAGTTCTATTTTAGATGGCTAGGGTGAAGACCTGGGACAGTGTGTTTTGAAAAAGCTCCTGATGATTCTGATCCAATTTGAGCATCAACCATTAGACTAGGTGAGGGGGTTCTTTCATATGCTAATATCTATGACTTTAGCTTTTGGGTTAAAAGGTGGCACTAACTGTCCTTTAGTGGAATGCAACAAATGGAGTGCCTGCTAAACGCAAATTATTATTGAGCTGCAAAGATGATACTGACTTTGCCTTTTGCAAATGTATACTTTAGTAGATGTGGCATCTCCAGTGGATCAATGGTTATAATAAGGGGAAGATCAAGAAAGAGTTACACTGGCGAAGTAGGAAAAGGCTTGTCTGTAAGGAGAATTAGGATGTCTCCATGGGCCAGTGGGATTTGAAGAATGAGTAGGAAGACTTTCACAGGCAGAAGCTAAGAGTGCAGGAGACTTCTGGTGGAAAGGACGACATAAACAAAAACCTGCAGTCAGAAAGTACAAGGCTTGCTTGAGGCAAGACAAAGGGTTCAGTTTCAGAGTGGAAGACGGGGGAGATGATGGAAAGGTGGTTTGGGATCATGCTACAAAGGTTGTGAAAGGCAAGCAGAAGTCTTTCTACTTAACTTTCTAGGAATAGACGAACCAGAAAATAGATTGGATCTAATTTAAAAAAAAAATTTTTTTTTTGTAGACATCTCCGTTGCCCAGATTGGTCTTAAACTCCAGGTCTCAAGCAATTCTACCACCTTGGTCTCCCAAACTGCTGGAATTGCAGGTGTGAGCCACCACATCTGGTCTTAGATCTGACTCTTGACTTAGGACTATGTAGCTGGCATGATGTGTGAAGTGGGTTTTGGACTGGAGCAGAGAAAGAATGCTGACTACTGCATAGCCCAGGTAGGCAACCCTTTCCTCACTACTTGTGTGTGATGGGTGCTGACTCAATATAACATTTTGGGAAGAAGGAAGAATTGTAAATAGTGCCTAGAAATAGAATGTTCCTGATAATTGTTTGCTGAATAAATAAAAGATGCATTTTTCAAAATAGACTTATATTTGTCCAAAATATCCATTATTCAAATAAGATTTTGAGTAGCAAGAACAAAAAATTATGCACGCATTAAATGACTTTATTGCTTATCTAGCAAAAAAAAAAAGAAGAAAGAAAATGGCTTGTAATGAATGCAAAAAGAGATTGGCTCACCATCTATAACCATTATTATACAACTGTGTACAACTTCAACTGTGTACAACTGTATACAACTGTGTACAACTGTGGGTGAGTTAATTCTACTGCCCTTTGCTTTCAAAACCAAGACAACGAAGATTCTCAAAAAATTATAGCAGAATATACTTGGGATGAAACCAAATTCTGTGTAGAGGAAAGGTGGGTTACCTGTATGCTATAAAGAGCGCAGTCCCTCCTGATGATCTTGGCAAAGGGGATGGTTGTCCATGGAGCTTTCAGATAACTCACACTGAGTTTAGCCTAAGCTAAGGCCATTCATGGCATGGAATTTAGGAAATTATTGAAATCCCATGACAAAATTCTGAATTTAGTTTCTCAAGGAAAAAAAAAGAAAGGAAGGAAGAAAGAAAGGAGGGAGGGGTGGAGGGAGAGAGGGAGAAGGAGGGAAGGGAAGGAGGGAGCAGAGAGGGAGGGAGGGAGGGAAGGAGGGAGGAGGCAAGGAGGAAGGAAAAGAAGGCAGGCAGGCAGGCCGGCCCTCAGGCTCATGCGTTTCCGCAAGCTACATCTGTACTCCACCAGGTTCAAAAGCTTAGCATTAGCTTTAATAAAAAGAACATACTGATTCATCTTGGTACTCGTGAGGCGGCAATATGGCAGTGCCTACCATTTGCTGCGGGGCACACATCAGAGGGCAGGCACCTGCACTCTCTAACCTGGCTTACTTTATAACTTCAAGCAAACTCTGAATTTTAATTTCAAGGAACCTAAAATATCAGTTCCCATATGAGTTTTTTCCTCCAAAGTCTTATGCCACTGAGCCTCTCCAGCTGCTGGAAAGATGCTGATTCTCAACATCATCAGAGATGTAGATTCTCGATCTTATTTTTAAAGAAGGAGGAGAGAGGAAGCCACTATCGGCCTTTAGAAAACCAGCATATGAGAAACAAAATAACCCATTAAAATTCAACACAATACCCTGAATTCCTGTTAGTCATTTTTGAAAAGAGAAACAGGCATTGGTTACACAAAGATAAGGCCAAGATGCTTAACAGCAGGTAACTGAGATGCTCTGGAGCAGTAAGTGGAAGGAGGAAATGAGGAAGGGGGGATAGGGCTACAAAGGTGACTCTAGATTTTGCCAAGAGAAACACATCATGTCCATCCAGCATGCATTCTGGATCATCCCTCTGTCACCCCCAATGTACACAAACTCCTTAGTGTACTTGTGAATTTGCATCATGAGATGTCAGGAAAGAATAGCCCTTCAGTGTATTCCTGAGCAAGTGGCCAGGTCACCTCTGCAAACAAATACTTCCAAAAATAATACTAAAGAGTCTCTGCCTCTACCCTGAAGCAAGCATACGTTAACTCCTTCAGAGCAGGGGTGAAAAGCTCATATTCAGGATACATTAATCTGGAAACAAGTGTACTTTTGTGTCTGGGGAGGATTCTTTTTGTTGCCATCAATTTAGTACATCGATAGACTGAGATCCTAGCTTCACTATCAGGTTGCCCTTCAAGCTAAGAAACTTCTACAGACCATGCTACTTAATTTAGACTAATCTGAAGTGGAGTGAAACTGTGTATCAGCTCTGATTTCTTCCTACCATCATGAATTCTCTCATTGCCTTCCCCTCATTACTGTCTTTGAGTTTCTTGGCAGGAAAACATGCCCTCCAGGTTACATGAATGGTTATCAGCTCTGCTGATAGTATGTTAACTGAGGGAGAAACACACATGTTCACAGACACTCGTGCACGCACTCATAACAACTAAAATCATGTCGCCTTATTTGCATATCATGATATGGTATCACAGATTTTGACATTCCTGAAGTGACGGGTAGGTACTTGCCAGACCATAACCCATTTCTTTTCTTTTTTTGAGCCCAAGTCTCACTCTGTTGCCCAGGCTGGAGTGCAGTGGCACGCTCACAGTCATCGCAGCCTCAACCTGCTATGCTCAGGTGGTCCTTCCACCTCAGCCTTCCAAGTAGCCAAAACTAGAGGCACGCACCACTATGCCCCATTAATTTTTAAAATTTGTTGTAGAGACAAGGTCTTGCCAAGTTGTCTGGGCTGATCTCGAGCCCCTGGGCTCAGGCAATCCTCTTGCCTCTGCCTCCCAAAGTGCTGGGATTATAGGCATGAGCCACCACACCTGGCTGACTACAACCCTTTTCTAAGCTGCTGTGACTTTTCTGAAGATGCAACCTACAGTGCTTTGAGCTAAGTTCTAGTAAAATTTGGAAGGGGGGTTATTTTTTGCAATGTGTGGTCTTTGGGTACTCAGCACCCTGAATGGACATCCAGGACCGAATCTGCTTTTTAAAAATTTTTTTGTTTTTATTTTCCTTTGTTTTATTGCCTTTAAGTTTTTAGTGGTTAAAGCATTCAGGAATTAAAGTATCTACAGTAGACATTTATGCCTATTCTATTTGTAATATTGTGAGAATCATATGCTTCTATTGTTTTTGTTAATAACAATACTAAAATGACAATATTCATAGGTTTAGTACTTAGCATGAGTCAACACAGGGCTAGGAATTTTACCCATATTAGTCATAATCCACTTGATAGTCCAAGTTGTCAGAGGTGAAGAAGGGCAGGGACAGAACAGGTTAGTAACCTGCTCAGGGTGATACAGCTCATTATGTCACGGTCATAGCACCAAGGCTGTGTCCTTCCCATTGTGTGTCATTACCCAAAGATGACTTTAAAAACTTCAACAAAGTTTTATCAGCCAGGTGGACTTCAAGCTCATGACTCAAAAAGAGAGGGTTAAAGTTATTTTGTTCTCCCTCTGTTGGTTTTTAGTTTGTAGTATTTTTTTTAAAAGGATAACCAGTTTGAAAGGAATTATGTCATTAATTCTGGGTCTTTGTTTGAAACAACTATTGAGCCCAAATTATTCATATTTCCAAATTATAGTTCTGGAAGACTCTTATTACTCTGTCAAAGATGAGATTATCAACTTATCATGTGGTGTGACTCAAAGCTGTTTCCCTTTACTTTTGGAAGACGTCAATGCCATAAGTTGACACATCTGAAAGGGCCCTTAGTCTTATCTAACCCAACCACTTCATTGCCCCCAGAAGGGAAGCTGAGGACCCCCAGAAGGGAAGCTGAGGTCATTGGCTGAGTTGGAATCAAAGCCTGGGCATTCTGCTTAAACCTGGGCATTCTGCTTCCCTCTTTTGTTTGTCAAGATTGTTTGGGGACCACTCAATGGTCCCTCCGTGCATCCTGACTTTACTGTCTTTCCTTAGCTCTGGTCTCTGATGTCCTCTGTTTGACCCCTCCTCCTCTCCGCCTTGCAATTGAAGTACTATTGGGAGCTTTCCTCATTGGCAAAGGCTCCCCAGACCACAGGCAGTAAGCATGTCCCTCTACATCAGCCTGCCTTCTCAGGACTGAAAACTGAATTTTCATAGCACTTTGCAAGACTTGTTTAGTGAATATCCATATAGCTGGGAAGGGAGGTCACTGTTACTTTCCCCATTTTACTCCTTGAGTGAGGAAACCAAGAAGCTGAAATGTTAAATGGTTTCCTGGGATCACTGGGGTCTGCGGGCCTGGTCTTAGGAACTCTCAGGTGAGTGTTTCCCTCCTTCAGCCCTGAGGAGGTGAAAGCTTGGGAGGAAGAGACTGAGAGGAGCTGGGGTCCAGCTCTCTGCTGCTGCCTTCTGAACCTCCCTGCCCTGCCTTTCTTTGTACTTCTGGGCCCCCCAAGGCATGCTAGCGCCTGCTCCCCTGGCAGGTAGAGAAGTGGCCAGAGGAGTAAATTTCTTCCCATCATTGTTCAGGGAACTTCCTGGTATTTCATTCATTCAATGAATATTTGCAGAGTGTCTTCCCAGTCCCAGACATTGCAGTAAATGCTTAGGATATAATAGGAGAACAAACAGACACACTCATTACCCTCATGTGTTTTATAAAGCTCTTCTTAGAGTGTTGGCCATTTATTCTTTCATTGATCCAGTCCTCTAGTTACTCCCCAGTCACTCCTTGGTCACCGAATCTTTAATTTTTCAAAGAGAGCTGAAGGAAGGGGGAGTTTAGACTCCCACACATATATTTCCCTCCAGTTCTGTGATACGTCTGAGGAACGGTGTTCCCTAAATGGTGATGGGAACAGTGACTCCTTTCTTCCCACTCCCACCCCCAAATCATTTTCCTCACCCTTCTTAATCTGGGAGGACATGGCCAGCATCTCGATTTTTTCTCAGCTGCAGGTTAGCATACACTTATATCACCTGCCCAGAATAATTTCCTCATCAGTTTAGACTTCTATAACAAAGTACTGTAGACTGGGAGGCTTATAAACAGCAGAAACTTATTTCTCACAGTTCTGGAGGCAGGAGGTTCCAGATCAGGGTGCCAGCATGTTTGCACACAGCCAACGTGGACACAGTCCCTGAGACAGTCTAGCTCACAGTGCATCATTAAGAGTCCAGGACTCCAGGATCTTTGATATTGCCCCATGTTGTAACCAGGAAGTGGACAGCACTTATGAAACTACTAGAGGTACAGCTAGCCCTTCAGATCCACAGACTCCACATCCAACCCACTGAAGATAAAAGATATCTGGGGAAAAAATTGTGTCTGTACTCACAGACCATTTTTCTTATCATTTTTCTCTAAATAATAGAGTATGATAACTACATACATAGGATTTACATTAGGTATTATACATAATCTAGAGATGATTTAAAGTACATAGAAGGGTGTGTATAGGTTATATGCAAATACTATACCATTTTACATCAGAAATTTAAGTAATCTCAGATTTTGTTATCTGCAGGAGCTCTGGAGCCAAATATCCATGGATACTAAGGGATGACTGTACTTTGTCTTCGTCTTAAAAGAAAATTAAAAATTTCCCAGTATAAAACTAATACTATTCAATAGATTTTTTTAAAAAAAGTATAAAAAGAATAAAACATAATCAGCTCTTGTACTACCTCTGTTCCTTCTAGTCTATTTTATCTCTATATTTGTGTAACTGTGCTCATAATACCAACATCTTTTATTTTTAACTTTTTAGCGAACATTGTAGCATGAATATTTTTTAATGTGGTTACAAAATCTAGTTGAATATTTTAAACAACCATACACTATTCCAGGAAGTCTCTAAAGGCTCTTAAAGTCTATATTAGTTTCCTGTAGATGCTATAACAAATTACCACAAACTTGGTGGCTTGGAACAACAGAAATTTGTTCTCTCATAGTTCTGAATGTCAGAAGCCCCAAATCACTATCTTTGGGCTAAAATCAAGTCAGCAGAGCTGTGCTTCCTCTGGCCCCCCACAAGAGGCCTCTAGGGAAAATTAGTTCCTTGTCTCTTTCAGCTTCTCATGGCTGCCAGCATTCCTTGGCTTGTGGTCACATCACGCCAGTCTTCAAGGCAGCATCTTCAAATCTTTCCTGTTGTCTTCACGTTGCTTTCTCCTTTTTTATGTGTCAAATCTTCCTCTACTTCTCTCTTATAAAAGCACTTGTGATTACATTTAGCACCCACATGGATAATTCAGTATAATTTCCCCATCTCAAGATCCTTAACTTGATCATCTCTACAAAGACCTCTTTTTAAAATAAGGCAACATTTGCAGATTCTAGAAATTAGAATATGATATCTTTGGAGGGCATTATTCAGCTTGTTACTTAGACATATGAGGAGGCAAAACCAACAAAATAAAAAGTGAACGACTTGACTTGAAAGTAACTAACCAAGGGTAATGAAGTTCAGAGAAAGTAGAGATCAGGTTAACTAAACTCTAGAAGTCAGTAGGACTTTTATGGCGTAGATAGCAGAAGGGATTCAAGCTGAACCCTAAGGGCTGAAAAATAGTAACACCAGTCCCCATTTCTCTGTCCTCTTAGAAGTCTGTAGTGTGATTTCATAATTATTCTTTTATCTTTTAAGTATTCCAAATTGAATATGAATTTAGACTTTGATGTTAAGAGTACTAGGCTTCACGTCATAGCAATACCACTTCCTACTGGGTGACTGTGGTTGAAAGAATTCTAAGAGGCCTCCAAGATTCCTGCCCTCTGGTGTGCACATCTTGTGTAATTCTCTCTCCTTTAATGTGAGCAAGACTTATGAATATGACGAGATTTCACCAAGAGATTTTACTATGCAGTAGAAGCCACATGTAGACCTCCAGTTGACAATAATAGTTGAGTCCCAGTTTCCAGTTAGAGTTGTGAGTTGAAGTTGTTTTTGACAGTCAGACCAGACCAGCCACATGCTGAATACACCAAGTAACTTTAGTCAATGCCAGGTAAGTAGAAGAATCGCTCAGTTGAACCCTGCCCCAAATCTTGACCGACAAAACCATGACACTTTATAAAATGACTGCTGTTTTAATCCAGAGTTTTGGAGTAATTTGATATGTGGGAATAGGTGATGGCACAATAGTGGTTCTGGGATTTGGGTCAAAGTTTTCTAGCTCTTAATTTAGAATTCTTTCTATTAGACCATGTTGGATAGAAGTTGGAAAAAGTAAAGGGGCAGCAGCATAGTGTTCTAAGCAAATCAAAACCAAATAATGAAAGACATTGGGATGGAATGGAAATAATGGGGTAGTGAACTAGGAGGAGATGAGATGACTTGAGAAGGGGGAAAAGGCTGTCAAGGTTTGCTCGACAGTTGGAGGCCTGGGAATGCAAGGACTTAAATGGGACACCGAAGTGTGCCTTGGTGAAACAGTCAAGAGAGTCACTGTAGAATGTTGAACATGAGGATGAGAGATAAGCCTGTCTCAGGAAAGTGAATCCAGCAGTAGGGCAGCAATGGGAGGAACTGCAAGAATACCTCAGTGATCCAGGCATGATGGAAGAAGATCCTGGTTTGGGGTGTGACCAGGAGCACAAAATGGAGGAGAAAGTGATAAAGAAAGGATGACACAGAGTGGTAGAGTATTCAGGAATAGACCTGGAAATAACAAAGACGTTAAGCCCAGAGACTGAAAGAACAAATGGGTTTTGAAAAGAGATGATCTGGAACTAACGCCTACTTGAAACAAAATATAAAAATAGCGGGAGATGCAAGGAGTTCTTAAGGAACAAGAGGAAACACACAAAGGTTAGCCAGAAACCACAATTGTGATTTCTCAATCATTGCTGATTTTTTTTTTTCAAAAAAGCCTTTAGCTAATGTCTTAATTAAGAATGAACACTGGAAAGCACCCACTGCTAAAGGTCTCAAAACAGTATAAAAGAACTTCCTCAGCAGCCCCACCTGCAGGTTGACCTGACTGTTGGATTTGCTGTGACTCGTGATAGAATGGGCGCACAATCAATTCCACCTTATCCCATGGGTCTTTCCAATCGGCACATTATTCAATGACTAATACAAAATATGGTTCTACCTAATGTTTGTGGTGAAGCCACTCATGGTTTCTCCCACTAACTCATCACCAAATAAATTATGATAATTTTAGGCTTGTTTTCATGTTAATCATGACTTGCAAGAGAACAGCTATAAGTTTTCAGTGTGAAATGTGGGCCCTGCCCACCAGCAGCTGCAGTTAAGCTGGCTTTCCTTTGAAGTCAGCACAAATGATAACTGTAAAACAGTCAGTTTTCCTGGCAGGTCTAGTTTGGGGTGTATATTAAACAGAAGGTGCATTTAACAAAATAACAACTTCCACTTTCTATAAAGCCTTAATAGTTTTTTCTAGTCATTAGATTCAGTCCTTCCAATGCAATTTAAAACCCAGTAATAACTTTAATAAGATTCATATTAGAAATCTTTTTTTAGCTCTATATGCACATGGGCTCTCATAAACCAAAAGATATTGTGTTTTTGACTCTTTCCCCAGCTTCATCATTTTGTTGGAAAGAGAGAGTAAGAATTAGCAATCCTATTTCAGTATACTTTCACTGTGAGCTGGCTCCATGGCCAGGGGTGGGATGAGAAGATGAAGACACCAGGGAGCTTCCCTTTGGCAATTCAGAGGAGTCTCAAGTGGGTTGCAGGGACAGAGCTCAAGGCCAGTGGACCCCCAGAAAGGAAGACATTCATTTTTCCAGCATGAAATGGCATTTATGTCTTTTCCTGAGGCAGTTTTGCTTCACGGTTAACTGGCATGATCACATAAGAACCATATATGACTTGCGCACATTAATGGCCTGTTCTGTGCCCAGGTTCCTCATTTTAAAACTGGGCGTAATAATGGTATCAGTTTGGGGTACAAATATACAGGTGTCTAGAAGAAATAAGACTTAGGGATCGGTAGATCAGTAAAGTGACTAGTTAACAATAACCTAATGTACATTTCAAAATATCTAGAAGGAATAATTGCAATGTTCCTGGCATAAAGAAAAGATAAACATTTAAGATAATGCCCATCCCAATTATCCTGATTTGATCTTTACATATTATATGAATATATTAGAATATCACATGTACCCCCAAAATATGTACACCTATCACGTATCAATAACAATATAATCCTTCCCTGCAAAAATAATAGTACCAGTTTCATACTATATCTGTTGTCAGACTCAGATGAGTATTGTAAAGAAAGCACTTAGAGCACAGAAGAGATGTTTCCTATGCTTTAGCCATGACTGCTGCTCTGATCAGAACCATGCAGGATCATTGAGATCAAGGCAAATAGTTCAATGAGGGATAAGGGTAAGATGTGAGAACAGCCTGCACTCTTGCCACTCTGAGATAACCCTATTCCTGTTTGGTGCCATAACTTTACACATCTCTTATTGAAGATATACATGCCTGGAAGTATAATTTTACATATAGGGATATTATATATATATTTTAAATCAGTAAACTTTTTTTAAAAATAACCTTTATTTTTTGATAACTTTTCTCTTTTCTTCTGCCTTCTGACCACCCCCACCCCAGGTCATCGATGCTAGCAATCCGGTGTGCATCCTCTGACATCTCTCTCAATGCTCCTGTAGTCTATGCACACCTGTGGGGCAAGGCTTTTGAGGTTCATTCATTGAATAAAATGTGGCCATATTGTTCAATTTCTCTGGGTGTGAGTGTGCAGGTTTTATTTCCCCTTACCTAACAACAGAAGCCAGCAGTCCCTTCAAATCAACTTGCAATAGATCTAACTCACTCTTTTTCATGCTTGGATAGTTCTGAGGTTCTAATATTCATTCAACCTTACTGCCGTTGATCAGTACTCACTTTTTTTCCATATGTATGAGTGTGTGTACAAATCATCTCATAATAAGAGTCATGGAGTTCTTATGACTAGGGATACTTTCCCAAGAAAGGGATTATGGGCTAGTGTGTGCATATTTAATTTGGTGGAGGGTTTGAGGAGCCTTGCTAAACAGTCAAAGGCATAGACACTATCCCAAGAAGGAATAAGATCATCCATTTAGCTTTCCAGATCTACAAACTTTGAAATAGACCTACAAAGGAGATGTGACTTGTTTTATGTCAGTCATCCAGTGAATGACACAGCTGGATTTGGGACTAGGGCTCCTGGCTCACAGTCCACTGCTCTTTCTCCTTTTCCACATGGACAGAGAAAGTGACATTTAAACTCAGTCTTGAAGGATGACCAGAATATAGAAGGTCGGGAAGAAGGCAAAGGCATTTCAGGTAGGGCAAACAGCACAAATAAAGGTCAGGTAGGTATAAAAATTCTTAGTGTATACAGGGATACTAAATCTTTTTTACTGCCTAAACTTATGGTTCTAGCAGGAGACTTAGATGGGTGGTACCAGCCAGTGAGGCAAGATGAGTAGAAGGGAGGGTCATGTTTAGGTGTTTAGATATTGTCAGGGAGGCTACAGGAAAATATGAGATTTTAAGCTGATTTTATCACATGAGTGTTGGGGGGAAATGATTCTGGTGGCAGGTGGCAGCTAGGAAATATAATTTATGAGAGCAATTGAAGCTGCAAGTCAAGAAGACCAGGTAGGCAGTTGGAGGTGGAGAAGCTGAGACATTTCAGGGTAAAAGCCACATGACTTTTTGACCAGATGCTCAAGATATGGACAATCTTGAGTGCATGGTAGGCTCTCAGTAAGTAGAGAAAAGAAAGAGTCTCACAAGGGGAGCTTGTGATGATGGTGAAGGGTCAGGTACAAACACTGATGCAGAGTGAGTGATTGCCAAGTTCCTGTGCCGTTGCCTGAGGCAGTCACCTGAAGAAATAGATACCTCGGTGGCCCTTAGCCCCGCCACTTCGGAAATGTCTCCCCAAATTCTAAAGGATTACCCTGATCTCATGTTTATGAAGAAGGATCTGTTACATGAAGGACTATTTTTATAGCCCTATGCTCTTGGCAATGAACAAACATCTCAAATTCCCAAGAAGAAAGCCGTGGTTCTATTATGAAATTAATTTTCCACTGACCCAGGACCAGAAGGCTATTTGAAAGATAAGTGTTGATTGATGGAAGCAGGAAGACTTCTGTCCAGTTTTGCAATGTATGAGATCTGAAAATCTGCAAGTAGAAATATAGTCTCTGGAAAAAATATTAATATTGTACTTTGGCGTTACTGGGTGATTGCTTTTCAACACCTGGGAGGACTTTTAAATGAACAATTCCTATTTATATCTTCCCCTGAACAGCGTTGGAACTCCCAGGCATCTTATAAAAGTTTGGAACAGGCCTGTGTTGCCAAGGTCATAACTTGATTAATCATACAGAAAGCACAAGCCCAGGCATATTACAATTATAGAGGGATCATGTCTCAAATGATCCAGGCACCTGAACTAAGTGAATGTCTAAGTCCCAGAAGGAATTCTAAAAACAAAAATGCAAGGAATGAATTCAGAGGATAGTATTGAAATCTATGGCAGTAGGTGAGTTTAAGAAAGAACTGAGAAATGAAAGATAAGACTAGAAGGATGGAGTCAAGACCCCGAGAACGTGTTTCCATGGCAGCAGGCAACCAGAAGAGAGTGGTAAGACAAGAACAGAGCATACAAACACACATCACAGATTCTGGAGGAGGAGAAATTGAAGGAGCTTTGGATCCAGTAAACCTTTTCCTCTTCCCCATCTTACACAAAGGAGGAAGTGTAATATCAACCCTAAAAATCAACCCAAAGCTCATTTCCCAGATCTGCTTGTATTTCATCAGGCCCCCCTTCCTGGGCCCTATCCTATGCATATTGGACCTGTGTGGGGAAGCTTCTCTATGCATATTGGGCCTGTGTGGGGAATTAGATGCAAATGGATTCTATTTCCATTTGTCACAAACATTGAAATGAGACCAGCGGTTCTATGGAACATTGAGGCACAAATACTGATTCAAGGGAAGAACACCACCTTTGAGATAGATGCAAGAGGTTTGTGTTCTTTTGTTCTGGTGTTTTGCTAGCTGGCTTAGGAAGATGTGTACCCTACTGTGATGGGCAAAATAATAGCTATACCCCAAATATGTCTATGTCCTAATCCTCCTAATCTCCTCCTAACATGCTACTTTAAATGGCAAAAGGGACTTTTTGCAAATGTGATGAAGGTTGAAGGCCTTGAGATGGGAGAGGATTCTGGATTATCCATTTGGGCCCAGTGTCATCACAAGGCCCCTCAAAAGCAGAGACCAGAGGGACTTGGCCCAACACTGCTGGCTTTGGAGATGGCAAAAGGGTCCGTGAGTCAAGGGATACATGTCCTCTACAACCTGGAAAGGGCAAGGAAATGGATTCTCCTCTAGAGCCTCCCAGAAGGAACATAGCCAAACTGACACTTCAGTTTTAGATTAGTGAGATTTTTGTCGAACTCTGTTTTCCAGAACTATAAGATGATGAATTCATATTATTCGAGCCACTAAAGTCTGTATTAGTTTCTTTAGCAGCCATGGAAAACTAATTCACTCACCAGGCTGGCAGAGAGAGAAAACCACCAAGATAAGACCATCTCCACCAAGAACAGAATGAGGCAGCATTCTCCTGAGATTCCTTCCATCCTTCCTTCTGCCCTCTCGCCCTCCCTTCTCCTTCCCTTCCCCCCCCCCACTTCCCTTTCTCTCTCTGTCTCTCTGTCATCCAGGTCTCACTCTGTTACCTAGGCTGGAGTACGGTGATGTGATCACAGCTTACTGCAGCCTTGAACTCCTGGGCTCAAGTGATGATCTTCCTACCTTAGCCTCCTGGGAATTTGGGACTACAGGTGCACACAACCATGCCTGGTCAATTTTTTAATTTTTGTAGAGATGGAGTCTTACCAGGTTCGTCTCAAACTCCTGGGCTCAACCAATCCTCCTGCCTTGGACTCCCAAAGTGCTGGAATTACAGGTGTGAGCCACCATACTCAGCAATATCAACCCTTTTAGAGTCAATTCCATTTTAGAGTTTTTCTTCGTCATCTCAGGCTGCTAAACAAAATACCATGGACTGGGTGACTTAAGCCACAGACATATATTTCTCACAGTTCTGGAGGCTGAGAAGTCCAAGACCAAGGTACTAGTAGATTCAGTTCCCCGTGAAGGCTCATTTCCTGGTTTGCAGGTGGCCACCTTCTCGCTGTGTCCTCACATGGCAGAGAGAGAGAGAGAGAAAGAGAAAGAGAAGGAGAAAGAGAGAGAGAGAGAGATGGAGAGAGAGGGAGGAAGGAAGGGAGGGAGAGAGAGAGAAAATTAGAAAACTTTGGTCTCTTCCTCTTCTTATAAGAGCACTAATTCTATCATGGAGGTTCCCACTCACCTAAACCTCATTACCTCCCAAAGGCCCTGTCTCCAAACAGCATCACACTGGGAGTTGGAGCCTTAACATATGAATTTTGTAGGGACACAAACCTTCAGTCCTTAGCAAGATTTTTAAAAATACTGATGGACAAAAATAAAATGCAAAAACAAAATGGAATAGTTATTTAAATCTATAAGCAGATTAATTTTCCTCAGGAGCAGACATTAAATGTTGATTATGACCAGTGTAGTAGAATCTCTGAGATGTGCTTCATTTCACAGCATGGGTGTACCTTTAACTTACTGCTTGTCATCTGGGAGCTGTATGCATCCTGGACAAGCTCATGGGCTCTTGTGGCTGAAGACATGCAAGAACACATGAAGGATGTGTGACTGGTCATCATGGATGGGGGGGAGCAAGAGAAGAGACTCGACCTGACCCAGTGAGGTTCCAACTGGGTCGTTCTATTAGTAGTTACGTTCAGTTAAGTATATAAGTAACACAATCCTAAATTTTAGTGGCTTAACTCAACATAAATCAATTTCTTACTTTTATAACAATCCTATCAATTAACAAACTGTCAGTTTGGCAGTTGACATCTTACATGATGATTTAGGGAACCAGATTCCTTTCATCTTGTGACTCTGACCTTTCTTAGGGGCTTGGATATCTTCATGTCTGGTCAATGAATGAAGACACATGATGGAGAAGGCCCACCTGCTTCTTAACCACCTCAAAGTTATTTACTTCTACTCACACTTCACTGGGAAAAACCATCATGTTTTCTTCTGTAGGAACAAGGAAGGCTGGGGCACATCTCTGCACTAAGGAAGTGGGGACAGAAATCTTTGGGAGTAGCCAGCAGTCTCTGCTACAGTGTCCAGCACACTTGGTGCCTTTAAGAGTTGATAGTCTAGACCATCCTTCCCCAACCGTTTTGGGATCAGGAAACCTTTTTGTAGAAGAAAATTTTTCCACCGATGAGGTGAGGGGAATCATCTGGTATTAGGTTCTTGTAAGGAGTATGCAACCTCAATCCCTCACATGTACAGTTCACAATAGGACCCGTGCTACTATGAGTATCTAATGCTGCTGCTGCTATGACAGAAGGCAGACCTCTGTTCACCCACCGCTCTCTCCTGCTGTGTGGCCCAGTTCCTAACAGGCTGTGAACTGGCACTGCTCTGTGGCCCAGGAATTGGGGACCCTTGGTCTAGACTCTGAGAAATGTACTAATATCAGACTATTATGTTCTGATTAAACTGTTCAGCTAGAAGCAGCAGGAGAGCACTCGATTGTGGATAGAGTGTTTTGTCCATCAGGGAGTGGATATAGGGATACCCTGTTACCTGGAAAAGGCTGCTCCTGGGAGAACAAGAGAGAACTGGAGAATGAGCCTCAGAGGAAAGAGATGGAGAAATACCTTTCTACCTCTGAGCCTGGTCAGGTCTGGACTCTGAGATACAGGTATAATTTTTATCTCAATGGCATAAGAGAGTGGTCACTGCAAAATGTAGCCAAGTTGGGTACCAAGCAAGCTAATAATGACCTCTCAAGTGTCTTGGGGATTTGGTTTAGAATTACGAGTTTTGAGAGCACCCCTATGCAGAACTAGTTACAGCTGTGCTTTCTTCTATATTCTCTAAACTATTAGTAGTCACATTAAAAGTTGTGAAAGGGTAGCAACTCTGTTGTGAACATTAAAGGAAGGGCTTGGGTTATGGGCTGACTTGTACACTCCCCACAACTTAGTACATTGAAATCCTAAACCCCAGCACCTCAGAATGTAACCTTATTTGGAAATAGATTTTTAAGGAAGTAATGCAGATACAATGAGGTCATTAGGGCGGGGCCTTATCCAATATGACTAGTGTTGTTTTAACATGCGTAGAGGGAAGATTATGCAAGGTCAAAGCAAGAAGGCAGCCATCCATAGGCCTCAGGGAAAACTAATGCTGCTGACACCTTGATGTGGGACTTCTGGCCTTCAGAATTGTGAGAAGATGCATTTCTGTTATTTAAGCCATCCAGTCTTTTGTATTTGTTATGGCAGCCCTAGCAAACCAATATAGCCTTGTTCACAGGTGACGTAGAACAGTGAGGGGGAGGATAGGACACCCTCCCCAGGTCTACAGTGCTGGTGGTAGGAGAAGGAGCTGGCAGAGGTACATCATCCCAAGGTACAGCAGCAGAAGTAGTGAGGTGCTGGACCAGAAAGCTGGGCTGGGGAACATGAGTGGCCTGCTTCTGAGAACACATAGAACTTATGGAACTTACTGGGAGGCTGAGTTTTCCCATGGCCTGGCAGGCTGGAAGTCTCCATGAATCATATTAGTGGACACATTGCCTTTTTTGGAAGTTCCAGGTTGGTGAAGCCAACCCTTGTGTGGGTTGCAGAATGACTCTTCTCAGACTAAATCTTTCAAGGGAATGGATGGGCAGTTTGAATCCTCAGCTCCTTCTCTTCCTGTCTGTGTGCTCTTAATCTCCATGACCTTAGCTTTCTCATCTGTAAAATGTTGAGAACAAAAGTTCTTGCCTATAGTGAAATATAGTAGTCCTGCCGTTCCACTTAATGCCATGAGGTAAGGCTCTTAGTACTGGGCTTGGCACATATTATAGGCTCAATAAATGGCAGCTGCTGTATTTATTATAGAAAAATATTGCTAGGGAGAGGAGCACAATCCCTGAAGCCTGGGTGCCTTTCTGATGAACAGAATGGGTTAATAAGAAAGACATTGATTGTTTGGGTGTCAGGCAGAAATTTGGTCAACTCGTAACTTTTGGCAAGGTGACTTGGCTTGACCTCCTGTGGAATAAAATAACCTCAGAGAGGAGTAGAAAGATTGAACTGCACAGAGATCTGTGGCTATTGTTTGTCTCAAAAACTAATTCTATTTCTGCAGGACCAGATTCAGAAATCTCATCCAACCACTCATGTGCAAGCACTCACCTGAATTCTCTTTCTCATGGATTTTATTATCTCTGAAGGCTGAGAGAGTCTAAATAAATTGCCTAAGTTCATACAGCCCATAAATGGTGAAAATGCAAATTCGGGACTTTTGGGGTCCAAGTCTTGTTTTGTTTCTTATATCACTCTTAGCCTCCATTAAGGAAGGGAAAAGCATAGAATTCTTGGAGGAAGTATTTCAGAAATTGGGGTGGGGGATGTGCTTCTATGTGCCTGTGTGTGTGAGACACAGAAGGGAGGAAGCAGGAGATGAAACTGGAAAGACAGATTAGGATGGAACTGAGGAGGAGCTTAACGTCAGGTGGAAGAGTTTGAATTTCATTCTAAATGAGACAACTGCACAGGAGAGAAGTACAGAAAGTTTGTCTTGGGAGGAGGGACTGCCATTTCAGAATTAGCCTATATTTAGCTTATTGGGATGGATTTAATGTGGGGACAAGAGGCAGGGAGACCCCATGGTGTGCATCGACATAGTCCCTTAGACACTGCTTGTTACCAAAACACTCATTTCTTCAGTCACTACCCTGCTCTCCAGTGCTGGTTTCCAATCTCCATCTGGATTGTCAGTTCCTTGATGGCAAAAACGATCTCACACTTTTTCGAATTTCCACAAAAACTGGAATAATGCTGAGCACACAGCAGGAATCCAATGAACACTTGTTGTCAAATGAATGCATGTGTTAATTGTCCCTCCCTTTGGAATGAATCCTAAGCAGTTGTCATACATATACATGTTACATATGGCTCCTGAGAGAAAGGATGCAATCACTCTTTATATGGAACATTTTCCTCTCTGCACCCAACTTTGCAAACCCTTTAGCAAATGTGTCCTAAGCTGGTTTGAAAATTTCCCAATCCTCACAATAAGAAATGACAAAGAGCCTATCTGAAAAAGTCTTGTTTTGCTTTTGCTTTTTTCATTGTTTTATTGTGTTGTTGTTTAATACTATAAGAAGATCTTCGATAAACGCCATAAAAACCCAGTGAGATCTCAGCTCCTTACCTCAACTCTGTTGGTTTCACTGGAATTTTATGTCAGACACACTGCTGAATTCATGCACAAGTGCCAAACTCTAGAATCTAGTTACTATCTCTGAGGGACTTGCTTCTTCCTGATTACAAAACAAAAAGATAGAAGAGGCACTCCCCTGGCTCTGCCCTCTCTTCCAACTGGAGAAATTACAGCGAGCCAAGGGTCATGAGCTGATTTAAGCAAGTCAGTCATCAGAACTCATTGACACCTGGTGAACTGGCAAGCTCAACACTTGGGCTGAATTTTAAACACAGGAATCCAACTTCCTGGGAACTGTAGTATCTCAAACACGTATTCATGCTTTTTTCATTATTTTTAATTGACATGTAATAATTGTACTTACTGGGCCATTGTTTTGTTAAGCACTGACTAGACCATGTGTTCTTTGAGCTATGGCCACCATGTTTTCTTAGCTTTAGTCCCCTCCCCTCCCTTGGAAAGAAGAATCTCCCCTCTCTCTTGCTCTCTCTCTAGTTTACTCTCTAAATAAACTAAATTTTCCAGTCTAAAAAAAGTACATATTTATGACTACAGTGTGATATTTTGACACAGGTAACACCATATAATGATCAAATCAGGATAATTAGAATGTCCATCACCTCAAACACTTACCACTTCTTTTATTGGGAACATTCAAAATCCATTCTTCTAGTTATTGAAAATACACAATAGGTTGTGGTTAATTACAGTCCTTCTGCAGTTCTATGGAACACTGGAACTTACTTCTATCTAGCTGTACTTTTGTATCCGTTAACCAATCTTTGGACTATCCCCCTTCCCCTCCACTCTTCCTAGCCTCTAGTAACCACTATTCTACACTATAGTTCTATGAGATCAACTTTTTTAGATTTCACATATGACTGAGAACATGCAGTATTTATCTTTTTGTGCCTGGCTTTTGTTAAATGCCTCACTTAACAAAATGTCCCCCAACTTATTCATGCTTCCTCAAATGACAGAGTTTATTCTTTTTTATGGCTAAATAGCAGTCCATTGGGTATATATACCACTTTTTCTATTTACCTGTTGATGGACATATAGGATTATTCCATATCTTGACTATTGTCAATTGCTTATTTATTAACGCATAGTCATGAGTCCCTTGAAAATGAGTATACATTTTGAAAAATGTGTCATTAGAAGATTTCATCATTGTGTGAACATTCTAGTTATACCTACACAAGCCTAGATGGGACAGTCTCCTCCACACCTAGGTTATATGGTATGACCTATTGCTTCTAGAGCAAGCCTAGGCTACGAATCTGTACATCTTGTGTTATTGCACTAAATACTATAGGTAACTGTAATGCAATCATATTTGTGTATCCAAACAAAGAAAAGGTACAGTGAAAATACAGTATAAAAGACAAAAAGTGGTACACTCATACAGGGAACTTACAGGATTGGAAGTTGCTCTGGGTGAGTCAGTGAGTGAGTGGTGAGTGAAAGTGAAGGCTTAGGACATTATACTACTATAGACTTTATAAACACTGCACCCTTAGGCTACACTACATTTATTTTTAAAATAAAGTCATTGTGCTATGGCATTACAATGGCTACAGTGTCACTAGGTAATAGAAGTTTTTTTAGCTCCATTATAATCTTATGGGGTGACTGTGTATATGTGGTTACTAATGACAAAAGCCTCAGTGTGTGTTGGATGACTGAAATTCAACTAATTTTGATCCCAAATCATCCAATGAAGGATTTGAGAACTTATGGCAAAGACACATACAAGAGGGGAGCCAAGAAAAACTGGAATTATCTTTTGAAGGGTGGGCCCCTGTAATACAGGCTTTCCCTGCCAGGTAAGTGTTCTAGGAACCCATCGGCATCAGTCTACCAGTCAGCGTTGTTGTGAGAGGCTGTGTTCAGCTTCAGTGAATTTTTTTTTGGAGATTCTTTCAACACATTTGCCCATTTCATGATGGGTAATTTATGAGCACACCTGCCCACACTGCACTGAGTGTTCAGCAGTTCTGGATCAAAAATGGTGTGACCCCTGTGCCCACCCTCCCCATTCACCTATTCTCACCCCAAGCGGATGAAATGGATGAAAAAAAAAAGTCCTCAGAGGGAAATGTTTTGCTGATGTGGAAGAGATGAAACAAAAAACTGGCAAAAGCATTAAAAGGCATAAAAATTGGTAAGTTCAAAAATTGTTTTGAGCAGTGGCAAAAGCATCTCAATAGGTGTGTTGCATCAAATAGAGAGTACTTTGAAGGTGACTGAATCTTAAACATGTAAGAATAAATTCACGATATTTTACAAATAAATTCTGGGGCTTTAGGGGGTTTCCCTTTTGAATAATAGAGTAGTGACCTAAAAATCAAATTTAAAAATCAGAACCAGAGAAAGTAGAAAAAAAAAAGTGAGAAGTCAAACCCAGGGAGAAAATTGAATACAGATATTTGGGCTCCAATCTGAGATTGCAAAATGACAGCCCTTGGCACCAATTCAACTGATAGGACGTTTTGTTTGATCCACATAGTGCTAAAAAAAAGAGAAGTTTTCAAATGCTGTTTTACAAATTAGTGAGGGGAGAGACTATTGTATAATAAAAGTGAATGAAGAGTTGTAACTACTGAACATAATGTGTGGATCTTGGTTAGTTCAACTGTTGGACTAAACAGTTGGTTTGGGATTTGAAAAACTTGATTATGGAAGAACACTAGAGATATTAAAGAATTATTAAGCTTCTTAAATATGATATTGTATACTGCCAGTAAAACTACAAAAAGTTCAAGATTTACTTTAAAATATGTAAGTAAACATTTTTTTTTAAAGTGGGAAAGATTAACAAAATGTTGATAATTTCTGAATCTGAATGATGAGTATATGGGGTTCATTACACTTCTCTATTTTTGTCTATAAATTTTATATTTGAAAACCAGAACAAGACAAGGATGTCCACTCTCACCCATCCTGTTCAACATAGTTTTGGAAGTCCTAGCTAGAGCAATCAGAGAAGAGAAGGTGATCAGGGGTACCCAAATAGGGAAAGAGGAACTCAAGCCATCCCTTTTTGCAGATGACATGATTCTATACCTCAAAAACCCAAGAGAATCTGTCAAAAACCTCCTTATACTGATAAAGGACTTTGGCAAGTCTCAGGGTATAAAATAAATGTGCAAAAGACAATTGCATTTCTATACACCAATAATAAACAAACAGAAACCCAAATAAAAAACACAATCCCATTCACAATAGACACCAAAAAATGGAATACCTTGACATCTTCCTAACCAGAGATGTGAAAGAGCTTTACAATGAAAACTACAAAATGCTGCTCAAAAAAATCAAAGATGACACAAACAAGTGGAAAAATAGTCCATGCTCATGGATCGGAAGAGTTAACATTGTTAAGATATCCATTCTACCTAAGGCAATCTACAGATTTAATGCAATACCCATCAAATTACCAGCAACATGCTTCTCAGATCTAGCAACAACAATACAGGAATTCATATGGAAACATAAACAACCATGAATAGCCAAAACAATTCTCAGCCAAAAAAAGCAGGCAGTATCACATTCCCAGACTTTAAACCTTATTATAAAGCTACAGTAATCAAAGCAGCCTGGTATGTGTCCAAAAACAGGTATACAGATCAATGGAATAGAATTGAGATTCCAGAAGCAAAACCTCAATTTCTCAACCAACTCGTCTTCGACAAAGCCTTCACCACCAACCACTGGGGAGAGGAGAACCTATTCAGTAAATGGTGCTGGGAAAACTGGCTGATCACATGCAGAAGATTGAAACAGGACCCTACATATCCCCATACACAAAAATCAACTCTAAATGGATCAGAGACCTAAACATAAAACTTCAAACTATAAGAATCTTAGAAAATGCAGGAGACACCCTTATGGAAATTGGAACTGGCAACCTTTTCCTGATCAAAACACCAAGTGCCCATGCCATAAGAGATAAGATGGACAAGTGGGACCTCATCAAACTGACAAGCTTCTGCAAAGCCAAAGAAACCATCAAGAGAACAGGAAGACAGCCCACAGACTGGGAAAAAATATTTGCCAACTGTATGTCTGACAAAGGCCTAACATCTAGGATCTACAAGGAACTCAAATGTGCTGAAAAGAAAAAAACAGACAGCCCCATTACAAAGTGGGCAAAAGATATGAATAGACAGTTCTCAAAAGAAGACTTCCAAGCAGCCAACAGATACATGAAAAAATGCTCAGCCTCACTAGTCATCAAAGAAATGCAAATTAAAACTACACTGAGATACCACCTAACTCCAGTCATCAATAACTCAAAAAACAACAGATGTTAGAGAGGATGCAGAGAAAAGAGAATACTTCTACACTGTTGGTGGGAGAATACTTCTACACTGTTGGTGGGAGAATACTTCTACACTGTTGTTGACCTTCCATATGACCACAATCCCCCTACTGGGAATATACCTGGAAGAACTAAAATCACTCTATAAAAAAGACACCTGCATGTTATGTTTATCGCAGCGTTGTTCACAATAGCAGAACATGGAACAAACTGTGCTGCCTATCAAAAGAGGACTGGATAAAAAATTATGGTACATATACACAATGGAATGTTACACAGCCATAAAGAAGAACAAAATCATGAACTTCAAGCAACCTAGATGGACTTAGAGTGTATAATACTGAGTGATCTTTCACAGAAACAAAGAACTGAGTTTCACATGTTCTCACTCATAAGTGGACCCTGAACAACTACTGTAATACCATAAGAAAAGGATTGACAGTAGCTGGAATCTGTGGGGGCTGGGGGGCGGGGAGGTGGGATTGGCAGTAGTTGAAATCTGCCTGGGGAAGGGGGGGCACACCTCATCAGCAAGGGTACCTGCATAATGAATATTTGTATATCTAACCCTGAATCTTACCCCACAATTTTAAAATAAATTTAAAAGTTAAAAAAAAGAAATATATAATTTTATATTTGAAAATATACATAATGAATATATACATATTTTAAAATGTAGGGATGACTGTCTTGAGATTGGCTATATGCTTTCCAGTTTGATACATTATGTACTCTCTAATATTCCTTCCTCAGACTCAGACTTGTTATGTAATTATCTGCCTGGCCTACATTATTCAAAATTGTAATACCTAGACTCAAACAGAAAAGGGAGACATGGTCAGTTGTTGAAGAGGAATAAATATAGTTCCTCAACTGGGAAAAACTTAACATAGCACTTCACATAGTAAAGAAATTTCTTTCATGGGGCTCCATGGGGAACCAGAGTAATGTAGACAGTATCCTTGATAGCAGCACTTCTCAAGCCACTTTGGTGAAGGACCCTCATGTTTGGGAACCAGTATGAGGACTGACACTCATCTATGGACCACACTTGGAGTAATGCTCATCAATTTCAGCATTCCTCTGCAAGGGTCAATAGAAATTGACCAAAACACATCTCAAGAGAGCCTTTCTGTGAGGGCCCAGAGCAGTAAGGTCTGGGGATGCAGCTGTTTTATTCAAGATGAATCGAAAGACAAAACATGGACTATTGGAGACTAGAGAGAAGTATGAATGGAAGGCATAAGCATTAATTAGTGTTGTGAGTTGAGTTATAGCTCCCTTAAAACTATGGTCAAGTCAATTCCCAGGACCTGTGAATGTGATGCTGTCTGAAAAGAGTCTTTATGAATGTAATCAAGTTAAGATGAGATGTGTGATGATTGATTTTATGTGTCAACTTGACTGGGCCATGGGATGTTTTAATATCTAGTTAAACATTATTTCTGGGTAAGCCTGTGAGGGTGTTTCTGGAAGATGTTAGTATTTGAATAGATGGACTGAGTGAAACAGTTGGCCCTCTTCAATTTGGGTGGATATCATTCAACTCATTGAGGACCTGAACAGAACAAAAAGGCATAGGAAGTGAATTCTCCCTCTCAGCCTGACTGCTTGAGCTGAGACATTGGTCTTCTGCCCTTGGACTGGGACTTACACTATTGGTGCTCCTAGTTCTCAGGGCTTTGGATTCAGACTGGATCTACACCACTGGTTTTCCTGAATTTCCCACTGGAGACTTGAGAAGAGTGAATGGAAGGCCTGTCTTTAAATAATCTTCCATTAGCATTACTCATTTTCATGGGTTGAACAGTAGTCCCCAAGGAGGTAAGTTCAAGTCCTAACTTGGCTGATAGCTGACTGCATATCTTGGAACTTCTCAGTCTCCATAATCACATGAGCCTATCCATTATTTTGTGCATATGTTTATGTCCTATTGGTCTGTTTTTCTGGGAAATCTTGATTAATACAGGGTCACACTATGTTACACTGGGCTACAACAATTTAGTAGTGACTTTATAAGAAGAGGGAAATTTGGACATAGAAACACAGGCGCTCCGGGAGAATACCATGACAGTGGAGGCAGAAATTGGAGTGATGTGTCTGCAAGTCAAAGAATGCCAAGGATTGCCAATGACCATCAGTAACTAAAAAAGAGAAATGAGACAGCTTCTGCTTCAGAGTTTTTCAGAAGGAAATAACCCTTCCAACTCCTTGTCTTTAGACTTATGACCTCTAGAACTATGAAAGAATAAATTTCTGTTGTTTTAAGCCACCAGTTTGTGGTAATTGGTCACAGCAGCTACAGGAAACGAATACATTCACCTCAATCAGAGTTTTGGCAAGACTGGATACCAAACAATTCTTACCTGAAGTGAGTTCCTAGAGGACAGGTGTTCTATGCACTTGCTGAGGACAGTCCACTGCTGTTTGAGAGAGTGGAGACATAGATTGAGACCCATTCAGGGGAATGATGGTGCCCTACTCAGATTGCCTTGGTGAACAATTTGTCTGCAGGTAGTGCCTGCAGGTTCCAAGCCGTGATTGTTTCTAGAATAAACTGTAAAGGGTACATATTAGAATGAGAAAATTGAGGTGAGTAGGCCTTTTAGAATGATTCATAAAAGTTGGTGTGCAGGAGAATAACCTAGAAATAGTATTTAAAACTTCAGATTCCTGTGGCTCTCTCTAGAGACTCAGAGTCCTGGCATAGAACCTAAGAATCTTTGGGTTTCCAAAAGCTGTAGGTGATGCTGATGAAGGTGCTTGAAGGGTGGTGCTTTTATTTTATTCTTTTATTAAAAATTTTTTTTATTTGTAGAGACAAGGTCTCACATGTTGCCCATGTGCTTTTAGAAACAGGGGTCCAAGTGAATTCTTTTCACTTGTTCCTGGAATAGATAAGCTGACATCACCTTTTGAAGAAACAACTCTCTATTTTTGCTTATTTTCTCATGGACAGACAGAAAGTAACAACTTGAATAAGATGGAAATGGCGCCAATTTAATTCTCTGAACAATGTGGTACTTAGGTAGTTTTATTTTTTAAAGTAACAATTTCCTAAGAACCGCAAACATGTCAATGGTACTAGGAAAGGATGGAGGCAGGCATTGAAGGGTTGAGTTTTTGTTGTCTTTTTTTTCATCTGTCACTTAGCAACAACATATGTATGGCTGACAGTTGGAGTAATCTTTGAGTTGGCAGCATCGAATTGTTAGGAAGTTTAAATTTGTGTTTTATCATTGTTAGCGGTGTTTTAGCAAATTGTGTAAGGTACAATATGTGCATTCTGCTGTTTTGGAAGGAAGACATTTTAAGTCAGAAATATTTGACTGTAAACATATTTTTGCACTGAACCCTATTTTCCTTCTACATGGAAGGAAAATCAGAGCTTACCTAAACACAGTAAGAAACCCAGTTAATCACTGCCATAGGATTAGGGGGGAAATGTTCTTCAAAAATAGTTTATGAAAGTTTTAATTACACGCACAATCATAAAATGCTCAGTAATTGCTGCATATTGATTCCATTTTTTTTCTTCTGGAAATGCTAAAACTATTTCAATATACACAGAATCAATAAACATAATTAAAATATGAGCTCATCAAAACAGTAATTAAATGTACTTAACAGCTTTTGTGGCTTTTCCCCATATGGTTACTGTGGGAGTGTGAATCTGGCGCACTAGATAAATGTAACAAAATAAAGCGAAAGCCTCAGAAAAGATTACTGTCGTATCATCATACAATAAAACCCGGCTCGGCAGCAAGTCGCGCTAAATCAAAAAGTTGACAAAAGGAGGTGTGTGTGCAATTATTATACATTTTGGGGCTGTTTTCTATTTATAGGAGATTAACACTATCATGGCCTGCATTCAGAATGAACAGTAAAATTCTCCAACATGAAAGGAATTTGGGGAGAGTGCCCTGAATTCCTAACATGACAGTTCTTCTTTTAGGATCTTGCTGGCAAAGAATTTGATCCTCAGTAATGCCTCACGCCTCTCCTAACCCACTCAGTCAGCCTTATAGGCGCCCAGTCATGTGACTCTAGAGCCCTAGACCATGTGGTTCTAAGAGTTATGGTTTGTGAAGATGATTTCACTCTTTCCTCAGTTCATTTCATCTGTCCCTGGCAATGGAAAGGTAAACTAAATATGTTCCTTGCCTTCAAGGGGTGCACATCCCATGATGCCTGGAAATGTTGAATCTGAAGATAGAGGCATGAGTTTGCCTGAGATTGTTTTCCTCCCAAAGTAGACCTTGAGACAGGCTTCACTATAGGTAGTTCATGTGGGAAGCCATCCTTGGAAGCATGGCCAGAGGATGGGAAAGTGAGACAGGAAGGAACAGAAGCAAGGACATGTTCATCACCGAGCAGGCTACCATGGTGGACAGCCAGAGCTCAGTTCCAATGGAAAACTCCAAGAGACTGTGCAGACTCTCCCTATGACCTTTCCCACCTGAGAAGTGAGGGAGTTGGAGTCCTTATCCTCCAATTCCCATCTGCCTTTGTCTGATTAACTCCCCTGTCCTCTGACTTGGCTCTGGAGGCAATGGAGAGGCCACATCCCATGAAGAACCTTAAGCACTTGCAGAGGACACTATTGGCATCTACTAGAATTGTGTCTGAGGTGCAGGTGGAGAACTCACAGCTTCTATCATAAGTCTATGGTAGGCTAAATAATGCCCCCAAAACCCATCATATCCTGATCTCCAGAACCTGTGAATGGTAGCTTATATGGTGAAAACTCTGTCAATGTTACTAAATTAAGGATCTTGAAATCAAGATATCATCCCAGATTGTCTGGGTGAGAAATAAATGCAATAGCCAATGTCCTTATAAGAGGGAAGGAGAGGGAGATTTCAGACAGAAAAGGAAAAGGCACTTCAGATGCAGAGATGGGGTGATGTCGTCACAAACCAAAGAATGCCAGCAGCCACCAGAAGTTGAAAGAGGCAAGGACTGGATTCTTCCCTAGAGCATTTGAAGGGAGAGTGGCCCCACTGACAGTTTGGGTCCAGTGATATTGGCTTGAACTTCTGGCTCCAGGAGAAGGAGAGAATACATTTCTGTTGTTTTAAGTCACCAAGTTTATGATCAATCATTACAGCAGCTACAGGAAACTAATACAAGGTCCAAGGAAGAAAAGATTATTTCAAAGAGGAGGGATAATGGTAGGTAGAGAAGAAACAAAGGCAGCAAGCATGCGGGTAATGGCACCTGAACTTGAGATGGATTTTAGCACCGTCCTGACTTCCTGTTCTCTTCTTCTCTCATTGTCCTACTTTCTGCAAAATCTCTTGCAGGCTTTTTTTTCAGCAAGTTCATCCACAGTTAATGACTGAATCTAGTTCTTTCTTTAGCTGAAATGTTTAAAATGCAGCCCTTTTTATTCTGTGTTTTACTGTGTATCATCTGTGGAAGGTTAGACACTTGAGCTTTCTACCGACACATGTGGAACATGTCTTGGATGTGTTCTCTTCTACCCCTGGGAACACCCTGTTGTAGAATTCCACCTGGGTTATAGTTGAGTGGGATCACTCAACTTTGAACCCATACATGAAATTTCTCTAAACTGTATAGAGAAAATAGTATATACTGTGTTGTCTCCAAAGAGCCAGTAATTAAATTACTGGCTCTTAAAATCGAAAAAAAGAAACCCCTAATCTATGAATTAAAGAAGAAGACTAAGGAAGGAAAATGCATGAAAAAAATAAACGGCAAAACCTTTTGATTATTTTGGGCTTGGAACACAGATGGAAGTTCCTCTTTGTGCCAAAAAATCCATTGAACGGCACCAGCTGCGGGGTAAAGAAAATCTGAAAGAATCACACACGCCATTCACGGGAGAAGCTGTATTAAGGAGGGAGGGAAAAGTTTTGCAGATCAGTTGATTTCTCAGTGCATCATGTGGCCAGATGAAAAGCCTAAGACTACATCTGCAGACGGATTGTACTAGTATTAATATTCATGCAGAGACAATCTAGGAAGCTGTTTCCTCTGAATTTTTAGCAGTATGGTAGGTCTGGAGGAAAAATGTTTCTTTTGTGTTAAGGAGTTTGTGCTGCATTACTTTAGAGCTTTACGAGGATTAATTTTCAAAGAGCATTGAAAGTGAAAATATTAGACCTTATGCAGGACTAATAGTCCAAATATCATACAATCAGCAAACCCAGAACTGGTCAATCAGATGTTGCCCTGGACCCCCTCCTGGGTCAGGTGTTAACCTTTTGCTTGATGGGTCACGGAGAGGTCTGAAGATTTGGGGGGCAGGGGGAGGGTACACTAGGGGACATTCATGGGTTCCAGGGAACAACTATTTATAGCATAATCACATCTATAGGTATGGCTAAATGTGAGCCCTCTCCATATGATATGTTAAAATATCCTCTTACCGCTTCTCAACAAGGGGCGGTGAAAACACACAACAGAGATTCACTTATGTAATGTGAGGTATTTGTGCCTACTGTGTGCTGGCCATCATGCTCACCAAGCACTAGGTATACGAAGAGCTTGCCAACTGAGTTGTGAGGGGAAAGTGCCACCACAATTATCTATTTGAGATGTCCAAGTATGTGCATTATTCGGGGCTTGTTTAGCTGCAAAGTGGTGAGAAATCTGGCGCTGACTGTCCTAAGTAAAATAAAAAAAGGGAAGGGGAGTCATTGACCCAAATGACAGAAGGGTTCAGAGGCAGATGCTGCCGGGCCCAGGAGATCGTGTATGTGAGTGTGTGTGCGGGTGTGTGTGTGTGTGCATTTGTATCTGTTTCTTGCTTTCCTTCTTCTGACTGATACATCATTCAAGTTTCCTTGAAAACAGAGTCTGAGATGAGGACTTACATGTGAGTAGTTTATTTGGGAGGAGACCCAGGAAGTCAAAGTGAGAGAGATGGAGAGAGAAATGGACAGAGAAGGGAAAAGAGTCACCATATCCTGCAGTAATGAGCCGAACACTGTGAGCAACAGCAGCTCAGTCCTGCCATGGACCCTCTAAGGAACCAGGTAGAATTCAGAATTTCTACAGAATTTTCTGAGAAAGAAGACGGAAGAGGCTAGGACGTTCATCCACAGATCCCCATCTCCCATTGGTCAGTGGTCACTCCTGGGGACATTAAGTCCCCTGTCCTTTTGGATTGTGCCTGCTTGTGCCTGGTGACTTTCCATAGCATGCATGACATGGGACTCTGCTGCAGGCCTGTGAGTGTCTGTTCCAGTTGCCGTCAAAACAGGTGGACTGAGGAGACATGGCACAGTGCCTCAGAAACATCTGCTAGGCTGGGCTTTCCTCGTTTTGGCACCAGTCCTGGGTTCCATGTGGCTGTGCAGTGGTCCCCATCACATCACACCACGCATAGAGGCCTTGGAGGGAAAGGAAGCTTCCTTGGTGGGGAAAGAAGTCTTCCTCATGGGAAAACCAACTGGGCAAGCTCCCCACTCCCTGATGTTCACAGAGGTCATTAGAATAGAGTCTGAGTTCTGAGCCCCTAAGTGATAATTTCAGAATGTCACCCAGATGTTAAGTTTAGAGTCAACCCATTAACCAAGTTCCTGATTTGTTTCATTCTGTCTTAAATGTGGGCGTAATTCCACAGGCCTTTACTTGCCCACAATACACTTTGAGATCTCCAGTGGTGAACCCTCAAACTAGGAATATAGCAAGTTTGGGGATTTCTTGGGGGTTCAAGGAATGGTAATCAGAGTTTCTATCTGTAATTAGGTAACTGTAAATCAACTTGACTCCAAATCTCTAAACTCTACCTCTTGGTAGCCTCCTTTGAAATTTACTTGCTGTGTTGCATTTGTGTTCCCATAATATTGTATTGTAAGGTTTAAATGCCATGTTATGTTGGAACATTTGCTATATCTTGGAAAAGAATGAAGTGAAAATTGCTGAGTTTTGTCTCTCATTGAAGCTTCATTTGTTAGTTGGGGTTACCTGCCAGGTTCCAAGGCATAACATGACTCTTCCAGCCTGGTTCAATTTTGATGTCAACCTTACTCACACTGAAGGCCCCTCTAAGGTCTCAGCAGCCAACATTGGGTTCCATCCCAACTTCTCAATACTGTAATTCTTGTAACCTTTAGGTCCCTGAACCTTGACTCCCCAAGGCTGTTTTTCTCTAGAATTTCTAGTGAGGGCAACCGATATAGATGGTATGAATTGTTCTGGTCAATATTTTTTCTTTACAGCAACATTTCTATTTATTTATTTATTTTTGCTGTGGGGAGTAGCTTTTGGTCAGGGTTCAGGGAGCAGTGTTGCATTTGGCTTGAGTGATCTTGGCAATTGTCTCAATTCTTCACTGCATTTGGTCTCAGTGGACAAAACCTGCTGATATTCTTAAAGCCCTTAAGGTCAAAATAGTTGCTTTCTACCTCTTACCTTTGCAAGCCTGATTCTGTTGAAAAATAGATTTTCCAGATGGACTGCGGGTCGCAGAGCCTCATGGTGGTGTAAGGGACACTTAAGCTGGGTTTTACCTGCTGCCAAGAGCCAATAACAGATTGCAGCTTTTTTTTCCTCTTGTGGAGAAGGTGATAGGGCTAAGAGAGCTTGTGGCTCTTACTTTGCATTAGGGCATTCCTGAAGACCATATGTGAAATGACGTTCCTCTTTCATTCCAAAGTCATTCAAGGCGGAGGGTACTTCCTCTAAAAACTCTTGAATTAATCTCTTGGTACCAATACCTTTTCAAATTTGTTTCTGGACTTTTATTAACTTTTACTTCAAACACAATAGTCTAAAGGCCATGAAAACCCACAGAGAAACTTGAGTGAACACCTACTATATCTTGGAGCGGTTATAATTTATATCCTGTGAGGAATGGCCTGCTGAAAGTGCATATTCATTTCCATTTCGAGGTTGGCTTTTTGGCTGATCTAATTCTTTATCACCATTTAGCTTATGAAACACCTATTGGTGCAACCTGAGTTGACCTTTTGCATTCCTACTGACAGTTAAGAAATAGATATGCATAAATTAAGATATAGGTTTCTTTTTGGAAAATCAGAAGCTTTTAACCCTTCTGAGGGTTAAGTAAGCAGCTAAAATATATAATCTTTTAAAAAATTTTGTCTTAAGTCCTAGTGCGGTATTTATTAGTGTTTTAGATAGTGCTTTGTATGCAATAGTATAAGCTAATGCTTTCTTCTGCTATGCTAGTAAGTAGAGCTTCTAGCAGAGGCAACATTGTGCACTGATGGGCCTAAGGACCATGTCACAAGAAGAGATTTTTGATGGCAACTTTATGAATCATTTGTTTATTTACAGAGGTTAAGAGTACATATTCTTAAGTTAGAGCACTTAACTTTGAATCCTGATGACTTTACTTGCTGTGCATGTGATTTGAGCAAGTCACATAGCCTCTTTGAGCTTTAGTTTCCTAAACTTTGAGTAGGGATAATAATATTTTATACCCTATATAGTTGTTGTAAGAACAAAATATTAGCGTATATCAAGAGCTGAAAACAGTATCTGACACATAGTAAGTGCTAGATACATTTAACTATTCTTATTATTTTAAAATCATTTTTAGTATTATTGTTTGCCACATACTGTTTATATTCTTGGGTTACAACAGTAAGCAAGACACAGACTTGGTAAATGAACAAATATATTTCAAGCTCCTAATCTAGTACCTGGATTCTGGGGACACAGTAGTGAGCCAGTGCAATCTAGTGGGTAGACAGAGAATAAACAAATCAGCAACAAATGAAAACAAGTGGTAAGGCTAAGAGGAAGAGCAAAGTAGGATAACAGGACAGAGAATGAAGGGTGTATAGATTGTAGGCTTCTCTGATGTGTGATGTTTAAACAGAATAAACTGGGGGACCCTTGTGGGTGTCTGGGGGAAGGTTTTTCCGGGTGGAGGGAACAGTGCAAATCTCTGAATAGCAAGCAGACCAAGGTGCCTGGAGCACAATGGTAAAGGTGAGATGGCAGGAGATGAGGGCAGGAAGGCATGGGGCCAGACAGAGCAGGTCTTGTAAGTGATTATAGAGATGCAAGTATTGATTCTGTGTGAGGTGGGAAGCCTTGAGATGTGGGACAGGAGTTGAACGGAGGAGTGACAAGATCTAACTCACACAGTTTTAAAGGGTCTCTCTGGATACCATGAGAGAAGTAGGGGCAAGAGTGGAAGCGGAGGAAGCAATGAGGAGGTGAGTGCAACAGTTCAGGAGATAGATGGGGTCAGCTTGGGCTCCCATGAGGGCTAGTTGGTGGGAAGAAATGTCTATCCGCTGGACACATCTAAAAGTGAATCTGATGAATTGGCTGATGTTGGACATGGAGCTCTCTTTCTAGTGGGAGGTGCTGGAGACTAAACATGCACAAACAAAAAAACACCAAGCCAGGTGAGAAATGATATTGACCTGGATGAGAGGATAGCAATAGCTATGGGAAGAAGCAGGGATTTGTTTGACATTTTGGAGATGGAGGTAACAGAATTTGCTGATGAGCTGAATGTGAGGGGGTGAAGAAAAGAGAGAAATCAAATATGTCACCTAGATTTTTTACTTGAGCAACTTGTGAATTGTGGTGTCATTTGCCACTGGGCAAGCCATGGGGTGATAAGTAGATCCTGACTGGAAGCAATCAAGAGTTTATCTTGTATATGTTACATAATATGCCTGCTATACATTCAAGTGGAGACACCAAGCAGGATCTAAATGTATCCAAAGCTTAGGGGAAAGGAAGGCAGAAATAGATGTAATAATCATTAGTACCTAAAGTGTACTTAGACCCAGTGTACTGGAGGGGTCCAAATTAAGATGTAGAATAGAACCTTAGAATCCTTCAGATGAAAAGCCAGGGAAGGAGTCAAAGGAGGTTCAGCAAAGTGGGAAGAGAGCTTGGAAAATATCATGCTTGGAAGTTGTAGAGAAAAAAACCTTTCAAGAAGTCGTCAGATGTGTCAGCTGCTTGGTCCTGAAGAGGTCAAGAAAGAGTGAGGCACTGGATTTGGGAAGGTGGTGGCCACTGGCGCCTTTGACAAGAAGTGGAAGAAAAGATGAAGTCAGGGAACCAAGCAAAAAATGTGAACACCTTGGAAAAGCTTAGTTGTAACCATAAGAAATAATATGAAGAAATAATATGAGAAAGAAATCCATGAAAATCAATATAATCGGAGTGATAAAAAGACGAAACTTGTGATGCCAAAGAGATCAGAAGTGCAAATATAGGAAAACCTTGGGTAGCTGATAAGGTACTTAACAAAGGGGTCAGTCAGGTACTCCCACTGCTCATCTTCAAGCTGATGATGTAAGTGGGAACTACAGACAGTACTTGTAAAATCAAGGACTAGCTGGGATGTGGATAGTACTCAAGGCAATAGAGCTTCTGTGGAACAAGCCCTAAGTAGAAAGATGGAGATGGACAGAGGTATATGGCATAGTACTCATACAAGTTTTGTATAGATAATGGTTTTAAGACTCAAAAAGATAAAGAGAGATTGCGGGAGAAAAGCTGTTCTACAAGGACAATGTACAAGACTATTTTATCTTATTTTGTATTATGATAGCTTTAGAGTGTACAAATAGTTTTTGGTCTGGGCTTTAAGTGTACCCACCACTCCTAACTGTGCACATTGTACCTGACTGGTGATTTTTCATCCCTTCAACCCCTCCCTCCTCCCACTTCTGAGTCTTCAGTGTCCATTAGAACTTTCTGTATGCTTTTACAGAGTCTTAGTTTAGCTCCCACTTATAAATGAATACATGAGGTGGTTGGTTTTCTATTCCTGAGTTAGTTCACTTAGGATGATGTTCTCCAGTTCCATCCAAGTTGCTGCAAAAGACGTTATTTCTTTCTTTTTGATAGCTGAATGGTATTCCATAGTGTATAGCTATACAACATTTTCATTATCCACTGATTGGCTCATGAGCATTTAGGATGATTCCACATTTTTGCAATTGTGAGCAATACATAAGACAATTTTCAAAGGACTTTTTTTGTATACTTTCACATTCTTATTTAATCATTAACTCCATACCACCAAAGAAGGTCACATGGTAGATGGTTTGAGCAGTGCATTTGGAGTCAGTCCTATATAGATCTGAGTTGGAATCCTTAGTAGCCAAAGGTCTTGGGCACTTTTTGGTGTCTCAGTTTCTTCATCTGTACCATGGAAATACTATTACCAGCATATAGGGTGGAGTCAACTAGAAGATAAATATTACAGTTTTGTTGTTTCACTGTGGTGTGAAACCTTGTGGGGCAAACCAGTAAAGGCCCAGATGATCAGTTTTCCATTCATTGGTACTTTACATAAGTTAAAGAAACCCCAAGAAAGTATCATGGCTATCCACTGTGAAAAGGAGAGAATAGCAGACCAAGAAGCAATTTGATGCTAGTCTCCTACTATTCCACTTAAGATAGCAAGACTTATCCTGGAATCTATCATTTTTATATGTATATGTAGGAACTCTCATAATCTTCCTCAACTTCATCAAATTGTTGGATTAAGTCTAGCTCTTGGTTTCTTCAGTAAAAGCTTCTGACTAATACCCAAAGCATGTTGAGTGTTTGCAGCTAAGACTACCCTCTATTAAGCCCCCACACTTTTATTCCCATCAGTTGTGATGTCCAAGAGTTGGCTATGTGTGCTCCCAAACCTATTATTTTAGCTGAGCTAGCAACTGTTCATGCAAATATCATATGCTTATTATCGACATAACTATTATGTAAACTGATGAAAGATTTGATAATGACAAATTGGTACAATAAATTATAACAAATGAAGTATAATAAAACACACAAAAAAGGCCAGCGAAGCATCAAAATATTCTAAAAAATGCTTTATCCATGTCTTAAAGTTCTCATTCTGCCTTAAAGAAACCCAAACTGAAACTTCTGGGTGATGCATTATGGGTGGTTTTGAAAGAATGGCAGCTTAGAACTCAGACCCGCAGACCCCGGCACACAGAAAGGGCCTTGGCTCAACATCAAAAGGGTGGCAAGTGAATGAACATCCATCTGTTTTACGTTAAAATTAAATCTTTAAGGTATGTATGTATCACATTTTATGATTCACTATTTTAATTAACTTTTCCAGTTGACTCACCAACTGCCAGTCCCAACTTCACTGGATAATAGTAAAACTTCAATGCTTATTTTTTCCATTATTATAAATGCATACTCATTGCTTAAACAACTGTAAAATTTTTAAATGCATAAAAAAGAAAATAAAAATGACTAGTGCAGAGACAAACACTGGCAATCATTTAATGTAATTCCTTCCAGTCATTTTTTTTGTAAATGCACTTTTTGTTCGCTTTTTATTTCAATAGCTTTAGGAGGCACAAATAGTTTTTAGTTACATGGGTGCATTGTATAGTGGCAAAGAAGTCCGGGTTTTAAGTGTATCCACCCCCACCTATGCACTTTGCACCAGATAGGAGATATTTTTCATAAATATATTTTTAAAAATAAAATTATGACAACTTTTTTTAGTTTTCATCTTCTGCTTTTTTTCATATCATATCAAAAGTTTCCTCATGTTAATACTCACCTATAACTCCATTTTATTTGTTTTTTTAAATTAGAATGAAAATACAGCTTGCAATAAAAATGATAACCATTGATTGTTAACGTCAACCAATGCAAAAAAGTATACGAAGCAAAAGCAGTAAATCACCCTAAAGCGATAGTGCTAAATTTTGATAAGCATTATCCTAGATTTTATACTTCATAAAGTTGTAGATAAAAGAATAGATGGATATTACCCATATTTTAAATACTTTAAATATTTTAAAGACTTTTTAAAATTGAGATTAATTTAGATTTACTGAAAAGTTACAAAGATAGTGTGGGAAGATGAAAACTTTCCATACTAGACTCATCCAAATTCTCTCAATATTAGCATTTTATGTTACCGGGGTACATTTGTCACAGCTAAGAAATCAACATCACTACATTACTATTAACTAAATTCCAGATTTTAGATTTTACTAGTTTTCCACCAATGTCCTTTTTTATGTTCCATGATTAGCATACTATTTTTAAATAGGTGAATTTTACTTGTTTTTAATAAAATAAAGAGAAATTGAATAAACATAGAGCTTAAGAGCATAAGCCACAGAAAAATGTTTCTCTATCATAAGACAGATTGTTTACTAAATAATCACTAAAAATGTTTAAATAAATATTGTGAGAAACATTAAGTTGGAGTTATTAATTTTTTAAATTACATGTTATTTCTGAATAATATTCATCTGCTATGAAGATAAGATTAGTTCTTTTACATTTTCTTTCCTCCTCCTCCCTGGTCCTCCTAACTTCATTGGTTAAATTGCTTTGTAGACTTTTCCCAGGTTTCTAACATGCAGATTCTATTCTGCAGTAAAATTTTTTATTTCATTTTTAGCTTATATTTAGTTGATCTCATCACTTTTTACCAGTTCTTTTAACTTTTCTATTCTTAATTCTATATTTGATTCATCTATTGGTTGGCTAGTTCACTCTGTTGGAAATTCTGTTCAAAAATGGGTCATAGGTGCTGTATTTTACTAATTTTACTCATGCTTGAGAATGCTGTCTGTGACCTTTTCTTTCAAATATACATTTTCTTCATATTAGATTTTAGCAAGTCATTTTTTTCTTAGAACTTTGTAAATATTTCCCCATCTTCTAATGCTGAAAATTGTAGCACGTCTAAGATCAATCTTATAGTTTTCCTTTGCTGGAGAACTGTTTTTACTCCCTGATAGTTTGAAGAATATTATTATTTTTTAAACATAAACCAGTCACCTAGTCATTTATTATCATTACCAACTATTATGTACTATATATAATTATATGTCTATACTCTTATTTTATCTATTTATTTAGTTTGTTTTGTTGTAATTGACACAAAATATGTATACATGTTTATGGGGTACATTGTGATGTTTCAGTTCATGTGTACATCGTATAATAGTAAAATCAAGGAAGTTAGCATGTTCATCACCTCAAATCTTTACCATTTCTTTGTGGTGACATCTTTCAAGATCCTCTTTTCTAGCTATCTTTCTATTATACATTTTTATTAGCTCTAATCACCTACTCTGCAATAGAACACCAAAACTTTTTTCTCCGATCTGACTGTAACTTTGTACTCATTGACTGACTTCTCCCCATTTCTCCCTTTTCTCTTCCCTCTCCAATGTCTGGTAACTACCACTCTAATCCCTACTTCTATGAGGTGAACTTTTCTAGACTCCACATATCATGTAAGTGAGATCATGCAATATTTGTTCTTCTGTACCTGACTTAATTCACTTAACTTTAGGTTCTCTAGGTTCATCTGTGTTGCCACAAATAACAGGGTTTTATTCCTTTTTATAGACGAAGAGTATTTTGCTGCATATATATACCATATTTTCTTTATTCATTCATCTGTTGATGGACACTTAGGTGATTCCATGTCTTGGTTATTGTGAAGAGTGCTATAGTAAACATGGGAGTGCAGGTATCTTTTTGATATACTGATTTAATTTCCTTTGGGTATTTACCCAGTAATGAAGTATGGTAGCTCAATTTTGTATTTTTTTTTTGTAGAATCTCCATACTGTTTTCCATAATGACTATACTAATCTACATTCCCATGATCAGTGTATAAGAATTTCCTTTCTCTGCACTCTCACCAGTTTTTGTTATTTTTTTATTTTTGATACTGGCAATTTTAACTGGGATAAGGTTATGTTATTGTGGTCTTGTTTTGCATTTTCCTGTTGATGAGTGATGTTAAACATTTTGTCATATACCTGCTGACCATTCAAATGTGAAGAATTCTTTATTCTTGCGTTTACTATTTTCACCAGACACATCTCCATGTAGACTCATATATCAGTTTTTTCCTAGAACATAGTGCACCCTTTCAATCTGCAGATCTAATTCTTCCTTTGTTTCAAAGATTTTGGTTTTAACTACTATGTCTCAAAAAAAAAGTTTTTTCTGTTCTTTTGGAGTATTACTTCAGGGATACCAATTATCCTTATGTTGGATTATATTTATCCTTCATCTTCTTTCTAATTGCTTTAGTCTCTGTTTTTCCTCTGAATTCACTGTGGTTACCTTAAGATTTTCTCAGTTCCAGTCAACTAATTTTTATTTACAATTTTTTTCTTGCTAGCTCTAATTTATTATAACATTGTTGTTTTCGTTCTCAATGTTTTAAAAATTATTTAAATCTTTTCCTTCTTATTCTGTTATTTTATTATTCTCACTTTGCTTCTTTGTTTTATTGACCTTGTATTTTTAAGTTTTTCTATAGCATGAGACACTTAATTACTTGGAATAATTTCTTCTGTTCTTTAAGTTATTTTAGACTGGGCTTCTCATCTATATTCTGTTCCATTCTCTCCCCGCATCCCCCTCCTTTCTCTCTCTCTCTCTCTCACTCCTAAGGAACCTCTGCATGATTGTCCAGACCTTCTGTTGGTGATTCCTCCCTTATAACCTTCCCAGCTTATCTGGAGTTTCTTTTTGTTTCCTCTGTGTTTGAGTGCTACCTAACTATTAGCTACTCTTATCTTTTTTTTCTTCTTCTTCTCCTTTTAACCTAGCATATGAAATGGAATGTAGAGATGCAATAAGTTCTTATTTAGGGGAACATAGCTCTGTTCTTTCTTTTGTGGACCCTGTTTGGTATCCTATATTCCATTTAGCTTGCTTTTTAAATTGACACAGAGGCATACACCCCTCCCTCACTGACACCCATGAGTTTGAAGGGGATTAAATTTGCAAAGAGTTTCCCAGGATCTTCTCCATTTGACCTACTCACTCTCCCAGCCTTCTTTTCACTTTACATGGTATTAATGAGACATCTTAGCATTTCATTAACTCTCTCTCTTTCTTCAGTTATGGGTAGGGGCACAGCAGGCTCTGGTACAACAGAATAATTTGTTTCTTTCTTTGGCTGTCCCCTTTAGTAGTTTATGATACTAATTTATAACCTTCTCTTATTTAGTTGTTGAGGAATGTTTAGCCTTACATAAAAAGTAATTGTGTATAACACATGAGTACTGGGGTTGGATGTTCTCTAGCAATTCAGCTTTAATTTTATATCATTACCTTGCATCCTATAAATGATTTGTAATGGTCCTTTATTTTGCGAGTGACTAACATTTTTAAACCATCTTTTTTTGAAAATTTCAATTTTTCTTGAACATTTTGCTAGAATAAATACTATTATGAGCTTCCTTGATAATAACGTTTTGCTTCTCATATTAAATTACTTTCTTATAGCAGATTTCTAAAAAGGGAGTTACTGGGTTAAAAGGCATGGACTTTTATTAAGATTGTTAATACAAATTGCCAATTTGCTTTCCATATTTGTCATATTTCAAAATATTCTTCAAATAGCTCGTGTCAGAATTCTCAAAATGAATTTATTGCAATGGGTTTCAAAAGAAGTGAAAATAAGTCAGTCTAACAAACAAAGGTAGTTATTCATCTGAAAATGTAAGCTACCAAGAATAGGAATGTTTTATAGCCAAATGTTGTGAAACTTGCACTCAGTGAGACCTGAAGAGACCAGTTCTGAAAACTGGTGAGAAAAAGATGAACCCCCAGTCAGATAGATGATCTTCAGGCCCAGAGTCACCAAGAAGGAAATGTGAGGTGTCAAAAAAACACTCCAAGTTTACAACATGTTAACTGGGTCTATAAAAAGCACTTAGAGATAGCACTCTTCTTTTTTTTTTAATTCCCACAAACTATCTGCTATGCTTTCAGCGTCTGCTGCAACAACAAAATAGTTTGTTTTTACTCAATTTTCTCTCCCATAAAGAAAAATCAACAGAGTATTATCATGTTTCTTCAATAAAACTGAATTCATCTTGTTAGGGAAAAGCAAAGAAGGATGTGTCATCTTATTAGGAATGACATGATGTATATACAGCCATATGTTTTCAAAGGGTTTTCTGTCAGTGTTAATCAAAACTCTTTCAAATTTATGAACCTACAGAGCAGCACTTCAACCATATGGGAAATATCTCCCCTTCAATATTGAGAATTTGAATTAATAATAAACATTAGTGAATCTAAATGAGAAAAACATAACGTTGAATCTAGGAAAAATAGAAACATAAAAAAAATTCCCTCGGGTGTTAATATTTTTAACATGCTGTTTAATCCCTTTATCATATTGCTCTATCTTTATTTTTACTCTGCCTGCTCACTTACTGGACATAGAGGTGGCTGCAATCTATTTCATGATTGCTGTTAAAGTGTCAAATAATCAGTATCTTATATTTTCTCCCTCGCTTTGCATCATGTGAGAAAACAGTTGAAAAACCTGGACTAAAAAGAAACCAGGAAGGAAAGCCCTCTTATTGCTTAGTATCTAAAATCTGGCCCATGAGACTTTCCCTAATTTTATCCATGGCCTTCTCAGAGCAAACAATATATATCTTTTGGGCCTAATGGTCACAACCAGCCCTTTTGTTATCTTAGGAGATCATATCATTTCAGGATCTGTTTTTTAACCTAGATTACTTTCTACCATCAGTAGGACAGGAAATCTGTTAAGGTCTCTCATCAGGAAAAGTGAGTTCTTCTTAGTTGGAGGAAACATCTTTGATTCTTGCACATGGATCTTAAATATGAACTTTCACAAGACTTCGTGGGGTGGGGGTTACAGTCATAATTGGGAACAGGCTGAATATGAGCCAGAAATGTACAGCTGTTGACCATAAACCCAATACAATGGGCAGGGGCTAGGAACTAAACTGGGGGCAGGAAGAAGGGGTTAATCTATCCTAACAATACTTTCTTCATCATTCAGAGGATGATGTGGTGACCGTGATGATGATAATAGTATCTCATAATATTAAGAAATATGCAAAAATTATAGTGATTTTCAAAAAAGAAGTGGCAGATGCACTAAAATGACCTCGAAATAATCCCCTCCTTTTGATTGTGGGTGGAAACTTTAATTTGCTTCTAACCCATAGACTATGGCAAAGGTGACTAGAATTTCCAGAGACAATTAAGGTTCCAAATCAGTTGAGTTTGAACTAATGAAAAGGGAGATTATCCTATGTGGGACTGACTTAATGCAGTGAAAACCTTAGCAGAGAGATTTTCCTGGTCTTGAAGAAGTCAGCTGCTATGTTGTGTGAAGAATTTATGAAGGACCTGTGATATAGTAAGAAATATGTATTTGGTTCTTATCCCAGGTTCTTATCCCAGAGCTCCTAAAATCCTTGAGTGATAGGAAGAATAGGAGAGTCTTTTGTTATTCATAAGGAGTCCCTTTTGATTATACTAGAGTTACTGCTAATGATGTGACTTAGATTGGGGTCTCTAGACAAATTGAGGATGGGACTGGTCCCAGAAAGACCAAATAATTAGAGGGTGGGAACTTTCAACCCCAGTCCCTGACCTCTGGGAAGAACATGGGGTGTTGGAGGTCAAGCTTTCTTATTTAAAAAAAACCAAAAAACTCTTGAACATTAAGATCTGATGAACTTCTGGGTTGGTGCCAGAAGGTCGGGGCAATCTAACTTCATGGGGGAAAAGTTGCTATGCTCAAGACTCTTCCAGAATTCACCATATGTACCTCCTTCTCTGGCTTTTCATCTGTATCCTTTAGAATTAACCAGTAAATGTAATTAAGGTGCTTTCTTGAGTTCTTTGAGCCATTCTAGCAAATTATTGAACTTGAGGACAGTGTTGAAAATCCTCCAGAATTTACAGCCTTGTCAGTCAGAAGTCCAGGACCTGCCAATGGAATCTGAAGAGACAGTTTTGTGGGACTGAGCCCTTTCCTTGAGGAATCTGATGCGAATTCCAGGTGGGTAGTGTCAGAATTGAATAGAATTGTTGGACACTCAGTAAATAGAGCATAAGTTGGTGTGAGGAAAAAAACCACATAGTTGGTGTCAGAAGTGTGAGTACATGTAGTTTATAGGCCTTATGGCAAGGCATTGCAGGTAGACTTACAAGCTGAGCATGCACATCCGTGACAGCAAGAAAACGAAGACCTAGTTCTATAGTAGCAAAGAACTAAATTCTGCCAATAACCACATAAGCTTGAAGAAAGACTCTGAGCTCTATGGAGGAAAACAACTCAGTCAATACCTCAATTGCATCTTTTGATATCCTGAACACAGGAACCATCTAGGCTAGGTTCCTGATCCATTGAAATTGTGAGACAATAAATGTATGTTGTTTAAGGCCACACAGTTTGTACTAATTTGTTATGTAGCAATATATATCTAATACAAAGGACAACCAAAGTAATATAAAGGTTAGAGGTTTGACCTAGACATTTGCTAATGAATTTGGAGTTACCTGTTAGAGAGAAAACAGAAGCATAATTCTTTCTTCAACTATACTTAAATATATTGACAGTTTCTAGGAACAGAATTATCGTGAGTTATTTTCTAAGACTATAGATGACCAAACAAAAAGGTTTTATTTTTTTTTTTTGAGTTGGAATCTCACTTGGTCGCCCAGCCTCGCCTGCTGGGCTCCAGCGATCCTTCCGCCACAGCCTTCCGAGTAGCTGGAATTACAGGCATGCGCTACCACGCCCAGCTGATTTTTTGATTTATTGTAGAGATGAGGTCTCGCTGCCCAGGCGGGTCTCGAACCCGCAGGCTCAGGCAATCCACTCACCTCAGCCTCCCAAAGGCGCGGGATTACAGGCTGAGCCACCGAGCCCGGCTTCAAAAAGGTATTTTTGCTAATTTTTTTCAGAGACTATAATTTATTGAAAGTCTGATTTAATTGATTTGTAGTGGTACCTGGGCATTAGTATTTTTCAAAGTTTCCCAGGAAATTCTAATGTGCAACCTGAAATTAACAGCTACTGTGATTCTCCATGGGAAGAAACATGCCCCTTCTTGGTCTAGTGTGAATAGTATTACAATCTATTCTCTGCAGAGCAAGTATCTTAAAATTGGCCTTTAGAAATGCTAATATCATAAACCACATGAATGGAAAGAGAAGACCAGACTTGTCAGGCTAGATCTAGAGGTTTTAACTAAATGGAAGATGGGGGTGAGGGGTAACAGGCAGAGCCTAGAGAAATTCTGATGAGACACGCAGGGGCTGTTGATTGAACTTGAGGATTGGTGTTGCTCAGCCATGTCTTCATAAAATCTTGCTTCCAGATAAAGCTACCCTCCTCAAATCTATGTGAATCCCATCTGAGTAGTTTGAAGATTTGTTTCCTCTTTTTCCTCCATATTCAGTCCACCGTGTTCTTTTTTGTTGTTAATTATTTCTTCCCTGCATCCTTTCTGTTCCACTAGAAAAATTTACTTCAGTTAGCAGTCAAAAACCTTTTTGACTAAGGTTGAATATTTCTAAAGATTAAAAAAATCCAGAACCACAGAATATGGTAGTTTGGTGTCTACAAATATATTTGGGAATCTTCTGTGAATGCATAAGTAGTTACGAGGAAGATCTTAAACTAATTGAGTAATGTATACTACTTTGGAATAAACCATTGAGACATGGGTTGGGGGATCTATTTACAAAAAACAAATAACTATCCATCCTAACAAACTGTGTAAGTCAGGATTAGCCTGATTATGCTGCAGATAGCCCTAGTATCTCAACATAACACAGGGTTATTTCTAGCAAATGATACCTTAGTTTGGCCAGGGTGGTTGGGGCTTTCTTCTGTGCATAACTGGTTGATGGAAACTCTACCATCTGGAGCTTTGCCAGGCAAAAAGCAATTCACATATTGGCTCTTAAAGTCTCCTGCCAGGAACTTGCACACATCATTCTCACTCATATTTTATTGGCCAAGGCAAGTCACATGGTTCTACATAACTAGAAAGGGTCAGGGAAGTGCAACCCCACCCTGTATCAAGGATTAAAAAAATCAGTCGAAACAGAAGTAACAACTACCACAAAGATGTATTCAGAGTCTCTCTGAAACCATAGACTTCAGCAGGATCACAGCAATACTGCAAGGGGTCCACGAATTCACACTGGCTCAAAGCATTGTCTACAGACCCCCAAATCACTATTTATTGGACAAACAATTCTTTTTGAAATAACTATATGTTATGGTGTATTTCAAATTATTATTGAATTCATAGTAGTTTTCAGTCTTAATTTTTTTCAAGAAACTTGTATTAAAATTACAACTATTATCATATTGAAGAAGTGTATTGAAGTGAAAAAATGTGTCCCTGTATTTGAGAAGGTTGACAGCCACTGAATTAATGATCTACCTGACTCAGTGCAATGAGTCATTCAGATGCTTTCTTAGGTAGTATCCTTCATAATCCAACACCTAGGTTGTATGATGATACTGAGACAAGTTTCATGAGTATTGAAGTACTTGGTTGAAATATATATTTTACCTACATACCATATATAACTTCTGCTACCATTTGAATGACACATGATAGTTTCATTCATCAATTTCTCCCATACCTATCCTATCTTCCTGAATATAGAATTGTCTTTGAAACTGCAATGCAATAGAGGGACTTAAGCTCCTCATTATGAAGAAATCTGTAACGTCTATTTGTACCTTTTAGTTAAAATCAGTTGTCATTAAATAACTAATGTACCTAATTCTTTGTGGCCACCTCGGTTAAAAATTACTTTGAATTAAGAAGTTATTGCTCTCTGAACATCCACCTGTAAGTCATGGTTCCTGCTTGGGAGGAGGGAGGAAAGGAGGATCTTTGTTCTTAGATCTTTTGAGAAATATTCTATCATGTTATTTGCTTTCTGCTTTTGAATTCACCCTACATCCAGTTCTTTTCATTGGTGTTGGTTGAAAAGACGTTGAATACAGCCAGCATATTCTGAGGGGACACTCCCCCTGCACCTGTTCTTTTCTTCTGGTAAAGGCTGGCCACAAAGGAGCCAAGTATGAGGAGGAGAATTCTCAGCTCTTTTCCCTACTTACCATTTCGTCAGTCTCTGGAATTTTCTTACACTATTGGTTATGCCATATGATATCCTGCAGAAGTTCTTCACCCACGAGAATTTTCCCTGGGCTTGGAACTCACCATCCACCTGCAAACTGCCTGATGATTCAAAAACAGGATTCCGCTTTTGGATTGCTATTTACAGTTTTGAGAAATTCAGCCCGGGATGTAGAAAGAGAGAGCAATCCCATGAAATTGGCATCTTTGAATAATTTCTGCGTCAGATGAAAGTGAAGAATTTTCCATGTACAACTGGACATGCTACAAAGAGAAAAATAAACTGGAAAACAACTTAAGCCCTCTAGTGCAGGTGTGTTGGCAAAAATTTCTATACAACTTTCACATAGTTTCTGGCACCAAAAAAAAAAAAAAAATGTTTACACTGAGAGCTCTTGAACTGAGACAAGGGGATATTAAAGAATGTCTCTAGAACACTTTTTCTAATTTAGCTTTTATTTCTGATAGTAAAAGTGATCTACAAGTTGTAAAAAGATGACAAATACAGAAAATAATTTTTAAAATGCTCCCCCCCAAATAATCACTTACCCAGAGATAACTAGTAACATCTTGGTCTATTTTTCTAATACTTTTTCACATAAAAGTTCTCACATAAAAGACATATTTTTACTTAAAATACATTCTCACATAAAAGACATATTTTTACTTAAAAGACATATTTTTACTTAAAATACATTATACTGAATTTTATATTTAAGATACATAATTTATAGCTACAGATTCAACTTTATTCAATTTATTATTCAAATACTTTTTCTTTATTCACATTTAATGTACTTAATCAGACAACAACCAAGAATGGCATGTAAAAAATACCTAATCCAAAAAATTAGTCTGTCAATTGTTTATTGTATTTTGATAGATTTTGTTTTCTATATTTTAATTTTTAACATTTAAAGGTACACAACTGATATACCTTTATTGTGCATTGTAGCTCTAAAAAAAGCTTGAAGATATTTTACAAAATAAAATCCTATAAAAATATTTTCTTGTCTATGTAGTAAAGGGAGCTTATTTAGAGAAGAAAATAAAAACGATATTAAAGATTGCTACTTTTGCCAAGATAGAATGACCTCTATTTACTCATTTAATTTGAATTGTACTTTGATAGTAATATTTCATTCTTGCTTTATTTGATATTTACATGCTACATTTTTGTTTCTACTTTTATTAGTAAACATACTGTAGTTTTTTGGGCTGGTGGTGACTTGTGTCTCATAAAAGGAGAGAGTTAGGTTTTGCTTTTTAACCCAGACACTTTATCTTTCATAAAAGTGGTAAACACATTCACTTTTATTGATTTGAGTTGCACAATACCATACCTACATCATCACATTTTATGTTTGTTTTTTTCTTCCATGAAACTTCTTTTGGCTCTGATTTTTGCCATATGAATCTGTTTTAGTTGATCTGTTTTCCTTTAGAACAGGATTTCTTAATCTTAACCCCTGAATATCAGAGCTTCTGAGCATTCCTTGACATTGTGCAAATCTTGGTGTGTGTATCTGTGTATGTGTATGTGTATGTGTATGTATTCACACATATACTTATGCATGTCTGGATGACCTTTAATTTGGCAAATGGATCCGCACCTCTCATTACATTCTCCTCTCCTCAAACCTCCAACACATCCTCTACCCTCTTCATTTTTACCTGACTAGAAACTCGAAGCAAGCAGAAAATAACTTACCCCATTCTCACTATCTGATATTCCAGCCTACCTGTTTTTGTGCCCACTGGTCTGAAGGTTGTAAAGAGAAACCAGCTTCTAGTTGAGGGACCTTGGGGGAGCAGTCCAGTCATAGCAAGAAGGAGGAGGATATTCAGAGGGGAGCCTGAGCATTAGAGGGGGTACTGAGGATAGCTGAGTCAGTTCCAGGAGACACAAAAGAACAGTGTCTGGAAGAAGTGGAAGGGGATGATGGCAACCAGGGCAGGTACAGGACCCCAGGAAGAAGTGCTGTGGGTGAAGGGAAGCCTGGGAGTTCAGCTTATATGGCAAATTGGTACACAGGTATGAAGGGACAGGGGAGATCAGTCCCGAAGATTCCAGGACAGTGTTGGCCAAGCTGAGACACCAGTATAGGAGGGAAGGGTGGGCTCTGATGGCATCTCCTTTTTCTCTCCTGCCAGTACAGGTGTGAAGGCCAAGGGAAGGGTGGTCTTCAAAGAAGTATTCTTTTAACATTAAAAAATACAGCCCTCACAGCTCCACCATCTTAACTGGCTAGTTTCTTGTTTAGAGATAACCTTTCACAGATACACATTTGGCATGTTACAGGATGGTGTGGATATTGTTCTAACAGGCTGAACATACTCGACATACCATTGGGATGCTTTTTCCCACACTTCTACCAAGTTTTCAAAATTATCATCATAATGGCTCTGTGAGATCCCATTCTATTGATGGGCCATAATAGTGTCCTCAGTCATTCTCCAACTGCTGGACACCTAGCTTGATTTAATGTGTTTGGCACTCTGAGATGGTTCTTCCTGACTCCCACTGAGCGCACAGCATCTCTGCAGACACCAGGAACCAGCCTGGTGGGAGCCACCCCACCATTCTGCTGCTGCCCTTCTAGAGTCAGCTCTGCCCTGGGACTTGATGTGGCTTCCCTGCCACCCTTTCAAAGAGATACCGATGGAGCTGGTGGAACCTGTCCCTGCAGTTTCCAGAGCTGTGTGTCCGGCTTGCTACACATGAGTGCCTGAGTCCTCGGAGGTAGATGAATAGCAACGTGAACAGGCTCAGACTCATCATCTCCCCATCTTTGTCCCAGCAACCTCCTACCTAGTTCCCACATGCCTGGATGACTGTAACAGCCTCCTACTGGGCCCATCTGCTCCCAGCCTTCCCTATGCCACCATCCCTTCTAAGTCATCTTTCTGAAGCGCTGTTCTGATATTATTACATTTATTTTATTTTATTATTTTCTTTTAGAGTCAAGAGATGCATGTTCAGGTTTGTTACGTAGGTATATTGTGTGATGGCCAGGTTGGGGCTTCTACTGAGCCTGTCACCCAGGTGGTGAACATGGTGCTCAGGAGAGTACTCCTGCTCTAAAGTCTTTCCTGGTTCTTCATCAGCTGCAGGAAAGAGCTCAACCCACAAATTCTCTTAAAGGGCCTTTCAAAACCCACCCTCATTTCTCCTCTCTAGTTTCTTATCAAATCACTCCCTTGGTCTCCCACCCTTAATCCTTGCCCATACACCCTAAATTCCAGTCACATGAAAATCTCAGTGCTGCCTGAGCACACCTTGCACTCTAGGCCTTTACCCATTACTCATGTCATTCTGCTGCATGAAATGCTTCCCCTTGCCTTGCTCAGGTTATTGATATTTATGAAATCTGAACTTCCCTGAACTTATCTGTTTTTTCCTCCTTTAGTCCCTCTCAGCCTCAGCCCAGCAGAATCAACTGCTTCTCATCTAAGTCCCCTTAGCCTTGTATGCAGCACATCCTATGCACATATTCTGTGTGTGTATGTGTGTGTGTGTGTGTGTGTGTCCCTGTCTCAGAACTCCTTGAAAGCTAGATGGGCAAACAATTCATTTTTGCATCATTAGAGTCATGCTCAGTACCTGGAACACATAACTACATTTTTTGTGATTTTGTAGGATTGAATGTAATCTCTTGGATCTCAGTTTTACCTGTGGCAATACTTACACGTTTTTCTTCACCAAAGTCTTCATTCACTTCTTTCACATACCCTAGATTGAGCTAAAAAGCAAATGTAGAGTCAGATCTTTCCCACACATAAAGCCCAGTATTTTACTTTCACAAAGGAGAAAACTCTACTCTTGATTCTGCTTTTTGAATAGCAGATGACCTCTCAGGGAAAAGAAAAAAGAAAGATTCTGTTGTGTGGCAAGAGTCAGGAAGGCTTCACGCAGCCTGAATGCCAACCAGGCGTTCTGTGTTCCCAGTCAGACCTATGATCCCCATGCACAGGACGATGTTGGTTTGACCTCAGCAGAAATCAGATCTGCTCTACATGGTGATGATGATAGCAAACATATGGAATTGATTAAATGAATAAATAACCCTACTTAGTTTTGCATAAGAATATGTGGAACCCAGGTCAAAGATAATCCCTAATTTTTCTATGCATAATAGATTCCAAAGTGTAAACATCACCAGTAGCCTGAACCAAACTAGATGCTTTAAGTCAACAGTCAAAGGTGTGATTGTAAACTCGGAAATATTGACAATGTTTGTGAATATCACTTCTCTAAATTAGGTGAGAGGTCCACAGCTGATGTGGGTGCCTAATTTATCTGACGTCTCAGTGTCAGGCCCTGGTCAGCCTCAGAAATTTGATCATAGCCTTCTTCCTACTTCTCAGCTGTAGATAATTTTTCTAGATGTTGCCTGCCCTCTTTTAATTTATAAACATAGTGCAATGTCAAATAATCCATCAGACTCTAGTCATCTCTTGCTAAAATTTCTTGAATTATTTCTCTCCTTTGAAGCCACGGGCATTAAACAAATTTTGTTAAGGTGATTTCTATTGATGGAAATTTTATCTCATTTATTTCACAAGTTTTAAGAGACATACACCCTGTGATCTGTGGCTTTCTCATCCATGTGGCATTTCATGTTTGACTCTGGCTGGACTGGGGCACCAGGACCCAGAATCAGGGTGGCTGGGGCATGTGAGGTTGTGAAGGTCCAGCAGCAGGACACAGGAGGAAGGCCAGGAAAGCAAGATACCAGAAAACAGACTGAGGGCCACTGGGCAAGGGATCAACATTAGGAGGGCTGGGGGTAAGATTCAACAAGACTCTTCCCACAGTGGCCTGAATTGTTAAAGACACATCCAAGTCCCAACTCCTGGTCCCTTTGAATGCGACCATATTTTTTAGAAATAGGGTTTTACGGATGTAATTAAGTGAAGGATCTCGATCTGGGTAGGCCCTAATCCAATGACAGGTGCCATTAAGAGAAAGGAGAAGGAAATCAGAGACAGAGACACAGAGAGGAAGGCCATGGAGGCAGAGATTGGAGTGATGTGTCTATAAACCAGGGAGCATCAAGGGTTACCAGCAGCCACCAGAAGAGAGGCATGAAACAGAGTCTCTCTCAGAGCTAACAAGGGGAATAACCTTGCAGACACTTTGATTTCAGACCTCTGGCCACCACAACTGCCAGAGAATCAAGTCACCAAGCTTTTGGTGATTTCTTGCAACAGCCCTATGAAGCAAATACACACTTCTACGTGTATATGCTCTTCCCATACTCAGAATGCTCAGAAACTCACAAAGGCAGGTCTGAGTTTGGTTCACTTTACATCTTTAGTCCCACAGCAGCAAGCAGTGCTTGACATTTAGTAGGTGCTCAATCTATATTTGTAGAATGAATGAATGAAATCTGTTCCGCCTAACTCCTACTAAAATAGATCAAAAGCATTAGAGTTGGAGAATGATAGCTTTTTTCTACAGATTCTAAAAATATAAATGTTTAGGATTGACTTTGAATATAAGAATCAGCATTTCAGAAAATGTTAGGTTACATTTTATTACCTCTAGTTATGAAAACACACATCATTAAAGAAAATAAGTTTAAAAAATTATTTTATTGTATTTCAGCTCGGGTACAATGTTAAGGGTAAGTAAGATAGGTTTATGACTTGCCTAGAATAAGACATTCATTTTTCTTTCATTCAGTCACAATGATCCTTGAACAACATAACTTTGAATGGCATGAGTCCACTTACATGTGGATTTCCTCCTCTGCCACCCCGGAGACAGCAAGACCCACCCCTTCTCTCCCTTACCCTCCTCGGCCTACTCAATGTGAAGACAAGGAAGATGCTGTTTGTGATGATCCACTTCCACTTAATGAATAGTAATATATTTTCTTTCCTTATGACTTTCTTGATAGCATTTTCTTTTCTCTAACTTACTTCATAATAATAATACAATGTATAATACACACAACATGCAAAATATGTTGTCTACTATTATGCTATCAGTAAACACATAATTAAAGCAAACAATTTTAAGAAATCATTCTGCCAGGCACAGTGGCTCATGCCTGTAATCCCAGCACTTTGGGAGGCAGAGGTGAGAAGATTGCCTGAGCCCAGGGGTTCGAGACCAGCCTGGGCAAGTTGGCGAGACCTCATTTCTACAATAAATCAAAAAATTAGCTGGGTGTGGTGGTGCATGTCTGTAATCCCAGCTGCTTGGAAGACTGAGGTGGAAGGATCACCTGAACCCAGCAGGTCAAGGCTGCGGTGGCCATTAGCATGCCACTGCACTCCAGCTAGGGCAAGGGTGAGACTCCGACTCAGAAAAAAAAAATCATTCTATTGTATTGCAGCTCAGGTTAACAGTAGGCTATTAGGAGCCAAGTTTTTGAAGGTGTCAAAAGTTATTTGCAAATTTTGACTGCACAATGGAGTCAGTGCTTTCAAGGGTCAATTATATTTCAAATATTTCTTAAGCACTACAATAGCACTGAGTACTTTGATCAAAGTAGGAAACCAAGGCCACAACAAATAGTCAGGATCTTGTGGAACCTAGTGGAAGGGGGAACAGCAGTTAATGAAACAGTTGTATTAGCATTTCACTGCAAACATATTAAGAGCATGAAGGGGGAGTAGGGTGTGCTCTGGACACAGGTAATTGATTAGTGCGTATTCTTGCAACTCAACTGTGAAGTCAGTGGGGGCAGAGACTTTCTTTTTTTGCTCCCCTCTATTTCCCTAGTGCTTAGCTCAGTTCATAATCCAGATATATTTTTATTGAACATACAAATAAATGTTGTTCTATACTCCAGAATTCCAGGTACAATACTTTTCTTCTCCTTCTAATTAACTTTCACTATAGTAAAAAAAAAAATGCATCTTTTTACCAGGATCAGAGATGCTGAATAAGCCAGCATCCCAAGCAGCCAAAAAAAAAATCAATAAGAAGTCAAAGAAAGTCCATTCTCAAGGATGTGGCTTAGAGGTGAGGATAGTAGGCAGAATTACAGGGTCTGGCTTCTTCACAGTGAAAGGAAACTTCATCTGGGGAACTGCCAGCATCCTGCCCAGCCATCTGCTTTGGCAGCCTCAGGCACCTGTTAAAACATGTGGTGCCTAAATAGAGCCTGTGTCTACAGACACAACTGTGAGCTGGATGGTTTATGCCAGTCAAAAGAAAGGAACCATAGCAAGACTTCCTTTCTACAAAAACATGTTTAAAAATTAGCCAGACACAGTATCATGCACTTGTAGTCCCAGCTGCTCAGGAGGCTAAAGCAGGAGGATTGCTTGAGCCCAGGAGTTTGAGGCTGCAGTGAGCTATAATCGCACCACTGCACTCCAGCCTGGGTGGTGACAGAGTGAGACCCTGTCTTAAAAAAAAAATCACCAAGGCGAGGTTTTGATTAGCCACTGTCTTAAAAATCTTTTTTTTTTTTTTCTGGCTCTGGTTAAAAAGTTTATGTGGGTAATCCTCAATCAATTGATGTCCTCATGAAGTCCTCTTCTATTGCATACAGGATATAGAGCTTCACCTGAAATAAAAGTTGGGATTTCTGATCTCAATTTAGCTTATAGCTGGGTAGAAGGGATAAGCCTCTAGGGGACATTTGCATCTCTGCTAATAGTATTCCTTCTCTTCCCCTGGGAAGTGACTCCTCCCCTCCACCCCTCTGTCCATGTGCTTCTGATGATTTGACCCTATCTTCTACTCATTGGAACATGAAGCTTAGATCAAGTCAACCAGCTCATCACATTGTCCTATCCATGTACAATGAGGCTTTGGCTGGGAATGTGATACCAAAATCTCCCTTGTTTCCTATTGCATGGGAAGACAGAAGGATGGAGCCCTGGGAGGTGCTGGCAAGCACCTTAAGCCCAGGAGGGTCCACAGGATGGTATCAACACCAAAGATAGGAAACTACCAAATGGAGAGAGGAAAATTGGAACTCACAGCATTTGAACCCTGGATCAAGTTTTACCTGAAGTCAACAGCCATCCTGGACTCTATTCACTTACAAGAACTAACACATTTTCTTTCCTTTTAATTTTTTTGCTTAAGCCAGTTTGGTTTGCATTTATTTTGCCACTTGCAACCAAAAGAATCTTAACTGACATACAGACACTATAAAAAGGATGTTAGTAAGAAGGGCTCAAGGTCAAGAGTGTAGCCGGGATGGACTACAGGTGGAGCAACAGGCAGAAAGAGAATGTCCTGGACTCTTTACAGGTGTGCTCCTGAGAAAACAGTGTGATGGAGGGACATCTTGGAGGACAGAGGTGGGAAAAGATATTAAGGCTGATGCCAGTTCACTCAATGGCTGAATGATGAGTTTGGAATTTAACCTGTGGGCCTTGAGGAACCCTTGAATCTTGTGTTGCTGAGAAATGACCTGATGAGGAGGAAATGAATTCTTAAGGATCATCAATTTTGTCAATCAGCTCTCCATGCAATCAGGAGAGAGGGCCTGGCTGGCTTGAGAGGCAACTCAATGCTTTGTTTGTGTAACCATCCTTTTTAGAGGCTTTTAGCACGTCAGAAGATACTTTAAATTGTACTGTTGTCTTTGGTGACAGGAAAGCAAACATAACAAGGAGTCCTCACCTTGCTCACTGAGGATAAAGAGCCAGGAGAATGGACCATTAGCCCCCAAGGAAGAGGGTGTGCAGCCCATTAATAACCATTTAGGCTGCCGCAAGGATTTTCAGGTCTAAAAGCCACTATGCTGACTGTGGATCTTAGTCCTGAAGGCTCAGCCAAGACAAGAGGACATCAACCAGGGAAATGACCCAGGTCAGAGTCTCTTCAGTCTAATAAATTAAAGAATCCTTAAATAAGAGTTTCTCAACACACAGAGGATATGTTTTAGGCATTAGTGGCTCCAACACACCTTATTAAAACCAGACCTGCAACTTGTTTTTAGAATATTCTTGAGCGAGTCTACTCTCTCTACATAGTCATCTTATAAACTGGGGGCAGAAGTAGAAAAATCAGAAGAAATGTTTTTATTCCCTCTTAGTAGATCTATAGACTCTCCGACTCCACCATTGGGGAAATTATCTTTCAACAGCAATTAATTTCAAAGTTATAAAACATATAAGTAAACAGTTTCTTTTCTACATAGTTTTCATTTTAATGTACCATTACACATAGTGAGAAAAAGTCCTCCTTGAAGATAAAATTCCAGAGGAGGAGGAAGTTATTTCAGAGGGACTGTCTAAAATTTTGTAGGGTTTTAAGGATAACATGAGACTCACAGTGGTATTATGTGAAAAAATGCCGGAACATCTGTTATGTTAAGTATAACAACAACAAAACCAAAATAAATCTCTAGTGAAGAAAAAGCTCGTAATAGATTATTGCAGGACTTCTGCTTTATTTAAAGAGAAACTGGCAAAAGAACTGCAGTGGGAACATGATGGGGCAAAAGTAATAATATGATATGAATGAAATGATGCCAACTTTTAGGGTCTGCTAGCTCAGCCTTCTCATGCTTGGCATATTTGTGCAAGGAGTCCTAAGTTACCACAGCCAGCTCCCATGGAAACCAGCTGTCAGTCACATACAACTTTGTTCTTTCGTATTTTCTTCATTGTTTTCAATATAAGCATTTCTTCTATTAATAAAAAAAAGTGTTATCTGACTGGTGACAAAACACACACACACACACACACACACACACACACACACACATACTGTCAAGTCAGTTTCCCTTTATTCATTTTAATGCATAGCCATGCCATTTGAGATGAAAAGACTTTAGTCTAATCTGGCTAGATATTAAGAAATAAACAGATGAAATGCTAAAATCATCGCAAATGTTTAAAATCCAGATTGGCTCAATCTGACTTAGAAAGAAGATTGTGAATAATTTTCTAAATGCAGCTAATACAAGCAAACTTTATATCCTTAGGAAATAAAAAGCCCCGCTTCTGGTTAGATCTAAGAAGTCTTAGCAGCATTGTAATATATTTAGACTTTTTGTGAAAATTTACAAGATTGAACTGGAGAGGGTATAAATTGGTCAAAATAATAACGACCCGATGCATACCTTTTATCTTAAACATAAAAACTTCCTAAATAATTGGTTAATTATCATCAACCAAATGTGGCAATGTGATTGTTTACCATTTTTAATGTAAAGATAGTATGTCCCTTTTGGAATAGAGTAACTGCAATCTCAAAAATTTAGTAAATCTAAATAAGTGGAGACTTACTTAGATTTCTTACATATTCTAAAAGGAAGAGTCACGTGGGTTCTGTGCCTCTAGCCTAGAATAGTCTAATGATCTAGTGATTTAAAACGCTGCTGAGCTTTCCAAACTAATTTCAAGTCACTGGTGCCCTGGCTAACCAGCCTTCAGACATACTGACTTCCCATTAGTATCTCTTATGTGCCAATTTTTTCTGCTACTCCCTCTGTCTGGAATGTTCCTTCCCACATGGCTCTTCACATGGCAGAATTTTTTCAAGACCTCTGTTGTGTATGCCCTCTGGACATTTCTCCCCACTTCTTTTGGTAACAAAGTTCAAATTTTCCTTGGAAGGAACTAGCCCACCCAAAGGGCAGTCAATGAGATTTTAGAGGAAGAAGCCAAACACTTTCCAGGAAATTGGAAGAAGGCAAATGACCTAACCATGGCCACAGTGATTGGTTCAAAGATTGGCATGTGACTTATGACTGGCTAATCAGGGCCAGCCCCCAAAGTCCCTCTCCCCCTGCCCCATTCTTCTATTTGTTTAACTAGTTTGAATTTACTTTTTGTCACTTGAAAACAAATGTATATGGTGTGATAAATTTCCTCAAAGATGACATGTCTGAGTACAGTATCTAATGCAACTACCTGCCCCTTTCTCATTATTCTCTTGGCAGGCTGGGTTTTTTAAATAGCTCTAACCACAATTTGCAATTATGTTGTGGTTTACATGTTTGTTGCCTATATTCCCCCATAAGATAGACGCTACATGAGGTCTCAAATGCCAGGCAAAGGAGGACATTTTATTCTTTAGCCACCAGGGAGCTACTGAAGGAATGTGTGCAAGGCAAGAATCAAATCTAAATATTGCTTAGAAGACAAAGAGTATCAAAGCAAATATTAAGAGCAAGGGGCTGAATAGTAAGAGAAGTAGTTGTATCTTGCAAGTCTCTATCTGCTGGTCTATCATGGCAGATAGTTATTAATGTAATAAGAACCAATGTTTCATCAGCCCATAAAAATGTTGGCTGAGCCTTGAATTCCAGACTTTCTCATGGAGTGCTGAGCACAGTATCATGGTGAATGGTTTCAGTGGTGGTAGATTATACGGTATAGTCTTCAGAGGAATCTTGGGAATTGTTATATAAGTGGCTTCCTAATAATTCTCTGGTGGTCTTTCTGCATTCTATGCTTCTTCAGTTTGGTATTTAGTTAGGTAACTCACTGAGTCAACATAGTGAGGATCCCATGGAAATGGCCATGAGTTTTCCATGTTGTCAACTTGGGAACATTTAAGGGAGAGGTGAGATTTCAAAAACTGTTTAAATGATGTGAGTGTTGGAGTTCTCACAGGGTGCTGAGTGAGGCTGAGAAATTTTGGACCTACAGTGCTGAGTTAGAAGGGGGTTGTATATTTGCTTGACTTTCCCCTTCCCTCTCTCCATCACCATCACTTGGGATGAATGGGTAAACTGAGTAGTCTAACCTCTATCTTTCTGGCTGAGATATTAGCTCAGGGTTCTACAACTTTAGTACACATCAGAACAACTTGGGGACAGGGCCGGCTTCCCCTTGCAAGGACTCTCTGCTTGGTTTAATGCCTTGCTATTGCTGTCTTGAAATTCTTAATAATTTTTTTAACCAGGAGCTTTAAATTTTTATTTTGCACAGGGCTCCACAAATTACATAGTTAATCCTGCTGGGGGAGTTTGTAAATCAGAGCATCTGATTCAGACGGTCTTATATGGAATTCAGAATCATCATTTCTAGCACACAACCTAGGCAATTCCTTTACTAACCACTTTTTGAGAAATATTTGCACTAACGCTAACTATAGACTCACTTGGTGAACACAGGGAGTTTAAACACATTTTCCTAAGAAAAACTGAAGTCTGAGCACATAGAAAAAGCAGGCATCAGCATTCCCAATAAATGGGAAAAACCTCCTTCTTCATTTTCCCTGGACGCAACTTCTTTCTGTTTTAGCTATTTCTCTAATGATCACTGCAGTACTTAGAAGTCCTTGAATGCCTTTCTTTTTAAGAGGTCCTTCCAGAGAAACTCGGTAATACCAGGATCACCTTCCTCTGTGAAGGAGAAAGGCTAAATGGTGCCTAAGTTCATGAGTGAGTCTCATAGAAGCTAACAGAGAAGGTTATATTTTAAAAATCCATTTTTCCCCCCAGCTTCTTTCTCTAACAGACATCACCAGTCATGGCCCCAGACATCACTAATCAATCATGATATTCATTTCCTCTGAGCCCATGTAGGGCCCCAGATCTGACTTCAATCCAGGCAGCCACCACCAATGAACTGGACTTGGCAATGCAGGTGAAAACTATTTCCCAGGTGTGTCAACTAGGACAGGGAGTGGAGAGCTGAGGTGAAGCAAGTGTAAAAGAGTTACTCTTTTTTTTTTCTGGATAAAGTAGAACCATTAAAAGGGTCACTCCTTTTAAGGATAAATTTACTTATCAGCTGCTTGTGTTGAAAATAAACAGAAACCCAACACTTTCAGAGGAATGATATCTCTGTCAACTCCTTCCCTTGGGGTAGGTGGTTAAAACTCTGGGGCACTCAAAGTAACTTGACCACTTTTGATAGGAAAAGTACTGGGTAATTTTGATTAACATATTTAGTTCAGTTTAACCAATGGTATGGGGGACTGTTTTGAGGGGGGACTTCTTCCCTTAGCTAAATTCATCTACTACTGTGCTTTCAAAGGAAATCAAGGAGCTTGTGTCCTTAAACTGGAGGTAACCACTACATTACCTTCGAGATCAGGATCTCATTAAGATACAACAGCACATCTTGAAAATTGTCTCACCAAATTGACATTTCTCTGAACTTAGCTTTTGGCTCAAAAATGTCACACGTACTAAAACTCACTTGAAAGTATATTAAATTCCAAGACCCTGCTGTTGGTTAAAGAGGCGGGTGCATATGAGCCAGCTGATTCTGGGATCCAGAGCTCTGGTTCCAACCACAGCATTATTGAGCACTTCATCAGGGCAGAAGTGATTTCTCTCAAACACTGATCTGACCACTTTCTTACTACATGCTGGGAAATGGGGGGTGTTCAGGGCCACCAGTCAATTGAGTCTTTCCAGAGGCATCCTTGGAGCAGTATTGTTCTTGTAATACTGGTGTTTGAAATGGAAAAACAAACCCCCAAACAAGGAAACAACAAAAGACCCTTTACTTTCTATAATGTTATAAACACGATATTAAGACATTGCATCAGGATGTGTGTTGTGTTAAGAGCAAAACTAGAAGGAAGATCACAAAGGCACTAAGCAACAGAGTTTGGTAAATTTAAGGCAGGAAGCTGCTCAAGCTGTAAAATCCATCACCTCAACAGTGTTTGTCTTTAGGAGAAAGAGGAGACATTTTCCCCAATCAGGTGCACCAAAAACCTGGGTGATGTGTTACATATACATATGGAAATAGATAGAGGAAGGCCTGGAAGGAAACATAGTTCACCTGTCACACAAAAACAAATTCAAAAGTGGTCATCTTGAGGGTGGGAACCTGGATTAAGAATGACGCCAAAGAGGACTTTGTTCTTTTTCATACTTCTATTTTTCTCGAGGAAAATGGATCTGGACATGAGTTGTAAAATTAAAAATTACTTTAAAATATTCTCCATGATCTTCAGAGGAACATTTTATGTCTAAACCTGCTGTTTATACAGCATCACCCTGGGTTTTACAGAAAAATAAAATGCCTACAAATTACAACATGTGACCAAGAGAAGAGTCAGTGGTAGGGAGACAGGCTGACTGGGTGGGGTGAAGATAGCCTGAAAACCAGGAAGACACTTGAATTTCAGTCTCTTACGCTGTATGGGTCCTTGATGGAGAGGGAGTAGCTGATGAAGGTTGTGTATGGGATCTGGGCATTCTAGAGGCAGATGTGGTGGCTGTGGCTAGGATCAGAGACCCCACCTAGAGGGTCTTGGCAGTACTTGCTGAGAGCCTGTGTCAGGCAGCAGGATGGAGGTAAGGGAAGAATTAATGGATATGAGAGACATGTCCAAGTAGTTGTCTGGGTAAGACCCAAAGAACATGGTTGTAAGTCTAGGAGAACTGGATACCTGGTAATGTCACCTATCCCGCCGTGACTTTGGGATTTGAAGAGAAAGGAAAGTCAGTGAGAAAACAAAATAGGAACAATTAGGAAGTCTATCAAAGAGTTATGGATCTCACAGACAGGAGTCTTGGAAGGAGAGATTGTTAAGGGTGTTCATCGGCAGTGGTAAGTTCTACAGAAAGACCATGGAGAAAGGACGGAGGGACTTTTGCCTTCAAATACCAAGAACTAACCTCACACTGTTAAGTCCCTGGTGTTGTAACTGGGTATTAGAAATATTGACTTGATTTGTTAATTTGCCATTTCCCCAAAACTTAATGGGTCAATTCCCTCAAACTATGATATGACTAGCCTTGTCAAAAGTCTGCAGAACTTGCTTCTAAGCAGGGCTTCAATCAATTGTAAGTGTAAGGTGTCAATTGGCTGAAAGTGTGTAAAAGTATATATAATATATGTGTATACACACACATACACACATATATATACACACACATATAGATGTGCCTATATATATTTTAGTCAACACTGTAAAGGCTAATCAAATACAGCTATAAAATTCACTTATTTTTTCTCTGTGAAGTAATCATATCACGTAGGCAGCATAATCTTAAGGATGACTCAAATTTCTTCATGAGATGTCATTTCTAGTCAGGAACGGGAAGGAGGGTAAAAGCCAGACCTGTGACATTTCTGCTTGCTCAGTGAGCAATTGAGATACTGAGGGCTTATTCATATATTTCACTCTTGTTAAATCAATTGAGCTCATTGCTCAAACTGTCATGTTGGCAAGTTACATCTGTATTTAAGAGACTTAAATATTTATCAATGTTTTTATTGAGTCATCTGAAAAATTGGCTTCCACAGCTGTATGTCATTTAAAGAGAGAATCCTGGGTAAGCACTGCCTACCCCAAATGAACTTGAAATATTTCCTCCTGTCTTGCTTTGCCCCCTCTCAACCTTAACCCTCATCAAGAATATTCTGCTCTAAAGCCATGGTCAAGCTGCTTAAAAGAGGATTCCTCTTTCTCCTTCCTCTCTCAAGGAGAATGATTCCAATTGTTAAGACAAAACTGTTTTCTTATATGTTTATGTTTTATAAGCCTTTGGCAAATATGGAATTATTTTTTAAAATGTAGCATACACTAGGTGATAAAATTAGATCAGTATCTATTTTGCTTAGCCATCGATGCATTTAATGCGAAGATTACAGTAGTTCTATAGATCCACATCTTTGTGTGCACCTAAGTGTACTTAAGGTTAAGACATAAGTGTACAATCTACCCCAAAGTAACATGGAAAAATAAAAGAGTTGTCATTTCTTCAGCGCCTACTATGTGGCAGATGCTATTCAAGATATTTTGTACCTATTCTCTCATTTTAGCTTACAGCTGTTTGAAGGTAGATGTCTTTCTCTCTCTCTCTCTCTCTCTCTCTCTCTCTCTCTCTCTCTCTCTCTTCTCTCTTCAGATGTGTTAACCAAGGCTCCAAGAGGTTAGCTGAATTTTTCAAGACCACACAGCTGGTGAGTATCAGGACAGAGAATCTATTCTAGATCTAGGCACCAAAGATCATACTCTATCTCCCTGATCCCCTCCATTGTAAAGAGAAATTTTGCAAGCACCAGTGAACTTCTTACTACCTGTGTTTGATTGTCTAATATTTCCAGATGCTTCCAACGGGAACATCCCAAGAATACAACATATCCCTTGATCAGTGGTTTGGGGCCAGGCTCTCCAAAGCTTGTTCAGTAACATGCTTTCCCCTTTGAATATTCTTAATTATAAGCTGAATAAAGAGGCTAAGTCAATATCAGGTAAGGGAAGGTTTGCGGAGACTCCATCTTTATAACTGTTCATAGATGCTCTTTGCTTTTCAGCTCCTTCTGGAAGACTAAAGCCATGGTATCCAACAGTGACCATCTCATTCTCTCTGTTTGCTTCCAAAGAAACAGGGTATATTCATTTCCAATTAGTGCTAACTTCTTCTAGGCTTGAGCAAATTTGTAAAAGCACATAGCGCCATACAGATATCCAAAAACCAAGAAAAATTGCTCTCCTTTATCACATTTGCTTAGTGATTAAGAATTTCGAACTAGACATTTTTTTCTACACTGGTTGTTTGCACTGGATATGTAAATTTTCTCTCTTGCCAGGCCAGTCTTGAATATATTTACAAGGTTATTGATGTCCATTAGTCACGTAAATATAGATTAGAAATACTGACAAATACGGTTGTTCAAAGAATCAGATCATTTTCAGATCCTTCATACCAGGACTTAACCTTATTCAACTTCCAACAACTTTCAAGTACACATTCCTACAAACCCAGAGTTTCATAAAACGTACTAAATAACCTTAAAGCCCTTTATGAATAATTATGAGTTTTTAAGTTTTTGTGAATCTGCATATTAATTCTGCCTCATAAATAAAACATGAGGCAAAAACCCAGCGTATTGAGTATCAGGGGGATAGAAGAAAAGAAGGAAGGATAATTATCAGTTTAATATGGGAACACACTTAACCTAAAAGATTACCTCCAAAACTGGTGATATCCTAAGTATATATAATATACAAGGATGTTTTCCTTTGAATAAAAGGGGGACTATTTATATGAAGTTTCTGCCATTTCCACAGCTTTCTCAGCAGCCCATGGTTGAAAATGCAATTGTCAGAATTTTTATTTGTTAGCGCTTAGTGTCTTTCTTCCTTAAGTAACATGTGCCTTGATGCCATCTAACTCACATCTTTTTATTTGATGTATATTATTTGGTCTTCTGTCTATAATTGTAGGTTTCCTTAAAGGAGGGATTTAATGAGAGGTTGTGGATGACTAAATTGACTCTGTTTTGTTCACTCTCAAACCTTATCCATATAAAGGGCAGGAGGAAGCCGAGCTGGTGCTCAAATAATTCCATGTCACTCACACTTGGAGTTCCTGGGTATCTCCTCTAGAGCAGGATGTCTCTGGACACCATGATCATACCTTTAACTGGTTTGGAAATAAGAGAGATGATGACGAACCCAAGGCTCCATGGGCTCACCATGGCTGTTTGGTCATTAAAACTGGCCCAGCTAAGAAATCTAACCCTGCCAGGCTCGGTGGCTCAGCCTGTAATCCCACACCTTTGGGAGGCTGAGGTGAGTGGATTGCCTGAGCCCGCGGGTTCGAGACCCGCCTGGGCAACTTGGCGAGACCTCATCTCTACAATAAATTAAAAATCAGCCGGGCGTGGTAGCGCGCACCTGTAGTTCCAGCTACTCGGAAGGCTGAGGCGGAAGGATCGCCGGAGCCCAGCAGGTCGAATCTGCGGTGGCCGGGAGCGGCCGCTGCACTCCAGTCTGGGCGACAGAGTGAGACTCCAACTCAAAAACAAAACAAAAAAAAGAAGAAGAAGAAGAAGAAGAAGAAATCTAACCCTGAAATGTGTTTCCCCATGTCTCTGAAGCCCGCCACACCTATGTCATCTAAAAACAGTTCAAAGTCCTCTGTGCCTCATACTCATCACACCTCAATACTAGCTTTAAACAAACTTGTGCTATCACACGAGGTGGCTTCCCTCTCAGGGACTCCCAGCCGCCTTCCTTAGGACGTCTGATCCCCAAAGTCATGTGGAGGGGAAATGAGTTTTTCATAGAGCATTCCACTGCTTAATTGGTTAAAAACACTGTCAAAGACTTTTTGAAAGCTAGCCATTTGATGGTAATGGTATTACAGACCCCCATAATTGTCTAAAATGTTCCTTCTTAAAGGAATATCTACTTGGGGACACCAAGACAGCCTTTCCCAAAGCCATCACATTTGGTAGAATTTCAAGGGCATCCAATTTTCCCCTGCAACTATTGACCCTCTACCACTAGTTAACTTTCTGTTCTCTTGAAATTTTTTTTTCTCTTCCTCTCCTATTGCATTCTTGCCCAATTATGAGGAGCTTTACAGCTTGTGGAAAGGATAGTTTAAAATAATACATACACACTGGCTTAGCTTCACCAACTCTGCCTGTCCTGCAGTAAGACATTTCTCTATTCAGTTGAGCAACCAATACAGAGTCAATATAGAAATTAATTTCCATTGGGAACATCTCAAACACACACACAAAACTAACAAAATGGTGACTTGTGAACACTCAACAAAATATACTTAAGGTTGGCAAAAGGAACATGGGGTTTGACCTCATTTTAAAATGGGTTCTAATCTCAACACTGTTCCATATTTCCTGAGCACAGTGGACATGTTACTTAATCTCTCAGTTTCCTTATCTGTAAAATGGGAATGATTCGAAGAGCATTATGGTTATTAAAGAAAAGCTATGTCATAACTTCTCTGCAATTCTGCCACCACTCTGAAAGTATTTTCTGTTATAGTTATGTATGCTAGAGCTCCCTAGTGAGAGACAAGGCCTTCTCCCTAAAGTAGAACGATAGCTTAATCATTCAATCCATTTCTTTTTGAAGACCTTTATATTCCTGGCACTGTGCTTGGCATAAGAGGTTCAGAATCGAACTGGATAAGGGTTCTGGCTTCTATGGGCTCACAGGCTAACCAAGGAGACAGAAGGATATAACCCACATAAGCCAGTGCACTAAAAGTTTAAACCAGTGAGGATAGAGGTATGCATTCTGCTTTGTGGACCTGGAGAAGTCTGGGACGAAGAGAGCACTTTAAATAGAGTCTTGAAGTCTGAGTAGGGTTTTTCAGAAAGGAGAAGGAGAGCGGGTGATCTGTCAGAGAACACAAAGGAGTAAAGTCATCTAGGTGCAGAAATCCAGGTAATCCACAGGGAGTGTCTTATATTCCTTCTTTCCCATGTTAATTCTATAAACATGTACTTAGCCCCCACAGTGTACTAGGCCTAGTCCATCTGGGAGTACAGCAAGCAAGGTTCCTATTCTCAGGAAGTTTGTAGGCCAGTGGGATATCAGGCATTGAACAACAACTGGAAGGGACAACAAAGACAGGCAGTGAACTAATGCTGGTTGATGGGATAGGAGTGACTGGGGACTGCTTCAGGGGACCATCCAACTTGTGAAAGTGACATTTGGTTGAGATCTATTTGAAGGATGCATAGGGGTAAGATCCAGGGAAAGGGGATTTTGGAAAGTGATAGCTACCACAAAGGCCTTGAGGCATGCCTTAAGAACAGAAAGAAGGATAAATATCTTTACCCATTGCAAGATTGGGATCCAGAAAAATTCTGTACAAAAGAGAAAGGGTATCCCTGACTGACCGTGAAATTCAAAAGGAGTTGGAAGTTTGAAATTTTGGTGAAAATCATTTTTCCAGCAACTCCTTACAAATGTCAAACAACAACCAATAATTTTTACTACCATGATTTCCTCCCTCCCATGAGTTAGAAAGTGAGAGAAATTGGTTGTCCTTAAGCTTGAAAGTTCATAGAATGCACAGATTAAAACTACTCATATGTACCAATAGGTTCCAGTTGTTGAAAAACAAACATGCCACAATAGGGTGAGCCAGTATATTGTTCAAATTCAGAGAATTTATTTTTGAGTGATAATTTTTTTTTGAATTTCAGAATAGCCATTCCATACTTTTTGTTTTTAAGTGAGACTTTAATATGGATTGATACCAAGCAACACCAGGACTCTTCAATGAGTGAGTTGCCATTCAATTTATTAGTGAAAAGGATGGTTCTTAAGGATTTGGGTTGAGGAGAGGACTGAGAATTTTTAACTGAAGAGTGAATTCCCCACCCAGGTGAAGGGAATGATAGGAGGTGCAGTAAGAAGCATGCATCTCAATAAAAACCTTTTGAAGCACCATGCTTTGGTTCATAAAATCTGTTAGTTATCAACTTGAAATGGATGGTAAGATTCCTTCTTTGAGCTACATTATTGAACTCATTGAAGAAACTCCCCCTTAATTGAATCAACATTTTATAGACAGCACACAAATCATATTTGGGCTGTTTTTTCTATTTGTATTCTAAGATAAATCTTAGATGATGAAACTTTGGCTTTGCAAACAACATTTTTTAAGCTATAATAAATTGCCTAGGCTATGTTTGGTACCAATATTTTGGTTATATGCTAGCCACTGTCACATTAAAACAAAATCCAAAATGTATCCCATAACTCAACATAATCAACAAATATTGTGCTTCATTTGGAAGGGAGTGGAGCTGTAATTTCCCCCCTAAATTATGGTATTTTTAGCCAGACCTCGTAGTTAACAGCTTAAGTCAATTCTGCCATGTGTTGGACATACATAAACTCATGGACTTTACATTACAGACTCAGCTGCAGTTTAAATCATTGGGTAAAACTCTTTTCATGGCTCTCCAACACAACAAAATCCACAACAAAAATAGTAGGCCAGCTGCCCATGATACAAGGAGAGACCCTCATTAGATGTCATTTGCATTCCATTAACCACCAAGCAGTGGGTCAGTCATTGTCTGTCAGCCATTCAACTCATTCTTTTTGTGTTAATTAGCAGAGAAAGAAGGAGTTAATGAAGATCTTCTGATCTGCGATGACTCATCTGCTTGTTTCAGACAAATCACCACTCTGGACCACTTCAGCAGACTGGCTTGGATGCTCTGAGCAGAAGAGGAGGCTGCTGAGGGGCGTTCTCAGGGGCCTTTGGCATGGTGAGCTTTGTTAGCTCAAGATTAGAAGGAGTTAATTGCTTCAAGATTGCTGGGAGATTAGGTTACTGGGTGGGATGTATCTATGTAAGCATATGTCAGCGCTAGTTAGAAGATAGGAGATGCTTATTTTAATAAACTTATGAAAAGAAGAATTAATTTGTCATTACACTGGAAATCTTATTTTATTAACTTAATTTGAAAATGTAAAGCTGTCTGAAATGCTGGTTTTTCACTCACTTTCCTTCTGAATATGTATGAATCACAGATTAGTTGATGTGCAACACTATTCCTTCCAGATTTTTTCTCCCCTAGATTTTCCCCCCAAGTCAATTTGCTGATGGTATCTGGCTTTAGGGGGAGTGGATTGGTTACAGAGTGTTCTAGGTTTTATTCCTGTGGTGGGTGGCATGTGGCCTCTGGGAGTTCCTTGGGAGGCCAAGAGAAAAGAATGATCTTCTGTCTAATCTGCTTCCTCCCGTCTGAGTGCTATTTGTATACAAATGCTGTTTGTATTTGAAGCCCAGGAAATAGGATGAGGAAAGGGGACAGGAGCAACCCCAGAGATCCTTCTCTGAACCAGAGTCATCAAAGATGCTTCCAAATGCTCAGTTTACATTTTATGATCGAGGCAAATGACCCAGCTAGGTAAGTTGTTCAAAGGCAAGGTCCAAAGTGTCCTCATCTTTTTAAAATTTTATTTATGTATTTTTAAATTTTTTAAGTCAGAGTCTTACTCTGTTGCCCAGGCTGGAGTACAGTGGCACAGTCACAGTCACTGTAGCCTCAACCTGCTGGGCTAGGCGGTTCCTTCTGCCTCAGCCTTATCAGTAGCTGGGATTACAGACACATGCCACCACACCCGGCTAACTTTTTTTTTTTAATTTATTTTAGAGATGTGGTCTTGACAAGTTACCCAGGCTGGTCTCGAACCCCTCTTGCCTGTGCCTCTCAAAGTGCTGGGATTACAGGTATGAGCCACTGCACCCAGCTGTCCTCATCTACATTCTTAGGCCTGTTTATTGAGCACTTACAATGTGCCAAGAACTATCCTAAGCACTCTTTTCTTAGAGTCTCTTTTAATCTTTATAACAGGTGCATCAATAAAGACTATTCATATCTCCACTTTTCAGGTGAAGAAACAGGCACAGAGAGATTCAGTAACTTGCCAAAGGAGACACAGTAAGAAGTGTCAGCTGTTCACCTCAGAGCCCTCTATCCCTACTATGTCCCTATATGTCTATGACGTAATTGAGGAGCTTGTCTGTATGACATTTAGGAGGTGCGGGTGAGGAAGGTGGTGATGCAGACAGCTCATACTCCGTCTGAATGGGGCAGGGGCTGCCCCAGCCAAGTTTGGCTGGGGGGGGGGGAGTGTGGGCCCAGTGTCACAAGAGCTTCTAAGGTCTTGGTTTCATTTCCCCAAAGAGATTGGAAACCTGAAGTTTTAAATAAAATCTTTTGACTTTTAAATATTTGTCCAATTAAAAAAAATATTGCATAGGTCAAAGACTTCTGAGGGCAACTACTGGTGACTCCTGTGGGAGGTGGGAAGCTTTTTGAGAGGGGCTTTCCCCTGAAAGTGCCCTGCATGCAGGTACTCAGTGAATGCCGAATAGATCAATGAATCCAGAAGTGGGTCCCTGGCACTGTGGACACATCAAAACACTGATTTATAGAAAGCCATCTTCCAGTGACTCCAACTTCCTGTACCAAGAATCCTTTTATCCCCAGCAAAATGACCCATCCCTGTAATGACCCTTCTGGGGGAAAGAAGGATGTTGGGATCATGGTGATTATACTTTTGGCAAAAATATTTTGAATCCTCTTCCTGGACAGCTTGCTGGGTCCACTTTCTTGACTGGTGTTAATATGAATTGAGCCCAAAACAATCTTCAAGATATTTATCAACCATATAGCCACAGTCAACAACTGGCTCAGCAGGATCCCTGAGACCCTGCTACAATACATCAGCCTTTCTGCTTGGCTAGTGCCCTGCCATTCTGTGGTTGAATATTCTTGATACCACTTCTACAAAACAGGTCCAAGTGCAAAAAGAAAAGAAGATCCATGGCGATGATTCCAGGGCCCTCTACCATCATTATGACTAAAATAATGGCTCTAATTTTGAGTACCCTGTGATAAAGATTTATGTGCATAATTGAATTTTGTAAACACTATAAAGTGGATAGTTTTATATTATAATCATGATTCCATTTTATAGTGGCAGGAACTGGTTAGTTATCAACATGACGCAGCTGGTACATGATGCAATTGAGATAAAACCAGCCTTGTGCCTCCAAAGCCCAAACAAACCCTTGTGTAACTTTTTCTGTGAAAGACCAGATAGTAAGTATTGTGGGCCATATGGTCTCCAGGTTCTCCATCGCAACTACACAACTCTGCTGCTGCAGTGTAAAAGCAGTTATATACAATATGTAAACAAAAGGGCCTGGCTGTGTCCCAATAAAACTTTATTTTAAAAAGCTGGATTTGACCCACAGGCTATAGTTTGCCAAGCCTTGCTCAAGGCTATATTATTTCACAATAGTTGAAATTCCACCTGCTTAGCTCCTCACATTCTGGTGTCTTCAACTTACCAAGTTAAGGAATCATTCCGGAGTAGGTTGAATTATGACAATTCAAAGCTCCTTTCCAAATTGTTTCACTTTCCCAGGTGGTCTCCCATGAGGTCCTCAGTCTTCTCATCAAAACCTCATGTGGAAAAACCACAGTGCACATACCATGATGAAACCTTGCTACTCAAAGTGTGGCCTGTGGACCAACATCATTGGCATCACCAGGGAGCTAGCTAGGGATGCAGAATGCTGGGCCCTACCCTACACCTCCTGCATCAGTCTGCACTTTAACAAGGTCCACAGGATTCATATATACGATAATGTCTGAGAAGCATGGGGGTAAAGGAAACTTAGACACTGGACCTGCTGTGGATTATTTGAATTTGGTTCTAGGTATGATACCTGACAGTATCTCAGAGCACAATGAGAATACTTTTAATAAGCTACTGGGTAGAATTTCCATCATGGAGAATTCTCTGAATTCCATTCATAAGAGCACTGTTTCTCTCAGGTGATCGAAAATGATTCCTGATGTGGCAGATTCTCCACGCTCCATTGACCGAGGTGGTGTTCAGGCAAAGCATGGAAACGGGGCCATCTCTCTGGCTATCTGGGACTCCTGCATTTTGTTCAAAACGAGCCCCCATAGATATCCATGACAAGCTGAAGGTGCACGATACTGCAGCTGCACTATCCCCAGGAACCTGCCTCATGATGGGACAGACCCCATGACCTGGGAGACGGAAAGGACGCGGGAAGACTCTCACACCTCGGGGAAGGGTGGGGTGGGAGACAGCTTCCTTTTAGGAAGAGACACAACCTTTTTCTGGTCCATTTGTCTCAGGGGGAGTTTGTGAAGGCCATGATCTTGACCGTATTACGTAAAAACTGCCAAACCGGTCTGAATTACAGTCCTTGAAAGGGGTTGGGGTTAATTTTAATTCTTCTCTTCCTCCCTCCCTCTCTTACTTCTGCCCTCCCTTCAATTTCTTCCTCTCTTCCAACAAAAATGCCTTTGGTATTTGAAATACCCACAGCTCCTAGCCAAATGTCAGTGCCTAGGATCACCCACCTCCCACTATCAAGGGACACTCTGAAGGTGTAGTGAAATCCAAGCACGGTGGGCACTTGCAGCAATGGCGTCTAGCAGAGAGGATTAAATCCGGGCTTGGACCTGGGCTTGGACTCGACCTCACATCCTCCTTTTGCTGGATTAAGGCTGCTCTCAATGAACTGCACGAGCTTTCTAAAACCTGCTTGCCTGGTGTTTTACAACCTAGACAAAAAACTGAGCATTTACTGGTGTCAAAATTGCCTTTTCTTATTACTTCATATTGGCAATAAATTTAAAAATTCCAATTATCTCTTTAGCCTGCAGTCAAAAGGTTAGCAGAAGGATGCAAGCTCTCTGCATTTACAAATAGAAAAGAAAAGTGAGTAGGAAAAGGAAAGGAGTAAGACAGCTGCCCATCAACTGAGAGGGAACTTCCTGGAAGCTCAGAGACCAGGGAATACTGGCTCTCATCTGTAAAAGAATCCACTGGCAAGAGCAAATATGGACATTGTGAACCACCTTTTCTTTCTTTCTTTCCTTTTCAACTTAAAGAATAGGTCTCCTTGCAATTAAAATGTTCCAGTCACTTTTAATTACTCTTCTATATAATAACCAGCCCTTGCCCTGGTTCCTGAGATTCACTGATTTGTAAAGACCACAGAAAAATTATTGAGAGATTAAGAGGCAGGGGCTGAAGGGAGGTAAAGACATTATTCACCACCTGAGGGAAGAGAATTGACTCCCAGAATATAATTTATTTCCTTATTTCTTGACCTTTGTCAAAGAGGCAGAGCCCAAAAGAGGTTATGAAAGGCTGAAAATAAATGATGCATGTGTTTATTTGCACAAACAGCCATGGCTAAAGTGCGGGGCAGCTCCTGGCAAAGTCCTGGTCCCTTCCTCAGACACATCTTGTTTCAATGTACTGTTTTGCTAAAGTTCTAGTGTCACTGGCACTTGATTTCCAGAGTCCTTGAAAAAATTTTGAGTAAAAAAAATTCTTGCGTTTTTCACCTCATTCCCCTAAAACTAAATCTTTCAGTCCAAATAAACTATGGATGAACATGATCTGAAGACTCTGGCTGTTTTCTCCAGAAAACGCAATCATTTATGGAGACACATTTTTCTGCCCAAAACACATGCAGGAGGCTGAGGACACAAAGTTGGCGAAGATCATTCCTGCTTTTGAGGAAGCCACAGCCTAGCGGAGTGAAGAGACAAACACATAAACGTTGATTTATTTATTCAATAAGTGTTTATTGAATGTCTTTGAAGTATCACACACTGGACAGGCAATCCAGTACTAACACAGTGTGGCTAGTTGAGTGCCCTGAGAGATGTGTTCTCTGGAAGGAGGAAAGGAAGAGAGGGAGGGAGGGAGGAAAGAAGGAAGGAAGAAGGAGGGAAGGAAGGAAAGAAGCAAAGAGGGAGGGGGGGAGGCAGAAGGGAAAAGAAGGAGGGAAGGAAGGGAAGAGGAGGGAAGGAAGGCAAGAAGGAAGGATGGAGGGAGGGAAGGAGAGAAGACGAAAGCAAGGGACGGTGGCAGGAAATTCACCATCTTAGAGGAGGCAACATGTTGCTGGAGGATGGGACGTTTGGCAGATATTTGGGATGAATGGGAGTTAGCCAGGCGGGGAGGGGAGGAAGGGAACTCTAGGCAGCAGTAATGGCAAAAACGAAAGCACAAAAGAAAGAAGCAGGGGAGAGCACTCGGGACCACAAACACTTCCATGTTGCTGAACCATAAACAATAAACCAGAGGGTGCCGAGGGTGTTGCAAGGGAGCTAGAGAAGGCTCGGTCCCCAAAGACCCCCTGAGATTGCTATCCTCAAGCATATTCTTGTACACCTGTCAGTAGCTCCCACACATGTATGATTGTGCCTTTATTTCTACGATTCAGTGGTCAATATTTATCTCCCCCTTTACACGGTAGGCTCCATCAGCACAGGGCTCATATTTACATACCCAAGGCCCTCTGCACTGTGCAGAACTCAGTAAATGCTCAATCAGCAATGCTGACCAAAAGACAGGCAAAAGAAAACTGTTTGCAGTTGAGCAGAGGAGTCAAGTGGTGAAGTTAGTTTTTTTAATAGACCACTCTGGCAATAACGTGGAAAGGAAAGGAAGGAGGGGCATAGGTGGAGAGCAGAGCAGCTGTGCTGAGACCTTGCAGCAATGCCAGAAAGAGATGGTGTCAACCAGGAGTAGAGTCAGGCAGGAACTGACAGAGGAAGGGACAAGTCTGAGAACTGTCTTGATGGCAAAAATCACAAGACTTAATTGCTGATTAACTACATGGGGTTAGGAAAGGAAGAGGTGTCTGCCATGACGTCCAGGCTTGCAATCTGAGTGACTGAATGGAGGACGGTGTCTGTCTCTGAAACAGAACACAAGGTGGCGGGGGGGCACAGTTTAGTTTTCAACAAGTTGAGTATAAGAAGCTTACAGGACAAGCAGGCAGAGCAACAGGTGTGTAAACACGACTGAAGCTTGGGGAAGAGACTGCACCCAAGAGGAATCTTTGACAGCAACTGAAGTTGACTGTGAGTCACTGTGGCCAAGGAAATACTGTCTGTTCCAGTCTCCTCTAGGATTCTCTTCCGGTATCTGATCTTTTTCCATATGGCTCATGGTCCTCTTCACCTAAACCCCATGGGATAGAATTGTTTTCCTTCTTTTATTATCTTTTATTAGTCCCTTATTTAGCACCAACCTAGTTGTTAGAAACTGAGCTAACTTTTTCCATGAATGGGGGGAGAGGACTCATTAGACATTAGATTCTTATAAGGAACACTCAACCTGGATTGCTCACATGTGCAGTTCATGATAAGGTTTGAGTTCCTATGAGAATCTAATGTGGCCACTGATGTGACAGAGGACCCCTGATCTACAAGGCTCTATTCATCTTCATAAGTGCTGAAAATGCTGGCCACCTGCTTTCTGGTCCCTTAGGTGAAATAGTTGCCCATTGCAGTGTCCCCTGATCCAATGGCCCAGGGTATGCTGTCCCTATGTGCTCTTCAAACTGTGGTATGAGCAGAACCATTTTGAATTTCTCTTAGGGTCTGAGCTGAAAATGGATGCTACCCTCATTTAGAATGTTGTAATTATAAAATTCCCTAAACTGCCTGCCCTCTGCCCCCGTGCAGGAGCTCCTAGGTGGGTTCAGTTCAACTGCTTCAAGATCCAGTCTGCATGGACTCCCACTGCCCACCCAAAGGGGTGAGACAAGGTGTTGGAAAAAGCTTTGGAAACAGCTTAAATGATGGTAAGGTGACTTTTAAAAAGTCTACTTTGAGCCGGGCTCGGTGGCTCAGCCTGTAATCCCAGCGCTTTGGGAGGCTGAGGTGAGTTGATTGCCTGAGCCTGCGGGTCCGAGACCTGCCTGGGCAACTTGGTGAGACCTCATCTCTACAATAAACCAAAAAATTAGCTGGGTGTGGTAGCGCGTGCCTGTAGTTCCAGCTACTTGGAAGGCTGAGGCGGAAGGATCACCGGAGCCCAGCAGGTCGAGGCTGCAGTGGCTGGGAGCGGTCACTGCACTCCAGTCTGGGTGACAGAGTGCAACTCCAACCCCCCAAAAAAGTCTACTTTAAAAAATGTCTAATTAGTAGAGATACAACCTGTAGTAATCAAATTGTTTCTATCTATAATCCAATTTATACAAAAGCTGCTAGATAAGTTTTTACCAAAATTGGGGATGTGTAAGGGATGAATTGACTTAAAACATAGACCCTGTGTATATTTTTCAAAAGTTTTCTGGGTTCTGGGGGACACAGGCGGTTCTCTCCCAGAGCACAAGAGACCACCATCTATACCAGAGTGTTCGGATGGCCCATAGACATGGGTCATCTGACATGGGTCAGATACATTAAGATGTTAAGGATAAAAAAACCAAGAGGTGTTTAAATATGGGCTGAAAACAGAAGGTCCAAGGACCCATGCTTCATAGGTGTTAGTGTACCGCCTCTCATGGGGACTTCTCTCTGTAGCAGCTTCCAGGACAAGGAGAAACAAGGATTTCTTTACATATTTAGTGATGGTTACAGGGGGCAGGAAAGACAGCTGGTTACTATAATAAGTTTTTACTTCACTGTGAGGATGATATTTTCAGTTTTCATCATAAGAAGCAATGTTGTTCTTTCAGGTTCCGTGATTGGTATCACTGTATAGAATGTTCTGGGTGCTGAGGTAGGATGACCAGAAGATCATGTTAGGCCATCCCTACAACACTCATGTTCCCGTCTTTATGAGCATGAGTGCAAGACACCAAGCCCTACAACCCTTCACCACCCTTTATTCTTAAGGTCACAGTATAAAATGCATTTCTTCAGTTTCACAACTGGCTATAAACACAGTTTCCTCCCTGACATGTGAGAAACAACTCTCACTTCCCATTACAGCAACATGCCAGAAACTCAGAATGGATGGTCCAGGTTTCAGGGGAAGCTTATTATTCATGACGACTGCCTGGCAGCGTCATGAATCGGTAATGAGGATGCTTCTATCACAGAGGGATCAAGCCCAAAGCCCTGGGATAGCTGTGAAATACAGTATTGTGTTTGCACACTGTTACCTCACCCCCGCCGAAGGAAACACAAAAGCAAGGCTTCTAGTGTGGCCGCAGTTGAGATTTCCTCTTTCCCAGCCACGACCTGATTGGCACTGGCCATTCAAGAAGAAATGAAATGGGGTGAGAGGGAAGAAAGACCAACCCAAACACTGTGAAGCACGCTTTAGTGAAACCAGACTGTTGACGTTTTATGAACTTAATGGTATAAGAACATGCAGTAAAAATAATTTGCATTCTCTGATTATATATGTCAGATTCCTAAATATCTTGATCATGTTATTTTGCTAAAGATATTTTGATGGTGGATCTGTGTTTGATTTACATAAATGAGCCATTTGCATAAATTAAATTAACAAATATAAATACATGCCTATAAATTGCTGATACCACTTACCCTACTCATAAAAATAACTTATGAGGGATGACATATGATAGGCCATGTGGTTTCTGGGCAATCATCAAGTGCTCCTGATGCATGCTTGGCATTTTGTTACCAGAAAAAGGAGGAAACTCCAACTCAAGCGTTTCTGCAGGCATGGTTCTCCCGGGAAGCTATAGAGCAAACTTTTGGAAAGAGAAGATGTTTTAAATGACTGAAAACTCAGTTCAGTGTAGTGACTAAACAGAGCCATATGAAGATTTGCTTGAGTTCCAATCCTGATTCTATCTCAAAGTCGATGTGTCGTTTAGGACAAGTCACTTAACCTGTGCCTCCATGGTCTGTAAAATGGGGACAGTAAAAGTATCTACCTTAGAAGGTTAGTATCAGGATGAAGGGAGATAAAGTTATGAAAGTATTTAGAATAGTGCCTGGCATATGGAAAGTGGGTGAAAAATATGATTGTCGTGCAGTCACTTGACATGTTGGAAGAATAATTTTCCAAGGCCACGCAGCTTTCTTACTAATCTATCTCTTGACTAGGGATATTCAAACCGGTCTTTGAAGCCATGGGATGAGAGGAGAAAAATTCCTGAGAACCATGCCCTTCACTGATACTCAAATTGCAGACCGAATTGGGCCACCGGGATGACTCTCCAGGGTGTACCGGACAAGATGTGGTCCCCAAATGATCAGCATTGCACTGGAAGTCCTGTGGACTGACCTGGCTGGAGGATTACACAGAGAAGTACTGCTCAAAGGTAGGCAGCCCTCCCAGTTCTGATCAGGTCAGGGATGGCATGAGAGGAGGCAGGAGAACTTTGTAGCCAGCCCAGCTCAGTCTTTGTCCCAACACGGCCACAGGCACTAAGTTCGGCCAGCTGTTGCTACCAGTTTGCTTCAGAGGCTGGATGCCGAATCCCACAAGTTTGCCACCAACAAAAAGATTCACCAATGAGTTATTGACTCATACCTTCCTGACTTACACCTCTGGGAATGATCACTTATTTGAGGGAATTCTTTCATTTTTCTTTTCTAAATTAAGCTAGACTGTATTCAAAAAAGTTTTTTTACTGTCTTTTTTTTTTTACTGATCAAATTTCTCAGTCTCTTTATTGCTTTTGGGTCACTGGAGGAAATAGTCCCCAGACTTTACTTTTCCTATTGAGCTTGGACCAATCCAAAAATACCCTTCTGTTCACTAGCTATTCTTCAAACCATAAAACACCTTCAGAGGTTTATAAGCCAACATTTCATCTCTCTTTAGGATCTTCCTCTTCATCAGTGAAGACAGTTCCCACAGGGCCCTTGTTGGTGATTAGGGCGGGGCTCTGCACAGCCTTGCTGGGACCAAAACCCCAGCTGTGGGGTCTGAAGGCACCAGAAGGTACTTTGCCCTGGAACAATCCCACCTGCTTTGCAGTTTTGCCTCACACTGCCTGGCTGCACTACCGCAGAGGACAAGGTACATGTTTCTGAGGTCAGAGAGGTAATGACGGTAATAGCAGCTATCAGTAATCCAGGCCTTCCTATGGATCTGAATATGTATTACATATGCAGTCTCAGTTCTGCTGTGAGGCAGCTTTGCCAATTTTGATTTAGTAGGAATGGAACACCGGGATGCAAGGCTGAGGTCCCATCCTTAGCAAGGCACCATTTGCATTGATGGTAAAGTCTGACTCAATTCCGTGGACCCGTTGACATCCATCCACATTGGCCCTTAGTGTCTGGAAAGGGAATCACACAATGTCCTATCCTCTCCAAAGCTATCCAGATATCCTGAAGTCCTGTCCTCACCCATACCCCACATAATCTCCATCAAAAACTGTCATGACTCTCTTATCTAAGGACTGTGATGCAGCTTCTCACCAGACTGTTCTGGGCCTCAGCTCTCACATCTATAGAATAGGAACATTGTCTACCTGCCTGGCATCTTTGGAGGCTTATTGCAAAGATCAGATGAGATCATGAGCTTGAGACATACCAGAACCAATGTTACTGTTAGAACTATCTTCCCTCTCCAACTTACATCTGAACAGCTATTTAATGGAAAAGTATACACTGGAAAAAAATAATGCATTCCTAAGATGACTGCTTGAATTCAAATTCTGGATTTCCAGCCCTAACTTTTCTCTTAAGGTCCAGTTTCAAATATCCAACTGCAAGTTGAAATGGCTCCTGGATGAAATGAACAATCTTGGCAATGAGAATCATATTGGCAGAGCACTAACTGAAGTGACCCTGGTTGTCATAACCAAGGGGGCAGGGCATGACAGCTTCCTCTTTCCCTTTGTCCAGCCCAGGATTGAGCCCAGAAGCTTCTCTGAAGATATTGACTAATTGTTGATCCTCACAGAGTGCCCAGCCTCATGAGATGCTCCAGGTAATTCCAAAAAGGGATGAAGCTCTCACTGGAGCAGCATTCCTTAATGAGTTGCCCACCCGCCGTCTGCATCAGCATCTCCATGGGTGTTCCTCACAGGAGCAGATTCCTCAGTTCCCTGAGTCAGAATCTGAGAGTGAACCTGAGGATCTGCATTCTATACGATTCTTAGATGATTTTTTTTCATTCTAAAAGCTAAGAACAACAGCGTTAGAATTGCCACTCTCTGCTCTTCTGCATTATTTCAGAATGAACAGGAGTGAGATTTTTTACTAAGCATTTAAGAAAGAAAGTAAACGGTGTTTAAATTCATTTTTTCAACTTGCTGCATGAATTGGGAGACTTGAAGGCGTTAGGATATCTAAGAGCTATGGGAGAAAGTGCCCATTATTAAAAAATGGAATCTTCATATCTATCATAATGTTCTTGCCTTTACTTTAAAGAGGAATTTTCCATAAAGAGCCCAACGCTTACTTCATTCACTCATTCACGTCACGCTTTTGTGTGTGTGATGCTAATTAAATTGATGAACAAGACACAATCCCTGTCTTAAAAATAAAAAAAGTTTCTGTCTACTGGAGAGGAAAGATAACTAAGTCAAGAAAAACAATGGAGTATTCCAAGTACTGTCTCAGATTTTCCCTCTGAATATCCTGCCATTTAGACAAACTGTTCCAGCTTTATTGTGGAACTGTGGGATGGGACTGATTTTTCAGCAATAATGGCCTGAAATCGATTCCTTCAAATTTGTCTGATTTGACATAATGCTACAAATAGGGTCTGTACCTTATCCAAATGGTTTAGTTGACTCATTCAATATAGTGTAAGCCAACCATTTTGGCACCAGGCTTTCCATTTTAAAGCAGGTCCTATGTTTTAGAAATTACAGTGAAGTGGTAAGAGAAGTATGTGAATGGGGTATTGGGCATGTGGCTGGGCTGGGAATGGGAGATGAGACTCTTTAAGAACTCAGAGAGAGGGAACCGTAGGGGGAGAAGAAAGATCTTGGAAGGCAGAATAAAAAACAACAGCAGAAAAAGGGGGATGAGGAGATAAAGAGACACAGGGAGTGGATTTTTTGGGGGGGCAAGCGATAACTCACAGGTGGGGGGCATCTCTCACTGTTTCCCCCGTCTGTCATTATGGGGTGTTCCCAGAGTAGAGTCTGCCGGTGACAATGACAGCAATGCCAAGAAAGCCAGAGTGGGATGAGGCTGACTCCCCCCTCCCTGTGACATCCATCAGAAAGGGCTAGCTTTTGAGCACTGAGAGAGGGGGAAAATAAGGAGAAGTAATTTATTCGGGATCTTTGAGAGGATAATAGCCAATTATTTGTTTATAACACTGGTTAAATTTTCATTAGGCAGATTAATGGAATATCATGTACTGTCAACATTGGACTGAGGGGTGGTCCGTAAGAGATAAACGGGCAAACAGGCGCCGTGTCTCTCTGAGTAAATTAGTTTTTGCTTTCCTGTTTTTCATATGAAAATGGGAAAGGTGGGCAAGGTGGTGCATTTTAAAACAGGTCTCAAGATGGGCCAAATTGGTTAAATATGAAAGCAATCCTGGTAATAAATACATTATAATAATTCAGCATCATGGCCATCATTTTGATTTCATGAAAGTCTGGGATAATGTCGATTTTTAACCTGCTCTCTTAATACACATTTTCTCTCCCTGAACTCAAACGCTGCTTGCTGTGAGGTGAAAACATATTACTTTGGGGGGCCTGATTTGTCTGTGTAATGTGCTCAGCGTTACAGCTGGTAAGTGCGAGAGCTCCTTGGCTTTCTTCTGAGTTTGGCATTGTCCTCCTGATGGCAGGAGTGGCTCCCCAGGGCTGCTATCAGGATCACAATCCCCCGGGTTCAACAAGCAAGCAGAGTTGTTTATCACTCTGGACATAGACTGGAAGGTGCACATTCTAACATTTATTGGATGCTAAATCTCTGGTTAGGATTGAGGCTCTAAGCAGGCTGGGTTCAGCATCTTGACATTATTCCATGTAAGAATCAGTGGGTCACACTTCAGAATCAAAAATTCTATTAGCAAATTGGAAATGACTCTCTTACTCTCTCTCTCTTAAATTGGTCATTTCCTAACGATTGATATTCTACAGTTTAAAAAAATGTAATTGGCAATTAAAATGATTTAGTTTAATTAGCATTGGAGAGTCATTAAAGTTCTCATATACAGAATGCATCTAAGAATATTCATTTGCAGCTCAACTCTGGATTTTAACAAAATGCCATTACTTAAAAGGTAGATGATAGAATGTAATTTCTGTCATTATAAAAAAAAAAGAAGAAGAAGAAGCGAGGGAGGTAATGACAGGTAGAGGAAGAGATGGAAGGAAGGATGTGGAAAATCAACTGAATGGGAAGTGATGTTCTTTTTGTAAAATGCCAAAATTTGCAGCAAATAAGTCTGGTAAAATCTTTTTCAAAAAGATAAAGCATTACTGTGAATTTATTCAAACTATTTTACTAGTTGGTGTATTGACTTCTTTTCATAATAATTCTATGACCCCAAAATAATTCCCAGTAAGTACTGGTGTGTTTGTTTAAAAAAAAAATAGATATAGCTTTTTCTATCAAAGTCACATCTTTCCTGCAGCTCACCCTGGTCCACTCTGCGTGGCTGTTCTCTGAGCTTCCATAATGGGTAATTGGCTTCCTGTGCATGACTGGGGAGGCGAAGATGGCAGATGAGGGAGACTAGTGCCTGCTGTATATTCCTATCTTCTTGCTCTCTCTCTCCTCTGTGTCATCACAGCAATGTCAGGAGGATGGTATTGAATGGGTAGCCACCTGGCTGGAAGAGCTGGGGTATCTGGTATGGTTGGATAACTAGGAGTTTATTGGGAAAGCTGGGATTCCTGCCCTTCCTTCTGAGTGGTTCACATCCTTGCTTAATTGTGGATTCCAAGTCAGAGAAAAAAGACCTGCTGTTAGGGGATAAATTGCTCTGAAATGGGGAGAAGGGGTGCATTGAAGCTCACATTTGCCTGCAGGTTTTATGAAGTAGGAAGGGCCCTCATGGCTGCCGGCCAAGACATGGACTTTCCAAAGCCTCTAGGGAGAGTCATTTCTTCAATATCTAACATCCACATGCTGCATATGAACCTCCTCACCAGGGCATGTCGGCCTCAGATGCTTCCACAGATGAGCAGTTTGGGGCAGAACATTACAGCAGGCATGAAGAGTTCAGTTGGAGGGGAAGGCAGGGTGAGGAATCTTTTTTTTTTCTTTCTTCCTTTTTTTTTGGGTGGGGGAACAGGATAGGGCACAGTGGCACAATTATAGCTCACTTCAGGCCTCGAACTCCTAGCCTCAGGCAATCTTCCTTCCTCAGTCTCAGCCTTTTGAGTAGCTGGGAAAATAGGCAAGTATAGCTGCACCCAGATAATTTTTAAAAATTTTGTAGAGATGGGTTATCACTTTGTTGCCCAGGCAAGTCTCAAACTCCTAGCTTCAAGCAATTCTCCTGCCTTGGCCTTGCAAAGTGCTTGGATTACGGATTTGAGCCACTGCACCCAGCCATGAGATCATTTTAAAGTCTGAGTACTTAGAACAAGCAAATAAAATGTCCTTTCGACCTCAGGGCTCAGGGTCTGGTCTTCAAGGGACACTCTTAGAAAGATCCCTTTGTTTATTAAAGAACTAAAACCCCTTTGGCTAAAGGGCCCCACAGGCCCCCCAAACGAAGAGTGTCCCACTGCTTGGACTAGTGTGTTAAAGGGTAGTTGTAGGGAGGAACATAGCATGGGCTTTCCTAATTTGAAATATGAAAGATATTCTCTGGGCTATTACATCTTTTTAGTGAAGGCAATTCACATTCTTTTGGTGGTTTATCCTACTTATAATGATCAAATCCTAGAGTCAGAACTTCTAATGCAAACCACTTTTATAGCTGTAATTGGATCTAAAGCAAATGCAACCATCAAGTGGCCTAAAACTCCCTGGCAATGTTCAGCCAGGGTATGATATCGCTTATGAAAGTGATATCTCACTATTGATACTTCTCCCAAGAGTTGCACAAATTAGATACATACTCAAGTGATTTGAAGCCTCGCAGACAGCATGAATATGCCACTGCTAAAGTGGGAATTCTCAAATATAGTATGATGCACATTTCATTGTGGTCATTTAATGGAAACCCTATGAAAGCGTTCTGCTGGGTCTTAGGGGTAAAAGAAGTTCTAACATTTAGAGAACCACATAAAATGTGGTTCTTAAGAAAATTCAAGAACTGACAATGCTAACAACATCTGAAAGCAGACTTTGGGGGACTATGGAATACATGGTCTCAAAGTGGAAACACATGGAATACCCCACAACTTCATTTGGACAGGACCCTGCTCTAAGCTCATGCACACTCATGCACAAGTGCACGCATGTGCACACACATGTGCGTGCACACACACTCTCCAAATTCAAGGGCTTGTTGATGGTCTCTGAAGGTGTAGAGGTGTGAGCCCTAGCAAGGGGTGGCTTCAACTCCCAAGGAGATTGCAAATACTAATATAATAAATAGCACATGAGAATCTCAGTTCACAAATTTGAGTGGGTAGGGAAATATTATTGCTATATTTATGTTTTGTATTGTTTTCTACATAATTTCTTATTTTAGCATACCCCATTTAACCTCCACCCTCCTCCGTTCCTGGAGTTATGCTGCAATTTCAGCATCTTACGTAGTGAGAGGGGATGTGGAACATCTGGTCTACCTGTCATCAGTCTACAGAGGTTACAGTTGAGGCATCTACTGCCTCTTCTTGGGTGGCTCCTCCAAGCCTGAGATGTCATGCTTGGGACATGGGAAATTTTGCCAGGTTGCCTTTGGTCCTCTTTTCCTACACACACTCTACAGCCACCTCTGCTGGGATCTTGTCATCTTCCAAGAAGCATTGCCAGGAAGTGGGACCTCTTCCTGCTGCCACAGAAGGAAACCCTACCTATTGCTTAAACTCTTTGAATCTCAATTTCCCCATCTGTACAATGGAAAGAATAATAGCTATATTAAGCACTTAATAAATATGAGCATTGAAAAAACAATTATCAGATAAATTTGAATGGCCATAAATAGAAGCAAAAACACCAAGTTTATTAATGCTGTAGAGTCACATTCTTTTATATCCAATTACTCCACTGCATTTCCAGAAATAATGGGGCCTACTTACTATAAATTCCTGGATGCTACTATAGTGTTCCTTTATGACTCTTTACTTTTTTAACTTTCCATTGAATTATACAATATACAATATGTATTATATTTAAAACTTTGAGTGAGTGTTCTGCTCTAATACACTCATGTAGCCAGCACTCAAAAGAAGAAACAGACATAACTGGTTCACTCTGACCCAATCACTTCCCATCCTCCAAGGGTAACCAATATCTTGATTTCAAATAGCATTGATTCATTTTGTTTAGCTGTCTTTCTCCTTAAATAAATGGAATATTATACTATGCATTTTTTGCATCTGGCTTGTTTCACTCTATTATATTATGAGTTTCAACCACATTTTATATATATTTGTAGACTATTTGGTCTCACTGTAGTATAATACTCCATTATAGAAGTATACCTCAGTTCACTTATTTTTTTTAGGGCACTTACAAGTGACAGTCTTAGAGTTTAGTGTCTTTACTTGGATGAGTCTGCTGGCTACTAGGGGGCCCAGTTATCACAATGCAGAAGTCTGTGCTTGCACGAATGGCTGTGGCCGTGTGTGGCCTGGTGAGTTGGAACTATTTCCATGACATGTGAAGAGTGGCAGCACATTATTCCATAAGCACCAGTTCTGTGAATGTGTCCCTGGGTAAGACTGTGCACGGTGCCTTGAGTAATCCAGGCTCTTCCACATACCAGCTCTATGGCTTTAAGGAAGCCCCTGAACATAATAATTAATAAGGGTCACTAACATTTATGTGATAGCTACCATATGACATGCATGCCGTAGGAACTTACATGTGTTACCTTACTTAAGCCTCACAAAATCCTGTGCCACAATCAATCACTCTGTCTTCTTTTTATGCACTGAGTGTCTATGTCTACTGTTGAGTGTCTACCATGCCAACTATTAAGCCCCTGAGTTCACAGAGCTCACTACTGGAGGAGTAAGACGTAAGGATAAGTCAGTCATCCCAATAAAGGAAAGACAAGTACTCATGGAGAGGTGAGCAAGGGCATCAGGAAGAATTTAGAAGGACTGTAGGGTTAGAAAAGGATTCCAGGAAGAAGTGACATTATTCTTTCCATTTCACATTTTCAACTGCTGCTAAGAGAAGCTAAGTAGCAGGTCCAAGGCCACAGAGTCAAGAAACCCGGAGTAGGAACTAAAACCTAGTCCCGCCTGGTCCCAAAGTGGCTTTTGGAGTGTCCCTGCTGTATATGCCACCTAACTTTTGGAAAGAGTCATGCTTTTCCAGATTTTCCCCAATGCATTGACAGAGTCTAGGAGCCAGACACAGGGAGGAAAAAGCAGATCCAGGAGAGAAAACAAAGCCCAAAAGGACAAGAAGGAGCCAAGGGAAGACCCGAAACAGGGAAAAGCCCAAATCTTTCTACATCTCCCTCCCTTCTCATTCTGAAAATCAGAAATGGGCTAAGAAGCCTCAAAGCCTATTACTGGAACTGAAGTTCCATGTGACACTTCAGATAAGACTGTTGAAAAATTGCTGTATACAGTTTAGAACTAGAAATGGAAAACGAGAAGGACTGGGTTTTGAGTTGGATCAGCCTACACACGTATATGCTTTATTATTTTAACTGTGATTTTAGAAATAATGCACTGTTCACCAGAAAAAAATGTCAAGCAATGCAGAAATGTGAAACAAGGAAGTAAAGGCCCCTTAGAGTATCCTTAGAGTATAACATTTCCTACCTCAATAACAACCACTGTTAACAGTCTGGGTTGCAGTCATCCAGATTCCCCCTATTTATTTATCATACACACACACATACACATACACACACACACACACACACACACACACACACACACACACACACACACAGATATACAGAGGGTGCCAAAACAGTATATGCATTTGAAGAAAGAAAAAAAAAACAGTACTAAAATTGTAATACTCAATATATACTGATAACAAAAGATGAATACAAGGTATGTTTGATTTCTGCAGTTACAAGAGGTGTACATTGTTTGGTAGACTTTTGTGGCCTGCATGTAAACTGTTCCAGCACAATGGCAGAAGAAGGAAGACATGCTGTGTGAGGCCTCCCGGATCTTCCCTTGTGCACATCACACACAATACCATGCATCTCAAACTTGTCACGAATGTATGCAATTGTTAGGCGGGTTGGAGGTTCTGTTGCATAGTTACACCTCTATTGCAGTATTTCCACAACATTTTCAAATTTCAAATACCACTTCAAAATGGTCTTGTGCTCCTCGAACAACAACCGTGCTTCCACCATTTTCTTTAACTGTCCTGCCTGTTGCATGGTGACACTAGCATTCATTTGATTAATGCCATCTTTAGAACAAACGCCATACTACACATTGCTACTGTAATTCAATTCACCTTTGAAAAGTAGTACATAGATAACATCTCTTAAAATGTATATACATATTTTTGGCCCTTCTGGTATATATACCGCCTTGGTCAATAAAGAAGAAAGCCTATCTTACATGTATTTCAAACTATGGCATCTGAATCACAGAAAGCATCGACTGCCAGTGGTCTCAACCCCCATAGGTGATGTCATGGAGATGATAATCTCCAAATTGCCTCTAATCTTATAATGGCTTCCAAACCACATATTATGCCACACGTGACAACTCAATTACTAATACCACCATTTTCATGTATGCAAAGGACAGCTAGCTTTTCAGCTCTGCGATTAGATGAAAGCACAGGTACAAATTAACTGGCAATTTCAGTGCAATATGAGGAAACAGACATTCTTATCACATTCCAAAGAAAACCATAACCAAACAACCATTGTGAAAGCTGAGTGCCATCCAAGCACACTTGTCAATCAACAGGGCAAATGTCTCTCCAGGGCACCTGGCTGTGCTCTGAAGAAGGAAAACTCCTGTGGTTCTTCATTTTGTCAAGGGACTAACAGGGAGCCACAGGCATCAGAATTTCAAGATCGCAAACCTAGAGAACTATAGACGTTCTGAACCAAATTCACCAACTCTGATACTCAGAATAAAAAATAGTGGAGAAAAGTTAATAATCTATGCAATTTTTACCGCCAGAACTATGTAGTTACTCCGTGATAGGTCTTACTAGTCATCAAGTCCAGCCAAGATCCAGAGAGGAGAGAGCGCTCATGTGTGGCTGAGCAAGGCTGAGCCTCCACCATGATTCTGGACTTAGAGCACAACCAGGGGGCTGCCGAGATAGGCCAATAACCAGTGGTCAAATCTGGAAAAGAAAGGGGAGAAAACAATCTGCCAGATGAGAACAGCTCCTTCAAATCTTCCTCCACTCCATGAGAAGCAGGATGGTTCTCACTCGGCTTTTCTCAACCTCCCCTTTGCCTGCTTGAATCAAGAATTTTTCAGTGGATGCTCCAACCTACTCCTCCTTTAGGCTTCCACAACTTTCCTGCCACTTGCCCACTTTTTGCCTTCATTTGTTCTCTTTTATGGCTCCTCCATGAAATTGTTACCTTTGCCATCTCCAGAGAAGCTTGGGCATTCCTTCTCCTGTGCCCCTGCTCCACCCTAATATTGCACTTTAAAGCGATGCCTATTTCCCCTACAAGATGGTCAGCTCCCTAAGATCAGGGGCTGTCTTGTTCTTGTCTTTGTGTTCACACAATCCAAGGCACATGGGAGACACTCAATAACTATTTGTTGAACAAATTAATGATTAAATAAAGAAGGGTAAGAGGGAGGGAGGAAGAGAGGGAGAGAGGGAGGAATCTCCCATTCCACTGTGTCTTGGTTTAATTCAAAGTCAAGTGGAAACAACTGCTTTTTCACAACCATCTAGTCTAAAACTTTATTATTCTAGAAGTTTATATAGCCTTTAGACTTCAACATCTTCTTCCTGAGAAAAATATGGTGGCCCTCTGGCAGCAGTTAGGAGCTGCTATCTTTGAATTGTGGGTATATAGAAATAGATTTAAACTAGAGATGGATGGTCCCAGATGGATGTGGTTGGGTATGGAGGAACATCTTGAACTATTTTTTAAACATTTCAGTTTCGGCAAAAACCAAGACATGTTTTGCCAATCACTTTCCCTTAATTTTAAAATCCATGGGTTTCAAAGGAAATTTAATCTGAATGTTTCTACTTCGTTTACCCCATCTCTTCAAAATATTCTCCTGAAAAGTGAATTGATGTCCTAGAAGTTTAAAGAACCTTTTAGAGATTGCTGGTTTCTTTTAAGCAAGAAGCTACTCAAAATTTTGGCTGGGTGGAGGAGCGTCAAAAAGTCCTAAATCTTCAAATAAAAGAAAAAAACGCACATTGATTTGAACTTGCGTCTAGGAAGTGGGCAACATGTTTTTATACTGATGGAAAGAAGAAATGGTTAAAGTAAAAGTAAGGGAAATACGATTAAAGTAAAGTAAGGGAAATACGATTCTTTAAAAAGTGGATAAATTCTACATGATCAATCAACAAAATTAAGTTAGAAATTATTACAGATATTGGTTCATTTGCAGTAGAGATTGTCACAGGGATTATTACAGATATTGCTTCATCTGTTCACTTTGGCTCATTTGTGATGGAATCTGAATGTGTTTTGTCAATAACTCCATTATAAATGCACATGATCGTGACTGTGGCAGACAGATCATGATAAGGCTTTAAGTAAAGGGAAACAGCAGAATGGTAGGTGCACAACTCCCTCTAAACTCCTCATAATATGCCAATTATTCCTCTGCTCGTTGCTCCATAACCCGATATTCAGTGACACTTGGGTAGGATTTGTCACCAATCTGCTTCCTGGTGTGTTTACACAGGGCAGCCACTCCCTGCAGACCTTACCTGATATCCTTTTGTTCCACCATATCCTTCCACTGTGTAAGTTACAAGCTGGGAACAGCTTGGGCCCCTGGGGCATGTGTCTAATTCATCAGAGTCACTAGGGGAAATTTAGTGCACAGCAGAAATCCAGTCAACACCTTCGTTCCCAATAGTTAATACGCTGTTTGACACCACTGTGGCCAACAGAAGAATTAGTCCATATCTTGCAGACCACCCATGCTACTAATAGCTAATAACTAACACATGGGGAGACCATAGCTAATGATGTCCCTGGGTTCAGTGGTTCATTGTGTTTTTATTTCCCATTTTTCCCCTTTTTATTGGCATTCTCTCATTCAATTAAAAATTGTAGTGTCCACTGAATGCCAGGAGCTGTGCTGGGCATTTTGGAGGAGACACAAATGAGGGAACAATAGCCACTGCTCTCAGGTGACCACAGGCTCATGCTGTCATACTGGTACTGTCTTTCATAGACTGCTATGGCCAATGCAATACCTATCAAGGTGGGTGCATTTTAAATCGGGCATTTCTATAATTGGAGAGAAACCCCAATGGGGAGGCCCATTTTGCCTCCCAAATCAGTTAGCCTCCAAGAACCAATCAACATTGACATAGTCATACAAGGAGACTCAGCAACACATATATTACATAGATTTAGTTGGTGATGAAATGAGAGCTGGAGGCATTCTTAAAGTCCCTTCTCTAATACCATGGGAATGATGGAACCATGGGAAAGACCAACATGAATAAAGAGAACTGTGAATCATAGACTCCTCAAAAGACTGATGAGGAATATCTTCAAATGAGAACTAATAATAGCATCTTCCCTATCAATCAAGGTGTCTATCCTTAGACCAGAAGTCACTGACATCTAAGAGCTTGCCAATCCTAGTCCCACCACATTAACTTGCCTCCCAAACAAAGATTCCAAGAACCACACGTTTTTAATTATACAAAGTAAAGGTTGATGAATGATTCATACAACTAATCTAAACTTGGGCCAGGTTAAAATAATACTGTGTAATAACTTATATTTATACAGCTCATAAGAGTACTTTTCCTTAGAGCTCAAAGTAGTTTTCAGATACTATCTCATCTCTTCTCATAACATCTTTGTGAAATAGACATGGTGAGGGTATCTGGGCATCCACCTTTTCTTCCACTGGCTGGGCAATAAAGGGCCAGAAACTTTCAGACAAGAGTCCAAGATCACAAAGGATGGCAGACACAGAGCCAGGATTGTATCTACACTTAGGAGAAGAGCCATCTCAGAAATCTGGAAACTATGGGACAGTAGCTCTGGTAATTACAGCAAGCCTCCTTTCGGAAGACAAATGATCACATGAATACTGGAGGTTAGGATAATACAGCTCTAGGCTGTAACATTCCCTTTGCCTTAGTAGCTTTTTGGAGATCAGAGCAAAGTTTGAGATGCTAAGGCATAAGAAAGGTCATTGTGAGTCAAACCCTCGGCCTGTCAGCTCCAAGTTTCTTCCTCTCGACTAGGAAAGAAAAGAACTGTTGAGTCAGCAGGGCCGTTGTAGTAGACACCAGTTCCCTCCCTAGTTCCCTCAGGTCTTCATCCTTTAGTCTGCTTTCTCTTCAGTCCTGGAAGAAAAGTGTCTTGCTGGGTCAGAATAGCTGAGTATTAATTTCCTCATGAGCAGATTTGTGTATAAATGTTTATGATCATAATTGGGAAGAATAACTGGTAGGGAGGTAGAGTTGGGGTGTGTGTGGCTATAATTCTTCTCACAATCCCCCACAGGTTTAAACTCCAGACCCCCAGAGTGGTTGCTGACTGGATAGCATACACTTTCGAGTTACCTTCCCATCCCTATCTCATTTCCCAATAGATGACTTGCCCCAAATTCTTGTTTCTGGGGGAACTCAAGCTACCACAATTATCTTCTCTGACATCGTCCTTGATGTCCTGATGACTGTTGCAGAGCCACCAAGCATGGACAACACCTCTATAAAAACCAGTATTGTATGCCATAAAAGATAAGATAGACAAGTGGGACTGCATCAGACTGAAAAGTTTTTGCAAAGCAAAAGAAACCATCAAGAGAATGGGGAGACAATCCACAGAATGGGAAAAAATATTTACCCACTGTATATCTGACAAAGGCCTAACATCCAGGGTCTACAAGGAACTCAAATAAGTCAAAAGGAAAACAAATGAACAAACAAAACAAAAAACAATCTTATTAAAAAGTGGGCAAAATACATTAATAGACATGTCTCAAAAGAAGACATATGAACAGCCAACATATACATGAAAAAAATGTTCAGCCTCACTAAACATCAGAGGACTGTAAATCAAAACCACATTGAGATACCACCTAACTCCAGTAAGGATGGCCATCATTAATAAGTCGAAAAAACAGCAGATGCTGGTGAAGATGTGAGAAAAGGGAATGCTTCCACCCTGTTGGTGGGAGTGCAAACTAGTTCAATTTCTATGGAAAATTGTGGTGATTTTTTAAAAGAACTAGAAATTGACCTTTCATGCAACCCAGCAATCCCCCTTCTGGGCATTTTCCTGGAGAAACTCAAATCATTCTACAAAAAAGATACATGCACATCCGTGTTTATCACAGCGCTATTCACAATAGCAAAAAACATGGAACCAACCCCGCTGCCCATCAAATGTGGACTGGATAAAGAAAATGTGGTACAATGTAGTGTTACACAGCCAAAATGAAGGGCAAAATTATGGACTTCACAGCAACTTGGATGGATTTAGAGTACATCATATTCAGTGATCTATCACAGGAACAGAGACCTGAGTACCACATATTCTCACACATAAGTGAGTCCTGAACATTCATCACAATACCACGAGAGAGTGATCTCCATTAGTGGGGCACTGCAGGGGGCAGGGAGTGGCACATGACATCAGGGTACCTGATCCTAAACCAGGGGAAGTGAGGACCAGTTGGAGGCCCAAAATTCACCTGCACAAAGACTACTTATGTACTTAATCCTGATTTATACCCCACTCCACATCTTTACAATAAAATAAAAAATAAAAACTAATCTCAGTCCCTCTCTCAGGGTGTCAGTTTCCCCCAAGTTTCCTACACACCATGGAAAGATAAGAATATCATCAAGTCTGGGACAGGACTTGAACAAAGAGAAATGAAAGAGAAGTGTGCTCTAAAACCTGAAAATCGTCTTGAATTCTTCTTTTTTTAAAATGTCTGATGAATACTGCATCAAGAAGTTAGAAATATGTGGACTTTTGAAATTCATATCCTCATCTCTGTAATGTAGTGTAGATGTGGTTTTTATTCTACCTATTGTGTGGCTGATAGCAAATGTGAGAGCTGCAATGCGGTTGGAATTTGTTTTCTTAGATATGTCAACCATATGCAGAACATTGGAGATATGAGTTCCTGTGATGGGTATATTTGCCCTCTAGTGGCCTAGCGGTTTTTTGCAGAATGTAAATTCACTTCATTCATTCAGTCAGTCAGTCAGTCAAGTTATTACAGAGCCATTGTTTTGTTCCAGATATATAGTGCTAAAGGTTAATAAAATAAACAGCTGGGGTTGCTGACTTCATAGAGCTTATGGTTTTTTTAAGAGATAGATATGAAAGCAAATGAACACTAGTAATCAAACCATTGGACACTATGATTAGACTTAGGAGGAAAAAAAAAGCAGGGCATCTCTAATTTGAAATGGGACGAGAGTTGGTAAAGACCTCCCTAACAAGTGATGTATGAGCTGAAATCTGAAGGTTGAACAGTCAGGCAAAATGTGGTCAAGGACACACTTGGCAGAGGGCACAGCATATGCAAAAGTCCTGAGAGTAAAAAAGAGCTAGCAACACATTCTTGGAGGAAACAGAGCCTGGTGGTTAAGGGTATGTTGTACAGGTCCTAGCAGGCTGAGTTCAAAATGTTCTATTTCTGTCATTAGTTCAGTGACTCTGGGCAGGCAACTTAACTTTTCTGTACCCCTTCTGTAAAGTGGGGTTGCGTAATAGTATCTCAGTGCTCAGCACTCTGCAAAGACTTCAAAACATCTACACTATTAGGGTTACTTATCAGAGCAAGTGGGCCGAGTTGAAATAGAGCTAGCCAAGTCTTAGGAGATCATTCTACACACACACACACACACACACACACACACACACACACACACACACCCCACACTTTAATGTCCCAGTGCTTTACTATCTTGAATGCCAACACACAATGTTGTGTGTGTGTGTGTGTGTGTGTGTGTGTGTGTGCGTGTGTGTGTTTTGTTTTTTGAGACAGGGCTCACTCGGAGCCGAGGCTGGAGTGCAGTGGCATAATCATAACTCACTGCAGCCTCGATCTCCTGGGCTTAAAATCTTCACTTCACAGCCTCAGCTTCCCAAGTGCCACCACATCTGGCTAATTATTATTATTATTATTTGTAGAGAGTGGAGGTCTCACTTTTGCCTAGACTGGGCTCAAACAATCCTCCTACCTCAGCCTCCCAAAGTGCTAGGCTTGTGGGAATGAGCCACCATGCCCGGCCATCAATATTTTCCAGAGCCTTACTACTCAGAGTGCGGACTGAGGACCAGCAGCATCAACCTCATCTGGGAGCTTGTTGGAATTACAGAACCACAGGTTTCATTTTAGAACTTCTGAATCAGAATCTGCATTTGACAAGACCCCAGGAAGCTCCTCTCCACATTCAAGTCGGAGAAGATTTGCCTTAGTGGCTTAAAGTCAGAACACCAACAACACATGTCCTTATGGAAAGTGCTGCCAGGTGACATCACTTCCCTATTTTGGCTTTGACACTGCCACCTCGAGCCGACAAATGGAACCCAAGATCCAAAAGCTAAGGTTTTCATCTGGTTTACACAGAGTTTAGTTGGAAGATTTAGGCACAGAATTGTAGAGCAGGCAGGAGGAAAATAATGTTGGAGAGAGAGAGAAACATCCAGGAGCACAGCTTTTTTTCACGACTCCCAATTTACTCGCATGTCTTTCTAAAAAGGATTCTCTAAAAAGTGACTGATGGGGTTCCCTTCTCCGATATGTTTGGTCATCACTAAAATGAAAGTTCTTTCCACATTTACCCATCCAAAACTTGTGAATGACATCACTATGTGGAGATGTGATCATATGTTTGATTACATTACTATGAACATATTTGTTAAAAGATAGTGAGCATGTGAAAAAGCAATACCATTTTATGAACCAAGACTAAAAAGTATCTCTTTAAAAAACTAATCCAATTTTTGGTTTTTGACTTTGGGTTGTTTCTAATATAATTTACAACACAGAGAACTAAAACACAAAGGCTTATAAGCTGCTCATATTATCTTAACATCAAGCAAGAATTTTTGCACCATTTTCCTTTTATATGTGCAGTTTAGAATTTGTCATATTTGTAATTACTTTGAACATTTCACACATACAACACAAAAGATTCTGATGCAACATTTCCTTTGATAACCTATTATGCTCAATGTAAATTCTAAATCAAATCTTGTTACCAAATAATATTGCACATTAAAGATTTTCAGAGTTTATTTGCAAAATAAATAAACAAGCCCACAATTGTCTCAAATGGAAACAAATCAAGGACGCATTCCTCATAAATTTGCATTATATTTGATTGTTTCTATGATATGATTTAGGCACACTTAGCAGAGAGAAATTTATTGAAAAATAATTTACCAGCTGGATAGGCCAGTCTCTTCTGTAGTCTTTTAAACACAAGTTCTCATAACATATATTTGATGATGAGTCTCTACCTGTGTTTAAGAGCTACTCACTGGAGTGATTGAAGCATTTCTACTAGGAGCTCTTGAGAAACGATCCCTCCGTCTCACCAGGAAATAAAAGTATGACTCCATGACAGAAGTTATCGAGAGGTTCCACATTGTTTAAATATTGAACATGCTTCATGCTTTTCTCCCTTGACCTCGTGCTGGAGTTTTTTGAGACAGTGCAAAGGATATGTATCCATAGAGGAGACTTGAAGTTTGAGAATTCTTTTATTTAAAAATTCATTCAATTCAGGGAACTGAAGCAAAAGGTGGTAAATTTATTTAAATGTAGCATAGAACCTACACAATATTTTAAGAAATCTTAAGAAAGTGATACATGGAAATGTTGGGAAACTTTCCTGAGTCACTTCACCCCATTCAAAGGACTACCTCTCCAACTGTTCATTCCGGTAGAACAGGGGCTGTTTCCCTGAGTTCATAGTTGTGTGAAGGTGCTTACAGTTCCTTAAAGAAAGAAAGCATTCACTCATTCACCTTTGTTCTTTCACATCTGACTTGAAGTGATTGCTCAATGGATGTTGGATGAGCAGATGAATGAATGAATGAATGGAAGGATGGATGGATGGATGGATGGATGGATGGATGGATGGATGGATGGATGGGTGGATGGAAGGGTGGATGGATGGACAGATGGGCAGATGAATGGGTGCATGAATAAATAAAAGGAAGGAAAGAAGGATGAATGGCTAGTTACTATGCTGGCACTGCAATTAGGTTTGAATCTTGGATAGGTAGAGGTGAAAGAAAGTAAAGTAAGATATTATTTTCCGTTGCATTCTTTTAATTTCATGTAACAGAAACTCATTCAAGCTAGCCAACACAAAAAATAAAAATAAAATGTAAAAGAAGAAGAAGAATTTATGAGTCATAGAACTGTAAAATCTTAAAAGTAGTCTTGCTTCAGGCAGGGCTAGATCAAGATCTAGAATAGCTAGAATGATACCATTGGGAGCTTTGCTGTTGTTGTTGTTGTTCCTCTGCTTCCCTCCACATTGGCTTTACTATTCAGCATTTTCTGGGTTACATGGTTGTTTCAGCACTTTCTCTCTCCTTTACCCACCTTCCACTTCTCACTTCCAACCTGAGCTCACATTCAGGACACCATGATCCCCTCAGAAGTATAACATGATGTTTGGAGAAGAGTATGGTGGCATAAAACTTATGGGCAATAAAATAGAAAAGACAATTTTTTAATGTGTTCAGCAATCAAAATATAGAATTTTGATTCTGTTTTTTTGGCAGAAGGAAGCACAAAGGGCCTAAGTAACTATCCTAGGCCACACAGCTATTACGTGGCAGAGCTGAGATACAAACTTGGGTAGGTCAGTCTGCAAAGCTGGAGCTCCTAAGCTTTCTGCCCCTCTGCTAAACTTATTTCATGTGTAAAATGGGGGTGATAACAGTAATTACTTCTAAGGTTGTTGGGAGAATGAATGAATGAGTATGTAGGAAATGCTTATAATAGTGCTGGGCACACAGTAAGCACTCAATAGTGCCAAGCAGTCTCATGCTCCTGCCTCCCTGGGCTACAGATTGGGAAGGGATAGGAAAGAAGACAGGAAACAGATACATAATTAATCACGGGTTCTAGTTGGTAGGTTTCTGACTCACTGATATTAGACTATTCAAGCATACCTTGTTTTGTTGTGTTTCACTTTACAGACATTGTATATTTTTACAAATTGAAGTTTTGTGGCAACCTAGCATTAAGTCTATTAGCACCATTTTTTTTCCAACAGCATGAGTCCACTTCTGTCTCTGTGTCACATTTTGGTAATTCCCACAATATTTCAAATGTTTTCATTATTATTAGATCAACTATGGTGATCTTCGTTCAGTGATCTTTGATGTTACTGTTGTAATTGTTTTGGGGTGCCATGAACCACATCTGTATAACATGACGAACTTAACCCCAAAATATTGTGTGTGTTCTGACTGTTCCATTTCCCATCTCTCTTCCTTTCCTTGGGCCTCGCTATTCCCTGAGACACAACAATATAGAAATTAGTTCAGTTAGTAACCCTCCAATGACCTCTAAGTATTCAAGTGAAGTAAAGAGTCATCTGTCTCTCACCTTAAACCAAATCTAGAAATGAATAAGCTAAGTGATGAGGCATGTTGAAAGCTGAAACAAGCCGAAAGCCAGGCCTCTTGTGCCAAACAGTTAGCCAAGTTGTTAATGCAAAAGAAAAGTTCCTGAAGACAATTGAAAGTGCTACTTAAGTGAACAAACAAATGATAAGAAAGTAAAACAAACTTATTGCCAATATAAAGAAAGTTTCAGTGCTCTGGTTAGAAGATCAAACCAAACACAACTTCCCCTTAAGCCAAAGCCTAATCCAGAGCAAAACCCTGACTCTCTTCAATTCTGTGAGAGTTGAGAGAGCTGTAGAAGCTGTAGAAGAAAAGTTAGAAGCTAGCGGAGGTTGGTTCATGAGGTTTAAGAAGCTGTCTTCAGAACATAAATGTGCAAGGTGAAGCAGAAGTGCTGACGAAGAGACTGCAGCGAGTTATCCAGAAGATCTGGCAAAGATGATTGATGGAGATGGCTATACTCAACAAATTATCAATGTACAAGAAACATCCTTCTCTTGGAAGAAAATCCCATCTACGACTTTCATAGCTAGAGAGGAGAAGTCAGTGCCTGGCTTCAAAGCTTCTGTTTACACCATGATTTACTGAATATTTGAAGCCCACTGTGGAGACCTACTGCTATGAAAAAGATTTATTTCAAAATATTGAAAGATATTTTGGTGCTCACTGACCAAAACACCTAGTCACCCAAGAGTTCTGATAAAGATATACAAGGAGATTAATGTTTTCATGCCTGCTAACCCAACATCCATTTCTCAGCCCATGATCAAGGAGTAATTATAACTTTCAAGTCTTACTATTTGAGAAATACATTTTGTAAGGTTATAAGCTGTCATAGAGAGTAATTCCTCTGACACACTTGGGCAAAGTAAATTGAGAGCCTTCTGGAAAGGACTCACCATTCTAGATGCCATTAAGAACATTTGTGATTCATGAGAAGAGGTCAAAATATCAAAATTCACAAGAGTTTGGAAGTTGATTCGGACCTTCTTGGATGACTAGGAGGGGTTCAAAACTTCATTGGAGGAAGAACCTGTGGATATGGTGGAAATAGTAAGAGAACTAGAATTAGAAGTGGAGCCTGAGATGTGGCTACTGCAATATCATAATCAGACTTTAATGAATGAAGAGCTGGGCTCGGTGGCTCAGCCTTCAATCCCGCGTTTTGGGAGGCTGAGGTGAGTGGATTGCCTGAGCCCACGGGTTCGAGACTCGCCTGGGCAACTTGGCGAGACCTCCTCTCTACAATAAATCAAAAAAATTAGCCGGGCGTGGTAGCGCGCGCCTGTAGTTCCAGCTACTTGGAAGGCTGAGGCGGAAGGATCGCCAGAACCCAGCAGGTGGAGGCTGCAGTGGCCGGTAGCGGCCACTGCACTCCAGTCTGGGTGACAGAGTGAGACTCCAACTCAACAACAATAACAACAAAATGGATGAAGAGTTGCTTGTCATGGATAAGTAAAAAAAAGTGATTTCTTGAGGTGAAACTATTCCTGTTAAAGATACTGTGAACACTGTTGAAATGACATCAAAAGATTTAGAATATTCCATAAACTCAATTGATAAAGCAGTGACGGAGTTTGAGAGGACTGACTCCAATTTAAAGAAGTTCTACCGTGAGTAAAATACTGCTAAACACCATCTCATGCTACAGAGAAATCTTTCTTGAAAGGAAGAGTCAGTTAATGTGGCAAACTTCATTGTTGTCTTATTTTTAAAAATTACCACAGTCACTCCAACCTTCTAAAACCACTCACCGCCTCCCCATCAGTCAGCAGTCATCAAGATTGAGGCAAGACCCTTTAATCAGCAAAAAGATTATAACTTGCTAAAGGCTCAGATGATTGTTCATATTTTTAGCAAAACAGTTTGAATTAAGACATATAGATTTTTAGACATAATTTTATTGCACATTTAATAGACTACAGTATTGTGTAAACATAACTTTTATATGCACCGGGGAACTAAAAAATTTGTGTGACTCACTTCATTGTGGTGGTCTGGAACTGAACCCATACTATCACTGAGGCTAAGGGATGCTTGTTTTGAGTGGACAAAAGTCAAACATTCCTCTCTCAGGCTCAATCCAGCACGTGTTTAAGGCAGCCCTGGCGTTTATGATTTTTCACCCAGAGAACGAGCCTCTGAGATCAGGATCCCACCATGGGGGCTGCTGTTTGCAGCCAGTCACAGTGGAGGTTTACTCTGCAGCTGAGTGTAATTTTAATTCTGTTATGAAAATTGTATGAGTACCATGCAATAGAATTCCAAATGCTTTACTTTGTAGTAAAAAATAATAATAATAATATCAGAAAATAAACATGTAGGTTTTTTAAGGGAACACTTCAGATGCCAAAGAATGTAGAACCTTTGAACTTTGGGCAAACAATTGTATCTCCAACTGAGATTCCCCTGTGCGTACCATGCTCTCTCTCTCAGCTCCAGGAACATGCCTGGAGGACTGACACCTGTCCTTTCTCTCTGGTGAGAAACTTGCTCCATAGCTGGCTGTCAAAGACCCAGCCACAACTACCACAGTACTCCTCCAACGGACCCTGTTTCTCCTTCCACAAGAGTGTTTCCAATGTCACCAAGTATTCTACTGCAAACGGTGAATTAATTCCTGAGATGGGGACATAGGAGTCCCTACCAATTCAAGGATTACTGAAAACGTTGGGGCATCTTCCTAAAGAGAGACACAAGCTCTTAACTGACATTGACATGTATTAGCAAAAAAGGTCAAAGCAGGTGTCTTGCTTTGCCAATTAAGCACAAAGGAGAGGATCCGAGCATTATGATAACAGGGCCATTCATGTTGCTGTAGGCTATAGTTGTGTGTTCACACTTCCATAATAAACCTATTTTCAGGAGCTTATAATTCAACCGTAAAAATCTGCTCCATGCTCAAACTTGGCAGAACAAAATCTCAGACTCTGAGCTCAAAATCCCTCCCTTACTTTAAAATATTTTTTAAAGATGTGTTTTGGATGAGTTTAAATTTATAAGTGCCAAAAATATTAGGGATTTGAACAGCTATTTTTCTTTAGTTGATATCTAAAGACAACTAATCCATTTCTATGTAAAAGGAGTCTTGGCTTTTTTTGATCAGTTTTGCCTGAAAGGTTGTCAAGTTGTAGAGAAGTTAAATACCAATCTGAAATGAATTAAAGAGCATTAGACAATAATTAAACTGAAATTAGGGCATCATTTATTCATCAAGTCATCACTAAGAAAAGAATCCAATCCTCATAGATACCTTTAAAATATTTAGATCTTAATCTTAAACACCTTTGCCAGTGGGGAGAGAATGATGGGATTGTTTCTGCTCAGGGGGCTTGTCAATGACAGTGACGGAATGTTAAATGCCACTGTGCTCTGGGGGGAAAGTGGAGAATGAAGCTAACCTTCAAAAGCTGCTTTCCACTTGTGTTGGCAAATGCAACAAAATGTCTCAGAGTTGGAAAAATCTCCCATTTCCATGGGACATCCTTGGTAACATCCCCATGTTACCAAGTCATGTGGGACAAAATTAGCAGGTGAGTGACATGTTCCTCTAACTTTCTTCTGTGAAGTTACTGCTGCAGGCAATTGGGGTTTGTCCCACTGGGATGCTCCAAGGAACCATGTAGGAAGTGCTTCAGAATTGTCTCACAAAGGAGGAAGGACTGGGTCAGTCATCCATCCAGAGAAGGCAACTCATTCTCATTCCCGAGCCTTGGTGTCTCCATCTGAACAAAGCAAGGATTTGTAAAGCTTGGATCCTGGGACTTTGGATAAAGCCTCGCTACAGAAAAAAAGAGGTGCAAGAGCCCTTGGGAAGGGGCCCCGTCCGCACACACTGGAGCTCTCTGCCACAGCTGCAGCCGAAATCAGAGACAGCCAAAGAGGAGATATGATAAGGAAGGTGACCAGCTCCTCCGGGAACTTTCCCAATGTCATCAGCAAGACAGCTGGGAAGGTTGGTCACCCTAGTGGTGGAGCAACCAGTGGTATCTGCTATAGGAGGACGAGGGCCCCAACGCAACACCCAGGCCCAGTGGGCACTTCTAAGACTGTTTTTCAGTGAGAGTGAGTCTACTTAGCTGCAGGGCTTGCTTTTGTGAGTGGAGGCCACACTGAATTGCTGACACAATAAAGGCGATGCCACTTGGGCCTGGGGGGTGGCTCCCTCCTTCTTCTATACGTTCCCCCACTGCAGCATTCAACTTCTAATCCAAATAAACACTTAATGGATACTAATGACTGTTGGTTTGGAAGACAGCAAATTTCATCATGCCCACCGGTCTCCATCAGCCCTGCTCCCATCTCTCCATGGGGCTCAACCACTCCTCTTCTGGTGCCTTCCTGCCCCACCCCCACCTTAGGCCTCAGGCTGCCACCACGGCTCACACGATGCCCTGCCCGGGTCGCTGTGTTCCCTGGTCTACACACTTATCTCTCAACTCAGTCACTTCCTCCTCAAAGCCACCCTGATATGCTCCTCTCAGGAAGAACTGACTACCACCTCTTCTGTGCCCTCTGTTCCATATCAACACTGCCACCAGAGCCTTCAGACGCTTCAGCTGCCTCTGCCAGGCTGGGAACATCTCAAAGGCAAGGACTGAATCTTCTTCCTGCTTCACCAGTTCCCACCTTTCTAGGCACTCAGTACAAATGTGCTGATCCATGAATGTCTTTCCCAAGGGTGACTTATTCCCTTTTCAAACTAATTTTTGGATAAATGTATAGTAGGACTAATGCAGGTCAATGAAGGACAAGGACAAAATATAATTCTGAGCCAGGTTCGGTGACTCGGCCTGTAATCCCGCGTTATGGGAGGCTGAGGTGAGTGGATTGCCTGAGCCCGCGGGTTCGAGACCCGCCTGGGCAACTTGGCGAGACCTCATCTCTACAATAAATCAAAAATTAGCTGGGCATGGTAGCACACGCCTGTAGTTCCAGCTACTTGCAAGGCTGAGGCAGAAGGATCACCAGAACCCAGCAGGTTGAGGCTGCGGTGGCCGGGAGCGGCCACTGCCCTCCAGTCTGGGCGACAGAATGAGACTCCAACTCAAAAATATATATATATATAATTCTGAAGCCCAGAATCTAAGAGAAAACAGCCCAGGAGGCCTCCCCACAAATCTGCCCTGCAGGTCAGTCTTCTCTGGGAGACTCTAAAAACGGCTTTTCCTTCCGAGAGGTTTTGTGGATTGTAATGGTGCCTCAGAGTGAGGGCTCAGATGGAAAAACCGAGGCTCAGGAATGAGGGATGAGCTGCCCTTTGCATTCAGTCAGTGAAGGTAGCAGGGCTATTCTGCACATGGCAATCCCCTATGTCCTTCCTCAAAATAATGCTAGATCCCATAGAAACTTGGGATTGAAGAGCATTTCAAGTCATCCTGGCCATGCCACTCTAAGTATGACTCCCATACCACTACCAGTGGCCTCACCCTGAAGCAGGTTAGAAATGCACTCTCAGGTGCTACCCCAGACAAACTAAATTAGAATCCATATTGTAACAACACACCGTGGTGCTTGTGTGCACCTTCAAGTTCAAGCAGCAATGAGCAAGTCCATCCGGGCTCTCAGGCGTTGACCCACCCCACAGGTGATTCCAATCAGCCGGTAGCTTTAAAAAACACTGATGCCTGAGCCCCATCCCGTTTACGCATATACTGTCAGTCAACAGGAATTATTTCAAAGTTTGAGAACTACTAATCGGGCTTGTCACATCCCTTAAGTGACCCACCAACCTCACTTGAACTGTGCCTATAGCAGCAACCTTCCTCCTTCTGTGGGCAGCCTGTCTGTCTTTGGACAGTTAGATGTTCTCCCTCCAACAACAGAAAGACCTTTTTCTGGGGGTGATCTAACCACCTAGGGTGCCCAGGCTGTCCTCCCTGTTACTTGTCTTGCTCCACGTCACAGCGTGTTCAGTGGCTCATGAAGTGCACACCTAACACAGGTGTGCGTGGGGTTGATGTATCTCTGACTCAGGATGTGCCTTACATGGGTCACATTGTATTTGAGGCATGTACTTTCTCTGACTGGAGTTACTATTTTTTCCTAGAAAACAGTTTCTAACTCCCAGGCATCTGGAATGGTCCCAGCCTGTAGATGCTAACTAGAATAATTTGCAGGAGAGGCATTTGGTCTATGGTTTTAAATTTAGTGCTGTTTATGGTTCATTTTGCTTTCAAAACTATGTGTAAAGTAGATAGATTTCTTAAGAGAAGCCTTAAACATTTTTGTGTAAAACCTTTATTCTCCTCATTATGTCATTTTGCTTTCCTGGTGTTATTAACCACTCATATGTTTAGAGCTGTATGACTTATGTTGAAACTAACTCAAAAGCTGATATGCTGAAAAATATATACAGTGAAATTCAGTTAGAAGGGAAGGGGAGTAAAAACAGTTCTCTCTTTCTTTAGTTCTTTGTTTCTTTCTTCATTTAGTGGTTTATTGACTATCTTTCCATCCTATTTGTCACTTCAGTTGCTGAATTGTATGCACTTCCAGTTATGGGAATGTAGAAAGAGAAGACAGTCTCTTCTGGTGAGCTGAGAAAGTCCCCTCAGATGATTAACAGATGAGAGCTAGAAAGTGTAGCATTTCAAAGCTGCCAAAACTTTGCAGAATATTTTACATTTCAGTGGATTCATCTGTTTAACAACCATTGTTGGCCTGGTGTGCTCCCCTTCAAGACATGTGCTTTTGGTTTGGGTCTTTATTGGTTTTGTTCTTTATTTCCACTCTTTCCTTTACACAGGCACATAGGAAATCATGACTGAAATCATATTCATAAAGTGGTGTATGGTGTGAATCGAAACAAATATGCCCTTTCTTCTGAGGAGGAGACAAGTCTAAAAACGTTTTGGGGTGATTGATCATCACACTGCTGGTGCTGCTTTTGATAGGCGTGGAGGAGGCAGCGAGGAAGAGTCCTGATTAAAGACCATCTTCCATTATGTTCCACAAGGCTAAAAAAGACTCCAGAAAGTTTAAACCGTGGTAATATCCATGCGACTTCCATAAGGACCAAGTTGATAGATTTTTTTTTTCAATCATAGATCCAAGGAAATGCTTCTCCATTTCCTCCCCCCACCTAGAAATGTTTTAGGCCATGTGGAAACTTGAAGTTTTAAACATATTCATTTGTGCTGAGGTAGGTATTTGTTGCAATGACTTTCTTAGAAAATTCCAGGCTCATTCTGTGTGTGTATATGACTGTTATAGATACAGCAGACAAAGAGAAAATGTGGGAATTTCTACTGTGGACAAAGATGTTACAGAGAATATCTCTCATCTGATGAGAAAGATCCATAGTAGGAGGAATAAAATAAAATGAATATTCTAAATATCAGTATTTGTTGGGAGAGATTGAAAGAAGGACTATGCAAGACTATGCACCAGTACAGAGTTTTCCCCCATGAGTAGTCATGATAATTATTCAACAAAATTAACACCCTATCTTGACTGGCTCACTTGGCTCCTACAAGAAGTTCAAAGCCAGAACCTGTGCTGACCTCTTCATCCGCACCCCTATATACTACATCTATATAATGTAGAATGTTATGCCTTGCTGCTCAAAAGATTACCTGTCAACTTTCCTTTTCCCATTCTCCATGACCACGTCTACCTGGCTTGCTGGGTTGTGTGGGTGTGCTACCAAATCCACAGGTGGAGAGGTTAGATAGTGGGGTGGGGGTGGGGGCAAAAGAAAGGGGGGTGGAGGGAGAGACATTTTACATGAAGTATGGGGGTTCCTATAAAACAAAATACAGAGCTTTATCCTTTCCACATCTGATGCCAGGTATTTCAACAGCTTCTCCCTCATCTTTGAACCATCCCAAATAGGCACATATCATTCTGAGTTATATACAAATAAAAGTGCACTAATGCACTTGATGAGGTTTTACAAAGGCCCATCACTCAGATCATGACATAGAACATATTCAACCCTTAAAATTTTCCCTCATGCCTCTTCCTGGTCAATATTCCCACCCTGAAGTAAAGCACTATTGTGACATTTGTTACCAAAAATTGACTTTGAAATGACAGAAAGTTAAGTATTCTAGAGAGAGACAACCAAAATAAGTAAATTCATTAATATAAATAATAGTAATAGAAACCATTTATTGATCATCTACCATGTGCAGGCACTGTGCCAAGTGCTTTATTTTAGCACACTATAATACTAAATTATGAGTTTTGCTATCTTTATATCAACTCTATAAGGAAGATATTATCCCCAATTAATTGGTGAGGAAATTTCAGCCTAGGACAATTATGTAATTTGTCTAAGGTCATACAACTAGAAAGAGATAAAGCCAAGAGTTGAACAGGGGTTTGTTTAATCTTGAGCCTTCAACCACTATGCTATATCATCAAGAAGCATCATACTGGGTGGGATTCAGATGAAATAGGAAAATATTCTATCAAGCCACAGGCCTAAAATATTAAAGAGTGTTTCAAAATTCTAGACCAGATATGGATTAAGTTGAACCATACAAAATTACCAATATATGACTAGGTTTAAATCTGTAAAATAGTAATTTCTTATGGTTTAACCTCATTCTTTAACAAACAACACATTTTATCAAAATACCTAACTATCTTCAACTAACTAAAATGCTTGGCTTAATTTGGATTATTGTCATTTATTCGTCTGCTTATTCATTCAATTAGCAACTCTTTGTGCCCCCCATATATCAGACACTGAAAAGCACTTGGAACCCAGAAGTAAACAAAATAGTTTATAAGCCAGTGTATTCATTTTTAATAGAATGGTCAAATAGAAAAAACACTTTTGTTAATCAGAAATGGGTTTCTAAATCTCCTTTTCTGTGTATCCAGACTGTGTTAATTCTTATATTGATCAATATTCTCAACTATCAAGAGACTGAGCCTGTGAGGTTTGCTTCCCTGTAATTTTAAGGTTAGAAAAGTGGTTAAAACCTTTTCTAAAGATTTATCACAAGTTCTTTGACAAAAATACTCTGTATGGTAAACTTTCTGGTTATTGGGAGTTTTGTTAAACAGTGTAAACATTAACTCAATGTTTTTTCAATAGAGCCTGAGTTCTTGACTCTGTACAATAGGGTGTTTTGTATATGATTTGTATATTATTCATATAATAACCAAATTAACTGACCTCAGCCTTTCCTACCCTACCACCTACCTTGTACTCTTTGTTCTTTCTATTTCTGGTGTTCTCATCCAGCTTGGAAAAAATATGAGTTGGGATTATCTCAGGGCCATTCAGCTAAGGCTATAGTAGTTTACCAGCTGATGGAGTTATTTTTTTAAAAATAGGCTTTATTTTTTAGAACAGTTTCAGATTCATAGCAAAATTGAGTGGGGAACAAAGAGTTCCTCTTAACCTCCCACCCCACACATGCATAGTTTCACTGATGGAGGTTTTTACTTGTAAAGATGTTTAAATATGGAAAACATTATGAAGAAAAGTATTGGAAATGGAGTTGTTTGAATCAAGATCACAATAAATCTAAACCACAGAGTAAGTTAAAACTACTATGATTTATTTTATAAAACCAGAAAATACCCAAATCTTACAAAATAGTACTTAAAGAGAAATTATAGATTCAATTCCTTTGTGATTACAGAAATAAATTGAATCCAATGGTGTGTTTTAAAATTAATGCATCATAAATAGACTTCATTCCAGAAATGGAAAGATGACCTAACATTAGGAAATCTGACAACATAATTCATTTCATCAGCATGTTAAAGGAAAAAGCATAGTTTAGTTGATACAATTTAACAAACATTCTAAACAAAAGAAATTAGTAAACAAAAATAGAAGGAAATTAAATATGGCAAGTGCCATTTATCCCAGACTTACAGCAACTATTGAATCAAATGGCAAAATACTCAAGTCAATCACATGAAATAAACAAGGGAGGTTATTTATTATCTTTAGTATTATTTGAAATGGTTTTAGAAGGTTAGGTATTATGATAAAATTTTTAAAATTGCTATAAATGATGCAAATAAAAAGGTAAAGCTGTCTTTAATATACTTTATATATGTATATATGACTGTATATATATTATATATAGACTTTAAAATAATAGGATAATTTGGTGATGTGACTGGATACAAGATACGTCAGCAAAAACCAATAACTTTAAATGTTATGGGCAGAAGTTTTAGGAGAAATAGAGTTCCCATAACCTTAAAATATATTGACTAAGATATTCATTATCTATAAAGGGATAGTGACTTTACAGTAGAAAAACCCAGTAGAAATAATTTTAACCAAATAATCAAGGCAAAAATCACCAGCAATAAGATACCATGAAGCCTTTGAGAAGGGGCACTGAGAATAACACACAATTCCATTGTTCTTGTATTCCTGCCAAAAATGGATGAGTTCAGTCCAATCATGAGAACATATCAGACAAGTCTAAGTCGAGGAACATTTGACAAAATAATTGGTCAATAATTTTCAAAAGTGTCAAACTCATGAAAGACAAGGAAAGAATGAATAACTGTTACAGACTACAAGAAATTAAAAAGAAATAATACTCAATTGCAATGTGGATCCCATATAGGAATAGAACAGAAAGAGGACATTAGTAAAAAAACTGGTGGTGAAATCTACTAAGGTCTTTAATGAATAGTACTGAACCGTTATTAATATTCTGGTTCCAATGATTATTCTATAGTTTTAGAAAATTGTTAGCATTAGGGGAAGCTGAGTAAGGGATATATAGTAACTACATTTACACATTTTTTCAAAGTCTAAAATTCAGTCAAAAATTTTTAAGTTGGGGGGAGAAAAATAGCTTTCCTGTATACTGGCTCTTAATTTGATTTTCCTCAAAACATATCTAGACACAAAATAGAGAGTAAAAAATGTATTCAGCGTGCATTTCTTATCTCCAATTGCCATAACAAAATAGCACAAAATAACAATGAAAATTTACTTCTCACAGTTCTGTTGATTGGCCAATTCACTTCATGATAAGGACTTTCTTCCTGGCCTGCAGATGGCTATTTTCTCACTGGGTCTTCCCTACTCCTATCAGATTAGGGCCCGCCCTTATGACCTCATTTCACCTAAATATCTGCTATAAAGACTCTATTTCAAAATATGTCATATTCATTGGCAGATGGGGCTTCAGTACATAAACTTGCTGGGGAGACACAAACAGTCAGCTCCTAACAGGAGATGAAAGAACACCAGTGAGGGAATAGGGAAGGGAAGACAGCCCACAAAGCATGCATTATAAAGAAGGCTACACTGTGAGTGCACCAACACCTTCTGCTACAGTCCACCCCCTGCAGCCAGCCCTTCCATCCACACATGGACCACTTAAAATTACTCAGTCTTATCACTTCTTCTTAAAGGTGATTTCTGGCTATAACTTTTTTTTTTCAAGGGCAGACTTACAACAGAATGGCTATGGGGATCACATACAGTCTCTTATGCAACAGTATGTCTTGAGGTTACAACTGATGATATTCTTTATCTCATTCTTTTACCACTTATTATAGATTCTCCTCATCATTGGTCAGTAATTTTTGCTGTTCTAGGTTGCCTGCATGGTGGAATAACCCAGACCTTCATTTCTGTGGGTTCCAATTCCCTGGTTACCTTGCCCTTATCAGGCTCTACATGACTGCTCCACTCATGGACCCACTGTGCAAGGGCGAGGGTGGCCAAAGGCAAAGACTGGCTGATGTCTCTTGTCTGCCTTGTCTCATGCCTTCTCAGAGTGGACACTCTCTGGGGGATACTGATGTGGTTCACAAAGATCTTCACATTATGTGCTTGCTACTATCTTGGCCCATCTAAATGCTTCTTCTCCAGAACTCTTTTGTCTCTGATTTTCTAATCTTGTTCTTTTCGGATATTTGACTGACCAGCCAGACCATTTGCCACTTCCCAGGAGTCTATGTGTATCCTCACCTCGGGTCGGTTTTCCCTCCACACGAAGTTTGTGACAAGGTGTGCTTCTTAAAGTTCTGCCCACATTATTTTCAGGGTCACTTCAAGTGAGAGCCTTCATTTTAACTTGCCATGATACATTAGGTTGCCTCATCTGTGAGCCCCAGAACTGGGTTTTTCCTCCTCCATCAGCTGGTCCTTGGGAATCCTGCGTACGGCCACAGGTATTCGCTGGGGAAAAGGTGAGATGGCTGGGGGATTTTTACTTCATCTCCCATCAGTCTCCTAGAACATGTTAATTTTCTGGAACTTCAATGAGACTGTCAACCTGGGAATACTTAAGCAGGGAGGTTTCAGGGATGTTGGCCCATGTAACAGTGCTGGCCACACTAGCAAAAAACAGTTACATGATGGAAATGGAAAAAAAAAAATCCCATTCACCATATTAGCCAGGCATAAATTTAATAATAAAAGCATAGAGCTTTTATACAAAAAGCGTAAAAATCTTATTGAAGATCTTAAAATAAGACCCCCCTAAATAGAAAGACATATTATGTTCCTGGTATAGGAAAACTTCAAGCCATAAAAAAAATCAGTCTTCAAATTAACATAGAAATGAAATGCAACTTAACTCATCATCCCAATAGTTCTTTTGAGGGGTTGGGAGTGCATGAAACTATTTTAAAGTTTATATACAGTTATAACTATCTGAGAATGACTAAGAGAATTTGAAAGAGAAAAATATTTGGAGAGTTCCCTTATAAAATTAGGAAACTCACTAATACATATGCATATATATACACATACATACACACATTCATACATGAATATAGAATACTGAACTACATTATAATCAGTATAATATGCCATTGACAAGGGGATAAAAAGTGATAGATTAAGAACAAAAGGGATTCAGAAATAGATCACAGTCTATACGGGAATGAAATACATGTAAAAGGTGGCATTTTGGTTCCATGTGAAGAAGATCATTTCTATATTAAGTGATGCAGGAAAAACTGGTTGGCTATTGGGGTTGAGTGGAATGCTGGATCTCAAAACTCACATCATAAACAAAAATAAATTCCAGATGAAATACTCAAAACCAATAGGTTTTGAGAAAGTTCAGTGCTTCCCATCTGAGAATTAGCTGTGCAGGGCTCTATCCTCAGGCAGGAAGTAACAAGAACTTCATTACTTCGAGCTTTGAACTTGAAAACTTGAACTTAAAAGTTTCCCCAGCCAACTCCGGTGATTATGACGGTGAAGAGAATAGGTACTGTGTCTCGGAGCACTCTTTCAAAAGGAGCCTGTCCGTACCCTGGGACAATTTATGTTTTGATCCTACCTTGCCCAAATTAAGCTTTGTGTGCCTTGGAAAGTTACTTGACATCTCCAACCCCCAATTTCCTCACCCATAAAAGATTGTGAAGATTCGCCAGGCGTAGTGGCTCACACCTGCAATCCCAGCACTTTGGGAGGTAGAAGTGAGAAGAATGCCTGAGCCCAGGGGTTTGAGACTAGACTGGGCAACATGGCAAGACCTCATCTCTACAATAAATCAAAAAACTAGCCAGGCATGGTAGTGTGTGCCCATAGTTCCAGCTACTTGGAAGGCTGAGGCAGAAGGATCACCTGAGCCCAGCAGGACAAGACTGCAGTGGTCATAAGCATACCACTGCCCTCCAGCCTCGGAGACAGAGTGTGATTCCGTGTGACTCCGACTCAAAAGAAAAAAAAAAGATTGTGAAGTTTCAATGAGAAAACAAAGGTAGCACACCTAAAGAATTACTGGCACATAGTAAGCACCCAATAATAATTTTATTATCATTATTGTCATTAATATAGTCCTTGTTCTCATCTATTAAGTTGTCAAGTAAAAGCCAACTGGATGTTTACCAGGAAATGTTCTCCTCCAGCATTGTGGACATGAACTGCTTCTCATTTAACCATTAATACATAGGCATTGGCCCTGATAGAAACAGCTAAGCCAGCAGGTCACCACTGCATCCATTCCCAGTAGCACCTGCTTTCTAGTACTTGTAATAGCTATTATTATTGTTCTGCCAGTCCCGCAACTTTAACACATGGCTATTTATTTTCCTTTACAATTTTTTTTCCAAAGGCTATTATCTCACTCTTTGTGAAAATCCAACCTAACTAGGTCTACTTGGAGCTGATCATTTGCTAGTGTATATTATTTGTTCCTGTTAAAGAAATTTTCTCCACTAACTTAGAGAGGGAAGAAACAGTGCCTGGCTTGACCCTATCAAGTTAGACTAATCCCCATATCATATTGTTCTCTTTTAATTAGACTTCCCAACAGTTTTCCCAGGTTTAAGCTGAGACTCCTTGGGGATCTGTGAGATCTGAAAAAGATTTTTCATAAAGTAATCTTAGAAAGGCAGAAATCCAGAAACACGTCTGCTTTTGCTCAGTAACTGCAAAACTTGCCCTAGTGGGAGACCAACTGTGGCCCCTTATACACAATAGACTCCTCTTGGCTCAATCTGAGTGGTCACTTCCTAGGCAGTTTGAAGTGGTGCTCATTTTTACACTGAATTAGGAATTAGAGATTCTCTTTGCTCTCTTACATGGATAATGAGCTTTCAGTAGAGGAAGTCAGCATTTGTTAAACACTTACTGTTTGGTCAGCATTTATTAAACACTTACTCTATACTCAGTTCTTTACATGTGTGCAGAGTCTTAGCTAAGTGCTTGATCTGCTCAGATTTGTTGGGGGGTGATGTATGCAATTTAAATATTTTTGACTTTCTTTTTTTTTAAGTTTCAGATTCAGGGAGTACATATACATGCTCATTACATGGACGTATTGTGTAGTGGTGGGGATTGGGCCTCACAGGTAATTTCTGAACCCTAACCCTCTTCCCTACCTCCCCCATTATTGGTGTTCCCAGTGTCTAATATATTCATCTTTGTAACCATTTAACTCCCACATATGAGTGAGAATATGTGGTGTTTGGTTTTCTGTTTCTGAGTCAGTTCACTTAGGATGATGAGCTCCAGCTCCATCCATATCACTGCAAAGGATATGATTTCATTCCTTTTTAATGGCTGCATAGTATTCCATGGTGAATATATACCACATTTTCTTTACCCAGTTAATTATTAATGGGCATGTAGATTGGTTCCGTGATTTTGCTACTATATATAGTGCCACAATGAACATATGAATACAGGTATATTTTTATATATCAATTTCTTTTCCTATGGGTAGACCTCTGGTAATTGGGTTGCTGGATCAAATGGTAATTCAATTTTTAGTTGAGATACCTCCATGCTGTTTTCCATAGAAGTTGAACTAGTCTACAATCCCACCAACATTGGATGAGCGTTCCTTTTTCTCAACAACTGAGCCAACATCTCTTCTTTGACTTTCTAATAATGGCCATTCTGACTGATGTAAGGTAATATCTCATTGTGGTTTTAATTTGAATTTATCTGATGATTAGTGATGCTAAGCATTTTTTCATATGTTCGTTGGCTGCTTGTTAGGCCCTGCTGGGCCTTTCAGAATGTTAGGTCTGGATTGCTGGGGGCATGGGTGTCTGGTATGTGATCCAATGCTACATGAAAGATTTGTACAGAAGTTAGATTCGAAAATATAGTGTATTTAGAAAGTAAATTAGAGAGAGAGAGAGAAAGAGGAGATTCACCTCCCCAAGGTAGGCAAGGGGGTCAAAGCTAGGAAACATGGCCTGGCCACAGTTCAATGAGCACATGGCCACACCATAACTTAGCAAGGCAATGGAGCTGGATGTTCATGGTTGAGTCCCTTTAATCCTTCCCTTTGATGGGGGAAGATCATTAAGGTGATTGAGTGGTGGTCTGCTCCATATCATCACCACTAATGGGCAGGTAAGTGCAGGTACTGGTGTCAGGTGATGGACAGCAGACAGATGGGTGGATTAGTCACATGATTGCTGCCATGTTGGTGGCTAGATGGGAGGAGACAAGGGGAGGGGTTTTTCCTGCAAGAGACCTGTCAGATGTTTCCAATTCACAAGGTCCTTAGCAAAAAGGTGGTCTTATCAATTCTATGACTTTAGCCAGCTAAGGGGTGATCTTTGACCTTCCGTCTTTGACAAGGAATCTGAAAGTTTCTTAGAGATTATTATACTAAACCATGAATTGAAAGGCTGGACTGTCCTTGTCTTGCATCTGATGGAGATTTGCCGAGGGGATGGGGTAAGCTGCCAGCTTGACTTGCAGTAAAATGTCTGAATGCTTCCTAAAACCTGCCTATGTATCTATCCATGTCTAGCCTGTGCTAGATTCGAAGCATGTCAGTCTAAGCAAAAATGGTTATGCTGAGGCAAAATGTGAACTAAGTTTATTCTGAGTTTCTGAGTTCCTCTTTTCACTGCTTGTGTGTCTTCTTTTGAGAAAAGTCTATTCATATCCTTTGCATACTTTTTAATGGAGTTGTTTTTCTCATATTGAGTAAGCAATTCTAAGCAAAAAGAACAATTGCAGAGGCTGCCAGACTTCAATTTATACTGTAAGGCTATAGTAACTAAAACAGCATGGTACTGGTATAAGACCAGTATTGACCAGTGAAACAGAATAGAGAACCCAGAAATAAAACCACATTCCTACAACCAACTTTTTTGACAAAAATAAACAATGGAGAAAGGACATACTATTCAATAAGTAGTGCTTGGAAAATTAGCTAGCCATATGCAGAAAAATGAAACTGGACCACTCTCTCTCACCATATACAAAAATTAGCTCAAGATGAATCAAAGACTTAAATATAAGACTTGAAACTATAAAAATCCTTTCAGAAAACCTAGGAAACACTCTTCTGGACATTGGCCTAGGCAAATAATTTATGACAAAGACCCAAAAGCAATTGCAACAGCAACTAAAATAGACAAATGGGACTTAATTTAACTATCTTCTGCACAGTAAAATAAATAAACAACAGAGTGAACAGAAAACATACAGAATGGGGAAAAAATTGCAAATTACACCTCAGATGCTTCCCCTAATGATAAAATTTTTCATAACCATAGCATATTGTCAACACCAAGAAACTGACATTGGAATAATCCTGTGAACTCAGGTACTACCCATATTCAGATTTTACTTGAACTGCCTGGATTTGAGTCTGGTTCCACTCTCATGAGCAACCTTGGGAAAATACCTAACATCTCTGGTTTTCGGCTGGCTTACTCATAAAATGGAGACAATAATAGTGCCTACTCCACAGGGTTTGGGGAAGAATTTAATGAGATTAGCCATTATTACTTGTGACTCTTTACGATAACCCTGTGAGGCAGGTAGAGTGGGAGACTGTTTGCAAAACTGGCTGCCATTCCCCTTCTTTCTCCACCCACATCCTTTGCCATGGGACTTTGTGTTTCTTCCCATCAAGAGAGAGAATCTCTATTTCCCCACCTACTGAGTCTGAGTTTGGCTATGTGAGACTTGCTTTGGTCAACTGAATACAGCAAAAGTGACGATGAGCTAGTTTGGAGCCTGTGGCCATGATAGACCTTCTGTCCTCTCTCTTCCTCTGAATACTGCTTCCATCACATGAGCAGGTCAGGCTAGTTTGCCTCATGTGGAGGGACATATGACCCAAATCATGACTGTTACCCCAGCAACCAAACCCTAGAGGCAGAGCTGCCTAACTGAACGGCAGCTGACTGTAGACAGGAGGGAGCCTGTCTGAGATGAGAAGGAATTACCAGCTCACGGTAAGCAAAATAAATTGTTGTTCTTTTAAGGCACTAAATTTTCAGCAGCTGTTATGCAGCTAGAGATAACTGATACAGATAATACTATGAAAATACTACAGTAGTAATTACATGATTGGATTATAATGAGAATTGATGAGATTATATATAATACATTTAGCAGCCAACACATAAAAAAAAAAACTCAATAAATGTTTGTTGTTTTGTTGTCATTGTCATGTCATCCTTCTTTTCTTTTCTTTTTATTTTATTAATCAATATTTTTTATTTTGGTATTGTGGGGTACACTTAAGGGTTAGGTATACAAATATGTTTCGTTCAGGCACCCTTGTTGATAAGGGGTGTCTCCCCGTCTCCAGACAGATATTTACTACCGTTAATCCCACCACCCTTCCCCTCCCTCTCCCCACCCATAGTTTCCCACCACTGTCAATCCTTTTCTTATAGTATTACGATAGATGTTCAAGGTCCACTATATGAGTGAGAACATGTGATACTCAGATCTTTGTTTCTGTGAGAGGTCACTCAATATTATAGACTCGAGTTTCATCCAGGTTGCTGTGAAATTCATGATTTTGTTCTTTTTTATGGCTGTGTAGTATTCTGTAGTGTATATGTACCACATTTTTTTAACCCAGTCCTCTTTTGATGGACAGCATGGCTGATTCCAGGTTCTTGCTATTGTGAACAACGCTGCAATAAATATACATATGCAGGTATCTTTTTCATAGAGTGATTTGAGTTCTTCAGGGTATATTCCCAGTAGGGGGATTGTGGGGACATATGTGAGGTCGATATTTAGAGCTTTTAGAATCACCACACTGTTTTCCACTGAGGTCTCATCTTCGACAAAGCCTCCACCATCCTTCTTTTCATCATCCCATTTACAAATGAGAAAACTGAGGTTTAGAAAAGTTTAGGAAATTTTCCAGTTAGCAGCTAAACCTGGTTTCAAATACTGGTCTGATTCTAAAGCTGTGTGGTTTTCCCTATAGGAGAATTTATCTTTCTGTTTCCTCTGTCCTCACGTCATTGGTATACTCAATGCTAAATTAATTCATCAGAATACAAATAGAAAAATGATTCTCACTTTACCCCTCTTCTCTGTTAATTCTGTAACAAACTTTTACATTAAACATTTATAATATGAATATTTATGTATCTCCATATATGCACACACAAAGAAAAATATTTTACATTTATAATTATTTGTTCAAAATGAAAACAAATTAGAGTTTTGAAGGAAACTCCAAGTCTTCTTCAAATTCTTATCTATTCAAATATTCTAATAGTAACTGCTTCTCCATGTAGGAACAAGCGTCCCAGGAACTCTCCACTATTGTTATACTTGGAATCCAAGGAGGGATCTTCCCCAAAAAGAATTCATTGATTAAAAATTGTGTATTTAGTCTTACATGTTTAAACTTCAGTCATCTTCAAAATACTTTCCATTTGATGCAATACACCTATCAAGATGCTTTTTTCCATTGCTCAAGACAATTTTTGAACACATCAATGCTGATGCCTTTTAGTGCTTCTGCCATTTTTGTTTCACTTCCTCCACATCTGCAAAATGTTTCCCTTTGAGAACTTTTTCATCTGGGGAAATAAAAAAATTTCTCAAGATGAAATCTGGTGAATGGTGAGGGTGGGGCATGGGGGTCATGCCGTTTGGGGTTAAAAAACTGCTGAACACTTAGCACAGTCTGGGTAGGTTGTAAATCAGCCATCATGAAATGGGTAAATGTGTTGAAAGACTCTCCAAAAAAAATTCACTGTAGCCAAACACAGCCTCCCACAACAACACTAGCTGGTACATTGATGCCAATGGGTTCCTAGAATGCTTATCTAGGGGAGAAGCCTATACTACAAGGGGTCTGCCCTCCAAAAAGATAATTCCAGGTTTTGGGGGAGGTTCCCCTCATAGTCTCATTGCTTGGAATGCTGGAGGAAGTCAATCAAATGTTGCTGTGAAATAAATAAAAAGAGAGAAAATGTCAAAGATTCTCTATAATTGTTAGTTCTACATCACCATCATACTCCTTCCCCACCCCCCAGGTGAGGGCCAGGGTGTGAGGCCAAGCATGAACATGTGAGTCAACATATTAATAGAATATAACATCAACATATTAACGTGAATGAGTAGGCAGAATCACATCAGAGACTCGGGAGATAAAAGATGTGAATAAGCTGCTCTGTGTGCCTTTGCCAAGTAGGCAGACAAGAGTAAGAGTGAAATGTTTAGGAAGGGGACACAAATGATTTGAATGTGTTGATTTTTGGTTTTGCTAAAAACTTAACGATTTTTATACTACCATAGATAAAATGGAATAAGAGCTGTTGTGTTCATCTTCTTTTGGTGATTTGATCATGTAGCTATCTACAGCCATTCCCTAAGTTATCACTCCCATTCTAGGAGGAGTGAGAAATGGGCCTCTCACTGAAGTGTATATGTATATGTAGCAGCCAGTTCACAGAGACTCATGAGTTTGGATCCCAGAGAAGGAACTGGAAGGTAAACAGTCAGTCTGATGAGTAAATGGTCCTTCAGCCACCGTGGGAGTTAATAGAATTCTTATCCAGAATGAATGACACTGTCATTTTTCAGGGCAGAGATTACTGGTGGTTTACCCAATATCTACTGTTTCTCTTTTCATACTAACAGAACCATATTTCCCAGGCTCCCCTACAGCCAGGAATGGCCATGCAACTAAATTTTTCTATGTAGGCAAAAATTACTAGGTGAGGCTAGTAATTCTTCTTTCTTTCTTCCTGGAATGCAGAAGTGTATATATATATATATAGCAGCCAGTTCATGGTTACTTATTATCTGAGTGTTCTAAATCTCAGCCCAAAACGCTCATATAATTTGAGCCGAGCAAAAGGATACTTTGCTGTTTCTCAATTCCCTCGCCTGTAAAGTTCAGATAACAACAGCACCTAGTCATAGATATGGTTATTCACATGGAGAGTCTTAAAGAATGACTGATATGGTGAAGTTTGGTCAAAGATAGGTGCATTTTGTAGAAGTAGCAGGAACAGAGGTAGCCATAGTAGTCAGAGTAATATTAATAGTATTAATAATTATAATAATAAAGTGAGCTGAGGGCCAATTAGGAAGCACTTAAAATGCTATTATGAAGAGTTTGGCTTTTATTCCATAAAAAGAACATGCTGGGAAATCCTAAACAGGAAAGATATGTGACTCTATCCAAGTTACAAGAAAGTTCTGGATGGATTCAGTGTTGGAGATGAAGTTAACTTCACTTGATACCAATTGTATTGAGGGCAAAGTCTGTTAAATGAGAGGAAGGATGACTGCTCAGAAATTAACTTGTCCTCAGTAAGGTTTCCATGTACCTGAAGGGTTAAATGGGGAAGGAGTCCCTCCCCCCATACCCCAATGACTCTGCCCTACAGGGGTGGATTAAGCCAGGAGTAGACATTCTACCATACTTGCTCTTGATATTCCATTGCAGGGTGCTCTGGACTTAACTGTCCTCGAAACTCGCTAAAGCAGGGGTTTCTTGCACATTCAGTAAAAGCTGTACATTTTATTTAACTCTATAGTTGACCATTAACTTACCTCAATATTCTGAACATTTTCAAATTCCAAGTGCAGCAACTGCAACTGATTTAGACATCAAATTACTTGGGTTGTTGGCATTAATGAATAAAAATGTTATTGTAAAATCATCTTTAGTTTCAAAACAGGGGACTATAATTTGCTCCCAATTTTGAAACTGTTGTGTATTCTACCTTCAAGGAAATGGCATTTGTGTAGGATTTGCTATGGAAATGTTCTATATAAAGACTGTAAGCCCTTCATAGACCTTACTGAGCTAAACTACAAAAAAGCCATTATTGAGCAGGAGTCTTTTTCCTGCTTATTTTGATATAATCAGAAATCCAAAATTACTATTATTAATTTAAAATTGCCCCAGCTCATAAAAAGCCTAATAAAGTATTTGAGATCATCAAATACATTGCCGCTATTTCAAATTCATGTATTTTCAGATATTTATGGAAACTTTCACTTTCAGCCTCTGAGGTACCACATGCTCAATTCCCTCTTCCATTTTGGGTACCGTCCTGCCTGATTCTACCTGGTGACAGGGCAAACCAAATCAGTGCACTCCAAAAGCTCGCTCCCAAGGCTTGTGAATATAGAAAGCAGAAAAGTAGAAATAGTGAAGGGTTTGTACATAGATCAATACTGGCCAAGTGATAGTGGCTTTCTGGAAGTTCCTGCTGAGAATTCCAAGACTGTGTGGATTCAGAGGGACAGTAGACCTGACTGGTCAATAGTGTCTGCCATGGATTCCAGAGTGAGGGATAAAGCTGTGAGGGCCAGAATTTATCATTCCTGAGGGCCTGTATCTCAGAGGAAGTCAGCATGAGTGGAAAGGCTATCATATCAGCTGTCTATTTATTTATAACTTGTCTTGTTCCAAAGAAGTTTTAAACTTACAAACGTATGCAATACATATGTGTGAGAATCCATAACAGTTAGATCCGGAGGCAGTCCGGGTTTTTACTATCCAAGAATAGTCTTGGTACAGTCATGTGACCTCTCTGAACCTCAGTTTCTGTTTGCAAGATACAGTAGAATGACCCTTATCTTCTCTGAGGTCTCTTCCACTCCGAGTCCATATGCTTTTCAAAGTGTTCCACACATCCAAGAGAATGAACACGTATATGATAAACATCACCTCATTTAATCCTTAAAATAATCCTCTGAATTAGGTAGTTACTATTACTTCATTTTAAAGCTACGAATATTGAGGCTCCCAGAAAGCTATGTAAATTGCCTAAGATTTCAGATACAGTAAGAGCAAATAAAAGTTGTATTATGAAGCTTACCATAAAGTGAAAAGGTTGGGTGGAACACCCATAATTAAACAGATGATGTGAGTTATACTAAAGGAACAGGAGCTTGAGCCCATGCCCCTGGGGCTGATAAGAGGTCTCCACAGCTCTCCCCTATGGACATCCAACAATGTGGGGTATCTCACCCTGGTTGTGCCAGTGTCTCTTCAGGAAGTCCTCAAGCCTGGCGAAGAGGAGCAAATTTGGAGTAATTGTGTGGACAATGGGCTTTGGTCAGGGATTGGCCACATGTTTTCCTGTCCTCCTTATGCTATTTCTATAGCCTCCAATGTTGCATGTATCCCTTTGCTGAATTTTGGCCTTCTGATTCACTGCAGAATGGCCAAGGCAACCACAAAACATGGGTAGGAACCAGAAAAGGGACTGAAGTTACCCCAAGGGAGCCAGCAGCTGCTGCTGGGGTGGGGATCCAGGCTGCTGGAGAGCTGGATCATCCACATCCCTTACTTTACTCCCAGTTTGCCCTTCGAGAATGGTCTCTTCCCCCCAGGAATTCAGGGCAGGTGAATCTCAACTGGTACTGGAGAGGCACTGGGTTTTCTGCTAAGTCCTGATAAATCCTTCAGCAGTAAGCGGCTCTGGGCTGACTACTCCAAGTGTAGTCCACTGACCAACAGCAACAGTATTGCCTGGGTGTTGGTTGGACATGAAGAACCTCAGGCCCCACCTGCACCTACTGGGCCAGAATCAGAATTTGAGTAAGAACCCCAGGGGAATTGTGTACAAGTGAAAATTTGAAACCCTCTGGAGTACAAGATGATTTATGAAGCAGTGACTCTCAACTTCTTAAAAAATTCTGCTATCTGCAGCCCAAATTAGACCAATTAAACCTGAATCCCTGGGGGTGGTAGCCAGGCTTGGGTAGCTTTGAAAGCTTCTCCAGGTGATTCTAATGTATGGCCTAGGTTAAAAACCACTGATTTAATGTTTCCTGCACTCTCTCTCCTAAACCTAAAGCTGCACTAGCCATTTCTAGCCACCGCTTGGCAAGCCAATCTTCAGTTAAAAGAGAAAAGTAAGGGGAGCATAGTAAGTTATTTATATTTATAAACATAAACTGATTTCACTTAAAGGATTGACTTTCTATTGAAATTACATCCTTGTTATTTCTTTTTGGCATGTTTAAAAATATACTTTCTTTTATGAAATGTTGGAAGGGTGAATCTTGTTCATTACAAAATAAAGAGCAACAAACCCTGTTTAGTACCCTGAGTTTTTAAAAAATCACAACTCTAGGCCATGTTTAGGTTTTTACTATTCAAAAGTCATATGACTTTTGTGAGCCTCAGTTTCCCATCTGTCAAATAGAGTGGAATGGACCAGTACTTCTGAGGTCCCTTCCACCACTAATCCATGTTTTTAAAAATGTCCCACACACTCAAAAGACTTATCATGCATATGATAAAGTAACTTCCAGAGAGCTTATGTGCAGGCTCCCTGCTAAATGTCACCTGATTTAATCCTTAAAACAACCCTCTGAATTAGGTGGCTACCATTGTTCTGTTTTAAAGCTAAGAACACTGAGGCTCATTGCCTGCTATCCCTGCACTTTGGGAAACTAAGGTGGGAGGATTGCTTGAGTCCAGGAGTCTGAGCTCAACCTGAGCAACACAGCAAGATCTTGTCTCTACGAAACAAAAAACAAAAAAATTAGTCGGGTTTGTTTGTGCACCTGTAGTCCCAGCTATTCAGCTACCCAGGAGGCTGAAGCAGAAGGGTTGCTTGAGCCCAGAAGTTCGAGGGTGCGGTGAGTTGTGATCATTCTACTGCATTCCAGCCTGGGTGACAGAGTGAGACCCTGACTCAAAAAACAAAAAAACAAACAAAAACCCCAAATCACAACTCCAGAAATAGGTTTAAATATTTCAGCAGATACGCTCTCTACTTCCACCTTGTCAAATTAAAACAAAAGTCCCTCACTCAGTAAGGTACTACCTTATGAGTGAGAATCAGGAAATGATTCCAGCCTTGGATACATGCACTGTAATAAAGGGCCGACAGATATGGAGTCAGGTTAAATAACACAGGGTGTCCCATTATGTAATGTGCTGGATCTTTCAAACAAATGGTGATATTTATGATTAACAACACATCTACAAAGGAGTTTCTTGGACATGTGCTAGACATGTGATTCTCAATTTTAGAATCACCTAGGAATTGTTCAGACCTAGATTACCGTTACCCCTTGAGTGTTTGATTCAGTAGGTCTGGGGTGGGGCCTGAGAAATTAGCATTTATCACAAGCTCCCAGGTGAAGCTGATGTTTTTTTGCCCAGGATCATGAAGCTCTGAGAATCACTGCTCTGGATAGAAAGAAACTGCTAGAGAAAATGTCATTCATAAAGGCATTTCTTACACCAAAAAAAAGTCTTTTTAGTTTAGTTTGTCTATAGAGTATGTGTACCTCCAGTAGAAATAAGTCATCTGAAGAGAATGATTTGCAGTGATCTTATACAAATTTTGTTTTGAACTACATCACGTTGGCTGAGAATTCCTGGTTGGGAGCGGGGAATTGCTTATGTTGGAGGGAGCTAGGTGAATAATTCCATAGAATAGTGGTCTCCTTTGAGGCCTGGGCTGCAAGTCTGTCAGTAAGTACCCCCTGCACCTCCCTCTCCCACTTCATCTGGGCCTCTGAGTCATAGAGCAGCTTTAACAGGACACAACCTTCCTGAAGGTTGGCTCCCTTCAGATCCTGCTGTCCAGTGCTGACAACAGGCCCACTCCGTGTAGTGGAAGTGGAAAAACCCCACTCAGCCCCACAGCTGCAACCCACCGGACAGCCCACCAGCCTCCAAACAGTTCTTGGAAAAATTAGGCTATCTTTCATTGGCTATCTATCATGCGGCCTCCACCAGGCTGCAGGATATGAAGGCCATTTAATTAGGCCCTGCACCACTCTCGGGTGTGAAAAGGCTCTCAAACGCTTTGATTCCCCACTGCTTCGCAGCAGGAAGTTGTTGGCGATAATTGACATAGGATTTCCTTGTTAACCAGCAGCAGACACGCCGGATTAAAGCGACAGAGATCTCGAGAAGAAAGTGAAAGAGATAAGAAGCTCGGGAAGACTTCTGCTTATTTGGCACTTGAGGATGGGAGGAAACAGCAATCACCCACTCAAGTGGCGACTCCAGAGTGGAAGGGCGTCCCCTTATCAGACCCATTTCAGCTTGGCTGATCAAAGATTGACTCCCCGCAAAATCACATAGGCCTGGGGTTTGTTAGTTTATTAAGCGGCAGGTTTTAGGAATTATCACAGGTTTAAAGATGGATTGCAGTTTATGTGAAGGGGGAGAGGATTATCGGGTTTTCATCTTAACAATTATAAAATATCACAGCTGAAAGCTTGCTTGCAAATGACATAATTTTCCACTGCCAACTAAACAGGTCATTGTGAGGCTGCATGTAAGCGCACTCAACAAGGGAGGAAAGACAGGCAAATTAACTCGGGGAGGACAGGGGATGTTCCACTTCGGGAGCCGGTGCGATCTCATGTTCCCTGTGCGATTCCGTAGGTAATTATACTTAATTTCTTACCGGGGCTCTTTAGGTCGGCTTGCATTAAAAGAGAGGGACGAGAGAAGCAACCCACTGAGATGGCTCCGAAAATGGGGCTGTGATAAATGATACCAAGAGAGAGCCATGTGAGTGGAGAGAAATAAATGTCTACTTTGGAGTAGAGACAATTATTGTGTATCACTTAATAACTTAACCTTACAAGAGCACATGTGGCATTAATAAAGGACTGGGAGTTGTAAAAGCATGTTATGGGACTCCCTTCTGACAACTATGTACGGGTCCTGGAATGGCGGGGCGAGAAGCAGGTCTGCAATTCTGCTTGCCTGTGTGCTTGACCATGGACCCTTGGCTCAGATCTGTAGTCACAAGGGCTTGCTTCCTTATTGGTTTTTCAAAATAGCATTAACTTTTTTTTAAATTTTGTTTTGGTTTCAGTTATCAAAGAAATAGGTGTTTGTGGCAGAAAATGTAGGGAATATAGTAAAATGTTTAGAATGAATAAAAATAATACCCCTTCCATCCTGTGGTAAGCACTGGTAAAACAAACAAACAAACAAAAAACCTGCAGATTTTGTTGTTAAACATACACAAATATGTCATTTCTCCTAAAATCAGGCCCACTCCTTGTATGTCTTTTTAATGCATAGTTTACTTAAACTATTTAGGAAATATTATTTGAAGGCATGATTCTGAATTGTGATATTACGTATAACATTATTTACATAGATAATCCCCAACAGTTGGACATTTAGATTGTTGTCAAATATTTGCTACTATATTAAAGCCGAAATGACCAGCCTGAAACATAACTCTCTGCTTATGTGTTTTGCTGCTTCCTTGGCAGAGTTAAAATTGAAAATCGAATTTCTGGCTCAAAGGACCCAGGCATTTTTAAGGACACTGATACCTCCTCAAATTTGCAGATGCCCAGTGTAGCTTGGAATTAGTCTTCCTGATGTTGAAGTCAGAAGCCTTTTGTGTCATCCATCCCCAAATTAGAGCAAATGACAGCAGTTATTTTATTGAAAGATCAGTCATTCTGTCTGCATCGCTTGGTTCTTTCGTTCTGATCTGACCTTTTGCAGTTAAGCACCGTGACAATGACAATAAACAGTGGCTCAATAATCAAGTTAATAGGGCCAAACTCTGAAGATAATCATATCAATGTTAACGACTTTAAACATACGAACACATCTTTTATCCAAGAAGTTCAAGTTCCTCCAAGAGCAGCAATTCATTATCATTCACAAGTGCAAAGGGAATTGGTTGAAAAACAACAAAAACAAAAACCTTTAAGGCAAAGTGAAAGGGATGCAGTCAGGGGAAGGAGGAGAAGCTGATTCTGAAGCAAACTTTTTTAACAAAACAACCCTGAGGGCCTGATTTATATGGAAAAGTTGGGTTGCTGGTTTTATTTGTAATTTTAATTTTTTTTATTTGCTGCAAAAAAGGCTGGGGCCTGTCAGCCTTCAAGTCTTTGAGACTGTCTTGAAAACAAAACAAACATCATCATTGCTCACTATATTGAAATCACATTGAGTATGAACACAGGGTCCCATGTGCCAGAAATTAGCCTATTCCTGCCTAGGGAAAAATAAACTGGCATGGATTTATTTATCCCAAATTTTCTTTTCTTGTCCTTTCCATTTTGAGTAATTCCTAATTATTTTGTAAAGCAAAATGCAATGAAGTCTTTTTTTCCACAGTGTAACTTAGTGGACCCTAGACATTTATACATTTTGCTTCTATAATAGTACTTTGACTTGCAACACTTTTACCCCTTTACCCACCTGAAGGGCTGAAGAGGAAGCAGCTTCCTTGTCCCCGATCCTGTTGATGGAAAGAGACTTAGAAATCATTTCAGCAACTGGGCTGCTCTATTCAGAGAAACATCTGTCCAAGAAAGACAGGCAAACCTGGGAGTATCGGTAACAATAAAATACAAGGACATCACCTTCTCAATCTGTTCCTGAACTGTGCCTTGAGAAGGATTGTCCCAGGACCTCATGTAATTTAGGGTGCAGAAATCAGAGTCAAAAGAATCTTGTTGTAATAGTTTTCTCATTACCATCTCGGGAAATTTCCAGCAAAGGTCTGGGAAAGTAACACGATGCCCCTGATGCTGGTAATATAGACTCACAATTCCAGCTTTTACAGTACATGTGAATGAAAACAAACTTCTAAGCTTGAGTTTAAGGCTGTATCTCTAATGGATATCCAGAGAGAAGGTCTGGGAGTTCTTTCTAAATATCATTGGTGAGCTCTGCTTTTCAAATGAGGAAGAGTTTATGCATCTAATCTTGTGCACAGAAGAACTCTGGTTCTCAAACACTTACTACTTTCCTATGGGGTCTAACAAAGCAAGATCTGTTTTAAAAATCCTTCCATCAAGGAGAGGCTTTTATTTATTATTTATAATAAATTGTTTTTATTTATTACTAGATAACTTTTATTTATTAAGTTGCAAATCCCTTATCACAAGAGAAGGGACATTATGTTATATATGATATACACAATCAATAGAATCAATATTATATATATATCAAATGGTATATATGATAGATAATATAATGGTATGTTATAATGAATATATATATGTATACATATATATATCAAAAGAAGAACAAAAAAGTGATGTGTGGGCATTTTATAAATTGTCATTTTCAATTTTTAAAAGCATCCTTCTGTAGAAGATATCTACATATATCGCTAAGATTCCTCTGTAGGTCTGCTGGTACTTCTCCAGCAGACCAAACCAAGAGATTTTTCTGAAAGATGAGCTGATTTTCTCAACACTCCATAATGAAAGTTGAACACTCACTTATATCATGGCTTCCTGTGTTATGTCAGATATGGTTTTAAGTGCTTTGTGTAGATGATCTCATTTACTCCTCACACCACCCTATGAGCAAAATAAATTTCCCAAGTTGGAAGTATCCATTTACTCGCTTCATTAGAAACAAGTATTTATTGTCTATTATTGATCATGTTCTGCGCTAAGTGTTGAGTTGAAGGCAAAAAAGACACCAAGTGCATTCAAGGAAAAGAGGCCCACAAACAAGAGGAACTGAGCACAACCAGAGGACAGCAGGACGCTGAGGGGTTGGTGGGGTGGTAAGCTGGCTTCTGATTTAGAGAGACTTGAGACGGATCCCAACTCCATCACTTCTGCTGAGTGTCCTGGGGCAAGCTGTTTGCTTTCTGTAGGCCTTGGGGGCCTAATCCATAAGGCGGCCATAATAATACTGATATCACAGATTCTTGCAAGGATTAAGATACTCACGTGTCACCCACATAGTAGAGAACTGAACTGACATCTAGGATGTACTTAATAAATGGCGCTACCACTCATTATTACTGCTAGTGCTGACATCATTTAGTATTGTAGAATTACAACAAATTTCAGAACAATTTCTGTCTCCAACGTCAATCTTGCTCCCTGACAGATTTTTATCAGATTTTCCAGGGTTCCCCAGCGATTGTCTGCAGACCAGGGCTGATAAGGGATTGCAGCGTTAGTCTGTAGAAAGTTCCCTCATGCTCTCTCTCCCAGGAAGTAATGTTTATCCCTCCCCCCGGAGATAATGTTCTTTTTTAAGTTTTATGTACTTTTTAAAATTTAAATGTGTGTTAAAATGTCCTTTCTTTATAGAATGATGGTAGTATATAAAATAATGGAGAAAGCTTAATTAGTTTATTTGGCAAGATAAAGAGTTGTCAATCCTCTGTAGAACCTCCTCCCCAGTTTTTAAAAATAATTGTATTGCTTCATAATGTTTGGGAACCACTAGATTATATAAAATAGCTCTTATAGCAAAAATAAAAGTCAACTTGTCCTAGAAAAAATGTATTTCCTTGGTCTGTTTTCATTTTCCTGTGGCAAATAGGGCTTGTGTGATGCCTCTTCGAATAAAAAACTCATTTTCCTAAGTGATGCATCTGCTTTTAATGTCTTAAATGCTGGGGTAGAGCAGGCATATCATCCCTGGTCTGGATTTTCTTCAATGGCCAGAAGTCTTCATGATAAAGACAAGCAAACATCTAATAGAGAAATAACTCCAAGACAAAGTGCTGTGGCTGCATGATGTCGCCTCTCTGACAACCTATAAATGGACCATACTGATGAAGTGAATGAGACTCTCTCTGGTCATTTTCAACTAGAAACTAATAACCCCTGTCATGATATTAGACATGCAATAACCTCAGTTAAAACTAGGCTCATCACATAAATCACTCAGGAATTTTTCTATTTCTTTCTCTGGACACATTGCACATCTGCTCAATGAAAGGAAGAAAGAAGCAATATTTCTTTGATCAGGATTTTTTTTTTTTAATATTCTTGTATCTGTCCCTTGGGATGCTATCTTTTCAAGTGGGTGCAGATAATACATCACTTTCTAATGAATGTGGAGAATTTATGAATTTAAGCTATAAAACCAAATATGAGGGATTTTGGTTTATCTCAATCTATATTTTACATTGTCATGAGAAAATAAACTGGACCACAAAGCCATATTGTGCCCAGTTCACTAAATCTCCTGATCTCTCACGACCTTTTCAATGTGTTCCATTTGTGGCCACATATGGTAGGGGGGTACACACAGATGATTGCTTTGTACTTTCCCCCCAATATGTCTAAATGCATGTTATTCTTTTCATACCCTTTCGGTCATGGACAGTAAGGGGTTGGCCAGAGCATCAGACATATGCCTCAGTCAATACTGTCATATGTTAACGTCTCACTGACTCTGTTAAAACTTTGTAGGTAGTGGATGAATTTTGAAATTTGTAAAATGAATATGCTTGTCATTCTGTGTCCTGAGGGTCTTAAAAGTCCTAGGTCAGCTCTCTGAGTCTTAAGGAATTATGGATAGAAGATGTCTTTTCTGCATGTAAAATAGAAAATAGAAGCTGCACAGAGAAGTGAGCTAAGCTGTCCTGAATGTAGAATAAATCGTGAATGAAAAGGCAGAGCCTCCAATCTGTTCTGGCTGGGTCTATTCTACCAGCTTTGAGGAGCCAATTACAATAGAGAGCACAGGACTAGGGTCCAGTAGGCCCAAGTTCAAATTCTAACCCGCCATCTGGCAGCTGTGTAGTGGGACAATTACATAAACCTTGAATTCCTCACTGGCAAATTTGGGGCTAACAACATTGATCTGCTACAATGCTTGTAAAGAATTCAATAAGTTAAGATTCAGGAGCCATTTGGTACTTTGCCTGCTACATGGTGGATGCCCCATAAGTGGTAATTCCCTATCTTTTCCTGGGTTCAAAGCTCAGCTTTGCAACTTGCTAGCTGTGTGATCCTGAGCATGTTACTTAAACTCTCTGACTCTCAGCTTCCTCCTTTGTAAAATAAAGACTATAATAAAATGAATCTTGTAGAGTTGTTATTAACAGGTTAACAGGCATGCAGCACCTAGGACAGTACCTGAGATACAGTAGGTGTTATTTACTGTGATTTATTATTGGTACTTTTCATGAATTCTTATAGTTATTTCTATTATTTCAAGTTTACTGTTATTTTTCTTATTTTTGTTTCTTTTTCTCAGTTTTCAGCTCTGGAAAATAAGAGGATTGGGCCAGATAATACTTCCAAACCAACTGCTATGACTTAATATATAAAATAACATTTAGGAGCAATTTTCCATCTATGAATTGCTATGCAATGTATTATGGCAGTTTTATAGTTTAGTTTTATAATTTTTTTCTTTCAATCTTTTTTCCTCTAAAGAATAGTAATAATCATCATTTATTGAGTGTCTGCTATGCACCTGAGACAATTTTTTTAATAACTTTGAGTTTGAAATAATTATAGACTTAACAGAAAAGTTGTGGAGTACAGAGTTCCTAGAAACTCTTCACTGGGCTTCAGTCTCCATTACTGTTACCATTTTATATTATGATGCATTCTAAACACAGAAACCAACAGCAATATATTACACTATGCTGAGTTCCAGACTTTATTTGTATTCTGACGGCTTTGTCATTAATGTTCTTTCTCTGTTCCAGAAAAACTGTAACCATCTCTCAGTCTTTTCTCAGTTGTTTTTGTTTGTTTGTTTGTTTGTTTGTTTTTGTGCCAGTTTTGAGGAGCATTGGTCAGGTGTTTTGAAGAATGTCTCTCAGTTTGGGTTTGTTGGACATTTTCCTCTGGATTAGTCTGTGGGTTTGGGAGAAGAACACCACAGAGGTGAAGTGCCCTCATTGCATCGTTGGGTACGTCATGATATTCCTGGGACATGCTGAGTGATGTCACCCGGCATCTTTCATACAGTAGTTCTTTGCAACATTCAGAAAACTGTGCCTCTTAAATTTAAATATTGTGACCACAGGTTATCTGTTCCAAAGTTGAGGGATATTTGAGTTACTTTCAACTTTTGGTGGTTATAAATAAAACCTCTACAAACATTCACATACAGGTTTTTGTGTGAACACAAATTTTTCCTTTCACTTGGGTAAATACCTAGGAGTAGGGAAGATTCTTGAGTCATAGGACAAGTGTGTGTTAATGTTACAAGAAACTACCAAACTGTTTTCCAAAGTGGACATACCATTTTGTATTTCAACTGGCAATGTATGAGAGTTCCAGTTCTCTATGTCTCTGCCAATACTTGGTACATCAGGTTGTTTTTTCTTTTTAGCCATTTTAAGAAGTGTGTAGAGGTATCTAAATTATAGTTTTAATTTTCATTTCCCTAATGGCTAATGATGTTAAACATCTTTTACAACTTTATTTGCACTGTGTATCTTCTTTGGTGAATTTCTATTCAAATGTTTTATCCATTTTTTTAAAAATAGATTTTTGTTTTCTCATTATTGAGATCTGAGAGTTCCTTATATATATTCTTCATACAAATTTTTATTAGGTATGTAATTTGCAAATATTTGTCCTAATATGTGGTGGGTTTTTTGTTTACTTTCTTAACTGTCTTTTGAAGATAAGTTTTTAATTTTGAATACAAAAAATTTATCAATTTTTTTGTATTGTATCTAAAAAATATTTACTACCCAGTATTATAATAATATTCTTGTGATGCCTTTTAATATCCTATAGCTGTATATGTTATATTTAGATCTAGGATTTGTTCTGAGCCCATTTTTGTATAGAATGTGAGGTCTGGAGAGAGGTTCATTTTTAGTACATCGATATTGAATTGCTCTAGCACCATTCACTGAAGAAATCATCCTTTCACCATTGAATTGCCTTTGCACCTTTGTCAAAAAACCAATTGACCGTATGTATGTGGGACTGTTTCTGCACTCTATATTCTGTCCCATTGATCCAAATCTCTATCCTTTCTCCCTCACTGTTTTTGTTTTGCTTTACTTTGCTATGCCTTGCTTGCATTTGCGCCAGGCTCACTGGCCCATTTGCAGATAAGCAAGACTATATCTAAACAAGCCAGCTTTCATGCGTTAATCCAGAGCCACACATGAATCGTGAATCACATCCTGTCACTCTTGGTTAGGGAGGAAATCAGTGTAAGTTTTAGTTCAACTAAGTACTTTCATCACTGAAATTCCAAAATATATTGATTTTTTTAAAAACCCGCAGTATTTTTAGTAATGTAGTCCAGTGGTGAAGCAGAGTGGAAGAGGCTAGAGGTGAAGAGTGGAGCTTAGGGTATCTATTTCCCCAACCTGCTTTTTTCAGTCCTCCAAATACCCCAAAAGCAGAGGTTGCATGCTCTTCCTCCAACAAAACAGGTATGTAAGAGCTATGACCTGCAAGTGTTGATGGTGATGGCTGCACCATTTCTTTTGTAACCATCCAGAAAGAATTCTGAGTAGGACTTCACAAAGATGGAGTGTTGGAAAAAATACCCGCCAAGGACCTCACAACATTCTTTTTACATCATTATAACATTCAGAAAATTGTGCCTCCTAAATTTAAATATTGTGACCAATGTAAATTCATTTGAATTGGTCTGGCTAGACCATGTACCGGAAGTATTCAAGTTTATTATATGTTTACAATTTTTAAATAATACTTTTAGGTATGGTTACTTTTTCCACCACAAAGGTATTAGTCTATAACTTAACAAAAATCACTATTCATATTTTTTCACAAAAAGCAGCTGCACCAGATAATTTCCAGTAGGTAATTGAAAATATAATCTCAGAACTCAAAATTTAATCTGTGGTTAAGAGCTTTCACCCAAACAAGCCCACTCCAAGGAGGAAATCTTACCATGTACAAAAAAAATAACCGTTTTTTTTAAAGTAGTGAAACATTCAAACCCCTCCGATTTGGACTGATGTTAAAAAAGGATACATTTTATCCTTTCAAGTTTGGATGAGCCCTGTAACGACATCTTTTTGCCTCATATGGGTTTGGCTATAGTGTGAGGCCAAGCGTGTTTTCTGAAACTTAAGCATTTTCAATAAGAACCTGATATGTCCCGATTGAGCTGTAAAACACCTGTTAGGCCTGTCCCCCAACACTGGGATGACAAAGGAGAGCTGCCAAACACAGAGGGCCTTGAATTAGTCCAATAGAACACACCTTTGTGGGGGCCCTCAGGGACTCTAGCTTAATGAATAAAAAGAGTGATTTATAATTAGCCCGGCAATTGTGCTGAATGAATGTCTGCAACAGGATTGAAATATGTGCCTAAATCATGCTGGAAATTGCCTGTAATTCTAGCTGCATGAGCTTTTTGTTGTTGTTGTTGTTTTGTTTTTTTTCTGCTTGGTAAACCCATTTTCTATATACAAAAGGAAAGGGGGTGGGGAATGGCTATTTCTTAAGCATGCTAACAGCATGCAGTGCTCATGACCTCATGTTAGCCTCACAAAACCTCTGAGAGGTGGATAGTAAATTCCAAGTGGGTGAGACTCAAAAGTGGGGTTTACTAGATTTTTATTTCTTCTAGAAAAATGATGGTTAGAGTTCCCTAGAAACTCTACCTACCTCATAGGGATGTGATAGCCCACAGTAAGTGCTATTCAAGTGTTTAATTAATAGACACACCCTGGAATTTCAGCATTGTGAGTCCCCATCCAAGTTAGGTAGCCCAACTGTCCCCACCCCACCCAGGCCCCTTGCCCTCTGCTGGATGAGATCAGATGTTTTTATAATATGCGTACCAAGATTTGGCCCAAAGGCCTTCACATCTTCCAAGTTTACCAAGTAGATTCTGAGGAGCTACCTTCAAAGAGTGGCAAAATTCAGTTCCTGTTGCCTGTGAGAAGTTGTACCTGTTCATTGACATCCATGTCACCCCAATTTAAAACTGTCGTGGCCTTCCCTCTTCCCATGTAGAATGACATGCAGATTCTTTGCTGTGGCCTCCAGAGTTCTGTGTAATAGCTCCACTTTCTGCCTCTGTCTCTATCTCTTGGGTCTCCCTAGCATACCAACCTCTTCTCTGACCTGGGTTCTCTGACCTGGGTTCTCTGACCTCCCTTGACTCGGTTCATCCTTTCTTCCTTGGAACACTTTCCTTCTCATTCTGTAGCTCTCAGATTAAATGTTACCTTGTCCAAGAATCCTTCCTTGGTTACTTCAAATAGGTGCCCTTCCTGTTACAATATTTCACAGTTGGCCTGTTTCCCCTGTAGCATTTATTACTATTTGTAATCACATAGTTATGTTTGTATACTTGGTGTTTTATGTGTCTCTCCCCATTAGATAGAAACCTCCAGAGGTACAGGCTTTATGTTCATTTTAGTCCCTGGTTTATTTTTGTTACCTAGGACACCTGAAACATAGCAGTCACTGGGTAAACACTTGCTGAATGCATAAAAAAAGAGAACTCACACACAGACACTGCTGTAGCATGAGGAGAGCATCCAGTGTCAGAGAACAACTCTACTCTCCCTGGGAGTAATTGCGCTGTTCTTCATGGGTGTAACTGTGAATCATTCCAAGCTGAGTTATGACATCTTCTTGCATCACTGTAGGCTCTGGCCACAAGCATCCCTCCCTGGGATGGGAGCTCAGTGGCCCTGACAGCTGCAACTTCTCTCTGATGGGGGCTAGCGTCTCACCATCCAAGATGCAACCCCCTGTTTACACTTGACTTCCTGCTTTCTGATCTGGGGAGCTCAGTGCCCAGCCAGGAGCCCATGGGTCTTTTTCATCCTCTTTTCATAATTAGATGGTCGGCCACAAGAAGCCACCTCATGTCAGTGGAAACATCATGATTGCTGTGTAATAACTTGAGTGCCTGAGGAAGGACATCTCAGCCCATTGAAACTCTTAACCCATCAAGGACAACAAAGGGGAAGGGAGGTTTCCAGGAAGAAGAGGAAGGAAAAAGAGAATATGGAGGAGAAAGTGGGAGAAGGGTTGGGGAGGAGGGGAAGGGATGAGGAGGAAGACTGTAGCTACCACACACACCAAGTCCTTTCAATGTCCAGAAATTGACATATATATTTCATGTATGTTCCCAAACCCCTAGGAGTTAAGAGGAAATTGAAGCTGATAGAAATCATACGAAGGGCCTGAAGTCACCCGGTTACTAAAGCAGAGCTAGATCTGATTTACTTAGGGTAATGCAAATTTTTCTTTTTTTGAGATAGGGTCTCACTCTGCTGCCCAGGCTACAGTATAGTGGCACAGTCATAGCTCACTGCAGCCTCAACCTTCTAGGTTCAGGCAAACCTCCCGCCTCAGCCTTCCAAGTAACTGGGACTACAGGTGCATGCCACCACACCCAGCTCATTTTTGTATTTTTTGTAGAGATGAGTTCTCACTATGTTGCCCCGGCCGGTCTCAAACTCCTGGTCTCAAGCAATACTCCCACCTCGACCTCCTAAAGTGTTGGGATTGCAGGCGTGAGCCACCGTACCCAGCCAATCATACAATTTCTTCAAGCAAATTCCTCTTGACCAAGAAGCCATCACAGCCTTTGCACACTGTGCTCTATCCTCTCAGTTCTCCTTTCATACAACGGCCTTTGATGTAGTTCACCCTACAGCTCTGGAGGGGAGCTAGTGGGAGACTCAGACACAGTGCTGCGGAAGTTCAAGATGCCTAGCGGAGGAAATCAAGGCTGGGATTTTTTTCTATGGTAACTTAGCCTCTGTCCTCCTCCACCAGGATCCTGGCTGCAGAAATGAGAATGGTGAGTAGTGGTAATAATTTTCTTAATTTAATCAGCATTCACCATGTGCTAAGCCCTAGAAGTGGAAACTACTAGTACTGGCCCACTTTATAGATGTAGAGACTGAGATACAGAGCCCAGCTAGGAAGCCCAGCTAGGAAGGCTAACAAACTACCCAGTCTACCCATAGCAGGAACTATCTGCTCATATCACTAACCTGAGGTGCTTCTGGGGAGTCATCAAAATGAAGACTTGTGGTACTGAAAATTGTTGGTCGCTGCCTACATGTCACCTTTCCCTGGGCATGGCACTTCCAGTCCAGGTGTGGTGTACACGGACCCATGGCCCCAGCCCAATGCAGCCCCTGGTGCAAACTGTCCCAAACCTGCCATCCTTTAGAACCCACCCAGCTGCCACCTATTACTGGAAGCTTTTCCCAATCCCTTGCTGGAATTAACTATTTTCTCCTCTGAGCCCAAAGCAGGGGCTGACTTGCTACCTTCTGCTGATATTCTTTATCATCTCCAGCCCACAGTCTGGTGGGGCCATTGTTTTCCCTTTCTGTGCCCTGCTTACTCCTTGGCCCACAATGGGTACAAAGAAAATAACCTTGCTATGGACTGAGCTCAGGAAGGAATTCCAGACACAGAACCCATCTGGACAGAGTAGCACCATTTTGCTGCTTAGTCATCAGTTGGGAACTGAGCACCAGTGGGCTAGTGAATACCATCTGTGCCCTTCAGTCCCAGGCTCTCAGTGCCTGAGGAAGGATGTCTCAGCCCATTGAAACTATAGCCATGTCGTACAAACTTTGCCTCTGACCAAGCTAGACTTGGACCCCACTCCTGACTTATTAACCTCAGAAGGACCCTTTACCATTTACTTCTCAGTTTCCTCATCTGCAAAATGGACATAATAACACTTACAGGTGTTGTGAGGATGAGGTAGGGCAGTGTATATAAAGCAAGGGTAGCACCTGGCTCATGGGTCTCAGGTGTTGACATGACTTGCATATGGGGCCACATAATTGCCTTGCTTCCCTTCAAAACCCAATGGGCTGATGACCACACCCCACCAGGAAACCTGGCCCAGTGCACTCAGAGCTACCTTCATGCCCCAGGGCCCACAGCAATGGTCATCACCCACCTTGCCAGGCTCACAAGCCCTGTATTATTGCCACTTTGATTCTCAGACCAGGAGTGAAGTTGCCTAGGGCTTCGAGAGTTGGAAAAGGAGGCGGTTGCTGGGTGACACACCTGTGGGATCTGCCCTGAGGGAATTCCCAAGAGTAAATTCCAGGCTGACACTTTTTGCAATAGAGGGTTGGGAAGTAGAAATAAACCAGATTGAGGGTGAGGAGGAGGCTGAACTTTGTTCCTGGGTTGCTTTTGACACCATCACCAGTAGATTCGTTCGTTCATGTCATGAGCCTTTCTCAAGCGTGTATGACAGGCTACGTGTCTAGTACCCTCAATGCAGAAAGAAAGGCAGGTAAAGAAATAATTACAATCATGAAGAGCAGTGGGAATGATTTAACTATGAGGGTGGGGGGTAGGCAAGATGTCAGGGAGGGCTTCTGAAGAAGTTGCCCTGCTTCCACTGACAACTGGTTCATGCACCAGGAACAAGGACAGCCAGACCCTTGACCACAGGGTTTTGTCTGGGTTTAAAAGTAAGGGGTCTGGAGTCAGGGACACCAGACTGAAATCCCTGTTTTACTGCTTGCTAGTTCTGTGGACTTGACCAAGCACTCTGGCCTCTCTGAGCCTCCCTGCTGTCACACAATTAGGATAACAGTAGTACCTGCCACACCTCTACGTAAGGTGACTGCAGGTAGTGTGCTGACTCACAATAAAGGCCTCGTCGATGTCGACCATTTTTACTAGGAGTAGCAAGCTGGCCCTGTAGGGCTTCCAACAGCCCACGTGGGACCCAAAGGTGGACTTCCGCCAGCAAAGCTGTGCGACCCATCAGGCCAGCTGGGCCCAGGGAGGGAAACACAGCTGGGAAGGGCTGGCAGGAAGACCCCTGCACCTTCCACGGGTGTGGAAGAAAAAGGCCTGCGGAGGCCAGATTGAAAATGATGGAGTGGGTGAGCAGACAAGAAGGGGGAAGGCGGGAGCTCCAGAAAGAAAGTCGGAGTGAGCGGAGGAAGCACAGTGTGGAGACAGAAGTGGACGGATGAAGTGTGAGGGAAGGATTATGGGCTGCTGAGAGCAGAGACGGGCAGCGCGGAGGGAGCCGTCGTGGAAGGAGAGGACGAACGCTGCTGCGCTAACCAGACGGATCAAAGGTGATGAGGTGCCAAGGAGGGTGCAGATGTGTGGAGTGCGCGCGCGAGAAACCCCAGCTGTGCTGGCCTGCGTGGCTCAACCCAGCGCCCAGAGCAGCGGGACAAGTCCTGCAAAGAGACTGGTATGTATGCGCATGCGCGTGTGCCGGCCCAGCCCCCAGGCGCGCACACAAGCGAACATGCGCATATGCATCCAGGCCGTTTACTTGAGGGACGCAGTTAGTTATCATCCCAGGTGCACAAGAGCGTCGGGTGCTTTTGCACATAACTAAAGTCAGTGATGATAATAACATCAGCAGCAACAATAACTGACATTACTAATACTTATTATGTGCTAACCCCTTCTGCCGTAAGCCTTAAATACACCCTCTTGATCTTCACAATAACCACGTGGATTTGGCACTATTATCTACCCATTTTAGTGGTAGGAATGGAGGCTCGGGAGCTTAAGTTGCTACTCAAGGAGTCACAGCTGTAAGAGGCAATGCCAGTGTTCAATACAACATCCGCTGATCAACTCACTGGTATCTTTAGTGTAAGACATCCAGGTGAGAGGCATTTAGCCAGTAGTTCAAACTTCCCTTAGTTGATATTCCCTTAACATAATTTCTCAGTTGGAAAGTAAATCGAGCTGGTGAGCACAAGAGACAACCAGGCTGGGTGGGGTTTTGCAGGTTAGGACCAGTCATCTGCTGCTCTCCCTGGAGGTCCAGGATCTGAAAGTGACTTAGGTCCATGCCTCAGGTTGGCATCCACACACCTTTCAGTGGATAGCGGCAGCTAGTCAGATCCAAGGCTGCTCTTTGATCATTAAAGAGTAAAGCAGCCAATCAGTCAGCAGGCTGCACATCCACCTGTTTTGGTGGCTACTGACAATATCTATTTTAATGTAAATATGCTGTTAAGCATAAGATAAAAAAAAAGTTTGAGTGATATAATGTTAGTTTTGCTGAAAGAGCATCAAGGAGGTGGTTATGGGGTTTATTTTACTCTGAGGATTGTATAAAGAGCCCATCTAAGCCTAGTATCAGATGGCAAGAAATTGTCTGAAGCAACCTTGGAACATCACAGCTCTTCCATCCTGAGTTAAATTCTGATTGCACCTGCTAATGGTGGGTGTTTCTTTCACAGTCGCCACCTTCCATCCCCATCAATGCCTGGCATTTTGGCCAGTGTCAGGTGAGCTCAATCCCATTCACACTTGTGTCTCTTGGTTGGGGTGAAACATGGATGGGTGGATTCCAAATCAGAATGATCACACAGGTTTTTTAAGCACCAGTCAGGGATTAACTCTACTGAGTACGCCACATGGATTATCTCATTCCACCCCCTTCCCTGGTTCCCAAATGAAGGTCTTGTCTCACTCTTTGACCTTCTTTTTTGAGGCCCCATGATGATTCTCTGAGGTGATGGGACAGAGGGGATAATTGGCATTTGGCAAAGAAGAGCTTCTGTAGTGCACTGAGTGTAGACTTAATGGTATGACTTTGGGCAAACTGAAAAATGGAGATAATAAAGATACCAACCCCACAGGGCCACTGAGAGGACTGTGAGACAGTCTATGGCAAGAGTCTGTCACAGAACCCTGCAGTGGTTACTTGGTTAACAGATAGTATGCATGTGAGTAGAACCCTTTTAACTTGCTTCCTTATGGTGGTTTTGGTGTGCTGTTGGCCAAGGCTGTTTATTGAACCCATCTGATTAATAATATGCTTGTAGTTTGATTTCATTATGCTATCATGTTTAAGGGATTGAAGGCAGAGGTGTCAAGGTCAACAGGATATGGAATATGCTTTTTAAAAGGTACATTCTGGTAAAGGGAAAAAGCTTGACAAATAGCTGTAAAACAAAGCCATGAGAGCATTACAGTGTGGAACTGGAGTTCATAGGAGGAAAAGACAACTTCCAAACCAGGGAGTTAGGAAATGCTTCCTGGAACAGGTGGTCTTTGAGTTGACCAGAAAGGATAAGCAACGTTGCTATGAATGGAGACTGTAGTGAGAGGAAGAGTTCTGGAAGTAGGAATGAAGTGACCAAAGGCACAGAGGCAGGAATCCCATTGTTATTAAGAGAAGTTCAAGCCGGGCTCGGTGGCTCAGCCTGTAATCCCACACCTTTGGGAGGCTGAGGTGAGTGGATTGCCTGAGCCCGTGGGTTCGAGACCTGCCTGGACAGCGAGACCTCATCTCTACAATAAATCAAAAAAAAATCAGCCGGGCATGGTAGTGCATGCCTGTAATTCCGGCTACTCAGAAGGCTGAGGCAGAAGGATCATTGGAGCCCAGCAGGTCGAGGCTGCAGTGGCCAGGAGTGGCCAGTCTTGGCGACAGAGTGAGACTCCAGCTCAAAAAAATAAAAAAAAAATAAAGAGAAGTTTAATGATTCTGCCCACAAATGACTGTTCAGAGAATCTGATTCATTCTGCCTTCTCCATGGTTGTTTTCCTCTAGACTGGTTTCTGGTACACCTACGTTAATCAGGACTAGTGAATCTCTGTAACAAACAACCTCAGCTAAATTAAATACAGCTAAATTTTATTTCTGTCATGGTCTGTGGGGCAGGGCCAAGCCTCCTTTGATCTAGTGGTTTCGTCATCCCAAAAGGCCCAATAGATGGAAAGAGTATGTGGAGTCTACACAGGAGGTTTTGGAGGCTAGGCCAGGAGATAGTAACCTAACTTCCTCCAACATTCTCCTGGCCAGAACTTAGTCACATGACCCCACCCAACTGCAAGGGAGGCTGGAAAGTAGAGTTTTCCTGTGCGCCTAGAAGCAAAGTAAAACAGACTTGGTGAACACGTGGTATTCCCTCTCCCTGCCACAATTTTCTAGATCTATAGACAACCTGGAAACAGCAAGCAACTTGGAGATGAAAATAGTAAATCTTTGAGTTAATTGAAGTATTTTTTTGCCTTTTCAAAGTGACTTTGCTGTATGTTTTGTTCTCTTGCTAAGAGCCCTAAAATGTCTTGCATACCAACCATATAGAAGCCCTCTGTAGACTCATTGCAGAACATCTATCACTTAATCTCTTGAGAGGTAGACAGGACAGAGGCTAGTCCTAACCCACTGGGCCAGGGAGGAAGCTGAATCAGAATTTAAGCCCAGGTCTCAGGATTCTTTCCCCCTTCTATCTAGCCCCAAGGAGGAAAGGATGGCCTCCACTCTGATCTCTGCCTTTAGGGCAACGGTTCTCAAAGGGGGATATTTGACAATGTCTAGGGACACTTTTGATTGTCAAAAGTAGGTGGGACTGTTCTTAGCATCTGGTGGTAGAGGCCAAGGGTGCTGCTAAATAGACCACACTGCGCAGGGTACCCCACAACAAGGCATGATCCAGTCCCAAATGTCAATAGTGCAGAGGAACCCTGTCTTAAAAGTGGCTCAGTGAGAGACAAAGTAAAGGACAAGGAACTTAAAAATTTTCATGTTCCAACTGATTTTCAAAATAGGCAAAAACCAAAAGAGACATCTGTAGCTAGAGAATGGTTTGGGAACCGGGTCCAGAACCTTTTAGTGTCAGGACATGATCAGTGCCTGACTGTTGTGGTAGAAGCAGCTGCCACCAAAACTCTTTGTCAAATGCCCACGCGTCAGGACTGTAATCCCTATTGCCAAAGCAAGCATGTTAGTAAACAAGGCAGACTTCTTTGATGATGTGTCCCTAACCACAGAAGTGCTCAAAACATGTCATACAGTTCACAGTGAGAAGATTGTACAGTCTCTCTACTGTAAAGAGGCACAGAAAGAAGACTGGGCAGAAAAGAAGCATTATGCATGGTGTTTCTAAAAGATGAGATTATGAGGGATTGTATTTTATTTCTGTTGCCATCTGCTTTACTGAATTTTCCAAAAATATTAAAATGTCTGTATTTTTCTATGTAATTTTAAACTTACAGAAAAATTACTAGGATAGTACAAAAAACTCCCATAAACCCTATACCTAGATTCACCAATTGAGCTGAGTACATTTGAACCCATTTTCTCTGTTACTTCCTCCCTCCCACCTTCCCTCCTCTCTCTCTCACCCCTCTCTCTTTCTCCCTTCCTCTCTCTCTTCCTCTTCTCTCCTCTTCTCTCTCTCTCTCTCTCTCAGATTTGAGAATAAAAAATAAAACCTTCCCTCCTCTCTCTTTCCCCCCCTCTCTTTCTCCCTTCCTCTCTCTCTTCCTCTTCTCTCCTCTTCTCTCCTCTTCTCTCTCTCTCTCTCTCTCCAGATTTGAGAGTAAAATAGAGACATTGCACCTCTTTACTCCTAAATGTCTGAATGGTACACTTGTTTAAATCAAGTAAGTCAACATTTGTTGTTTCCTTTAACCTGAACGGTCCCCTGACATTTTTTGCATTTCTTGACCTAGACATTTTTGAAAATTATATGCTGGTTATTTTGCAAAATGTCTCTCATTTGGGGTTTGTCTGCTATGTCTTCTTGATTAAATACAGGTCATACATTTTTGGCAGAAATAGCCACATAAGTGATAGTGTATTCTTCTGATATGCACTATTTTAAAAATAAAAAGTAAAAAAAAAACTGTGAAAAAGAAATGACATGATTAATAAACTTGGCACCCCTTCCCACTCCCCACCTCTTCCAGGGACAGGGTTGGTGGGCCATGTCTTACTCGTCCTGACGTTCTTTGCATGTTTAGTATTCATTTGTCATTTTATCTCCTTCATTTGCTGAACTTTCTAGGGCACATGCTCCGTGCTGAGCCTTGGTCTGGACTGTGCCCGAGCACGGTAGGTGATCAAATATTTGCTGAATTGAATTATGGTTTCTTGCCTTATCCTGGCAAATGCCTGCAGCTGTCTAGTGTGTATTTCCCTCTTTAGTGGCTACACAGCTATTCTCTCCTTCCTCTACCTCAGTGCTTATGTCATGCAGTTAAATTATCTGTTTGCTTGTCTCCCTGACTTGTGTCTGAATTGCCTGAGGATAGAAACTATGTTGTGTCTGTCTCCAGCTCTGGGGAGCCTCGTCCCATGCAACAAGTCAGCGTTTAATGCACAGTTCCAGAATAAATGACATTCAGATGACCACCCAGTTGGGATGGGTGACTTTTCACCTTGAGAGAATTGACTTTGAGAGTGCTCATTCTGCTTAGCTAATGATCCTTACATTATAGTTACGAAGAATCAGGAGCGACCAAAACAGCAGAAACACACACACACACACACACACTTATTCTTTTGGGGGAGAGTTATTGGAGTTATTATCCAGTTCAGCATGTTTTTCTTGAACCAAAATGTCCCATTTGCCCCAAACTGGCTAATTCTGTGCTTCGGGTATCTAAAAAATTGAGCATGATATTGTCATTAAAGCAAAGTAATTTGAGGGTAGCAGCTTCTCAGCTGCCACAAGTGCTCAGAGCCCCCAGTCTTCATTTTGTGACTACCAGTTGTTCTGGTAACTTTCTTTGCTTTTAACTCAAACCATGAAAAGTAAATGGGAATGAGCCACTTCAAATTAAATATGAGAAACAATTACATTTTGACAGTTTAATTGTGTTCTTTCTCCCGGTCTAACTTTCTAAACAAGATACCGGACATATCAAGTGCACCAATTGTATATTTTTAGATTCTTTTGCAATTAAGAAAGTATCCCTAAAAGAGATAAAATAATTGGTGAACTAAATGGTTATTTCTCGAGGAAACTATAATAAGGAATGATTGCTGAGCCTCTGATTCCATAGTAATCAGCTTTGAAACCATTATGGACAGATGGAAACCCCTCCTCAAAGACAGGATCCTATTCTTCAAGCTCTCCTACTCCATGTTACTGACCCAACCTGGTGTCAAGAACTGCCTTGGCTGGCAACGGCTGGGTGAGCTCATTGCCCTATGGTTTAGGTGAGTGCCCCAAGGTGGGCTCCAGAGGTGGCCACATCTGTGTGACCACCCAGGCAGAAAAGTTACTGGGGAGTGACTTCATCTGAGAACCATGAATGTGTTTGGAACGTGATATGGTCACTGTTAAAAAATTTTTTAAAATTCAAAATATACAGTGGGATGGGAGGGGGCATATGTGGTTAATGTTTTTCAAAAAGTCAGATACTAAATGGCACAATCTCATTTGGTACCATCAAGGTGCACACGTGTTGAAGAAAGACTGAAAGGATGACGTATATCCAGACGTTAATGACTGGGTGGTCGGTTGAATGGTGAGCTTTACTTCTCTTTCATTTTCTTCTGTAATCAGAAGAAAATAACTAGGTGTTTCACATATCTCTATAGGATAGAGTAGAAATAGCATATGGTTGAAATCAAATTTGAAATGATAATTATAAGAGCACCAATATTGATGGCATCTGTTATGGGCTGAGTTGTCTCCCACACCTCATGCAGATGTTAAAGTCCAAATCACAGTACTGGAGCATGGCCTTATTTGGAAATAGACTCTCTAAAGAGGGAATTAAGTCAAAATGAAGTCACTAGTGCAGGCTCCAATCCAATATGCCAGGCATTCATATAAGAAGAGGGTATTTAGACACAAATACACACAGAGGAGAAAGTGGTGGGAAGACACATTCTATCTACAAGCCAAGAGGAAAGACCTGGAAAAGAGTCTCCCTCACAATCTTCAGAAGGAACCAACCCTGTCAACACCTTAATCTGGGACTTGTAGCCTGCAGACAACCAATTTTTGTTGCTCAAGTCACTTAGTTTGTGGGACATTGTAATGACAGCTCTAGGAAATGCACACGGTACCTCCAGTCACAGAGTTCAGTAAACGCAGGGCAGAGCTTACGAAGATGTGACCCATGCAATTGCACAGAGATGGTGCTTAGAAGGCCCTGCCCTTTCTCAACGCTCTTTTGCTGTTGTCTTGAAATTCTTCGTAAATTTTGAACAAGCTACCCGGCATTTTCATTTTGCACTGGGCTTACAAATTATTTAGTCAATCCTGATTGCACCCGTTAATCCATGTATGCTTCCACTCTCCAAGACAGGTTGAGCAGATACTCACTTACTAAGCATTTATGAGCACCTGCTGTGTGCCACACACTTTGTTCCTAGACACAGAGAAGAGTTAAGTTCAGATCTTGTCCTCCAGGAATCTGAATAGAGATGGAGAAAAAGACTTGTAAATAGTGCTTCTGAGTGGGAGAGGCAAAGTGTCACGGCAACACCACAAAAGGAGCTTCCTCAAATGATGGCTTCACATATTCACCCCACAGAACTTCAGTCACATATTATGCCCCTGTCCATTCTAGAGATAGGGAAACTGGGGCAGACCTGCCCGAGTTCAACCAACTGGTCAGTGGCAGGCTCCACCCTCGGTCTGGGATCTCCTTTTTCCACAACGCCAGTCCCAGAAGCACACTATAAGATTTTCCGTATAGTTAACACAGACACCAAGGGAATATGAACAGGTGCATAGTATATTCACACCTGAGGATTAGCAGGGGCTGCAGGTGCTTTGTGAAGCAATTTTAAAGGCTTATGTTTTCAGCATGGGGTTCCTGCATCACTCGAGGTGGAAGCAGCATGCGAGTACAGAACCAGCATGGGACAGACAGCCTGAAACCAAGGCAGAGATTCCCCAAAGGAAATGCACATTAACTATGGATATTTTAAACTGTTTTAGAAGCCATAGTGTCTGGATCTGCTCCTGGGATCACAGGGATTCCTTTTTGGGGAGTGACAATGCCCCACTTTCTCTACCAACTCTTGAAGTATCTACTTGATGGTTTACTTCCTACTGTTGGCAAAAACATGGATACAAAAAATTCTGTGCTTAGAAATTATAAATGAAAGTATGTTAACATCTGCATTATCAGCAAATATAAAGTAGATGGTGTTACTTCCATTAAAAATAAGACCAAAATCCCCAGCCTGATGGGTTTTGTTCAACATCTGAGAACATCTTTCTCATTTGGCTCAGAGGAATTCTGCCACTCCAATAACCTCATTATTTAAGATGCCCATTATTTGAATAGTAAGAGATGGATAAGATGAATTCCTTTCCAAACTTCCAAGCAAGTGAAAACTTTGTCATTTATTAAAGCAAGGCTGGAAAACCATCTGCTTTCATCTACGCTAGCCAGCCCTGGAATCAGCACTCCCCCCTGCCACAGATGTGCCGTGGCTTCCTGCTCCCTGCCGACCAGTTCAGCACCATTCAGCTCACATGTCAAACTCACTCGGGCTGTTAGCCTGAGTGCCCTACAGGCCATCAAAAAGAGGTACCAGACTCTATTATAATGTCTCTTAGCACTTCCTGCACTTCCACGTCAGGCTGGTGGGATACCTGGCTGTGTGAAAGGGGACTGCAAATGGGATTAAAGACATAACACCACCTTGCCTCTACCTCCAGCCGGGCGAGAGAGAAGGCAGGTCACGCCAAGCAACCGGGCACATCCTTTGATTGTCTCAGAAGTCTTGTACCAGGCCTGTTGCTTCTTAAGTTACAGTTTGATGGATGAGCCAACACTCTCCAAGCTGAGGCTGCCACCTGGGGGCCCTCAGCTCAGGCAGCTGGGGAAACTGAGTCATGATGACATGATCCAGAGCACCTCTATGCACAAGCAAGTTTCCACCATCTTCTGTCAAGTTTTCCTTTTGAGTCGGTGTTGATGTGTGTGTGTCTGCATGAATAGGTTTTCTTTCCAGAAGAATATGGTGGTCTAGAGAGAGAGAGCACATGGTGTTCTAGGAAGGCAGAGCGTGATCAATTGATCAGGGTATCTGAGCCAGGCTGGAAGAAAAAAATGTTTCAACAGTTGATAAAAGGATTTAAAAACCTGAGTGATTTCAGTCATCAGCCATGCCTGTCTGTGTTCACCAGAGAGTTGACAACTTGGAGCTTCACTTCATGCCGTTTGGACCTTGCCTGAAACCTTCCAACTGTCCTGAGCAGGGGAGAATAGGCCCTCTGCTAATTACCCCAGAGGCCAGCTTTCTGCTCCTTTGAAGAGCTCTCTTTGATGTGATGCAGTTCTGCTGCCAGGCCTGCCTGTGCCCAGATTAAGCACATAATGAGCAATTATCAGCTGGGCTCTAGGAGTGTGGCTGAGGCAGCCGAGTGGAAACTCAGCCAGCATCAGACTATTCTGAGCCGCCACCACTCCCTCAGGGGTTGAAGTAATTCACTTACCTTCTTCCCTCTGCACCCCTGCCCTCGGTGACCTTCTTCCCATCTGTAAAATGGGACCTATGAGGCTCAGGAGGCCTCAAGGAACTCTTCATATAATGCCTCCAGAAGGTGGAGAAATCAACTTCCTGGACATCCCATGCATGAACAAAAACTCACTGCACCAGAATAACACTTTGAGATACAACCTAAGACAGCAGTCTCAGAGGGCAGCTCTGCAGACAGTCATTGACTTCAGCTGTGCAACTTGGGCAAACAATCAATCTAACTTCAGTTTCCTCATCTGAAAGGTAGGATAATAATAGAACTTGCCCTTGCCCACAGGGTTGTTGGGAGGGGCCCTACACCTATATCCAGTCGCTTCTCAATAAACACACGCTGGCTGTATGTGTAGAACTACATTCACATGTACAATCACATTCACAAGCATGGGTTTCTGGCTCCCACCTTACACAGTGGGGTGGGGATTAGTGGGCTTGATATAAGAGGAGGCAATGGAGACACAAACTAAGTGACTGGCCGGTGGTCTGCCTTAAAGACCAATGAAGAGGATTTGAGAGGCATTTCAAGGAAATTATAAGGAAGCAATGGGGGATCTGTGTCCTGTCTCTTTAGGGGCCAGACCTGGAGGTCCTTTCTGTTATAGTCTACCTTAATGCTGAGCCCTGTACTGACAGCTTTCCTCAAACTACAGGGCATGTCTCCCAGGAGGAAAAACATCTAGCCAGATGGAGAGACTTCCTGTTTGCAGGAGCATGGGCTCTTCTTCTACATGAAGCGCTCTAACAGTTTCCTCACCTGAAAAGTTCAACAGCCTTTTCTTCCCTGCTCCCTAAAAATCCCTTTGGTCCTCACACCAGACATCCGACTTGAAAGACAAAGCTCTCTGGAGAGGGGCATGGGCCTACTTGTCTCCCTAAACCTATCCCCAGGCCCCATCAGCAGAAAGCCACCTCCCCTGGCCCACCATGTAGTCTTCCCCACATTCCCACAACTCCCCCTCATGGGCCTTACCTCCGGGGTCTTACAGATGGTTCTGTGGGGGCAGTTGGAGGAAACTGTGAGCACTATGGAACACAAACCACATCTTACTCATGTCTGTCCCTCACGGGGACATAGGAGAAACTTTTAAAAAAAATTTAAGCCAAAGGCCTGCAATTATTTATTGAGAGCAGGGTTGGTAAAGAAAGGGTAGATGGAGGAGAAGGACATAGTAGGACATGATGAAGAGAGATCACCTCACGGTTTTGTGGAAAGTCAGCTTTGCCATCCTGTCAAATTCTGGAATGTTCCGTCTGCCTCATCCCGGGGGACTGCCTCACCTTAGTCCTCCTAGACCCTCAAATGAAGCAATGCTTTCCTTATCCTGTTCCTTCACACATGCTGTACTTCCTCCTCTTCTTTAACTACTTATTTCCAACTCAAGTCCTTCAGATCTTAACTCAAAAAAACCCTCCTCAGAGGAGCCACCCCTGGCTTCCCAATCCAAATAGGACGCCCCCTTCAGCACTCATGGCACCTTTTACTTTTCCTTCATGGCCCTTAGCCCAATTTTCCCTCCAGCCCTTATTTATGAGAATATCTGGCAAATATGTGTCACTGATGCCCACAAGTCTTTGAATATTTGAAAGGAAGCAACTGACCACTTGGTCTCCACAGTTTCCCCAGGGCCTGGGGCACCATGGGTGCTCCATAGAGACTGAATGAATGAGTGGATAAGCACAAATTGCCAACACTGTTGAGTCAAGTTGTCAATTCTACCCTGAAGTCTAGGATAGGCGGCATGCAAGCCACAAGGAAGGAATGGATCTGCTTTCTGTATGCCCAACTCAAGTAAGCCTCAGCTCCTACCACAGCTTTTACTTATGAGAAATTCAGGTTTGTGTACAAGCGGGCTTTTAACAATAGCCAAAGTCAGCAAATACTCCCTTAAAATAAAATGCTCTCCTTCTTCCCCAAGGGGACTATGTCTAACGCTGACCACCTCTGAGCACAATCACCATCTCCTGTATCCCACCCCCAGGCAGCTGAGTGACCAGAGTGGCCTTGCCTCCCACTAAAGCCCATGTCATACAGGGAGGTCAGAAAGACGGGCGGCAGGGGGGCACAGGTTGAGGGGGGCGGCGAACAAGCAGTTTTCACATCTCAGGCTCTGAAATGATTGCCTTTCTCTCTTCTCACCATGGGTGGGAAGGTGTGTTAAGAGCTGGTGACTTCAGGCTGGGCCTTGAGAGGGAACAAGCCATGCAGTTGTCAGGAGCAGCTTAGCAAGTCCCTGCACAGAATCACAAATGGGGCCCAATCAATCCACAGCCCATCAGCAGGTATTTATGAAGGTCTACTCTGCCAGCACCCAGCCAGTACCAGGGATTGCACGGAGGCAGTCAGTGGCTGCCAGACCAAAGACCCATGAGCGACTTGCTCTGCAAAGACAGATGCACATAATAGCGCCGAGGAAAGAGGGCGGCAGGGCAAACCTCTGCCCACCATGTGGCCTACTACAGGAGGAGAGTCCCCACGAGAGCCCCCAGATACCAGGGAAGGAAACATGTACCACCCATAAAACCCCATCTGAATGTCTTTCCCTCCATATCCACGGCACCAGCGACAGGGTCTGCCATTCTGGAGCTTCATGAAGCTTCAATGGAGAGATGCTGAGTTTGGGGTTAGATGGCTTGGGATTTAAATCCGAGCTTAGTCACTTGCTGACCAAACGACCCTGAACAAGTCCTTACTCTCTCTGCATCTCATCTTCCCTGTAAGTTAAGTATGTCCCTTATGAGGTTGTTGGGATAGTTATGGGGGGGCTCTACATATAGCCCACAGTGCACGCTCAGCCATTGTTGTTAAGTCAGTTTCATTCTCTCTCTCCCTTTCTCTCTCTTCTTCTCTCTCATGCCATATTTTCTGTCCGATTCTTTGAGCCCAGAGACCACTGTAATTCATCTGAAAATTTTCTACCTCTGCATATCTTCTTAGTTTATTAGCATGGATAGAAAAATTATAGTAAATGATTAAGCTGAGAACAGAACAGAGCCTGAGTTTTGAAAAGCACATTGTCGTTGGCAAAGCATTTTTTTGCACAGTCTTGCTTGATGACAAGGAGTCTTGTTGGGATGAAAAACACAAAACAGGTGAGAGGAAGAAACGCTCTTGAATTAAGCCTCGACAGTGGGAAAGCAACCCCGACTGTAAGGAGTCACCTTCAAATCGGCATGCCGTCAGCATGGCTGGGCTTGCTCAGCCAGTGGATACCAAAAGCACCCAGAGGCCTTTGGATATGCTGGTGTGTAGATGGGCAAAGTGAGGTGATCCATAGTGTTCCCAGTCCCCTGAAATGCCACCGTGGGGCCTGTCCGTTCAAGGTGCCATCTTGTCGTTGTCTACTTATTTATTCCCTGTCTCTTCGAAAGGATTTAGCATGGCTGACAACTACATATATAATACACACATATACACACACAGAGGTCACAACACAATAAGGTAAAAATAAATGAAGAAAGAGTGAAGGGGAAATGGAAATTGTAAAATCAGATAATCTAAGGATTTAGGCCTTGGAATCTGGAGTTACAGGTGGGGCAACTCAAATATTAAGCTATGGAGGGATGGGGAACTGGGCTTTATGAGGGGGGATGCCCCAAAAGTGAAATTTATTTATAAAAAATTGTGTAATTATTCTTATATGTTTAAACTTCAGTCACCTTCCAAGTACTCTCTGTTTGATGCAATATATCTATTGACACTTTTCCCACTGTTCACATCAGTTTTTGAACACATCAATTTTGATGCCTTTTAGTGCTTCTGCCATTTTTTATTTCACCTTTTACACATTGGCAAAATGTTTCCCTATGAGGACCTTTCTCATCCTGGGAAACAAAAGCCACTCGGGGGAGACGGTGAGTTGGGCGGGTAGGGCATGGGGGCCATGCTGTTTTGGGTCAAATACTGCTGAACACTCAGTGTGGTGTGGGCAGGTGCATTGTCCTGGTGGAAAAGCCAATCACGTGTTTGCCACAACAGGGGATGTTTCTTCCGTAATGGCACAACTTTCTCAGAACTTCCGGATCAGGACAGTCTCCCACAACAAAGGATAGTAAATTTTAAAATATCAGTAGTGCCAGGGTTGGGAAGTCCTACTTTAAGGTCTAAAAACATCTTATTTACAATTAAATTCTTGATTTTTAGTAATTCTATTATACCTACTAGAAAAAAACTTTTTTTTTAAAGGAGGAAAACACCTTTGCCCATTTGCTGACCAGCAGTATAATTTGACTTCGTTTGCCAATACCTCTGTTTTGTCATCTGTGAAATATCCAGATAATATTAGCTGATTTCTACGTCGTCTTCTGGCTCTCACCCTCTTAGACTCCATGATTCTAATTTTCAACATCCTCTTTGGTGAATGAAGGAAGAGGGACTGGGCCAAACCCTGCCACACTCTGGATAAATGCACACACAATAGAATTCCTCATGGAAATAAATCATCTTTTCATATAAAATCTTCTGAAGACCATTTCAAGAAGAGTAATAGGTCTGCCAGTCCAACACCTGCAGGGTGGGTAATAATTTACTTAGCCCACTGACTTGGGGGCAGGTCCTGTTCTTGATAAATGGGCCAATTAAGCATCTGTTAATCACAACATTATCTCATCCGAAGGTGGAATACCTACTTCTCTCAAGCAGTTTCTCAGTGAGATAACATCATGAATTCCCCAAACTGCCAAGGGGAGGGCATTTAACAGCACTTGGAACAATGCACTGCCCCTCTCCAGAGCTTTGGCCCCGACAGTTGCTGGGAATATCTCCTGTGCCCCATGTTGGCCCTTCCCCCAGCAACCTTCCTATAACCTCGGCTCCTGAACTCTCGTGTTCGTCTGAGGCCTTGATAATAAAGCAACATCTGCAAAACCTACAAGAACTTTACTGCAGTTAATTGAGTAATTGAAGCAAGATGCAGGGAGGGGTGATCTATGGGCCTGGGTTGAGGGCTGAGAAGGGAGACAACGGATTTATTGCAAAGGCCGTGGGCGGCCTTGGGTCCAGGCCTTGGTTCACGGGAAGTTTGAGGTCAGGTGGGATTAAAATATCTTTAGAAACAAATGGAATAATTTGACTGAAATATCAGGAACGCTGTGCCAGTTTATGCCAGGAGACCAGGTGTGATTTATTTACCTGTGCCCAACACACTTTTTTGATATCTGACCCATTAGCCTAAATTTATAGACTATCAAGCAAATGAGTATCCCCACCTGTGTCTGTCCGTCTGTCTCACCCTGATTGTTATAGGAAGCCAGGCTTCATGTAGTTCAAAATAAATAGAGTAATGCCTTAAAGAGGCCGGAGGTCCGGCAACTATCCAGGTGGTAAGCAGGGCCCAAGATATTTACAATCCAGCAGTTGTATTTGCTCAAAAAGGGCTTACCAGAGCAATATGCCATTGGTGGTAATATCTTCTTGTAATCTGAATAAATCCATAAATCTACGTTTAAGCACAATTCACCACCTTGAAGTCATTGGGAATGATGTAATTTATTTGCTGGCCTTGCAGATGCCAGATCTGTGTATTCTAGATACATAAAGTTGCCCATGTGAGGACCTGAAATCAGAACTGGCCAGGCAACCAGCCTGAGCACACGCCCCCAGCGTGTAGGAGGACGGGCTGTTCAGGAAGGTTATTGCTCCTTTTGTAGTTTCTCCACTGCTTTATTAAATCCCAAATTCCTTGCAAAACTGTACAATTTTAATAACTCAAATCCGTGTGCATCATAAAGCTGTCTAAATATACCTCACACCCTGGGTATCAGACAGATCCTCAGGTGATGATGTCACCGGACCTGATTAACCGGAACAGGTCACCCGACAAGATTTTATTACAAGTGTCATTTAGACTTCTGACAGCTTTACAAGGCTTAATGGCTTTTTATTAAATACATTGTGTTCAAGGAAGCTGACAGTTGGGGATGTCTTGTAAATACAATGCAAAGGAATTTCCTTAGAAGCGGCAGCGTGAGAGAAAGCAGGGACATCTCTCCCTGTCCCCAGTCCCATTGCTCAGGAGGCCCCGGGTTCATCCCCTCCAGAAATGAAAGACAAATGATCCCCTGATGCCGCCACCCCCGCCAACTCTCCAAACCCAGCAGGTCTGCTCCGGGTCTCAGCCCAGATGTTTTCATCTGAAGCTCTCCAGAGAATCAAATTCCTCAGTCCAGAGGGTGATCCACTCCAGCCCCCAGCACCATCCCTTCCCTAAACCTTGACTTTTCCTGGGACTTCCTGAAATTGAGGTTCTCTGTGACTCTCTTAGCTGTTGTGTTTCTTTCTTCCCAGCAGTTTGCTGGACCCACTTGGAGGGAACGTAGGAGGAAAGACGGACGGACCACCGCCACCTCCAGGTGTTGGGTACTGTGTTTGATGCTTTTGGTAAACTATGTTATCCAGTTTGCACAACCACAACCACCTTGCTAAACAAGAACCTTACTCCCCAATTGTACTCAGAAAAAGGATTTGCACTTAATAGGCATCTAGCCTTTCCTGTAGCAGTTAGAAGTCAGGAGCACAGTTGTGAATACAGCACTTGTATATGGGATCTTGGGCATATGACTGCATCTTGCCAACCCTTGTGTATCTGAATGGGGGTGATGACAGCCACCTTGCTGGGCTACAGCGAAGATGTGATGAGATCACACTTTGCAGAGATTTCAGTAAACACTGGCTGCCACCATGACTGCATTTCTATTACTATTGATGGTGAACCCAGTCCCACATATTTTACAACCTTCATGAAAGTGGAAGCACTTGTGTGATGTTCCAGACCAAAGCAGCCAAACCAGAGACCAGTAATATTCTAGGAGCCACCCCCAGAGAGAATCAGGGGGTTAGTCAGGAAATTACTCCCATTTAACATGGGGCTGCATCTCCCTGTTTGGCAGTCACACTGCCCAGGCTGGGTTTCATCATTTTTGAAGCCAGGCCTTGCAGAGAGCTGGGGAGAAGAGGCAAATGAACCAATGAATTTCCCTCCGTCACCCACCACCTGTGGCCTGGCACGGCATGGCTGGACTCTCCCCTTGTAATGAGCTCACAATTTTTGATCTCTGGGGCTTGGGAGTATAATTTTATGTGAGGGGCATGTTGTTCAAACTCTAAGCATTTATGGACTCCATTTTTAGGAAGAAATAATTCCTAAATTCCAGAGAATTCATCTTGGATCTTAATTTGAGACAGCAAAATGCAAGTCTTATTCTACAACAAAGCGAATTATCATTGCAACAGAAAAGATGTATCTAGGGGTCAGGTTAAAGACTTATTTTTATATATTTTTCCAGTGTGAATGGGACTTACAGCTTCCTAAGATATGTCTATGGACTGCACTTTGAGAGTCACTGAATTAGAGAGAACTGCAGTGTATAGGTCATTTGGGAAAGGCCAGGCCAGCCTGGGGGGGTTGGTAATGGCCCAAGTCACTCTGTCTCATTCATCCATCTCATCACCTCCCACCCTCAGGGAAGGGACACCTGGCTTGGGCCCCTTCTGTCCACCCCCAGCATTTGGGTGGCAACTCGAAGCTAATTCCCACAGCGCTAAATCTGCCTCCCTGGTTTAGCAAGCCAGAACCTGTCTGCTTTCTCAAGTGGGGGCAGGCAGAGTTTTCTTGTTTGTTTCCTTTTTCCTCCAGAATAAAGGCCACTCTTCAGTCAAAATCTTAACAGTGGCAGGTTGACTTGAAAGTTGGGATATTTGGGAAAAATTTCACGTACTCAAAGTGGGAAAGTGGGCACTGCTTTTATGAAAAACAGAATCCACCTTAAATGAAGAAAATTTGCTTTCCAGCACATTTTTATACATCTAGAATAAACCCCATCTGCTTGAACTTCATCTGTTGGGTTAGGCCCCACAGCCACGAGAAAAGGACACCCCTTGGCATGAGTCAGGAGTAAGCACCTGAATCTACTGCCAAAATTTGGGACAGCGTGTTCAGCCTGTGAGTCTCAGTGTTCTGCTCAGCAGAATGTGGGTTATATGGTTAGCCCAGAGGGTGGCCAGAAGGGCTACACAAAACCAAGGAACCTAGCAAAGGGTCCAGCACAGAATACAGACTAACCCCCCCACCTCCATCTCCCCTGTAACTTATTATGAAATCAGAAGGGGCTCTTTGTCTTTCTGGCCACCCCCAGGGCAAAGCAGTCTGTTGCAATAATGCATCATCCAAAAGGATGCTAAATGTCACCTTTTGGGAAATGGTGTCAGAATGCTGTGGTGTGTGCCTGGTAAATGGTGAGCCACACTCCCCATTTCATTCAACTCCTGTCAGGTCAGCATTCGCCAAGGCTCTTATCTCATGCAACTGCTATCCCATCGCCCTGGGAATACCTGTGGAACAGACAATGACAGGAGAGGTGGTCTATCCTGTTGGCTCCCAGTGGCTCCAGCAGAGGGGCTCCTTTGATTCACCTGCTGCTGGAACTAGTTAGAGGAACTAGTTAGAGGTAGGCCAGGCAAAGCAACCCCTCCCCTCCCAGGCTCACCTGCAGGCAGCCCCACACTTGGTCCCCTGCAAAAGGTGGATAAGTGGATTCATCTAAGTGAGGAGCACTGTCAAAATGATGTGTAGAAATCAGGAACATGCTACCCAGGCTGATGGACAGTGCCTTTCTGTTAAATAGCCTGGTAAAGGAAGGCACTGGCCAGCAGGCCCAGAGTAGGACTCCATACACATAGTGCACCTAACTCTTCCTCAATACCCTCCCCTGTAACTTATTATGAAATCAGAAGGGGCTCCTTGTCTTTCTGGCCACCCCCAGGGCAAAGCAGTCTGTTGCAATAATGCATCATCCAAAAGGATGCTAAATGTCACCTTTTAGGAGATGGTGTCAGAATGCTGTGATTTCTGCTGCTCACATTGCTGAGCACCACAGCAGAGGTGGATGCTTCACCAGTCCCCATCTGTGTGTCCCTCACCACAACCCTTAAAGGATGTCTTAGCCACAGCTGGGCCTACCTGTCATACTTTGACATCCTGACTCCTCCACTTAACTGTGTGGCCTTGCATCAATACTTTACTCTCTCTGAGCCTCAGTTTTCTCATCAGTGAAAATGGACATAATGAAGACTACTTCTCGGAGATGGGGAAATTAAGTGAGCATGCCATGAACGGGCACATAGTAAGTATTCCATTTTTTAAAAAATGGTTGCTACTTGATGTTCATGTTAAACTCGTATTTTGAAAGAAAGAATAGTCTCCAACACGGAGGCCAAGGCATCCTGATGCTTGACAAGAAGTTATATGCTACACAGGTTCAACCGCCAAGTCCACCTGGTTGTGTGCCTAGTCTACACAGCTGTCCTGGGTCAGTTTTTACTTGATGCATGTCTAGAGTCCAAGGGGAAATTATTTCCTTGATGGTCCACCTCCAAAGCTATCCAACACTACAGTTTCATTAAATCTTTTTTTTTTGAGTTGGAATCTCACTCTGTTGCCCAGGCTGGAGTGCAGTGGCACAATCATGGTCACCCAAGCGTCAACCTGCTGGGCTCTGACGATCCTTCTACCACAGCCTTCCAAGTAGCTGGAACTACAGGTGCACACTACCACACCCAGCTAATTTTTTATTTCTTGTAGAGAAGAGATCTCGCCAATTTGCTCCGGCTGGTCTCGAACCTGTGGGCTCAAACCACTTACCTAGGCCTCCCAAAGTGCTAGGATTACAGGCTGAACCACTGAGCCCAGCCTTCATTAAATCTTATGGGACTTGAGGAAGGAGCTCCCTTCCCCATTTGTCTTCTGAGCTTTGTCTTCCCTGTGACTGTCTTTATTTCCTTGAGAGTTTCCATCTCTGAGGAGTTCAGTGAGTTCAGGCTCTGACAGATGGCATGGGGCCCGCCTTTGTGGTCCAGGGGATCTCATGTTCCAGGGCCAGGACTGCTAGTAGAATCTTTCCTATACCTCCTGGCAGCACATGTGCCCAAGCCAGGCTTTGCTTAATCCCCAAATGCCCTCTCAGCAGCATCCCTGCTAATGTCACACTCCAACCCGTCCTCCCTGCTTCCATTCTCGTTCCTCCTCCAGTCCTCTACCCATGCTTTGACCTCTGGAAAATGAATCAACTCATGTAACCCACCCCTTCTTAAGAGACAGCGATGGTTCCCCTTACCTTCAGACAAAATTCCAGACTCCTTCCCAGGGTTTAGAAGGTCCTTCCGAGCCTATGCTTTTCTGTTCATCTCCCAGCTAACTCTTACACCAGCGTCAAGTCTCATCTTAGGTGTCACCTCCTCTGGGAAGTCTTCCCCAACTACCTCACCTTAAAGTTTCCACAGCTGCCTTTATGTCTGTCTCCAGGCACATATCAGACCCTGTGTGCCTGAATTGCCTGTTCACCTACCTGACTCTCCAACTGACTGAAATAACTGACCCTGCTCTGTGTCTCGGTGGCTGTATCAATGCTGAAAATGTGTGCAGAGTTAATGAGTTGATAGATTCGTGATGGCTCCTTCTAGAGACACTACCCAGAACTCTCTCGACATCAGGGCAGACGAGCAGCTCAGAGTTCCCACAAGACTCCAGAGATGTCAGAACTCTCTGGCCTGTGGCCCAGCAGAGGTCTGTGGTTTTACTGCTACTGGAAATCAAGCTGGCAGATCAAAAGCAACAGCTCCTATGGTCCAGATTGCCAGCAGCTAGCACTATCAGAATATCAGTTGAATATCAGTCTTTCAAATGAAGTGGATTAATGATCGACATCTTTGTAAAACCTGGCCCACCACCTGCCTCCTGCACACAGGGCCTTTCCTATTTGGGGTCTACTGGGAGGGTGGAGTTCCCCAAATGGGAGTTCACAGAGAGCTCTGGCCCTGTCCTGCCCCCACCCCACCCCTAATTTTATTTTTTATTAGCATCATTACTTTTTGATGGCAAATATCTTTTGTATTTTGTTTTATTTTAAAGATGTGGGGTCCAAGTCAGGATTAGGTACATAAGTGGTCATCACACAGGTGAGGTTTGGGCCCCCCATTTGTCCTCACTTTGCCTGGTTTAGGATGAGGTATGCTTGGTAATATTATGACCTTCCCTTTCCCTCCCTCCCCTGGCAGTGTCCTGCTACTTCCAATCCCTTTCTTGTAGTGTTAGGATAAATGCTCAGGGTCCACTAATGAGTGAGACCATGTGGTACTTAGTTTTTCGTTTCTGTGATGGATCACTGAGTATGATAGACTAAATCCATCCAAGTTGCTGCAAAGTTCATATTTGTGTCCTTTATGGCTGCGTAAGAGTCCATAATGTATATGTACCACATTTTTTATCCATTCTACTTTTGATGGGCAGCACGGTTGGATCCGTGTTTTGTGAGTAGTGCTGCAATAAACATGTGTGTGCAGGTATCTTTTTTGTGGAATGATTTGAGTTCCTTTGGGTATATTCCCAGAAAGGGGATTGCAGGGTCATATGGAAGGTCAATTTCTAGATCTTTTGGAAATTGCTACACTGTTTTCCACAGAGGCTGTACTAATTTACACTCCCACCTACAGTGTAGAAGTGTTCCCTTTTCTCTGCATCCTTACCAGCATCTGTTGTTTTTTTGAGTTATTGATTATGGCCATCCTGACTGGAGTTAGGTGGCAATCTCAGTGTGGTTTTGATTTCCATTTCTTTGATGATTAGTGAGACTGAGCATTTTTTCATATATCTGTTGGCTGTTCATATGTCTTCTTTTGAAAACCCTCTATTCATGTCTTTTGCCCACTTTTTCTATAGGGCTCGTTTGTTTTTTTCCCTTTAGCACATTTGTGTTCCTTGTAGATCCTGGGTATTAGGCCTTTGTCAGACAAACAGTTGGCAAATATTTATTCCCATTCTGTGGACTGTCTCCCCACTCTCTTGATGGTTTCTTTTGCTTTGCTTTTCAGTTTGATGAAGTCCCACTTGTCTATCTTGTCTCTTATGTCATGGGCTTTTGGGGTTGTAATCAGGAATAGGTTGCCTATTCCAATGTCTATAAGGGTGTCTCCTGTGTTTTCTAAGAATCTTATAGTTTGAGGTTTTATGTTTAGGTCTTTGATTCACTTACAGTTGATTTTCAAAGCTTCCTACAACAACCACTAGGGAGAAGAGAACCTATTCAGTAAATGTACTGGGAAAACTGGCTGACCACATGCAGGAGAATGAAACCCACCCCTCATTTTGAAGGGCCTCTGTTTTTAAAAACCCTACACCATTCCTGCCTGATGTCTTAGCACCTGAGATCTCCTTTAAAGAAATAAAAACTCACAAATTTGAGCCAAAGGGAAAAAACCTGGTACAACCTGGCACCTGTAATACATGAGTCACTTGATTTAAAAAAATACTCAGATATCAAGTTTTTGATTCTCTCTGTGTGGGCAGGAAAGCGGGGGGCATGTGGAGGGTGAGAAATACCTTCAGCTGCACGAACTTACAGATCCCAACCAAGGTCTAAGTGTTCGAAGGCTGCCCACATTTTGGAAAATGGCTTTTCCCCTCTGACTGCCTTATTTGATGATCAGAGGGAGACTGAATAAGGAAACTGCTGCTAGAGGATTTCAAAGCCAACTAAGACAGGTAAGACTGTGTCCTTGGTTCAGAAGCTGGGGAGGGAAATGGGGCCTTGTGTGGAGGGGGTTAGGTTCCCACCAAACCTCCTGCAAATCCCCCAGTGGACTAGAAATTGTAAATACTCTGATGACACACTGAGAATCTCTAGAAGGAAAATGTCCCTGGTGAAGGCAGCTAACCTGCGGGGAAGTGCTGGGCCTCTGCACAGACCTGCAAGACCAGATAAGGCACTCACTGCCCTGTCTACCCACACCTCCTGGCAGGTCCGATGGATTGATTCCAAGAAGGCTGATCTGGGCTTAGAGTGTCCTTTTTGCCAGAGGGGAAAGGACTTGGGTCTCTCTGGGGCCAGCTCCTCTGTTTCTTTTTCAGCAAAATGGGGTCACACCTTCCCTTCAGACATGGTCAGGATTTAGTAAGATTATTTAGCTAGAGCAGATGGTCGAGGGCCTGGCACAAGGACAAGTGTCCAGCACCCAGAACTTTTCCAGCTCTCTTGAGAGACAGGCACTGGAGTCTCAATGACTATGATTCCCAAGTCACCCGGGGTCACTCCAGGAATGCTTTCTCCTGCTGTGTGTTTTTCTGAGAACTTTCTGGGAAAGAGGCAGAGGAGATGGAAACAGAGGATGACTGTAGCTTTGTTGTTACATTAGGTCTCAGGAAACGGGAAACCTGAAGGACAAGTCGGGGTGGCAGGTGACCCCTTCCCAGAGCTCTGCCCACTTGTCTGGCTTCTGGGGTTAGGCAGCGTGTACGTGGGAGGCCAGAAGCTGGGAAGGCCACCTCCAGCCTCCCCTCATGCCCTTTAGCCCAACTCTCCTTCAAGTTTGTTATAAGCAAGAGATCCTGGGCTGCATATTAATAAAACAATGGAATTTTTACTTCTTTTTCTCATAAATTACATAATTCAAACCTTAAAACACCTTTAATGAACAGTGACTGGGCATGTGACACTTAATAAAACTAGGCTCAGCTCAGTTTCTGCTTGACAGGCTACCAGCCGAGAATGTGCCTTACGAGTAAATGATTAAGAGGCGGAGATCTTTCCTGGGCTCTACTATTAAACACTTCAAAGGTTTCCAAAGTCAGATAAAATGAAAAGCAAATGTGTTTCACTGCCTCTCAAATGCCTCAAATGTTTTAGCAGGTGCAAGCAATGAAACCTTCCATGGTGACAGCATTTTAGGGTCTGCAAAGTGCACCCGACTGAATTCTGGGAATTCTGGGCTGGCTTCATAAAAATTCATGGTTTTCAATGAGGGAAATGGTCATCTTCAGAGTGCATCTACATATGTGGCACAGAAGGAAAATATCACAGGGTCCTCTGGGTCATGGGTCAGCTTAACTCTTTTTGTTCTAGAAGAGACCACAGCTTGCTGGAGGACCCCAGCTGGTCCTCTGTTCTGGCAAAAGAAGACCAAGCCTCTGGGCTGGCTTAGACTTTCTGAAGGCACATTAATGGTCAGATCAAGCCCAAGAACTCTTTTGGGGGTATGCACACATTTTTATGTGATCTAGGAATACACCGTAGACGGTAAGAGCCAGCCAGCTTGGCATATATAGATGGTATGATTTTGTGGAAATTGTTTAGCCTCTCTGTGCCCCAGTTTTCTCATCAGTAAGCTGGGAATAATCATAGCATCTACCTCACAGTTTTTGTGGGGATTAAATGGGTTAACATCATAGAAACACTTAGATCCCGTAGCAAAATTCAATACATGTTCATGATTCTTATTACTGTCCTATTAGGAAAAATGAGTACGAAAAGTTAGTGTTCTGCAGCTTGGCCACTTGAGCTTTTTATTTAAAATTTGCTATAACTTAACTTTATAAGTCATAGTAATCTCTCACATAGACATATAATATTTTATAGTTTACAAAGACATTCTGAGACGTTACCTCATTCCAACCTTTCAGCAGTTGAGCCGGTGAGGCAGGGATGGTCACCCACAGATGAGGGATGAGCTTCCAGCTCTGTTGAGGCTCTCTTGCATAGCATTGGACCTATTGTTTGGACCTCTGTGTCCTGAGGGCAGCCAACTGTGAAATAGGTACAGATGGACTCCTGAAGCACAGAACAAGCCATACTTAAGGAACTAGCACTACCAACATGTGATAAGTTATCAGAACCTACTGGCTCCATTCTTATTCCACATTATTTTTTTATTCATGAAGGCACTCAAATGTCCTTCACATATTATCTCAATAATCTTGCAAGTATTTGTTTATGAAACCTCAATTTTTATTCCTCCCCTTTCCTAATAAGAAGAGTAATGGAATGGCATTCCAAGAATCAATGAAGGAGAACCCTTTAGATCTTTCTTCGGGGAATAGTTGGGCAGCGATTGTTATCAAAGAACA